>CM057458.1:975530000-976797500 GCA_016271365.2 Neoceratodus forsteri
ATACCAGAGTTATGTTGTCCTTAGCAGCTTAGTAGTAAGCTTTGTCATAAGTATTGAGTACGGCTTTGCTACGGATTACTGTCCTCATTGTCCATTTGACCAAATGCATCCCGAGCTTTCCCGGTTAGTAGCGTGAATAGCTGGAAGCTCCAGGACCCTCTAGGAATTTTTGCCTGAATACAAACTTTTTCAAAGGAAATTTAAAAAGGCATCCATATCCTCCCCCTCTTTAAATTCAGCTATCAGTTTGGAATTTAATTTGTAACCCAGTCCTGTAGTCCCAGTAAAACCCAAGCCACTTACCTGCTCTGGTGCTGGTGGTTAAAGTCGTAGCTTCTCCAGTTCATGTTGCCTCTGGCACTCACGCTCTTCATGGTCTGCCTCTCACTGTTCATGTTCAGTTTCTCGCTGTTCTCGCTCCCTCTTCTCCTCTGCAGCTCACTTCTCTTGCTCAGCCTCTCTCTGTTCTCACTCCCTCTTCTCTTCTTCAGCTCATTTCTCTCACTCCACTTCTTGCCGTTCCCGCTCAGCCTCTCTTTCTGGAACTCCAGCTCTATTCTGTGTAACTCAATCTGCAGCCTGATTGCTTCTGGCTCCAGAATGCTGATGACCTTCCCCTGCTGCTGTGGCCCTTGGCTTGCACTGGCCCTGCTGTCCTCCTCACTGGATCTGGACACTGCACTGGCCGTTGGCCCCTCCATGCCCAAAGTCTCGTCCTTTACAGTCACTGACTGTGACTCAACACTCTGGGCATCAGCGGCCATCAGAGCATCCATGAGGTTCTGCTTGGTGGCCCTTCCCTCGTGCAGGACTCCTCTCTCCTTGTACAACTGCTTCAGGTAGTCTGCAGTGTGCTCACTGTAGTTGGAAGCCATCTTCTTCCCCAACTATGGCTACTCTAACTTGCACTTTGAAAAAATTAAAATGGGTAGGAACTTTGACTGTAAGCAAAATTATATTGTTCTGTTTTCTTTTTTAAAAAAATCACTGCCTTCTTTTGCAAGTGAGCTGTACAGTATTAAGCTGACACAATGAACAGTTAAAGCTTGTGTTACCAAATTTATCCCATAGCTGCCAACCAAATCTGTCACAAATGCACTCTGTTGGTCAGGCCCTCTGCTCCCACAGTGCCAACCTTACAGCACAATAGTGTGAACAGGTAACAGACAGCGTAACCCTCCTGTCTGCCTTTGGGTCTGAATCACCTTTAGTCTCAAGTTCTGGGAGATTCAAACTGTGAACCTTATGCTAGTGTACCCAAATGTACAGGCTGAGATAATATTCTCTTTGGAGGATACAATATATCTTTCACCTAAGAGCACCTAACCAGGTATCCAGAATAAACCCTTAAAACTCTATAGAGACCTTAAGTATATTCTTACCTTTTACCAAGCTTACTAACACCATCAAGCCCTTAAACTGTTGTCAGACTTAAAAATACAGGCACTCCACAAGCAAAAATGACAGAGGAGACCCAGGCAGAATTTTAAGAAAATGTACTTTACTAAAAGATGATAAAAATATGAAATATGTAAACACAGAACACTATATCAAAGAGCTCACAATCACAAAAAAGAAAAAGGGAAAATTACAAAGCAAAACTCCTACCACAATACAGTTAGATTTTTGCTATCTAAGGTATTACCTCTGGAAGTGCATTTTAAAGTTAGATCAGAGAGCTGTGTCTCTCTAGAGTCCCAAGATAATATGACCACATTTTCAGACAAAAGTATCAGTTTAACTCTGTGTCTCCACACCCCTTCTGTGAGTCATATAGCTCCTCCTTTTAGAATATAAAATTACAAAAAAATGATTTCCTATCAGGAGGTATTTTAAATAAGGTGCCATCGGAAGAAAAAATACATTTCATATATAACTCTTTAATTATACATGTCTCCTTTGAAATTAGCAATCCCACACTGGCACCAATGTGTTAAAACACCCAACAGGAATCAGCCTAATAATGTCCTCTTTCTGAAGGCATAAAGTCACATTTGATTTTCACTTCAAAAAGCCTAGGTGTGTCATAAAAAGGTAATAAAATGCCATTCTGAAGGAAGTTAGTTAATTAAATGGTTCCTGGTCAGTTTACATACCCTGTAGCTTCACTGAAACCTGGGGTGGGGCACCCATGGAAGCACAGGCTGTCTTATGTGAGACAATCACATACTATATTTTTACATTACAAATATCATGCAATAATCATAACCTGCTGGCCAAGCATCACACTGCCTGTATCAGTAGATTCCTTCCTATATAGTTCTGACAATGTCTTGAACACGCTGGTAAACACAGCAGTTATCATAGAAACCCTTCTACAGTTTGGGCAGGGGTTTCTTCATCAAGCAGGATATCACAGAGTATTCCAGCAGGATTCTTACCATCAAAACACAATCATAAATTTAGGCACCGGGATGCTCGGAGACTATAGCAACATAAAAGTTGCCAGCAGATAAGGACCACAAGGCCCATCCAGTCTGCCCATTTTTTTTCTACCTTATGAATGTGCCATAGGCAATTACTCTGTCAATGGCCTACCTATTCATACTCATCTATATTGCTCCCTTATGCCTAACCCATGCCTGTTTGAAGCCCTGCACTGTATTCATATCCACCACTTCCTGAGGTAGGCCGTTCCATGCATCCACCACGCTTTCTGTAAAAAAGCTTCCTCACATTACCCCTTAATCGGCCTCCCTCTAATCTCATGCTGTGTCCTCTTGTCCTGCTATTTTTCTTATATTGAAACATGTTAGACTCTTTCACCTTGTTAATGCCTTAAGATGTTTAAATGTTTTGATCATATCATCTCGCTCCCTCCTTTGCTCTAGGGTATACATATTGAGCTCCATTTATCTGTACTCATATGTTTTCTGATATAGTCCTGCACCATTTTGGTTGCCCTTCTCTGGACTGCCTCCATTTTGTTAATGTCCTTTTGCAGACATGGCCTCCAGTACTGCACGCAGTACTCCAGATGGGGCCTAATCAGTGTCTTGTAAAGAGGGATTATTACCCCCCTTACGACTTGTGATACCCCTACTAATACACCCCAACATCCCTCTAGCCTTACCTACTGCTTTAGTGGTCTGCTAGGATGATTTCAGGTCATCTGTGATGATGATGCCCAAGTCTCTTTCTTCCCTTGTGATTGCCAGCAACTCCCTTCCCAACCTATAGGTGGCTTCAAGATTTCTCTTCCCTATGTGCATGATCCTGCACTTCTTTGCGTTAAACCCCAGTTGCCACTCTTCCAACCATTTTGCCAGTTTATCCAGAGCTTGTCTCATTCTGCCCACGACATCTAGATCATCTACTCTGTTGCAGATCTTGGTATCATCTACAAACAGACAAACCTTACCCTTCCAGTCCATCTGCAATGTCACTGATGAAGATATTGAAGAGGACTGGCCCCAGGACTGATCCCTGAGGTACCCCACTTGTGACTTGCATCTCTTCTGACTCTATACCATTTACCACCACTCTCCGTTTTATGCCTGCCAACCAGTTTGCCACCCAGTTGACAAACTTCTGACCCACCTTGAGCCTACCCAACTTATTAATCAATCTCCTGTGTGGAACAGTATCAAAAGCTTTGCTGAAATCATGGTAGGCGACATCAACTGCTCCCCCTTGGTCCACTACTCTGGTTACCCAGTCAAAGAAATCTATGAGATTAGTTTGACAGGACCTTCCTGTTGTAAACCCATGCTATATTGGATCCTGTGCTCCTATGGATTCCAGGTGTTGCACTATCCTTTCCTTAAGAAGTGCCTCCATAATCTTGCCCACTACTGAGGTAAGACTGACTGGTCTGTAGTTCCCTGCCTCCTCTCTGCTACCACTCTTGTGGAGCAGGATCACATGAGCCCTTCTCCAGTCTTCTGGGACCTCTCCTGTGCTCAGAGACTCACTAAACAGTTCTGATAATGGCGCTGCTAGTTCTACCCTTAGCTCCTGTAGTACCCTGGGATGTATGCTATCAGGTCCTATTGTCTTGTCCACCCTGAGCTTAGCAAGCTGTTGTAGGACCCTTTTTTTTGTGAAGGGACTTGTGCACACCTCCCTCCCCACTGTGTCCATGGTACTGAGCTGTGGGCCCTGCTCTACCTTCTCCTCAGTAAATACTGAGCAGAAGTATCTATTTACAATAGATGTTATTCCTTGGTCCTCTTCCACACACTCCCCCTTATCCCCTTTGATCTTAGCAATACCTGCTCTGGACTTTCTCCTTTCTTAAGTGTATCTATAGAAAGTCTTGTCCCCTTCATTTACCTTTGTGCTAGTGTTTCCTCGGTTTGTCCCTTTGCCTGCCTTACTGTCTTCCCTGCTTCTCTTACAGAAGTTTGGTATGCCTCCCTGTCTTCGTTCTGCTGCATTTCCTTATAATTCCTGAAGGACAACCTTTGGGCTTCGATCTTTTCTACCACTGTTTTTGAGAACTAAAGAGGTTTCCTCCTTCTTTTGCTCTTGCTTTTCTCCCTAACACAATGGGACTTTGCTTCAAGTATTGCATCCTTAATGCTTGCCCACTTTGCCGGTACCCCCTCACCTGTATTTCTTCTTTCCAGAGCTAACTTAACTCTGTTGGCCATCTTATCAAAGTCAGCTCCTCTGAAGTCCCATATTTTTGCCTTGGAATGGGATCATTTAGTTCTAGTGGCCAAATTGAACCATACCATGTGATGGTCACTGGCCCCCAGGTGACCTTCTACCTTGAGATCTGTGATCCTTTCCCCGTTAGTCAGTACTACATCTAGGATAGCCCTGTCTCTTGTGGGTTGCTGTAGTACCAGTTGTTTGAGGCCCTCCCCCTGCAAGGAATCCACCATGTGTCTAGTTCTGGCAGATGTTCCTGCTAGTATTGACCAATCTGTATCTGGCATGTTGAAGTCTCGCATTATCAGAATCTCCCCTTTAGCTGTCATGTTTTGTATATCTTCTAACAGTAATGTGTCAATGTGCTCCCCCTGGTCTGGAGGCCTGTAGACAACCCCAGTTCGTATGGCTGTCCTATTTCCTGTTTCCAGGGTGACCCACAGTTCTTCTGGCTCCTTATGTGTATTCTGAATTTATGTAGCTTTGATATTTACAACGACATAAAGGGCCACTCCCCTATCACACACCTTTCAGTTTTACGTAGCCAGTCAAATGCAATCCTCTGCTCAACCACAGACCAAATATGGGTGGGACAGAAGGGATTACCACGGTTACTTGTAAATGAGACATTTTAGGACCACCTTTGGTCTAGCCATCAATGAGGTACACTTCCACCCTCTTGTCCCCTTTATATGGAATGTATGGCAAGAACAGTGAGCTCTGCGCTCTGTTTCCCTATGTCATAAGATTATCAGAAAATACAAGGCATACCTTCACAGGATCTATCATCCACACAAATAGCATGCAGGGGTCGACTTTAGCAGTGGCCAGGTGGCCCAAGGCCAGCCACTTTGAAAGCGAGCCAGATGATGTCCTACTTTGCTGGCCTGATTGGCCAGTACTTTTTTTAAAAGCAAATACTGCACTGCATATTTACAGAATGAAGGGATACCAGTGCTGAGAATCTCCAACTTGCTAGCTGCGAAGACTGATGTGCTTGCATATGAACTGACATACTGGACCTGCAATCATGTGCAAAGAGACACACACAGCAATACAGAGCGGGGACCCCAGGAGTCAGGGTGAGCAGTCACTCTGGTGTGAACAGCAAAACCTATCACAGCTGGTAACAACAGGTTGGACAAATGTTACAGCAATGGAGCTCCTACATTGATCCTGTAACTACTAGCTTCTAGCCAACCTTGGTGACAGGCGAAAGAATACTCAATGCTGGGAAGCAGGCTAATCTGCCCTGAGCATGGTGCAATTGCTAATTTAAATAACTAGGTCTAGACAATGAATGTTTCAAATTCATTGTTGGGGGGGGGGGGAGATGTAAAAGTAGTAGTGAAAATTCATTCATTAGCTGGGGAGTGGACTACTGCAAGTTTGCAGCTTCTCAAATAAATTGAGCCTTCTTTTCTATGAAAATTCACAATATAAATACATTTCAACCAAGTGTTTGAACTGTAGCTGTGTACAGTAACTCTCCTCAGAAAAATCTAAGTGAAGTCCAGCAGTGTACAGTTTGCCAGTGAAACATTATAGGCTCAGTCTTTAAAAAATTCAGAGTGGCCCTCTGTCAGTAAGGTACTAATATACTGTAAGAAGTGACTAGTGTGCATGGTTCATTTCAGATATTTATGTGGGACACTGACCCACTGGGTATAAAATGTAAGGGTCAAATAAAATAAAAGTTCATATTGTTCAGTCAAGCCCAGATTCATAAAACAGTAGTTTAAAACCTCTATAACAATGAGCAGGTTGTCCCCAAGGTAGAAGAAAAGGTGGCTAAAAAAAAAAAAAAAAAAACTACGTGCCAGTTTTCCCAATCTTCCACCCAAAAATGAACCATGAGTGTGTCATAATTTGGGCTCTTGTTGGTCACTTCGTTGGTAAATCAGTCTCTGCGCCAGTTTTCTTTCCCTAAGCACCAACATCTGTGTTCAATTTAGTTACTCGGAAACTTACACTTATTCTGCCCCCCCCCCCAAAAAAAATATATGTCATTATCAGATTTGTCCTTTGTCCTGTTATTAAGCCACTGTCGAAGGCAGTAGTATTATCCTGGTGAGCCATCAAAGTTTATGCGGGCCATTAATTTTAGCTAACTCACTGGCCTGATGGCCACCAGGTTTTTTGGTGCTAAAGCCAACCCCTGGCGTGGGAGAAAGAATCGATGATAAACCCATCAGACTCTCATTGGAGAGTTATTTGGAGCTGCCCACATAAAATTACAAGAGTCCCACCAGTGGTGGAAATTCAGGTGGACGACGGACACCTGTTTCTTCCAAACCATGCAAATTACATCTAAATATCTGCCCACAAGGGACTCCTCATGGCGGAGGGAATGTGGAGGTGAGGTTGCCATGCATACTTACGTATTCTGCACCTGCCCAATCCTGAAAACATTTTGAAACATAGCTGAAGGAGAAATAAATGCTATGATCCAAGTGTATGACACACTAAAGCCCAAAGCTGCCCTCCCATTGGCCTATGTGACTTCCATAAGTAATAAACTGTACCTTTACTTATTAGGTGTCTTTAGGACAGCCGGAAAGAAAGTAATCACCCGACCTTGGTTGAAACAAGAACCTCCAACACTAACACAATGGGAGGACATAAACTGGGACATTTACAAAATGGAGAAGCTTACCTCGCAGTTGTGGCACCAAAAAAAATGGACCATCTGGCTGACTCATATCATGGCCAAGCACCAGGATATTGTACCCTGGAAAAAAAGGGGCTGAATGGAGCCAGTGGGTCTCTGACCGACTCCACAGAAGTGGGATAGAGTCAGGACCGGGTGGGGGGAGAAGAAGTATGGGACATATGCTGGGTTAGATGTTAATAGTATTGGATAAGGGCTGCTGTATCTGTCCTGGCCTACACACTTTACAGATGCAAGTCACTTTCCTTTTTTTAAGTAACAGACTTAGTGCTTCTTAATTTTTGTTTTATTAGGCATGGTATAATAACTACAATGTATTTGAGAAATTATTTGAGACAGACTTGTACATGATAAGGAACATGCTGCAGCTGCTTTTCTGTGACCCCAAAAAATGTAATAAAATTTAAGTCATAAAAGAAAAAAAGAAAGAAAAAAAAAAGTGCTTACTAGCCTCCTCACCAAGGCAACAGCCAACTGGACTTCAGTTTTATCTAGTCTATCAGGCAGCTTATTGGCCATGGCAGCCATAAACCTCTGCAGGCAGTTCTGATATTTAATCTTGTAAGCCTGGAAGTTGGCAGCCCTGAGGCCAAGGGATACTGAAGCAAACAACCTCTTGCCCATCATATCCAGCTTCCTCGCTTTCTTGTCAGTAGGGAGAAAGTTCATGTGTTTAGCAGCTTTCGATCAGTCATGCATAGCCAGTATAACTACAGACTCCATTTCAGGTTGTGTGGCATAACAGGGTTTACCCGATGGAGCAGGATACTGTTTTATCCATCTTGTAAGGCAAGGCAGGCAAAGCACTGGGCCTGTGCCAAGCAGCCACTTAGTCATCCTTCAAAGCCAAATGGACAGGTGGAACAATAACCATAGGCAGTAATGAAACCTCAAAGAATCACTGAGGGTCTTCTTTGAAGAATCTTCCTCCTCAATGGTAAAGCCCAGCTAGGACTGGAACTGTCATAGGAAATCCTGAAAAGAGGCATCCTTGGGAAGGGACCTGGGTGTGTAATGCACAGTGTTCTCACTACAGGAGGATAAAGTGGAGCTGCAGCCCACAACATTGTAAGGGTCAAACCTTTCTCTTCATCCTCATATTCCTCCTGCATCGAGTCTGGATTAGATTTCTGTTCCTCTTCCTCATCAACAGGAACAGGCAGTTGATCAGTGGCAGAAGGAGGCCGCACAGGAGGAACTGCTGATGGACAAGGCGCAGACGAAGGAAGCTCTGAGCTACACAGAGTAACCTGCATAAGCATTGCCATCATCATTAACGAGGTCAATGACGAAGAACCTGGCGTCAAGTTTAGTGTCAATTTCAGTGCCAGGGTCAGAAGGTTTTGAAATAGTTCGGATATAGTCTGAAACATCATCTGCACATTGACAGACCCTGACTAGGTCATCAAGGACTGATTTATGAATGGGACAGTGTCTGACGTTAGAATCAGTGGTGAATCCTCCAGCAGGGGATTAGAGCCAATGCAAAACCCCAACCTTAGTGTTTGAGAGATGGTCTGGGGGGGAGGGGCGGAAGAACCAGAGGAATTAGCCTGGGATCTGTCTTTTTTAGCACCATTAACTTCGTTTAAGAGGAAAGTGAGACCTGGCAGGACAGGCATCTGTCACAATGCCGCTGGTTCTTTTTATCAATACATTGGTGTTCTTCCACTAGCTTAGCAGTTTTCTCCTTTTTCTTTGCTGAGTCAACAGATGCATTATCAACCATGGGGGAGTAGTCAGTCAGTGGCAAGTCAAAGACATTTAAGTACGTGAAGAGGATCACTAAGGTAAGGGAGGGGAGCTTTGTTAAGAGGAAGGTGGGGGTGAAAACTAGAGGGCATAGTCTAAGACTGGAGGGAGGAACATTTAGGGGCAATGTGAGGGGTGGTACTTCACGAAGAGGATGGTGGAGGCCTGGAATAAACTACCGGAGGAAGTGGGGGGGGCCAGAAACAGAGGCATTCAAGAGGGCATGGGACAGACATAAGGGGTTGGCAAGTGGGGGGAGGAGTCCTGTGACATAAGTAATGTGTAAGGGGGGGGCAGACTCGATGGGCCAGAGGGTCCTTTTCTCCTCCCAGATTTCTACGGTTCTATGAACACTGAATAATCTTTCCTTTAAAAATGAAAACTGCACATTCTGGTATTGACAGTATATCTAAAAACATTTTAGCGGGCCACTTCTCCTGTTCAATCTGCATGTCATTGTTGGTTTGAACAAGGACTCCATCATAATCTCCTGCATTCTGTTCAGTTTCTTTTTCTTTCTCAAACTGTTTAATGGTTCTGTGTCTGCCATTCTTTTCCCATGAGATGACCAAGACATGCTGGTGACTGGGCATGCATGCATTTGTTCAGAGCTTTCAAACAAATGCTCACAACTGACTCTCTGGTCCAACCCAACAGAGGTGTCTGCTCGTGATCCATTAGTGTTAACATCATCATTCTCATTATCGCCAAATTAAACAAACACATTAATACTATGCCATGGCACTGACAATACTTTTTTTTCTTTAAACTCAGCTTTATTAAATAATATTTAATCACACAGGTTTAGTACATCATTTTTTCAATGAATACCACACTGGACATCACTTGTGAGGCAATATATCTTGCATATATCATGTACAATATTTAGATAAAGGAAACAAAAATGTACCTTTTATCAAAAGTGCTTCACACTTCCTCTGTTCCTTTCTGTTAATGACATCTTCACCGTTAAATTGATAGTTATTTTTATGTAACCCCTAGATGGTGCTATCCCAGGGGCTACTACCCCTGCCTGATTTGCCACTAACAGGTTGAGGGGCCTGGATCCAATGGCGGGTGCCTCCACCCAGAGGTCAGGGTTTACAATAGTTAAACTAACTTGGTCACAGCCCTCTGGGACACTGCAACCCCCCTTTCTTCCCACTAGTGGCCCACACAATACATCAGAATTACCTTTACAGTATACACTTACCCCCAGGACTGGTTCCGGCACTGGGACCTCCTGTGAAATAAGATACAGTGCAACAATCACAGTACAGTACTTTAACATAGACAAATACCTCAGGCAGTATAACTTTGCTGAAACAAGCAGCTCTGATTTATTTAGGGATATAACAAGGACAGGGGAAATCAGGTTAATTAGCTTATCACTCTACTCATCTACCTATGGCTCTGTGCACAGGCTATCCCTATCAGTTACTGTCCCTGGGTACCCAAGCACTAGTGGCTAGTCAAACTGTGGCAGCTGGTAGGGGCCTTTCACAGAGAAAAGGAGAATTAAAAAGTCAGCAGTACAGTAATTCCATTTGGATTTAATGTGGCAATTCAACGGGAGCGACCCTGAATTAGTACTCACGACCTCCAAATAAGATAAGTCCTTCAATGTCAGCAGGGCTCACTTGAGGTACACAAACCTCTTCACACATTTATATAAAGAAAGCACTATACCAGGCAGGCTGCATCTGTATCCCGATCGCAATTACTGCACAATACCGGAGAACACACAGTAGATTCAGTTCCTGACAGACCGAGTGCAATTTTCAGCAATTCCTCCAGTCTTCTACAGGGTGAGCCTGGTTTCTACTCTTCAGATATCCTTTGATTCTCTTCACAGGACGGATTCAGTCCTAACAAGCTGTTACACAAGCTGCAGACCGGAACTCTGGGCCTTACACGTTTTTGACTAAAACTGCACACTGAAAAGCACAGGGCTCTTCCTTCTTCACTGCCAAAGCTCAACTGAAACTCCAACCCGACAAAACCGGCACTTCCTTTGAGTTCCTCCCAGTTCTTGACTGGATTGGCTGTCACTCACAATAGACTGCTGCTGTTGGTCCAAAAAGGCACTGAAGTCTAAACTACATCTCCCAGAGTCACTGCCCATACAATCCTCTTGTGGCTGGCTCAGATTATGAGTCCAAGTTCTGATTCGTCCAGGCACCATTTTAGAGCTAGCTTACCCCACACTGATTGGTCCAGTTCAGCAGTTCAAAACCAGAATGGGAACTAGGCAGACACTGTTCTGACTGCAAAAGAAAGCAGGTTAGACAAACTGTAATTTCATTATTACTGTAAATGATTTCTGGCAAACAATTACATCTTTCAGATAGGTTCCTTTGCACTCCTAGTGACTGCAAAATGGAGTGAATTGGCAGCAGCTTGAGTGGTACTCAATCAAAGAAACACACAGTCCCCCATACAACTAATTATGTCTGCAAGCAGACAGCTCTTAAAGAGACAGTACCAGAGGTTCTAAAACACTCACTGATAAATGGCTTAACCAAACACCATTCAGGCTTGGAGCATTCAAGCAAGCTCCTGGAAGTCTTTTAGGAACCCCCCATTTGCATGGAGATTTACACCCTTCCTAGCCTGGGAAAGCTTGGCGTCCGGCGTCAGCAAGTACCCATAAGTTTTAACTGCAACCGTATACATTTGCATTAGGCTCACACATGTAATCATCAGTTAATATATCATTTTACCAAGAACACATTTCTGAAACATTGCAGTCGTCACTCTTTACACAGTATTACACACACATTGTACCATAACTCAAGTTATTACCTCTTGTACATGAAACCTGAAGAGAGGGGCCCTTCCTATCAGTTACCTTGGGGCTGGACGGGGCAAGGGCACCACCATGAGAGCAACACAAGTAACTTGGGTTAGCACTGGCCTCAGTTTGGGCAATGAGCTCGGGGACACATACACTCCTTTATGGACAACATTGAGAGGCAAATCCACAGGCCTCCCAAGGGAATCATAACTGAGGTGCACCACAGGCTTTACAGCTCGACCAGTCTTTCTAGGGGAACTGTTACAGTCTCTGCACTCTGAGCCTCATTTTCAGCATTGTCCTCACTTGTCAGGGGTCTCCTGGGGTAGAGAGGCTAGAGACTTGGGGCACTTTCAGCTCCAGGGTTACAGTTTCTGAGTCCACAACATTTGGCTCACATGGAGGCTTTCGGACACTGGCAGGTGGACTGTCAGGGCACTCAAAATACTCTTCTTGTTGGTGTATCACCAGTCTGCCCAATCTATCATTTCCTCCCTGAATACTCAAACAGTTCAACCATGCACAATGATTCCATTTCATCTGATCTGATGCTTTGCACTTCACTTTCTGGGAGCAATGGCTCCAGGGATGAGAGTTAGGGGCTTAGACAGTCCAGAAGGCCCAGCTTTGTCTCCAGTATTGACTAGGGGATTGCCCTGAAACAATTGACTCAGTTCGTAAGAAGGATAGTATTCAAAGTCACTCTCACTTTCTTCTGATATGGACTGACAGTCATGCTCAACTGGGACTTGTGCAGGGAACACTTTAACTCTGCTTCTGTAGGTGCAGACTTCCTTGATCTTTTCTTAGCAGCAGCTCTAGTCACTGGTCAGAGGGGCATCTTCTGGGGCTCAGACTCAATCAGGATTTGTCCAATGGGCAGTAAATGATTTCTATGCATTGTTTTACATCTTTTGAATTATTCTCAGGCCTTACTTTGTACACTGGCAGATCATCTAGTTTGCCCACTACAATGTGAGGAGATGGTGCCATCTGTCAACAATCTTGTGCTTGCCATGCAGTCCCAGATTTCTTAGCAATACCCGATCTCCCTCCTGGAGTTCCTGTGCTTTCACCTTTTTATCATACCTTTCTTTGTTGGCCAGATTTCTTTTGGCAGCCATGGTTTGAGCCAGTTGGTATGCATGAGTTAGCTGGGCCTTTAACTTTTGCACATACTGTAAATAGTTGTCAGCTTGAACCCCATCAGGAGAGACCCCAAAACACACATCTACTGGTAGTCGAGCTTCTCTTCCAAACATCAGAGCTGGGGGAGAACCAGTGGCATCACTTTTGGTGCAGTTATAAGCATGTACCAGGGTGCTAATTTGTTGGCTCCATCTAGGCTTGTCCTTTGGGTGCAGGGTGCCTAGCATATCTAGCAAAGTCAGGTTGAAGCGTTCAGGCTGTGGGTCCCCTAGGGGTGGTAAGGAGTGGTTCTGGTTTCGCCTCCCCACAGAAAAGCATCTCTTTGATCAGGCGACTCTCAAAGTCTCTCCTTGATCAGAATGGATTCTTTGTGGGCCCCATAGTGAACAAAAAGTTTTCTACAAGTACTTTGGCTACAGTGGATGCTTTCTGGTCTTTGGTGGGGAAAGCTTGGGCATATCTCGTGAAATGGTCAGTGACCACCAGCACATTACTGATATTTCTTTGATCTGACTCCAAACTTAGAAAATCAATACAGACCAGCTCCATGGGTGCACTGGTGGTTATGTTAACAGGGGCAGCCCTCTGGAGGCAAAGCTTTCTTCTGTAATCAGCGACTACAAGTTAGAATGTGTTGTACATCAGCCCCCATCTTAGGCCAATAGAATCTGGATCTCACCAAGTCAAGTGTTCTGTCTATACCAAGGTGCCCCATGTGGTTGTGCAAGGACCTCAATACTGAGTCTCGAAGGCAGTGGGCAGCACTAGTTGTTGTTTGTCTACTTGTCCCCCTCTGTCTACTGTTTCTCTGTATAACAGTTTATTGATCAGTTTCAATTTAGGACCTTCTTTGTATAACAGTGCAGTTCTCAAATCAGTGGGCGTAATTTGGACACATCTTTTCCTGCATAGGGGCTTCTAAAGCTGCTTTGATCATGGGATCGCGGGATTGAGCCGCGAATACTGTCATTGTCCAGCTGAGGCAGTGCACCAATGTCTATTGCAGAAAAGTGGCAATAGCGGCAGGTATGCAATTCTCAGAGGGTCCCAAGCAATCCACCATGCAGTCCACTGCGTCCGTGGACATTGTTCCTCCCTGTCAAACTTCCGCAGAGTGCCGAATGTCAGGTTCTGCCAATCGGACCCAATCATTCTGGGAACAGGCCTCCTGGAAGAGCATCAGCATCTATGTGGTTCAGACCTGCTCGGTATTCGAGAGCATAGTGGTATGTAGATAATGCAGAAAACCAGCTATGGCCAGTGGCATCCAACTTAGCTGAGGTCTGCACATAGGTTAAGGATTATTGTCAGTTTTACTAGTATTTTAGCCCCATACAAGTACTCATGGAATTGGTCAACAATAGCCCACTTCAAAGCTAGAAACTCTAACTTATGTCAGGATAGTTCTTTTCAGATGGGGTCAGACTTCTACTGGCAAAGGCCACTGGTCTCAGGCCATTCTCATGCTCTTGGTACAACACAGCCCCCAACCCTTGCAAGCTAGCATCAGTGTGCAGGACATAAGGTTTTCTTGGATCGGCATAGGCCAGCACTGGAGCATGGGTAAGTTGATAAATGATCTCATGAAAAGCAGTCTCACAATCAGGAGTCCAGCGGGCCCCAAATACTTCACTCGGATGAAAATACACTCTTTCAGTCTTGAGGGCGCTGACTTTTAGTATTTTTGTGGGTTGGGGATACCCTTGAGTAAGGTTAAGTAAAGGCGGATCACTCTTGAATAGTCCTTGATGAAGCACGATAATAACCACAGAATCCCAGGAATCTTTGCAGTTCTTTTAAATTTCTGGGCTGCGGCCAGGTGGTCAAGGCCTCAACTTTACTTGGGTGGTCTCTATTCCCTCGGTGGATACTATGTGTCCCATACTTTACTGATGTTTGAAAGAATTGACACTTATCAATGGACAGTTTAAGGCCAAAAGTCCTCCAGTCGGTCCAATACCTTAAATAATCTGCTCTCATGTTCCTCCAGTGAGCTGCCAAACACAATAACATCATCTAGGTATACCAGGCACTCTAGTAAGTTCATGTCCCCACTGCACGCTCCATCAATCATTGAAAAGTGGCTGGGGCACCTGAAATCCCTTGAGGCATCCTCATGAATTCATAGAAGCCAAGCGGACAGATAAAGCTGTCTTTTCACGGTCCTCTGGGGCCGCCGGGATCTGATAGTACCCTGCGGAGATCCAGCACAGAGAACCACTTGCTCCCGTTTAGGCAGTCCAAAGCATCCTGAATGCGGGCATTGTGTACTGATCAGGGATAGTCCGCCGGTTTAAGGTGCGATAATCCACGCACATCCTTACTGTCCCATTCTTTTTCCTCACTACCACAATGGGGGAAGCATAAGGGCTTCTGGATTCTTGTATTACACCAGCAGCTAACATCTCTTGCAGATGCCGTCTCACATCATCTATGTCAGCAGGTGCCAGGCGTCGAGACCTCTCACGAAATGGTCTTTCGTCATGCAGCTGGATATTGTGCTCAGCTCCTTGCACGCATCCTATGTCCCATTCCTTTAAAGAAAACACCTGGTCTCTCTGGGCAAGCTTCTCACTGATCCTCACTTTCCATTCAGCTGGCAGCGGGGAGTCGCCGAAATCAAACAAGTCAGGCGTTACTCTGTCATTCTTCCTTGAACTCTTACTGCTGGGTAGCACTGCACTGTCTGCACAATGCACATTAGCCAGGATGCAACCTCTATTTACTGAATGTCTCTTTCAGACACATTATGAACTTGGACCATTACCCTTCTGGCATAAGCATGGGCTCTAGCGGGCAAAATACTAGGCTTGACCAGCAGTCCCTCTGGCAATTTTCCATCGCCTGGTGCATCCAACTATTAATATTTTATTCTTAACATCCTTTCTGATACGGACCTCTCCTGTAAGGTACACTGGGCATTTGGCGCCAGGATCAGAGACTCAGGATCCTTCTTCCATACAATTCCGACCGGTTCCTCTGGTTCTATTTTTTCAGCATCTCTCTGTGCCTCATAGGCCTTCTTAATTATAGCGGAACTCTTAAAGCTCTACTAGTCTTTGACCCCTGTTTTCATAACACAACTGTGCCAGCCTTCCGAACATATGAGCATTTGTTCCAATCAACAAAGGACACCATCATACAGTCCAGTGGGGGACAACTAAGGCTAGGGTCTCTACTTGTTCGGCCACTCCAGCCACGGAGGTGGGAAGAGACAGCCAAATTCGGATATACCCAGAATAGGGTAGGCCTTCTCACTTAACCCCCATACATGCAGTCCTTCTAATGGTTGTAAGGTACGTCTGACAAATGCTTCTGATACCAATCTTGGAACATAACTGTCACTTGGGAGCCACTGTCTAATACAGCTCTTGTAGACACTCCATTCACCTTTACAGTGGTCTCCATGGAGGGACCCACTATTCTGGACCAGTCTGGAGGCGATAGTGGGGGCCTGGGCAACTGACCTTGCCACAAAAGGACGTGAGTTAGCATTTTGGTGCCCTCACTGGGATCATTTCGTGCACCTCTTAACCACTGATTTGTTCTCCAAAGCTCTCCTTGTAGCCTATATAGCAACTTTGTCAGTGTCTTTTGGGGACTGGCATTCCCTTTTCATGTGCCCATCTTTCCCACAATTATAGCAAAACATACTTTCTGGAGTTTGAGCTGGCCGAGGCGCCACACTGGGAGCCAGGCGGGGTATTACTAACTGGAAACCTGGGTGCCATCTCTGTCTGCGGCGTGATAAGCATTTGGAGACATCTCGTCAGTTCTCCACTTCCATGGTCAAGGAATTGAGTTTGGAGCTGTTATCAGCAGGAGATACATGGGTGGTACCCCATCCCCATAGAGATGCAGTCGGATATAGGTCAGGGCCCGTACTTGCAGGCGTGGCCTTCATAAAGGACTGTTTTTTGAATTCCCGGATCTCTCTCAACAGTTCGCCCCATTGTGGCATATCTTTTCCTTGTCAGAGCACTCATTGACTGCCAACCTCTGCCCTGAACTTCACTTGATGGGTCACCCTCAGTCACTCTGGTCGTAGCCAGGCTATTGGTGCAGGTCCCTCCCGGTGTCTTTTCTCAACTCCTCGAATTTCTCTCATTAACTCATCATAGGAGGTGGGATTCAGTCGATCTGCCAGGCGTAACTGAAGCAACAGCAGTTCTGAGAAGGGGCAGACTTAGGATCCTGTCCAGCCTGGTTCGGTTCAGTTCAATGGCTGGCAAACTACCTTTTCTGAGGCATTCTTGCAACAATTTTTCCAGCCGAGATACATACACAGACAACAACTCCCTTGGTACTGTTGTGCATCTCTTACTCTCCACCATAGGTCCTCATCAGAATCTGGGCTCATACACATTCTCCAGGGCCTCAAGATGGGCCTGTGCAGTCACTTCAGGGTTACTGGCCCGTTTAGCACGAATGGTAGCCAGGGCAGGACCTCGAGGCTCTCACTAACCCTCTTTAGCTTTCGACTTCCGAGCATTGCCATTCTAGCACTTGGGGGCAACATAGTCTATCCAGGTCTCCCAGTCATCCTCCCTTGGAGGGTGGGAGGTGCCAGAAGATCCTCAACCTTGGTAGAGTCGTGACTAATGGCAGGTGCAGAAATTGGAGTCTGCATTGGTTCAGCCACCAGTATGGGCACTGGAGCGGGAGAAGGTGTGGGAGGAACACCCCAGGTGGCAAGAATAGTTTCTTCAAGTCCTCCACAGTTTTCCCTTCCCCCAGCAACCATTTAGCAAATTTCTCCTCAAAAGTTTCAGATAGTGGTGGGGGCTCATTCCCCCCCGGGTCTTTACTGTCCTTAGTTATCACTCTCCAAGCAGTGAGGGCTCCCTCTGGGGTAATGGTCTGTGGCACTTTGGAGCTATCTATGGGATCCTTTAACTCTACTAGGGCCAGGAAAGTGTGGGTGAGCAGATTAGCATGCCGACCCACCACCACAGGGTTTTGTAAACCTTCCACCTTGGAAAGTACTCCCTGCACAGTGTCCATATTGATACCCAGGGGGATGTCCAGGATAAGCATAGCATTTTGGGGGTCGATCTCCTCCCCAGTACACCACTCCACCAGCCGGTGCACAGCCACTTCTGTCGGGGTACCCATTTTTTTCTTAACAGTGGTTCGTAATATGGCCACTAGAGGACACACAATCCCAGCGGTGAGCCTCAAGATGTAACCCTAGATGGTGCTATCCCAGGGGCTACTACCCTGCCTGATTTGCCACTAACAGGTTGAGGGGCCTGGATCCAATGGCGGGTGCCTCCACCCAGAGGTCAGGGTTTACAATAGTTAAACTAACTTGGTCACAGCCCTCTGGGACACTGCAACCCCCCTTTCTTCCCACTAGTGGCCCACACAATACATCAGAATTACCTTTACAGTATACACTTACCCCCAGGACTGGTTCCGGCACTGGGACCTCCTGTGAAATAAGATACAGTGCAACAATCACAGTACAGTACTTTAACATAGACAAATACCTCAGGCAGTATAACTTTGCTGAAACAAGCAGCTCTGATTTATTTGGGGGATATAACAGGGCGGGAAATCAGGTTAATTAGCTATCACTCTACTCATCTACCTATGGCTCTGTGCACAGGCCTATCCCTATCAGTTACTGTCCCTGGGTACCCAAGCCTAGTGGCTAGTCCAAACCGTGGCAGCTGGTAGGGGCCCTTTCACACAGAGAAAGGAGAATTAAACAGTCAGCAGTACAGTAATTCCATTTGGATTTAATGTGGCAATTCAACAGGGCGACCCTGAATTAGTACTCCACGACCTCCAAATAAGATAGGGTCCTTCAATGTCAGCAGGGCTCACTTGAGGTACACAAACCTCTTCACACATTTATATAAAAGAAAGCACTATACCAGGCAGGCTGCATCTGTATCCCGATCGCAATTACTGCACAATACCGGGAGAACACACAGCAGATTCAGTTCCTGACAGACCTAGTGCAATTTTCAGCAATTCCTCCAGTCTTCTACAGGGTGAGCCTGGTTTCTCTTCAGATATCCTTTGATTCTCTTCACAGGACAGATTCAGTCCTAACAAGCTGTTACACAAGCTGCAGACCGGAACTCTGGGCCTTACACGTTTTTGACTAAAACTGCACACTGAAAAAGCACAGGGCTCCTTCCTTCTTCACTGCCAAAGCTCAACTGAAACTCCAACCGACAAAACCGGGCACTTCCTTTGAGTTCCTCCCAGTTTCTTGACTGGATTGGGTGTCACTCACAATAGACTGCTGCTGTTGTCCAAAAGGCACTGAAGTCTAAACTACATCTCCCAGAGTCACTGCCCATACAATCCTCTTGTGGCTGGCTCAGATTATGAGTCCAAGTTCTGATTAGTCAAGGCACCATTTTAGAGCTAGCTTACCCACACTGATTGGTCCAGTTCAGCAGTTCAAAACCAGAATGGGGAACTAGGCAGACACTGTTCTGACTGCAAAAGAAGCAGGTTAGACAAACTGTAATTTCATTATTACTGTAAATGATTTCTGGCAAACAGTTACATCTTTCAGATAGGTTCCTTTGCACTCCTAGTGACTGCAAAATGGAGTGAATTGGCAGCAGCTTGAGTGGTACTCAATCAAAGAAACACACAGTCCCCATACAAACTAATTATGTCTGCAAGCAGACAGCTCTTAAAGAGACAGTACCAGAGGTTCTAAAAACACTCACTGATAAATGGCTTAAACGCCAAACACCATTCAGGCTTGGAGCATTCAAGCAAGCTCCTGGAAGTCTTTTGGGAACCCCCATTTGCAGGGGGGTTACATTTATATTAATCTGTATAACCAAATAGTATGTAGAAGGTAAGTGTAGAAAAAAAACAGGGTACACTGCACTATTTAAACTGAGTGCCCAACAAACGAAAACAAAATACAACATACTATCTGGGGCATGATATTAATGAAAATACTCCCTTACCTAACTTTAATTATCTAGTGCCATTAATATGAGTAATGTTTGATCTGAAAAAACTGAGATTGGCATCTTCGCTGTGTCACCCACCCCTTCTTTTTTACTGACATTCTGAAACATTTTGACAATAAATGTTTAATATCACACAATGGTGGCATACACTGTAGGTTATGAGCAAAAAATGAGCATGTTTGCTGTGTAATGCACAAGACTACTGTGATTTTGCCTAGCCATTTGCATAAATACAATATATGTGGTGGCATTACATTTGAATGAGAAAGGACACCATGTCATTGGGCATTCAGCCATGCCTCCAGCCTTGTAATATGAAGCACTGGTGGATATATCTGATTTCATGTAACATGAATGACAATTCATATCAATGTATTCTCCTCCCACAAAGACCCTACATCACTACAACACAACCTTCAACTTGAATTCAGCACTGTAGAGTCATGGTTTCTTAATCATAAACTGATCCTTAATCACAAGAAAACCAAATCTATGCTTTTCTGCAGCTCTCATAATCCACACAAGCAACACCACTTGGCCCTCTCCACCTCTCAGGGGAACACCTTAGAATAGGTGGTGTCCTTCAAATACCTAGGGATACAGCTTGACCCTAATCTCTCCTATAGAGCTCATGCTGACAATGTTTCTAGAGCTGCAAGTACACGTCTGGGTCTACTCTACAAACACAGACAACACCTTATACCGGAAGCACTGAAGATTGCTGTCCAGAGCTCAGTAATCTCTGTTATAGACTATGGTCTCATCATTTATGGCACTGCCACAACCATAACCCTTAGACGCATATCAACTGCATTAAATAAGGCAAGCCGGCTCATCACTGGTGCCCACCATCTCGCCCACACGTGACCTGTACACTCTGACCGGCTGGCTCCAACTATCCAACCGCATCAAGTATCTCACCTGCACCATGGCGAAAAAGAATCTGCCTTGGCTTTGCACCTCCTGGGATCTTAGCCCTGTTACACCACCGATCCAACACTCGTTGCTTATGGAGATCCGATATGCAGTTACTGAAAGTCCCCCATTGTTGCACTTCCCGGGGACAACGCTCCTTTGCCTATAAAGCACCACTCTGGTTTAATGGTCTTAGCCCCACCATCTCCTCTGCCCCAACACTTAGTATGTTTAAAACTAGTCTCCAGCACCATCTCACTGCCAACAGCTCCTGTAACTGCCCCACTTAATCCCAGATTCTCCATTTCTCTGCCAGCTCTAGTGGCCCTCTCTCCCCTCACCAGACACACCTGTCACACCTTGGTATACCCCATGCTGCACTTTTCTTTTCCACCCATTCCCCCAACCCACTTCTCCTACCTCTCTACCCCCTACCTGTCCCATCCCTTAGCCTCTCCTCCCCTCCTCCCCCACTCAATGACTCCAGCACTTCTCAACTTATGTCTGCTGCTCTGACAAATGCCTCTGGCTGCTTTGTTCACTTTGTTACATTTGAAATGTATCAATATGCAAATTGTATGCTACGACCACATTGTTGTTAGTTCTGATTTGCTGTTCTCCTCAATCTCTATTTCTCTGACGTGGAACCTTTGTAAAAGAGCCTTGGCTCAAAGGTAATTGTAATCCTAGACCAAAATAAATAAATATGTAGTCAATTGTTACCGTGCACAGGAAAATAAATGATTTGCTGGAGGGCACAACACAATAAATATATGCTGTGCAAAATGGGGAATATTTACATTGAGTCTTTTGTGTTCTGTTCTACATACATCTTCACATGGTTATGATGTCTTTTCTGGGTATCTGGTCAAGATCACACTGAGATAACAGTGAGGTTAAAATCCATGCAGGCAAAATAGTGTGAGTGAAAACAACTAGAAAATATAGCGAAGACATTATAATGCTATACCTGTAAGTATTTTCACTCACAAGTAAGCTAACATTCCATTGAATGATGGGTGAGCAAGCTGGCTCTGTGGCTTAGCAGTTAGAGTGACAGGCTGTGAATACCAGGAACGGCCAATGGATCTGGGTTCAAGTCTATCTCTCTCCTTTGAAATTTTTTTTTTGTAGGTTTTGAGGATATTTATATGTGCTATGAGGGTGCGGTGGGCAAAATACCCCACACTGCTCCATGCTCAGCTGCCTATTGGTGTTAACACTGCACCCCCCCCCCCAGTTTATTTAATCTGCCTCCCCCCGATTCCTCTCTCCCTCCCAGTTGGGTCCCCCCCCAGGAGTTTGTTTATATAATTTGTCCACCCCCCCGAGTTTCATCCACCCTGAGTTGCCTCTCCTGTTTCCTGCTCCATGCTCAGCTGCCCGTGGGTATTAGTGCCGTGTGTGGGGCTCGCTGTTTTTCCCCAGCGCTATATTGGTTCCCGCTGTGTTGCTTGCACGGTTTTGGACCATGCAATTGTTTCCACACTATGTTGACCCAAAACTCCTTTTCTGTGATGCAATGTGAATGTGGTCAGTCGGCAACGAGCGTCATGGCCACTGCAGCATACGACTATGCCAAGTGAATGGGGATGCGGGGGTTGCCCAGATATCCTGATCATGAAGAACGTGTATTCTGCTGCTGGGGCAATAATATTTGATATGATAAAATAATTCTGACATTTATTACAGTGGAGGGTGGTAAGCATTGAGATGAGCATCTAAAAAGGTTGGCACACTACCTGACATAGACATGTCAAACTCTCGGTTATGTCATCCTTGATGCCTTCTTCAGCCAGCTGTGAACATTCAGAACTGTCCACTACAACACTGGGTTCTGACGTTAGCCTGTTACCCAGTATGTTATCTAGCTCTTTGAAGAAAGGACAAACAAAACAGCCACCACCTGATTTTTATGTTTGCTTGCCCATGTGTAGCATACATTTTATAATGTATGGTGTACCCTTATTACTGTCCAAAATTGCCAAGTTTATCTTGTGGTTATGGTACTGCTGTGACATCAGCAAGTAGTTAACCGTGCCTCAGTATGTCACAGCAGAACCATAACAACTGAAAACACTTCTCCCTGCAGAGTTCTGTTTTTAGAACTGCGATCGCAACCGTCTGCATGCAGTTTCCAGCTGTTCAGTTTAAATCATAAAGGTGTTACTGGCAGACAGCAGAGACAGCAATGGAGCCCAACATTTACTCATTCAGCAGCTCAAGCGATTGGCTTTCTTTCATACAGTAGCCCAAACAGCATTGAAGCCGTAGATGTTACGTCATGACGGCATGGTGACATACGACTCCTGGCAGCCAACCGGAATGCTTCAACCAAACTGTTAAAAAACTGTTGTTTGTCTTTTAGCATTAAAGCCTTACAGTTTAGTAGGTTAAGATCTGCATTTTAAAAAATAATTGTTTATGCCTGCTGTATGTTGAGCCTTTATTAAAAAACATTTTCTTTGTTTGAAAACCTGCCTGCATGTCAGTCTTTCTATGCACAAGGTAAGAGCTCATTCTAACTTAAAAATTAGTATTCCAGCAATGTCTTAATTTTACTGTATTCAGGTCCTATTAGCCTTAGTAGCATAAAGTTTCCCCATACATTATAAAGGCTAATGTATGGGAGAAAAACAATAACCGTTCTGAAATTGCATCTCGCAGTTTCCTTGACAACAGTAAACCTCTCGAGCTGAGCTCTCTAGGTTTACACTGTTGTCAAGGAAACCGTTCAATGTGATTACAGCACAGTTATTGCCTTTCTCCCAGTCATCATCCTCTATGTTACAGTAACGTCCTTCAGAGATGTGCCACTGCCATATCCAGTGCAGCTCAGGTTGCAGGAGGCTCCACAGTGACAGGCCAATGATCAGCAAGGCTGATCATGACGCTGTTCTGCTGGTAATGGGTGGGAAGTTTGTGTAGTTGAAAGAAGCCAGGAGTACCTATGAGAAAGCAGCTGCCTCCTTTCATCTGCATGACACTGCCCAGCAGCCAAGCGGTGTCAGGATCAGCTTCTGATCCGGGGTTTTTTTTTTTTTCCCCCGGAAGGATTCTGCAGTACCGGTGAGGCTAGTAAGTAATTTGCTAAGTTTTCATCTCTGCGTAGATACAGATATCTAAGTGGATATCTGTGGCTGTTATCAGTAGCATATTCTGAAAGGTGAGATTAGCATGGACTACATGTACTTACAGATAAATACACTTATACTCATTATAGTTTTGGTGGAACAGACTGAGACAGGTCACCTTCCTTGGTACAAATCACATTAGAAGTTTTATTCCTGGTATCATAAACAAACATTACACACATATAACAGTTCTGATAATTCTAGGATCTTTTGTTAATCAGTCCCGAAAGGTGATTCCGCGCAGTGACCGCAAAATTACCTTTCGAGACAGAATAACGCCATGACAGTGGCTGAATTCATGAGGAGGTGTCCCAATAACCCCATGTTGAAAATGTGGTGCCAAAATTCCCAAAACTGCCGGAGATATGCAACTAAACTGAAAACCTCTATTTATGCCATTATATAGCTTACTGGCATTTCTTCAGTTTGCGGTCAGTTTTGAAGAGTGCAGACGTGTTCCCGGTCCACCGAAGATAGTCGTGCCAGGCTCCGGAGGTAAGTATGGGGTGAGGAGGGTATGTGGGGAGGCAGGGTGTGCAGAGGGTGGGCGTGGTTGGGGGGCAGGGCCACCAGACTCAACAAGGGACCATTTTCTGATTTACAGGGGGGAAAAAATAAAACATCACGGGATGGTGTTTTTCTTCACAGGGACATTTAGGACACTGGGGTGGGCTCTTAGCGTGCCACCAGTGTTTTAGTTGGGGTCTGCAGCCAATGGGGATTGGGCACCCGCTGGCACACAGCCGGGGCAAAACTGAGAGTTGGACTGACACCCCTCGGCAGAAAACCAAGCGTATTTGGGGAGACATTATGTCAATGGGAGTGGGCTCCTCATCTGCAAATTACATGGGGAAATGAAGCTGACAGGGATTGGGGCCCCCATCAGCACACAAAAACTGTTTTGGAGGCGGCTCATGCTGCCGAGTTAGGCACCCCCTCAGCACTGGGGCATCAATATTGTTTGTGAACATGGCTTGCGCTCGTTCTAAACAATATTACACAACAGCGTTCCGCCCAGCAATGACTGGTCAGTCCCTCATTGCAGCGGAATGGCTGACGCTGCAATGACAAGGCGGCCCCGGAGTGCTGCGTCAAAAACGTTACAAGTTGGTGGCACTTTTGGAAGCCAGTGTCATTAGCACACTGTGCCTCCATTGGTCCACCAGTGCCAAGCCCCCAAATGCAGTGCCTCTGTTGGCTGCCACAGTGCCACGCCTCCACAATCCGCTTCTCTCCAAAGCTGCCACATAATGTTTCTTGCGCATGTGCACAAAACATAAAATTACATTATGTGTGAACCTCTTCATTTCCCAGTCATGATAATTTCCCTATTACAACTTGTGTTATTAAATTGTTAATTATTGCCCCTGCACTATCAATGCCAAACACCTACATAACAAATATAAGCAAGCAAACATTCGGCATTGACAAATGCCTGTTTATTTTGGTCCTTGGTTCTATGATACTTAACCTTAAGTAAGCAATAACACACAATGGGGTGTGTGTTATGCTCTGATAAATGTACGCCTAGGGGTGTAATGAGGCATAAGGCTACAGGCAGAGTACCTTACTGCCCCTAGAACTGCATTTATCTGTGCATAACTCACACCCCAACGTGTGTTATTGCACATATAAAATTGGGTATATGCTGAGAAACTGTAGTATTTAAAAATTAGTAACATTTAAAAAAATTGTTTTTCTATTTGAAATAGTCCCTACATTTTCTCTTGGTGTGTTGTTCCACTTGCTGGTGTCACTAGGGGCACTGTGGTGTGCTGCAGGCTGCTGCCATGGGCCGCTGGCAACACTGCGGTTTCCTGACTGTCTTACCAGAAGCATGCTACCATCTGCTGTAGCAGTTTTTACAAAAGCCCCTTCGATTTCCCTCTGCTTGCAGGTTGGGAGGGAGTTCATACACTGTGCGATACTTGTGGCTCGGGATGGGAAGGGAGTGACTCGGGTGGGACAACAGGAGGATTTCCAAACTATAAACAACACTTTTTAAGAATTGTGTTTTTTGTTCCTTTTGTGGCTCCCAATTTCACTCGATTTTTACTGCTGTTTTTTAAGTGGGCAAGCAATATGGTAGATTCCGAGATGTGAAGACAGAAACAGATGGCAAGGGATGCTGGCCAATCAAATTACTATCACTACCCATTTTAATCAGGTGCTTTACACTGTTCAGCAGTCCGCTTGATGCCAAGATCTGCCAGGGGCACTGAGATTATTTTGGTAAATTTTAGTGTTTCTATGAACACTGTTCAATTCATCCTGCACATATTCTGAGGACCAATGTCCTATGACAGCCCTGGCAGCCTCATTAGACCAGCTAGCTGCACTATCAGACACATCTCTTTTTTAAAATTTAATTTTTTTTTTTTTTTTTTTTTTTTTTTACGAAGCTGTTATAAGAACCACATTCCTGACAAGGCATTTGCCCTTTAACAGTGCTACCAGGTGTCACACTCCGTTTAAAACGACACCCGCCTTTTTATGCAGTGCTATCACGGTGCTGTCAGAACCACATTCTGTTTGACAGAACCGCTGCCTTTCAAGTTTCCCTCTCACTAAAGATCGCTGCACGTGCTCAATAGAGCCTTGAGGCTCATGGGAATGTAATACACTGCATTAAGTGAGTATGGAGGACTGCAGCACTGGGAGGCAAACACTGATGGCATCCACACTACGGGTGAAAACAGATTAATCTGTGAAAAAAAAAATGCTGCTAAAGCTTAGCTCTGAGCAGGGTTTTATTACTTTTATTTATTTTTTTTAAATTAAACTAAACCACGATCATAGTGCAGAGTCGCTGAACTTACAACAGTTTAAACTCTGTAAACCATTTGTGATGGACGCTGAACTGGTAGACCTTGGGGTTCTTCACTCGGAGCGGTGAAGGGAGCCATCTCACTACCAGCAGCACCAGCGATACCCTCAGCAGGTGAGAAGGCGAGGAGCCTCTTAAGGTCCGAATGGGGCTGGGCTGGTGGATTCACCCGACAAGGAGAGGCAGGAGTCATACACAGAGATTGGATGAAGCAAAGACGTTTATTAGACAGGAGGGGATGGAGGACATGGTCGTACAGAAACATACCAACCACAAAAACATTAGGGAATATGGACAGCATTATGGATATCTAAACAGTTACAACTAAACTCTAAAATATCTAAACTCTATGTTATTCTTCTCTATGGGCACACCACGGCCTATTGCCACCATACGCCTACAATCCTTCAACAGTAACCTATACTTACTACTAAACTTTGGCGAGAATCAGATGATATGTACTACCCACAACAATATTTGGTTTAGCTATGACCACAGAGTTCTACTGAAGTCCAATGTCACCTAAGTCCAGAGGTCTGACGTCTTCGTGTACACCGCCATTCTTCGTTGGTAGCTACAAGAGAAGTAAAACAGAACTGTAGAACCCTAAACACAATTCCCAGCAAGGATCTTGTAAAGACCACTGGGTGGTGAGAGGTTTGGTAAACAGACCATACGATTTTTCAGCAAAAGCCCACTCTCTTCAAGGCTGCCGGAAAGAAAGAACCAGAGCAACTGGTTCCTGGAATAACCCCTTACAGGCTGTCGGATTCCAAACTGAAGACAAAGGGTTCCTTGGCCAAAATCCACTTTCAGGGCCGCCAAGGGCGAGGAGAAACCAGGATCTGCGTGGCGATGAATCTGCTCGTGGACTACCATGACCTGAATGATGTTGCAGCACTCCAAGGGCCAGCTAGACTCTGAAGGATCTCGGGTGAGGATGGATCTCCGATAGGACCAGGAACTAGAAGAATCTGTAGAGAGGATGGTTGATACTGCAGTCTTGTCACCAGAACCTAGAACAAAACAAAGAAATGGCGGACGCTTCCCGAACTGGGCTTCAACAGACTCGACTCTTGGCGAACGACCAGGGGCACAGACCAGGTTCTCCAGGATGTGCACACTCTTCTGTGGAGGGCGACTAACTCCGGGACATCTGTATCAGGAACCATACGAACAACACTGGCACAGCTGTCGTGATGCGCTTCGGCGGACGTAACTCCGAGCTGTGGAAAACAAGAATTGCAGGTACGACTTGTACAAATGGCGACAGACTCGACTTTGGTGGACAACACAGACGGAGGAGATGATCTGATGGTCAACCCCACTTGGGTGAAGAATGTTGAGAAGACGTCCCATTCTGGGTAGAGACTGATTCTGAGTACGTAGTATTACAGACTACACTATGGGACTGCAGCGTGGTAGAAGATTGAGACTGTCTCCTTCTGCTAGTAACACTGTAGCTAAAAGATGCACCTTTCTGAAATGCCAAGATAACTGCGGAATGATCAGATAATTTGCCTGGGGAAGGGCAAATTATAAATTTTTGGGGTAATTATTACTTGACGGGCAATTGTTCGGGTAATTATTACTTGACGGGCAATTGTTCAGATGCTTGGAGCAATAGTTCAGATGCTTAGGGCAATAGTTCAGATAACCAGGGGCAAATAACTACAATCCATATACAATACAGTCTTGGTGGTTCTTGGCAATCTCACAGTCTTTCAGATACTTTAGCAATAAACAGCTGCGTGAACAACACAGTTGTTACAGTTACTCTGTGGTATTTGTGAGCTAAGCACCCTTGGATGAACCCTTTTTCCTGACTGTAGGGCCTTCCTGAACAGGATCTGGCTACCTCTGAGCATTTTGCTAAGGATGCCCTAACCACTATACTGAGGGTACCACTTGCCCTATGCTAATTGCCTGGGCCACTAAAGGCCTAAATACCTTAGTTGCTATGGGGCCTATATGCCCTACTTACTACCACTAGGCAGGTTTGCCCTAATCCACTAAGTCAGGGGCTGCCCTGGAACCCTGCTTTACCTCTGGCCTGATGCACTACAATTACCTTGGGCATGATGCCCTACCATTTCCTTAGGCCTGATGAACTACCATTACCTTAGGCCTGATGAACTACCATTACCTTAGGCCTGATGCCCTACCTTGACATTGGGCCTGGTAACCCTTTTACCTCTGGGCCCGACGCCCTCACTATAATGGGTCTGGTGCCCTCTCTTAACTGGGCCTGGCGCCCTCTGAAATGGGCCTGGTGCCCTTCTCCAATCTGGGACTGGTGCCCTCTTAACTGGGCCTGGTGCCCTTTTACTGTGGGTCTAACAGCCCTTTTAAAACTGGGCCTTATGCCCTCTTAACAGTGGGCCTGGTGCCCTTCAAAATGGGCCTGATGCCTTCTTTATATTTGTAATTATCCAGAATTGGCAGGGCCCCTTTAAATCTATATAGCTCTCAGACAGCTGTCACTCATGCAGAACAGAAGGTCGCCGCCCTGAACCCTGCCCCCTTTATGAATATTCATAAGGCCTTGCTTGGCCTCACCGAGCTGGTCCCTCCCCGGGGGCGTCGCTACCCCGCCTCCCTCCTAAATATTTAAATCCAGGGTCCTAGCGACCCGATGCCCCTGCGGCACTCAGCCGCCTTTCTTCGCGCCTCCTGCGCTCTTTTAAATAAAAAAAGTCACTTCTTCACAGACAGTCAGCATGTAGCGTGTGCTGTCGCCGACTCACCACTCCTCGGGCTGCTGGAGGGCTGCTGCACAGTCTCGGGAGGTGGGAGGTATGCTGGCAGTGGGAAGGAGCTCTACAGGCACTGCAGCGGGTGACAGGGGGGCCTCAGAGGGCCGACGAAGTTGCGGCGATGCTGCGCTTCTCTGCCGCCAATGGGGGACCAAAATTAAACTTTAAAAGAAAATACAGGGGCAAAACAAATAAATGACGGGGCTCCCAAGCCCAAACTGCAGCAAACAGCAGATTACTTTCTTCTGGTGCCCCGATGGCACCATGGACCAAACCGGAACATCAGAAAGTCTTCGCCAGCTGGAGCCCAGAGCAGGCACACCACCAAACCCTCAGGGAAACAGCTTCAAACACCAGGTAAGCCCTAAACAGGTTTTCCCTTGGTTTGTGGTGCCCTCTCTCCTCCACAGCCTGGCAGGAACTACTGAAAAACTGTTAAACTTTTTAAAACAAAAACTTCTAATTCTAGAGTGTTTTGGACTGGAATGCTGTGCATGAGCAGCTCAGCACAGCATTCCATCCAAGCCATTGTTATTTGTGCTGCAATTACATTTATTTTTTGACAATACTGTAAAGTGCACAGGGCACTTTTCCTTATTATTTTACAGTTTCCCCATTATAGGGAGGGGAAAGTCACTTAAGAAGGGCTCCTTTATCATTGTACCCTGCTGCCCACACCTCTGCAGGCACCCTGGGTACCTGTAAACCCCATATTGATTTAACTTATTTTTCTGGGATGCCCCACCTTTGGGGCATTACACATTTGAAGTCTGTAGTCTGTACAGGGCCTAAAACCACGCTCAGACTCTATGAACCAGTAGGGTATCCCGTGATTTGGGTGACAACAAGAACGGCAACAGAATAACGTGACACCAAAAATGGTGACCGGAAACAACAGCGATTGCCGAAACGGTGACCTTCGATGTTCATCCCCTCTCCCAGTTTTGTTCCCCCTGCAGTTGATTATCTATAGAAGGGGGGTATGGGGGCAAAGCCCCCACATCGGGAGGTGGGGGGGCTGAAAACAGTGTTGCCGCCCATTCGGTGATCGCCATTTATTGCCAGCCATTTACATCCTCACTGTTTTGCCGTCTCCCAAATGACTTCACCCAAATTGATTCGCTGCTATCACACAGAACCAAAGGTAGGTTTGCAGACTCAGTACGTACAGAAAATCTAGGCAATATGAAGTATTTTTGAACAAAAATAAATCATATTACACTCTTTTATTATTGAGTGGTTTGCATTATATTAAGTATTTGAACTTCCATTCGCCATTCAGAACTTTATGAAGTAGTATATCCTGGCCCTGTGTTACTTTGATGATAATAAATATTCCACATTTAATCCCAAGTCAAAACGAGCAGAGGGATAGGCTTAAAGACATCAGGTGATCAGGTTCCAGTGGGTATTAATGCCACAGTAATGCCTGCTCCTGCTATCCCTCACACAACCACTGAACATCAAGGGCGCAAGCAATTTTTCCTGACAACGGAGTAAGTAGCAGAATGCGGCTCTAGAGCAGAGCGCATAACATGCCACCACACACACACACACACACCCTCCCCCCCCCAACCACAAAGTTGTAATAGTGGCAGTATAGCGCAGTGATTTAAGGCTCTGAGCTGCAAATCTGGTGACATCCAGCAGAACAGACCTGGGTTTGAATCCCACAGCTTCCACTTGCATACTGTGTGACCCTGAGCAAGTCACTTAACTTCCCTCTGCTCCCAGGTCGCTCCTGTAAAAAAGCTTTCAGCTTAGTGTGCTGCTCCTGGTTAAACAACTAAATTAAAAAAAAAATAAAAAAATGAACCGTGCTACAAATACTGACCCAGACACATGAAAGACAGAAATTTACCTCCAAATCACCAATATGTCACGTAGCATGCAGCAGTAGTTGGATCCATCAGCAATATGGGCAGAGAGCAGTATGGGGCGAATAGCATACCTGCAGAAAACCTACATGCAGAGCACCAAGCTGCACAAAATATGCAAACCAGGTACTGCCACATCGTACCATTAGCAACCGAGATCGATAATGCCACAGAATGAGTGAAATAAAACAGATTTGCATGCATAGTTATTGAAATAAAAAACACATGATTCAACTAACCATTGTGCTCCCTTGCAATGAGAAACCTTTTAATATTTACCAACAAAAACATCACCATATGAATAAATGTGGTTCTCACACAATCGCAAGTTCATCATATTTGTATTCCATACATTTTCTTCACCACTGCATATATCTTCTCATGTAAGATATTACAGGAAACAATGCAACAGTACTCCCTTCCACATTGCCCATGTTACAAGAGCATTAATCTCCTCCAGAGTTGGGCTCTACTATGGGATTAATACCTGGTTGGTGGTTGGAAGCACTCGGCCTGCGGCCCATCATGCACCAACCCACCCCAAAAAAGCAGCAATTAATCCCTAGTAGAGCCAGACTCTGGAGGGGATTAATGCTTACATATCTGTGAGCAAAGTATGGATAATTTGTGGCAGTTTATAAATTGCTCAGAATCATAACAAGCAGGTAGTTTGTCAGATAACCAAGAAGGCAACGGTTTTCCAGGGCTTTGGGCTAAGGTGCTAGACAGCTCTGACCTACGTCATTCTGTGTGCACACGCACACACACACTGGTACACTCTGCCACCCCCTCGTAGCAGTTGCTGTGAAACAAAACTCAATTTGAGTACCGACAGGTGTGGGGAAACAGTTGTCCCATACACAAACATGTCATAGTTTAGTTTAAAATGGTGCTACATGTCCCACCCCCCAAACCCCACACCCACATACATTTTGGCTGGCAGCAGGCAGCACGGGGTACAGTGACTTGCTCAAGATCAAACAGACTGCAAGCAGACTGAGGATGGGAATCACACCCAGGTCTGACGGCTGTACTAAGCTTGTTGCTCTATCGTCTAGGTTACTCTGCAGTACCAGGCTCCCAGCCCAGTATATTTTTATACTGTTGGTGTCAGCATGGTACAATAGTTGGTAGCATATCCACCTCTGTGCAAGAAGGCAATGGGTTCTTGTTGCAAATCAGGATTGGACTCGTACTATAAAAAAAGCTGGCACTCAAGTGCATTACGAGGGTGATGTTGTACTGCCAGGTGTACCATCCTTCAGATGAGAAGTTAAACCTAGGTCCCATCTGCCCTTCTGGTGCCATCCTGATAGATGTCCCGATGGAAGTTAAAAGAACCCAAGGTACTTTCTCCAAGACTAGCAGATTTAAGCCTGGTTTATGCAACTGAACAAGACTGCCTGTGTGTGTGTGTGTATGTCGAAATGGTTCCCACCCACAGTCACTGCTTCTACCTCTCATTTTACTTATTCACTTAGTTTTTGTTGACTGGTTAAGTGCACTAGACAAATTCTGCCTATTTTCAGGCATGACCCAGTGGAGGGGATACAGATGAATGCCAACTGACTTTGAACCAGATTAAGCTGTTGTAGTGACTGGGAGGAATCTGGCCAGAACACCAGGAAAATTCCCCTACTCTTTTCGAGAAGTGCCATGGGATCTTTATTCTTTAACATCCATAGACTTTGACTTTGACGGCAGATAAGGACCACTTGGCCCATCCAGTCTGCCCATTTCCCTACCTACTGGATAAGCTTCAGATTCTAGTTAACCAACAGCCTACTTCCTGAAAGCCCCCACTATAATTGCCTTGTGTCTGTCCCATGCATGTTTGAATTCCCCCACTGTTTTAGACCCAACCACCTCCTCAGGAAGGCTGTTCCATGTATCCACCACTCTCTCCGTGAAAAAAAATTTCCTCATTACCCTGAGCGGCCCCCTCTATCTTTAAATTGTGCCCCTTGTACTTACACATCTCTTTTTCTGAAAGATGCGACCCTCCTGGACTTTGTCGATTCCCTTGAGGTATTTGAACGTTTCTATCATGTCCCCCCCATCCCTCCTTTCCTCAAGAGTATACATATTAAGTTCTCTCAGTCTCTCTTCATATGGTTTCTGCTGCAGACCCTGCACCGTTTTAGTTGCCCTACTCTGGACTGCTTCCATCCTGTCTATGTCCTTGCATAGATGAGGTCTCCAAAACTGCACACAGTACTCCAGAAGGGGTCTCACCAACTGACTGTAGAGAGGGATAACCACTTCCCTTTTTATGTTCGCTTGCGTGCATGCACAAGGAACGTTTTGGGAGAGTAGCACACTTTGGAGGTGTGCCTCTCCCGTTCAATCCACTGCTCCATTGAGCAGGCGTGGTGGTCCTGCACCAATGGGTGCGGGAGCTGTGTATGACAGCGGTGGCCTTCGCTTCAAAGAAAACCACCGCTGCCATACACAGCGCTGGTAGGCCTCAGGCCCCCTCCAAAGCTTTGGTGCCACGCTGGGAGCCCACCCAGCGTGGCAAACATCCTGGGTCCTCTGCCGACGAGGATGCCCAATCCCCCGTCGGCTCCACATCCCCCCAAAGGCCACCCCCAAAGCTTTGGTGCCACGCTGGGAGCCCACCCCAGCGTGGCCAACGTCCCGCATCTCTGCCGGCGGGGGTACCCAATCCCCATCAGCTCCACGCCCCCAAATGCCCCCAAAGCTTTGGTGCCATGCTGGGAGCCCACCCCAGCGTGGCAAGCGTTCACTCATCTTTTTTTTTCAACCTGAAAAGCAAAAGCGGTCCACGTAGTCTCCCAGCCCCTCCTCCCCAACCCGCACTCACCCACTCGCACCCCACCTCTCCACACCCCCACCCCATACTTACCCGGAGCTCGGCGCGATGATCATCGGTGGACCGGGAACACGTCTGCACTTTTCAAAGCCGACCGCGAACTGAGGAAATGCCGGTAAGCTGTATAATGGGCTAGATAGGGGTTTTCAACTTTATTGCATATCTCAGGCATTTTTTGGAATTTTTGCACCAAATTTTCAACATGGGGTTTTTGGGACCCCTTCTCATGAATGATGTCACTGTCATGGCGTTATTCTGGCCCGAAGGGTGATTTCGCAGTCACTGCGTGAAATCACCCTTCGGCCTGAATAACGCCATGACAGTGACATCATTCATGAGAAGGGGTCCCAAAAACCCCATGTTGAAAATTTGGTGCAAAAATTCCTAAAAATGACTGTTTTAAGAGCGTGCGATGCACAGTTCCTACGCAGGCTCGTAAGTTCGCGAATTTTCAATATTTTCACTCCAGATTTTCAACACTGCCATTTTACCACACCTCCTTATGAGCAGTACAGCTGTCATTTTTCACATCCTGCCCAAAACGTGTTTCTGCCCATGTAGTGCACAATGGCGCAGTCGGTGTGCGAAATCAATGTATGGGACACAGTAAGAAAATCACAGTGACACTGTTCATTAGCAGAGGTTTTAAAATGGCAATGTTGAAAATTTGGTGAAAAAATTCCTTAAAATGACTATTTTACGAGCATGTGTTGCACAGTTCCCACGCACGCTCGTAGGTTTGCGAATTTTCAATATTTCCACTCCAGATTTTCAACATTGGCATTTTACCAAACCTCCTCATGAGCAGTACAGCTGTCATTTTTCACATCCTGCCCAAAACGTGTTTCCGCCCATGTAGCGCACAATGGCGCAGTCGGTGTGCGAACTCAATGTATGGGACACATTAAGAAAATCACAGTGATGCTGATCATGAGCAGAGGCCTTAAAAATGGCTGTGTTGAAAATATGGTGAAAAAATTCCTAAAAATGACTGTTTTACAAGTGTGCGTTGCACAGTTCCTAAGCATGCTCGTAAGTTTGCGAATTTTCAATATTTTCACTCCAGATTTTCAACATTGCCATTTTACCACACCTCCTCATGAGCAGTACAGCTGTCGTTTTTCACATCCTGCCCAAAACATGTTTCTGCCAAGGTAGCGCACAATGGCGCAGTCGGTGTGCGAACTCAATGTATAGGACACATTAAGAAAATCACAGTGACACTGATCATGAGCAGAGGTCTTAAAATGGCTATGTTGAAAATTTGGTGAAAAAATTCCTAAAAATGACTGTTTTACGAATGTTCATTGCGCAGTTCCTATGCACGCTAGTAAGTTTGCGAATTTTCAATATTTTCACTCCAGATTTTCAACATTGCCATTTTACCACACCTCCTTATGAGCAGTGCAGCTGTCATTTTTCACATCTTGCCCAAAACGTGTTTCCGCCTATGTAGCGCACAATGGGGGTAACAAAAAGGTCATGCTGAAAATTTATTGTGCAAATACCAGCAATCGCACAGGGCATTAGGGTAAAGCACCATACGTGCCAAACACCACTGCAAATACCTGCAAGTGAATGTTCGGCATTGACAAATGCTTGTTCTACTGTGATGTCCCTTCCTATGCATCCCAGTATCCCCTGGCTCTCCTTACCGACTTTTCACATTGCTTACCTACCTTAGGTCATCTGATATGACTACCCTAGGTCCCTTTTCATTTTGTTGTTGTTAGTACCTCCCTGCTATCGTGTACTCTTCTCCTGGGTTTTGTTTCCCAGGTGCATTACTTTGCACTTCTTTGCATTGAATCTAAGTTGCCATATGTCTGACCATTCCTCCAACCTTGCCAAGTCCTTCTCATCCTTTCTACTCCCTGTGTATCAACTCTGTTACAGATCTTGTGTCATCTGCAAGAGGCATACCTTTCCTCCAGACCCTCTGCAATGTCACCTATAAAGATGTTAAAGAGACTGGACCCAGTACTGAGCCCTGAGGTACTCCACTAGTAACCCCCCTTTCTTCGGAATGTGTTCCATTCACTATTACCTTCTGCGTCCTGTTGTGCAGCCAGTTTGCTACCCAGGTTACCACCCTGGGACCCACTCCCAGGCTGGCTAACTTGATTATTAATCTTCTGTACGGAACTGTGTCAAATGCCTTGCTAAAGTCCAGGTAGGCCATATCCACAGCCCCTCCCTGGTCTATTACTTTGGTCACCCAGTCAAAGAAATCAATTAGATTCGTCTGACATGACCTTCCTGCTGTAAATCCATGCTGTTTGGGTCCCAGCCCCACTGGCCTCTAGGTACTCAACAATTCTTTTCTTTTAGTGATTCCATCATTTTCCCTGCCACTGAGGTCAAACTTACAGGTCTGTAGCCTTCTGCTTCTGCCTTGCTCCCACTTTTGTGAAGGGACCACATCTGCCCTCCTCCAGTCCTCAGGTACCACCCATCCTGCCATGATTTGTTAAAAAGCATGGTCAGTGGTGTCACTAGGTCCTCCCATAGTTCTTTTAGGATTCTAGGGTGAATCCTATCAGGCCCAATTGCTTTGTCCACCTTGAGTTTTAGGAGTTTTTTCATGACACTTTCTTCTGTGAATGGACTGGTGTCAACCACCTACCCAGAGTGCTTCTATTGTCTGGTTTAGGTAACTCCTCCTCATCTTCTTTTGTGAATACTGAGCAAAAGTATTCATTCAGTATCTCTGCCTTTCACTGTTTCCCTCTGCCCACCTCCCCTCTCCTTTATTAATCTTCACTATCCCTCCCTTAACCTTTCTATGCTCCCTAATGTACCTATAAAAGGTTTTAACCCCTTTCTTAACTGAGTTGGCTATTTTTTCCTCGGTTTGGGCCTTTGCTAGTCTGACTACCCTCCCACTTCTTTCTGCTTTAATTGATACAGTTCCCTGTCGTGCTCCTTCTGTGATTCCTTATACTTTTTGAATGCACCCTTTTTCTCCTTAACCTTCCCTGCCACCTCTTTTGAGAACCATAGTGTTTTTTTACTCCACTTTGTTTTCTTCATTTGTTTCACACAAAGGCTTGTTGCCTCTATGATGGCAGTTTTGATTTATCTCCATTGTTCTTTCACCCTTCCTTTTTGGTTATTTGCTAGTGCATTCTTCAGGTAGTCACCCATTTTGCCAAAGTCAGCCCTTCTGAAGTCCAGTATCTTTGTTTTTGTATGGCTTATCTCCATGGTTGTGCTCATTGTGAAGCACACTGTGCAGTGGTCGCTTGTTCCCAGATGTCTACTGACTTCAAATTTGTGATCCCTCTCCATTTGAGAGTACCAGGTCTAGTATTGCTCCCTCCCGAGTGGGTTCCAACACTAGCTGTCTAAGGCCTGCCCCCTGCAGGGCATCGAGAATGACCCTGCTCTTGGATGTGGTTGCAGTACATGTTAGCCAGTTAACATCTGGTATATTCAGGTCCTCCATCAACAGTATCTCCCCTTTTTCAGCCATTTTGAGAATGTCCTCTAGCATTTTGTTGTCCATTTCCTTCCCTTGAGACGAGGGTCTGTATACAACCCCTGTGCGGATTGTGATGCCATTCCCTGTCTCCAAGGTGACCCAGAGTGCCTCTTGTCCTCCCCCTTTACTTTTTAGTTCTGTAGCTTTGATCCCTTCCCTTATGTACAGAGCTACTCCACCTTCTCTTTTACCTTCCCTGTCCCTTCTGTAGATTATGTACTCTGGTATGTTGACATCCCAGTCATGGTTCTCGGTGCACAATGTTTCCATGACTGCCACAATATCCAATGTTCATCTTCCATCAGGGCTACTAGCTCAGGAAGCTTGTTTCCCAGACTATGGGCATTGGTACTCATTGCCCTCCATTTAATGTTGGCTTTATCCTTTTCTTCCCCCATCCCTGCTTTTATTACCCTTGTCTATTTTTCCATTTACCCCTGTACTGCCTTGCGTTGAGCTCTGTACCTCAGTGTTTACCTTACTACCTGCCATGTTTTGTGGGGGGAGGCTTGAAATTTCCTGCCTTTTATCAGCACCTCCCCCGTTGGCTAGTTTAAAAGCTTGCCAAGGACGCATTTAAACCTGTCACCTAGGAGCTTGGTTCCCTTCGTGGACAGATGTAGACCATCGTGCCAGTATAGACCTTTATCTCTCCAGGTGGACCCCCAGTTCCCAATGAAGCCATAGTCCTGTGCTCTGCACCAGTTTTGCAACTATTCATTAAACTGCATGGTGTGCAGTACCCTAGCCTCACTCCTGCCATGGACTGGTAGCACCTCTGAGAAGGTTACCGTGCTTGCTACCCGTCTGAGGCCCCTCCCCAACTCCACAAATTCACTCTGCACTGCACTGATCCCATGCCTAGCTAGGTCAATTTTCCCAAGGTGGACTATGATATCTAGTTCCCTCTCCTGTGATGCTGCTTCTGCAATCTTGAGGATTCGCTTCCTGTCCCTCCAAGCCATGGCACCAGGCAGGCACCTTACTTCCTTCTCCTCTCCCTTCCCCAGTTTCACCCCCTAACAATTGAGTCCCCTATCAGAAGCTATTTCCTTCCCCTGTGGTGTCCCTTGCCACCCTTTTGTGGGTCTCCCTTGTGGATGTCCTCAGCATTCTTCTGGGTCTCCACTGAGGGTGCCATCATACAGGAACCTTGCTCTGCCAGAATGGTACATGATTTGTGTAGAGGTACAACTAGGGGGCTTCGCCTCTGGTCCACCACCCGCACCCCCCAGAACCCACTGTTGTCCAACTGCTCTTCGTATTTGGCAACCTCTGAGGCAGTGGTTGTGGCAGTGGTGCTCTTTGGAAGGGGGAGGCCTCCTTAGTCCTTGCTAATTCAGCCTGGAGGTGGGCAACCTCCTCCCTCAGAGCTGACAGTTGCCTGCAAATGGGACTGCAACGCAGTTTCCAGACTGTCTCCTGGAAAACTGCTGCCCCACAGCCAGTGCATTGCACCACTCCCCACATGTCCCTCTCCCTTATAATATACAATATGTAATATATAAATATATTTTATTATTATATGTGGTGTGTACCTACCCTTTTTGCACTGTGCTGGGTTATTAACAATATGCCAGTTCTGCCCCAAGACCTGTTGAGGGAGTGATGTCCACCTGAACTACCATCAGAACAGGCAGATGGGACCTCAGCTTAACATCTCGTCCAAAATACGGCACCTCAGGAGTGCAGCACCCCCTCATGCTGCACTGCAGTGTCAGTATTGGGATATTAACCCAGGGATAAAACCCACAGCCTTCTGATCTCCCAACCTCCGAGGCGAGGGTGCTACCTGCTAAGCCACTGACACTATTGCTTGCGAAATGCTTTGGGATACAGTGTGTACTAAAATTGCTACGTGCACTTTAATTTTTTTTTTCTTTTCCTTCTTTTACGTGTAGTGTGCTTCACAATAATCTTAAAAGTTCGTTATAAAATAGTACACACCAACACACGTGTACATAACCCTACTCTAATACAACATAGTTGGTAACTTCAATGCAATAGAACTTACCTGACATGATTATAGCATGAATTTCTGCCGTGGCACTATAATTCTGGTTTGAACTGCAGTTAATTCCGACGGTGGGTATTTGTTTACTGTAGGCCAGAAATAGACTAAAATTTTATTTCAGACCAAACTGAAGCGGTATGCGCTTTACGTAGCTTTTACCTATCGACCACACAAGTACCGCTTCAGATAAATTGTGAAAAAGTCACGCCCCCTCTATGTAAAGGCCGATGTATACAGTGAGGCTAAAGCTGACCCGACTTGTTGCCAAAGCTTTGCGTTACGTCCACGGCGGCTCAGTTGGCACTTAATATAAAAATATACGTGCAACCTTAACCAGAAACCCCTTTAGGTAACAACACACACGTTTGATCTTATGCTCGTACAAAAACGGCTGTGAAGACCTCTGTACACCCTTGTCTCAACTCTGAACACATAAGTCACATTTCACCCTTTGGCGTTCATAACACTGGGAGATGGCTGCGGGTAAATGATTGCTCGCTCGCGTTTCTGATTGGCTGCTTTGGATGCTCCTACTTTCCACCCTGGACCGCCTCCTTCCCAGGCATACTTCTGAGCTGTCCCTGATTGTGAGGGACGTCCTTCATTGTAGCCCTCTAAATGGCTGTGTCTCTCACCCGTACCTTGATGAAAAGGTGCTGTCGACACCAAGAATGTGCTGTAGAGTCAGACTTTAAAGCATAAGCTCATAATGTTTCATGATGGTAAATCAAAAATTGACTTTATACAAGTAAGCACAATGATCTCCAATGTGTTTTGAGATTTTTATCTCCATGTTTGAATATGTGTCTCTCATTATGAGGGTCAGTGTCCCATTTTGGCCCTCATTTTGAGTGCCCTCCTCCCTCATTCTAGTGACAAACGGTTGAGAGGTATGTTCCCAGGCTAGCTACTACTAAACAGATTAAGTGTCTTGATGCAAAGTTTTCCATTCTACTCATGGGAGTGGGTGCAGGAGGAAAAATACACATTTTTTGACGGGTGTATTGCTAACAACCATGAGGCCCCATCATAAAACAGTCATGGCTGAACATAGGCATTTTATTAGCTAGTGCACCTACCTGAGTAATAAAAGTTAAATACAAGTAAGCATTAAGCCACGACGAAGGTGACATCTAATGCTGGATTAATGCATAGTTGGGAGGGTTATGGCCCGAGGCCGGAGACCGAGGGTGAACAACAGCCCAACCATGCATTAATCACATTAGATGCCACCGTTGGAGTGGCTTAATGCGCTTGTAACATGGGCTGCCCAACGACAGAGTCGCAAAGACAGTATTTTGTCTCATAAGAACGACATTACACAGGGAGTCAGTGTGTTCATCAAGTAAGTATTAATCACCGACAGAGGAGGGCTCTGCCGGTGGATTAATGCCTGCTGGGGGGGGGTTGGTGCCCGAGGGCGCAGCCCGAGGGGTCCAAACCCAGCGGGCATTAACTCGGCAGAGCCCGACACTGAAAGTGATTACGCGCTTGTAACATAGGCTCAAGCAGGCGACGACGAGCCTATGTTACCGCATCACCTCCCGCAAGCAGCGGGAGCCCTACGGACAGAGGACACGGGACAGAGGCATGGGCTGGCTGTCAGGCTCCTGCGGCTGTCGCATCGGAAGTGCGCTGCTGGCCTCCTGGATGGGTGGGTCGCTGGGGTTCCAGGACTGGGGTGGAAAGGAGGTCTGTCTCTCATTCAGCTTGCCTGCAGGCGCGTGGTCGGGGTGCGGCGGGGGGACTCGCGCTGAGTGCCTGGTGCCTTCGAGTTGGATGCTTCTGCATGACGCAGAGGACAGCGGGGGCTTGGCAGCTCTGTAGCACCGCCGGTGGGGGCTCGCGGTGGTGATGGAGCGGGCGGCTACCCTCTGGTGCCTCCATGGCGACAGCTGGTACTGACCGAGCGGGCGTTAACTGTGGGTTAATACCCGCTCGGTTTCAGTCAGCTGTGCCACTTCGGCGAATCCGGAGGCTCCATTCCAGCGGGCTACAGTGAGCCGTGTTATAAGGATTTTTACTGCACTTGCAAACCATCTAACACAACAGCATTAATATGCTGATGCGGTCAAAACATTGAGTAGCTCTACTGAAACAAAACAGTGCGGCTCACATGGCAGTCCAAATACTGTAGCTGTCCATGCGGGTATTTCAGTCATACCGGCCGTTGGAGGTCTGCGGTGGATGGCTGCCTCACTGCGGTGTGCGACTTGCTCAGGAATTTACATGTTAGCTGGGTCACTTCCCCTTGCTTCCCACAGACTCGTCTGATGTCGGCCACTGTGTGTGCTGCTGCGTGTGGTGCTGACTGAGCTATGTATTGCTCCTGTGCGTGACTGCTTCTCCCCCCATTTCTGTCTCTTTCTAGCTAGTCTCCCTGTCCCTGTCCCACACTTCCCTCTCTGACACTCGATACCCACCTCTACCCAGTGCTGCTAACCTAGCTGTCTGGCTGCTGGTGGTACTTCAGTTTTCAACACGGCAGATATGCTGGATTAATACCTGCTCCAACTTTGCCCTCGTGATGCGCTTCACCCAGTCGTGGTTCCCCATTTCGGCATTCCGATTATTACCATGTTACAACAAGCATTTGTCAATGCCGAATGTTGTCTTGCTGACATTGGCATTGGTAGTGCAGGAGTTGAAAAGATGCATAATAGGAATGGCAGTGCAGTATGAAAGTGATGTCAAACCCCACATCACCCTACAGAGACTGACAGGCACTGAGGTGTGCCTTTGGGCGGGGCATAGGCCATAATGTTCATGACATTTCAGCTCACCCTACACTGCAGTGCGACAAATATCACGTTGTGCCTTGGGGTCCTTGGGCCTTACGCTCACCCCATTTGGCCATAACACTCATGGCATTTTACCTCACCTTATCCTGCAGACACCAACAAGTGCTGAGGTGTGCACGGGAGTGTTCGGCTTTACAGTCACCCCATTTCATAAGGACATACACTGAAATGGGTGCAGCATAGGAGAATGGGGTGAACTGTGGGGCCAAAGAGTCCAAGGCACACTCAATGCCTGTCAGTGGCTTGAGGGTGGGGGGGATGGTATGGTGTGAGCATGACAGCCAGCAATGCAAAGACACACCTATGACGCCTGTCAGTCTGTACAGGGTGGGACGTTATGGTTAGAAACCCTAATGCCCTGGTCGTTTGTTGGTATTTGTACTACAGATTTGCAACACAGCATTTTGTGACCCCCACTTCGTGAAAGTGTTTGGGACCTCTGCTCATGAATAGTGGCACTGTGTTTTTGTTAATCTGTCCTGAACATTGATTTCTCAGAGCGACCGCACCATTCTGCGCCAGATGTGGAAAAACACCATTCAGGCAGGATGTGAAAAATGACAGCTGTACCATTCATAGGTAGGTATGAGGAGATGGCAGTGTTGAAAATCTTGAGTGAAAATATAAAAAATGCTCAAATTTACGAGCATACGTAGAAACTACGCAATGCACATTCATAACACAGTCATTTGGAGGAATTATTTCACCAAATTTTCAACATAGGCATTTTGGGACCTTTGCTCATGAACACTGTCACTACGATTTTCTTCATCTGTCCTGATTGTTGATTTCCCACAGCGACCATGCCATAGTGCGCCACTTGTGTGAAAACACATTTCGGGCAGGATCTGAAAAATGACAGCTGTACCATTCATAAGGGTATGTACAAAATTGACACTATTGAAAATGTTGAGAGAAAATATTACAAACTGTCGAGGTTACGAGTGCGCATGGAAACTATGCAACGCACGCTTGTAACATAATCATTTTATGGACTTTTGTCACCAAATTTTCCACATAGGCATTTTAGGACCTCTGCTCATGAACAGTGTTGCTGTGATTTTCGTAATCCATTCTGAACACTGATTTCCCACAGCGACCATGCTATACTGCGCCAGTAGTGCGAAAACACATTTTGTCCAGGATGTGAAAAATGACAGCTGCACTGTTCATAAGGAGGTGTGAAAAAATGCCAATGTTGAAAATCTGGAGTGAAAATATTACAAATTGGTGAAGTTACAAGTGTATGTGGAAATCAATGAACAGAACACAGTCATTTTTGAGTTTTTCACCAAATTTGTAACATAGACTTTTTGGAGGCCAGCTCATGAACAGCACACTGTCATTTTGTTACTCTGTCCTGAAAGGTGATTCCACGCAGTGAACTCAAAATCACCTTTCAGGGCCGAATAATGCCACAACAGTGACTGAATTCATGAGGAGGGGTCCCAAAAACCACATGTTGAAAATTTGGTGGCAAAAGTCAAAAAAATGGCAGAGATATCCACATAAGTTGAAAAAAAAAAAACGTTTATGCCATTATACAGCTTACTGGCATTTCTTCAGTTCACGGTCGGCTTTGAAGAGTGCAGACGTGTTCCTGATCCACCGAAGATAGTCGCACTGGGCTCCGGAGGCAAGTATGGGGTGAAGGGGGTGTGGGGAGGCAGGATGCATAGAGTGTGGGCGCGGGTTGGGGGAGGGGCCACCGGACTCAACGAGGGACCGTTTTTGGTTTTACAGGTTAAAAAAAAAAAAACATGCGGGACTTCTTTTTTCTTTACAGAGACATTTGTGCACTTGGGGTGTGCTCCCAACGTGCCACCTGAGTGTTTTTCTGGGGAGCTTAGAATGATGGGGATTGGGCACCCTGTTGGCCATACAGAGTGGGGGGCCGATGAGCCAGTGGGATTGAGCACCCTCGGCACACAAGAAATGGGGAAAGATTATGCTGACAGGGATTAGGCACCCCCATTGGCAAATTAACTTAGGAGGGGGCTTGCCGACAGGGGATTGGGCACCCCCGGCTTTCAGAGGGACTGTGTAAGGTGGTGGCTATCCCTTGGCTTCTGTGAGGACTTTGAGAAGCTGACAGGGAAGCCTCCGCCATGTTGCTTGACGGGGACACCAGATGACGCAAGCAGTAATTGGCTGCTGCAATCAGTGACCGCCCCGTGTTGCTCTCTGATTGCAGCGGCTAATTTCTTTCAAGGTGGTGGCACATTTCTCAACTGCTGTCATAGACAGCGTGCTATGCCATTGGTGCCACAGAGCCCAGCCACAAAAAGCAGCAGCTCCAAAACCCGCTTCTCCACCGAAGTAACCACAATATGTTGTCTGCGTTGCATGCACAAGACAACATAAAAATAGTGGTGCCCGTACCTCTCAGCCTTTCATTGCCTGGAACAAGATGTGTGGCAAATGGGCGATACCATACCTGTGAGGTATGTATTAGCATGAAATTGCAAGCTCATGTAAACCCTCTATTGCAAGGGGGTAGGGGCATGAGGTGGCCTTGTTATTTTCTAAAATCCTCCTGTTCTGATATCATAACTGTTCTGTATTTTTACAACTTTCTGCCATAGCAACAGGGTGTGAGCTGAGTACAGCCTGCATGTGCCCATTGGCTCTGTGATTTTTCTGAGTTTTCGGCCCACTTACCATGGGCTTATAAAAAGGACCCAGTCCTGCCAAAAAGAATTCCTAGATTCCAAATGTTCCACACTAGTGATTCCCTATCAGAGCCCACAGGGCTCTGGCTGGAACCAGGGTGTGTATTTTCTGTGTCTGAAGGGGGCTTGTCAGCTCAGACTAGTGGTAGGGTCATGGGCTTGATGTGGCCATGGCTCCCTCCTGGTAGGTCTCAAGGGGCTAGGATCTGACCTGGGTTCTGAGATTGGCGACGGCGAGGGCTTGTTGGCAGCCCACATTTAAGGAGGGCCACTTCATAGTCTTCACACATCAGCTCCATAACCAGTAATAGAAGGTATCCTGCAGCTCTTTGCAGAGGAGCCGTACCTGAGCAAGTCCAATCTGGAAAAACTGCAGCAGTTCAGTAAAGCAGGTGACACGCTGAGATCTGAAAGCAAGGAGTAGGATGTGGTGAGCAGGTAAGCCTCAAAACAATCTGTGACTGCTAGGCCCTAAGACATTAAAGGGGAAACATGCAGCTTCTATTGTATCTAAAATGCTTTTAGTGCCAACACATGTGTACCATGGCCAAAAATACAGGATAGTATACTTGTCCCGTTGTTATCTTTGTATCAGACTGTATAAATTAATGGCTGTGTCTTTCAAGGGCATGGTTAAATCCCATGTCCCTGTCCCCTGTGGTTGTGAGGGGATCAATCAGAAATGTGAATATGTTTTGTTTTTTTGCCTCCATGGATCGGCCCCTTATCGGCCTGACCATGCTCCCAGCTCTGTCACCTGTCTTCTCCTGGCCTTCCGTCTTTTCTGGTTGTTCCTCCCTGGCTTATCCCCCAGGGTGGGGCCTTCAGAGGTCTCCCCATACCTCCATCGATTCTCGAGCTTGGTTGGCCAGAGGAGTGCCACGGTCAATGGTGCAGGACCTGCTGAGCATGGCAGGCAGCACCTGTGGTGGACCGGCTTTTCCTCCCATTTTCTCCCCTGATGCATATGGCATGCAATGACATCATGCCAACATCAGCTACGTCTCCCTTACCACTCCGGCGCAGGCAGCCAAACCCCCAGCTTCCGTGAGGAGCCAGTCAGGTGCTGAGCACTTCCCCAACCTCTCCCCCCAGAGGAGAGAGCAGTCCATTGGATGATATATTCTCCTTCCCCCGGCCAGCCTTCTGGCTCATGAGGTTGCTCCCAATTTTGGGTTGTTGGCTCCGAAAGCAGTAGCATTACCGCTGTGCCAGAGGTCCAGCTGAATGCGAATATGTTAAGTGCTGCTAACTGTGTACCAGTGGCCTGCTGGCTCAGGGCTGTAAATAATGATGCTGACTGGACCTATGGTGGAATTTCGATCAGAGATCCAACTGTGTAATGCCCCATCCCCATCTGGTGTTGTGCACTGCACCCAATAATAAAATGTTTATTTATTTAGTTTGTGTTAAATGGGTAGGTACACTAGACAGCATAGCTGCCTATTTTCAGGTACGACCGGGAAATTACAACAAAGGGTACGTAGACAATAGTAGATACAAGAAAACATCATGGGAACAAGCAGAAGTCAGACATAGTACACTTATACAAAATTTTCAGCAATGACAGTACATTTGCAGGAATCTATATGTAGTAATAAAACAGAAATATAAGTGCAAATAACTAACAGTCGTAAGTCATACAACTAGTGAGTAAGTGCTAGAAGAGAGGAAATAACAAGATTTCCATACAGATTTGAGAATAGTAGAGGTTGGAGCCGGTAGGCGACTAGGAGGAACCAGTACAGGAGTGGGTGGATAGAGGACAGGAGCAGGGTTCAGAGCTTAGAAGAGCCCTACAATGGTGTTCTCCAAGCAAGTTTATGCCTAAAGTGTGGTGTCCTGTGTCTTGTGTCACTTTGGTGACTATAAGGAGGAAATAGTGTTTAAACAGAACCACAGAAGATCTAAATGAAGTTTTTGCTAAAGTTATATCATCCCAAGGGTCCTTGCTGGGATCAGTGTATCATGTGGTTTGAAATAAAGAAAAAAAGAACTAGCACTCAGAAGGTGCCAAAATAGCAAATTTAATTGTATATTAGTGACATAAAGAGCAGAACTGATGTGTTATAAAGTACAGATCTGATGTGTAAGGACATAAAACACTCCATTCTGTTTTTGTTTACATTATTTCTCTCTGGGACCAAGCATCAATGAGCGAGCAGCTCAGCTGGGGCTTTACTATTCTCCCTGTTCAAAGTAACGTCTGGTTTGTGACTAACTGAGGGTGACACTGATTGTCCCTGATGTTGAGGGAAAAAGAAAGTAAACAGATGAAGAATGTAACTGAGTGCCATCCCACAGGAAACAGAGGCAAAATGGCTCAGACCAAACTGAAAAAGATGAGGATGGTAAGTGATCTCCCTATGAGGGGTACTGTGTAGCGTTGCCAATGCAGTTTCACCACGGTGCCGCAGAAACTTTTATAGATGTTGTCCTGGTGGTCATGTCTACAGAGTGTAAAGTATCCAGACCCAGAATGGTAGGCGGGGGCGTCTGGAGGAAAGCTGACATCTGAATACCCCTAGACGTGGTAATCGCCCCTGAGCTATGGCCAACCCCCTCTCTCCTGGGCAGATGGTAGAGGCTGCAGGTGGAGGGGGGGTGTCTACATATAGAACATTGTTGATATCAGTGCATTATGTTCATAACGTCTGGTGATAACTGTGCATAATATCTAATAGAACAGTGTATGGGTAACCATACACAACATGGCTGTGTCTCCATCAAGGGGTTACAGCAGCATCATAAGGACCTCAAGAGCAAAGTTCAAGAAATCCCTTGATATCATCTCAAACCCCACGATGGAAACGCATGGCAATTTGTACATGGTTGCTATTTATTATTTTTTGTTGCACATTTTTTCTTAAAATCACAGTTTTTTAATTTTTAAATAAAGGTTTGCATGATCAGTTTCCTCAGTCCCTTTGAGGAGCTGCTCTGAAATACATATCCCCCCCCCCCACACCTGCTCGCCCATGAACACTGGAATCACCAGTTCCTTTTTAGAGTTGCATTGTGGTACTTGTGTTCTCCTGTCCCCCTTCCCATTACCTACCCGTCAGTGATTGTTGGTTTCTTTTTTGTGCTGTTTGTGCATTCCATTTCTCAGTTATCTAAAGTTCTCTGTCTGAGGTGTTTAATAAAAAAACAGCCATCGTAAGTGTGGTAGAGTTAGATGAGAACAAATCAGGAATTAATTTAGGTAGTACAATGACCGAGCACTTTTCTTGGCCCAGATGTGTTGAATTTTTAAATGCATAGCACGAAGACAGCACAGTCAGCTTGTGCTTCAATGGTAGAGAGTTGTAGTCGTGTTGTGACATCAGAATGATACCTCAACTTTTCATGACCTTGGAACTGTCCTGCAACAAGAAAATGCTTTGTATGAAAATCTATGCACAAAATAGTGAAAAATATTCTATAGATTATTATGAAATTATTTCTGAGAGGTAAAATAAATGATGCTCTGCCAGGTGCACCTTGTACTGTGACAAAGGAGCAGGATGTCTTATTGAATGATAGTTACTGCCAGAGGAGAGGGGAAGAGTGCCTTTTGGGTCTGTATATCAACGTAGTCCATTCCCCAGTCTAGAGGATAAGGTGGAACTCGTTTTTTTTCTGGGAGGACAGGAATATTACCAAACTACTTACTTGACTCTGAGAGCAGTCGAACACCAGGTTCACAGGTGCAGGACTACAAAGCAAGGGGGTTAGTGCAACAACAGTCTAGGTACAAACTGTAAGGTCCATAACAGGTATAGAGCTTAACTTGGATCCATTTGTTTAAAATAAAAAAAAAATGAATCTAAAGAGGTTTTGGCAGGGGAAACAATTAAGAGTTCATATACTGGCATGTCCATCATTCAAATGTCTTAGTTGGGGGGGGGGGGTAGATAAGTGGTTTGGTTCATTTCATTCTTGTCACAAAGTCTAAATTTGGAGATTGTGGACAATCCATCAGGTACAGTGGTGCTTAGCATTAGAAACATTTATTCCAAATTCCCCACAGTTGCAGCTGAGGTAAATTATAGGACTTAAGACTTCTCCCCCTACCTGGGGGTGCTGGACTTCTTTTTCACAACAAGGTCACATGTGCAAATAGCATGTATCCACACAGAGCATTCCACCCAAGTATAGCAGGTTGCTGCACTTGGGAAGCACCCACAGGGGGCCCAACTCTCAGAGGGCTATTCTGGAGGCAGACTACTCCATCCCCATAGACCTAGAGCATAGATGCAAAAGCCAATTGAGTGCGGGCCATCCCTTATGTCTGTGAAGGCTTAGGAAAAACTAAAGGATTTTCCCACCTTCAACTCACCCTTAGGCAATTGTTTGAACTATTAAATCTGCATATGTGAATCCCATGCATTGCTACTTGCTCTCTTCTAGTATGAAGAAGCAGCTAGTATAGTTGCACTTTTGTAACTTGGAGGTCTATTTCTTTAAAGTCTTGGTTGACTAGATCCTGCTACTGAACCTCAGTTATGGCAGGATCTACTTCACCACCTCCAACCTCGCCAGCCCCACAGGACAGAGGGTCACAGTCCAAATTAAATACTTCTCTTACAGCCACAAAAATATCCTTCCTGCCTGCTGCAGGGAAGGGGCACCATGTAGTGCCCAGATTCTTTCCTTTACGCTTCATTGCAAAGTCTCTAAAACTCTACTCTTTTGATTTGTTTTTTTCTGTAGTCATGACTTTGGAGGTTTTAGGGCAGATGCCCTGGTAGGCATGGCAGTGTTACAGCCACCACCATGATCCTAGAATCCTGAGATCTTCTGCTTCAGATCAGGAATCAACAGTTCAGCTTTGAGTGCAGGCTGCACCCTTGTCTCTCAACACTCAGCACAGGACTGCCTCCAATTGTCAGGAACCTTCAAGCATCAGGCAATTAGCCACATGTACAGTGAAGATGCCAGGATGAAGTGCAGTGTCACAGGTTTCCTGCATAACAAAGGGGATTAACTCTCATTGAAATTGCATTGTTTGCTGCAGTAACTCTACTGCAGAATTCTGCAGAGTTGGGCTTCATCCTGATGGGCTTCACTTGTAGGTGGCCACATTTCCAGGCATTTAGCTTCTCTGGCACAGACCAGCTGACCCTGGAGGAATTAAAGAGCTCTGAGGTTAACTCTTCAAGGCCTGAAGACCTCTATGGGAACCTAGGGGGATCCAAGGGGCAACACCAGTTTCTGCCCTGAACTACCCCACATACAAGCATCTGCCATATAACCAACACCACACTCAGGTAGTTACCCCACAGCTGCCCCATAGCTCATTATTTGCTGCAGAATTAACCCTCAGACCTCTGCGGAGTAGTTGTGAAGCAAATAATGGTGTGAGTGATGGTTGGCAGATGCTGGTGCAACACCCCTTTGCACTTCATCCTGCATTACTACCTTGAAATAGGGGCAGCATGGTCCAGGGAACCTTCCATGCCAGGGGTATCTTTTGCTCACTTTGAGTTCACTTGTACTTGATGTAGTCTTTTGTGACGGTCGGGTCTGAACTATTCTAGGTGACACTCCGAGACTTGGCCTGATGTAACAAATAAGCCCACTCGTTCCAGATGTCTACCCAGCTGAAAAGATGATGATTTGATATGTGTCATAAATGATAATTATCAATTATTCTCAAAGATCATGTTCAAGCTTTTAAAACCATCACTGTGATCATGCCTAACAATGATTAAACATGAACGTTAAATGGCCGGCAATCAACATATCTGATGTTATGGAAATGGTGATTGACTGAGATTAATAATAATCTCACATTATCATTGTGATTTTGTATGATTCCCCATGGTGAAGATTACTGCAGTATGTTAAAAATATATTTTTAAAGCCTTTCTATACTTTTAGAATTTATGTTGTATTCTATTTAGATTGCAATGTGGGACTCATCTGTTATGACACATATTCAATACAAAGACACTGCTTTTAATTATACTGTAATTACTGTAACATTTCACTTCTTGCTAGTGTGTTAATGTCGAATAGGTTTATATAGCTCCATTCAGTGGTTCCTTTTATGGTTGAGGTGAGTTCCAAGTACACGTGTCTAGTTTGCTCTTTAAACATCTTCTGACAGTCTGCTAACTAATACTGTCAAGGCAGATTACTGTAAAAATAGACATGACACTGTTTTGGTCCATACACTGTGTTTTTGAAATATGCAAATTTGTTATGCAAATATGTACACTATACCTGCCATTTGATGTACTCTTCCTAAAGGAATTAAAACTTGACTTCACCTGATTTACATTATAATTAATTTGCTTTTCCTGCTGTTTGACATTCCTATTGATAGCAAATAGAGTTTAAGTATTACTCATGTGACTTACAGTCTTACAGTGCAGAACTAATAGAATAATCAATGCTCACTACTTGATTATCCACAGATTATCAAAAACCATCATGCTGATTTAAGCTTCCAAACATAATCAATAACAATCAGTTGGTGATTTGAAAGTTACATTTGATGAATAAATCATGATCTAGCTGATGATCTTAGATCATGATCTTCCTTGATGATCATTAACATTTGATGATTAGGGGAGGGCTTGCCCAAGGTTCAATGTGGGGAATAGCTCCTCCCACAACCTCTACTTAAGTCCTCCTCTAACACACCTTCCTTGCTTAGGGAGTGTTTTTTCCTGAGCTCCTGTGTGGCTTGTGTGGCTGCTCTCTCATCTCACTACTGTTCTGGTTTGTTTTCCCTCCCCTTCCGCATTTTGTGCTGTTTCCCACTCTGTTTTGGTCTCATTACCTCTTTTCCTGATGGCATCTTTCCCTCTCTCTCTTCCTCATTGTCCTGTTTTGTTTTTGGGCTTCCTAAGTGCCCAGCGCTTGCTGCTCCTCTTCCTTTCCCTACCTCATGTGCTCTCCTAGCATTACTTCCCTTTCCGGCTCCAGCCTGGTCTTGTCGGCGTTTGCATCACCATCTCCCCTGCTACTTTCCCCTCACTTCTCAGCGATTCTGTAGCCGTTTACCTGCACTCATCTGCATACTAGGACTGCTCACACCGACACTAACCTGGACCGCCTGCTGTCAGGATTTTATTTCCCCTTTTTCTCTTTCAGAGTTTACCTTGCAGCACACCATGACTCTCCCTCATGCGCCTCCAGTGGCCTGTAAGTACACAGCCCTTCCCTTCTCAGCACTTTACAGCATTGTGCATATTACATACTTTGTGGACCTTATTACTTTGAATCATGTATCACTATTTACTATTTACTGCCAGTCACTGTAATGCAGGTGTCCGCTGGTTATGCCACTAGGACACTTGTCTACTAGATATCCTGCACTGTGCTCCGTTGGGGGGGGGGGGGCCATTATGGTTGTACTTTATTATAGCTGTTGCTGCAACTCATTTAGCAATTCATTCCCTCATAGCTACCTGGATTATGCTCTCTCACCTGGTGCTATCCCATTTTTACCATTCATCATACTTGGATGCCTAAAGGCAATTCTCCCTTGAGGTTACATTCATCTGCTTTCCCTACCTTACAGCAAGATACAAGCTCAAAATACACTCTCCTGTCCCTCAATGCCTTAGCCCAGTGACCCACATCACCATGCAGCAAAGCCTTTCCAGCATGGAAAACTCACTTGAATCTGCTACTCTAAAGCATAAGTTATAGTTATCTAACCAACTTTGTATATCTTGCTCCTCACATTATTCCAGAGCTTATCCAATTCATGCCATCATCTATACGTACCAATTTTTCTGTTCTATGTGGCCATTCTGTCCATTAGCTCAATGCCTAACATTTGCCTCATATTTCTTTATCTGTTTACACCTGCTCCATCACTCTCTACTCTTTCTTCAGCAGTGTTGTGTGTTGGCCATCCCATACCAGCAGTATTCCGGTCTCTGTCCCTAACTCATACTTTCTGGGGTGCGGAGTGAAGGTAGGCTTCCCCTGTCTACCAGGGATGGGATTCCATTACAACACTACCTCCTACTTACCAGTGACACGGGGTCAATACCGCGCACATCAGAATGTCATGCGACATAAACGCGTTGCGTGATTCAATAATAACTTTTTTTCTGTGGGGGACTCCGCCCCCCGCTATGGGGGGCTGCACCCCCCGGAACCCCCCACTAAGGATTCTAACTCCAGGAGGGTCCAACATTGACATCACACAGGTCTGGGTTTCGGCATAATGCCATGCGCTATTAAGCATATGACATTATGACCCGGTATGCTTACCAACTTGACATCCCCCCTCCCTTACTCTGCTGAACAGCATCAAGTGAAAGTCAGCTTGCCCAGACTACTGGGGATGGGAGCCATGTCTACAATCTGTTGAGTCATACCATACCTTCGCTACTTCATACCAGTTGCCACTTCCCTTCAGGAATGGAACTACCTCTTACTTACCAACTTGACATCCTCCATCCCTAACTCTGCTTGGCAGCATCGAGTGCAGGTTAGCTCTTCATGACTACCAGGGATGGGAGGCATGTCTCCAATCTACAGACTTATACCATACCTTCTCTACCTTATGCCAGTTGCCGTGTACCTTCAGGAACGGAACTATCACTCTCTGTGTACCCTCATCATTTTACTCATGCTGCTTCAGGTCGCCACCATTCATCTGCCATACCCAACGGTTGCCTGAGTCTCCAGTCTGCTGTGTCATCTTCTATGTCCTCAGCCTGATATCCAGCTACCGCTCCTTCAGGAACAGAACTTTGCCTGACTTGCTTCTCCATCTTATCTCATCTGCAGCCTAGACTCTTCGTCCCATCTGCCAACTTCCATGGCCGGAAACCTGACTCTATCATGGACTGTCTCCACCATTTGCAGCTACACCAATGCTGCTGGCCTTTTCCATTCCGGAATGGAACTTCCTCAACAATGTTCTTTCATCGTTCTACATTCACTAGCCAACTCCAGCCTGGATCATCTTGCCTCGAATGTTCCATCTGGATGCATTTCCTTCCATTCCTCTGCTTCACATATGTTTTTCTCCACCTGCTACCTGATGCCATGACCTTTCTGGACATGGATCTCCTACTTCTGCCTGCGACTTTGACTGTGGAACCTGGATTTCTTCGATTTGTTTGCCTCCATCCTGCCAGTTTGCCACTTCCCTTCTATCACAGGACTCTTCTGCTTTGAATGATTCCATTCGCCATCCCGTTCTTCCATGGACCTTTATGCTGTAGCCCCTTTGGCCTCCTTTCCCTCATCATATGGATCCTGCTGGCTTGTTCAGTCCCCCTCTCACTCCAGGTCGACTGCCTCATGGACTTCTTTGCTGTAGGTCCCCTGTCCAGCTGCTGTACAAACCTGTTTTTTTTTGCAGATTTGGAACCTCGACCTTTGTCGCTCTGGTGGCTTCCATTATTTTCTCCAGTCATTTCCAGCCTTCTTCAGATGTGGGACTCCTGTTGCTCATGGTGCTTGACTTGGCTCCTTGGCCTTCCATGGATTGTCATCTGATGTCTTGCTTCACCTTTCCTGCAATTCGCTGCTGTTCACTGTGGACCTGACTCAGTGCTGTACCTACCTGCTCTGGATGTCTTCTGCCTTCGCCTAGCCCATAACTTCCTCTGCTTACTCCTTCAGTTCCTCAGGATCCACTCCGAACTTTCTTCCCATTTTTACTGGCTGCCTCTCATCTTCACCTTGCTGGCTCAGGGTTTTGTACTGTTTGCTGCGGCTCTTTTGGGCCTTGTATCCTATCTCCAACCAGTACTCCTACCCAGTCATCTGCTTTTCCATATGATCTATCCCCTACTTCTACTCCAACCCTTATAACAGTACCCTTCCACTATTCATTGGATCATTAATTGATTACTCTGGAGTAATACTACCGCCAGCAAACATTTCTTGGCTCACATGCCCCATAGACTCTTATGTCATCATGGAGTCTCATACTGTCTATCCAGTTCTTCACAATCATTCATGGAATTCCATTCACTTGGACAGTAGGAAGTCTCCTCTGTCTGTATCGGACATACCCTCCTATCCCTGTCCATCCAATCACCATGACTTCCCTGTATGCCTCATCTCATTGGCTATCCTCATCATGGAAAGGACTTAAATCCTTCCGTGATACTCTGACTTTGTAATCAGCATCACTTCTACAGGTACCGGGATACAGGTATTGCAAGATAACCCATCCAACTATGGGCATCATCCATTTTACCTTCTGCCACCTCTTATTTCAACACTGACTCTGATGACCAGTTTCTTGACTTCTACTTCCCAACAGTCACTGCTAGTTTTGGGAATTGCACAGATATCTTCCAGAATATTCATTGTGGGATCTCCACAGCTAGCTGATTACTGACTCCATGCCATCCAAACCTCAATTTCACTCCCGGACATCGCTATTCCTTATACTATTATCTGCACCTTTTCACCTAGTACCTTCATCCGGGTCAACTGCTCTCCAGTGGACCCTTCAGCCTCTTCTTCTTGAAGTACCTTCACTAATCTCTACAGTAAAGACCATCACTGAGAACTGGCTCTCCTGAATTCTAACTGGCAATCCGTAACAGCCAAGACAAATTCATCAACTCAGCCTTGCATCCCAGTTGGTATTAATCAGCTGTAGCACTAAAATCCTATGGCACCTGCACTAATCTATCTCACTACCAATCCAGCCTATAGACTCTTCCTCTCTTCCACCCCAAGCTTCTCTCATGTAATTCAGCATCGGGATTACCTGTAAACTTAACCACCTATGTCACCACAGTGCATCTCCTAAATGATCACACCACAGGAATACCCACACTTACTTTAGGCAATGTACCAGCAGAGGATTCGAGTATAAAGTCACCAACATCATGACCAAAAGAAGCCATCTATTCCTTATACTGAATTTCCAGTCATTCATCATCTCTATTAGGCTACCATCTGGACGGCTCCACAACTCTTCTCTAGTGCTTTACTAATCACTTATGGCATTACTCTCATCAGGTACTCAAAATCTCTACTCATTTTATGGCTTAAAGGAGAAATGTTATTATGTCATTATGTACAGTATGGGGCTGCTCCTTTTTGTGTTTGTGAAAATGAATAAACTTTGAATTAAAAAACCAAAACAAAATCTTTACTCATTTTATTCTGGGATGCTTACCTAGTGACTCATTGCTCACTAATCAATTATTTACCTCCAGACTGCTTCTAATATCAAACCTTATACGAAGTGGATCAGTCACCCATAACTTTACAAATTATCACAACTCCCACAGTTTACTGTCTGGTCTTACATCAATCAAATCTTGCTCTCCCGACTCATTACGCCCCAACAATCCCTTTGGACATGCATACTTTGTCACCTCAAAAACATGGACTACATTAGCCCTTCTTTAACTGGATTTGTTTCACACATAGAATTCTACCATCCCTACAGAAAAGATGTACCCTTCATCCTCAAGATCATCATTCAGTCTGTCATCCTTGGATCAAGAATGAACTGTCATCTCCAGGGCACTCAAAGACTCTTCTACAATTTTTACTGTATGGATGCTTCCTTAGCAACTCCTTTTTCAATACAGAGTTCCTAGCCTCCAGACCGTACCCTTACATTCAAACCTTTCACAAGTTGGATCATTCACCAATGACTTCCTCTACCATTGCATCTCCACCATTCCCAGTTTAGTACCTTATCAATCCGGTCATGGTCTCTCTGCTCATTACACCCTTGCCATTCAGTTGGACAATCATCATTCATCATCTTGGAAACTTGGACTTCCTTCATCCTCCTTCACCTGGATTTACTGCATACTTAGGATTCCATCGCTCATTCAGAACAGACCTACTCTTTAACCTTAAGATCATCATGCGATCGGCATTATCCATGGATTGAAGATGGATTATCATGTCTCCAAGCAACTCACCAACTTCAAATTAGCTATGGTTACTAGAAAATAGGTCCTTCTCCATTTAGTAAGCCCAGAGAATGGACAGACCTCCAGCCATGGGTCCTCAGAGGTTTCCTCCACCTGGGGGGTTTTCCTCTCCCAAGTTCCGGGGGATTATACTCTCAGTGAGTTGGAGGAGGTATCTTTTTGGACCTTTTGTTCCCTACAAATTACTACCTACATACATACCTACTACCCAAGGGTGGGAACAGAGTAAAGCCATAAAAAGTACTACAAGTTACACAAGCACTATATACCCCATCTCTCCTCATTGCTATTCCACAAACATTGAATGGGAGGGCTTGCCGTAGGTTCAATGTGAGGAATAGTTCCTCCCACAACCTCTACTTAAGCCCTCCTCTAACGCACCTCCCTTGCTTGGGGAGTGTTTTTTCATCTACCACCATCCCCACCTCCTCCTTCTCCAGTGCTCTTCTCACCCTTGTTCATGGGCCTTCTATTCCCTACAAATTAGTACCTACATACCTACTACCCAAGGGTGGGAACAGAGTAAAGCCACAAAAAGTATTACAAGTTACACAAGCACTATATACCCCATTTCTCCTTATTGCTATTCCACAAATATTGAAACAATGATCAGTCATAACTGACCTTCAAAAAACATGATTGATGATTTACCGATTCACCTATTTGAACTGGCTTTTATAATGTAGTTTTATTGTTAGATAGAATGAAATTTTGTATTTACATTGTTTTTAATGGTGTATGTTTGGTGTTTTTAAATAATAGTGAACTGTGATTTTATTGTTTCAGCGCCCAGAGTCTCAGGAAGTGGGCGCTATATAAATAATATATCTATCTATTTATCTATCTACCTGGGTAAACACTTGAATTTTATTGGCATGTAATAGACAAAGTTCATTTGTGCATTCGATCATGATAAGAGATCCTAGTTCATTAATGTCAAATGATTCCTTTACACTTTCACCTGAGTTCATTATACTGGCAAGTCACAGGATCCTGTGCTTCTGTCTCTAGTCGAGGGATGGGTCAGAAAGCAGAGGGAAAACCAGGAGCAGTTATAAAATTTCATAAAACTGTTTATTTGTAGTTGCAGTAACATAAAAACATAAATCTGTTCAGAATAACTATGTACAAAAGCAAAAATCAAATGTTTCTTGTAAAACAAAAACACCTCTTGCAGAAGCAGCTTAGCTGTCTTTTTTTTTTAATTTACTATACTTTTTGTCTGCAGGGGGCGCCGACATCTGCCATGGTCATAGACCTCAGCTCCCACCTCCCGTCAATGGCTCTATTGCTCCCCACAGAACCCCTGGTTACCCTCCAGAGGGTAGGGTTGTGGCACCCACTCCCTGTTATGGGTGCCGCAATTCTAGTGTCTAACAGGGAAGTGAGCCGTGGGAGGCTAATTGAAGCTGGAGGTAAGGCTTCATAGAGGTGGCCCTGCAGGATTTTTCTCCCCTTATGCGGAGAGGCGGCGATGTGCAATGACTGCCAGCATCTGCCTGCCCCTGAAGCTAGACTGCGACGGTGCACTGTGGCAACCCCAGCCTCTGCTGGGTGCTGCTGTTGCACTGAACATGATGGCGCCCTCCCCCCAGAGAAGGAGAGCTGTCCAAGGGATGCTCGATCCTTCTCCCCCCAGCCAGCCCTCCGGTGACACGAGTCTGCTCCTGAACCCGGGTCGCTGGCCTCACAAGCGGAAATGCCACCGCTGCGCCAGCGGGCCGGCAGCTTAGCTGTCTTTATAAATCTTTTCAACCCCCATCCTTAGCAAACATTCTGTCCTTGTAGGCTTCAGGCAAGATCTGCTAGAACACAAAGCTTCCTGAGCCCCCCCCACACAACCACTACACAAGGCTCATAAATTTGCACTTCAGTAACCTCTAGTTTTTAAAGTCAAGACAAAATACAATACACATTTCAACAGTGATACTAAACATTTTCTAAACAAAAGTGATCCCAATATCAGCTTCATTCCATAAATTGATTTGCACATAATTTTATATTAACTGACATAGATATGCAAGGAAGAAAAAAACAGACAGCAAGATAAAACTGAGACAGAGAAGAGGCAAAGAATTGCGAGAACATTCGGGTTGATCAAGTCTAAAGTCTCACAGGAAAATTTGGTTGCGCAACCAGAGAGAGAAGGGACAGAAAAGGAAAGAATACAGATCCTTGCATTTAAACACATTCTCCATAACAAATGGGACAGGGTCCTATTCTACCGTGTCACATATACCCCCCTCCTTAAGAGGGAACCTGTTCTATTAAACAGGTTTCCAAAACTTTCTGTTCTCTACTAACATTTTCTACTTTCAGAAATTAAGCACATTTGCATCCTTTTTTTTACAGTACCGCAAAAAGTACAGTTCAAACCCATACATTTTTTTTCAACCATCAGAACCCTCAATTCCTGATCCGTATCTTGACAGAAAATCAGCATTGCTATTCTCTTTACCAGATTTGTGTATCACAGAGTATTTAAATGGCTGCAGTGCCAGGTACCACCATGTGATTTAAGCAATAAGCCACGGGGGAAGGGGTTATCAGGGGGTTTACCATGGCTGGAGTGGTTTTCCCATGAGGTACAGCTGAATGGGTAAATCCTCGACAGCCATGGTAAATCCCCTGATAACCCACATCCTCCGAGTGGCTTATTGCCATTATACCATGGTTAATATTTTTACTATAATAAAAGGCAACTTTTAAAGAGGTTGCTTTGTTTGTTTATTTTTATTGTATTTATCCCTGGGCTGCAGATGATTGGGATGTAGATGACCATTTATACCATTATTATTTGCTCATCAACCAGTGATTATCAGAGGATTTACACCGGTGGTAAACTGCCAGTCTGACCATTTCATTGGCTGTTCACTTATGTCCATGGTATAATTAAGCAATATATCACAAGAGGGTGTTGGTGATGCCAGGATTTACCCACACCCTGGGGTGTTGTTCAGTCACAAGGCGTAGTTGAGTGACCAACAACACCCCAAGGGTGGGTAAATCCTGGCATCCCCAACACACTCGAGTGGGATATTGCTATTATACAATGTTTATATTTTGTGTTTAGTAATTTTTTTTTATTTTTAGTAATTTTTTTGTTTTAAATAGGAGAAATAGTGAAAATGTTAGTGCGCCAGAGAAAATAGTCCGTGTTGTTGTAAATGGAGTTTATTGAACAACAACATGGTAACAGTTAATAAGATTGCATAAATATGTAGAAACATATGAAGTAACTGTTGAATGTTTATTGTAACTTTTTAGTTATTTAATGAGGAACACAAGTGCTTTTATTAAAGTATTAGTGAATGAATAACTGTTTTGTCCATTAAATAGTTGTTTTATGATGCTGTAGAGTCTTGGTGGTGATTGTCGTCCGGTGAATTAGTGTAACTTGTTCTTCTGAGGGAGATTTGTTCTTTCCTGTAGAGAGGGAAGAGAATGGTTTTAAGTAAGGTTTATTGGGGGGAGGGAAGGGGTGGTAGTTTTGAATTAATTTGGGTTTACCTGTTGCTGGAGGTAGTTGGGTATGTCGCAGATCATTTCCGTGCAGTATACATGTAGAAGTTAATGGAGCCATAATTTATAAAATGACTCATGCTTGGTGCAGGATATTCATGATCTGTAGGATGTTTTGTAGTCATTTCTGTAGTTTCCATAGATGGTGTTTCAGTGGCTTGAGTTTTATTCATTAGTTGTGTTGTTCCCAATATATCTGGAGAGCTTTGTAACTGGGATATTGTTGTTGGAGTATTGACAACTTCTAGCAGGATTTGTTCTTGAAGGAACTGGATTTGGCTTGATGGTAGCTCATATATGTCTGGATGTAGAGTTTCTGATTGAGTGGATGGAGTTCCTTGCTGACAGATGTAGGTTGTGTGTTTCAGTTTGGCAGGTCTTTTTTTGGGAGGTGGGCTGCAGCTGTGCAATACTTGATTTTGTGTAAGTATTAGGTTTCGGTTTGTTGGGTTGAAGTTTGTACTTGTTGATGCTTCTTGGTAGTCTTCGAGATAGTTAATTTTTTTTGAGTAGATGTGGCTGGGGTATTCTGTTGTGCAAGAACTGCTGATGTGGTGGGCTTGCAGCCTGCAATAATGTCTCCCCATGTCTGGTGGTGTTGTGGGTTAGGTCTCCAATAGCTTCTTAATGATGATTCGTTTTTAAGTCCTGTGATAGACATTATTTGATGGGCTTCTAATCCTGCTTCTGATAATAATGTTACTGCCATTGCTCATAGAGAATGGTTAGTATAGATTTGTCGGAGGCCTGCTTCGTTGTATATTTTTGGTAACATTTTCCCTAGTGTGTTTACTCCTAGTGGCTCTCATGTGTACCACGTTGAGGAATTATCTAGGATATGTTGTGGTTGTTTTTTTGGGCGGCAGAAGAGCACTGGAGGATTTTCTGGAAGTTTTGATATGTATTTCATGAAGCTTTGACAGGACAGAGGGGTCTTAGGTTGCTTCCATGTTAGAAGCCTCGGAGGATTGTCTGGTTGAGTCATTGTATGTTTTATGGTTTTTTGTTTGTTTGTTGTATGCCTTTGTTACATATTTTTTGCCTTCAGTGTCTGTTTTTATTTCAAATGATGATAGGGTGAAATGTCATACTCCTTCATTTCCTCTCCTTGCTAGGTGTAGCTGAAGGTCTAGCCAGACTTTATTCAGTAGTCCTTTTGCTGTGTTTGGAGACAAAGCTTCAGAATTTCTGGGAAAAATCAGTTCATTGTGACTTAGTAAGGGGGTGGTGAGACTGTTGATATTTTCCTTGTTTCTGATATGTTTTGACAACACCTTTAAATACATTGTTGGATGTTGTAAATTCAGTATCTGTGATAATGTTTATATTGTGGCTTATAGGGGGGTCATTCAGACATCTGTTGATACCTGCCTTGAGACCTACATAGCTGCTAAGAACATATTGTTGTCCAGATGAATTTCTTACAGAGTTGTAAAACATTCTGAGTATAGAGTTTAATTCTGGCAGTGGTATAGTTTGAAAATGTATTTGTAAGTTGTTTTCTGAGAGCCAGTCATGGAATACATTTAGTGCCTACCTTGTTTCTTTTAATGTTGTTTCTTCATTGTGATTAATATCTAGAGTTGTTAGGGTGGTTTCATTGACATTTAAATTTCTTTTCTTTTCTGTGACTTTAAATTTGGGCGGTCTGATTGCTGTGACGTACGCAGGAGGAGTTTGTTGAAGGAACACCGATGAGGGAGTGCTTTTAGCACGGTTCCTTTGATCTGGAAGGGTGGAGTCGAGTTCTGAGCGAGGAGGCTGTTGAGATGCTGAAGAAGAGCTGGAGAGTATATTCCGGGTAGAAGTTTGTTGTGGTGGAGATTCGGGAGCTTGTGTTTCTAAGATGGTGAGCATTTCTTCTAGCTCCGTTTCATCTATTAAAATGAATGTAGTATCCATTTGTATTTCTTTTTTGTTTTCTTCTAGTAGTGGCGTTTTTGTGTTCCGAGGCATGTTTGTTAGTGAGAGGTGAATGTGTGGGGCCGGTGGAGCACGAGATGGAGTCGCAGTGATTTTTGCGTGTGATAGCTCGAGCAGCTGTTTTCTCATCTGTTATAATGGGGCAGCATGAAAACAATGAGATGTATTTTATTTAGTTTTTTTAGATGAGTGTCTAATAATAATAGATTTTTCAGTAGGTTTTAACGATTGTAGAGTGTAATTTTTTATATTGGAAAACCGGAGTGGAGGTGTGAGTTTAGTGGTGATCGGAAGTTTTGTATGTATTTGTTTGAACACTTAGACTGATACTCGTATGCCATTTAGCATTAAATAGGAAATGGGCAGTTTGTGATAAGACGCAGTGGGCATTTGGTTGCGGGATAGCATTGTGGTGAAGGTCTGAGGACTGTGTGTGTGATGTGTGAGAGAAAGTGGCGCAGGGGAGATCTGTGAGGAGTCGCCGATGTGTGTGAAAATGAATTGCAAACATTACAGAATCAGAAAGCGAGAGGCTAGTGTGTTATTTAGTGAGAGAGCATAGATGGTGATTAATCAGAAAGAAATGGAAGTGGAAACCGCGGCTAAGGGAAAGTACTAAAGTATGAAGAGCCAGAGGGGAAAAGGAAGGAGGTGCAGCTGATGAGCAAGAGAGAATTGGGGGTGGAGTTAGAGAGGAGCAGCAGCTGGCAGGTGAATGTAAATGAGAAAAAAGGGTATAGAGACACAGGAAATGAAGTAAAAGGAGGAATGAGGATGGAGGGGGGCAAGTTATCATTTTTTTCTATGTAGGCGAGTTTTGAGAACGTAAGGAATTTTAAGTTGTTTGAGCATTGAAATAAGAGTTGAGGTAGTGGAGTTTGGGATGGGTGTTTAGTGGGTATTCTTGTGTTTCAGAGTTAGGGCTGGCGATGCTCGGATTGATATTTAAATTAGTTACTGATGTGGCTGAAGGGTGGCTGGCACCTCTTCCCCTGGGGTGATTGTAGATTTTACAATGGGAGAGGGGTGCAAGTCAGCCAATCACGATAGAGAATTTACATTCTGTTTTGTGGCCCATTGTATAATTAAGCCATAAGCCATGAGGGGGTGTGGGTTATCAGGGGATTTATCATGGCTGGAGTGGTTTGCCCTCAAGGTGCAGCAGAGTAGGTATATCTGCGCCAGCCATGGTAAATCTCTGATAACCCAAATCTCTCGAAAGGGTTTATTAGATTATACCAGGTACTGCTTTTTATTATTTTAAAAAAAGCAGTACTTGGTATAATGCTTAAATAAGCCAGTCAGTAGTACAGCAGTTTTTGTTTTGTTTTGTTTCACTGATGCACGGAGCTGCTGTTTTACAGTCTCCGCTTAGAGAAGAAACAACATGGCGGTCGCAGTTCTGTGATTTCGCCATGGGATTGTATTTTTTTGAAGATGCGGCTGGCTGGCACTTTTTCCGTTGGTAATGCTAGATTTTACAATGGTGGTAAGGTGCCAGCCTGCTGTTGTGATTGGTTGTTCTGAGAGGTCCATGGTATAATCTGGAATTTTTATATTTCATCTGGTTAAGCCAACAGAGAGGATTGTGATCAGTTGCAAGAACAAATTTAGTTCCTAGTAAATAAAATTTAAGAGACTCCATGGACCACTTTGCTGCTAAACACTCCTTTTTGATAGTGGAGTACATTTTCTCTCTGTCATGCAATGTCCTACTTATATACAGAATAGGACATTCTGTCCCATCTATGTTTTGCCTTAGGACTGCACCAAGGCCTATCTCAGGTGCATTTGACAGTAGCAGAAATAGTTTCTCAAAGTCTGGGCTTCTTAAAACAGGTGCTGAACATAATGCAGCCTTTATGGCTTGAAAAGCTCCATCACACTCTGGGGTCCATTTCATATTATTTAGGTACCGTTTCTTTGTGAGTTCAGTGAGGGGGGTAGCTAACTCAGCAAAGGTGAGAACAAATCTCCGATAATAACCAGCCAGCCCTAAAAATGACCTGACATGTTTCTTTCTATTAGGGACAGGGCTGTTAGCTACAGCTTCTATATTTGAAATCTCTGGTTTGAGTTCTCCATTTCCCAACACATAGCCTAAATATTTGGTTTCCTGCATGCCCAATGCACATTTGGTAAGATTAATTGTCAGACCTGCATTTCTGATATCTTGAATAAGTGCTCAAAGGTGTTCCAAGTGGGTTTCCCCAGTCTGGACTGTACACCATGACATCATCCAGGTACGCAGCACAATAACCAGTGTGAGGGGATAAAATTACATCCATGTACCGCTGGACTGTAGCTGGTTCACCATGTAAACCAAAGGGCATGGTGGTGAACTGATAGAATCCTATAGGGGTGGCAAATCCAGTTTTATCTCTGGATTCTTTAGCTAAAGCGATTTGCCAGTAACCCTTGGTGAGATCAAGGGTACTGACATACTTTTGCACTCCCCAGTCTGTCCACCAAATCATCTATTCTGGGCATAGGGTAACTATCAAATTCTGACACTAAATCGTCTGTTCAGGCCTCTGCTACTGCCTCTCCAGAATGGTCCAAAATGATAAGCCTTTCAATGGAGACTACGGTGGCTGTGAATGATATTCATACTCAGGCTGTGCTTGATAGTGGGTTGCAAGTGACCATTGTATTCCAGAACTGGTATGACAAACACTTATCTGATGTGCCTTTGCAATCCCTGGAAGGCCTACATGTGTGGGGCCTGAGCGACAAGTCTTATCCCTACCTAGGGTATGTCTGCCTCTGGTTGTCTTTTCCTGCAACTGTAATAGGTGTAAAGGAGCAAGTAGAGACATAGGCCCTAGTGTGTCCCCCCACCGGACTGTATGATGGGGTCCCCCTGATAATTGGGAAAAGCGCCCATATGCTTGGGAGACTGGCGCAACTCTGTCACGAGAAACAAGGGCGATGGACTGGGAGGGCCCTGAGAATTCCAGCTCTGATCAAGAGGGCCTATGATTTCCCACAGAAACCCGAGGAAGTAGACCAGGATGAACCAGTGGGGATCGTGTGCAAGAAGGATTCCGATTCAATGGTATTGGCCCCTAATGCCCAGTGTACCATTTAAGGGGAAGTCCGTCTCCAGAAAGATGTCAAGAACAAAATACTGATGTTGGATGCACCAGGTGATGGAAAATTGCCAGAAGGGTTATTGGTCAAGCCCAGCATCTTGCCTGCTTGTGCCCATGCCTATGCACGATGAGTGATGGTCCAGATTCACAAAGTGTCAGATCAGGAGATCCAGGTAAACAGTGGGTGCACCCTAGCTATGGTACTCTGCACAGACACTGCAGTATTGCCCAGCAACAAGCACCCTGGTGAGAAGGAGAGAGTGACCCCAGGCTTGTTTGACTTTGGTGACTCCCCGTTGCCAGCTGAATGGAAGGCTAGAATTAGAAAGAGAATTGCCCAGAGAGACCAAGTGTTTTCATTGAAGGAATGGGATGTGGGATATGTCCAGGGTGTGGGGCATCACACAAGCGTGCACGATGAACGGCCATATCGAGAGAGGTCCTGATGCCTAGCCCCAGCAGACATAGATGATATGAGAAGACACCTGCAGGAAATGCTCACTGCTGGCATGATACAAGAATCTAGGAGCCCATACACCTCTCCTATTGTGGTTGTGCATAAGAATAATGGGTCTGTTAGGATGTGTGTTGATTATCGAACCGTGAACCGGTGGACCATCCCAGACTAATACACTATGCCTCATATACAAGATGCCCTGGACTGCTTGAATGGGAGCAAATGGTTCTCTGTGTTAGATCTTTGCAGTGGATTCTACCAGATCCCGATGGCCCTGGAAGACCATGAGAAAACAGCCTTCATCTGTCCATTGGGGTTCTACGAGTTTCTGAGGATGCCACAGAGGATATCGGGCACCCCGGCCACCTTTCAGTGACAGATGGAATGTGCAGTGGGAGATATGAATTTGCTGGAATGCCTGGTGTACTTGGATGATGTCATTATGTTTGGGAGCACCTTAGAGGAGCATGAGAACTTACTGTTTGAAATCCCAGACCGACTGGAAGACTTCGGCCTCAAGCTGTCCATTGACAAGTGCCAGTTTTTCCAAACCTCCGTGAAGTATGTGGGGCACATAGTATCTACAAAAGTGATAGAGACTGATCCCAGTAAGGTTGAAGCACTGAGTACTTGGCCCCTGCCCCATAATCTGAAAGAACTACAATGTTTCCTAGGGTTCTGTGTCTACTACCGCAGGTTCATAAAAGACTATTCCAAGGTGATTCACCCACTCTTGAACCTTACCCATGGTTACCCTCCTTCCAGTCGTAAATACAAAATAGGGGATGTTAAAGGACCAGAAAAAGCATACTTCTGCCCAGGTGAACATTTTGGGCCCCTCTGGATGCCCGACTGTGAAGCAGTCTTCCATGAGATCATATACCAGCTCACCCATGCCCCCATCCTCGCCTATGCTGACCCCACCAAACCCTATGTGTTGCATATGGACACTAGTCGGCAGAGTCTAGGAGCGGTGCTATATTAAGACCATGAGAATGGCCCGAGACCAGTAGCTTTCACCAGTAGGAGATTGACCCTGTCTGAACGAAACTACCCTGTGCATAAGTTGGAGTTCCTTGCGCTAAAATGGGCCGTCGTTGAACAGTTTCATGAATACCTTTATTGGGGAAAAAATATTGGTGAAGACTGACAATAACCCATTGACCTGCCTGAAGAAGGGGCTGAGGGTTTGAGTCTTTCCGGTGACATACCAGAACCTGAAGAACACTATGAGAGTGCTGACTACCCCCCTTCAGTGCCTCAAAGATTGATTGTGCCTTCACCTTCGCAAAATGAGGCAAGTGTTATGAAAACAGAGCCTGCAGAGTAAGGAGCCAACAGTGCTCCAAGTTTGGATGTTCCTATCCAGGCAGAGGCACCCCTCACAAGTGACTAGAGTTCCCAGACCAGTGCTGAGAGTACAGATACTGTAGTTGTCCCACTCAGAAAGACTGGCCGAGCTGTCAAGCCAGTAGTATGCCTCAGTTATGATCCTCCTGGGAGGCCAGTGGATTTGCCTCTCAATGTTGTACACAAAGGTGTTTATGTCTCACCAAGCTCACTGCCCAAATTGAGCTAGACAGCCAATTCCAGGTTACTTGTCTTTCCTTCTCACCATGGTGCCCCTGCCCCCTAGCCCCAAGTCAGCTGATAGGGAAGGGCCCCCTCTTGCATTGTTTAACATACAAGAAGTTATTACGTGATTTAGTATAGTAATGTTCAACTGACTTGTGTGAAATATGCCTAATGTATTGTCAGAATGGACAACGTAGTGGGAAGTGTAGTGAATATGTACAGTAGAGTGATAAGTTTATGTTATCTGTTGCATGATGGTACAGACTTGATGCGGACACCAAGTTTTCTTTAGGCAGGGAAGGGTGTAACCCCCCTATAAATGGGGGTTCCTGAAGAGTCTTCCTTGAGCTTGCCTAAATGCTCATTGCCAGGCAGGTGTCCTGCATTTTAGCAGTTTAAATGTGATTGCCAGAGAGTGCCTGTGTAGCCTCTGTGCACTGTCTCTTTAAGAGCTGCCTGGATTGCAGTCATCAGTAATCTGAGAGGGAGCTCTGTTGAAAGATGTAACTGCTGAAAACCTATTAGAGTGATAATGATAATGTAGTTTGTCTAACCTGCCTTCTTTGCAGCAAGGACTGTCTTGTTTATCCCCACGATTTGGCCTGGGACTGTGAATTGGACCAATCAGTTCTGGTGGGACCTAAAATGGAGCCAGACTACAGAAGCTGTCTGGAGTCAAAATCTGCAGGAATTGTAGTTTTGGGCTTTTGTGCCTTTTTGCACCTGAAGGGGGAGCCTTTGTTGTGAATGACAGGAGGATCAGCCAACCGAAACTTTTGGATCTTGGGGAATTTCCCAGGCTGCTGCAGCTAGTTTCAGTTTTGAGCTGAGAAATGAAGAAGTAACAGCTCAAGTGATTTTGAGCAGCAGTTCTGTGTAGTTTTTCATGGGAGAACTGTGAAAAGGCTGAGTTTTGGCTTGCCTGTCTGCCTGCTATCCCTGAGAGGGAAAATTGAGGTTATTCAGACTAAATCCGAGTTGTGAGGACTAGTTAAGCCACTGGACTGTGACCAGGCTTTAACCTGAAGAAAACTGAAGATTTGCTGAATGCGATCGGCCTGTCAGGATTTCCAGCTGCTTTTGAATCCCCGGTTTGTGCAGAGACTTTGCGATCGTGACCGGAGAGCGGTTTGCCTGGTACAGTAGAATTTTCTTACATGTAAATGTGCTCTGTATTGAAAGTGGGTTGTGATTTGGTCCCCCACTCTGTGAACTGTGTTCTGCTTGCTGGTACTGTAGAATCCTTCACATGTTTGCCTGGTACAGTAGAATTTTCTTACATGTAAATGTTCTGTGTATTGAAAGTGGGTTGTGATTTGGTTCCCCACTGTGTGAACTGTGTTCTGCTTGCTGGAAACTTTATCCAGCCTAATTGGACTGAATCCGCGTTCATCTCCATTCGGCCTGGGCCATGCCACGCTGGCCCTGCCAAACTACCCCACTGCACAGAGAAAGCCACCGATGAGAGACCTGCCTGGGGATCAGCCACCTGCTTCACGCTTGAACAGGAACGATGCCTTGGCGAATTGTGTGGGCCGTGCTTATCCTGGCACTCTAGATTAACCACCTCCTGTCTCGATTTGTGTCCAGCCTGTGTCCAGTCTTGGGTATCGTGAGTAATCATCAGGGTAGCTCCCTGCAACAACAGCCTAATCTAAAAGTGTGTCATCTGATTTTCTTGTTTTCTTTTCACGAACTGAGCACTCCGGCTCTGGATTACAAATAGTGTGTGTTGTGCATGTTGTTTACTTCAATCACAGGGCCCCAACCAGCTGCAACGTTCCTGGCTATCCCACCATTCTCCATCTGGATACCCAGAGTGTGTTACTGTTTATGGACCCTGAAGTGCATGCATAACTGTTTGATTGATAGAGCCTTTAAACAAATTAACCTGATTATGCCCCTCCCTTGTTCAAGCCCCTTAAATAAATCAGATGTAACTCTTTTTTGCATTTACCCTGACTGTGGTTCCAGTTTGTGCAAGAGTACTGTACTGCTGTTATTTGCTGTGTATAACCTTGTTTTACAGCAGGTCCCCAGGGCCAGGCCAGAGGGAAGCCCTGGTGGTAAGTGCAAACAGTGTGGGTACTTGTGTGGTGTATCAGGGGTATTGTGAAAGTGATTATTGTGTATTGTTATGCCCACTGGTAAGGAAAGAGGGGGGTTACAGTGTCCCGGAGGGCTGTGCCCAGGTTAGCTTGACCACTACCAACCTTGACCTCTGGCTGGAGGCACCCATTTCAGAACTCAGGCCCCTTAACCTGCTACTAGCCAAACAGGCAGGGGTAGTAGCCATTGGGATAGTGCCACCTAAGGGTTACACTTCCTTATCAGTTTCTGGTAAAACTAGCAAGGCAGCTTCTGGCATTTTTTCAACCCATTTCTTGAGGAGGTTGGCATGGTATAACTTAGTGGGATTTTTCCTGTCAGGGGTCTCAATCTCAATCATAGTTAACAGTGCCAGTATGCCTAAAAACCTTATACAGCCCTTGTCACTTCATTAACAACTTATTTTCTGTTGTGGGTAATAGTAGCAAAACCTTTTCACCTAGCTCGAAAACTTTTTCTTTTAACCCATGGTCATAGTATACCTTCTGCTAATTTTGAGCCTCTTCCTGATTACTATGGGCAATTTCAACATATTTTGCCAGCTTCTTTCTTAGGGCACACATGTAAGATGATATAGATTGTTTCTGAGTGGGGTTATCTTCCCACATATCTTTTATCACATCAAGTGTCCCTCTTGGCTACCTACCATACAGCATTTCAAATGGTGAAAACCCTGTTGATGCCCGTGGCACTTCTCTATAAGCAAAAAGTAGGTATGGCAAGTAATGGTCCCAATCTTTCCCTTCCCCTTTTACAAACCTTTTTAACATGCGTTTTAGGGTCTGATTAAAATGCTCAACAAGACCGTCTGTCTGAGGGTAATAGGGGGAAGTTTTTATGGCAGTGACACATAGCAGTCTGTACAGCTCCTTAAGCAGTGCAGCACCAAAATTACTATCCTGATCAGTAATGATTTCTTTAGGTATCCCACTCTGCTGAACACTTTGACTGGCTCTGCTGCAACTTTTTGAGCGGTAACAGTACACATTGGAACTGCTTCTGGGTATTGAGTAGCATAGTCGCATACAAAATCACACATGCCCCCACAATGCAAAGCATCATGGGCCGCATATGCAAATCACCACAGAATATTATGCTGTTTCAACTTTAAGCAGAAATGCATAGTGCCGAAAGGCCTCTCACACAGTTTGCAAAGGGCGCCAACAGAAGACATAGACACATATTTCATCCTACCCGGACTCATCAGTAAGCCTTGTCTGTTTGACACCCCAGTGGAATGAGCCAGCTACTCTAAGATGGTCTATCTGGGTTATGTTGTGGTGAACCCAGTTAAAACAAAAAACCATTTAAAAGACAAAGAACCTCTGTGCATAAGCACTGAGGCAATGGTTACCCCAAAGGGCATTTGGCTGTGAAGCCAAGTTTCAAAGAAATACAAAATCACACATGCCCCCACAATGCAAAGCATCATGGGCTGCAGATGCAAATAACCACAGAATATTATGCTGGTTCAACTTTAAGCAGAAATGCATGATGCCATAGTTGCATACTACCAGGATAAATCTATTACCCTTTTTACTTTCGTCTAAAGGACCAACCATATCCATTGCAATTCTCTCAAAAGGCACATCTATTAAGGATAGGTGTACCAAGGGCACCTTGTCTTTTCTAGTAACTGGGACTACTTCCTGACACTCAGCACAAGAATTACAAAAGGTAGCAACATCTTCATGAATTCCAGGTCAGTAAATCTAGACAACAATCTGCCTAGGGTGCGATCCCTTCCTGAGAGACCAGTCATAGAACTATCATGTGCTATCTGTAACAATTCTGTTCTGTACTTCTGTGGTATAACCAATTGTTCTGTCTGTTCCTGTGTCTGAGGTTTAAACCAAACTCTGTACAGTAAACCATTAATTTTTTTAAACATTGGTCCACCCTGTTTTGGTTTTACCCCCAGCTGCTTAAAACAACCCTGGAGAGAAACATCATTAGCTTGTTCTGAAAGAACATCACAATCAGTTATCAATTTAGTTTCAGCATTTTCACATTTTAACCCTTTATGTCAATCAGTCATTGGTTGCAACAGTTTCTTCAGGCTTCATCTTTCTTTCCTGGATTTACGGATCTTGGAGCTGTTCTCAAACAAGTCTGAATCAAAATCACTGAAAGGGAAAGTGTCTCCACCATCTGAAATTTTCTTTGCCTGAGCTCTTGTCACCACACCTGCTGAAACATCAGGATTTACTCCCTCTTTGATCAACTCAGTAAATCCTGGAAAGTCATTTCTAATAATCACAGGCACAGGTAACTTAGGTACTACCCCCACTTTCATTTGGTGCCACCCACCCTTAATGGTCAGAGTCACTCGGATGGTGGGATAGTATTGAGTGTCCTCATGGATTCAGACAACACCAGTACCCAGTCCCTTTGCACAGTGTTTTCCCAGCACTTTAACATGCACTAGGGTCTGTCTGCTTCCCAAATCAATTACCTCTTTTACATGGAGCATGTAATGCAGTTGGCAATCCTCAATAGAGCTTATCAATTCCCAGTTCCTCGGTTATGCATACCGTGTAAACTTGAGGGGTGTTAGGACCCGATTGGACTACCACTCCGATTGGTGGCATGCTCACTAGTCAGTTTGTGCACTGCATGTAAACACTGATCCCCTGTGCAATCAGTTCCTGGCGAAAGCGTGATAATGTTTAATTGATTTGCACATGACTGTTCGCTCAGTTGCTAATGCACACACAAATAAAACAGATACCGGCTTCCGAATCACAGCTGGAAAACTCATGTAAACTGAAGTGGAGCTCGTGAACCCGACTCAGCTCGCATGTAAACAGAAGCGAGCTGCAGTCGGGTCACAAATCACTGATCACTTTTCTTCGATCAGGGAGTACATGTAAATGCAGCAAATGAGTCCCTTTACAGTTTTATTCCCCACCTTCACATCTATTGGGTACTTGCCCCAGTTTGCCAAGGACAAATCTGCTCCAGTGCCACTCTCTTTATTATGGCAGTTTCTTGCAAAATGGCCTGGTTTATTACAGTTATAGCAGATAACATCTTTTAGCACAGATTTGTTACCCCCACCAGAGTTCTTATTAGGCTTGGAGTTTAAATAGGTAAAAGAGTGTCTTACCGGTTGCTTGGCTGTTACCTCGCTGCTGTGGCATCTGTCTGGCCATTTGGTAGTCCTCAACCAAAGAAACAGTTTTTTCCTCACTCTCTGGTCAGTGTTCCTTTACCCACAGCTGCACATCTGAAGGCAAGATGTTGATGAATTGCTCCATGACAAATGTGTCGATGATCTGTGGGACTGTTTTGCTCTCTGGTTGGATTCACTTCATCTGGAGTTCTCAGAGTTGGGTGAAGGCTTCTCTAGGATTGTCAACTGAGTTGTACCTCAGAGATCGAAATCTCTGCCTGTAGGTCTTTCTGGAGATGTTGTACCTTTTCAGGATTTCGCTTTCCACCAGGTCATAGTTTTCTGACTGTGGAATGTCCATACTGCTGTAGGCAAATTGGGCTTTCCCTGTCAGGTAGGGTATCAGTCTGATTGTCCATTGCTGCTTTGGCCACTGGCAGGCTGTGGCAACTCTTTCAAAGGTTGTCAGGTATGCCTCAATATCATTGGAGGGACACAACTTAGTAAGTTTAATGGACTTTAAGTTGCTTGCATTTTGTTGCTCATCTGGGTTTGTGCCGGATCCTCTGCCTTCGATAGCTTGTGAGGCATCCAGCCATCGCTGCTCCTGTCGTTGCATCTCTTCTCTCATCTACTGCTCCTGTTGCTGCATCTCTCCTCTCCTCAATGCTTCTAAATGCTGAATCTCTTTTTCTCTCTGCTTCTCAGTCTCTTTTTGTTGTATAGCCCACCATCTGAAAAAGTCCATCAGGCTTTCAGGTTCTGTCACTGCCTGCTCTTTTTCCATAACTTGTGCTGGCTGTACAATCTCAGATTGGACTTCTGTATCTGCTAATTTGGCTGCCATTCTCCTGGAAACCACTCCTGGACTTGCTGCTGCAGAATCCATACCTTCCTCTGTGCTTCCCTGGTACTAGGTCCAGTATCCATGCACAAATCTCCTGTCTTAGGGTATGCACGGCTTAAATCCCACTGCTGACACATCTGTAGTCGAGGCATGGGTCAGAAAGCATAGGGAAAACCAGGAGCAGTTGTAAAATTCCATAAAACTGTTTATTTGTAGTTGCAGCAACATAAAAACATAAACCTGTTCAGAATAACTATGTACAGAAGCAAAAATCAAATGTTTCTTGTAAAATAAAACACCTCTTGCAGAAGCAGCTTAGCTGTCTTTATAGATCTTGTCAACCCCCATCCTTAGCAAACATTCTGTCCTTGTAGGTTTCAGGCAGGATCTGCTAAACACAGAGCTTCCTGAGCTCCCCCAACACACAACCACTGCACAAGGTTCAGAAATATGCACTCAAGTAACCTCTAGTTTTTTAAAGTCATGACAAAATACAATATACATTTGAACAGTAATACTAAACTTTTTCTAAACAAAAGTGATCCCAATATCAGCTTCATTCCATACATTGATTTGCACATAATTTTATACTAGCTGATATAGATATGCAAGGAAGAAAAAACAGACAGCAAGAGAAAACTGAGACAGAGAAGAGGCAAAGAATTGCGAGACCGTTCGGGTTGCTCAAGTCCGAAGTCTCACAGGAAAATTTGGTTGCACAACCAGAGAGAGAAGGGACAGAAAAGAAAATAATACAGATCCTTGCATTTAAACACATTCTCCATAACAAATGGGACAGGGTCCTATTCTACCTGGTCACATGCCCAATGCCCAGTGGCAGGCTGCTGCAATCTAGCCACACCCTTTATAACCTCTTTGGTAGGTAATACTCATTTTCACCAAATGGTCTTGAGTACAGTGCCATCGGCCCAATATTTTCTTTTGAATGAGTTGCACTTTGGGGTTCAGGGTACCCTGATGAGCCAGCTGCCAACACCTCTGCCAGGTTTCTGGTGTAATCTCCACATGTAGGTCCAAGGCCCACTCAAGTCTATGAGGGTCCCAGTGCTGAAGATGTAGTTGTTGTATGTGGACATAGACCAACTTGCTTTTCCCCCCTAAATGGGAGAACCCAGCAGTCCATAGTTTCTCCCATGTCTGTGAGCTCAAGGTGATACTCTGAACCTAGCTAATGCTTGAGAGCTTGCTAGAATTGTAAAGCTTGGTGGGTAGGTGATATTCGTCTTTCAGCTACTGAAAAGATTTCAGAGTTTTAGTGAGGGGACAAATCACATCCCTCTGTACCCCAATTCCTTGTCACTCCCAGTGAGGGCAGTGCAAATCTTTTCCCTGCAGTCTGCAGTTTGGGGTTTGGGGTTGTACCATATTAACTCTGGGAGGCCCAAGTAAAGCACTCTCCATTTAGACTGAGTCTAAACTTTCCTAAAGGAGGACTTGTGAACTCACTAGTTGATGTTGGCTTTTCTCCTGTTTGCATTTGTTTCATAGCTGAACCTGCAGTGGTTTGCTGTCATATAGATCCTTCTATTTGTGACCCATAGTGGAACATGCAGGTCATGTTGCAACCATAGTATGCCACTTCTGAAGCCCTGGGCAATATGATATGCCCACAGCCAAGGTATATTCCATGCCCCCATCTGTCTGGAGCCCTGAGTAGTCTTTCCCCAAATCATGGCATCTGATTGTAGGGATTGAAGGTTAATTGTTGCCCACTCCTGAAGTTTTGGAAAAAATATTCATACCTAAACAGCAAAATACCTTGTGGGCATAAGTTATTTTAGTTGATTGCAAGGAAGGGGGTGGGTTTTGGCATCCCACTAGTAGCAGGAGATCAATCTTGGACCAATTGACCTATAGGCCAGACAAAGTTCCAAACTGTGACATCAGCGACAGGGTAGCTGACAATGATTGTTCGATATGTGACAAGGCTATTAAAAATCGTCTGTATAAAGCAGTAGCTTATGATTCTCATTGCCTGCTTGGATCCCTTTGATACTAGGATTGCTGCATATTGCCACAGCCAGAGGCTACATAACTGACAGAAAAGGCAATGGTAAGAGTGGGCACCTTTGCCTTGTGCCTTGCTGGAGTAGGAATTTTGGCAGCAGCAGGCCATTCATTGGAAATGAGGTAGATGCAGTTTGGAGTAGGGACCCAGCTGATGGGTGGTCTACTTTGAAGATAGTAGCTGGGCGACTTCATAGCAGGGCCCTGAGGTGAATACCAAGAGACCCACAATCCTTTTGAAGCCAAATTAGTAAGTTGCCAATCCAAGCTGAAAAAAGATGTTTATTATTACATTTACCCTGGTTTTTGGGGGTGAGGTGTGCATTGATGTTGTTTTCATTCGATGAGTAAGTTGTCGTGCTGAGTATAACTTGACCCAGGATATATATTGTGGGCCTATACCCACATGAGCCATGACCTCAAAAAGGTAGTCCCACTCCACGGAGTCCAAGGGTTTCTCAGTATCTATCACAGCCAAGATTGCTGTGTTGTGTTCCTTCTGTGCTGCTATGATCAGACTAGCTAGTGCCCTAATCTTTCCAGGGTTTGAGGGCTTGCTTCTGCAGCCCTCCCCAGCCCATCCTAGGACAGATCGCTGCCGGAATTTGCCTCACAGGGTTTTAGGGCCTGCTTCTGCAGCCCTCCCCAGCCCAACCTAGGACAGCTTGCCACTGGAATTTGCCTTGCAGGTACGGACACGGAGGAGCCCTGAGTGCACTGTGTGCACCGAAACTTTTGAACTTGCCACTTTTTGTGGTGCAGCAGCCCAATTACATTTCATTGCTATTCAGAGAGAGCTGCTTGCATTTACCTGGTGTTAGCTGTGCTCCTTCAAGCTGAAATTTTTCGCCCACCCCTCTCTCCCCCACTTCCTCCATCTATTAAATACTCCTTTGCTGTGCCCTATACCCTGTCTGACTGGCCTCTGGTGATAAAGGGGCGTGGAGCATAACTGTGGGCAGTCCCAGAACCTGCCCCCCCCATCCTAGCAGGACAGGCTTATTCTCCTACTGACTACCATTTCCTTAGAAAATCCATACTGGTATGTCGTATCATCTGAAATCCCAGCAGAAGCAGGATACCAGTTCACACCTGATAATCAGTCCTAAGACTTTATTATTATGGAGGATTTAGTGTTTTTCACCTGACTTTCCTCCATAGACAGGGTACCCATCCTATGGCTGAATAACTGCCTAAGACAGGACAAAAGAGCTTGTTCTGGCACCTCTGCTAGCATAGCGTGCCTCTCCAGAAGTCTACCCATGATCACGTGCCATGTGGGGCACACAACCCTTGGCCCTTCTCTCCAATACGGGTGTACTACTGATGACAGTCTATATACTGTCCCTTCTCTGGGTGGACAGGCTCATAGGCCTAGGCTAGGGCATCCAGAAATAAGGCAACAAAGGTACAGTGACACCCCTCCTGTCAGCCTCTACAATGGAATGCCCCGCTCCAGCTTACTTGCCCTCTCCTCAGCCCATGAGCTCATAAGAAAGGGGATATGCTACGATATCATCCACTTTGCGAGCAGGATGTGCTGAGACAACCGAATCCCATCGGCCACCCCAAAATTACTCGGCCTTCTAGCTGCGTTACTACTCCTGGCAGGTGACATACAACCTAACCCTGGTCCTAACACCACCAACTTCTCAATAACATCCCCTCATGACTCCCACTGGGCATCCACAAAGGGGCTAAAGATAGCGCATATGAACATATGCAGCCTAAGATCAAAAATGCAAGAGGTACAAGCCTGGCTTGATCTCTACAAGCCTGATATTCTTGCCATCTCAGAGTCATGGCTTAAGACACACATGCCCGATCATGAGATACTGGCCCAAGGTTATAGTATGTACCATAAGGACAGGTTGACCAAAAGAGGGGGCGGTGTACTCATTTACGTCAACGTAGCCCTAACCGTATCACTCCTCACCTTGCAGCAACACACCTTCCCTGATGGTAAATCTATATTCATCCAAGTCACCCTAGGGCACAACAAGCAATTCACTATTGGCTGCATTTACCACCTGCCCAAATCAGCTCTTCAATCCCTAGAAGCAATAACAAAAATCACGGCCCAAGTTGCTTCTTCGGAGCTCCTTATTCTGGGTGACTTCAACCTAAACTGGGCCCAGGACCCTAACAATGCCCTTATGGCACTGACCCAAGAAGCAAACCTGGTACAGGTCATCTTAGAACCAACCAGACTTAACTACAAATCGGGGAACCACACCACCCATGATAGGGCTCTGATGTCCAATCCTGTCAACATCCAGAAAGCCGGTAAAATGGCGGACTTCTTAAGTGACCACTCCCCCATATTCTGCATCTGGAAGAACAGAGCACCCAAGATCCAACCCAGAATACTCACTGCTCGTGACTACACAAACTTCTCAGCAGTGCAGTTTAATGACTACCTACACAGTCTGGACTGGGGCCCAGTTAAGCTCCTCCCCACCTTGGCTGAGGCTCTGGAGCATTTCCACAGCTCAGTATGTACAGCAGCTAACCTCTTCGCCCCTTGAAAAAATGTAGAACAAAGGGTAGCTGCTACAAGTGGATCTCTCCATTCTTAAAAACCCTTATAGTCAGTCGAGACAAGGCCTGGAAGAAGTTCAAGCTCTCTTCCCTTCCCTTCCTGACGATCTCGTGTCATATAAGGTTTTAAGAAACAAATGCAAGAGTGTCATCAAACTTGCAAAAAGGGAGTATGTACTCACCTACAAAAAAACAATTTGGGCAACCCTAAACAATTCTGGTATCATGTCAACAACCTGATCAGGGGTAACACTAAGTCTGAACCTGGCCCCATTGAGGTCAATGGTCAGCCAGTGAGCCACTCCCTTGAAATTGCTACTGCCCTCAACAATCAGTTTGGTAACCTCAGTGCCTACAAGGTCAGCCTGCCCTCGCCGACCTTGGCTCCTAATGTTATTGAGCCTACTCGCCTTGACTGTCCCTCCTTCCATCTAAGACTGGTGAAGACAAAAGAGCTCCAATCCCTCCTAAGGGCTCTGAAAGACAAAGGCTCAGGAGGTCCTGATGGGATAAACCCTCGGCTACTTAAGGCTGGTGCCCCATCCCTCACCAGACCCCTGACCTGGCTAATAAACTGATCCCTACTTGAAAGGACTGTTCTGGACCAGTGGAAACAGGCCAACGTGGTCCCTATTCACAAGGGTGGCTCCAGGGAAAACATAAGCAATTACAGGCCTATTTCCCTGCTCAGTACACTTGCAAAGCTACAGGCAAGGTTAGTCTATGGCCAGCTCCGTGACTACCTGGAGTCCCATCAGCTAACTGCACTTTCACAGCATGGTTTTAGAACTAACCATGGGACTGACACAGCACTCATCCATCTCTCGAATGACTTGCTCAGAGCAATGGATAATGGGACACCCACTGGCACCGTCTTTTTAGACCTGTCCAAGGCTTTCGACCTTGTGGATCACAAACTCCTGCTATTAAAACTGGATAAAATTGGCCTAAACCCCCTCGCCCTCAAATGGTTTGGGAGTTACCTATCGGGCCGATCCCAGAGGGTCATCTGAAAGGGTGCCGCCTCGGGTCCTTTACCCCTTACAGAGGGAGTACCGCAGGGCTTGATCCTCAGCCCACTCCTTTTCTCCATATTTACTAATGACCTAAGCCTCCACTGTGGGGGAAGCTCGGTTGTTCAGTACACGGATGACACTGTCATCTACCGATCCCTAGATAACATTGCAGCTCTAGGTCCCCTTCTCCAAGCCGACCTCGCATCTCTCGAGGCCTGGCTGAGAGCAAATAGATTTTTCCTAAACTCAGGCAAAACTAAGGCGATGCTATTCGGATGCAATGCCCTTGGACATGACAGGTCTAAATCTCTGCAACTCACTGCTCTCTCGGTAAATGACATTGAGGTTGTGCCCTCCTTAAAATACTTAGGTCTAATATTGGACCATTGCCTTACCTTCAAGTACCACATGGATCAGGTCACCACAACCATACACCACAAACTTGGTACTCTGTACCGGCTAGAAGACCAGCTCATCCCTGAGGCCAGGACCTCGATTGCCACAAGTGTCCTCCTCCCCACCCTGACTTACGCTGCCCTGATCTTACAGGGCATGGCCAAGCAGGAGGTCACCAAGACGCAAATTCTGTATAACAAGGTATCCCGGTTTGCTACCCAGGACCACTCGCGAAGGCACCATTGTGACACACTTGCCCAGCTACGCTGGCCCTCGCTGACCTCTCATCTCCACTACCCCCTCCTCTGCTTGACTTTCAAGCTACTCAGCCCTTCAGCTCCACCCAGCATTGCTGGAACTATCACACTCTGACATAACCCCAGGAGCCTACGGACATCTGGACATACACTGCTTGAAGTTCCCAGAGTCAGGACTAAGGCTGGCGGCAGGTCGTTCTCCTACTCAGCTCCCTACCTGTGGAACAAACTCCCACCCTTACTGCAGGAAGCCTCCTCACTGATGAACTTCCACACCAGACTCAAAGCCTATATGTCTGATACTAGTACTTGTCATTGCCATGGCTCATGACTCCCCAACTTGCTTCTATCCTCCTAATATCCAGATCCTCCAAGCACCTTATCAGGTTCCATGGTGCTTCCCTCTAGACATAGTACCACAGCTAACTTTCCACTGAACCATGCCAGTAGTAAACAATGAGCTTACCATGTAAAATTACATTTCTTCTGCACCTTTTGTTAATTCTTCTGTCAATATATTTGTAAGGACTGATACATGATGATAACCATGGCTATACCCTGCTCCCACACCTGAAACTATTCTGTAACCCAAGCCTTTCTCTGTATGAAAATATGTATTGTTATCCCGGGTCGCCCCTGAAAAAGGGACCTTCAGGGCTCAGTGGGCCTACCCGGTCACCAAATTTTAAATAAATAAATAATGGTATCAGTGCCTTGTCTTCTTTTCATAAATCCTGTTTGTAAAATGTGAATAAGATGAAACAGGACTGTTTCCAGGCATGTACAGTAGCTAGTATTTTTGCTAGAACCTTGTCATCTATATGTGTCAAGGATGTAGACCGATAAGTTGCACAGTCTATTCTGTCTTTCTGGTTTTGGTAAGACTGTGATGGTAACTTCCTGTAAGGAGGGGGTATACCGTTGAGACAGCAAACCCAACACCACTAATCCATTACAGTGACACAACACATTCGATATCCACAGTGTCGAACAGGTTTTTGGAGAGTTGTACAGATACAGCGACTCCTGGTATTGGCCACTCTCCCTCGTAATCTGCCCCCCCCAGAGTTGACAGTCTATAAGTCTGTGGGGTGGCAAACAGCCGAAATGTGCCCCAATGCATGGGGTGCCGTGGCTGTCAGTCGACACATTTGCCAGGTGCTGTGATTGCTGTCTGCACATATGTGTCACTGTTCTGTCCATTAACAACTTTGTTGTTGACAAGACTTGATCGAACCATGGAGGGCGGGAGCTCACCCCCTTTAGTCAACTCCTGGAGGAGATGGTGAAGGTGTGTGGGGGGGCAATTATTAGGAAAATGTTTGGTAAAATTCTGCACTAAGGTCATATGACCTGATGCCTTACCCTAAGCCAGAGTGAATTGCTCTCTTAAAGGAAGAACTGTGCTGAACATGTAAGTCATTTTTGCCAGTAGAAGCTGTTTTTAAGCCCTGTTTATGTAAGCCCCCTGACTTTGTTAGGCTTGTCAGGTGTGCCTCCTGTTTCCCCGCTTCCCCATTGGGCACACTACCGCGTTGCCTGAGTTCCCAGGGGGTTGCAAAACTCTCCATCCAGCACCTGGCTTATTTCCTGTTAGAATGGGGCTGAAGGAGCAAAAGCTGTGGGACTGCCATTCAGCTCGCAGCACTAATGTGAGCTGGCGGTCTGCACATGCCCATTGGAGTGCATCTGTTTTCTCACCGTCGCTGCAGCAAAACAAAAGCCTCTCAGGTGCTCCCAGACTTCTAGATGGGCAAAACAGGGTCCAGACACATGGGGGAGGCACATGAGAAGCACCAGAATTTAACTTAAGAGCGCCTATGAGCATTGGGGGACTGGGTTATAAATATTAATAAGGGCAATGAACATTAATAAGCCTTCCTGCTGCCCGTGGGGACAGTGCAAAGTGGCAGCAGTGACAGGCAGGAAATTGTATTAAAATATTAAACTCTGCATTTGGATTTAAGGACCATGCCAAGATTAAAGCTGCACCCAGGCCTGAAAGTTAAAGTTAAGAGTTGTGAATTTACAGTTTGGGCCCCAACAAAAGACCCCCATGTCGACTTCTGCGCCGAAGTGAGGTACCATCAAAGAGATTGTATAAACTTTCTGGGCAGCTGTCAAGGGAAAGACGGGTGCAGCCACTGGTGGGGGGTGAGAATTGTCTGGGGTAGAATTGTTAGCCAGTTGTTATGGTTGTTGCTGCTCTATCTCCCTTTTTCCCTTCCCTTCCAATAAAATACTGTTATAGTATATGGTTAGGGCTTATTGTAAACTGAAATCAGTGGCTTTTCAAATGTTGAGCTTCACTCTCGAGGTCCCTGTGACATCATCTCAATCCCTCGATGGAAACACAGCCTTGTTGTGTATGATTGTCCATACACTATTCTATATGTTGTTCATGTTAATTGCTACCACAGAGTGTTTCTGCAAAGAAGGGGGGTATTGTCAATGTATATGGGGAACTGCTTGAGAGGCTGGTGATATATTTTCCTGGTGGGTGGTAACCTGCGATTTGTCCACAGGTATTCCATGCCACTTCCTCAGGTGCAGGCACCGCGCCATTCTACATCCATCTGTCCTAACCCAAGCCGGCCCCCTTGGAGGTGAATACTGTGAGAACCTTGAGGGTCCTGGAATAGCCAAAGGTGAGTGAATGGGCTGTTACAGTTCAAATTCTGTTAGTGTTCAAGGTATACAGTCTTTTTAGTTGCCAGAGTGGGTGTTTGTGATTCACATACTTCTGGTAAGTACCACTTATTTTAGAACTGTATGATGTCGTTTGTGTCCCTCTTAGCCACAGAGTTCTGTAGTAGGACACCGATGCATTGTGCCAACAACTGAAAAGCAGGGGTCATAAACTACATCACAGAGTTCTAAAATGGTCCTTACCAGCAGCACGTAAATCAGAAACACCCACTCGGATAACTAGAAAGACTGTATAGCTTGAACAATAACAGAATTTGAAACAGCATTTGAAAAAACAGCTTCTACTGGGAATTCAGTGCAGTCCTCCTTTAAACCATTAAACTAATGGGTGATTCCAGGTCCCGCCTCGCTTCCTGCTAAATGCATTGCATGCTCAGTCCCTTTTAAAAATCCTTTAATACTATTATCTGAAGGCCTGGGCCTCCCTGCATATAATGCTTCATAGAAAGCCTTAATATTTTATTAATCTGCTTAGGATCTGTGACTGCATGATCTGTATTGGTGCCTATCACCGGTATATGGGTTTCAGCAGCATTCTTTCTGAGCTGTGGCCCAAAAGTTTCACGGCTGTGTCCCCGTCTTCCCAGTAATGTTGTTGCAGAAGAAAATAATGCTTTCTTTGCCTACTGATGTATGATTGCATTTAGTTTACATTTTAACCAGGTCACTCTTCATACCGCAGCCTCTGGGTCACTGGTATTATTGTACAATGTCTTTTCATTTTCCTTTAGATGCTGCTGGAGAGAGGTGGTCACCACCTTTCTCTGCCTGTTTAGCTTTGCTGAGTAGCTAATTATTAAGCCCATTATGAAGGCCTTAAATGCCTCCCACAGTGCTTGGTCCTTTATCTCAAGCTGCCTGTTGAAGTCAAAGTACATTTTTATTTTACCTCTGAACCACTGAGTCACAAACTCCTCTGACTGTAATACTGTACAAGAGGATTAATTCTCCATTGTGATGTTTTGGCTAATGTGTTGGTAAGGACCCGGGGAACAGATACCAGTACATGGTCCAACACAATCATAGGCTGAATCTTCATCCCTGTGACCTCTGCCATGGCATTGGTGCTCTGAAGAAAATAGTTGAGCCTGCTTTTGGATGTGAATCTGGGGAACTATATGTGTGATCTCATTCTGTGGGATGCAGGACCCACCATATGTCCTGCAGAGCTAGATCTGCACACCGTTTCAGCATGGCCTGCTTCACCCTCCTATGTGCTGGGTGCCCCTGTTCCACTGGGGGCCTGTTCAACAGTAGATCATTTGCTAAATTAAAATCCCAACCTATCAGAATAAATCCCTCTGGAGCTGAATTATCCATCACTTTCTGTGGCAGGGTGTGGAAAAATTCTGGATTGTCCTCATCATACTTCTCAACTGTCCCACATTACGAGGAACAGTTCCTCATTTTACTTCACAAAAGCCCCTTGTTCTACATCGAGAGGGTTTGTCCCACATTCAGTGGCATCATTTTAAAGCAAAAATCCAGAGCAATTAATGTGAAAAATATATAACAACAAACTTTGTGAACACAAAGGCATACATTTCAACAGTTTTCTGAGCTTCTAAGTTAAAGATTTGGTGAAGTGTTCCACATTTTGCCTATTTGTTCCACATTTTGAGAGGCAGTGTTCCACATTTGGGGAAGGAAAGGTTGAGAGGTATGGTCCTCATTAGGTGCATATATGCAAAAATTCAGATAAGTGTTTGTTTTTTCTTTGGGCTGAGTCCTGTTTTGTTACTGGGTGGTGCTTAATGTGGTGATATTTTTCTGTGTGTTCCAGGATTTGAGGGGGGGCTCAGTGAATGGATGGCAAGATGTGGACAAACCAGAAGGCTGGCTGAGGGAGGAAGCTCGGCAGCCGTTTTCTGGTGCCATTGGTGGGCCCAGTGGACCACATGACTGCAGCCAGCCAACAGGGTGGTTGTAGTCCCTATAGAACACCCGGGGGTCCAAGTGACCCTGAAGTGTCAGGGGCCCTAAAATGTGAGTGCCATGAAGCAGGAGTGTGGCATCTGACTCAGTGGCAGCTGGGATATCGACAGGCCATCCTCAGGGAGGACCACAGTCCACAGGCCACGATGGTCATGGGTAGAAAGGTAAGTATAAAGGGAGGACAGGAAGTACACTGTAGAGGGTTGGAAGAGGATTGCAGCTGATCCCTGTCTAGGGTCAGCATACATTTGTACTGAGCATCAAGGAAGTATGAGGCGGACGGTGAATGAAGGGAATCTGGGGATTGCTGTGAACATCGCTAACTGGGGTATGTATATGGAGATACATATCTAGGGGTTAGGAGAAGCTGAGGCAGGGAGAATATGGGGGGACAGGAGCATGTATAGGCAACAGGATAGTGGAGGAGGGTGGTGTGCTGTAATAGTTGTGCAGCAGCAGTCTTCCTGGGGAAGATGTGAGGTACAAGGGGCTGTCCAGTGTAGGAGCCTGGAGCAGCTAAAGACAGAAGTAAGACAGCTCAGATGGGAGCTGGATAGGATGGAGTGGAGAGGCAGAGGAGCAGGGCAGTGGAGAGAAAGGCAGAGGGGAGGTGCCCAGGGGAGCAACGGTCACAGGCATGGGAAGAAAGCAAAGAGGATCACCCTGTATCCAGAGGTACCTCTTCCTTGGAGGACCAGGGAGCCCCAGGAAGGGGAATGGCAAGTGGTAGGGGGAAGGAGGACTGCAAGGATTGCAAAAGGAGTGTGAAGTCTTGAAGGGTTCCTTTAATGAATAGATTTGACCCACTGTCTGTTAAAGGGGAGGAGCAACAGGAGGTAGGATAGGGGTTTGGGTTAAGACAATGAGAGTGGAAGTAGAAGGACAGTAGAGGGGGTGAGACTCTGCAGGGTAGTCAAGATGGGCAGGGAAGAAGAAGCAGGCAAAATGGAGCAGAAGGTGGGGGAATGGAGAAGATGGGGTATAAGGAAGAGAGGGGAAATTAGAGGCAAGCATATCTAGGGAAGGGCATAGCAGGAAATGGTGACATAGTTGATGGGATAAGTGGAGGCTGCAGTGGGATGCTAACCAAGGCAGAGGGGGAGCAATTAGTGGTAGTGCAGTAACTTGTATGGCAGTCAAGGAAGAAGGGAGACAGGGATGGAGGGAACGTAAGGGTGGTAATCCTATGGGACTCCATAATCAAGGGTATTCACTGGGGAAAGTAGTTAGTGAGGTAAACACCAATATAGAGATGCTGATAGGGAGAAGTGCAGGGGTAAATGGAGAAAACAACAAAGGCAGTAAGGGCAGGGATGAGGCAAAAAGGGGTAAGGCCATCAAGAAATGGAGGGTAATGAGTACCAATGCCCATAGTCTGGGCAACAAGCTCCCTGAACTGGTGGCCTTGATGGAAGAGGGATACCTGGATATCGTGGCAGTCACAGAAACATGGTACACAGAGAGCCATGACTGGGATGTTAACATACCAGGGTACACAACCTACAGGAGAGACAGGGAGGGTAGACGAGGGGGAGGAGTAGCTCTTTATGTAAGGGAAGGGATAAAAGCAATGGAACAGAAGAGTTGGATCATTATAAGATCTACCAATCAGCAATTTTCCATAAGAAGGATGAATTCCTGTCCAGGGAAATTGCTACAGTGAGGAATAGGCCGGCCCAGCTCTGCTGGACTGTGGACAGACTGTGCAATCCAGCCTGTCTTCATACTGGTCGAGCCTTGTCACAAGTACAATGTGAGGAGTTCATGCAATTCTTCACTGATAAGGTGTCTACCATCAGGGATGAGATCAACTAGTGTCTTCCCATTGGGCCTTGCATGGGTCAACCGGGTGGTACGGATACCCAGTTGATCTGGTTCACCTTTAGCTAACCGGTAGTCATGGATACAGTGAGAATTATCCAGACTTTGTGACCTACTTACTGTAGTTTGGATCCAGGCCCTACTCGCCTCCTAGTGGGGTGTGCAGAGGTTATTGGTCCGATCCTTACTGGGATAGTAGTGGTTTCATTGGAGAAAGGGATTTTCCTAGATTCCTTAAAGGAGGCAGTAGTTCGCCCCCTTTTGAAAAAGCCCTCCCTTGATCATGACTGCCCAGCTAACTACAGGCCAGTCTTGAACTTGCTCTTTGTAGGGAAAGTTATCAAGAAGGTGGTCGCTCTGCAGCTGGAGGATCATTTGACCAGCCACAATATCTATGACCCTCTCCAGTCTGGCTTCAGAAAATGGCATAGTACTGAGACAGCCCTGGTACGGGTACTAAATGATCTCCTGATGGCGAGAGATCGGAGGGCCCGGTCCATCTTGGTTCTCATTGATCTCTCAGCAGCATTTGACACCGTGGATCATGGAGTGATGCTCGAACACCTGTGGTTTTTCTGTGGATTGAGGGGACCAGTCCACAGCTGGTTTTGATCTTTCCTGGAGGGCAGGTCTAAGAGAGTGGTGTCAGGGATTTATTCCTCGGTCCCTCACTGCCTGCCCTGTGGGGTTCCACAAGGCTCGGTGTTGTCCCCCATGTTATTTGCGGTGTATATGCTTCCATTGGGGGACATTATAAGATGGTATGGGCTGAGTTTTCATTGCTATGCCGATGATTCTCAGCTCTACATGTCTTTTGTGCCCGAATAGGAGTCTGACTCAGTTACGAGGTTTACCAAGCATTTGTCAATGCCGAATGTTTGCTTGCTGGCATTGGCATTGGTAATGTAGAAGTTACAGAGCTGCATAATAGGAATGGCAGTGAAGTATTGAACTGAAGCCAACCCCACCACCACCCCTGCAGAGTGTGACAGGCATTGGGGTGTGCCTTTCGGTCGTCAGGCATAACGGCCACGCCATTTCACCACACCCTACCCTGCAGACACTGACAAGTGTCACGGTGTGCCTGGAGTCTTTGGTCTCTTGCGCCACCCCATTCCATCATAAAATACGGTGAGATGGGTGCGTATAGAGAATGGGGTGAACTTTGGGGTCAAGAGTCCAAGGCATACCTTGATGCCTCTCACTGGCTGCAGGGTGTGAATGGTATGAGCATTACAGGCAAGAATCCCAAGTCACACCCCTGATGCCTGTCATTGTCTACAGGGTGGGCGTTATGGTTGGAAACCCTAACAACTCAGGCATTCGCAGTATTTTCACTCCAAATTTTCAACATGCTTTTTGTGACCCCACCTCATGTACAGTGGCAATATCAGTTTGTTAGCCGAAAGCTGCTATGCACAGCGACTACGCATTTAGCACCACAGGTGCAAAATCACATTCCGAACAGGATGTGAAAAATGACAGCTGTACTGTTCATGGGGAGGTGTAAAAAATGGCAATGTTGCAAATCTGCAGTAAAAATATTAAAAAAACTGGTGAAGTCACGAGCATGCATAGAAACTGTGCAACGCACACCCGTAATGTAATTAGTTTGGGGATTTTTTACAGCAGATTATCAACACAGGCATTTTGGGACCTCCAATCATGAACATTGTCACTGTGATTTTCGTTATCTGTCCCGAACAATGATTTCCCACAGTGGCCACACATCTCTGTGCTCAAAGTGTGAAAACACATTTTGGCCATGTTGTGAAAAATGACAGCTGTACTGTTCATAAGGAAGTGTGGAAAAATGGCACTGGTGAAAATCCGGACTGAAAATATTACAAAGTCATGAACTTATGAGGGTGCATGGAAACTGTGCAATGCTCACTCGTAACACAGTCATTTTATGGACTTTTGCACCAAATTTTCAGTATAGCCATTTTAAGACCTCTGCTCATGAACAGTGTAACTGTGATTTTCTTAATCTGTCCCAAACATTGCTTTCGCACACCAACTGCACCATTGTGTGCTACATGTGCGGAAACACATTTTGGGCGACGTGAAAAATGGCAGCTGTGCTGTTCATAAGGAAGTGTAAAAATGGTAATGTTGAAAATCTGGGTGAAAATATTGAAGATTATGAGCCTTAAAGCCGCAGAGGAACTACGAATGTAACAGAAATAGTCATTTTTAGGAATTTTTTTCACCAAATTTTCAACATAGCCATTTTATTACCTCTGCTCATAAACAGTGTCACCGTGATTTTCTTAATGTCCTATACATTTATTTCACAATCGATCATGCTTCATTGTGAGCCACATGGGTGGAAACATGTTTTGGGCAAGATGTGAAATGACAGCAGTACTGCTCATAAGGTGAGTGTAATAAAATGGCAATGATGAAATCTGGGTGAAAATATTGAAATTACATGAGCTTCTGGCGATGCGCCGAACTGTGCAACACTGCGCTTGTAAAACAGTCATTTTAGGATTTTTTCACCAAATTTTCAACATAGGCTTTTTGAGAGCCTTCTTATGAACAGTGGCAGTGTCATTTTGTTACGTGGTCCCGAAAGGTGATTTCGCGCAGTGCCTGCAAAATCACCTTTCTGGCCAGATTAACACCATGACAGTGAGAGCATTCATGAGCAGGAGTCCCAAAAACCCCATGTTTAAAATTTGGTGCAAACATTCCATAAAATGCCTGAGATATGCAGCAAAGTTGAAAAAAACCCTATCTATCCCATTATACAGTTTACCAGCATTTTCTCAGTTTACGGTCGGCTTTGAAGAGTGTAGACGTGTTCCCGGTCCACCGAAGATCGGCGAGCCAGAGTCTGGAGGTGTGTGGGGTAAGAGGGGGTTTGGGGAGGCAGTGTGCGCAGTGGGTGGGTGCAGGTGGGGGCAGACAGCGGGGACCGCTTTGTGTTTCAGGGTTTTTTTTTTTAAAAAAAGGATGACGACGCGTGACATTTACCACGCTGGGGTGGGCTCCCAGCATGGCACAAGGACAGCTGTTTGGAGCCATGGAGCCGATGGGGATTGGGCACCCCCGTCGGTGATAGCATCTGTTGCCACGCTGGGGTGGGCTCCCAGCATGGCACCCTGTACTCTCTGGGGTGGGGGGACAGTGGAGCCGATGGGGGATTGGGCACCCCCATTGGCTATACGATGTGTAGCCATGCTGGCGTGGGCACCCAGCATGGCATGTGGAACTCTGTTTGAGGGGGGAGCGCAGCACAGCCAATGGGGGATTGGGCACCCCCGTTGGCTATACAGTGTGTGCATGGGGGGGCAAGCACGCAGTATGCGTGCGTGTGTGTGTGTGTGTAGGGGGAGCATGCATGAGCAGGCGATATCTTATAGCTGCTTACTGAAGCGTAGCTCCTCCTTTCAACTGTACTCCACTGCATTTTTGACTGCTGTCATAGACAGCTCCAGCAGCTGCTGGAGAACTGCGGCCGTGCCTGCAAACACACTGACTGAATTGGAAGAGGGCTGCCACACCTCCAAAAACTCGGATGATGGCACTATGTTTCTTGCACATGCATGCATGCATGCAAGCAAACATAATAAATGCCTACTGGAGATACAGAACTGGATGAGTACCAGTTGGCTTCGGTTGAATTCAGATAAAACAGAGGTATTGATGGTGGACCCTGGGATTAGGATGTCAGGGGCATGGGTGAGGAAGCCCTCAGGTTTATTTCTGGGGGGGACCCTGCTTATGACCTCTGACCAGGTGCATAATCTTGGTGTTATTTTTGATGAGGGCCTGACCCTGAGGGTGCAGGTGTTGGCAGTAGTCAAATCGTTCTTTTTTCATCTAAGGAATATAGCCTGGGTGAAACACCTGGTTCCACCCGAAGACCTCCCTACCTTGGTCCATGCCTTAGTTACCAGTCATTTTGATTACTGCAATGCCCTCTATCTAGGGCTACCAGAAGTAGATATCTGCTGCTTGCAGCTAGTGCAGAACGCGGCGGCCAGGTTGTTGACTGGAGTTCCGATGTCCAGTCATATGGCACCTGTGCTGCGTGAACTGCACTGGCTGCCTGTACAGTGGCTCATTTTCAAGGTCACACTGCTGACCTACAAAGCCCTAAACGAGTTGGGACCTCACTACCTGAAAGAACTCATGTCTTCTTACGGTCCTTCCTGCTCACTCCAATCCTCTGATGAGGGATTGCTAGAGATTCCCAGGGTAACTCTTAAGACATCTGGAGGACGATCTTTTGCCTGTGTGGCACCTACCCTGTGGAATTCTCTACCTTGCCAGATATGAGATAGCCTGACTGTAGAAGGTTTTAAAAAATCCCTAAAAACCTTTTTGTTTCACCAGGCATTCTCAAATACTTAATGTATGTTTTCCTGTAATGTTATGTGTTTTAATGATACTGATACTATATATTTTAAATTTATTGTTATGATTATTGTAAGGGTGCCCTGATCTCAGGAAGGGCAACTTATATAAATAAATTTTGCATTACATTACATTACATACATTACATTACATAAACAGGGAGGAGAGGAGGCACTGTGGGTCACCTTAGAGACTGGAAATGGCACCACAGTCCGCACAGGGGTTGTATACAGACCCCCATCTCAGGGGAAGGGAATGGATAAGATTATGATGGAAGGCATCCCAAGGATGGCAGAGAAAGGGGAGATATTGTTGATGGGGGACCTGAATATGCCAGATATTAACTGGAGCACCTTTGCTGCAGCCACAGCCAAGAGCAGGGCCATTCTCAATGTCCTACAGGGGGCATGCCTCAGGCAGCTAGTGTTGGAACCCACTCGGAAGGGAGCAATCTTAGACCTCGTACTCTCAAATGGGGACAGTGAGAGGATCTCAGATCTAGAAGTGGGTAGCCATCTGGGAACAAGTGACCACCAAACAGTGTGGTATACGATAAACTCAGCTGCAGTGTCAAGCCATACAAAAGTGAGGGTACTGGACTTCAGGAGGGCTGACATTGTCAAAATGGGAGAGTGCCTTAGCAAAGCACTAGCAAACAGGCAAGAAGGAAGAGTGGAGCAACAGTGGGGAAACATCACAACTGGCATCACAGAGGCAACAGGCCTTTGTGTGAAGCAAATAAACAAATCAAATTGAAAGAAAAAGCCACTATGGTTCTCAGAAGAGGTGGAGGGGAAGGTTAGGGAGAAAAAGATAGCATTTAGGAAGTATAAGGAAACACAGAAGGAGCAGGACAGAGCATGGTACCAGTTAAGGCAGAAGGAAGCATGGAAGGCAGTCAGAATAGCAAAGGCCCCAACTGAGGAAAAGATAGCCAACTCAGTTAAGAAGGGGGATAAAACCTTTTATAGGTACACTAGGGAGCATAGAAAGACAAAGGGAGGGATAGTGAGGCTGAATAGAATGGACAGTGGGTGGGCAGAGAGGGACGGTGAAAAAGCAGGGATACTGAATGAATACTTCTGCTCAGTATTCACAAAAGAGGAGGAGGGAGAGGTACCTAATCCAATTAATAGAAGCACTCTGGATGGGGGGGGTCAATCCCAGCCCTTTCACATAAGAAAGGGTTCTGAAAGAACTCCTAAAACTAAAGGTGGACAAAGCAATGGGGCCTGACAGGATTCACCCCAGAATTCTAAAAGAATTAAGGGGAGAACTAGTGATGCCACTGACTACCCTTTTTAATAAATCATGGGACGATGGTGTGGTACCTGAGGACTGGAGGAGGGTGAATGCAACTCCCCTTCACAAAAGTGGGAGCAAGACAGAGGCAGGAAACTATAGACCTGTCAGTTTGACCTCTGTGGTAGGGAAAATGGTGAAATCACTTCTGAAGGAAAGAACTGTCGAGTACCTAGAGGCCAGTGGGGTACAGGACCCAAGGCAGCATGGATTCACAGTCGGAAGATCATGTCAGACGAATCTAATTGATTTCTTTGACTGGGTGACCAAAGTAGTACAAAAGGGAGGGGCTGTGGAGATGGCCTACCTAGACTTTAGCAAGGCATTTGACACAGTCCCACACAAAAGATTAATAAACAAATTAGCCAGCCTGGGAGTGGGTCCCAGGGCAGTAGCCTGTGTAAAACACTGGCTGGACAACAGGACACAGAAGGTAATAGTAAATGGAGTCCACTCTGAAGAAAGGTTGGTTACTAGTGGGGTACCACAGGGTTCAGTACTGGGTCTAGTCCTTTTTAATGTCTTTATAAGTGACATTGCAGAGGGACTGGAAGGAAAACTATGCCTCTTTGCAGATGACACAAAGATCTGCAACAGGGTTGATACACAAGGGGGTGGAAAGGATGAGAAGGGACTTGGCAAAGTTGGAGGAATGGTCAGAAGTATGACAGCTTGTATTCAATGCAAAGAAGTGCAAAATAATGCACCTGGGAAACAAAATCCCCAGAGGAAGAGTACACAATGGGGGGGGGGAGATGACGTAACAACAAGAAAAATGGAAAGGGACCTGGGGTAATCATATCAGATGACCTTAAGGTTAGAAAGCAGTGTGAGAAGGCAGTAAGGAGGGCTGGGGGAATACTGGGATGTATAGGGAAAGGCATCACCAGCAGAAAACAGGAAGTTGTTATCCCTGTGTACAGACAGTTGGGGAGACCCCATCTGGAGTACTGCATCCAGTTCTGGAGAACCCATCTCCGCAAGGACATAGACAGGATGGAGGCAGTCCAGAGGAGGGCAGCTAAAATGGTGCAGGGCCTGCAAGAGAAGCCATACGAGGAGAGACTAAAGGAACTTAATTTGCATACCCTTGAGGAAAGAAAGGAGAAGGGGAACATGATTGAAACTTTTAAGTACCTCAGTGGAATCAACATAGTCCAGGAGGGTAACATCTTTCAGAAAAAGAGATGTGCAATCACAAGGGGACACAATTTGAAGATGGGGGGGATGACTCAGGGGCAATGTGAGGAAGTATTTTTTCACAGAGAGGGTGGTGGACACATGGAACGGCTTTCCTGAGGAGGTTCTGGGGTCTAAAACTGTGGGAGAATTCAAGAATGCATGGGACAGACATAAGGCAATTCTTGTGGGGGGTAGGAAGAAATAGGCTGTTGGTTAACCAGGATCTACAGCTTATCCAGTAGGTAGGGAAATGGACAGACTAGGTGGGCCAAGCGGTCCTTATCTGCCATCAAAGTCTATGTTTCGGGAATTCTATAGCACGTTATATCAAAGAGAGGCGGAGGGGACTTCAGACAGGATGAAACAGTTTCTTGATGGGATCAAATTGAGAAAGCTGTCGGAGCAGCAAAGGGCAGCCCTTGAGGCCAACATTACTAAGGATGAAATAGGGAAGGCCATCAAGGGAATCAGGTCGGGTAAAGCGGCAGGACCGGATGGGCTCCCTGTTGAATTCTATAAAACAGTGGGACACCAGGTAGTGGATTTGTTATGGGAAGTATATAGAGGAACTGGGGAAGGGGTATCCCTGCCACCCTCTATGGAAATGGCGACCATATGTGTGATCCCCAAACAAGGCAAGAACCACAGGGATTGTGCTGCCTACCACCCTATCTCGTTACTGAATGTGGATGCCAAGATATATGCGAAGGTCCTGGCAGGTAGGCTTGAGGTCTTGATGCCTAGCCTAGTGGATCCGGATCAAATGGGATTTATAAAAGGGAGGCATTCATATCACAATGTGCGGAGATTGTTAAATGTGATCCATGTCTCCTCTCGACACTCAGGGGCCACCCTTGTCTTGGCACTGGACGCCGAGAAGGCGTTTGACCGGATCGAATGGGAATATATGATGGAGGTATTGGGGCGCCATGAATTGGCCACAGTTTCTCAACATGGTGAGGGTCCTTACTGCTCGCCAAAGGCTGCAGTGGTGGTTAATGGTGGCCCTCTCAGGCCTTTGAATTGTTCAGGGGACTGGCAGGGATGCCCTCTCTCTCTTGTTTGACCTTGCTTTGGAAGCATTGGCCACTGCCATCAGGCAATGCGAGAGGGTGAAGGGTGTATTGGGGAAGGGGGGGGCGACAGCATAAACTTTCTCTTTATGCTGACGACATGATTTTGTACCTGAGCCGGATAGGAGAGTCCCTCCCTGCTGTGCTGGACCTCATTGAAAGTTTCTCGTTGTTCTCAGGCTACAAAATAAATTTAGCGAAATCGGAGGCAATGTGTGTGGGCGGAGGACAGCCGGGGTGGATTTAATGAAATGGGGGATCAAGTGGAGGTGAAAGGGTCTCTGCAGTATCTGGGGATTAGAATTGGAAGATCACTAGTCGATTTATACAGATTAAATTACATGCCAATGATTGATGAAGTGCTTAGGGATATGAAAAGGTGGAGAGCATATCTGGTATCTTGGCTAGGTCAAATGAATATTATAAAAATGAACATCTTGCCCAGGATCTTGTATTGCCTACAGATGCTCCCTCTGGGTGTCATCAAAAAGGACATGAAGAGACTGGATAGGGGGTTCTCTGGCTATCTGTGGCAAGGAAAGAAGCCTAGAATTAGCCTTCAAAGACTGAAATTGGAGACAAGAAGAGGGGGGTTAAGCTTCCCAGATGTTAAAAGCTATTTTCTGGCCTCACAGGCAAGGATAATCAAAGATTGGGTAGCGCGCCCAGAGACAGCAAGCTGGCTGGATCTGGAGGGGGAGGGGGTGAAAGGTCGGTTATCAGTCTATTTGAGGAAAGGAGGTAGAAGGGCAGACGGACGCCAATCACATCCCAGCCCTATGGTAACCTGGACTTTAGAGGGGTGGGAGCAGATAAGGGCTAGGGTTAATGATGGTAAGGTGGAGATGTTGCTCCTTCCCCTGAGTGGTAATCCCCTCTTTTTACCTGGATTGGAGGACCAGGGATTCCGTGAATGGGACGAGAGAGGCATACAATGTGTGAAGGACTTGTACGAGGGGCAGCGGGTTTCTTCCTTAGAGGATTTAAGGTCTAGATGGGGGATCCAGGGTAACCACACATTTAGATTCCTGCAGGCAAGAGATTTCTCTCGAGGTTGGTGAACCAGTTTGCAGCCACACGATAAGTATGGAAGTGGCACATGCAAGGCTCGCACAATCCCAAGGATAATAGGTACCACGGTGCGTATTCTCAGGGAGGGTCTGACGGAGGAAAACTCGGGCAGGAGGGTGTTGTGGGAGAGGGACCTGGGGGTCTGGATCTCAGAGTTGAACTGGGAATTGATATTGGAAACACACTTGGGCCTATTACTATCAAATAGATATAAGGAAACGGCTTATAAGTTTGTTCATAGACTTTTTTAACCCCTGGTAATGGTTCATAAAAGCCTCCCGGAGGTGTCAGAAATATACCCTCGATGTAAAAAAGAGGTGGGCACATACATTCATTGTGTTTGGAAGTGCTCCCGACTACAAAGTTTCTGGAAGGAGATGGTGGAATTCTTAAATAGGAGGACAGAGGCCGAGGTATCCCTTCATCCATTAGAGCTGTTATTTGGAATTGATCGGGGGATGGAGATGAGTGGAGCGCACAAGAAGTGGTTAGGTGGCCTTGGCTATTGCCAGGCAGTGTATTCTAAACACCTGGATCTCGGCCAGAGATCCCTCTCACTCAATGGGAAATATTGCTAGTATTGGCTCTGGCTATGGAAAGGAGGGTTTATCAGATTCAGGAGAGAGCAGAGATCTTTGGAATTATATGGGCCCTCCTCCTGCGATTCTTTCCCAGTAGGATAGGGAGCTTAGGAAGGGAGGCAGTGAAAAATGGGACTTTGCGGTAGGTGTGTGTGCTACGGATTCTAGCCCTCATGCAGCTGCAATCAAAATCATTGTCCTGTGCCTATCAATTACTATCTATAATGATCTTGCAACCCTGTGATGACTTTAATTAATTGCTCCTTAGCCCAAATACATTAATAGATGTGGATCTTGTAAATAGTTGATTGTGGCGTTCTTGATTAATTGGATTTTTGTTTTAGGGAAGGGGATAGGGAGGAATTGTAATACTCCCCCCTTTTTCTATTTAGAATGGAAAATGGTCTGCCATGAGGAACTGAGCTTTTAATTTAGACTAAAATGGTTATACGTATAGTAAGTACTGTGATGAAATATAAATGTAAACCTTTTACTGTGGTACGCCTATGGCGGAATGTGACATACATTTATTTGTTTGTTGTAAATGTTTGGAAATGCAAATAAAAATTTTACACAAAAAAAAAAGTCTATGTTTCTATGAAAGAAGGGGGACCCAAATGCAAGAAGAAAGGTGGTCTGTGTGCCAGGGATAACAGCAGGGAAGGTATGCTCAAAAATCAGGGAAATAGTAAAGGGGGTTGGGGGAACAAATCATAGTTGTACACCTAGGTACCAACAACCTTGCTGGGGAGAAGGTGGAGGTAGTACAAAACAGTTTCAGAGCATCAGGGAGGACCTGTAAGGAGGCAGCAAGATGCTGGCATTCTCAGGGGTGTTACCAGTGCCAAGTGTCAGCACGTTCAGAAAGTAAAGGGCAGAGGAATTCACTATCTGGCTGAGGGGATGGTGTAAAGAGGAAAGGTTCATCTACTGGTACCTGGGGAAGACCTGGTCAAATAAAGCACTGTATGCACCAGACAGGCTACACCTCAGTAGGGAGGGCTCGAGGATACTGAGAGACAAACTGGAGGTGTACATAACCCATAAACTTAATGTAAACTACTGAGGGGGAGGCGGGCCTACAGGCCCAACAACTCTGGGAGGAGGAGGTCAACAGATCTCCCTCCATGCCATTAGAAGGGGTCTGAAGGGTAGAAAGGGAGCAAAGCAGTCAGTAACGGGGACTGGGGGGAGCACACAGAGGAGAGAAAGGGGAAGGAAAGAATTGGGGGAAGGGAAGAAGGCTCAGATTCTAGGTGGAAGGTGGTGACCCTGAACGCATAAAGTCTTGGTAACAAGATGGATGAACTGCAGATGCTACTAACAGAAGCAGGGGGTGGCTATCACTGCAGTTACCGAGACTTGGGTTGCACCAAACCATAACTGGGACCTCTCAATCCCTGGGTATAAATTATATAAGAGGGATAGAGTGGTGATGATGGGGGGGTTATATCAGGGAGGGTATAACATGTACAAAGAAGGAGTCGAAGGTGGGGAGAGTGGAAGCAGTATGGGTCCAGTTACTGTCCAGTAGAGGGAGGAAGATGAGGTTGGGGGTATCCACCCAAACAGGAAGAGGAAAGGGACAGGGAATTGAATGCACAAATATTGAATGCTGCAGGGAAGGGAGAGGAAATAATAGTGGGAAACTTCAACCTGTTCAAGGTAGACTGGATTATACCAACCACAAGTTTCCAGTTTGTTTATTGGGTTAACATCATTGAGCAAATAGCTCATTTACAACAATGTCCCATCATAAAAAGGTACAAGTTGCATACAAAATACATAAACATACATCTTAAATAACTTAGAGGGTAGAGTCAATAGGAACCTGACAACACACAGTATATTATACGTAAGGACAAGAATTCCACTAATTATTCCAAACTTCAATTGTAAAGAAGCCTCATTTTATACATACAGTTTGGGGGGGTGGGGAGTGGATCATAACTACATTGTCTGCGTAGAATCTAGAATATAGTTATTACACATAGACATATCTAGGATTTAGAACACAATATATTACATATAAGGACACATTTCCACAAAAAGTCCCTAGGTAACCCCTATTGTAAGGTGACATCTCTCACAGTGAGCGGTAGCAGACAAAAACCATGACTTTATAGCTGCATAAAATAGATATTTTCCATCCCTCAAGCAAAATCTAGCTGCCAAAGAATTCCATTTGCAAGGGATCATATGGCTAAAAAAATAATTTGCCCTTAATGTATTAGACCTTGGGATTACCAGTCCACTAAATTTGAATTCCTTAAAGATCCTTTTCATACCCTATACTCTAAACGTTCTACCAGATAGTCAGGAACATCTCCCCGAATGCTTTTCAGTGCAAACAGTATTTTATGTAACCAGCGCCTTTCATACAAAGAAGTCCAGCTTAATTGATTACATAGGATACATCTATGAGTATTCTATGAACCATCAAGAACAGAACATGCCATCCTTTTTATGAAGTACATCCAGCTTTATAAGCTTATCCTTCATATAATATTCATACACAACATCTGCATAGTCTAAAATTGGGAAAATATGAGACTGCACTATTTTTAATCTAGTCTCTGGATCCAAATACCCCTTATGTCAATGTAATGCTCCTCAACATTTTACCAACCTACCCCACCCTTCCAGCCCACCCTGCGTCCCATGGTATCTATCTACCGCCCGGCTCCCTCCCTCCTCCTGCTTCCTTCCCTAACTTTTCTTCTTACACCCCCATTCCTACCCCCCTCCATGTACTCTACAATGTCTCCATTTTACCTCTGTATTCTTTGTTGAGGCAGCTGCAAACTAGGGGTGTTGGCTGTACACACGAGCAGACTTAAATAGACCGGGTGGTCTGTTTCTGCTGGCACATTCGTATGTTCGTATGTTGTCTTGACACCATTATTATGTATCTCATGTTAACCCAATATATCTATAGGCTGTGTTTGTAAAAAACAAAAAAAACCTGCAATCTAATGTAAAACGTAAAGGTTTACCCAAATGTACTTTATAGCTTCGTGCTTGCGAAGTCTGTTGTTTTCTCATTGTAATTTTACTTTGTCTGAATTTGTCCCTGACATGGAATCTATGTAAATGAGCTCCTAGCTCATCGGTATTAATTTCTGAGTATCAATAAATAAGTAAATAAGCCTTATTTATCAGTTTAGCCACATGTAGATTTCCTGATCCTGTTGTATCCATCCAGTACTCCAAGTAATTGCAACCCTCTGCCTGTTTCAATTTTATACCTTCCAATATATAGATAGATATCAAATTAACTATTAGTATAGTTATTCAGTTTATTTGAAGACCCACTTCTACTAGGACAGATTATAGAACTGGAAGCTACACTCTGATTGACCTAATTTTCACCAACCACCCATAGAGGATCACTGATACCAGAGTCTTAGCCAACTCCCTCAGTGACTCTCCAGTCACATGACACTGGTCGAATAAGACCTCCAAAATTCCCAAACAGCCATCTCATCAGCACGCCCTCACAAGAGGGCAGCTAGAGCAGCTTCAGGCATTCCTTCTTCAATGTGACTGGTCACCAATTGACACAGTCGCAAGTGTAGGCACTGCTCTGGGGTACTTCATTACCCTTTTTAACATGGCCCATGTATCTTTGCCCCCTACAGAAAACAGAAGGGTAAAGGAGTTAGCAATCTCTGGATCACCACACCCTTACTAAACCTCATGGCCTCTTGTGACCACCTCTGGCACATAATACATGCCACAGGTAAACCTATCAATTGGCAGCGCTACAAGACCGCAAGGAATACATGTATTCAAGTGATCCATGTCACCAAAACTGCCCACTTCCAAGGTATGTTCTCTAGTTCCTGGGGCAATAGTAAAAAATTATGTGAAAACATCAAAAATCTCACAGGCGGCAAACCCAGAAAGTCCCCTCCAACTTTGCTCAATATCAATAGCACAACCACTCAGGACTCTAAAGCCATAGCTGATGTTTTCAATGCTGCCTTCACAGACCTGAGTGGGGTGCTCCCACTTGATTTCTTTATTGACCCACCCAGCCAGTTGAATGATCATAGTGTGGATATAACCCCAAACACTCCCCCCTGTCTACTTTAGAACTACTACTTCTGTGGTAGCAAAAAAATACCTACTACGGATACTTGGCAAATCAAGGTTTAGCTTCAACACCATTGATCTGAAACTCCTCCTCCTCCTCTTCCTCACCACTGATGCAGTTCTTGTACCTCTCACCAAGATTCTTAACCTATCCCTCTGCCTCAGGCAGTTCCCACAGCTATTGAAAGCGGCATTGGTGACACCTGTTTACAAGAGTGGAGATAAGGCCTCACACTTGAACTACCACCCTATTTCCATCCTGCCACCCCTTTCCAAAGCCGTGGAGTGTATAGTATCTGACCAACTGACTGAATACCTTACCACCTATGGCATACAATGCCCCGAGCAGCATGGCTTTAGGAAGGACCACAGTGCCACCACAGCCCTTCTAGATTATACCAATTACATCCATAAAGCACTGGGCTGTGGACACCTTGTTGGATCAATATATATTGATCTCACAAAGGCTTTCACCATGGTAAACCATTTTCTTCTGCTTAAGTTGTTACCTACCCTTGGTCTCTCACAAGATGTCGCAGTGTGATTTAAAAGCTATCTTAAAGATAGAACCCAGTGGGTAAAAATTCAAGACACGCTATCAGTCTGTCTCCCAGTATGCTCAGGAGTTCCTCAAGGCTCAGTCCTGAGTCCCCTCCTATTTAACCTCTTCCTGAAAACCCTTCCCCAAGTATACTCTAGCAACCTGCTCCTATACTTGGATGACGCCATGCTTCTCACTAGCCAGCCTGATCTACTTCCCCTTGCCAGTAGCATGCAACAAAGTTTCATGGCACTTGAGGCCTGGTTTGCCAAACAAAGATTAATTGTGCATTATAAAAAAACAAAAGTTATGCTCTTTGCTAGCCCCCACAACAAATATAAAAATGCCCAAATATACATCACAAATAATCTCTGTATGTCCCTTCAACAAGTTCACAGTTTCAAATACCTAGGCATAACTTTAGATAGCAACTTGTCATACAATGAGCATGTAAGTATTATCTGCAAGGAGGTTAACATTAAGATTAGGGCTCTTATATAGACAGAGGCTCAAAATGATCCAAGATGCACTCTGACTAGCTGTCACCAGTTCTATCCTCTCAGTTATAGACTATGGTCTTGTAATTTATGGCTCTGCTACTGACACCACTCTTAGAAGAATTAGTGTTGCTCTAAACAAAGCATGCCACCTGGTCACTGGTGCACACAAATACACTCACACCTGTGACCTTTATTCTCTAACAAACTGGTTATACCTTCATGGTAGGATCTCTTAAGAACCTGCCTGTTAGTGAAAAAAGATCAGCCTCAGGCAATCCCCCCCCCCCGCACAACAGCTCCTCACTAGCGCAAACAAAAACTGTCATTGCATGCATAGCACAACCAATCTTACCTTTCATGTCCCCTTCTATCATATGGTGCAAGCCCAGAGGGCATTTATGTTTCAAGCACCCAGCTGGCTCAAAAGCATCCCCCCTAGTGTCCGGACTGAAGAAAACTTCGACTACACCTTTCCAAACTTAGTAGCTTTGACTGCCCCATGTAATCTGGTGCAGCTATACCAGTTCCCCCTGAACTGACCAAATCCTCTCCCCCCTTCTCCTTACCTCACAACCCCTGCATCAAGTCAACTCAACTTAACTAATAATTTTCTTCTGTTACCACCTCACCCATAACCTACCTGGACCTACCCCTAGTCTCCCCTTCCTCAGTTTGCAATGGACCATCTGACGATAGTACTTTCCTTACTCTGTCTACGACAATGTCTCCCTGACTGTGTACATTTACCTCTACTGACTGGATCCTACAGCTATCATACTTTCCTGTTAGAACCAACCTAATCACCATCTGGACAGCGTCATCCTTCTGACAGCAATTACAAATGTTATTGCCTGTAACCTTTGCAATCACCTTTGGCACTTTTTTTAGCTCTTACTGGCAAGGAAAGGCAAGACAAGTTTTATTTTTCAAGGAGCCCAATCCCCAGAGGCTCTGGGCACCATACACAAAATACACACTATTCATAAAACAAACAAAAAAAAATAACAGTATTAATAAATTAAACAGGCCATATAAATAAGCAGATCTGAGCTAAAAACAGTCACTAATAGGGATGTTCCCGGAATAAGATCTAAAAGACAGTGTCTGGGAAAGCCTGATTGAACAGGAGGGTCTTAAGGCGGGCCTTAAATACTTCAACTGACGGGGCCTCCCTTACAGATGGTGGAAGTGAATTCCATAGGACAGGGCTGGTGACATTAAATGCTCTGTCATTTAGTCTGTTTGCTATGCATATCGTTTTTTGTATAAGAATTCAGTCTACTATACTGTGTAATTTTCCATCTATTTTTTTTACTTATCTATGACGTGGAGCCTTTACAAAAGAGTCTCTGGCTCAAAGGTGTCAATTCTGAGAATTAAATGAATAAATAAATAAAATAAATAAATGAGAGATCTTAAAAAAAGTCTGAAGTGTATCAAGCATCCATTATAGTTTCAGCTGGACTTCTTTAACCGAAACATTGGAGGTGTAGATCACTGTATCATCAGCATACAGCTGGTAGTCTGTTCCTCCAGTATAACTCCCTAACACCCTCAAATATATTGTAAAAAGAAGAGGGACCAAAACAGAGTGCTGTGGAAGTCCCATTTTAATATGTATAGCCCTAGAATGACATCTATTCGCCATTGTACTTGTTGTCACCCAATCAAATAGTTTTGAAACCAAGTTAATGCTTCCAGTCCCAGCCCAAAATCACCCAATTTTGTAGCAGTATTGAATGTCCACTGTGTTGAAAGCCTTAGAGAGGTCAACAGAGATGGCCCTGGTAACTTCCCCAAGTTCCATAGCTTTGCTGACCTCATCCAAGATGCTCGACACAGCGGTAACAGTATTGTGTTTTTTTACAGAATCCCAATTGATGTTTATTGGAAAAGTTTTCACTATCTATGAAAGCCTACAGTTGCTTAGCTACCAGTATTTCCAAATGTTTGGCTACTACTGAAAGAATGGATATGGGCCTGTAGTTGGTAATTTGGTCAGGGCTGCCCCCATTAAAAATGGGGACAACCCTGGTCCTCTTCCATCTGTTGGGTATCTCACCTGTCCTCAATGACCAGTTAAACATATAGGATTGGTGTTCTGCAATTTGTAATGCTGAATACTTTAAAAATCTCAAGGATATATACCATCTGGTCCACAGCTTTTACCTGTTTTTAAATTCAACAGATACATTATGAAAAATAAATGTATTACTATTGCTTTGGACAAAATTTGTTATATCCATGTCCTCATTCTGCTCCACATCCCCAGTAAAGTGTCCAACATTCACAAAAAATTCATTAAATCGATCCGGAAGTTCATCATCTGAGATGAAGTTTTTTCCATCTTTTCATATGTTAATGGCTTCCCTACTCTTACCTTTTCCATTCTGCACATTAATGGTCTTCCAAAACCCTGCTACCTCACTAGTCTTAGTCCTAAAATAATTTTCTTTAGCCAATTGGACTTCACACATGACATTTGCCTGGAGCCAGGTGATCCTGGAAGTGTTGCAGAATGGGTTCCTGACTAAGGGAGTCACAGAACACACCTGGAAGGGGTAATCCTTGATCTGGTGCTCACAAATGGGGAGCACGTGCAAGATACAGTGGTCAAGGAACCTCTGGGTGGAAGTGATCATTGCACAGTGTGGTTCCAATTGGCCATGGGCAGGGAAAACATCCCCACTAAGACCACAATCCTGGACTTTAGAAGAGTGGACTTCAGGAAGATTGGCGAATTCTTAAGGAAGCACCTGACGGACATCAGGGCAGACATGGGAGTGGACCGATGGTGGTCCATCACTAAGGAGGGAATAAGAGCTGCAACAGAGGAGTGTATTAGGCTGAGGGGGAAGAACTCAAGGGCTAAAGCACCCAATTGGTTTAGTACTGAGGTTGTCCAGGCAGTAACGGACAAGAGGTTAGCCTATGGGAAATTCAGGAAAACCAAGAGAGAGGAGGACAGGGAGAATTACTTAAAGATAGCTAGTGAGGCAAGTAAAGTAGTCCAGCAGGCTAAGGTTCAGAAGGAACTGCAGTTATTGGAGGGAATTAAGAAGGGAGAGAAGGCCTTTTTTTACTGTATAATTGAGAAAAGAGGCAAAAAGGACAGGATTGTTAGGCTTTAGAAAGGTGGTGGGTGGGTAGAGAAGAATGAGGGAAAAGCAGACATACTGAACAAATACTTCTGTTTTGACTTCAGCAGGGAGAAAGACGAACTGGTGCAAAGAGGGGGAGAAGAGGATGGGGGGGTGGGGAGCATGGTTGTGGTGGTAGAGGGGAATGGAGTGAAAAAGGGCTGCTAGGATTGCAGGTAGACAAATCACCAATCAATAATTCTGTTGAGTCAGGCATGGTACCACAGGACTGGAGAACAGCATACTTAGTGCCCCTCCATAAGAGCAGTCCCAAAGATGAAATGGGGAATTACAGACCGGTGAGTCTGACTTCATTTCTGTGCAAGCTCATGGAGACTATACTTAAAGAAAGGTTGGTACAGTATCTAGAGGAGCATAATCTTCAGGATACAACACTGCATTGATCTTTGAGAGGGGGTCAAGTCAAATGAATCTGGTGGACTTCTTTGAGTGGGTCACCAAGACAGTAGACAGTGGCCAAGTGATGGATATCCTCTATCTGGGTTTCAGCAAGGTCTTTGACTCTGTACCCCACAAGAGATTTAACAGGAAGTTGGCAGATCTCGGGGTTGGGGAGAAGATGCCCAGATGAGTGGAAAACTGGCTGGGGAACTGTACCCAGAAGGTGGTGGTGGAGGGACAGTTACCTAGCACCAGGGAGGTCACCAGTGGGGTACTGCAGGGCACAGTGCTAGGGCTGATGTTGTTCAGTGTTGTTCAAAGCCTGCTAGGTATTAGTGAGCTTCAGGGTTTAAGGAAGTATGGTTACTGGCTGGCAGTAGGATAGCCCGACTGGGTCTCAGACAAAAAAAAAATGGAAAGACTAGAAGAACACAGAAAAGGCATTGTTGGGAGTGGTGCAATGCAGTGGTTGTGGGGCAGCAGTCTACAGGGAGACATGCTGGAAGCTGCAGTGCTGTCCTATCTGTGTGCACCTCTCTGGGCGGAGGGAACAGGTCTCAAGGCTCCAAGCAGTGCTGGAAGAGAGGCAGAAGAATGTTGTGAGACTCAAAGTCACATTGGCAAGAAGTTGAGGGACCATCTCTCCCACCCAGGGACCACCTAGCCAGACATTGCTACCTCAAAGGTTGCTAGAAGGAAAGAGCAGTTGGACTAAGGTGGTCTCAAAAAGGGCAGGGGTGGTAGGATCGGGAAGGCTGAGGGAAGTGGGTAACAGGCACACTCCTCATCCAGTGCCACTGAGAACCTCCTACACCATTTTGGTGGAACAGGGCTGCCTTGAAGGGGCACCCGAGGTGGTGGATGGAGAAGATGTGGGGGAATGCCTAAATGGAGTCCCCGGAAGGGAGGAAGGAGACCTCCAAAGAAGGAAGAAACAACTTCTAGTGGGGGACTGTATAGTCAGGGGGATAGAGTTGGGGGATGGAAAAGGGGTTGAGAGGGAGGTTTAGTGCCTACCTGACACATCGGCTCGGAGGGATGGTAAACATATCCAGTGGATAGTGAGGGCTGTTGGAAGGAAGGGGGAGCAGGACATTGTCCACCTGGGGATGAATGACCTAGCTCTGGAAGGGACGGGCAGTGCATCAGCAATTTAGCGAGCTGGGGAAGGGTCTTAGGCAGGTGGCACACACTGTACCTTTTACAGAAGTGCTGCCTGTCTACAGCAGTGGGAAGGAGAGGGAGCTCAGCTCTAAGGCCTTCAACTCATGGTTGAAAGAATGGTGCAGAGAGGAGGGGTATGACTACACTGAGGACTGGGGCTCTACCTGAAGAGATCAGAGCTTGTACTGGGAGAACGGCCTGCATCAAACCAGGAAGGGAGTAGCAGTCCTCAGTAGCCAGTTTTAAGTGTTACTTTGATGGACATGTAAACTAGCCAAGGGAGGTGGCGGAAGGCAAAGGGGTGGCAGAAACTTCAACCCCCCCCCAGGCTGTGATGGAGGGTAGAGAATTTCTGGGGGAAAGGATTCCCACCAAAATGAAGGACAACCAAGGGTGCAAGGGCTCAGCATGGGAGGAAGGGGGAAGAGAAGCAGGCAGTATGCAAAGGAGATGAAAGGGGGACAACTAGACAATATGGGAAGGGACAAGAGTAGAACTAACAAAATCTGGACAGCCATGTGTGCCAATGCTAGACATTTGGAAAATAAGATACCTGACCTGGAGGCCACCATAGCTGAGGCAGGCCCAGATACTGTGGCCATCACCGAAACATGGTACACAAACAACCATCACTGAGAAATAGTCATGCCTGGATACACAATGTTTAGAAGGGACAGGGTAGGGAGTAAATGTGGGGGAGTGGTGCTTTATGTTAAGGAAAATATCAGAGCAATGGAGGTACAGGGAGGACAGGAGGATGGGTTGAAGTATTGTGAGTCAACCTCGAGTCTGGAAATTTCATTTATTTATCGAAAAGTTTCACTAGGAAGTGCACACTGAACAACAAGTTGCTTGTCTCACAGTGCATCCTGGAGAAGGAGGAATAGTGGAAAAATTTGCATACATAAACATACAAATACATACAACCAACTAACAATAATGACAGCTTAAGTGATGAAGCAAGACATAGTATCATACTAACAGGTTACAAAAAGTACCATACATTAAGCAACTTTAAATTAAGTACATTAGGGAGTACAGTCAATATACCATACATTAAGCAACTTTATATTAAGTGCGTTAGGGAAAGTACAGTTATTGACAACTTAATGGAACAGATTAGTGCAGCCCTAAAGAGTGTCAGCAACTCTGAGGGGGTTAAGTTGTGGCCAGAGGATTATACAGAGCAGGCAGAACAGAGAAGTGAGAGAAATGGCATAGGGATTAGCTGCAGGTACAGTTTACTGAGAGGAAGTTATTTAGGGTTGAAGAGATGGAGTGGGGGGAGGATGATAAGCAGATTTGTAGAGGGAGGGCATCCCATAGCTTAGGGAAGTGATGCGAGAAAGCTGACTGGCCTATAGTAGTCCAGTGATGAGGGATTACCAATAGTTGGGAATCGTACGACCTAAGGGAATTGTATGGAGGTGGTAGCATGGATAATAAGGAAGAGAGATAAGGGAGATAAGGGGGGAGCATCCCAAACCAAAATTTAGACACAAATTAGGCACAGTGTAGAAGGCAGTGATTTTCTAAGGAGGAAAAGGACAGAGAGTGGTAGAGGTTACAGTGATGGGTGAAAAAGGAGTCCAGAGCAAAGCGACAGAAGTAGTTAAAAAGGGTGTCCAGTCTGGCTAAGAAAGATTTGGGAGCAGCACTGTAGACCACATCGCAGTAGTCAAAAATAGGTAGGATCATCTTTTGGACAAGTTCCCGCCTTGCTGTTAGTGGGAGGCAGCTACGGTTCCTGTATAATGCGCCAAGCTGGGGGCGCAGTTTCTTCAGGATGGCGTCCATATGTCCAAAGAAGATGAGGTGTTGGTTGAGCCAAACCTCCAAGTACCTAAAGGATCAGGTGCCCTCAAGGACTGTCCCATCAAGGGTATGGAAGGAGGGCAGTGAGGGGAGCCCAGAGAGTCTCTGCATAGTGCCAAAGGTCATGGAGACTGTTTGTTTGGCATTGAGGGAGAGTTGATGGGAGCTGAACCAGTGCTGAACTTTATTGAAGTCGAGCTGCAGTCTGGATTATACATCAACAGGGGACTGGCCAGATGTGAAAATGACTGTGCCATCAGCATACATATGGCTAGAAGAGGATGAGCAGGCTGAGGGAAGGTAATTTAGGAATATGGAAAATAAGATGGGTCAAAGAACGGACCACTGGTGTACTCCAGTGTTGATGGGGAGAGTTGGGGAAGTAGCGTCTGTAATTCAGACCATTCGCATGAGAGTGGTACATAGACCTCCGACACAGGGAGAGGACATAGACAAAGAGATGTTGGAAGACACAGACAAAATAGCCAAAAAAGGGGAGGTGGTGTTGGCGGGGGACTTTAATCTGCGAGATGCAGAGTGGAATTTACTTGCTGCAGCATCACCTAGAAGCGGAGAGATCTTGGACTCCCTGCAGGGGGCATTCCTTAGGCAGTTGGTCAGTGAACCCATTCGGTGTGGGGCAGTACTGGACTTGGTACTTATGAACAGGGACAGTGTGGTGGACGTGAGATTGGGGAGTCATCTGGGGACCAGTGATCATCGCACGGTATGGTTTAATATAAGAACAACAGCGGAATCCAGCCGCACAAGGGCATGGGTGCTGGATTTCAGAAGGGCTGACTTTACAAAGATGGGGGAATGTATCCAGGAAGATGGAGGATGGAGGGAAAATGGGCTAGAATAAAAGAGAGCATAGTAAAGGCTACAAACTTGTACGTCAGGCAAATAAGCAAAGGCAGAAGGAGGAGGTGACCATTACGATTCTTGAGAGAAGTGGCAGAAAAGGTAAGGGAAAAAACAGTGGAATTCAGATGGTATAAGGAGACCCAGAGAGAGGAGGACAGAGAAGTGTATCTGAGGAAATGGAGGGAGGCAGGCAAGGCAGTTAGGAGCACAAAAGTGCAGGCTGAGCAAAGACTAGCCTAGACAGTATCAAAGGATAAGACATTTTTCAGGTATATCAGTGAGAAAAGAAAGAGAAGACCAAGGCAGGGATTGTACGGTTAATAAAGGAGGCAAGGGGCTATACTGAGGAGGACCAAGAAAAGACAAATATCTTTGTAACCCCCAGGTGGTGCTATCCCAAGGACTACTACCCCTGCCTGCTGGACCACTAACAGGTTGAGGGGCCTAGGTTCTATGGCAGATGCCTCCACCCAGAGGTCAGGGCTGGTAATGGTTGGTCGAGTTTGGTCACAGCCCTCTGGGACACTGAGACCCCCTTTTGTTCCCTCTAATGGTCCACACGATACACAAGAATTGCAACACCAATACCCCATATGTACACTGGTTTCAATCATAAGGTACCACTTACCCTCAAGACCAATTCGGCAGTTCGTCTCAGAGGCTCTCCTCTGAAATAAGGTTAGTCAGCTTACACAAAACCATGCAATGTCTGCTATATAGGTACTGACACTTCAAACCATTTAAAGTTAATAACATCAAATCTGATTTATTTAGGGGGGTGAGACACAGGGAAGGGGAGATCAAGCTGATTAGTAGAAATAAATCACAGTACTATGCACTCATACAAGATCATATAAGTCACACTCTGGGTACCCAATTTGGGGGGCTAGCCAGGTCCGTTGCCCGGGGTTGGCCTGCAGGTGCTGATGGAAGGGCCCTGTAGGAAAAAGATATGCACACTACCCAATTGTAATCCGGAGCCAGATGGCTCAGTTCTTAATGAAATGAAAAAAGAAAATCAGGTGAAACACTGGTGATTGTTAACAGGTCGCAGGGGATGCCCTGATTTGTACTCACGCTACCCCACACTGAAGAAAGCTGGTGCAGATGGTGGTTCTGGATTGCCAGACACACAAGCAGGGAGATGAGATTCTACAGGCCAGGCCACACTGCCTCAATCAGCAGACGGATTCAGTCCGAATACATTCAGTTCAATACTCAGCTTATACTGCGCGGTGGCAAGAGAACCAGAATAGCTATTCCTCATGAGCAGTCAACACAATTAGATGTAAAGGAAATTACTATACCAGGCAGTCACTTTCAGGTCTCAACGCACTTACTGCAAATATCAGAGTTCACACAGCAGCTTCAATTCCTGCCAGACCGAGCGCGATACAGTAATTTCTCCAGTCTTCTACAGGGTGAGCCTGGTTTTCACTCTTTCAGCCTTCTTTCCTTTTAGTACTCTCAGATTCAGTCCCATTTGAGTTGGCAATGGCAATGGCCCGACTACAGGCGTCTCACGTGCTTCCCGCGTGAAACTATACAATGCAGAAGCACAGAGCTCCTTCTCTCCTCACGGTCACAATGAATCTAGCCCACCAGTCGCAAGGCAGAACATTCTCTTCGGGTGCCACCCGGTTTTGCCACCCGGTCCAGTTGGCAGATTCAGCTGTCAATCACTCAGAAACTCTCTCCATTGGTGCAAATAGGTGCCAAGGTCCAGAACTTCACTTCCCAGAATTACTAGCTATACCCCCTCATTGCAAGCCGACTCCCAGGAGAACCTGAATTCTGGTTGGTCCAAAAAGACTCCATTTTAAAGGTTCCCCCACACTGATTGAGCCCATTCGGTAGTTCAGGTCCAAAATGGAGGGGAAAAACACAAAGAGTCTCAGCTGCAAGAAAGGCAGGTTAGACAAACTGCATTTTTACTAACACTCTAACTGGTTTCAGGCAAACAGTTACATCTTTCATTTAGGCTCCCTCTGCACTCTTAGCGACTGCAGAAATGGAGCAATTTCCCCGCAGTTCAGGCGGGATTCAAGTAGGGAAACACCAACCCTCCTAGAAAACAGTAATCATGTCTGCAAGCAGACAGCTCTTAAAGAGACAGCATGAGGAGGCTCTACCAGCACTCACAGTGCCATTCTTAACAGTTTAATCGCTGAAAGCCAGCAGGCAGGGGAACACCTAGGCAAGCTCCACAGAGGCTTTTTAAAAAACCCCATTTGTAGGGGGGTTACACCTTAAACAAATATATCTGCTCAGTATTCACAGCTGAGGTAAAAGGGAGGGACCACAAATAAATACCAAGAGACTGGGGGGAGGGAAATGGATACTAGTGCCTTTTCTGAGGAGAGGGTCAGGAAAGCGCTTGTTAATCTGTGAGAGAACAAAGCTATGTGGCCAGATGGGTGCATCCAAGAGTGTTAGAAGAACTCAGGGAGGTGCTGGCTGCACCCCTGACAGACTTGTTTAACAGTTCACTGGAGACTGGTGTGATTCCAGATGACTGGAGAAGGGCGAATGTAGTCCCACTTCACAAAAGTGGTAGCAAGGAGGAGGTGGGAAATTACAGGCCTATCAGTCTGACATCTGTAGTAAGGAAACTGATGGAAACACTAGTAAAGGAAAGAATCGTGGAACACCTGGAATCCAATTTACTGCAGGACCCGAGGCAGCATGGCTTTATGGAGGGGAGGTCAGCCCAAACAAATCTGATAGATTATTTTGACTGGGTAACCAGTGTGTTGGATGGGGGAGCAGTGGATGTGGTCTACTTGAACTGCAGCAAGGCCTTTGGCACCATCACACATAGCAGACTGGTAAACAAGTTGGGTAGCATGGGTGTGGGCAATAAGGTGGTAACCCGGGTAAGAAACTGGTTAGGGGATAGGAGGCAGAAGGTGGTGGTAAATGGGGTTCGCTCTGAAGAAGGAAAAGTGACCAGTGGGGTACTGCAGGGGTCAGTACTGGAGCCAGTCCTCTTTAATGCCTTCATTAGTAAAATAGCAGAGGAACTGGAAGGGAAGGTCTGCCTCGTTGCTGTTGATACCAAGATCTGAAACAGGGTGGACACTCTGGAGGGGGTGCAAAGGATGGAAAGAGACTTGAAGCAACTGGAGGAGTGGTCAAAAGTTTGGCAGCTAAGGTTTAATGCAAAAAAGTGCAAAATAATGCACTTGAGTCACAGAAACCGAGAGATGTGGTAAAACATGGGGAAAGAGACACTAGCAGTGGACAAACAGGAACAAACAGGAACGAGACCTGGGGGTAATCATAATGGATGATCTGAAGGTGGCTAGACAATGTGACAAAGTGATTGGAAGAGCTAGTGGGATGTGGGGATGTATATGTAGGAGTATTACCAGTAGAAAGAGGGAAGTGGTGTTGCCACTATATAGATCTTTAGTAAGACCTCATCTGTACAGTATCCAGTTTGGGACACTACATTTCAGGAAGGATGTAGACAGGATGGAGGCCACCGAAAGGAGGTCTACTAAGATGGTAAAGAAATTAAATACGTACACCCTGGAGGAGAAGAGGGAAGGGAGGATGTGATTGAGACCGGGAGAATAAGGTACAAGTGGGAGGTATTTTTCAGAGGAAAGGGTGCTTCAGAACAAGGGGCCATGATATAAGCTGGAGGGGGTAGGTTTATGTGAGATGTGAGGAAATATTTCTTCATAGAAAGGGTGGTGGATGCCTGGAACAGTCCTCCAGCAGAGGTTGTGGGGGAGAAAACAGTGATGGGGTTCAAAAAATCCTGGGATAACCACAATGGAGTCATAGGGATAGGTAAGGGGAGGCAAAGAAAGTGCCGTAGAACTAGAGGGGCCTACAGTGTAGGCAATGCAGCAAAAAAGGGCAAACTGGATGGGCCATGTGGCCCTTATCTGCCATCAGCTTCTATGTTTCTATGTTTCAGTGTCTTCATTAATGATATTTGGGATGGCTTTAAGGACAAAATGTGCCTTTTCGTGGACAACATCAAGCTGTATGGGAGGGTACAGTCGAAGGGATACAGGACCAAAAGGAGGATCTGGAAAAATTTGAGAGGTGGTTAGAGATTTGGCAGCTTGGCTTCAGTGCAAAGAAATGCAGTTATGTAAACTGCAGCCAGGAATCCCAGGATGGAGTACTACCTGGGAGGGGTCCAGGTATCTGCAAAAGAGGAGGAGAAAGATCTGGGAGTGATGATCACTAGCAACCTGAAGCACTACATGCAATGGAGGAAAGCAGCAGCAAGGGCAAATAAGATGTTGGGATGCACCACCAGGGGAATTAGCAGTAGGCAAGAGGAGGTTTTACTGCCGTTGTTCAGGTCACTGGTGAGGCCATATCTAGAGAATGGAGTACAGTACTGGTGCCCACATCTTAAAGGTTAGGAAGCACTTCTTCATGGAGAGGGTGGTGGCCAGCTGGAATGCACTGCCAGAAAAGGTGGTCTTGTTAAAGATGGTAGGCAGCTTCAAGAGAAGCTGGGATACACATAAGGGCAAATTAAGGGTCATGGGAGGAGTGGACAGAACAGATGGGAGGATTGGGGAAGGGGGGAGGGAAGGGTCAGTACTTTACATAGAAACATAGAAACATAGAGTTTGACGGCAGATAAGGACCACTTGGCCCACCCAATCTGCCCATTTCCCTACCTATTGGATAAGCTGCAGATTCTAGTTAATCAACAGCCTACTTACTGCAACCCCCCACTATAATTGCCTTATGTCTGTCCCATGCATGTTTGAATTCGCACACTGTTTTAGACCCCACAACCTCTCTAGAAAGGCGGTTCCATGAATCCACCACTCTCTCCATGAAAAAGAATTTCCTCACATCACCCCTGAGCCGTCCCCCCCCCAACTTTAAATTGTGTCCCCTTGTTCTTACACATCTCTTTTTCTGAAAGATGCTACCCTCCTGGACTTTGTTGATTCCCTTGAGGTACTTAAAAGTTTTTATCATGTCCCCCCGTCCCTCCTTTCATCAAGGGTATACATATTAAGCTGTCTCAGTCTCTCTTCATATGATTTCTAATGTAGACCCTGCACCATTTTAGTTGCCCTCCTCTGGACTGCTTCCATCCTGTCTATGTCCTTGCATAGATGAGGTCTCCAAAACTGCATGCAGTACTCCAGATGGGGTCTTACCAACTGTCTGTACAGAGGGATAACCACTTCCCTTTTTCTACTTGTGATGCCCCTCCCTATGCATCCCAGTATCCCCCTGGCTCTCCTTACTGACTTCTCACATTGCTTACCCACCTTTAGGTCATCTGATATGACTACACCCAGATCCCTTTCCATTATTGTTGCCGTTAGTACCTTCCCTGCTATTGTGTACTCTTCTCCTGGATTTTTATTTCCCAGGTGCATTACTTTGCACTTCTTTGCATTGAATCTAAGTTGCCATATGTCTGACCATTCCTCCAACCTTGCCAAGTCCCTTCTCATCCTTTCTACCTCCCTTGTGTATCAACTCTGTTACAGATCCTTGTGTCATCTACAAAGAGGCATACCTTTCCTTCCAGACCCTCTGCAATGTCACCTATAAAAACGTTAAAGAGGACTGGACCCAGTACTGAGCCCTGAGGTACTCCACTAGTAACCCCCCTTTCTTCAGAATGTGTTCCATTCACTATTACCTTCTGTGTCCTGTTGTGCAGCCAGTTTGCTACACAGGCTACCACCCTGGGACCCACTCCCAGGCTGGCTAACTTGATTATTAATCTTTTGTGGGGGACTGGGTCAAATGCCTTGCTAAAGTCTAGATAGACTATATCCACAGCCCCTCCCTGGTCTATTACTTTGGTCACCCAGTCAAAGAAATCGATTAGATTCATCTGACATGACCTTCCTGCTGCGAATCCATGCTGCTTTGGGTCCTGTGCCCCGCTGGCCTCTAGGTACTGTGGACTCTGCAGTACAAGCTGACTAGATAGACAAAATATCTCATTCTGCTGGGTTCTTCATGTGTTCATGTATGTTAACCAGAACAATGTCCCTTAGTCGCATCTTCCCCTTGACCAGTACCCATATACCCTCCTTAGTGTTTTCTACAGCTTGCACCTGGAATGGGGAACCCCTGTTAATAAGGATGGATATACCTCTTTTCTTTGCAGAAAAACAGTTGGAAAATCCTGTACCCACCCATTCCCTCCTCAATTTAGACACCTCCATTTTAAAAAGGTATGTCTCCTAATTAGGGCTATATCACATTTTAGGTGCTTAAGGGTGGCCAAGATTTTCTTTCTCTTTATAGGGTAGTTTACCTCTTGGACATTCTAGGACACACACATTATATCAGCCAGCTCCCTTAATTGTTTGCATGAAAGGATCTGAAATCTGTGCCTGCCAGGTTCCCTTACCTTTCCCACTCAAACTCAATCCAGTTCCAATCCAGATGTATGGTCCATAGCAATGGTGAGAGAGGAGGCAGATAGATAAATAGAACAGAGATGATAACAGTGAGTGTGCAAATTGTGAGGAAAAGAGGAGTCTATAAACATGAAGAAGTTGTGTGAAGAACGGTTAATATTAGCAATATTGAAACACTTGCAGTTTGACCAAGTAGGCAATTGGACATGAAAGGGAAGAGCTGGCCCAGTGGCATGGAGGACTGAGGCATCCCTGCCTTACCTCCTGCCATGCCGGTGACCCGTGTTCCTGGTGTGAGCAGGCCACCGGGATCATCTGGGGAGGGAGAGGATCGAGTGTCCGAAGCACTGCTCTCCTCTCCCAGGGAGGAAGGATTGATGCTCCTGCCAAATGGCTGCCCCCGGGTGAAGGCCCGAGAGTAGTGCTGGTCTGCTGGGTGCCAAGGAAGGGAGAGTGCAGCAGGACCTCCGTAGATGTGCATGCTCCTCCACATATGCACGTCTGGCATGTGCGCCCCTGCAAAGGGGAAGGGAGAAAAAATGGAGGAAAAAATTTCCCTGGCTGCGGATGATGACCGACTTTCCACATGCTCCACACCCGGTGACCGGGCAGAAGATAAGTACTGGTGACACCGGAGTGATGGGGCTAGGTGGGGAGTTGGAAAGAAGGGTGCAGCTAGGAGCATAGGAGGTAAAAACCTGTATGGAAAAAAGGACATGAAAGGGTGTACATTATGGTGAAATAATCACATGCCTGAGGTGTGTTGTTAGACATGAGGTGCAGCCAAGTACGATTAAATGCACCTGAGTAGTGTGATTATTTCACCATGATGGCACACCCTGGAGTTTCTTATTGCTCTTATAAAATGGTATTTAAATATTTTAGTTAAAATGAATGAAAATAAGAAGAAAGTATTTTAAAAAGATAAAAATTGGACCTTGAAATATTCTTCCATTTTAACTATGAATAAAAAAAATAGTCCATATTCTGGTAATGGGGGTTAGCTAAAAAGGGAAGGGAAAATTGTTTAACCAGGAAAGGCACACTAAGCCAGAGTTTGTTTCCGGGTGTGACCAGGGAGCACCAGGAAGTTAAGTGACTTGCTCAGGGCCACACAGCATGCAAGTGTGGTCTGATGGGATTCAAACCCAGGTCTCCAGGTTTGTAGCTCAGTGACCTTAACCACTATGCTATACTGCTTCCTAAAAACAGTAAAACAGAATGAAAACCATTTGTGGCACACATTTTTCTAAAAAAAACAAACAAAAAAAACAAACATGTTGTCCTGCATTTCAAATCAATCAATTACTGTATTTTAATGGAACATTTTTCAAAACTTTTAACCTGCCAGGTTGCTTTTTTTTTTGGGGGGTGGGGGTGATGATGATGAATTTCAGCTGAAAACACCCATAGATGATTCAAAAGTATGTGCTTTCATAAATGTCAGGAATGTATTTGAGCAGTTTGCATCTGCCTCTGCCTATGTAACTGTCTTCCCACCTTTTTCCTTTGTTTGTTATAGGGAAACAGTAGCGCCCCTATAATTAGTGTTCAGTAGGGTGCTCAGTGTTAAACTACCAAAGAAAGAATCTGGAACCAAGCATCGCATAAATGGTTCAGAAGCCTTTATTTAACACATACCACAGCCCACAGGATCCTCCATAATGTTAAATAAATGCTACTGAACCATTTATGTGGTGCTTTGTTTGGTAGTTGCATTTTTATCCTGGGTACAACTTTAACGAGAAGCTGCCTGTTTGTGCTTTGCGGCCTTGTTAAATGTTAAACCCCTAACTTTTCACCGTAATAGTTTTGGCAGCATTTGAAAAAATCAGGTTGCATTTTGCATGTGTTGTCTAGGAGGCAAGATGTAAATCTGTGGAAAGTTTTGTGAAGGCAGCTTGTGTAGTTTCTGAGATCTGCATATGTCATTTTTCTGTAGATGTCTATTTTTTTCCCCTATACTTAACATGGGATTTTTTTGCTCTCACCAACAGCCTACATGGAATGGAATTTTTCCCCAAATCGTCAGGGTACAGGCATGATGTCCTAAGGTAGTGCCTTTGAAAGGTTTTGTTAAAAAATATTGAATGGTTCCAGAGTTATAAGGCTTTACACTTTTGTGTGTTTCTGTTCTGAGCATGCTCAGTAGGATTCTTCGGCTAACATTCTAATACAACACCAAAAATTCTGTGTCACAAGACTGTTTTTTTTTTTTTTCACCATTTGCTTCTCACAGCATGAAGTGATACCTGTTATCTTATTTCTTTTTTTCTCAAACTAATAAACATGGAAATTACATAAAAATGCTGTTATTTAAATTACAAACACCAGAACCTAGCTAAACGGGGCCCGTTTAGCTAGATTCTGATGTTTTTTTCTTCAAGTAATAGGCAGAAATACCTTTTCTGTGCACCCCAAAGTCCTGGTTGCCCAGCTTAGCGAGAGGAGCCATTGACCTGCTGCATTCTATATATGAGAACAGCGGGACTTTGTTGAGTTCTACAGTCGCAGCTGGAACTCAAGCTGCAGACGGCTCAGAGAGCAGTGAGTCACCCTTTCCCTGGTGTTTAGCAGTGCTCCCCACCCTCCCATCACCATCCCAGTATGTATGCAATGTTTCCCTGGTGTCTAGTGACACTCCCCACCCTCCAACCAGCATCCCCTTATATATGTAATTTTCCCCTGGTATTTAGTGACACCCGGTCCCACCCTCTAATCACTATTCCTTTATGTATTTTATGTTTCCGTGGTGTCCAGTGGCACTCATCACTCTCTGATTGCCATCCCCTTATGTATGTTTTTTCCCTGGTGTCTAGTGGCACCCCCATCCTCCGATTGCCACCCCTTTATGTATGTTGTTTCCCTGATGTCTAGTGGCACCCCCTGCTCCCCAATCACCGTCCCCTTATGTGTGCTGTTTCCCTGGTTCTGGTTGCACCCCTACCCTCCGATCACCATCCTCGCATTCATTTTAGCTGTAATAAAGAAAAACGTCCATCGATTTTTTTTTTATAGCTGTGGAAAACAAAACAGTTCCTTGCCAATCTGACCTTGCCACCCTGAGGTTCCACTCAGCACTCACCACCCAACACCTCCACTACACCCCCCCCCACACATACCCTCACTCACCTGAACAGGTCCCATGGTGTAGATCCACTGTCCAATTGAAGACTAGGGTTGCCACATTGGGAATGAAGACAAATGGCCACCTGCCCCCACCCCCCTGCTCCCCAACACTCCCGCTGTTATGCTACGACGATTGCTGCTGCTGCAAATTCTGCAATGCTGTAAGACTGTGTCTGTGTACCACTGGTCTGCTGCACTAGCTAGTTAGTAGCAGCCTAGTAGCAGTAGGAGCGCCTGTTTCCCCATCTATTTTATTTTGGGGGTGGTTACAGAGTTCCTGAGATAACCTGTATTGCAGATATTATTTGTACTGTCTGTGTAACTCACAGCAATCTCTGAGGTGCTGTAAACTTAAATAAATCAATTAAATCTGTTCTGCTCTGGTGTCTCGAGGCACACCTGCACTGTCATAAGACTGTGAGTTCCATCCACCCCGTTCACTCTGCTCTTACTCCTGTGGCTAGAGATCTGTCATGCTGACTGTGTAGGGCTGTCACTGACACAGCTGTCAGTTATCAAAATCAAAAGAAAAAGCAACGCACTGCTGTGTCTCCTGCTCTGCTCTCTCTCTCTCTCTCATGACAGCACACTGACAGGGGCTGAGGGGCACCTATGACAATGAAGAAACTTTTCTTTTTATTTAAATGCCTACACCAGATATGCACCTCACACTGTCACTTCATTGCTCTCTCTCTCTCCTGCTCGTGGCTGATCTCTCTCCCACTAAGACAGTCTGTCACCATGACAACAGTACACAGTATGCTTGCATGCGGTGGTACATAGGTGCAGAGTGCAGACACAGACAGTACAAACTGTGGCAATGTAAAAAAAAGCAGATGACACTGTTCCACCAGCACAACAGTGGAAAAACTAGCCATGCTGGTTGAAAACTGGCCAGGTGGCAGCCCTTGAAGACATGTCTTGCTGCTGGAACCGTCGACTGCAATATGAGAAACTAAGGTAAGTGCAGTTCAAAGTATTTCAATGTGGTTTAGAACTTTGATGCATAACTTTCCCATTTTTGTGTATTTTCACCCCAAATTTTCAACATAGCCTTTTTGGGAACCCACCTTATGACCAGTCGTCATGGAATTCTGCTAATCTGGCCTGAAAGGTGAGTGTGCTTTCATTTGGTGAAATCACCTTTCGGGTGGTATTTGAACATTTTCACTGCCATTGTTCATGAGGTGGGATCACAAGAAGGCTATGTTGAAAATTTGGGGTAAAAATATGTAAACATGGCAAAGTTATGAGCGTACCTTGAAATTTGTCTACACTGCCTCATAACTTTGGTAATTTTAAATATTTTGACTCCAGATTTTCAACGTAGCCATTTTTTCACACCACCTCATGAATGTGGCAGCTGTCATTTTTTCATATCCTGGCCAAAATTTGTTTTTGCACCTATGGTATGGAATGATGTTTCGGTAGTGCGGAATCAGAGGGGATTTGAAAATATTCCCCTACTAGGTTCATGAGGTGACGTAACAAAAAGGCTACACTGAAATTTTGGTATACAAATATGGTAAAATGCCCAGGTTATGACTGAAACTTTCAGCATTTCAACATTCACTCCTAACTTTGCTAATTTTCAATATTTTGACTCCAAAATTTCAACATAGCCACTTTTCCACACCGCCTCATGAACATGACAGGTACTATTTTTTTACATCCTGGATGAGACGTCTTTCTGCACTTCTAGTGTGAAATGACATTTCGACAAATATACTACAAATGCTTCATGTTACCCAGAGGGTAGTGCAGTGTCCAGAAGTCACTACATAATTCTATTTCAGTGTTACTGTAGCAGTGTACACTTCCTGCAAACTTCATTTCAGTTTGTACTCCATGAGTGGTTAATCAGTGTTGCTTTGCCCAGGTTTGGAGTTGTTTCAAGGGCATGCTTTCTCTGTGTACATGGAAATCAGTTTCCTGACTTTTATGACCATCAGGAGAAGCAGACATAGCCAGTAACTGCTTTATGCTAGGATATAATCTCACTGGGGTCGCTAAACACAAGGCTGGTAATTTATGATGTTTTGAGACAATAATATCCCCTGCCACTATGATGTCCTGATTAGAAGTATTTTATTTTTGTGTGAGTATACACTGAACTCATCAAAATCCTACTGATTTTGGTTTGTGGGTAAAGGGAGAAGGACAATGGTATTTTCCCGGTTGGGCAAAGATTCTGACTACTACACGGTTTAAACCTAAATTACCATGTCCAGGGCAATTATAAATTTTACATTTCTCAGCATCATCCAACACAAAATTTAACTTACACCAACCAACTATTCTGTGAATTGGGACAGGACACTTAGGATTTGTACAAATCAATAAATGTTTATAAGCCTCTATGGTTAACTTTAGTGTCCCCAAGTGACCAATATAGCAATGGTCATAAAAATCTCTATTTTTTATTTGACAATCAGCTAATTCATTTTCTACAACTTTAAAATAATTAGTAATATCCATTTCTAAGCAATGATTACTTAATAAAACACATTTTACTGACAGCAACTCTTGCAAAATAAATAAACAAGCAAATAATCACAACTAGGAATAGTAATGTATTCCTTAACAAATAAAAAATAATTTTTTAAACAAGTCACCCTGAGAGTAATCCTCTGCAGCTGGTCCACATGCCAAGCGGACTAACAAAAGGAAAAAGACCCCTCTATCTCTCTCTCTCTCTCTGGTAAGTGGCTTTTTATAGGAGTAGTTTAGCTTCTATCTTATCAACCCAAGTCCCTAGCAATGCTTCCTATGTATGGTTCAGATGCATCCACTGCTGTCCCATGCTTGTTTTCTATACTATTACAAGCTGACAATCTAAGACTTGGCCCCATTATTTATGTGTTTTAATTAAGTCATGACCTTGAAGTCACAACACCTGACTTCGCAGTCTGTCTGTCTCTTATCGGGCAACTTTTAACTTTTAAGTTAGCAGACATTGAGTCTTAGGGAGTAGAGTAAGTAATGCTATGAAACGTAGTGGGCAATGCTAGGTTTCTTCATAAATAAGAGGTCTAAACTTGACCTTCTAAAGTTATTAGCTCAAGCAACAAAAATAATATCTTGGTTAAAAACTTTATCTGTGTTAAAGATACACTCAAAAAAGTGAAATGCAGTAAAAAGTAGCTTGGCTATAAAACCTTATTTATCTTAAAGATTCACTCTACACTGTAGCTAAAATATCTATGTTTCAGATTATACTTCTTACATTATTATTTTTTTTTTATTTTTTTTATTTACCCTTTTTCCTGGCAGGACCACTGGCTATATCCTCCGCCCTGGTCACGGCCCCTGGAGACTTCTACCACCGCCTATAGCTGCAGAGGACCCTCAGTCACCCCCGGCTTGCCCCCCGGAGGGTGGGGCCATGGGCCACCTTCGTGACCCCGGAACTGTGACTGGTTGGGGTCCCGCAGCGGCGGTGGCGATACGAGGCTCTCCAGGGAGGGCTTCATCCATCGGTGGTCCTGCCCCGCCATCTTTTTCCTCCTTATTTTCTCCCCAGAGGAGGCGGGGACGTGCAAAGACGCCAGCGTCTGCCCCGCCTCCTCCCCCACGTCAAGCGTCGGCTACGTGAGAACTCCCGGCCTCCGCCAGAAAGTCCCCAGCGCCGCAGTGCTACCCACACCCCTCCCCCAGAAGGAGAGGCTGTCCAGTGGGCTCGATCCCTACTCCCGGCCGGCCCTCAAGCGACCGGATCCGCTCTCAACCCGGTCGCCGGCGCCGCAGCGGAAATCCACCGCTGTGCCGACGGGCTGGCCCATACTTCTTACATTATATTAAAAGCAAAGTGCAGTTAGCAAAATACAGTTCATTAATCTCATTAGTATTCTTTAGCTTAAATAAGTGGTCCAGCAGCAGCACTTTGCCCCCCCAAAGCACTGTTAATAGTTTGCTGAAATGTTAAACTACCTCCAATAGCCTCCCCCATGGCTAAATAAGCAAACTAGTGTAACCTTGAGGTGGGGTCCCAAAAAGCCTATGTTGCAAATTTGGTGAAAAAATTCCAAAAAATGACTGTGTCATGAGCATGCATTGTGTAGTTTCCATGCACGCTCATAACTCCGGCAAGTTCTAATATTTTCACTCCAGATTTTCAATATTGCCATTTTTTCACACCTCCTTATGAACAGTGCAGCTGCCATTTTTCACATCCTGCCTGAAATGTGCTTTCGCACATGTGACCCACAATGGCGCAATCGCTGTGGGAAATCAATGTTCGGGACATATTAACAAAATCACAGTTACACTGTTCATGAGTGGAGGTCCCAAAATGCCTATGTTGAAAATCTGGTTAAAAAAATTCCCCAAATAATTGCCTTACGGGCATGCGTTGTGCAGTTTCTACGCACACTCGTGACTTCTCCAAATTTTCATATATTCACTCCAGACTTTCAACATTGCCATTTTTTCCACCTCCTCATGAACAGTACAGCTGTCATTTTTCACATCCTGCCCAAAATGTGTTTTCACACCTGTGGCCCCAAATGGCACAGTCGCTGTGCAAAATCACCTTTCAGCTAACAAACTGATACTGCCACTGTCCATGAGGTGGGGTTACAAAAAGCCCATGTTGAAAATTTGGAGTAAAAATACCAACAAACGTCTGGGACATTAGGGTTTCCAACTGTAATACTCCCACTCTGTAGAGACTGACAGGCATCAGGGGTGTAACTTGGGATTGTCGGCTGTAATGCTCATGCCATTCCACCCCCAACCCCACGCTGCAGCCACTGACAGGCATCAAGGTGTACTTTGAACTGTTCATCCCCAAAGCTCATCCCATTCTCCTATACTGCACCCATCTCAGCATATACCCTTATGGAATGGGGTGATCATAAGGCCCAAAGACCTAAATGGCTCACCGTGACACTTGTTGGTGTCTGCAGGGTGTGACACTTGGTGTCTGCAGGGCAGAGTGCGGTGAAATGGCATGAGCATTATTGCCGATGACCCAAAGGCACACCCCAGTGCCTGTCAGACTCTGCAGGGTGGGGGTGGGGTTGGCATCAGTTCACTACTTCACTGCCATTCCTATTATGCATCTCTGTAACTCCTGCACTACCAATGCCAATACCAACAAGATAACATTTGGCATTGACAAATGCTTGTTTTTTTTTTTTTTAGGTTTTGTTGACCGGGTAAGTACACTAGACAAATCCTGCCTATTTTCAGGCACGACCTGGGGGAGGGGGATACTGATGAATGCCAACTGATCTTGAACCAGATTAAGTTGTTGGTATTTTTAGTGAATGAGGGAAATTTGGCCAGGACGCAGGGGAAATTCCCCTACTCTTGTACCGGGGGGCTCTTCTTCCTGTGAGCAGGAATGGAGGAGCACAGTTTGGAGCTGGACCAAGGAGGAAGTGCTGATGTGGCAATGGAGGCTGGTAGCTCTACAGGAGAGCAGGTCTCCCTCTCTGTAAGTCCAGCACAGGAGATAAGGCTGGAGGAAATGTCTCATGATATGGAAGGCATAAGTGTGGAATACGGAGCCCTAGAACCAAACTGGATACATGGATTTCTGTGCTGCAGGCTTGCAGCAAGAGGTAGATTTTATACAGGTGTTAAGTGGGGAACAGCAACAACATTTATTATTGGTTTTATCAACCCCAGGCCATGGTAAAAGATAAAGAGGTGATGTTCCTGCTCCTGATACTAGACCTGAGAATAAGAGTGGAAGCCCGAGCTTGGCTGTGCTGTGTATTGCTGTTCTGCTCTGGAGCGAGGCTCCGATCCTGTTACAGAATGATGACTTACTGTCCTGCCAGGCTGCAGAGTCATCACTGAATACAGGGGAATACATGACTGTAATGGACTCTCCTGATGTGATTGCAGTAAGTAATGCTTATAAATCTATCAATCTGGCAGAGGAAACTGTACCCAATGCAAGTACACAGACAGTAATGACAATATGCAAAAATGTTGCTAGCTTAAAGATGCCACCGGCAAGTGTGCAGACAAGCGGCCTGGGGATGGAAATGGTGATGCTTTGGCTGAGCATAGGCCAACTGGTTGGACTGTGGAGTTGGCACTAATGGGAGCTGGCTGGAAAAAAAATGAGGTTGGGGAGTGGGTTTCTGATCTTATGGATGTGACGTAGACAGCCTGTTCTGAGTGCTGTATCATATTTTTTTTATATAAAATGTATTAATGACTGTCTCTGCTGAAAAATCAAATGTTCTAGGAATGACCTCTCTCATCCCCCAGATTTCAGGTGGCAGATGCAGGCCAAGAGAAATGCTGACAGCATGTATCACACACACTTAGTTTTTAGAGACAATGTGTTACATGGAAGACTTTAATCAAGGATCCTGTTTCTCTGAGTTAATTACAGAGTTGTTTAAGTTAACTTTGCTAAGAGGGAAATCATAAAAAAAGGTTTATGATGTTGAAGAGAAAACACAAGTTATTACACAGAGGTGAGAGTTGTAAATGCTCATATGAAGCCTGTGTGAGGAGGATGCAGCATGAATCAAAAGAGGTGTCATTGAAATTGAGTTATGCTAAGGTTGCAGAACTAATACTTTGAAATGACATCCTGTGGTTGTATAGATATTTTTTAGATATTTTGACAGGGAGGAGCTAGATGACCTCATACAAAAGAGGTGGGCAAAACCATCTTTTAAAGATTATTCTGTTTCACTACAGACACACTTTTATCTGACACTGACCAAGAAAACATCTGAGCACTGAAAACAGGTATTTAGAAAGCTAGATAAAATCTAAATATTGTTGTAGGAATTGCACTGTTTTAAACCTTGTTTTGTTTAAAGATATGTAAGTCTTGTGATGTAAGAGTTCTGTATTGTATGATTGATATACTATTATATATTTTAGTAAAAACTCTAATTTTAGAGCATACCTGGTCTGTCTTTGAATTATGTTCTTTTGCTAAGAAATATTTATGGTTATAGCAGACAGCAGACATAAGCTTGTATGGTGATACCAAACTGGAAAGAGAAGCGTTTTAAATCTGAGGTCTTTATTAAAGTTTTAGGGTTCATCTCAGAATACCTGGTTAGGTGCCTGTAGGCAAAGATATCTGCCCCCCTGAAGACAGATATATCTGAGCCTGTGCATACGGTATGCTAGCAAGAGGTTAACAGTTTGAATCCCTCCAGAACTGAGACCAAAGCTTGATCCAAACTCACAAAAACAGACAAAAGGGTTACCTTGTCTGTTACACTGTTCACAAGACTGTGCTCAGAGGCTGGCACTTTGGGAGTAGAGGGCCTGACCTGCTGAGTGAATTTGTGACAATGAACACCACGGTAAAAAGGAACCTGATAGAGGATTCCCCTGTGGAGGTACAACAGGCTGATCCCTATCCTGTCCTTCAGTTCAGGCTATAGTTGGGCCTGCACTGTCAAAAGCAGCCCCTAATAATTGTTCCCCTACTGTTCATTGCAATGTAGAATCTAGTGAGGAGCTCTCTGCCCAGTTCAGAGGTACATGGGGGAACATATGGATATGGAATGCCCTATCTTATAGAAAAAGAGGGGGTACAGCCAGCTCTGCTATGGAAACAGTTTAGGAATGGGACTCTTTTTTTTCTGGTAATATCCCAGCCCAGAGGAAAAATGCAGTTTGGATACAATACGGGGGGGGGGGTGTCTCTTCCTCCTGATAGAGTATATATTGATAAGACATTGATAAAAGATTCTTTGAGATTTTTCTCAAACAAAATATACACATTAATACATGCTACAGGTGATACTGTCTATGATGTAAGCTTTAAATCCCCTGCAGGCCTTGATCGGTTTTGGACATCATATGAAAAAAAAAAAGCACTCTGCGTTATGGATTTCTTTTAATGTTACCCCACTCACCAAACCTGCCATTAAACAAGTAACAGTTTTGTTTTGAAATGAGGGGTAGCTGTGTATGATGTGACTTACTGATTGAAACAATGGTGTGTGGTTTTGGGGGACCCTTCCCTGATTTTAGATGGGGAACACATTTGGGCAGGGTGGTGGAAATATAAAGTCCGTCCGAATTCTGGGCAACAAGGACCTAAACATTTACCTAGTGCATTTTTTGTGGGATCTGAGAGGGGTCACTGTTTTTACCCAGGGCAACCTAAGACATGCTTCAGATGTGGTTCACATCTCCACCTCAGTAATGTATGTGATATAATAAAATGTGCTTCCTGTCTCTCCTTTGGACATACAAATACAGATTGCACTGAAATGCAAAAATACTATTTATGTGATGCTCCAGGTCATGTCTTTAGACAGTGTGAATGGGCCACACACAATCGCTCTGACATACCTAGTCAGGAGGATATAGTGGATAAAGCACAGAGTCACAATATTACTATTCAGAGACATGTTAAGAAAACAAACCAGAAGGATGCAACACTAGACTTACTGATACAGGGCCCATTAGGTGCCATAGACAGCCCTAACGTGGTGTCTGAACAGAACCCCCCTTCCCTGTCCCCCCCAACCTCTCTTGTCTGACGATACAGAGGAAGAGGTTCCTATTGAAGAACATAATTGTGCGGAAACTATTCTGATGGAGATGGAAATTGTGGCAGATTCTCCAGGGAGACAACAATCTGCAGTGGACATACCAAGGGAAACCCTGGTGGCGGACTTACAGGATATGGCCCCCGGAAATGACTGTGGTGGTTTCAAAAAAAAGTTCAATAAAAATGGTAAAAACTAAAGCCAAAGGACAAAAAATAGGAAAGGAGTTGCCAGATGTCCCACTGTCAAATCCTTATGAAGTACTCCAACCTGTAGATACAGACACTGGAGATGAATCAGAAGATTTTATGACAATTTCCTCTAACAAAGAGTTGTCCTCTGACTGGGGAGGAAGATGTGATACCGGTGGACAAAGTAATACAAACTCGCTTAAAACATGGCAGCTCACAGCCTAGACGAAGTCAAAGGCTGGGTAAACAGGCTGTGACTTGATTATGTCCTACAGTTTCTTTCGGTGTTTCAATTTTGCTAAACTACAATGTCACAACCATATATATATATATAATATTGCCACAATTAATGTGAATAGTATTCATAATGGTCGTAGACATGTTGTAACCTTTTCAGTCCTCCGAGACTATCATATAGATATAGCCTGCTTACAGGATGTACGATTGTATACAGTTAATGAAGTAGAATGTGCAAAAAAAATTGTGGTGTTGGGGCCCGGCTTTTTTTTCTCTTACCTGGGAATGTTGTGGTGGGGTGGAGGTTGTCTTTCAGGGATGGTACTATATGGTCACGCGGGTGGTGGACATTGACCATGGGAGGGCACTCCTTTTAGATTTTAATTATGGCCAGAAACAATGGAGACTGATTTCCCTATATGCACCCCAAACTAAAAAAGGGAGGGTAGATTTGTTCATGGTGATAAAACCTTTTTTGTTTACTTCTCGACTTTTGATCTGGGCAGACGATTTCAATTGCAGTTTACCCTTGGTTGGCACAGAGCTTAAGGGAAAGAAATTGTATTGTGATTCAAATGCTTTAAATAATATAGTATGACAGACAGGGTTTGTTGATGCTTATAGGCAAGTACATGCCTCTGAATGGTATACTTTTTACAAAGCAAAATTGGCTACAAGAATAGATCTGGTATTGATTGCTGCTTCTTTGAAGTGTACACAGGCTGCCACTGTTCCACTAGAGACTTCGGACCACATGATGGTGAAGGTCAGTCTGTCCTTAGGGGAGGGTGTCAGCCATGGAAGGGGCATATGGAAAATGAATAGTATGGTATTACAGGAGATGTGGTGTGTGGCTGGTATCCAGGACCTAATACATGCTTGAATGTCAGTTATTGAATTGGAACAAAATGTAAGCCAGTGGTGGGTTCAAACCAAATTAGATATTAAGTCCTTTTTAAAAAAAATGGGCATTTCATTCCCATTCGCAAAAATACCTCCGATATCTGACCTTAAGGGCAATATATGCGGGTGGTGTCATTAGTTATTGAGGGATACAGTGAATATGCTAGTCAGATTGCTCATTTGAAGCAACAAATGGAAAGATTACAGTATGAACGGACTTCTTCTCTTTTATACAAACATCGTATAAGGACCCCAGGAAAAACAGCCACAGGGAATATTTTTGAAAGTTGCAGAACAAGAGTGTAACAAGGAGTGATGGCTTCACTATGCACCCTGAAAGAGGAGGTGGTACACTCTCATGAAGATATTCTTCATGAGGTCCGTCATCATATGGAATGTTTATATACGGCTTCTATGATGTCACATGATATGATTGCAAACTTACTTCAACACTGTGTGCAGCCTCCTTGTGAGCCTAGTCTGCTTTCTGGTATGGTAAAACCAATCACTGAACAGGAAATAAGGACAGCCATTGTATCATTAAATAATAATACAACTCCAGGACCTGACGGTTTAACCTCAGAGATGTATAAAGCATGTGTTTCAGAGTTGGCAGAAGTTTTATGTGTGGTCCTTAATATAGTTCTAGATGGACAAGAGGTGGCCCCACAATTTGGTCATGCAATGCAACTATTTGTGTTTAAAAAGGGAGACAAATGTCTTTTACAGAACTGGCGTCCACTGAGTCTTATGAATACAGACTTAAAGATATTAATGAAAATCTTGGCAAATCATCTTGGGATGGTGGCCCCCTTTCTCATTGACTCAAGTCAGGTATGTACAGTTAAAGGACAGAAAATAACGCATAATTTGATACTATTAAGAGAGGTGGTATCTCAAGGACAGAGGGATCTACTGCAGGGATACCTGTTAAGTTTGGATCAAGAACAAGCATTTGACAAAGTTTCACATTTACATCTAAAGATGGTATTGGATCATTATGGAATACCAAGTATCTTCACAAACTGGATTATGAGATTGTATGCGTCTACTTCTTCCAGTCCATTAATAAATGGACATGTGGGCAGATCGGTGAAAATTGCTCGAGGAGTCCGACAAGGATGCCCCATGAGCCCTGTACTGTATATTTTTAGTTTAGATCCAGTGCTCCGTTTGATTGGACATAAGACCGAAATTAGAGCCATTCATATTCCGGGAGTATCGACAATGGTGAAAACGCTAACTTATGCAGATGACGTCTGTCTCCTGGTAGAGGACAAGGACTCAGCAGAATGTGCATTAGGGGTGATTCAGCATTTTTCACAACTTACAGGATCAGCTTCGAATATTAATAAATGTTGTGGGTATATTTTGAGTCCCAGTGCTCCTCCCTTGAGAGAAATACAAAATATTCGTATGTCAACTGACTGTATTACGATTTGGGGTATTATATTTGGGTCGGGAGACATGGCAAGAGTGAATTGGGAAAAGGTTTTGGAGAATAGTGCTGAGAAGGTTAATCAGTGGAAAAATTGGCAACAAATAAAAATGAAACATGTATCAATTATTAAGACTTTTTTTTGCACCTGTTAATATATGTGGGGGCTGTATTTCCTCCCCCGAGTTCAGTGGACGTCACTATTTTGAGCCAGATATTTCAATTACTTTGGGGCAGTTGTTGAACCCCATTAAGAGGGAAATCCTGTATAGGAACATCGAGGATGGCAGTTTACAGATGCTGAACCCTATTAGTTATTTAAATAGCCTATTTTTATTTAACACAATATCAGTTTTTCTTCATGCTGGTGAGAGAGGGTGGAAACGGGTGGCGGCCCTTTAACATTGTTACAATTAATGACCACAGGGTCCGCTAAGCACACAATAATGAGAGATTTGGCCTCAATTTGTGGTACATGGGTTAGACAAAATACGACACTGGAAACTGACTAAAGCACAGCTCTCTGTTCCAAACAGAAAGATGCTGTATTTAACGATTCAGGAAGGGTCTTATCAGATACCAGTAGCATATCCTTCGCTGTGCTGTGAAGATCATCCATTAGTAGAGTCTTATTTAATTGATAAAAGAACTCCACCGAGGATGTGGGATGTACTATGACTGTGTATGCATGGTCGGCTTGGGGTTAAGGGTAATGCTAAAGATAAATGCCTTGAGGAGAGCTATTGCCCCAGGGAGTATTGTCAGAATCAGATTGAATCACAAGAGCATTTTTTTATTCACTGTCCCTATGTTGTAGACTTTTGGATTAATTTGGATCACAAATGGGGTGGGGTTGGATGGACAAAAATTACGTATGTGAATCTTGTTACGGGGACTGCACGGCTTACCTTGCAAATTGATGCCGGAATGATATGATTGATTTTTACTATTATAACATTTTTGATGTGGCAGGTTCGATGCAAATTTGTTCTGCAACAAAAATACATTTCCCCCCAGATTCTGGTATGTATAATTGAAAAAGAAATTGTTATTCATGCAAACTTTGACAAAGAGAAGATGTCTTGGGAACAGTGGAAAAAGCGATGGAAGGATGTTCCACTACAGTATATGGACTATGAACTTCCGGAAATCTGTCAGAACTGGTTTATTTTGTAACACAAAGGGTGAGGTGGTGGGGTGTGTAGTGCTGTGTGCTTTATTCACACTGGTGTGGAAAATAATGTAGCCCATAAAGGACTCCAGTTCTTAGAAGTGTCCTTTACTGAAGATATCGTGATGTCTTTAGTATTATTGCCGTGGTTTTGGTAATGTTGACTTTATATAGATTTTATTTTTTTCTTTTGGCATTATCCAAATGCATAGAAACTTGCTTTCTGATATTTTCTTTGATTTATGTATGTATTATGTAATGGTGTATGTAATGTGTATTGTTTCTGATTTTTGTGTAAGCTATGTGTTGTGAGTATTGAAACTGTATTGTTTGCTTTTCCAATATTGTACAGATTATTTGCTATAATAAAATTTCCCCTACTCTTTTCGATAAGTGCCATGGGATCTTTAACAACCACCTGAGCTACCACCAATCCAGGCAGATGGGACCTCAGTTTAACGTCTCATCCGAAAGACAGCACCTCAGAAGCAACAACCCTCTCATGCTGCACTACAGTGTCAGTACTGGGATATTAACCCAAATGCCAGATGTGGGAATTGAACCCACAGCCCTCTGATCTCCCGGCCTCAGAGGCAAGTGTGCTGCCTACTGAGCCACTGACACTAAACGGTTTCTCTCTGTGCCTGCAGCCTTCTGTCAAACCTCATAAGTAAACAAGGTCGGACCTGGTCAGTGGAGACCTCCAACAAATTCCAGGTGGGAACAAGGCTGAAAATAGCTATCCTTTCCAGGTCAAAGAAATAAATACATAAGTAACTGGAGTTGCTACACATTACAATGGTGTGGGCACTTGTTATATGCTACTCACCCTACAGGGCAGCTAAGTAATTAGGACTTACCTGCTCCATCAGAGTCAGGGAGTCCAAAGTTGGGGTGTCCTGGGTTCGGGGTATTCTGGTAGGACCTGAAAGGGAAAATCAGAGAAGCTCGAGGAGACACAAAGGGTCAGAGGTCCTAGAGGAGAGATTAGGGGATTTGAATTAAACAAAGATACTTATCTGATTGGCACTCTGTCTGGCCAGGCCTGTAGAAATAAAGGGAAAAATAGATTAATGTGGGTAACTTATAGTAGCGAAAGTAGAGACAGAGAGTGGAGAGACAGAAAAAGGGTACAGTACAACATAGGAATAAAGGAAGGGGAGTTTTAGAGGAAAATATACACTTATGATCAAAGTAAGGAAAATATACATAGAAATAAAAATGCAGACAGATAAGAAAAGAGAATAAGGTGATATTGGGGGCTCAGTAAACCCCCCTTAATGCTCTTAGATGGCCAGCAGATTTAAGTAGTAGTCCTGATGGGCTTGTGGGAATGCTTTTGGGCCAGTGGTCCCTACAGTTTTTAAAAAGGGGGTCACTGGTGGTTCAGGGGTCTTGAGTTGTCCCAAGAGGCTAGTGGTTTAAAGGTATAGCCCTGGTAGTGTACTGGGCTAACTCCCTTGTAGCTAGTGGCAAATGGTGTTTTTTTTAAATTATATTTAACCTTTCCCTGGCATCTGGAGGGGAGGGAGGGTCATTGGGCCCCAACTGTATGCAGCAGGCAGGTAGGTTAATCAGAAAACCACAGAGCAGCAATGCTACAGCTATGCAGCCATCAGTTTAGTGCTATTGTGCTAGAGTGACAGTGCTGGCAGGCACTTTCAGCTCCCGGCCCACATGGAGTTCAGGCTGTGGCCTGCTCCATGTGGCTAGGAAAAAAGGGGAGAATTTTGGGAGGTGGAGGAGGCTTGGGTAAATATGCCTCCCTCTACCGATCAGCTGCACAGTGGCTATGTGAAGAGCCCCTGAGGGGCTTGTTAAGAGGGTCCAGAGGATGGGCAACAAAGGAGGTGGCAGGCACCACTAGCTAAGCTGCATGGCAGCTGAGTGTAAGTGCCCTGAGGGGCTTGGTAGAAAGGGACTGGGAGAGCAAAAGCACAGGATGGGGTCACAAAGGAAAAGCCGCACTGCGGCTGAAGGACAGTGTCTGAAATGGGCTTAAAAGCAGCTGTCGGAGGCAGGCAGGGAGAAATCAGTGAGCTCCCTGAGGGGAGCATGGAAGCAACAAGTACCACATAGAATAGAATTGCACAGTGGCTGATTAGAGCACCAGAGGCTAGCTAAAGGATTGGGGGGAGGAAACTAACTAAAGGATTGAGGGAGGAAAAGAGCAGCATAAGAGCCAGGAGAGCCCATAATCAAAAACACACAGCAGGATATAGAAGAAGCCCTGATGGGCTATAAATATAAATAAATGTATTTCCTTCCAAAGGAGCACTGAAGCTTTGCTGGATGATTTGAGTAATTTTACTGGAGGAAAACAGTATATGAAAGCTCTGGGGTTTGATGCTCTTGGTGCATTTTGGAGCTTATTTTGGCACATATACTACAACACACTTCTATTAAAGTAAAGGTGTGAGATTTTTATTACTTTCAGTTTTGGGCTTTATAGCCCATTACTCTGCCATGGTGATAGTCCCTCTTTGTCAGATTATAAATTTTAATGTTGTTCTGTAAGGGAGAGAAGGGATTGTAACCCTGTCTGAACTTCTGGCCAGCTGATCCCTTCCCCTTCCTGGTCCGCTGACCATGCCCCCATGCTCTGACATTTTGAGAGCGTGGGGTCACACCCCATTGAATCCTATGGGGGAGATTTGTAAAACATTATTATGCATCTATAAGCTACCTTATACACAAATGAAAGCCATCACTTAACTAACAGGGACCCTATTAGTTGAGTAGTGGCTTTCTTTCGAGTCAAAGGTAGCTAAAAGGTGCATATCAATGTTTTGAAAATCTCCCCCATAGGATTCAATGGGGTGCACCCCTGCGCTCTCCCTGGTAGGATGACACAAAACATCTGAGCACGGGGTCATGGTCTGTGGACTGGGAAGTGGAACGGATGAGCTGGTCAGCAGTTCAGTCAGAGTTAAGCTCCCTTCCCTCCCTTACAGGACAGCAGTACAACTTATAATTTTGACAAGGAGGGACTATCACCATGACAGAGTAACTGGCTATGAAGCCCAGTAAAGAATTTCACACCTTTACTTTAAGTACCCCCACCACACCTGTTCAATAGCATTTTCATAAATGTTTGACTTTATCTTACTTCATAGTTTTACCAAGCTGAGCTAGGAAGGCTCGCTTCAAGTTCCAAGTGGGGGGGGGGGATACAGAAATTTAAACAGGCCGAAAACAAAACAGCAAGCTTACATCAGTTACAACACTATCAGTGACCTACACCAACCTGCTACTACAGGTTCACAGGCTGGAGATTCGCTGAAGTGGGCAATCAGCTAAACAGGACTGTCACATAATCAAGTTTACAAGCAAAGCTTCTGAAAACTCCCCCCCCCCCATATTTAGAGTACACTGAAGCCAATTTGTGACATGTATTAAAAAAACAAACAAAAAAAAAACGTGATTTAGGTATATAATAGTCAGTTAACTGTATTGATTTAGCTATCTCCAAATTTCAATGCCAAACACAAATGAGTCTGCTGCTGCCAGTGCCTGGCTATACGTTATAGCATGCAAATCAGTGCACATCTCTTGTCTTTTATCTTTTTTAACCAAAATACTGCTCCAAGATAGCGGCAAAATGCAGGGACACAATGGTATCCATGCTATAGGGACAGTGGGCAGAGAACAGCTGACAGACACTGAGGGTACAAGCTTGGAGCTCCAACATATATGGGGGAGGATCAAGAGCCACCAAGGACCTTGTAGCTCGTCAACCCTATGAATTCACAACTCTCGGTGTTTATCAGGGAGCATGACTCACCAAGAAAAGGCTCCAGTTCCTTTCTCCCATGCTGGGCAAAGAACAAAACCTCGGTGTGTCACAGAAAGCCTGAAGCACAAACGTGTTCTCAGTCCCTGTACCTGGATATGACAGTAGCTTTTCTCAGCTCTCTTTCTCCTCCTCAGCAAAATGGCTAGCTATGGAGGCTGTGGCCCAGCTCAGTTCCTCCAGCCACTGCTACATCTTCCAGGCCTGACTCAGCAGAAGGCCAGTTCCGTCCCTCTGCCTTCCCCGACCTATACGTACCGTGTGCTGCTGCTGCTTCCGCCACCACTCAGAGCCATGCAGTCTGGATCCTACACCACATCTCCTGCTTCCCACTGATCCACTACATGTCTTGGGCAAGTTGGTGAACAACAGTTGATTTCTGGAGCCTATAACTAGAAAACCACCATCGTTAAAGTCAAATATTCTTAAGACCAATCAGTTTGCAAAGTTATGTGACATAATCAAGCAGAGAGAGAGAGAGAGGCAGTCTGGAATGGCAATCTAACCAATCAGAGACCACCATGACAGAGGAGCAAGTGGGTGAAACCCTTGTCTATTAACCAGGTGCTGCACTATAGGGCTGTGCTCCCAGCCAGCGGGCAGTCTGAGGTGCATTAACTCACAGAAGAGGAGCTATTACCTGAAAAACAAGCAGTCACTGGGGCAACAGGAGGCAGCCAAGTTGGAGCCTGCAAGGAAGGATGTTGAGGAATGTCCTAACCTTAGCAAGATCAACCAGATATACAGTGAAAGATGGGGGATGAGGGTAGGTGTTGACTTTGTTTTTATAAAGGGGAGGTATTTCACAGTGGGTTGTGGGATGGATTTCAGATTTTTTAGAAGCAACTTTCTCGTGGCTTTTTATTTTTTTGAATTTTTTTTAAGTTGTTGCACAAATGCGCACACAGCCTGTGGGAGACCTAAGTTCAAATCTCACAAGAGTTATAGTGTATGATCCTCAGCAAGTCCCTCTCAATCAAGCCACCCAACGGTATGAGGTAAAAATAGACCTCACTGTAAACAAGGTACTGCATCTCTGCTGCACGATTCTGAGTATACTGCTGTGCCTGCTGCTGCAGCTTTCATGCCCCACCCCACCCCAGTCGGCCATGCTGTTCATTCTTTTAGTTAAACCAGCTCCCAGTACTTCATTTCAGAATCTCAAAGATCTCCCACTCTTATTTTTTTTTTGCTTAAAACTTTTATTAGAATTTTGCACATATACAAACAGTTACATACATTAAAGAACAAAAAAGGAAATTCATAGAGACACTGTACACTAACATAAAACAGATAAAGACTCTGCTATTTACATATGTCCACATATTCCTAGTAAATCATATACTCTAATCCATACCAATCACTCCATATATTTTATCCATTTCATAAGCTTTCATTTAGGTTTCGAAATCCATTTATGCCACATTTCTCCCTTTTTTACTTTACATTTTATGCCCTTAACCCCTACTTTCATATCTCAGGCCCCCGTCTGTAAGATCACTACTTCTTCCATAGTTAGTGTTGCTAGGAAGGGGTTCCACAGAAACACAAAATCTCTATTCTACCTTTGATTTGGTAAGACCTCTTTTCCATTACCAGGCTCCAGTGATCTAAGCACGCCACTGTTCAGTAGAGGGGTCCTTTGCTGACACCCAAGTGTTCAAGATGACCTATCTGGCCTCTGAAAGCAGAACCCTAACCCACTTCCTATATGGGGCCCACTCCTCTTCTGCTCTCATCTCTATACCAAATAGTAGGTCAATTGGATGGAAAGGGATGTCAACCCCCATGTTCCCCCTCATATACTGCGCTACCTTTTTCCAAAATATTTGCAGTTGGGGACAAGTCCAAAAGCAGTGTAGGTATGTGCCCTTCTGTTCATTGCACCTGTTGCAGGTATCGGATACTTCCTGCAGGTATCTATGTAGTACCACCGGAGGGCAGTAGAGTCTATGTATAAATTTATAGGCTGCTTCCTTATATTTGTTTGACAGCAAAAGGTCAATGTGCATTTCTAATATGATTCCCCAGTTGTGATCAGAAATTGGGAGCCCTAGGTCCCTTTCCCACAGCCTTTTGGTGTTACTTTTCCTATCCCGTAAACTGTCTCAGATTACATGGGCCATAGCCCCTACCATTCCTTTAGGGTTCCTTCTGGCTCTACAAATCAAAGCCTCTACCTGTTCCAGTAAAGATGACTGTGGCCCCTGCTTCCTTAGCTGCTTACAGTAATCCCTGGCCTGAAAAATCTAAATAAATGATTACTAGGTACCCCTCTACTCTCCTTAAGCTCCAGAAAAGAGCATATGTCCTTCACTTTTAGGAGGTCCCCTATGCAATGCACCCCTCTAGTATTTCACTCCTCAGATCCTTGGTCTTCCAGCCTGGGACAAAAGAAGGGGTTCCCCATCTAACGGTAGAAGTATCATTTCAGCCTCTGTACTTCCCAAAGCTTTCTTGATCTGCTCCCAGCTCTCCAAAACCATGAGCACCGGTGGGTTTACCCGACCCTGTGCCACATATGCTCCCCCCCCCCCCGTAGCTAAGTATGCCGATAGTCTACCCCAGCCCTCCATTTCTTCCAGGTCTATCCAACTGGCTGCTTCAGGTTTGGCAACCCAATCCTTAGTAACTCTCACTTGTGCAGCCAGACAATAGTTCTTTATATCAGGAAAATTTAACCCCCCCTCCTTTGTGTTTAGCTTTAACCTGCCCAGACTGATCCTGGCCCTTTTCCCTTGCCACAAAAATTCAGAGAAGCCCCTTTCCAGTTTCTTAGTGTCTTGCTTGTTCAGGCCCTTTGGGGGCATCTGCAGCAGGTAGAGGATCCTTGGCAAAATATTCATCTTTATAAGGTTCATTCATCCAATCCAAGATAGCGGTAATGCTCTCCATCTCCTCATTTCTGCTACCATGCCCCCAGCCAGTGAGGTATAATTGAATCCGTAGAGTTCCAGTATAGTCTTTCCAATATTCACCCCAAGATATTTAAAGGATGACCTAACTTCTCTCAGCCCCCAAGACTCCTTCCCTCTTACTCTCCCCTTCCCCAAATACATTATCTCTGACTTATCTAGGTTTATCTTGCATTCTGAAAAGGTAGCGAACTCCTCTATAAGTTCTAATAGTGGTGGCATGGAGTTCTCCGGTTTACTTAGGTACAAGATCATGTCATCTGCATAGAGCGACAATTTATGTTGTTTGTTTCCTGGCCCCCCCCTCCAACTCCTTTGATGTTTGGGTTTTGCCTTATGGCTATGGCCAAAGGCTCAATTGCCATATCAAATAGTAGTGGGGAAAGCGGACATCCCTGTCTCGTCCCCCTAGACAGGGAAAACCGCTCCGATAGCATTCCATTGGTCAGCACTGCCACCTGCAGAGAAGCATACAGAGCCCTCACCATTGCCACAGATCTTTTACCCAGTCCAAATCTGTTCAGCACCTTAGAGAGGTATCCCCATTCAATTCAGTCGAAAGTCTTCTTGGCATCCAGGGACAGAACCGCTGTCACCCCCGGATGCCGAGAAGAGCAATGCACCACATTTAGGACCTTCCTCACATTATGATAGGAGTGCCTGCCCTGTATAAAGCCCATCTGGTCTGGATGCACCATCTGCGGTAGCAACCGGTCCAAGCGGCCAGCCAGTACCTTAGCGTAAATCTTAGCATCTACATTCAACAAGGATATAGGCCGGTATGTGGCACAGTCCCGTGGGTCCCTTCCAGGCTTCGGTATGACACAAATTGTCGCCATCTCCATGGTAGGTGGGAGTGGGTTCCCCTGTCTGGGCTCCTGAAACAACTCCCAAAGCAAGTCCACTACCTCCTGACCCACTCTTTTATAAAACTTGGCTGGGAGGCCATCTGGTCCAGACGCCTTACCCAGCTTCATACATTGTATGGCCCTTCTGATCTCTTCTTTAGAAATTTCCTTATCCAGCTCCTCCCTCTGCTTCTCAGTGATTCTTTAAAATTTGGCCCTGTCTAGAAATTCTCTTGCTCTATCCAGTTTACCTTTGCACTCAGTCTTATATAGGGCCTGGGAGAACTTCCTGAACCTTTCCCCTATGGCCTGGGGCTCTCTAATTAGGATTCCTCCCTCTCCCCGTACCTCCTGAATTCTCGCTATCGCCCTTCTACCTCTAATAAGATTCACCAGCATGGGCCCTGGTTCATTACCCCATTCATAAAACTTTTGTTTCATGAACCATGTCTGGTTTCTTGCCTGTTCAGCCAGCATATCATTGAGTGTCCCTCTTGCCGTTGCCAGCATCTGCATAGCCTCCTCACCCCCCCCCAGCTACCCTGCGCTCCAACCGTTTGACCTGTCAGTGTAATTCCTCATAACACTTGGTGTGTTCCTTCTTATATCCTGCTACATATCCTATAATAGCCCCTCGTAAATAAGCCTTTCCCGCATCCCAGAACACCTGTCTGGATGGTGCCATCTCTCTATTGAGCTCCACATACCTCCACAGTTGTTCTTTTAGAACAGTCCAAAACTCTTCCTTTCCCATCAGGTATAGAGGAAACCTCCACTAGGCAGTCTTTGACCTATAAGCCTCAAGTTCTAGTGTCATGATCACCATGGCATGATCTGAGATGTGAATGGGTCCATGTCTCATGCACTCTTCTTATTTTATCATCAAATTGTTACCTTCTGCCTTAGCTTCCTTTCCCCTTCATTTCATCCTAATTCTGCTCTCACCTCTTTACCATGTGAAGCATCTAGAGCCTGATATTCATAACCTTGCCCGGGTGCAAAACTGAGTTTGTGCATGCAAACCAGATTTAGTGCAGATGGGCAGTATTGAAAAGCCTGGTTAGCGTGGGCAAACTTGGTTTGCACCCGGGCAATAGTCAGAGGGGGCACAATGTAAATGAAGGGGTGGGGACCTAAATATTGGTGCAGTCCAATATTCAGAGTATGTGCGCCATGCAAAGCCATTCTGCTTGGTCCACTTGCATGTTGCACATACTGCCAAGCCAGTCCCTGACTTGTGCTGTGCCCCCCAACCCCCAACACAGTAAGTAGTTCCTGGGTCTATGTGATAACGGTGAATGCCTAAATGCGATCACTGTTATCGCTCAGTCAGAATGCCGAAAACATTTTCAGCACCCTGACAACCCCGGCACATCAGGACAATGGTGTCAAGACAATTTTTTACTGCTTTCTTTGGGGGGTTGCGCCCCCCACAGACATCCCTCGTGGGGAGTTTCACCCCCTGCAACCCCCTACTTCTGGATTCTCAACTCCAGAGGGGTGCATGTCGGGGGGAAAATCACACCAGCGCCCAGATCCGAACCCGGTACCTCTCCCACCCCAACCACTAGCCAACCCCCCAATGCCATGATGCAGCTCGGCCAGCTACCGCAGTGCCACCCTCACAGCCTCTCCACCCGTTTCCAGCCCACGCTTGCCGTGCTCGCTCTCACTCCCCGTGCGCGTATGCATAGCGACATCCTGTTGCCCAGTTTGCCCACAGCCTCATCCCATAGCCCTACCCTCCCATTGCCATGAGGGATTGCGCTGGGAAGGAGCTGTTACGGACAGTGCCTTCCTCGTGCACCCACCTCATGGGTTACCATAGTTCCTGACATCTAGTGGTGCCACCCACCAAATGCTATGCCTGAAGTGAAACATTAATTTTTCCCTTATGCTAGTGATCCACCCAGCCCCGCCAATCGCCACCCTGAAGGTAAAACAGAAAGCTTCCCTGGTGTCCAGTGGTCCTCCCCCCCACTGACTGCTATCCTGAAGGTGAAATGGAAAGCATCCTTGGTGTTCAGTGGTCCCCCAATGATTGCCCACCCGAAGTTAGAAATAAAGATTCCCTGGTGCTGGTGATCATCCCAAAATAGATATTCCCTGGTGTCCAGTGGTCCCACCCAACACCTGTACCCATGCCCAATGGTCAGGGGTGGGACCACTGGATACCAGGGAAGCTTTCTGTTTTACCTTCAGGACAGCGATTAGCGGGGTGGGGGCACTAGCACAAGGGATAGCTCTATGGGACCGGGCTAGTGGCAGGCGGCACCACGCTAAATCACCAGGGTACCCATGCAGATGAGCTCATAATGGGCATACAAATGGCCACTTAGCGCCTTGCATGCTCAGTGGGCTCATTTGCATGGGTCAGTTTGAATGTGCGGGCACAAGCCATTATGATACCCTATTTTGAGAGCCATGTCTGCCCAGCACTAAGTGGCTTAGCACTGGGCTGCAATGGCCTTGTATATTCAGTGGAATAGCATAATGTGCTGTTCCAATGAATATAGTATTTTTAGGCACCTGGGCAAGGCTAGCACAAATATTTGTGCTCCATTGTGGTCAGTTTTGAATATCAGGCCCTATTCAACAACCTGCCTTTTCCATCCACTTTTGTAACCTCTGGAATAAAGTCCTGCTCCCCATTTATCTCCACTCCCCCCCCCCCCCATTTCTGAAACCTCTCCTCAGGGCTCATTTTGGCCTCTCTTGTCCTGTTTCTCCACACAAGCTCCATGTCTTCCCTGCTCCCATCACCTTCCCCTATCTGGTTTATTCTCCCCTCCATCCCTTCCGTGACCCCCCCACACACCCTAGGAGTGTTCAAAATTTCTTTTCAAGAATACTATTCATATTCAGCACCCCAGATACTTGGCTGTTCATTACTCAATATTCATCCTAGGGGCATACATTAAAAAAATATAAACATCTATGTCATTCCCCAGGTGGCCAAGGCTAGTCCCTTAATTGGTCACACCCATCCCAACCCATCAGTCCCCAAAGATCAATAATTTAAGTGTTGGACCACCATCCTGACCCCCAAACCATCACAGCTGGGATTGGGCATTTCTTAAATCTCAGTTTACTAGTTGTCTTCCCCTTCTACAATGTGCGCAGTCCATAGCCAGTCAAATGAATAACTGAGCATGTGTAACCAACCCCCACCTATTATTTGGGCTTACCTGGAGGTCTCTCGGGCCCTTAGCTGATATTTCCTCGTAGATGTCTCCTATATGTTCAGCAATCTGTTTAGGAGTATTTTAAGAAGAGTGTGGAAGTATGTGTCCAGATTATAGCTAATCAAGAGGGAATGACATAGATGTCTAAATGACCCCCTTCCCACACATGGCCTCATGAAGCTAGGCCTTTTTCAAGCTCAATCTCCGTAATCACCTCTCTACCTCCAAAAAATGTGCTTGTACCATCTAGTACATCCACCCCCTCCGCATTTATCTTAACATGCCTTCACCTACTCTCTACCTACCGTTTTCCTCATCCTCTCCCCTATCTGATCCATCCACCTCCCCTCTCCTTTCCTTCCTCCCCCACCTGTTTATCTACCCCCTCTCCCCCACCCCCCAACCCCAGATAAAGCCTCCCTGGCTGCTGCAATCCTTCCATTGTTCTGCACTTACTTTGAGCTCACGTACCAAGGCTTACCACTTTATCTTTTTTTTTTTTACCTATTCCTATGTGTACCTTATTGGATCCTGTTTTGTTCTGTTCATGTTTATTATTCTGACTTGGAACCTTTGTAAAAGAACCTCTGGTTCAAAATTATTGTAATCTGATAATTTAATAAAAATAAAATAAAAAATAAAGCTATGGGCAGTGGCCTTCGGGGGATCAAACAGCTGGAACGTGTATTTTAAAACACCTCTGTCTCCATGCTGCATACAAACTGTGTAAGGCTATTGAGGTACAGAAGAGCTTTAGTAGCAAGGCAAGGCTAGTGGGGCACAGAGGGTTTCAGAAGCAAGAAACTCATTCTGACAGAATGGCATACTCTTCCAGGGCATATTACAATAAGGTGTGATGTACTAAGTAGAAGCACTACTAGCTCTTGCCAGCCAGTTTACCAAAAGCAGATCCAAGAATCTGAAGCTGTAATTCAAATATGATCGTTATTATGCTGATGTTCACATGTAGAGCAAAAGCAAGCTGGTAACTGTTGTCAGTTCTTTGTTATTGATGCATAGTGTAATAAGGTTTGAGCATCTCTATTTCGTGACTGCGGACATATATTTAGTTAAGTGTTTTATGGCATATAAAGATACACCTCAGTTTCTGCTGTATAAGGTATGTAAGCATGCCAGTGATTATCTATGTAATTTAAAGTGCTAGTTTGCTGTAATATTTTGATTGGCTATAGGTCATTGCTCAGTGGAAGCCCCCCCCCCCTGCACACATGTGGACACTAGGGGTAATATGTGTGCTCTGCATCTGGCTGCCAACTCATTACAATAGTATCATAGAGCTAACTAATACCTCCCCATATTTTAATTCCTCTGCCCCTTCAGCCACATGCTACTACCCATACCTCATAGTACATGCAACCAGACCAACAGTACCCCAACTGTTAAGCTTAAGGGCTACCAACTTACTATGGGCAACTTGTGGAATGATCAGGGCTATAACTGGCACCATACCTAGTGCTTGTAAAACCTAATTATCTCGACTGGAATGTCAGAAATGCATGGGCAAAAAGGGAGTGTACAGGAAGATTATACTGCTCCTGCTAATCTGTTCAGGCAGTCTGGAACTAAACCCTGGGCCAGTTGACACCCCTGTGTTCCCCACAGAATTTACTTCTTAAAGGCTTTAAATTTCTTCTACCGAACTCCCGCAGCTTGCTAAGTAAATTAGATGAAGTCTAAGTGTGGATTGCTCACACAGGACCAGATATACTTATGATTACTGAGACCTGGTTAAACGCATCGGAACCATCAACTGCAGTAACTATATCCTCGTATAGCCTATTCCACATAGACAAGGATAGCAGAGGGGAGGTGTGGCATGCTACATCAAAGACAAATACACAGCATCCATCACTAGCTCACAGACAGTAGCCAGTGAATTTGAATGCCTGGAGATTAAGCTCGTACTGTCTAAGCATGAATCAGTTTACCTAATAGGATGCTATAGACCATTCAAAGGAGGAACACAGCTACTGGCACACTTATCCCAGTTAGTCAGTAGCCACACAAATGAAACCTTGTTCTTGGGAGACCTGAACCTTGATTGGCTAACCCCAAAATCGACAACCTGAAAACTCTCTGTGATAAAGCAGGATATATGCAAGTCATCAATGAGCCTACGAGACCCAACTCAAACAACCCTTCAAAAGCCTCATTACTAGACCTAATAATGATAAACAGACCCACAAGATAATTGCCAAAGCCATGTTTCACAATGACTTAAATGACCACAATAGGGAAGCATGTGTCAGAGGTTTCAAATCTCTACCATCCCAAGCAAAATTTATTAACAAAAGGTGCTGAAATGGATTCAACACTACAGAATTTAGAAAATACCTAGCTGATATTAGGTGGCAAAATTTCTACCTTGCGACAATGATCCACAAAGCTATGGAAACATTCAAAAACGTTGTTTTGGAGGTGATAAACAAGCATGCGCCACTACAGAAAAGAAGGGTCAAAAAAGTTACCTCCCCTTAGTTCAACAAAGAGCTTAAAGAATATCTGAAAGACAGGGATAGATGCTGGGCCAAGGCAAGATGAACAAAATCAGAGGACTGGACTATTTTCAGAAGTGAAAGGAATGCCTGTACCAAACTGATCAGGGACACAAAGGTGAAGTTCTATTGTAAGTCACTGGATGACAGCAAAAAAGGATGCTTACCAATTCTGGACTCTAATGAAATCATTAGAGGGGCTCACATCCTCTCCCACTCTCTCACAAAAAATCCTTATCAATGATGAGGAAATTCTGGACAAGCAACTCATAATAGAGGCAATGAACAGCCATTTTGTAGCAGCTAGGTCTGCCTTTAACAACTCCACAGCTGCCACATACCCAGTGCAGCCATCGGCCAAAAACCACTCTCCTAACACCTTCACATTCCAGCTGGTCTCGTACACAAGTGGAGGATCTGCTGTTGACGATAGATGTCAAGAAAAGTGCAGAAGCAGATGGACTCAAACCACACTACCTAAAAACAGGATTTAGACAGCTAACAGCGCAACTAACACATCTTTTCAACCTGTCTCTAAGCAGCTGTGCGCTACCAACAAGATGGAAGTCATCCCATATCATCCTGCTACACAAATCAGGCAATGCAAGTCTGTTAAACAATTATAGACCAATCTCAATCCTGCCGGTACTTACCATGATTCTGGGAAAATTAGCAAATCACCAGATAAGAGAATTTCTTGAAAGCATGAATACGTTGACACCATACCAATCTGGATTCAGACCCAAGCACAACACCACTACTACGCTAGCCAAGGTCACGAGTGACTGGTTAAGTGCCATGGATCAAAAGCAAATGGTAGGTGCCATCTTCCGCGACCTAAGCAAGACGTTTGACACTGTTGATCATACCGTACTACTAAATAACCTGCAGGATATAGGTTTCTCAGCATCAGCCCTGCTATGGGTGTGAAATCACCTGTTAGCACATCTCCAGCAAGTCAAAGTGGAGGGCTTACAATCAACAAGTGCCTCAGCAGTCAAAAGAGTCCCTTAGGGCTCAGTTCTAGGACCACTTCTCTTCACAGTTTATACTAACAATCTTGACCTCAATCTCAATAATGCACATCTCCATTTCTACATTGATGACATGGTACTCTATACGTCTGGTCCAAACGTATCATCAACACACTTGAATCTACAGGCAGCTTTCAATGAGCTGCAAAAGAACCTCTTCTGATCCAAACTTCTCAATGCAAATGAAACTAAGGCTGTATGGTTTTCCAGTGCAAGACTGGAACAGACTCCCACCCACCCATCAGCACATTACTAGGAGAACACCTCAAAGTAGTATCTAACTACAAATACCTAGGAGTCTGGATAGACAGAAAGTTATCCTTTGTGGAGCATATAGACTCAGTATGCAAAAAGCTGAGAATAAAGCTAGGTTTTTACTATAAGAATAGACACTGCTTTCCACTGAACATCAGATCATCCCTTATACAGGCAACCTTCCTACCAATCATAGACTACGCAGACATCATATATAGCCGCTGTAATGCCAACTGCCTAAGTAAATTAGACGTGTTATACCAGCGGGTGCTTAGATTTGTTACAAACCTACCATTGTTGACTCATCACTGCAATCTGCATGCAGCAGTTGAGTGGACCTCTCTGGCCAAATGAAGGCTACATAACCTATACATATGGTCACACAAGGCGTTTTCAAATAACCTACCAGTATATATACTAGAACTCTTCAAATGAACCACATGCACTTGTATATTAAGGAAGAGCAATATCCTCTTATTAGAAATACCCCCTCATTCAACAATCTATGGGGCAACTGCCATCAGCTCTATCATACCAATTGCCTGGAACATACTACAAAGCACACTTAAACTCAGCACTATGGTAGGGAGAAAGTTTGTCAAGTCCCTGCTTGATAGGAACTATCCTAAAGTCTGCACATGTAGATAAGATGAACTAGGCCAGGGAGCAGCTATGCTGCACATGTGGTAAACCCCATCTAGGGCACTTAAGCATAATGCAAAGACATAAAATCAATCAATCAATCAATCAATCACTCCACCTGTGTGTGCTCTGGACATCCTCCCCTCTGAATATACTAAAATATTTGATTGTCCCTCTCATCAAATAGTTTGTATTTTCCCTCCTTTCTAATTCCCCCCTTCCTCTCCTCCAACTCCTCTCCCCTGTTTCTGCCCCTATGTCCTCCCTAGCCCTCAGTGCCTGCCTCAAATACACCCTGCCTGGGTGTTTATCCCAAGTCTGTTCCCTGTGACTATTCTCCCTCTGTATGAAATGTTTTCCCTGTATATAAAGCTGCAGTAATCCAGTGTATTTATTAAGTGTATATGTTGTATTATTCCTCACCTCACACCTATGATGTCTTAACTTAGTCGTTCTGTACTTATATGTCCAATTGTTTTGTAAAAATATCTGTACAACTGGACGTTTGTGAAAACGGGCATTTTTGCTCACATACCCTCTAGTATAAAATAAAAATTGATTGATTTAATTGATTGATTGACATAGGACTATAGATTGCAGTGTGCACTCAGCTTCCCTCTGGACATGTTTAAAAAGGCAGTCATAAAATGACTATCTTGAACATTTGTGGTCAAAATTAAAAAAAAAAAATAAAGACTGAATGTGCGAAGAGTGACTGTGCAAAGAGTGAATGTGTGAAGAGTGAATGTGTAAAGGGGACACGTTCCAGACCCTGCCCTTCCGTAGGTAGATGGATTCTTCCCAGGCACAGGGACAAAAGGGCCCTGTATATCTGTAACTGTTCACATAGATCCCAAAGGGACCTGTGTGAATGACAATACACTTCCACTATCTCAAAAAGAAAGGAAATTATTTGCAAAAAACTTCATTAATGCACCAGTTAGGGTAAGTTAATGCCACAAAAATGTGGAAATGTGGTGTTAGAGTTTCCAACTCTAACTCCCCACCCCCAACCCCAAGCAGCAAAAGGAAAAAAAAATATGCTTTTCACTGTCCTGAATCTTGACAAATCAGGGGTGGGGTCTTCCTTGGGGGTTTTTAACCCTAATGCTCACCCCCATTTCATGAGCAAATAAGGTTAGATGTGATCTGCTTTCTTCAGGCAGGGCCTACAAGTTGTTGGCAACATGTGGGGAGACACAGTTCTGTACATTTAAACACTGTATCAGAACCAGCTGAGTGTTATGGTTAAAACCCCAAGGAAGACCCCAACCCAATTCGGCAAGACTCAGGACAGCTAAAAGCATAAAGAATTTTTTGCTTTTGCGCTTGTGGGGGAGGGGTGTAAGTTGAAACTTAACGCCACATTTTCCTACTTTGTGGCATTAAGTTATCCTAACTGGTGCATTAACAATGTTTTTAGCAAATAATTAAAGTATTATTGCCTCCTTTCTCTACTCTGTTTCTTTTTTTCTCTGTCTTTCCCCACATTCAACATATGGAATGTTTACCTTGGAATATGGGATTCAAAATTCTGCTCAGTTCTACTGGCAGAATGTTCCTCTCCCAGCATAAAGTACACACACACACACACACACACACACATATGCACACACACACACACACACAACAAGGAAGAGCATCACAGGCAACAGACAGAGAGGAGGAGTGCTGTGTTCTCCAGCACTTCTCTCTTCCCTGCATCAGAGCACCGCAAGGAGCAGCAGTTGAGAAGTTCCATTGAAAAGGAGCTGGGAGACTGCCAGTTGGGTGGCAGGAAGGCCCAAGGAGGGCAGAGCTGAGGGAGCTCACTGGCCACTATAAAGGACTTTCCATTCAAGCAGCCCTCATGCTAAGAACTCACGCAAAGGACAACAACTGGAGTCTGCCATGAGTCAGCCCCAGAGAGAACTGACAGCCAGGAATCCTGTCCATTGGATTACAGGTACAACTGTGTTGTTTCTAAGATATAATGTGGTGGGGGGATTGGGAGCTTGCTGCTGTTTCTGGGTGGTAGTGTGTTTGTGGGGGCTTGCTGCTGTTTCTGGGTGGTAGTGTGTTGGTTGGTGTGGGGGCTTGCTGCTGTTTCTCAGTAGTATTGTGTTTGTGGGTATGGGGACTTGCTGCTAAACTGTTTCTGGGTAGTACTGTGTTTGTGGGTGAGGCGGATTGCTGCTAAACTGTTCTGGGTAGTATTGTGTATGTGGGTGTGGGGGCTTGCTAGTAAACTGACTCGGGGAGTCAAAGGTACATTCCTCAACCACAACCAGTTCCACTATAAAATTCTTACTCTGATCTAGCAGAGCAGGACTGCCTAGAGGCATCTGTGGTAGTGGCCACGGAGGATGTGGGGGACCTCCTGGGTGGAGGCCCCAAGGTGGGTGGAAGAGGACGCCAGAGAAGGAAGACACAACTTCTAGCGGGGGACTCAGTTATCAGGGGGATAGAGTTTGGAGCAGGAAAGGTGGTGGAGAGGGAGATCAGGTGCCTACCCAGTGCCATGGCATGGACAGATGGGAAGCGTATCCTATAGATCACTAGGGCAGTAGGAAGGGAGGGGGAGCTGGATGTCATTGTCCACCTGGGGACAAATTACTTGGCAAGGGACAGGACAGGAACAGTGCAGGGGGAGTTTAGGGAACTGGGAAGAAGTCTTAGAGAGGTAACACACTCTGTAGCTTTTGTGGAGGTGCTGCCTGTCTATGAATGGGGAAAGGCGAGGGAACTCCACACAAATGCCTTCAACACATTGTTGAAGGAATAGTGCAGAGTGGAAGGGTACAACTACACTGGGAATTGGGGGCCCACCTGGGAGGATAAGTGCCTATACAGTGGTGACAGCCTGCATCGATCCGGGAGGGAACCACAGTTCTCAGTGGATGGTGTAAACATTACTTCAATGAAACACAGAAACATAGAAGTTGTTGGCAGATAAGGGCCTCCATGCCCACCTATTCTGCCCTATTACCCCTACCTACTGTACTCTTACTGGCTATACTGGTGCTGGGTTGTCCCTCCCCCAACTACCAGTATCCCTCTGTGCCTATCCCATGCATTCTTATATCCTGTAATCATTTCTGCCCTCACCACCAATGCTGGCAGGCTGTTTCATTTGTCCACCACCCTTTACATGAAGCAGTACTTCTTTATGTTTCCTCTGAACTGCCCTACCTCCAACTTCATCTTGTGCCTCCTCATCCCTGAGCATCTTTTTCTTTGGAAAATGGTATTCTCCTGTACCTTATTCTTCCCTGTGAGGTATTTAAATGTTTCGATCATATCCTCCATTTCCCTCCTCTCCTCCAGGGAGTACATATTCAGTTCCCTAAGCCTATCCTTGCAGGGTTTGTAATGTAGGTGCTGCACCAATTTTGTTGCCCTCCTTTGAACCGCCTCCACTCTGTCAATGTCCTTTCATAGATGGGGCCTCCAAAACTGGACACAGTAATTGAGGTGTGGCCTCACTAATGTTCTATATGGTAGACTTATTACCTCCATTCTTCTGCTGGTGACTCCCCTGCCTATGCAACCCAGCATCCTGCTAGCCCTTCCTGCCATCTTGTCACATTGCCTGCATACCTTGAGATCATCAGAGGTGATCACCCCAGGTCTCTTTCCTGCTTGGAGCACTGTAATCCCCCCCAGGTGATATGTTTCTCCTGGATTTTTGTGCCCCATGTGCATTATTTTGCACTTTCTTGTGTTGAAAGCCAGTTGCCAATCTCTCAACCAATCTCCAGCTTCTTTAGATCTGCCCTCATTCTATCCGCTCCCCCTGGCAAGTCCACCCGGTTGAAGAGCTTAGTGTCGTCCATGAACTGGCATATTTTCCCTTCTAGATCCTCTGCAATGTCACTGATAAAGACATTGAAGAGGGCGGGGCCTAGCACTGATCCCTGTGGCACACTTTGCCCTCTGCAGAGTGACTGCCATTTATCACCACCCTCTGAGTCCTATTATCCAGCCAACTCTCCACCCACTTCACTACCTTATTATCCACCCACATGTTCTCCAGCTTGCTTAACAGCATTCTATGCAGAGAGGTGTCAAAGGCCTTACTAAAATTCAGGTAGGCCACATCCCCCCCAACCCCATGATCCACCTCCTTGGTTACCCAGTCAAAGAACTCAGTGAGGTTAGTCTGGCACAACCTCCCTCCAGTGAAACCGTGCTGCCCTGGGTCCTGCAAACTGTTGCCAACTAGGTGATCCACTATCTTTTCTTTCAGTAGTGTTTCTGTTACTTTTCCGACTACTGAGGTCAGGCTGACTGGCATGTAGTTCCCTATCTCTTCCTTTTTTCTGCTTTTGTGTAGAGGGACTGCATCAGCCCTCCTCCAGTCCCTGGGTACCTCCCCTGTTTCCAATGACAAGTTGAACAGAGTAGTCATAGTTTCTATGAGAACCTCTCTTAGTTTCGTCAGTATCCTGGGATGTACCCCATCTGGTCCCATTGCTATATCTTCTCTTTTTGCTGCCAGTTCCCTGAGGAGCCTTTCCTTCGAAAAAGAACCTGTGTCCATCTCTGCACCCTTCATGTCTTTATCTCCTATTGCCAGACCATTTACTGACCCCTCTTCCACGAAAATTGAAGACTGAAGTATTTGTTCATTATATCTGCTCTTTGGCGGTCATCCTCCACATCACCCCCATCCTCTCTTTTCAGCCTCACTGTCCCTTCCCTTCCCTTCCCTTCCTTTTTCACTGATGTACTTGTAAAACGTTTTGTCCCTGTGTACCACTGAATTTGCTATGCGTCCCTCTGTCTGTGCCTTGGCTTTCCTAACTGCCTTCCTTTCCTCCCTTTGCATCTCTTGGTACCTCTCCCTGTCCTCCTCCTTCTGCATTTTTTTGTATTGTTTAAATGCCATTCTTTTTGCTTTTACCTTTTCTGCTACCTCCTTAGAAACGATAGTGGTCTTTTCTTTCTCCTCCCCTTGCTGACCTGTTTGACACAGAGCTGTGTTGCTAATTCAATCCCTTCTTTGGTAGTTGCCCACTGTTCCTCAACCCCCAGTCTTTTCCTCTACTCCCACCAGTGCGCTTTCTAGGCATTTCCCCAATTTTCTGAAAACATCCCCCCAAAGTCTAGAGTTCTTGTCCTAGTGTGGTTTGATTCCACCCCCTTACTGTATATTAAACCACACTGTTCGGTGATCACTGTTCCCTAGGTGCTCCCCCACTGTAACCCCTGCTACGCTGTCCCCATTTGTAAGTACCAGGTCCAGTAGTGCCCTCTTCCGTGTGGGTTCTGAGACCAGTTGTTTGAGGAATGCCTCCTGTAGGGAGTCCAAGATGTTTCTGTTCTTGGATGTTGCCGCCATGGGGAGACTCCAATCCACATCCGATAGATTGAAATCCCCTACCAGCAACACCTCCCCCCATGTGCCATCCTTTGGATTGCTAATATCATCTCCTTGTCTACCTCGCCCCCCTCCATGATGGTAGTCTGTATATTACCCCTGTGCAGATAGATTTCTCCTTTCTCCTTTACGGTGTAACCCACAGTTATCTCCCCTCCTTCCTGCTCTCCTTGAATTTCCGTAACCTTTATGTTGTCTGTCACATAAAGAGCCATGCCCCCCATTCCTGCCTACTTTATCCCTCCTTAAAAGAATGTAACCCGGTACTGCCACTTCCCAATCCTGGTTATCATTACATCAGGTCTCTGTGATGGCTACAATGTCCAGGTCAGCTTCCGCCATGGTAGCCTTGAGGTCACCTATTTTGTTGCTCAGACTTCGGGCATTTGCACACATAGCTCTCCAGGGTGTGCTATCACTCCTCCTCTTTGATCTTTTTTGCCCCTCCCTACTTTGTCCACATTCCTTACAGTACGAATAGTAGTTCCTTCCAGCCCGCTGTCTACATGTTGATTTGTGCACTCTATTTGTCTAGTTACCTCTTGAGCCCTCCTGAGGTTCCTGTGCTCTTGGGGGGGGGCAGATTCTGTCTTCCTTCCCCCCTCCACCTCCCCCAACCCTCCTTGACTTTTTTAAATGCTTGCCAATGAAGAACTTGAAACTGTCCACTAAGGATCATGGTCGCCTCCCTGGATGGATGTAGGCTGTTGTACAGGTCCTCATCCCTCCAGGTGGAACCACAGTCCCCCATGAAGCCAAACCCCTCCTCTCCACACCATTCCTTTAACCATGTGTTGAACTCATGGATACGGAGTGACCTAGCCTCCCCCTTGCTGTGGACAGGCAGTACCTCCGAGAGGGACATGGAGCTTGCTACCTGCTTAAGGGCCCTCCCCAACTCCTTAAACTCCTCCTGTATTCTGCCTATCCCTTCCTTGTCCTCTGCCAGGTCACTTGTCCCCAGGTGGACAATGACATCTAGCTCTTCCCTCTTTGCTATCACCCATGTGATCCTCAGGATCTGCTCCCCGACCCTCTGAGCTGTGCCTCCAGGTAGGCACTTCCCCTTCCTCTCTCCCATTCTACCCATTCCCAACTCTATTCCCCTGACAGTGGAGTCCTCCACCAGGAGTTGCTTCCTCCTCCTCTGGGGTCCTCTGCCTCCTGCCCTCTGGGCTCCATCCTGGATGACTATCACATTCTCCCTGCACACTACCTTGGGTGTCACCATATGACTTTCCTTCTCCTCCAGCACAGCGTAGGAGTTCTGTAGTGTCACTGGTTGTGGGATGTGCCTCTGTGCCACCTTCCTCACCCACTCTGAGCACACCGTAGTCCATCCACTCCTTCCACGTGGCAACCTCTGACATAGTGCAGGCTGACTAGGTGGCCTTTGGGTGGGGGAAAAGGCCCCCTGAATCCTAGCCAGCTTGGCCCAGAGACGTAACCTCCACCCTCAGCCAAGAGAGGTGCCTGCAGATGGGGCAGCACAGCAGCATACAGAATGTCCTCCCTGAAAACTGCTGCCCTGTATCCATTGCATCGCACCACTCCCATCATCTTCCCCTTCTACTTTGCATTACCCTTGGTTAGCTGTGCCTTGTGAAACCCCTGTTCCCCTCTATTTCCTATCTTAATTAGGTTGCTGCCTTATTTCCTGCCCTATATAGGTTGCTACCTTTATTTCTTACTCACTGAAGCTAGCCCCTTCCTTTTGAGTACTGCCCCTTATATGCTGCTATCCCTTTAAAAAATATATTTTTGTTCTTTTTTTGTTGCTTGTGCCCCTGTACTCTAGATGTCTATCCTTGTTCGCGGTATACCTGTTACTTAAATCCTGCTTTTGTTTTGTTTAGCTCTTCCTGTATTACAGGCAAGAAGTCACTGTGCACATCAATCTGTGCCCCTATAAAAGGTGGATGACTCCAGGTGGGTGGGTGGCAGGGATGCTCCTCTGCTGCCGCTGTTCCTTATAGTTCCCAAGACAATTAGCCCAGTCTGCAACACAACCTGTAAAGAAAGCAGTAATCAGACCAGCCTTTAATCAAAATACTCTCCTATAATGTAAGAAGTCAGTTATTCCCTGCTTGGTCCGCTGTTCAGAGCCCTCCTTCCTGCTCCCTCTGTCGACAAATCTGCTCAGCTTAAATGAGCATTTAAACTAGCTGAAAGAGGTGGTGGAAAACAACAGGGAGGTAGAAACTACACACCCCACCCCCACCCCCACACACACACACACAGAAGTTGAGATAGTGTGTAGGAGATCCCGAGGATGTGAGTCCCACTACAAGGCAAGTTAATCAAGGAAGTGGGGAGTTATCAAAGGAGAAAGGGGGAAGGCAGCAGTCAGAAAAGAAAAGGGAGAAAGGGGGCACAAACGAAAAAAGGGGGCAGAGAGCTTACAAACTCTGGTAGGCCATGTATGCTAATGCTAGAAGTTTGGGAAATAAGATCCCAGACCTAGAGACCACCATGGCAAAGGCTGACCTGGATACTGTGGCCATTACCATGTTCTGGTTCACTGACAACCATGACTGGAATGTGGTCATACCAGGCTACATGATGTTCAGGAGAGACTGGATAGGAAGCAAAGGAAGGGGAGTGGTGCTTTATGTGAAGGAAAGCACGAATGTAACAGAAAGACAGGGAATTCAGGGGGCAGAGGTGCTGTGGGTTACCCTCTAGTTGGGAAACAGGGCCACTATTCAGACAGGTGTGATCTACAGCCAGGCCTCTGGCATGGGGAAGGGACTTAGATAAGGAGATATTAGACGCAATTGACAAAATGACTGAAAAGTGGGAGGAGTTGCTGGTAGAGGACTTCAGTCTGCTGGATGTAGATTGGAGCCTCCCTGTGGCAGCTTTGGCCAGAAACAGGGACATCCTGGACTCCCTGCAGGGGGCATTCTTTAGGCAACTAGTCAATGATCCCACTTGTGATGGGGCAATACCGGATCTGGTGCTTACATACAGGGTCAGTATTGAGGACATAAAGGTGGGAACCAGTGATCGTTGTACAGTGTAGTTCAACATAAGAACAGCTGTGGAATACAACCACACAATGGCATGAGTCCTGGTCTTTAGAAGGGCTGATTTTACAAAGATGGGTAAATGCCTTAGGAATGACCTGGCCAGGGGGAGAGGACCGGGAGTGGAGGAAAAGTGGACAAAACTAAAAGAGGTATAGTGAAGGCAGCAAACCTCTGTGTCAAGCAGATGAGCAAAGGTAAAAGAAAGAGACTGCTATGGTTTTCAAATGAGGTAATAGAAAAGGTAAAGGCTAAAAAAGTACCATTCAGAAGGTATAAGGAGACCCAGAGAGAAGAGGATAGGGAGATGTATCTGGGAATACAGGGAGGCAGGCAAAGCAGTAAGGAGTGCAAAGGTGCAAACTAAGGAAAGAATAGCACAGGGAGTATCAAAAAGGGAAATCTTTAGGTATGTTAGCGAGGAAAGAAAGACAAAGGGAAGGACTGTAAGGTTAAAGAGGGAGGGGTGACTGTATGGAAGGGGATCAAGAGAAGGCAAGCATCTTAAACAAATACTTTTGCTCAGTATTCACAGTAGAAGGGGAGGGACCACAAAAATGCACCAGGAGCTTTGATGGGAGGGAAATGGACACTAGTCCGTTCTCTTAGGAGAAAGTCCAGAAAGCACTCACTAACCTGAAGCTGGACAAAGCTATGGGGCCAGATGGGGTACCTCCAAGGGTGCTGAGGGAGCTCAGGAAGGTACTGGCTGCACCTCAGACAGACCTATTTAACAGATTACTGAAGACTGGCATGGTCTTGGGGGACCGGAGAAAGGCAGAGGCAGTCCCACTTCACAAAAGTGGTAGCAAGGAAGAGGCAGGCAATTATAGGCCGGTCAGCCTGACACCAGTGGTGGGTACATTAATAGAAATACTACTAAAGGAAAGGATTGTGGATTAGCTTGCATCCAACTGATTACAGGATCCAAGGCAGCATAGTTTCATGGGAATGTCATGCTAAACAAATCTAATAATTTCTTTGACTGGGTGACCAAAGAGTTGGATCAGTTTATTTATTATTTATTTATTGAATTTTGTTGACTGGGTAGGCACCCTGAGACTACAGGTGTCCCTTTTTCAGGGGTGACACAGGATTAATTAGAGAGAAAACAGCAAGACAAGGCACGTGCAGTATCAATTGTTTCATTACAGAAGATACAGTGACACATATGAAGTGGCTCACACTGTGAAGGTAAATATATCTACATGTATCAGCTTCACATAGTGAGGAAAGGTACAAGCATTAAACATAGCAAGGCAGAATTATATTCAGAAAAGATGGCTAGGCTAAAACTGTAAGTCCTAGTCGAAAGAAAAACCAGCAGGTGTCAGGGCCAGAAGGCCAAACAAGCATAAAGTGGGAGAGCCCATCAACAATGACAGCTGCATAGGTTATGCTCCAGTAGGAAGGCCTTCAGGCCTTTCTTGAAACCACTGAGGGAGGAGCAGTCTTGTAGATTACTAGGCAGGTCATTCCATAGGAGGGGGATTGAGCTAGCAAATAACCTTTTCCCTGACGTGGGCCTGACTTTGGTGATCTGGAGGAGTGAACAGCTTGAGGACCTAAGGGACTACATGTGGGGTTTTGCCATCTGTAAGTCTTGTTGACTAGGAGCAGCATTACTGTTCCTAAATTTAAAAGCAAGGCACAAACAGATGTAATCCAGCTTGCCTTCAAGTGAGGGCCAGTTTAGCTTAAGGACGGGGTCAGAGTATGCCGTCGTACAGGGCCTAAGTTCCTCGGGCCAAAAAGGATGGTCTTGGTCTTATTAACATTGAGGTTCAATTTATTTATTAAGAACCATTTCTCTAATATCTACAGGTCATTTGAGAGTAGGCTATTCATTTGGGAAGTGTCTTTAGAGCAGCGATACAGTACTGCGTCTTCTGCATACAGCAGCAAGTTTCCTCCGCCACAGTTTAATGTCAAATCAATTACATAGATGAAGAAGAGAAGGGGACCTAGCATTGATCCTTGTGGAACACTATCCAGGATAGGAAGTTATCAGAAAGAGCTCCCTTCCATTTAACCATTTGCAATATATTTGTGAGGTAGTCAGAGAACCACCATGGACACAGCCTGTCAGGGCCAAGGGATTTTAATTTGGATAATAGCAGCTGGTGCTTTACCAGATCATTACAATGAGCATTAATGAAATGTCAAATGCTGACATGCCATTGGTCAGAACATGTTAGCTGACCATTCATTAATGCCCTGGTAGATGAACAGTTGGCATGAGGATCTTTTTCGTCTGGCACATGAAGCCGAATGTCAAAATATAAAAATCAATGCCTTCACATTCTCCTGCTTTAAGCACTGCCATTGAAAATAGCAGGTGAAGTGAGAGAACATGTAAAGATGGAGCACACACAAGAAATATGCACAGAATCTGATATTTTTGAGGGTCTAATGCCAGATGTGTAAAATACTTACAACCGACAGTTCATGTGTAAACTCTCTGGCTTAAACAGAAATACAAATTCCATGTTTGTTTTTTTCAAAAAAACACCCACATGTGACTGGCAACCAATGAGAACCAGAGTTAGATAAGAAAAACATTTTTTTAAAGAGACTTACAATACTTTTTAAGGCGGAGAGACAAAGTGCACAAAAAATACAATTTTGAACTATTTTTTAAATCTTTTGATTAGTTTAAACACTTACAAAACATACCATTTTATAAGTGCAATAAGCCACTCTGGCCCATGGGGCAAGACCTTGTGTCTCATAACATACCCGGGGCATGCATTAATGTCCCGATACACCCATGGTCTGTCGTGGGTTATAGCATACAAAGCCTTGGTGAGGTCTATAAAGTCTGCATCAGTCAGCAAACCAGTGTCAAGGGCAACCACGATATCAGTAGTCAATCAGACAAAAGCAGTGTCCATTCCATGGTTCTTTCTAAATCTGTGTTGACTATTAATGATTAGGCCATGCTGTTTGATATATTCTTGAAGCTGATTATAAATTAGCCTCTCTAGTAATTTATTCAGGGAGCAGAGGAGTGAGATGGGATGGTAGTTTTCTACCTGCTCTTTAGACCCACACTTATGTACAGGAACCACAAGGGCCACTTTCCAAATGGAGGGGACACTTCCTTCTAAGAGGGATCTATTGAACAACATGGCAATAGGCTGGCTATGGCCGATGCTGCTAGGTTAAGGAGCTTGGGTTCAAACTTATCGTAATCAGTGGAGCCTTCCACTTTATGTCGCCTAAGGAATTTGAGCACCTCCTTCCTTGTCACCAGTCTAAAGTGGAAACTAGGGGAGGGAAAGTTGTTTTCTGTGAGGTCAGGAGGGGAGGAGGAACTGGGGAGGGGAAGTTGTTCTCTGGGAGGTCGGGGGGGGGAATGGGATGATTCTTATACCTGTCTAAGTCAGTGAAGAATGAGTTTAGGGCCTTGGCAGAGGCTAGGGGAGTTACTATACCACTTTCCATCTGCCACAATGTCACATTCACTAGTGCTGGCATGCCGCTTAAAAAGGGCATTCATTTGCGACCAAAATTTGTTTGGATCTGAGAGATGTCTTGTAAGGTCCTAAGGTAACTACATTTAGCAGCCTTTAGATCCCTTTTGCATTTGTTATGCAATTCTCTATATCTGTGCCAATCTCCTGTGAGGCCTGAGGCTTTGAAGAACTCCCATGCTCTGTCCCTCTCCCTCTCCCTCTCTCTCTCATGAGCTTTTTTAGCCCTTGAGTCAGCCATTTAGATTATTCCCCCTTGACTCTTAGTTATTTGGGGGGGGGGGTTATGTTTATTAGCTGCAGATAGAAAACTGTTTATAAAGAAGTCTAGGGCTGTTCCTATATGAGTGAATTTTCTTATTTGGGTGTAATCAGGGATCAGAAAGGAGCAGTGGACATGGCTTACTTGGATTTCAGCAAGGCTTTCAATACCATTCCACATAGGAGACCGGTAAGCAAATTGAGGAACTTGGAGTGGGTAATAAGGTGATAACCGGGGTAAAAAACTGGCTAGGGAATAGGATGCAGAGGGTGGTGGTAAGTGGTGTTCACTCAGAAGAAGGGAGGGTGATCAGGGTGTACCTCAGGGATCAGTGCTGGGACTGGTCCTCTTCAATGTCTTTATAAGTGACATGGCAGAGAAACTGGAAGGAAAAATCTGCCTCTTTGCAGATGTCACCAAGATATGCAACAGAGTGGATACTCTGGGGGTGGGTTGAAAAAGATAGATAGGGCTCTGAAAAAAAATGGAGGAGTGGTCAAGGGTATGGCAGCTGGGTTTTAATGCACAAAAGTGCAAAATAATGCACTTGGGCCATAGAAGCCTAGGACTGGAGTACAAAATGGGTGGAGTGATATTGAGACCAAGCAAGAAAGAGGTATAGGGATAATCATATCAGATGACCTAAAGGTGGCCTGGCAGTGTGACAAGGCAGTCGGAAGGACTAGAGGGATTCTGAGGTGCATAGGAAGGGGTATCACCAGCAGGAAGAGAGAAGTGGTGTTGCCTCTATATCGATCACTGGTAAGACCTCACCTTGAGTATTGTGCCCAGTTCTGAACACCACATCTTGAGAAGGACATAGAGTGGAGGTGATCCAGAGGAGGGCTACCAAAATGGTGCTGGGTCTGCATTAAAAGCCCTATGAGAAGAGGCTTAAGGAGCTGAATATGTGCACCCTGGAGGAGAGGAAGGAGAGGGGGGATATGATATAGACATTTTAAATACCTCATGGGGGTGAACCATGTAGGTATGCCAACACGACAATGACACCAACACAGTGACATACCTCATTGTCAGTAAAATCTTCATTTCACCAACAGGTCGCTGTGTTGATGCACCCATGACATAGGCACACTGTCTCCCAGTCCTGCACCCCCTTCCTGAATCAGCTCTGACTGGAGTTGATAATTCATAGTTAGGTGTGTGCAGAGCCCCCAATAGAAAACAGGGACCGAGATACGGATTTATGCTCCGCAACTTGCGTTGACATAAATCCCGTCGCTGAGATTCCGGTTGACAAAAAGTGTTGTTGAACCAGCATCATAGATCAAATAATGTATAGGAGAGGATATTTTTCAGAGAAAAAGGTGCTTTAGAACAAGGGGGCATGCTATGAAGCTGGGGGAAGGGTAAATTCAGGAGGGATGTGAGGAAGTACTTCTTTACAGGAAGGGTGATGGATGACTGGAACAGCCTTCCAGCAGTGGCAGTGGGGGCAAAATCAGTGGTGGGGTTCAAAAATTCCTGGGACAGGCACAAGGGAATTGTAGGGGTAAGGAAGGGAGGGGAAGAGATGATGCTGTAGATTAGCAGCAGATCTGCAGCAAAAAATGAAGGTTAAAAAAAAATGGACAGACTGGGTGGGCCAAGTGGCCCTTATCTGCCATCACATTATATGTGTCTGTGTTTCTAAAGGCCTCTTAGAGAAACATAGACTCAATTATATCACTGTCAGGGCAAGCAGAAGAGATTTCTCTGATGAGCAGGTCAAGATAGAAGGAGGATTTTTCCTTATCAGCAAAGAAATACTTGTAATGAAAACTATGAACAATACTTCATGTTTCTCTTTTGTTTATGTGTGTAAGGAGGGTGTGATGAACAGAGAATTAACATTTAATTAATTAATTTGTTTTGTTTTTAATTTAAGGTAGTTTTACTTTTAGGGCCCAGTTAAAGGTTTTTGCTGTGTATAGGTAGCAGCCATGTTTGTGATGGAGGATCAGTTCTTGTAGGTGGACTGATGGAACATCAGCTCTGGTTGTAGAGGACTGATTTGTTCATTGTGTGATGTGACTACTAACAAATCCGGTCAAGCTTAGGACCAGGATTATTGTGCATTATGTTCTAATAATGCACGGTCACTTGACCAGCTTTACCCAATTAAAGTTCTTTGATTTTTAGACTCATGTTATAAGTGCTCTTAATTTTAACTTTGCCCTTAGTGAAAGGTTATGGATGTAAATATCTAGAAAATTTGAAGCATGCCCTAAGGTTTATCCAAAGGGTGTACTGCCTTGAAGTACAACAAGCTGACTGCCTACTTTGGAAGCAGTATAGCGCAGTGGTTTAAAGCTCCAAGCTGCAAACCTGGAGACCTGGGTTTGAATCCCACAGCCCGACTTGCATACTGTGTGACCCTGAGCAAGTCACTTAACTTCCCTGGGCTCCCAGGTCGCACCTGGAAATAAGCTTTGGCTTAGTGTGCCTTTCCTGGTTAAAAATTTCCCCTTTACTCTGACAGCCTTCTATCCCTCCCTTTCTCTGCAACAATTTTGGCTATCTAAGCTCTGGTTCTATAGCCTAGGGTATTGTAGGAGTCGCCTGTGCATGTCCTATCAGTATATGGAAGCAGGAAGAATATCATCTAACCCCTACTAAACAGTATGCTGAGGATGAGATCCTGTTCCAATCAAACCTCCACTGGTGGAAGGGGAGGCACGAGAAGCAACAGACTGGAAGATTCATTCACCGAGCATGGGGGTAGAGGGGAGAAGAGAATAGACCTTAGCACCCACCAGGCTGCCACATCCCATCAACTGATTAAATAAGTCAATCATGTATCTGCTGGGGATCACCAGCTTTGAGTCAGCGTGCTGCAGAAAGGGTAATTGGATTCGGCTGCCTTGTCCTCGGCTCTGCCTTATTAACATGGCTTATGTTTAATTAACCTCTGTAGAGTTTGTTGGAGCAGGTTCAGCTTGGCATGTGGCACCAGTAGGTGTGCCCCTCATTTCCCAAGACAAGGAAATAGGCCTGTAGTTAGATAGGCATCCAGGGTCACTCCCCTTTAAAAATGGGGACCACCCTGGCTGACTTCCAACCCCCAGGCAAGTAGCCCAACTCAGTAGATCAATTAAATAAGTAGGCTAGTGGCCTGGCAATACGGGTCGCTGTGAATCTTAGCATGGTTGTCGCAGACCATTTGGTCCACAACTCCCCTTTTTCTTCAACTGTAGAAGAATTTCCTGAATGTCATAATAGCCTATAGTTTTAAAAGCAAACTGAGGCACTCCAGTATAACCAATATTCCAGTGATTATTTAGGGGTGTCGAGGGGGTGTCAGAAAAAAAAAATCCTGAATCCACAAAATACTTCTTAAATCTATCAGTGAGAGCTAGCTCTCTTTCAAACACTTCCTCATTTGATAAGTGAATCTGAGTTTTGGATTTGGTTTGCCCACTTAAATCATTCACGAACCCCCAACATTTTGTTGGAGGCTGTACAGATTCCAGGGTCTTGGCTTTGAAATGTTTGTTTTTAGTATCCCTAACATTGGACACATACAGATTTCTTAATTTCCTATAATTTTGCCAATCCCCCACATTTCCTGATCTACGTGCCTTTTCCCAGGCTTTGTTTTTATCATGTTTCATTTTCCTTAGTTTTAATGTATACCACAAGGTCGAATTTGATTTTATTCTTCTGGATACAAATGGCATGTGATTATTGCAGGCCAAGAGAAACTCGGTCAAGAAATAATCCCACGCTAACTCCAAGGCAGGAATTAATTCTAATCGATCCCAGCTTACACAGTCAAGATCAGCTAAAAACCCAAAATAGTCAAACCGTTTAAGTGACCTGAATCTCAAAATTCTTGAAGGACCTTTAATCTTTATTTGCCCTCTTTTACAAAAAACTAAATTATGGTCACTGAAGATATCAGCAGCAACCCAAGAAGAGATGTAATTATGGGGGCAATTTGTTAGAATAAGGTCAATCAGGGATGAGTCATCAGGCCTGTGTATGTTAATACGGGTGGGTTCTGATATTAATTGAACCAGACCAAGGCTTAAAGCAATTGTTTTAAGTCTTTGAGACATAGCTGGATGTAACCAATCTGCATTAAAATTGCCAAGAATCAAAAATTCATGGGAAAAGGTAAAGGGAGCCAAAACATCATGAATGGTATCGAAGACCTGCATGGATGAATTAGGGGGTCTATATCCCCCAAATAAGAGGAGTGGTTTACCCTGTCCAAAGTTAAATTCCCAAACCAGATATTCACATCTAGTTGGATCAGGGTTACAGGCTAAACGGGTAGGAGAGTGTTTCTCCAAGTAATAAATCATAATGCTATCAACCACCTTATTTCTGTCTACCCTCATACAGTAGAATTATAGCCAGATATTTTTAAAAGAGACTATCATCATGTTTTTTTCCTAGCCAAGTTTCTGAGAAAATCATGATATCTGGCTCCTAATCAATTGTAAACTCCCTTATCAAATCCATTTTTGGAATTAAACTCCTAACATTTGCATGAGTAATTAATAGGCCATTATGATTCCTTAGATTATTTACAGGTCCAGGATTTACTGCAATGTCCCCACTTTGAAGCAATATTAACACAATACACATCTTAGTCATGAAAGATCTTTCTAAAACTTTAAATTTGGGGTAAACCATACCTTCTTAAGTTCTTGACCAACTCAAGTTCCCAACCCCACCCTCAAGCAGTACCTCCCCATCTTAACCTGTATTTGATTCTGGGTCAAACTAGGGCAGTTATTTAACCATTTGCTGTATGGCTCATATATAGGTTTGGGCAGCTCAACGCATACTGCAGTCCCAGGACGGGTTATAAAACCACATCCATTAAGACAGATATCCCACATACAGCGATGCCCTACCACTTCCCATTGCTGAGACCCTGTAATTACAAACACCAAAATTAAGTATATAACCAACCCAGTAACTGCTTTACCTAAAAATATCCCAGCAAATACTCTCAAAGTTTTCCTTAATTTCTTTAATAAAGGTTTTTTTTCTAAGCGTTCCTTATATATTTCATTTTCTAGGTAATCTATGGAGTGAATGGCAGCCAGTTTGTCAAATACTGAGATATCGGGATAAAATACAGGGAGGGACACTGTAAAGGAGATGTACATGATATTCTTTAGGGAGCAGGACCCCTTCCCATAACAGGAGCCTCGACTGGGATGGGGAGTTATGTATTGTAAGTTCTGGATGGTGTCTGAGGAGAGGGACCTGCAACTGCTTATGCAGTCCCAATTAACATTCTCCTTTTCAGACATGCATTGACGGTAATACCATTTGGCAAGGTGGGTATCTTTTATAAGGTTAGGGATGTGGCCATTTTCTACACTTTGCAGTAACTTGGTTATAGTAGTTAAAACATATCCTCCATAAGCAGTGCAGATTATTTCACTTCCTATCTTTTTCTCTTGTGCCTCTTTATTGCTGGCCTGACTAATTTCATTTACCTTAGATTGTGTTTCATTAAATAGCCTGGTAATATCATGCATATTAAAGATTGTAAGTCTTTCCTCCTGGGTGATGCCCTCAATACCATGTAATTCTGCTTTGTCTATTACCTGGGCCTTGTTGTTTTCAAAGTATTTCATGGGGTTTGTAATTTTATCTTTGTCTGCTCTGTTCCAAATGGAGATATCTGAGCCAAACAGACCAGTGGCTGTACTTACCATACCTCCTATTTCTCCTAGACCTAGTGCATTAAGTCTCCTGGTATGGTAAATACCATCATTTGCAACATTTCAAATAATCGCTTGTCCTTCTAACTGATCCTGAGCTCTCTGTTGATTAGAAGCTATTATGTCTACTAATAATGATACATAAAACAAAGAAACATTACTTTGTGTATAGTGTCCAAATTCTGCCATGTTCCAATGTGAACTATTTAAAACAATAGGTATATGCATAAACTGAACATTATTTATTAAAGTCCCTGGTACTGAGGTGGATGTCAGTCCACTTTTGGATCCTGGATTCAGCTGTGGGCATCGTGTGGGTGACTGGAGGGGTCCTTTAGTGAATATGGGGTACCAGTCTTCTTTGGTGGGAGAAGGCAGGGGAGATGATTTGGTAGTAGGTGGTTGGACCCGAGGTTTTGGAGTTTGGGACGGGATGCCCACCACTTGAACACACTTGTGGTACAAGATAGGGGTTCTATAATCAGCAATTTCGGTGCAGACCCAGTCTGCACAGGCAAAGTATATGTAACACCACTGTCCAAAGTCATCTTGTTTGATGTCCTTTACTGTAAACACAATGAGAAGCTTATTTATGCATTTTATGGATATCCTTCCCTTGTAGTGGGCTGTATCAGTCACATACACATCTGCCCACTGATCTTGGGGTCAAATGGCCCAACTATGTATGTGTTTGGGCCCTTTACACTGCACCCCTGAGGGTCGTATCCCAAAGTGGTCAGCCCTGGAGATTGAAATGCTGTTATCTAATGGTTGGGGAGCATTACTTAAATTGTTTGAGGAATACTCTTTCCTTCTTGCATGGAGGTTTGTCATCACAGAGCCCTGGTTTCCCTGTGGGATCCATGTTTACATTGCGGTACCACTCTACCCATTCTATGGTGTCCCCATTGATGCTGTAGGTCCAGCCTCTGTACTTTGTGCCAGCACCTTGCACTTCTTTAAGGCACAGGGTGAAGATTACAATCAGCACCTTTTAGCCTGTTGCATGGTGATGGGCCTCATTTTGAGCTTCTATTCTTGGCCCCGCTGTGTACAAAAGAAAGATCAAGGTTAGCAACTGTTCCTATTTAATGCTTTTTAACTGGTTGATGTGATACCATTTGAGCACAGGCTGTTTTTTCTTGCCTATGATTTTTAACAAGTACACTGCAGGGCTCACTTTGTCAACAATGGGAAAGGGTCCTTTCCATGAGGCACGAAAGCATGTTCCTTTTTAGCATAATTTTTAGCCATTACCAAATCTCAAATTTGATATTCAAATGGATGTACCTTTTTGTTAAAATAGTTTTTCATCTGTTTCTTAGATTTAATGTTTGTAGCCACAAACTTATTAACTTCTAAAATGTATGCTTCCATTTGTTTGATCCAATTTTCTGTTACAGCCCCTTGCAACACAGGGGATCCTGAGGGTAGCAGCAGGTGCCTGGGGGTTCTCATTAATCTTCTGGTCATAGCCTGATATGGGTTAATACTGGTAGTTCTGTGTGGTGTAGACCAGATTGCCATCAAGCACAGAGGTAACATTTTAGCCCATTGCATTGGTTTATAAGAACAACATTTTAACATTGTTTTTAAAGTTCTATTTCGACGTTCTACTTCTACCCCTGATGATTGTGGGTGGAATGCCATGTATAGTTCTTGTTTAATATTTAGCATAGCTTGCAACTGTTTAAAAATGTTGCCTCTAAAAGATTCCCCTTTGTCTGATGAGGTTACCTGTGGCAGTTCCCACCTAGAAAATAGCTCAAAGAGAAAAATATGTGCTGCTGTATGGGCCTCCATGTTTTTCATGGGAAAAGCTTCCATCCACTTAGAAAACATGTCGATAACAACTAGGCAATGAGTAAAATTACCTGGTGTGCGGGGCAATCCTGTGTTAAAATCCATCTGTATGTGGTCCCGGGGGCCAGTTGAAAGCAAGAGTGCTTTGTTGGAGGTATGGGGGGGGGTTGATTTGTAAGCATGGTAAGCAGCAATTGTACCTCTCTTGGAGGTGCTCTTCCATTTGTGGCCACCACATGGAGGCTTTAACTTTTTCAAGTGTCTTGGGGAGAGAGAGAATAGTGTCCTCCTGTGGAGTGGGTATGGTACAAATGAAATACCTCATCTGCTAGGTCTGGGGGCACACAGGTGACTGGAAAAGCTTGGTCAGATTCTCAATATAAGAGGACCAGCGTGGGGGTACTGCCCCTGCTAGATGTGTCTTTGTTGCCCATGGGTGGGGGCAGGAAGGGAACACTGCTGTATATGCCAGTTAACCACCAACTGGTAAGGAGGATAGGTCTGTTGTAATGATTTGAGATCTGGGGGGGGTTGCATATGTTACCGCTGTTATGGGCAGTAGCATGTGGCTCTAGGGTGGATGCCAGGTGAAGCCCTGCAAGGCTGTTGCCTGCGCCGCTTGATGGGCTGCCTGATTGCCCTCTGCCTGCGGGGTGCCAGTGGAATATCCCTTGACTTTAAAAATTGTTGCTGGGTGGTTGTGAGCTAGTAACAAATACACAATATACTGTAACAACAATACATGGGCTAAAGGTTTACCATTTGAGGTTAAATAGTTATTGCACATGTACAAAGGCAACATAGCAACGGTATTTACCACATAAACACTATCAGTATAAATGTAAACTGATTTTTCAGTAGCATTTTCTAAAGCACAAGTAATAGCAGCTAGCTCGGCATACTGAGAGGAGTGTGGAGTACACGAGTGGGAGGTAATTTGTTGTTGGGTTACCACCGCAAATCCTGTATTTGGCTTACCTTCTACATAGTATGAGGAATCACCTGTATACCATTTTTCAGCTGTAGGTAATGGGGTGGCAAGGGCTAGGGATTTAGGTAGGTGCATAGCATAAGAAAAAAATTACTCACCTTAGTAATGTTGTTTCTTCTAATGGAGTCTTGCTGTATTATGACATATGCAGTGAGTCCCAACCTTCGAACTGCTCTGGAGGTGAAAGAGTTAACTTTCCATGCCAGGCATGGAACGCTGAGCTCAAGCTCGGTTGAAAACTCTGTCTGTTGTTCTTCAAACTCAAACTGTCAGATCTTTATGAGCTAAACTCACTGAGGTCCTGTGTGGAAGCTGCAAACCTACACTAGCCAACTGGCTACTAAACATAAGAACACATTTTTTGGTCCCAAAAACAAAGACTCAAGTCAGGAGACCCAAAAAATGAAAAACACAACACCAATTCACCCCAAAAAAGAATGGGTGAACAACAAGGTGGGCATCTACTAAATGCCAACACTGCACTGCCCACCCATATCCCAAAAACAGAGGTTCTGAGAGCGGCAGGCAGGGGGGAGGTCATAATATAGCAAGACTCCATTAGAAGAAACAACATTACTAAGGTGAGTAATTTTTTGTTCAAACAACATGAAGTCTTGCTATATTATGACATATACAGACTACACAGCAGTACCTCCATGGAGGAGGGACAGAACCTACTTAGGAAATAGGCTCTGAAGCACAGCTGTGCCAAACCGAGCATCACTTCTAGCCTGGATGTCCAGGGAGTAATGCTTGGTAAAAGTGTGAACTGTTTTCCAGGTAGCTGCTTGACATATCTCTAGGATAGGGATGCAGCTGTACCTCTGGTAGAGTGAGCCCTCAGGCCTGAGGGAGGAACCTTACCCAGTTTTTCATAGCACAATTGGATACAAGAGACAATCCACCTGGCAATGGATCTTTTAGTGGCAGGTTTCCCTTTACTAACCTCACCATAAGTGAGGAACAGTTGGAGGGAGTCAAACCTGTGACCCTTGGTACATTCTATGGAGTAACTAAGGGCTCTTTTCACATCTAAACTGTGCAGTCTCCTCTCGCCAGAGGAGGAATGGTCAGTGAAGTATACAGGGAGAGACATAGATTGATTAAGGTGGAAATCTGAAACCACCTTAGGCAAGAACTTCCTGTTAGTCCTGAGGACCACCTTATCTCTATGAAAGGAGATAAAATCAGGCTCCACTGCCAAGGCTTGTAACTCACTTATGCATCTGGCAGAAGTGATGGCTACCAAAAACACAGTTTTCCAAGTCAAGTACTTAAGCTCTGCTGAAGACAAAGGCTCAAAGGGGGTTGCATAAGCTGAGCAATGTAAACATTAATATCCCAGGCAGGGGCAGGGTCCCTGAATGGAGGGCTGGTGTGAAGCAACCCCTTGGAAAACCTGGAGAATACAGGATGAGCTGAAAGAGAAGAGGGCTTACCTGCTGATAAGAAAGCAGACACAGCTGCCAGGTGCACTTTTAGAGTAGCTGGTCTCAGCCCCAAGGTATTTAAGTGGACCATATAATCCAGGACTGTTGGTAAGTCAGCAGATTCTGGGGAAATATGTTTTCCAGAGCACCATATGGAAAACCTCTTCCATTTGGAATTATAAGTAGCCCTGGTGGAAGGCTTCCTAGAAACCTTCAGGATATCCATTATACCTTGGGAGAGGTGTAGGTCAGCAAACTCTAACTCTTCAAGAGCCAGGCCTTGAGATTGAGAGATTTGAGGTTCGGGTACCAAACTCTCCCCTGAGCACAGGTTAACAGGTTGTGATTCCTGGGAAGACACAGGGGAAGGTGGACTGCTAAGGACAGTAGGAGTGGGTACCAAGGCTGTCTGGCCCAATCTGGAGCAATTAGGATCATCTTGAAGGGTTGAGATCTGATTTTGACTAGCACTTTGAACAGGAGAGGGAAGGGGGGAAAAGCAGAGAGAAACTTCCCTTCCCAACTGAGAAGGAAGGCATCCAGAGGGACTGAGCCCAACACTGGGGGCCTGCAGCAAAAAAGGGGAAGTTGGTGATTGTCTGGGGCTGCAAAAAGATCTATCTGCGGGGTGCCCCATCTGGCAAATACCACCTCCAAGACCAGAGGGTCCAGTGACCATTCGTGATGGCCCTGGGAAATCCTGCTGAGAGCATCTGCCAGGACATTGTCCTTGCCTGGGAGGTGAACTGCCATAAGGGAGGTGTTCAGTGAGTAAGCCAGAGACCACAACTTCATTGCTTTGGTGCACAAGGCCGTAGACCGAGTGCCCCCTTGCTTGTTGATGTACCACATTGTGGTGGTGTTGTCTGTTCTGACCTGAATAACTTTGTTCTGAACAGATTTGGAAAAAGCTTGAAGTGCTAGAAAAACTGCTCTGAGTTCCAACAGATTGATGTGGAGCAGAGATTCCTGAGGGGACCACAATCCCTGGGTAGTGAGGTCGCCCATGTGAGCTCCCCACCCCAAGAGGGATGCATCTGTAGTAAGGATTAAGGAGTGAGACTGAGGGGCAAAAGAAACCCCTGTCTCAGATTGCTCTAGTCCTGCCACCACTGTAGGGCTTGGATCGGGGTTTCGAGTCACTGGGATCAATTTGGTTAGAGGGTCTCTCCTTTGAGACCAAAAGGCTCTCAAGTGGAACTGGATGTCCCTCATCTGAAATCTTGCTCCCTGCACTACTGCTGTAGAAGCAGCCATGTGCCCCAGGAGCTGTAGAAAGTGCCTTGCTGGTCGAGAGACCTGCAGGGAGAATGAGGAGGCCAGAGAGACCAGGGTCCTTGCCCTGTCCAGAGGAAGGAAGGCTCTTGCCTTCTCTGTGTTCAGTTCTGTGCCTATGAAGGTGAGGAGCTGGACAGGCTCTAGAACTGACTTTGGAAGATTCAGAAGGAAACCTAGAGAAGTGAGCAGTTGCTGAGTTATCTGTAGATGTAACCTGACTTGGTCTGGAGACTGGCCTACTATGAGCCAGTCATCCAGGTAAGGGAAGATGGCAATTTTTTGCCTTCTTAGGTGGGCAACTGCTACTGCCAGGCATTTTGTGAATACCCTTGGAGCAGAGGTGAGGCCAAAGGGCATTGCTCTGAATTGGTAATGGCCTGAGGGCAGCTCGAATCTGAGGTACTTTCAATGGGAGCTTCTGATGAGAATATGGAAATAGGCATCCTTGAGGTCCAGGGATGCTAGCCAATCCCCTGGCCTTAGAGAGGGTAGAATAATTCCCAGAGTCACCATTTTGAATTTTGGTTTTAAAAGGTGCTTGTTTAAGTATCTGAGATCCCGGATTGGCCGCCATTCTCCTGTCTTTTTTGGGGTAAGGAAGTACCTGGAGTACAAACCTTTGCCCTGGTGTAGGGGTGTAACCCTTTACACAGCTCTGAGAGCTAGGAGGGAAGAGATCTCTGCCTCTAAGGCAAGAGCCTCTGGAGGATTTGCAGGTGGAAAGGATCTGGTTCTCATCTTTGGAAATTTTTTGAAGCTGAGAACCAGTCCCTGGCTTACTACTTCCAGGACCCACTTGTCTGATGTAAGAGACTTCCAGTCCTGGACAAAGTAAACCAGCCTGCCCCCTACAGGTAGCTGAGAATTGGCCCTGGGAACCCCATCAGGGTGCCTATTTGGCAGGGGCTTTGGGCTGAGGGGTGGAAGCAGGCCTGCTTGTACCCCATCTGCCGCTCTCTCTAAAGAACCCCCTCTGGCATAGGCAGAAGAGGAGACCTGGGCTTGGTAAAAAGGCCTATGGAAAGGCCTGCCCCTGCCCCTGGGAAGCTGCCTTTGAGGAGTGGCCTGCCTTTCTTTGGCCTGTGCACTCCTATAGGTGGTCCTATACTCATCCATTTTCTTCATGTAATTCTCTGTCTGCTCCCCAAACAGAGAATTACCCACAAAAGGAAAATCCATGGCCTTAGTCTGGGTATCCTGTGACAGGCTAGTACATCTGAGCCAAGCCATTCTGCGAAGTGCCACAGATGTAGCCATGACTCTTGATGACACATCATTAGTCCACTGCAGCATGGAATTGCACCTTGGATGCCTCAATACCATCAGCAGCCACCTGCTCCCGCTCCTTGGCAAGCTGGCCAGAGACCTGCTTTGCTAGAGCCATAACAGTATCCCATCTGGATTTCTGGTATGTGCAACATAAGCCATATAATTTGCCTGTTTGAGTCCCAAGGATGCTGCCATGTACTGTTTCTTTGCCATGGCATCAATCTTCCTGGAGTCCTTATCCGGGGTGTGTGAAGCCAAGGGAATATTAGCCTTGTCACAGGCTGCAGCCTGCACTACCCCAACATGGTTGCATTGTTGTGTGAGGAACTCCGTATCAGAGCCTGACAATGTGTACCTCTTGTCCATTCTCTTATCCACAGGAGGTATAGTGTGAGGAGCTTTAAAATTTTAAAAGTCTGTTTCCCAAAAGATTTATGCAAGGAATAGACAGTCTCCTAGACTCTGGGATATCCATCATTTCCCATAGTCAGGCTCCTCTTGATCATCCACAGCTTCCTCCATAGGGAGCTGGAGGGTTTCAGCCACTTTTATAAAACATAAAATGAGAAGGGACTCAGAAAGCCTGGAGGAGACACTCCTGAAGGTCTGTCTGGGAGATGTCCGGGTCAATAGGCACATCCAGACTTTCAAATCCACATTCACTCTCCTCCTCTCTCTTCCCCTCCTCTGGTTCATAATACTCTCTAACTCATACTCTTGAACTGGTGGAGCCGCCGAACCGGGCGCTTACTCAATGGTGCCGGTTCGGTCGGAACCGGGGAAAGCGACTGGACAATTTTTATCGCTTTGGCTATTTCTTCAGCGGTTGGAGAAGAAAGTTTTGGCTCCACACCAGCTGATTTTCTAGTCCTTTTTGCTGGACCCGCTCCTCCGAGTCAGATCTCCTTTTGCCCCAGGAAGTCTTGCCCTGGTCAGAGGGCACTCCCTCTGGTTCGGTTGAAACCGAACTGGGCTGGCCATCCGGTTCAGCGGACTTTTTGGCCTCCCTTTCCCTGAGCCTACCAACTCTCTTTTCCAGGTTAGCTGCAGGAAAACTTTTACAAATCTGGCAGTCTGCATTGAGGTGGTCAAACCCCAGACAATAAACACAGGTGGTGTGGGGATCAGCCTTGGCAAAGACTTCCCCACACACACTGCAGTGTTGAAACCCAGTGGGTCCGGTTTTTATTTGGGTTTCTCAGACATAGTGCCAGTCCTAACCAAACTTACCCGTTTATGGCAATCCGCCAGGTAAGACTCTCTTATCGGTTCCCAACCGTGTCACGGGTCGTGGAAAAAACCGTAATAAAATCCATTTTTTTTAGAACTGATAAGAACTGGTAACCACACACTAAAAGATAGATTAAGATATTTTAAGCAACCTGATTGGTTCAAACCGAACCGATAAACCATTTACAAGTTCCACACAGAAAGAAATAAATGTAAAACCTATCTAGTACTCACAATACCACAGATAGAGTCTGAACCGACCGGTTGCGGTTTAAATTCGGGTGAAAACCGAGAAAAACAATACTTTAACCGACAAAATGAACCGAGCAGAAGGAGAAATCTCTGGAGCGACTGTTCAGTGAGGCGGTGTAAAGAATCTGACGGTCTGAGTTGAAGAACAACAGACAGAGTTTTCAACCGAGCTCGAGCTCAGCGTTCCATGCCTGGCATGGAAAGTTAACTCTTTCACCTCCGGAAGAGTTCGAAGGTTGGGACTCACTGCATATGTCATAATATAGCAATACTTCATGTTGTTTGAAGTCAGAGGGCAGTCATATGGCTTTCTCATCTATAGGAGGTGTGCTGGCAACAAGGTTGTTTTCTTTGGAGTAATGTCCAGATCTCTCTGCAAGAACATTAAAGTCCACTGTGACAGTCTTTGAGAAGATACTTCTGTCTCCCCTGGTTTAAGCAGGTAGTTTAATGGAGTGTGGGTGGGGTATGCAAGACAGTCTTTTGCAGTCTGGTGATGTATATGAAGTGCTGCACAGTCCAAAATGTTGCTAGTAGATGATTTTTAGAGGCGGAGAATTTCTTTTCTACCTCAGTTAGCACTCTGGAGGCATAGGCAACTGGTCTCAACTTGTTTTGCTGTTCTTGGCACAAGACTGCAGCAATGGCAATTGGAGAGGCGGATACATCTAGATGAAACGGCAGTGCTGGGTTGGGCTGGATTATCGGTGTGGCTACTGATACTGCTTCTTTGAGTTTGCTCACAGTCATGGTCTGTTCTTGAGCTCATGCTGCTCAGATGTCGTCTATGGAAGCTTTAGCAAGTCATACAGTGGCCGTGCCAGTTCTGCATAAAAAGGTATGAAGTCTCTGTAATAGTTTGTGAGCCCTAGAAATGAGCGTAGGACAGTCTTTTTGACCTTCAGGTCTACTCTTCGAATAGTCTTTACTTTTGCCTCATCTGGCTGCTTACCGTTTGGAGTTACTGTGATACCCAGGAAGTTAACAGAGGCATTCATTAACTGGCACTTCTTTGGGTTTACTTTGAATCCATCTCTCTGTAGTAAAGCCAACAGTTCTGCTAACAAGGTTAAATGTTCTTTTTAAGTCTCTGTTGCTAACAGAATGTCATTAACATACTGCAGTACAGCTTGTGGCTTACAAAAGTGGATAAGTACTGCAGGCATTCTTTTGTAGAAAGTGATTGGTGAGCTATGGAATCCTTGTGCAAGGTAGTTCCACATCAACTGTTTACCTTTCCAGGTAAATGCAAATTTGTTTTGTGAGTCTTTATGCACCAGCAAACTCCAAAATCCATTTGCAATGTCCAGAGTACTGAATACCTTTGAATGGGGGGGGGGGGATTTGGGACAGGAGGGAGGGAGGGGGTTTCTCTGACTACTGAAGCACATGCTGGGGTGACTAAATTTAGCTTTTGGTAGTCTATAGTTAGTCTCCTGCTTCCATCGGGTTTTCGTACTGGCCAAATTGGGGAGCTAGTCATGGACTTGCACTCTTTCAATACCCTTTGCTGTAATAATGACTGAATAATAGCATCTACATCATTTTCACATTCTGTTGGGATTTTGTACTGGTTTTGGGTGGCATGAGTCTTTCCCGTGATGTCTTCCTCTTGGTCTAAATGACTGCAGTCATGATTGTGCTTGGCAAATGCCTCAGCATGCTGTGCAATTATTTATACAACAGCCAGGGAGCTATGAGTTGGAAGGGGCAGAGTCTCAGGTTTTTTAATAGTAAAAACAGCATCTACATCAAAAATAGTAACAAGTTCCTCAGTATCTGGGACCTCCTCTGGTGCTAACAATAAGTTGGGTTTGAGCCACACCCTGTTGTTGGTGTAGTCAATTAGTGCCACGGTAGACCGGAGGAAGTCAGATCCTAAACTATTATTTTCATCAGGTAGATGCATAAGATGTGCTAGCAGAGAAAAGATACATCCATTCATTTTGATTTTGGTTGGTTTTGCTTTAATGGCAGTTGCCCTTGAGCCCTGAAAAATATAGTCGCACCAACTCTCGAGTAGCAAGCAGATGTTTTTCTGATTGCAAGGTATGTATGTTGGACATGGAAGCCCCTGTGTCAATTAACATGAACTGCTGTGGGCCTCTATTCACAGCTACTGATATGACTGGACAATTCCATACATCATGCCAGAACCTTGCTACTATCCATAGAGAGGCCACGCATCCCTATTGGGGAGGTGAGTAGGTTACTTCATTCACTGCTTGGACAGCTTCTAATTATTCCATTTTTAACCTCATGTTATAGAAACATAGACACATATAATTTGATGGCAGATAAGGACCACTTGGCCCACCTTGTCTGCCCATTTCCCTACCTAATGGATAAGCTGCAGATCCTAGTTAACCAACAACCTACTTCCTCCTGACTCCCACTAGATTTGCCTTATGTCCGTCCCATGTATTCTTGAATCCCCCTACTGTTTTTGACTCTACGACCTCCTTAGAAAAGCTGTTCCATGCATCCACAACCCTCTCCATGAAAAAATACTTCCTCACATTAACTCTGAGCCCTCCTTCCCCATCTTCAAATTGTGCCCCAATGTTCTTGCACATCTCTTTTTCTGAACTATGCTACCCTCTTGGACTTTGTTGATTCCCTTGAGGTACTTGAAAGTTTCTATCATGTCCCCACCTCTCCCTCGTTTCCTTGAGGATATACATATTAAGGTCCTTTAGTCTCTCTTTGTATGTCTTCTGGTGCAGACCCTGCACCATTTTGGTTGCCCTCCTCTGGACAGCTTCCATCCTGTCTATGTCTTTGCGGAGATGGGGCCTCCAGAACTGCACGCAGTACTCCAGATGGGGTCTCACCAACTGTCTGTACAGAGGGATAACAACTTCCTGTTTTCTACTGATGATGCCTCTCCCTATGCATCCCAGAATCCCCCAGCCCTCCTTACTACCTTCTCACATTGCTTGCCTACCTTTAGGTCATTTGATATAACTACCTCCAGGTCCCTTTCCATTTTTGCTATTGTCAGTATCTTACCCCCATTGCGTACTCTTCCCCTGGGTTTTTGTTTCCCAGGTTCATTACTTTGCACTTCTTTCCGTTAAATCTAAGCTGCAATACATTTGACCATTCCTCCAACCTTGCCAAGTCCCTTCTCATCCTTACTACCCCAACTTGTGTATCAACCCTGTTGCAAATCTTTGCGTCGTCTGCAAAGAGACATACTTTTCCTTCCAGTCCCTCTGCAATGTCACTTATAAAGACATTAAAAAGGACTGGTCCCAGTACTGAACCCTGCGGTACTCCACTAGTAACCCCTCTTTCTTCACTGTGGACTCCATTTATTATTACCCTCTGCGTCCTGTTGTCCAGCCAATGTTTTACCCAGGCTACCACCCTGGGACCCACTCCCAGGCTAGCTAATTTGTTTATTAATCTTTTGTGCAGGACTGTGTCAAATGCCTTGCTAAAGTCTAGGAATGCCATGTCTACAGCCCCTTCCTGGTCTACTATTTTGGTCACCCAGTCAAAGAAATTGATTAGATTCATGTAACATGACCTTCCCACTGTGAATCCATGCTGCCTTGGGTTCTGTGCCCCACTGGCCTCTAGGTACTCAACAGTTCTTTCCTTCAGAAATGATTCCATCATTTTCCCTAGCACTGAGGTCAAACTGACAGGTCTGTAGTTTCCTGCCTCTGTCTTGCTCCCACTTTTGTGAAGGGGAATCACATCCACCCTCCTCCAATCCTCAGGTACCACACTATCCTCCCATGATTTGTTAAAAGGGTAGTCAGTGGTGTTACTAGTTTTCCTTAGTTCTTTTAGAATTCTGGGGTGAATCCCATCAGGCCCCATTGCTTTGTCTACCTTCAGTTTTAGGGTTCTTTCAGAACCCTTTCTTCTGTGAAAGGACTGATATCGACCCCCTATCCAGAGTGCTTCTATTGACTAGATTAGGTACCTCCCTCCTTTTCTTTGTGAATACTGAGCAGAAGTATTCATTCAGTATCCTTGCTTTTCACTGTCCCCTCTGCCCACCCACCCTCCCTCCTCTTTATTCAGCCTCAGTATCTCTCCTTTGTCTTTCTTCGCCCTAATGTACCTATAAAGATTTTATCTCCCTTCTAACCAAGTTGGCTATCTTTTCTCGTTTGAGCCTTTGCTATTCTGACTGCCATCCCTGCTTCCTTCTGCTTTAATTAGTACAATTCCCTGTCCTGCTTCTTCTGTGTTTCCTTATACTTCCTGAAAGCTATCTTTTTCTCCCTAACCTTCCCCGCCACCTCTTTTGAGAACCATAGTGTTTTTTTCTTTCATTTTGATTTGTTTATTTGCTTCACACAAAGGCTTGTTGCCTCTGTGATGGCAGTTTTGATGTGTCCCCATTGTGGCTCCACCTCTCCTTCTTGCCTGTTTGCTAGTGCTTTTCTGAGGCACTCTCCCATTCTGACAAAATCAGCCCTCCTGAAGTCCACTGCCTTCACTTTTGTATGGCTTGACTCTACAGCTGAGTTTATCGTGAACCATACTGTTTGGTGGTCACTTGTTCCCGGATGGCTACCCACTTCTGTATCTGAGATCCTCTGTCCATCCCCATTTGAGAGTACCAGGTCTAAGATTGCTCCCTCCCGAATGGGTTCCAACACTAGCTGTCTGATTCATGCCCCTTGTAGGGCATTGAGAATGGCCCTGCTCTTGGATGTGGCTGCAGCAAAGGGGATCCAGTTAATATCTGGCATATTCAGGTCCCCCATCAGCAATATTTCCCCTTTCTCTGCCATCTTAAGTATGTTTTCTATCATTTCCTTGTCCATTTCCTCCCCCTCAGACAGGGGTCTGTATACAACCCTGTGAAGATTGTGGTGCCATTTCTAGTCTCCAGGGTGACCCACAGTGCCTCCTCTCCTCCATGTTTACCCTTTAGTTCCATTGCTTTGATTCCTTCCATTACATAGAGAGCTGCTCCTCCTCCTCTTCTACCCTCCCTGTCCCTCCTGTAGATTGTGTACTCTGGTATGTTGACATCCCAGTCATGGTTCTTTGTGTACCATGTTTCTGTAACTGCCATGATATCCAGGCATCCTTCTTCCATCAAGGCCACCAATTCAGGAAGCTTGTTACCTAGACTACAGGCATTGGTACTCATTACCTTCCATGTTTTGATGGCCTTACCCCTTTTTTGACCCATCCCTGTCCTTGCTGCCTTTGCCTTTTTATTCATTTACCCCTGCCCTTCTCCCTATTGACTTCTCTATCTTGGTGTTTACCTCACTAACTTCCCTGATATTTTTTTGGGGGGGCTAGGATTTCCCTTCTCCTTTTCAGTGGCTCCCACCTTGGCTAGTTTAAATGCTTGCCAGTGAAGCATTTAAACCTATCACCTAGGATCCTGATTCCCCTTCTGGACAGATGCAGACCATCGCACCAGTATAGGCCTGCATCCCTCCAGGTGTACCCCCAGTCCCCAGTGAAGCCAAAACCCTGAGCTCTGCACCAGTTTTTTAACCACTGATTGAATCCCATGGTGCGGAGCACCCCAGCCTCACCCATACCATAGACAGGCAGCACCTCCAAGAAGATTACAGTGCATGCTACTTGTCTAAGGCCCCCCCTCAACTCCATAAATTCCTCCTGCACTGCTCTGATCCCTTTTCCAGCCAGGTCATTTGTCCCTAGGCGGACAATGACATCCAGCTCCCTCCCCCATGCAACTGCTCCTGCGATCCTGAGGATTCGCTCCCTGTCCCTCCAAGCCATGGCGCCAGGCAGGCACCTTACCTCCCTCCCTCAGTTCTACCCTCCTAACAATGGAGTCCCCCACCAGGAGTTGTTTCCTTCCCCTGTGGGGTCCCATGCCACCCTCTTGTGGGTCTCCTTTGTGGAGATTCCCAGCATCCTCCTTGGTCTCCACTGCAGGTGCCTCTGTAGAGGAACCACACTCTGCCAGAATGGCATATGAATTGTGGAGAGGTACAACTGCAGGGATGTGCCTCTGTTCCACCACCCTCACCCTCCCTGAGCCCACTGTGGTCCAACTGCTCCTCTTTCTTGGCAACCTCTGAGGCAGCGGCGGTGGCCCTGGTGGTCTCTGGGTGGGAAAGAAGGTCCCCCAAATCCTGGCCAACTAAGCCTGGAGATGAGCAACCTCCTCCCTCAGCCCAGAGAGGAGTCTGCAGATGGGACAACACCACATCCTCCAGAACATCTCCCAGAAGACTGCTGCTCCACAGGAGTTATGTAATTCCCATAGGAATTCCCCATGAGTGGGTACTATGACTCCTGAGAGTTGCACTGGCACAGATGGCACCGATGCCTATAACATGGAGCATTTGGACTTGATGAGTCCTGGCTGTTGACAATAGTAACAGACCATGGGAGTTTTAGCTGTCCGGGATTAAGTAGCCATTTGTTTCGGTGGTCCTTCCACCGTGGCTATTCTAGTCCTGTCCTGGGAATGGGCAAGAGCTTCTGCTTTTCATAACCTAGCCATTAGACTGAGGTACTGCGTACTGTCAGTAACCAATACTCCCATGAGTGACCTAAGCTCTGGTAGGATGCTTGACAACAACCTCTTTTTAAAGGTTTCGTCATTGAATGTGGGGTGGGGAAGGTGAAGCAGTAATATGTGTATAGGTGCTCAGCGTAGCCCGCAACTGGCTCCCACTTTCTGTTATGAGCCATTGCAAAGGTTTGGTGGAAGTCTATGTCCCCGACCACTAATTGGGCCACTTGTGCCAGGAACCTATTAATAGTCCAATTGTTTCCCTGCTGGGCATTGGCAGGGAGTCCTGCATGTAACTCTGAATGGAGGCAATTGAGAACTACTTCTCTTAAGTCCTCATCTTCTAGAGAACTATGCAGCCTTTTGAAAGGACTAACTCGGCTAAAAACATCATCTGCATTGTTCCCAGGATTTATGGGTCCTAGTTCTCGGCTTAAATCCAATATGTCTGCCCCACTAAAGTTGTGCCAGGTGATGGTTTGCCTGGTGGTTTGTCCCTGGTTATTTCAATGTATTTGGGTGACTATAGGGACCATAACAGAGGTCCAAATACAATCATCGGGGTATTTTTGGCAGTGTTCCTGCCAGTCAGCATTTTCTATGTGGTCCGCACTAGGTTTGGAGGAGTTTTGTGAGAGGCACCTAATGGCTCCCTGTGCCTCTTCCAAACACTTGGTTAGGTGGTGATTTTCTTTTTATAGGTGTTGGTTGTCTGTTTGAGCTTGTGAGGTAGCAGCTTCCCTGACTGATGCTGTTTGAGCAGCTGTAGTAAGGACTTGCTGGTGTCCTTGTAACATTCTAATTTGTTGTTTGCTCTGTTCTAGTTCTGTTAGTAACTTTTCTCTTTTGGTTTTCCACTGTCCTGCTATCCAGCAGGTGCAGAACACAAGGGCCTCAGTGCCCTCTTTACTGAATGTACTTTTTTTCCTTAACACAGCGTTCAGCATGTCCTTGAGCTTGGACCCAGGGATCTATCACTCCCTGTATACATTTGACCAGCTCCTCAGCATGTTCACATTTACCCAACTTTTTCCTTAATTTATCCATGGACATTTACTAGTAGGTTCGAAATACTTTTCAAACTTTCAGTGTCCAATAGACACCTTTTCCTGGTACCGCAGTTAGGTTACGACCCTTACCTGCGTATACCCTGTCTAGTTTTACCTATTTTACTTACTGGACTGATCCAGACCAGAACTGAATCAAGTCCTGCCTGCAGTCACCAGAAAACATAGAGTGTTTTTGACCAGGTTCAGCTTGGCCTGTAGCCGGGGGCCCAGAAAGTCACACAGACTACACTTTAGTTGTTATAAGCTCTATGCTTTTATTGCAGCAGAGTAAAAAGTCCCTAATACAAACCAAACTAGACAGCAAACAGCCCACTACTGTTAGAGCTACAAGCATACAGAGAATACAGAGATGATCAAAACTGATATTACCCCTTGTCGTCTGGGAATTCAAGCGCCACTGGATTTTTATGGTAGGTAGTTACCTGCTTCTTTCTTCTTAGAATTCTGGAATCCACTGAGGCTCACAATTTAAGCTTCTTATATACACCAGTTGTTTATGATAAGAAAGGCAAAAAGAGGAAGTTTTGCAAGATAGTTTTTTTTAAATATGACAGACTGTCTCTCATCAGCACTTTGTCTCCTTGCATGTACCACCAGTTCCTTCTTTCGATCACGTCCAGTCTGGTATGACATCCTGTCCATACACAAAAATACTTTGCTAGCAAAAAAACATTTTGCTAACTGTTGCAATTTTTGCCTTGAACAAGGTGTGTGCCTTTTAACTCTTTATTTTCTAGTACTTTTTTCATTAAACACTTTGCTATTATCTTACAGTCTTTTTTCCTTCAACACATTACTTTTATCCAACATTTTACTGTAATTCCATACCTCCACTTAGGAGGGAAAACCCAGTTCTCATGACTGCATGCCAGATCATTCACATGAATCTGTGTGCAGAAGATCTAGCAATACCTGCCCCTTGTTTATGGTGAGAAAGTGGTTCCATCTACCAGTGCTGCGGCACATGCTCAGAAAGTTCTTGCAGCCACAGAAAGGTATGCACTATAATCGAGCCCTAGGGAGCCCCCCCATAACCAGTTCTGCATGCATAGTGTGGGCATTGCAATCTCCTTTAGTCTACTATGCCCTCTAAATATATTTTTTACTTGGTGATGTCACAACAAGCCTGTAAGGAAGAGGAAGTCAATGAGACACTCAGTGTGACACTCCAGTGATTCTATCCTTCCCATCCAACTAATAAATCATGTGTCAAGACCATTCTGTTTGTTAGGCAGTCTTTATTTAATCAGCTCATGCCTCCACTCCCTCCCTCCCTGTGCCAGGCATTATGCCAATGAGAGACAGATTATCTAATAACCTACTGGGCTCATGATCTGAGACTTTTATTAATATTCTCACACTTTTACACTATGCCCACATTCAGTACTGCATAACCAATCCACTTATGATAGTGTATAACACACAATTCAGACTTATGGGCAGTGAATTCATGTGTCACAGTGATGCCAGCTTTCAGGTTGTCCGGTCCCCCCCCCCCAATAACAGGTCACCCTTCAACAGAAGTCAGATAAACAAAAAAAACAAGACAAGGGGTCTGCCCTTTTGCAATCCCATGTCAAGCAGTGAGCAACTTGAAGTTTCTGTACTGTTAGGATGGTTACCAGCAAGTGATTTGATCACAGTCCCCATGGGGCAATAGCAAGTAAAACCAAGTTAGCCAGTGAAGACGTAGGTGCTTCTATTAAGTAATACCCCAAAGCTTACCACTGTCAGCTATACACCAGTCTCCTTTCTGAACCTCAAGTTTGCTACCACCTTTCACCTCTTGGGACTAGAACAGAGGTTTCAGCTGTATTGAGTATATGTAAATTAAATTAGTGTGTAACAATATCTAATATTGGGGCCTATGCATGAATGGGTAGGAATTACGTGCTGGAGGCACGTATCCTGCCTGCACAGGTCTGTGGCCCCGGACAAGTGCAGGGTGCATGTTATTCACTACTGCATGCACCTGCAGGGCTTCTGTCTGCAGCCCTGCCCCCCTGGCATGCAAGACTGAGCAGGGTGGCTGGGGGAGGAGTAGCAGACCCAGATGGGAATCCAATTGGATGTCCATCTTGGGTCTCAGAAAGGATCACTTGTGCCCAGGGCACAGGTTCAGGTGCTTGAATAGTCCCCATAGGCAGCTGGACTTGCACGGCCATGCCCCTGTGTGCAGAAGTCCCGTAAGAGCCCCCCTCCCACCACACAGCAAAGCCCCATCACAGTAACCCCTGCCCACCAACACAGCAGTGCTCCATTCCTTAAAGACCGAATACACCCCCTGCCCCACACATGTCATCCCTGGCCTTGAATGACCGAATACACCCCCCCACCAACACATGTCAGCCCTGACCCGAATGACCAAATACACCTCCCCGCCCCATACATGGCTGCCCCATTCCTGTTAGGGCAATGCATAACCACCTCTCCCAACACATCAGTGCCCCATCCACGTTGTGTCATAACATACCCATTCCCCAATATATCACAGCCCCGTCCCCGTTGTTGACCTAGACACCACCCCCACATACACAGGTGCCCTGCAGCAAACAACCCAGACTCCCCCGAGCCCAGTAACCCTGCCGAAATATTAGAGGTCAGTGGCTGATGGCCCTCCACCCATCCGCAGCAACAATGCCCCCCCAACAACATACCTGATGGACAGTGCCACAGGCATAGATAGCCAGCGGCACAGTCCTCCCCACACCTTCTCAGTCGCCAGCCATCTAACTGCTACTGGGAGCGTGCTGCTATAGGTAGTGTGCTCCCAGTAGCAGTTAGACATCCAGCGGCCATGGAGGTGGGGGGAGGGATGTGCCACTAGCCATCAATTCCTGCCTGGGTTGGTGTCACGGGTTGGTGTTGGGACAACCAGCCACTGCCTCTAAAGTGTCAGCAGGGTTACCGTGTTCAGGGGGTCTGGGTTGTTTGCTGCAGGACACCTGTGTGTGCACAGGGGGAGGATGTCTAGGTCAACAATGGGGACGGGGCTGTGCTGTGTTGTGGCAGGGGTCTGCCTATGGAATATGCGGATGGGTAGTGTTGTGTTGGGGGACAGTTATGTTGTTACACAAAGGGGACAGGGCACTGATGTGATGGGAGGAGCAGGTATGTTTTGCACTAACAGGGTCAGACCAGTCATGTGAGGGGCAGGGGATGTATTCAGTCATTCGGGGATGGGGCTGACATGTGGTGGGGTGGAGGCAGGGGATTACCTGCTACCCCAGCAATGACTCTGTACTGTGTTGGGAGGTCTGGTTGGAAGTACGAGACATACTGGAGTTATATAAGGGCACTCACCCAACCAGCTGCCCTAATCCTCCCCATCAGCCAAGTGGGCTGGTGCAGCACAGAAGATCGTTTCCCAGTCCCGCTGCAGCCAGCAGGTGAGGTCCGTGGGGGTGTGCAGCAGGTTACGGCAGGGTCCTGGCTGCTGTAACCTGCACCCCACTGTGCATGACACTACGTGCCTTTTTGAATTGTGCGTAGTGCAGGCACATCACCAACACACCCCCCCACCCGACATGTTGCCGACAATGCGCCCGTGAGATCAGGCACATATCCACCTTGCACATGGATAGTATATGACACTACAGTTCCCATGCATGTATTTCCAATGTATGGTTGCCTACACACCTCAGATACATAGCACATAGGCAACCTTTTTTTTTCGTGCATAGGTCTTATTATTTGAAGTCCCATGAGTAATAATAACAACATGGGCTACACTGGTGTCAGCTTTCCTGATGTTCCTCCCCTTCCCTCTGTAGTATTTCTCCCTTAAACCAGAGCCATTGTGAGCCTGTCCACTTTCAAAGAACATTACCATGGGAATAAAAATCAATCAGGTCAGGCATCAGGCAGTAACATCAATAAAGTTACAGACAAGGGGTGGCAACCACAACTTACTTCAGAGTATTTCTTCACCTGACCTGACTAAATTCGAGTCCTAGAAGCACTGTCAGACAAGAATGTTAAATCTCTGCCCCAACCTGTGGAAGGCTTGTAGTATAGGGGAAATGAAAAAAACAAGAATTGGAAATAAGCAACAGGGAGGTTAGTGTAACTGGTTAGCAGTTCATGAGTTCATTCCTGCGAGTAGGCTCAGCATTCTGTACTACCTCTGATGTTAGGTAATGAAGTCGGGGTGCGGGCAGCCTTTGTTGAGTTCTTAGTCTCTTCCACAATATTCGCTCAACTGGGATGCTGTGAAATCGCGTTCTCTAATGTGCACTAAACGCAAACTCCATTTCAATAGGGTTGTGGTCTTCCCAGTCCTGATGGGTCTAGAGGTCCAGTTGTTCTGCCATTGTCGATGGATCTCTTGGTACCTTGCTTGGGGGTTCCAACTCTGATGCAGGAGGACTAGATTCAGGCACTGAGTAACAAGACCCTCTCTTCTGGATCGTTGTGGCTTTAGCTTTTCCTCCAATTGGGGGGTTCGATCCTTGCCCTTGGCACACTGACACTTGGGATTGACAGCTCAGTAGTAGTGGGCTCTGTGTCTTGCTGGGTTGATTTGGAAGGCTGCTGTTTGCAGCTACCCTCTGTCCCATTTTGGATTTCAGCTGACAATGGTCATCTCCCTGCTCTATGTTTGGCAGTTGGCAGAGTTGCGAACAAACTGTTCAGCCTCCTGTGGGGTATTAAAAACATACCATTTGCCTTCTATTAGTACTTGGAGAGTCACAGGATACCTTAAGGAGTACAGGATGGTTCTTTTGGCCAGCTGCTTCTTTTATTTTTTTATTAGAACATTTTTCCCCCTACTGCCGACAAGGCTCTGTGGGGCGCACTGACCATCCGTACCATCCCCTCTTACAGAGATCACAGTGCACAGCAGGGGGTATATTTTTTTCATAGTTACTATAGTAGTAGCTGTAGGAAGCCCTAACACCCTCCGAGAGGCCAGTGTGAAGGATCAGGGCCCAGGCGGGAAGCTGTATGGAGACACGGCTTCCACCAAATGCCTAACAGTGCCCTTCCCTCCTGACACCATCCACTAGTTGGATCGGTGCCCAAGCCTCCCTCAGAGAGGAGAGCTACCTGATGACTGCTCAATCCAGCTGCACCCTCCTACCCCTGCCGACCCCCAATGACCTGGGCTTGATCTCGAACTGGAGTCATCAGTGCATCGCGAGGTGTGGCGTCCAGCACTTCAACCCTCAGTGCCACTGGGCCAGCTGCTAGCTCCTTCTTGATAGGACCGAAAGCATTGCTCTGTCAGCCAAGTCCTTGGAAAAGTTTTGGAAAATATGGATCTTTTGCCCTTTCATAAGCTGTATGGCAGAATGGGTCTGAGTGCTCTTCGAATAGGTTTGGGATCCAACGGATGATTGTGCCCTTTCAATTTCCAGTGGGCCATCCCAGCAGTAATCCAGCAGTTTGGATAGTATAGTTTGCAGAAACACACAGACATCTTTGCCTTCAGTGCCCTCTGGCAAACCCACAATCCATATGTTATTGTGAACACCTCTGTTCTCTAGGTCATCCACTTTACCCAACGATAGCTGATCTGTTCTGGATAAGCTGCTCTGTCAGATTGTATGGAGACTTGTGTGCCCATTCAGAGGGAATTTAATTCAGTATTTGCCACCCAGTATTCTACAGGCTCCACTATTTACCCAAGGTCCTGCACTGTGTTGCGAAGATGTGGTATATCTTGCAGGAGAACTTTTAACATGGACACAATTTCTGCCATGCCATTCTGGTGAGATGCCCCTGTTGGGGATGGTACATTGCAGTCACCATTTACCATGCCTCTAGTGACAGTCTGAGTTGATTTTTTGTTTGACAACTGCTGCTGCAAAATTGATCTGATTTGAATGAAAAACTCTGAATTATCTATATCTCTGCTCACACTATTGAATACTGTGGTGCTCTGGGTTAGTTGGATTCGCTGAAGTGGCAACATCTAATATACAGAGTAAGATGGCTATGGAGCTCCATTCTCAAGCAGCCATTACCTTGGTGGTTCATTCATGTGCCTGTCGCTGACCTCCTCTACCGTCCCATCATTATTGGAACAGGTGAGAGTTATCCCCATACTTGTAGCACTTTCCCAGTGCCAGTCTTTGAACACTTTGCAAAGCAGGTATCGCAACCATCTACCCTCGTCATCTGTATATATGTGTACTTAATCATATATAATTTGTTTACTGCTTGTTTTCCAGAGTGTAGCTCAGGCTCTAACTCTTGTATATTTTTTGACTTTCTTATATCACTGTACTTTTTTTGGGGTCAGCTTTTTACTGGTTCCCTGCATTGTGTGCTTTGTATATAGTGTACACTATATGTATGCCTTGTATGCATTATTTGCACACATCTGTATCCAGTGATGTTCAGATTGTATTCACTACTGTATTTTGACTTGTATATCTCCTGTGATTGTAGTTATCTCCTTGGTCATGCCTGAAAATAGGCATTTACTTGTCTAGCACATTTAAAACTAAGTAACTATTTAAATCAGTGGACTGTAACTCACTGGACAGCTACCACCCCATTGATGCTGGCCCGGTGGTGCTAAGGGTTAAGGCATTGCATTCCACACCTTGTACCACGCCAGCAACCCGAGGTCAGGAGCAAGCTCAGGCTACTGGGGTTGGCCAGAGGAGAGAGGATTAAGCATCTAGAGGACTGCTCTGCTCCTTTGGGGAGGGTGGGCTGTGGTATCCCTGCTACTAGCGACTCCCAGTGGAGACCGGGGGAACAACAGCAGGGACCACCATGGAAAGGGGCAGAGGCAATGGCAGATGTCCATGGGACTGGTGCAGGATCATGCCCATCTCACACTGGACATCACTGCATGTCCACACCTCCAGGGGAACCAAGAAACAGGAAACACCCCACCTCCTGGGGGGTAGATGTCACCTGCCACCATGTCCAGCACTGAATCCCACCCTCTTGAGACCTTCACATCTCCTGATCTTCACCTCCACCTGAGGGGTTTAGATTGCAAGATAAGGCACTGTGGAGCTGAAGGTGGTCCTGCCCTGGTGGGGTTATAACTGTGAGATTCTCAATAGTGTGTTGCGGGTGGGTCAGGGTAGCAGGCACCTGGAGCAGAGAGGATCTCAATGGTTGGGAACAGCAGTAGCAATGTCAGTAACTCAGCAGATTGCACACTTGCCTCTGAGGCCAGAAGATCAGAAGATTGTGGGTCCTATCCCCACACCAGGCACTTTGGTTAAATCCCTGTACTGACACTGTGGTGCAGCATGAGGGGGGTGCTGCACTCCTGAGGTGCCGTCTTTCGGATGAGACATTGACCTGAGGTCCCATCTGCCTGTTCTGGTGGTAGTTCAGGTGGATGTTAAAGATCCCATGGCACTTCTCAAAAAAAGCAGGGGAATTTTTCAACAACCCACACCCTGTCATGTCTTATTGCTTTCATAACACACACTGTGTCATGCCTTATTGCTTAATTAATCACTGGGCTTAGCTATAAATATAAATTACACATCATGGACTTGCACATCTCTGAATAGCTCCAGCTGAAGGGGTTACTGTTTTGTGTAGCCACTCATTGGTGAATATAAATTCAAAGCTAAGCAGTCCTAAACCAAGATGGATTCTCTAGACAATACCACTGTTTTCTCTGATTTATGCAGTAGAACTGCAGGCAAGCGAAAGGTCATGTATGAAGTGGCAGAACACCACACTTTTAAAAACTTCTCTTATCCTTTTCTAGATGATTCTTATATTATTCTCACTTTTTACTCTGATTCTTTTGCTGCCCCATTCCCCCACTCACACCACTTTATGTCCTGTATACTACGTCAATAATCAGATCCTAAGTACTGTATGTATGGTGCACACTTACAGCATGATGCTAATAAGGGCTTTAAATCTTAGTGCCACATTTGCTCTGTTTGGAGGAAGTTTTGTCTTCTTGGTGTTTTTTTTTCTCTATAACTACATTCTGTTTATTTGACAATTGGTTGTGCCACAGGAACTTATGACCCAGGGTCTTTGGGATAACCTGACTATTGGATTTCAGTTCCATGATGATTATTAACTCTAGGATTTTTCCATTAATAGTACATGTGCTGTTTTTCATAAACTTTATGTTTCATGTTTTAAACTTATCTAAGCTACTCAAGAAAGTTTTGACATATTGTTCCATCATATTATTACAGGGTTCTCCATACCAATATGTTTTAAGTTACAGGGCTAAGTCTAGTGTTACTTTAAACATGGAAAATATGGCTTATTATATACAAATGGTATGTGCTAGGGTTTTGTGTACAAAAGGTTTTTCTTAATTAAGTTGCACATATTCATAGTTAAAGGAAAGGTACCTGTTTCTCAAATGAGTGTGCCTGTATGTGGTTTATATTTAGTTCCTTTTCGGTATAGATATAGAGAGTCTCAGATTTCCCATTGCCCTGTTATCTACAATGCACTGTTCATTATAATCTGGTCAGCTACTAAGAATGGGGGATAGTAGGGTGAGTATTAAATGTGTCTCTTGGAATGTATAGGGGTTAGGATCTCCCATTAAAAGGAAGAAAATACTTCCTTATTTTTATACATTAAAAGCAGACATAGCACTATTGCAAGAGACTTATTTACTAACCGATGAAGTCGAAAAGCTTAAAAGATCTTGGGTGGGGGAAGTCTTTCATAATTCAGTTAGTACAAAACAAAAGGGATTAGCTATCCTTATAAAGAAAACAGTCAATTTTTCTGCCACAACCCATCAAATAGATCCTAACAACAGATGGCAAATACTGGAAGGTTCCACTGATGGTATCGACATAGTTATACGCAATGTTTAAGCACCCAATGGAGAATCTAGTGGTTTCTTTAGGAACTTCTTTGAGGGAGTTAGTAAGATAACATGCAGACATATTGTGGTAGGTGGGGACTTGAATATTGCCCTTGATCACGTGTTAGACAGAAATAATCCACCCAGTAATGTAACCAACTCAAGGGCTAGGAAACTCATAAAGGCCAGGATGAAGGACTTAGGCCTATCTGATGCATGGAGAATGATGTATCCTGACAGTAGAGATTATTCTTTTTTTTCAAATCGACATAAAACTTATAGTAGGATAGACTTGATTCTATTATCCAGCAATTTGTTAAACTGTATGATGAAAGCCAACATAGGTACAATCGCAATCTCAGATCATGCCCCGATTTCTGTCATCCTACAACTAGATCCTGAAGCTACAAAACCTTTTTATTGGAGATTTAACTGCTCATTGTTAAAAGATAGTGATTTCCAGCCATGGCTCTTAAATGAAACAAAGCAGACCTTTCATACTAATGATATAAAGAGACATCCTATGCTATGGTATGGGAGGCCTACAAGGCATATATCAGAGGCAGAATTCTCAGTTATACATCTTATAAGAAGAAAGAAAGGTAGAAATACTTAACCTGTAAAGAGAAGGAATTAGAAGACTTAGAGAAGACATATAAATCTTATAAGGGGAAATAGCTGGAGTATCTTAAGGAAAATAGTACTGCTGAGATATGAGATATATAAAATACATACGAGCAAAGCTGAATTTGCTCTGTTTAGGACACTGCAAAATTATTGGGAGTCAGGGGAAAAAAATGGTAGACTATTGGCCTACAGGCTTAAACAGGTCCAAAAACAGGAACAACATAAACAGCATAATGGACGAATCTAAGAATATTTTTACTAAAGACAATGACATTAACCATGTCTTTCAAAAATTCTATGAAAATTTATACAAAAGTAAAGACTTAAACAATTTGGAGCTAATTGACCAATTTCTATCTAAAGCCAAACTACCCATGATTTCTGAATTGGACCAACAGAGCATTGACAAAGTTATTTCAGTTGATAAGATTAAAGGAGCGATGTTAGACATGCCCAATTCTAAAGCCCCGGGGTTAGATGGTCTGCCAGCCGAGTTGTATGTGCTTCTGAAGGATACAGTTAGCCCAATGCTCCATAAAGTATTCACAGAGGCAGAGGAAATTAAAGCCTTACCACCAACAATGTCAGAAGCAATTATTACTGTTTTGCTTAAGAAAAGGAAAGGCCCCCTAGACCCAGCCAAGTACCGCCCAATTTCCCTGTTAAATATCGATTATAAGATTAGGGCTTAAATTATGGCAAGTAGATTGCAAAACATTCTCAATAAATGCATCCATGAAGATCAAGTTGGCTTTATTAAAGGGAGGTTGGGTTTTGAGAATGTTAGAAGAATCCGTTCTACAATATGGATGGCCCCCCAGACTCAGGATGAGTCTGTTTTATTGTCATCAGATGCACATAAAACATTTGACTCTATAGAGAGGGACTACTTATACAGGGTCTTAAAGGCCTTTGGGCTGGGAGAAAAATTCATAGATAAGGTGGCCATAATATACCGATCCCCCACTGCAAGAATCTGTACCAATAGTTTGTTATCAGAGAAATTTACTCTAGAAAGAGGAACTGGACAAGGTTGCCCCCTTTCTCCATTCCTTTTTTATTCTAGCTTTAGAACCCTTTTTATGCATGATTAGAAAAAATAAAATTTCTGGGATCAGAATAGGCAAGATGGAACATAAGGTTGTCGCTTATAGTGATGACATGTTACTATCACTTTCCAATCCAAATAGATCTCTTACACCCACAATGGAGCTCCTGGAGGAATTCAGACTACTCTCTGGCCTCTTGATTAATCAGTCAAACTCTGAAATACTCCCCCAAAGGGTAACAAACAAAAACTAAAGAAGATATGCACAGAGAATACATTAAAGTGGCAGGAAGAGTATATTACCTATTTAGGAATTAAAGTTCCCAATAGATTAGATATGCTGGTTCAAATTAATATGAAACCCATGTTAGATAATATGAAATTACACCTAGAGAAGTGGGCCAAACTAAATTTGTCACTATAGGGCAAAGTCAATGCTCTGAAAATGGTGCTGGCACCAAAGATCATATGCTTACTAAGGGGTGCTAGCTGCACATTCGAGCAGACTTGATAGACCTCTAGGCCTTTATCTGCTGGCAAATTTCGTATGTTCGTATGTTCGTACTTATTTAATGTGATGCCAATACATATCCTTTTGGTTTAAAAAAATTGACTCCCTTATTAGAATGTTTCTATGGGCAGGTTAACAATCTAGGATCAGTCTGCCAATACTAAAGAAACATTGGCAACAAGGGGGCACTGGGCTACCAGATTTTATGCAATGCCAACAAGCCTTTTTATTTAGGCAGGCAAGCCATTGGTTTAAGCCATCTGACAGTAGTCCAAGATGGGTCCAATATGAACAATCCTGTGTCTATTCCCATTCTCTGTATCACATAGTCATGGGCATTTACCCAAGTTCTGTTAACTCCCACCTTTTCTTGAAGTCTTCAGTCAGTTCCACAAGTTTTCATACTAACCTGGTTTCAACCCCTTTAGATATGTTGAAATACACTCCACTGTGGAAAAGCCCGAGCATTAGATTTGGAAATAAAGCAATAATTAATACTACTTGGGAAAGAAAAGGCATTTTACTACTAAAAGATATAACAGACCCTCATTTAGGCATCCTTAGATCCTTCACTGAGTTAAAAGAGATGTAGGGATTGTCCTATATACAGTTTCACTCCTATCTACAAATTCAAAATGCAATCAGCCATTCCTATATCTAAAGATTTTGAGGGCCTACTAGCAGTGGCTAATAGCAAAAGAGGGGCTGGTAAACTATGTAAGCTCTCGAACAAAACAGTGCCGGAACGCACTTTGGTGTTCAAAAGAATATGGGAAAAGAATTTGGGCTATTCTATCCCTGCCCAGTCATGGGAGTAAATTTGGAACAATGCTTATAAATCTAGCATGGTTTTGCAGGGAAGGCTAACTCAGTTTAAGCTGCTTCATAATTTGTATTATACTCCAGAAAAAAATGCATAAGCTAGGTCTCTCTATAGATAGCAAGTGTTGGAGATGTGGTGTCCCAGAAGCTAACTTACCTCACATGATGTGGAATTGTCCATCACTGAGGCCTGCCTGGGTTATTATTTGGAAAGCATGTCAACAAATCCTATAGCATAATTTCCCCTTTGACCCTGCTATAGTTATAATATATGAATGTAACTTGATCTTTAATATGCCCACAGCTGAGAAGAAATGGCTTGTAATAGCCTTTTTATGTTTTAAATGCTTGATCCTTAGCCACTGGAAAGACAACCAAGCCCTTATGTTGGATAAATGGATCAGGGCTCTAGCCAAAGTAGCTGTTAATGAATATATCAGCCAGTGTAATGCTACAACTGGACATAAATATAATGCAATATAGACCCCTTTGTTCTCCTGGTTAGATGTTCCCTAGAAATATTATGGTAAAAATGCTGATCTCTACAAAGATTCTTAAAAATATATTATACAGGTCCATATGGTTATTGGAAATATTTTATGTCTTAGCGTAAGATAGTTAATTGTTACATATAAAGTCAAAAGAAGGTACAGCATTTACGTATTTTAACCCTTTTGTTGCTGTATACACGTGTTCATTTTATTTCCTTAAACAAAATGTTTATGATGTGTTAACTGGAAAATTCAATAAAAATTGTTCGGAAAAAAAGACAGGATGGAACCTCCCTTGAGCAGGAAGCAGCATTTAAATACCATCCATGGGATAACACTGGACCCCTCCCTAACCTTCTTGGACCACAGAGGGGTAACAGTAAAGTGGATTAATCAGAAACAAGGGGTCTGTTTCAGGTTAAAGAATCTCATGACTTCTGAAGTATAGCTAGCTATAGCCAAGGGTATGCTTCTCCCTCTCCTGGATTATTGCTTATCTATTTTCACCCAGACCTCTAGTCACAACCTCTCCAGTCTCAACGCTACCTATAATAGCATCTGTAGAGTTGCCTTGGTAGTCCCATGCAACACTCACCATTGCTTCCACTATCACATGCTGAGCTGGCTCTTCCCACAGGCCCTCTGGGACTGCTTCCTAGGCTGCCTTGTCGATAAGACTCTTGGGGTAAGTGAGAACTCTCCACTATTGGCATTCCTGAATCCCAAAACTGGCACTCATAACCTCAGGTCTTGCTCGCAACTTCTGCTCAACAGTATGCCATTTGTACGGTGACACCCTTACAGTGAATGCATTGATGCCGACAACATCGACAGTTCACTGTAATGATCTGCCCGAGACCCGGGCACTCTGACCCCAAGTCCTGCACTCCCTTCCCAAATCAACTCCGACTCGGAGTTGATAATCCTTAAATTCAGGGGATGTGGGGAGCAGAGCCCCCCGCATGGGGGTTCAGGAGGCAAAGCCCCCCGATAGAAAAGCAACTGGGTTCTCCTGTCAGATTTATGTCAACCACAACTTGCAGTCAACATAAATCTGTCGCTGTGATGTTGGTCAACAACATAGTTGTTGAACCAGCATCGTAGATCCTTGCTCAACAATTCCCAAGTTGTCACCTGAATGGTAGAAAGGGCCTTCTCCATATCTGCCCCCAAACTGTGGAATGGTTTGCCAGCCCTTTACTGCCTAGACATGACTGCTCTCTTCAAAGCACCCTCTTAGCAACCTCTGCCTGTAAGTGCTCCAGATGAAACTGAGCTGAGGTTACTTCTTAAGTTCTGGATCTTCCACAGCATTTTTGTGTTTCTCAGAGTGCATGGTTGGTCTCCTACATGGATCTCCCTCCAGTCAGTCATACTTGTATTACCGTATTTATTAAGATGGGTTTACTCCTGGGTTGTCACTTCTGTAATTTTATTTACTTATTTAATATGGTTGTCTGACTGGATGAGTCAAGCTACAATGGACTCACCTGGTATCACAGTATTTGCTATTTAGTTTTCTTTGTATAGCTGGAACTTGAGCCATTCTGTATGACTTGTCTTATTTTGTATATTTTTTCTTTTTTGTATCGCAGTTTGGGTACCGTGTGTATCTCTCCCCCCCAGTGTTCTGGTGCTTACTATAAGTTACCCTATTCTTCGCCCCCTGGGTTGGTACAGTAGGGGGTAGGGTTTCTTGTGTCCACCTTCTGGGAGTGGCTGCCCTGGTGCAGTATAAATTTGGGCACCAGGGGGGGGAGCTTGGGAGGCCAACGAGTACTGCAGGACTAAAGTGTGGGCAGGGGTTTGCACCCCAGCCCGTGAGTTTGCGGCAATTGCACTGCGGCACTGGTCCAGTGCTTAGGTTTTGAGGAGGACAGCAGGGAAGGGGCTGGTGGGATGGCAGCGCTTGGTAGAAGTGGGACCGCAGCTGTAAAGAGAGAGATTCTAGGCCCGCCTTGTGCTCTGCGGCACTGGGGCAGGTCAGAGCCCTACCCCTTTTGAGTGAGCAGGCAGTGGGGGTGCTGCAGCGGTGGCAGGGCCACAGTGAGGCCTACCTCTTGGTGGCAGCTTGGGGGGGGCTCACCCATGTGGCACCCTGCCAAGAATGTAAGGCAGACTTCCAGGAGCAAAGTGTGCTGGGCCCAACATGTCCCCCTGGTGAGCACGGTCAGGGAGTGGTTGGGGTCCCTGGCCTAGGCCCCTAGATGCAGGAAGGTTGAGTAGAGACTGAGAGATGGGGATCCAGTTGCTAAGGAGAGCTCCCTGCATCATTCTCCTGGCCCTGAGTCAGGTAGGGTAAACAGCAGAAGGGCATTGGGTTAGTGAGTGTCCAAGGGTGGTGGTTCAGTGAGCCCTGGTGTACTGGGACCTTTGGGCTCCAAATATCAGTGGATGCCCATTTTCCTTAGCCTCCCTGGGATCAAGCTCATGATGTAACTCTGTGCTGCTGTTATGTCTGCTCCTGTACCTGCCTGTTTGAGCCTCCAGCCAACATGGAGCTGTAACTGTTCCTTTATATGTACCCTTGATATGGCTCCAGTCCTTAACTTTTGTTGTACTGATTTCACTAGTTGCTATATCTAGAACTGTTAAGTAACTACTTATTCCGTTACTGTACAAATTATTGTATAGCACTGTACTATTGCACTATGTATCTATTGTACCTTTGCTCATGTTTTATGTATGATCATTGTTGCCTGTATACTATGTATTCTATTGTACCTATTATTTTCTGCCATGCCCCCTCTTCCAAGTTGCACCTGGAATCTAGCAGTACTTTGCTCAGTGTGCCCTCCTGGTAAAACTTTTAAATAAATAAATATTTAAAATCAATGAAATATTGTTTTTATTCTTTATTGGGGTGTGTGCCTCTTATGAATTTCTTGTGCTGCCTGTTTAAATATGTTTTGCCCCAATGCCTTGCTGCTCCTAGCCTGCCCGTTATCTCCATCTTGTCTGAAGCTGTCTTTCTATCTTAGCTGCTTCTGGAAGGAAGGACCGCTGGCATCCATCTTCTGTCCAGGTAAATTTTGCACTCCAAGGTATGCTGTGCATTTTATATCTTGTAAGGATCTGTGTCTTGTGTGTACTTGGCTTGTGCCCACCTCCTATTTTTCCATCGGGACTCCTAGACATTGGAGCGTGTGTTACCAATGTGGGGGCTAGTCCGGGATCCCTTTTGTGGCTTTGCGGGCTGGGTGGCACTGGAATGTGTGGGGATGGTGACTATGGGTTCACCATAATAAAAACTGCATCATTTCAGGGTGTCGCCATGTTGGGCTGAGCTCTGCACCTTGTTGGTGTTACCCCCAGATAAGCTGGCACTGCATATTAATGAGTGTGACCACATGGCCTGGTACAACTGTGCTAATTGGCTCTCAACAGGGAACGCACCTGAGCAGGAGTTGGTGCCATCGTTTTGTCCAGCAGTTGTGAGGAGTTTGGAAGAGAGATAGATATGACAGAGAAAATGCCTCCTGAGGAGCCCTAGGCTCTTGTACCTGCCTCATTACTTTCCTGGCTCTGGAAGACTGCTGGTAGGGGAACAGTAGAGTAGTGTTGTGAATACTGTAATTATTTTGGAGTGGGTATTGTGCGACTGCCATTGTGTCAAAATTGTGTCGGGGTGCCACAACTGGGTTGTATGACTTGCCTCCTTATACAACCCTCTGGACCAGCCTTTTATTGCCATCTGTGGGATTTAACAAATAAACATAGATACATAGAAGTTGATGGCAGATAAGGACTGCAAGGCCCATCCAGTCTGTACATTTTTCTTCTACCTTGTGAATATGCCATAGGCCTGTACTCTGTCAATGGCCTATCTAGTCATACTCATCTGTATTGCTCCCTTATGCCTATCCCATGCCTGTTTGAAGCCCTGCACTGTATTCATATCCACCACTTCCTGAAGTAGGCCGTTCCATGCATCCATCACCCTTTCTGTGAAAAAGAACTTCCTCACATTACCCCTTTATCGGCCTCCCTCTAATCTCATGCTGTGTCCTCTTGTCCTGCTATTTTTCTTATATTGAAACATACTAGACTCATTTACCTTGTTAATGCCCTTAAGATGTGTGAATGTTTTGATCATATCACCTCTTTCCCTCCTTTGCTCTAGGGTATACATACTGAGCTCCTTTAATGTGTCCTCATATGTTTTCTGATGCAGTCCCTCACCATTTTGGTTGCCCTTCTCTGGACTGCCTCCATTTTGTTAATGTCCTTGTGCAGGTGTGGCCCCCAATACTGCATGCAGTACTCCAGATGGGGCCAAACTAGTGTCTTGTAAAGATGGATTATTACCTCCCTATTACGACTTGTGATACTCCTACTAATACACCCCAACATCCCTCTAGCCTTACCTACTGCTTTAGTGGTCTGCTTGGATGGTTTCAGGTCATCTGTGATGATGATACCCAATTCTGTTTCTTCCCTTGTGATTGCAACTCCCCTCCCAACCTATAGGTGGCTTCAGGGTTTCTCTTCCCTATGTGCATGATCTTGCACTTCTTTGTGTTAAACCCCATTTGCCACTCTTCTGACCATTTTGCCAGTTTATCCAGATCTCTTCTCATTCTGCCCACCCCATCTGGATCATCTACTCTGTTGCAGATCTTGGTGTCATCTGCAAACAGACAAACCTTACCCTTCAGTCCATCTGCAATGTCACTGATGAAAATATTGAAGTGGACTGGCACCAGGACTGATCCCTGAGGTATCCCAGTTCTGACGTGCATCTCTTCTGACTGTATACTGTTTACCACCACTCTCTGTTTTCTGCCCGCCAACCAGTTTGCCACCCAATTGACCAACTTCTGATCCATCCCAAGCCTACCTAGCTTATTAATCAATCTTCTATGTGGAACAGTATTGAAAGCTTTGCTGAAGTCAAGGTAGGCGACATCAACTGCTCCCCCCGGTCCACCACTCTGGTTACCCAGTCAAAGAAATCTATAAGATTAGTTTGACAGGACCTTCCTGTTGTAAGCCCATGCTGTCTTGGATCCTGCGCTCCTATGGATTCCAGGTGTTGCACTATCCTTTCCTTAAGGAGTGCCTCCATAATCTTGCCCACTACTGAGGTAAGACTGACTAGTCTGTAGTTTCCTGCCTCCTTCCTGCTACCACTCTTGTGGAGCGAGATCACATGAGCCAGTCTCCAGTCTTCTGGGACCTCTCCTGTGCTCAGAGACTCACTAAACAGTTCTGATAATGGCTCTGCTAGTTTCACCCTTAGTTCCTTTAGTACCCTGGGATGTATACCATCATTGTCCCATTGCCTTGTCCACCCTGAGCTTAGCGAGCTCTTGTAGGACCCTTTCTTTTGTGAAGGGACTAGTGCGCACCTCCCTTCCCTCGTGTCTTTGGTGTTGAGCTGTGGGCCCTGCCCCACCTTCTCCTCAGTAACTACTGAGCAGAAGTATCTATTTAGGGTAGGTGCTTTTCCTGGGTCCTCCTCCACACACTCCCGCTGATCCCCTTTGATCTTAGCAATACCCCCTCTGGAATATCTCCTTTCACTAATGTATCTATAGATAGTCTTGTCCCCTTCTTTTATTGTTCGTTCTAGTGTTTCCTCAGTTTGGGCCTTTGCCTGCCTTACTGCCTTCCCTGCTTTCCTTAGGGACTTTTGGCATGCCTCCCTATCTTCGTCTCGCTGTGTTCCTTTATATTTTATGAAGGCCAGCCTTTTGGCTCTGACCTTTTCTGCTACTGTTTTTGAGAACCAAAGTGGTTTCCTTCTTCTTTTGCTCTTGCTTTTCTCTCTAACACAATGGGATATTGCTTCAAGTATTGCATTCTTAATGCTTGCCCACTTTGCCTGTACCCCCTCACCTGTATTTCTTTTTGCCAGGGCTAGCTGAACTCTGTTGACCATCTCATCAAAGTCAGCTCCTCTGAAGTCCCATATTTTTGCCTTAGAATAGGATGATTTAGTTCTAGTGGCCAAGTTGAACCATACCATGTGATGGTCACTGGCCATCAGGTGACCTTCTACCTGGAGATCTATGATCCTTTCTCTGTTAGTCAGTACTAGATTTAGGATAGCACTGTCTCTTGTGAGTTGTCCTACCAGTTGTTTGAGGCCCTCCTCCTGCAGGAAATCCACTATGTGTCTCGTTCTGGCAGAGGTTCCTGCTTATATTGATCAATCTGTATCTGGCATGTTGAAGTCTCCCATTATCAGAACCTTCCCTTTAGCTGTCATATTTTGTATATCTTCTAACAGTAATGTGTCTATGTCCTCCCCCAGGTCTGGAGGCCTGTAGACAACCCCAGTTTGTATCGCTGTCCCATTTCCTGTTTCCAGGGTGACCCACAGTTCTTCTGGCTCCTTATGTGTATTCTGAATTTCTGTAGCTTTGATATTTTCATTGACATAAAGGGCCACTCCACCCTCCCTTTTAATTTTTGTCCTTCTGAACAGTACATAGCCAGGTACTGAAGTCTCCCAAGTGTGGTTACTGGTGAACCATGTTTCTCGCCAATGGCTACTATGTCCAGTTTAGCCTCTGTCATTGTTGCCTGCAGGTCTGGGATCTTGTTTCCCAGACTGTGAGTATTTGTGTACATGATTTTCCATTGGCCAGATTTCAGTGTGTTAGTTGTTGGGCGAGGTCCGGCATTTCCCCGTGCATCGTATGAGGAGCCAAATCGTTTTCCTTACCTGGTGATGCAAATGAACTACAAACAAGCTGAACTCCTGTTTGATCACTAGCTGGGGGGGAGAGGTGTTCTGCCCATTCAATGTATCAGGTGCTGCACCCCTCTCCCCATTTGCTAGTTTAAATATTCTGTCTCAATGTTATCCATGCAAAGTCTAGATTTATGGGTGGGGACTAGAGCTGCTATGCCCCAGTGGAGCTCTCTGCTCCTGTGGCAGATGTAGTGGTTGAAGCTGTGGAGGAAGAAGACCCTGTGGGTGGGAGAGGGCACATCCATCTCCCCAGTCCTTCCCCATCACCATTCACTAATTCTCTCTGTGGCAGAGGGATAGGGCAAGGAGCATGTTCAAAATCTGGAGTGAGTTGAAGCCCTATCCCTTTTGAGTGAGCAGGCAGTGGGTATGCTGCGGTGGTGGCAGGGCTGCAGTGAGGCCTACCCCCTTGATGGCAGCTTGGGGAGGCTCACCTGTGTGGCACGCTGCCTGGAATGTAAGGCGTCCTGCCGGGATCAAAGTGTGCCAGACCCAGCACGTCCCCACAGTGAATTTGGTCGGGGAGTGGTTGGAGTCTCCAACCTAGGCCTGTATCTGCAGTCAGGTTGATTAGAGACTGAGAAATGGGGAGCTGGTTGCTAATGAGAGCTCCCAGCATCATTCTTCTGACTCTGAGTCAGGTAGGGTGCACAGCAGAAGGGCGTAGGGTTAGTGCGCATCCAGGGGCGATGGTTCGGTGAGCCCTGGTGTAGTGTAAGGCCAAGTTCAGCAACGCTTGATTTTACTTCAGGGCCTCTGGGCTCCAAATAGTGGTGGCTGCCCATTTTCCTTGGCCTGCCTAGGCCCACATTTGTGCCACAGCTCTGTGCTTCTGTTATATCTGCTCCCATACCAGCCTGTTTGAGCCTCCAGCCCCATGGAGCTGTAACTGTTCTTTTATTTAAAATCAATTAAATATTTTTTTTTATTCTTTATTTGGTTGTGTGCCTCTTATGAATTTCTTGTGCTGCCTGTTTTAACATGCTTTGTCCCCAAGCCTTGCTACTCCTAACCTGCCTGCTATCTCCATCTTGTCTGAAGTGGTGTTCTTACCCTGGCTGCTCCTGGAAGGAAGGTCTTCCAGCATCCATGTTCTGTCCAGGTGAATTTTGCATTCCAAGGTATGCTGTGCATTTTATATCTTGCAGGGATCTGTGTCTTGTGCGTACTTGGCTTGTGCCCCCTCCTATTTTTCCATCAGGACCCCTAGACATTGGAGGGTGGGCTACATCTGTATCTGTGTAACTTTATATCACCCTGCATAACTTGTCTTGTTTTTGTACATTTTGTTTTTCCTCCTCGTAAAGTTGTGTATCCATTCTGATATGTGCCATCTTGGTGGCCTGGGTCGTGCCTGAAAACAGTCCCTGGGATCAGCGTACCCATTGGAGTTTCAAATAAATAAATAAATAAATAAATAAACACTTTGAAAACTTCAGATGTTCTTATAATCTTGAAGTGCAATGTTGAGACACTGGTTCTGACTGACTGCTCTCCTCGACCCACTTCAGGAACAGAACCCAAATCATTTTGTAATTGGATATCGGGTAGGGTGCAGAAGTATTTGTTCAGTGTATTTGTGATTTTGTTAGCAGGTAGTTCTGTACATTTGCCATCAGTAATTCTAATGCTGGAGTTGTTGTTTTTTCACCCCTTCAATGCTTTTTATTAGTCCCCAGTAGTCCATCTGGTTAGTTGTAGATTTGAATTTGGCTTTGAGGTATTTTCTTTTCGTTTTCTGGATTTAATCTTTGCATTTGTTTCTTAATTTTTTGGAATTTTCCCAGTGTTTAATGATTTATTTGCCTTATGTCCTTTACTCTGATAGGTTTTATGGTTGCCTCTGTGACTCAGGGCAGATGATGCTTTCTTGTTCCCTCAATTTTGAAAGGGAGGTGTTAGTTGCAGATGGTAAGGAATGACTTTGTGAAATCTTCTATGGCTAGGTTAGTGTTGGAAAATTGCTTGAGCCTGTCCTATATATCTCTAGTTACACTTGCAATGACATTTGCAGAATTCTAGTTTTTGAAGCATCTGCTAGTCTAGTACTTGGGTTTGTGGTCCTCTTTGTCTACCCATCTCATAATGTGTGACATACAGTAGGTACATGAATGACAAAATAAATGGGTAGAAAACAAGGGTGCCAGAAGATGGTAAAAGCTGAGGGGGCTGAGAATCAAAAGGGCACTTATGAAGGTACAAAGGGCACTTTTTCTATACTAGTTTTTGCCATACAGAAATAAAAAGTGGAGTGGCTACCGCCCCTTTTGCCCCCCGATTCCGGCACCTATGGTAGAAAATTATATACGTAACATGCCGTCTAGTGGTAACATCCTGAATCTATTGGTGCTTTTCCAATCCAAGCTGTTCCTGCACAGTTTGAAGCACATTTGTTGCCTTCATTAAGTGGTGAAAGCATCCCCAGATAGAATGTGAAATAGCAATATCAAAAGCCACCTTGCTGTTTTTCAGTGCACCAGTGACTGCCTGGTTCAGTGTCTGAGCAAACCATCAGATACCATAGTGCTTCCCATCACTAACTGCCTTAAAAGTATTTAATCCAAGGTCAGTGACAGTGAGGCCAACACACAGATTTGTCTCTTCTAGCCTGAATCCAGCATTTCTTAAGGCATTTCAGATGCTAATACTTTTGTAATCAACTGTCATCAGACCAAGATTGAGCAGAGCAGACATTCAATAAGAGGGTTGTATGACATGGTGCAGAACCAACAAGAGAACGGTCAATAGCAACAATAATATTTTGTTAGCTAGTCCTTTGTCACTTCCATCACAGACACTGAAGAACATCATCATACAAATTAGGCACCACGGTTTGTGTAAAGGTAGTAGGTGAAGGTAAAGGATGTAATGTTGTTCACTGACCTACACAGTCAGTATAGTGTTATGCTTATGTAACTGTGTTAATTTTGACTGTGGCTGTTCGCACTCTCTATTCCAGAGGAATTACCACCCTGTAGGGGTACAAAGCAAGGAATCCTCAGAGAGGGGTTCCACCCCTATAGGTGCCATGGGATGGTTCCCGTGGCTAAAGGTACCTTAGGAATCCCCCTAAGGAGAGAGCACTGCCGCTAGAGGAGGAAGAGGGGAGAATGGTGGGGCAAAGACAAAATGCTTCACAGTGAGGCTGAGAGGAACTGCTTATATAGCTCAGGAAGTGGGAGTGGCTGGCTGCTTGGTCACCGAACTACAGGCAAAGCCTTTCAATTCACTGACCTAGGAAGCCAGTATCGTGTTATGCTTATGTAACTGTGTTAGTTTTGGTTGTGGCCGTTCGCACTCTCTATTCCAGAGGAATTACCACCCTGTAGGGGTACAAAGCAAGGAATCCTCAGAGATGGTTCCACCCCTAAAGGTGCCACTGGACGGTTCCCATGGCTAAAGGTACCTTAGGAATTCCCAAAAGAAATGTAGTATCATCCCCAAAATGAGGCAACATGATGCGTATGAGCAAGCAGTAACAGTGACGTAGAAGCAGTAACTGCAACATAGTAGTAGAGAAGAATAGTGATGGCTTGCATTGAGAGAAGGAGATTCCCTAAGGAGAGAGGGAATGGCAGGACATTCTCCACCTCCATCCAACAATGGAACCTACCTAAGGAAACTAGGGGAAACAACTATGTTAAGTAAGTGTTATGACCTGAGGCAATGGATGAGAGAAAAAAAACCCTATGAGGAGGAAATCTCTGGGATCCAGGGCCTGAGTCGCCTTCCCCTCAGGCTGGAAAATGTATTTAGTGATGGCTCTGCAGCTGCAATTTGAAAAACCCAATTAAAGGGAGGTAGAAAATATTCCAATTTGGAGGAAGGCTCTCCTCAAACCCTCTAGTGGAACATCGTGGAAGGTTATGGAGAAAACTTCTGCAACAATACGAGCATCCAAGGCCCAGGAGGAGAGCAACAATTGCTGAGGCACTCACCTGGCCTACCTGCCCTAAATCAAACCAGGTGAACCAGAGGCAGTCATGGGGAGAATGCAGTGAAGGTGCCTTGCTAGGGAAACTACCAAAGTCAATGGCCAACCGTTATAGTGGAACACTAGAGCCAAAGGAGATCATCATAACCACCCTTCACCACTAGTTTTAAATTCTACACCAGGAGCTGCTGTCGCATAGCAGGCAGCTAAAGCCAAGCCCGGGGTGAGAACATTCCCAGCTATGGGCCAAGTGAGAAGGATCACGCCCCAAGTTGGACAAGCTCGATGATGCGGACTAAATGCAGAGCGAGACCGTCGGCTGCAGGAACCTGCGCCAGATTAGAATGGCTGGCATGCCCCAGAATTGATTGAGATCTGTAAAGCTGGTGAGCTGAATGAGCACGGTGTGCTGAGATCATAATGAGTATTGAGTGCTGAGACCTTGCAAGGTCAAATGCAGATTGAGAGCAGTAGAATCCCAGGCCGAAGCCGAGGGGATGGCACTAGGCATGAAGCAATGGTTTGCATAAGCAAGGAGCAAGGTTGTGTAAGCAAGTGTGGACCTGATAGGTCAGTAAGCAGTAGTAGTAATAGGTCGACCTGCATAACAACTGTATAGCAAGTAAACAGCACTGAGTTAGGGGCAAGCCAGCCATAACCCTTGTATAAATGATTTCATTATACTGTGATGTAACAAATGTAACTAACTTAATTAATGTAATTATTGTTCTCGGTGTCCATTCTGTAACTAATTCCGGGTCGCCCCTAAAAAACGGACCTTTGGTCTCAGTGGGCTTACCCGGTAAACAAAATCTAAATAAATAAATAAATAAACAAACATGAATAGCCAAATCAAGATGACAACCTCTGAGGATTTTCAGTGGCGAAGACGGGATGTAGAACAGGTTTAATTAACCACATAGGCCACGACCCCCCCCAAACACCTCCCAGTCCCCGCCATTGGGCAAATAAGGAAGCAATGAAAGGCCGAGAACCATATGCAGATATAAAAGCTAATTTAATAGCCTCAGCAGGAGCTTCAGCTAACCTCAGAGTAAACAAGGTACAATAGGAATGGGTGTAAACAATGCAGCAGCATGAAGCAAGAAGGCCTGTGCAGCAGTAGTAAATAAATGAGTACACTGAGATGTAAGTGCAAATAAAGGAGGCATATTGCTCTTAAGCATTGTCAAACAGGCAGCGCAATGAGATTGCAGCAATGAGGTAAGTAGAACAAGCATGTCAGGTGAGAGCAATAAAATATGCCACATGGACCAGCTGTAGTTGAGTAACTGAAAACTAGCATTATGAGCTCTGAATAGCAGTATGCTAGGAGCATAGAAAAGCCCCCCAAAAAGGAAGGAAGCATATACAACCGAAGGCAAAATGCAAACCAAAGCAGGAAAACAAACACAGAATCCCTGCAGAGACAAGCAAGGGGTTGGGGGGGCACCAACCAGGGAGGCCCGACCAGCTCAGGGAACAAACCAGCAGAGCCTTTGGCTGCAAAGACAAAATGCTTCACAGTGAGGCTGAGAGGAACTGCTTATATAGCTCAGGAAGTGGGAGTGGTTGGCTACTTGGTCACTGAACTACAGGCAAAGCCTTTCAATTCTTGAATTGCAGGAACTGCAGAAGCCTTCAGAAGCCAGCATCCTCCACAATGGAGTATTTTTTTTTGGGGGGGGGCAGCACTTGTCCTGCCATTGTACACCATAGAGGTCATTGCCCTTAAAATTCCCAAATGTTCCTATTTCCTAAAAAACTTATAGCTTCACAGAGCTGTAGACACCCACTGTTCCAAAAGTTTGTCCAAACAGTTCTAGTCAGACAATCTGGTGTAGTGCCCTGTGATACCAAAAAGTTCACCATTTAGTATCAAACTATGCAGCATGTTAGATTGTCTGACATATACAGAACATTTCACAACACCATTAGCCCTGCAAATTGGAAGGGCAGTACAGAATATATGATAACGGTTTGCATAGCTTTCCACAGAGGAATAACTTGATAAGCTTAAAAAACTTGTAAAAATATTTAAACTTGTTTAACATCAGACTAATCAATGTCATCTTACCCTCATATGCTTCAACATTAGTAATAAACACCCCTTGGAGCAAGCCTGATTGTGCTCCATTAATGACTAGAGAAAGCAATCATGCAAAAAAATGAATATTCATACAACACTGCTAGTTACGCTTAGAGACCAGAAGCATTTATCCATTTTTTTCCCCTTTATACCTACAGGTGAACACTGCAGGTCATTTCCTACTCTGCAGGGGAGGATCTATCCAAACCACACTATTGTTGTGCCGATGGACCATGAGATCCAATTCAGACCCAGGTTCCAACTTATGGAGTGTCATCTTTGCACATAAAAGGGCAAGACCCCCCAGCCTCCATCCATGGAGCTTGAACAGTTCCTGCTAACAAAATAAATCATATAGTTTTTACTGTTAATCTTTTTCTCCCCACTGTGGTGCAGGTTTAGCACTCCACTGGCTCCCAAGCATCCTAGGGACTTAACTCTTCTCGGTGCTTCCCCCATGGCTTAACCCCTGTGGCGGGGGTCAATGGTAGGTGCCTTACTGCTGACAATATGGATCCAGTTCTGGGAGAAGGCCCTAATAGCCGGTGTAGAGCCTGCAAGGTGTAAGTGTCATCCCACAATATACAGTACCTGGCCATTCTTCCCTGTTCTGTTCTGGAGGGATGGACATGCAATGCCATCCATACACACCATGCATGTTACCGTGCATGGACATCGATGGCCACCATCCCTCCAGGCCCCAGTGTGCTGGCACTAGCTGTCTATCCCCAAGCCTTCGTTGGAGGCCAGACTAGTGCCAGGACCCGAAACCCTCCCACCCCAGAGGAGGAGAGCTGTTCGTCCAGACACTCTAGCCATCTCTCCCTGGCCAGCCCCTGGTGAACTGAGTCCATCACCGAAGCCAGGTCATCGGCATTGAGGCAGGTGAGGCATGGGTGTCTTTGCCCTCTGTACCACTGGGCTGGCAATAAACCATGAGGTTTAAACAGTGTAGTTGTAACGTTGACAACTACTGTTAATTAGCCCTACAAATAAAGAAACATGTTATAGAAAAGGAAACATCATACTTTCTGATAAGTGTAGTTAAACCTGATACGTTCTGGAGGCTGCAATGCTGCCCTATTTCCAGGTACCTCTCTGGTCTGAGGGAGGAGGTTGCCTGTCTCCAGGCTGACCTGGTGAGGATTTGGGAAACCTCTTCCCCCACCCAGGGACCAACAAGACTGCCACCGCTGCTTCAGAGGTTGCCAGGAAAAAGGAGTGGTTGGACCATGGTGGGCTCAGGGAGGGGGAGGGTGAGGGTGGTGGAACATAGGCGCATCTTGACAGTTGTAGCTCTCCACAATTCATATGCCATTCTGGTAGAGCATGGTTCCTCTATGGAGGCACCTGCAATAGAGACCAAGGAGGATGCTGGGAACCTCCACAAAGGAGACCCACAGGAGGGCAGTGTGGGGTCGGAAACAACTCCTGGTAGGGGACTCAGTCATTAGGGAGGTAGAACTGCGGGGGGGGGAGAGGGTGGTAGGGTGCCTGCCCAGCGCCATGGCTTGGAGGGACAGGAAGTGAATCCTCAGGATTGTGGGAGCAGCTGCACAGGAGGGGAAGCTGAGATCCTCTACCTGATAGAACAGTTCACCACATCATTCTTTCAGTTTGCATTTCATTTATTATATTTCCAATGTTTGTTTAAAGCACGGCTTTCAATATTTGTTAACGTTTCAGGACTTATATGTGTCCCTTCATCAGAACTTGAAAGCTGTAACATACAAACAATAAATTTCTGTAAGTATTTTATGTTGTAACATTCCTCAATATCAATTAACTTTAACTTATAACTGTAATTCATATCCACACCAAATTTCATCTTTGAAATTTCTGGGTATAGAAAAAGTAAAAAAACAATGGATGAGGAGACTGGGACATAAAAATGCTAAGAAGAGAAGCGTGGTGGATTTTCACCCTGAAAACTTTTAAAAGCAGATATGGACTTAATGAGAGTCTGAACCAGTCCTTGATAATTTGACTGGAACATTCATAAAGGACTGAGTTATGGATGTGCAAATGGGAATAAGAAATTATTTACTGCTTATTTTCTTTTAGGTTTAAAATGTGTGTACTTTTTTAAGTTATAACGTGAGGATTAACTATAGCTGTTGTGAGTATGAAATGCAAAAACAATTTTTTATTTGTAGAATTACATAAAACAAGGACTGTCTTTCTCTGTTTACTAGATTCAGGTCTAACCATGAACTACTCGTAGCCCTTTTATATTCTCAAGCACTTAATCTTGCTCCTCGCTTAATGTTTGTGCAATCTGGTCTCGGATGTCAGTCTCCGCCCAGGAGACGGAGCATCTCATCAGGAGCTACTAGCCTACGCTGCTCTTCTTCAATTCTCCCTACATAGAATCTTAACCTTAGCATGCAGGCCTTAGTATTCTCCAATCTCGTGATACACCTCTCCCTAGCTTCTGTTAACATGCTGTGTTAATTCCCAAGTTGTATTTGTCCCATAAATTTTTATAAACTGCTACTCCTACTGCTAAAGCGTCAATTTTGTCCTATCTGTATATTGCATCCATATATGCTTTAGGTGCAATTTGTATCCACTATATACTATTTGCTCATCCTTAAGGCTACCGCATATGTTGTAATCTAACTATTTTGTAAACTATGTCTTATATGTTATGTGTAAATTACTTGTATAATCTTCTGTGTTTTATAACTCCCACTCCCTCTCCCCCAGGTTGTACCATGAGACGAGCAACTTGTTGCTCAGTGTACCTTACCTGGTGAAACTTTTCAATAAATAAATAAAATAAATAAGATTTATAGGATAGTGTGCAGGCTAAATCCCTGCATTTACATTTTATAGTTCTGCCATAATAGATAATAGATAGCTTATTAGTACCCAGTGGTGGGTGGTCAGCCATTTGACCTTTAGCACCTGCACAGTCAAAGATAGAAACAATTTGCTTTCTCCTTTTCTTTCTCCTGTTTTTACATAATTCGAAGGGCCCCCTACATGATCCATATGAGGATTTAGCACTGATTAAGCTTAAGAATTTAAAATACATTGAGTTTACTGAGGGAGGGACCACAAACAGCTCCTTTGAGCAACCTGTGGTTTCTTTAATTAGACCATGCCATGGGAGAGAGTCATTTCGGTGACATCATCACGCTGCACACGTATCTGTATGCGCCACAAACACCAACACTGTGCGACCTCCTTTACAAGAAAGGGTAAGCCACAGTAATGTTGAAAATAGGAAAAAGGCAGATAATAACATTGTGTAAAACTTTGTTGTAGGTAAAGGGGTACGATTTTCAAATAGAACAGAGTGGTTCTTGAATTTAACTTCTAATGAAGAGGTATGAAAGGAATTCTACAAAAATTATGTTAAAAAATGTTGTCTTACAAAGAAAAAGAAAAAATTAGCCCACTAAGTTCCAATTTTCTCACAACTCCCCCCCCCCCAAAAAAAGTAAAAATAACAGACTTAGTTAATTAAGCAATTATTTTTATTTCTTGCTTAGTTCACAGTGGTAAACAAAGATAAAATAAAGAGATTGTTAGACCCTTGAGGAGAATTGCACAGTAATTTAAAAGGTATGTTCCTACAGTTATAAGATAAAGATAATTGATATTGAGGAATGTTACAACATAAAATACTTACAGAAATTTTTTTTTTGTATGTTACAGCTTTCAAGTTCTGATGAAGGGACACATTTAAGTCCTGAAACATTAACAAATATTGAAAGCCGTGCTTTAAACAAACATTGGAAATCAATAAATGAAATGCAGACTGAAAGAATGATGCGGTGAACTGTTCTATCGGGTAGAGGTTCTCAAACTGACAAATGGAATATTCTAATACCAGATGATTTTGAGTCACTCCCCCACTCTAATTATTAACATTCAGATTCAATTCAGTACTAGGAACATTAGGTGGGGATAACTATAACTGTTCTGAATTTCTACAGGAGGGGAAGTCAGACATCGTTGTTCACCTAGGGACAAATGACCTGACTGGGAATGGGATCAGAGCAGTGCAGGAGTTGTTTGTGGAGTTGGGGAGGGGCCTTAGACAGATAGCACATACGGTAACCTTCTCAGAGGTGCTGCCTGTCTATGGCATGGGTGAAGCTATGGTACTCTGCACCATGGGATTCAATGAATGGTTAAAAAACTGGTATGGAGCTCAGGGTTTTGGCTTCATTGGGGACTGGGGATCCACCTGGAGGGATACAGGCCTATACCGGCAGGATGGTCTGCATATGTCCGGGAGGAGAACCAGGATCCTAGGTGATAGGTTTAAATGCATTGGCAAGCATTTAAGCTAGCCAAATGGGCAGGGGAGGTTAGGAAGAAAAAGATAGCTCTCAGGAAGTATTAGGAAACACAGGAGGAGCAGGACAGAGAACTGTACCAGTTAAAGCAGAAGGAAGCAGGAAAGACAGTCAGAATAGTAAAGGCCCAAACCGTGGAAAAGATAGCCAGCTCAGTTAAGAAGGGGGATAAAACCTTTTACAGATACATTAGGGAGCATAAAAAGGCCAAGGGAGGGATAGTGAGGCTTAATAAAGGTGAGGGGCAGTGGGCATAGGGTGACGGTGAAAAAGCAGGGATAATGAATGAATACTTCTGCTCAGTATTCACAAAAGAAGAGGAGGGGGAGGTACCTAAACCAATCAATAAAAGCACTCTGGATAGGGGGGTCGCTACCAGTCCATTCACAGAAGAAAGGGTCCTGAAAAAACTCCTGAAACTCAAGGTGGACAAAGCGATGGGGCCTGATGGGATTTACCCCAGAATTTTAAAAGAACTAAGGGGAGAACTAGTGACACCATGGACTACCCTTTTTAACAAATCATGGGAGGATAGTGTGGTACCTGAGGACTGGAGGAGGGTGGATGTGATTCCCCTTCTCCAAAGTGGGAGCAAGGCAGAGGCAGGAAACTACAGACCTGTTAGTTTGACCTCAGTGGCAGGGAAAATGATGGAATCGCTTCTGAAAGAAAGAATTGTTGAGTACTTAGAGGCCAGCAGGGCACAGGACCCAAGACAGCATGGATTCACAGCGGGAAGGTCATGTCAGAAGAGTCTAATAGATTTCTTTGACTAAGTGACCAAAATAGTAGACCAGAGAGGGGCTATGGACATGGTCTACCTAGACTTTAGCAAGGCATTTGACACAGTACCACACAAAAGATTAATAAACAAGTTAGCCAGCCTGGGAGTGGGTCCTAGGGTGGCAACCTAGGTAAAATATTGGCTAGACAACAGGATGCAGAGGGTAATAGTAAACGGAGTCCACTCCAAAGAAATGAGGATTGCTAGTGGGGTACCACAGGGTTCAGTACTGGGACCAGTCCTCTTTAATGTCTTTATAGGTGGCATTGCAGAGGGACTGGAAGAAAATGTATGCCTCTTTGTAGATGATAGAGAAATCTGCAACAGGGTTGATACACAAGAGGGGTGGAAAGGATGAGAAGGGACTTGGCAAGGTTGGAGGAATGGTCAAAGGTATGGCAGCTTAGATTCAATGCAAAGAAGTACAAAGTAATGCACCTGGGAAACAAAAAACCCAAGGGAAGAGTACACAATGGGGGGGGGTATTAACAACAACAAAAATGGAACGGGACCTGGGAGTACATATGAACATATGAACTTCCCAGCAGATAAAGGCCTTATGGTCTGTTGAGTCTGCTCAAATGTGCAGCTAGCACCCCTTAAGCTGCAGCTGACCCTCCCTCCCCTCCTTCCCCCCTCCTGTGACCCTCCCCCTAACTCTGTCCCATCCCCTTTTGAAGCAGACTACTATTCTGCAGGATACCACTTCTGCAGGCAACACGTTCCACCCCGACACTACCCTCTCCGTAAAAAAGTGTCTTCTCATCTCCCCCTAAATCTTCCCCCCTCCAATCTCAGATCATGTCCTTGAGTGTTCCTACCCCCTCTTAACTTGAACAGCCCCTTCATGCCTGTTTTGTTTATTCCTTTCATGTACTTGAAGGCCTCAATCATATCTCCCCTGTCTCTCCTCTCTTCCAGTGAGTACATGTTCAACTCCCTCAGCCTACCCTCGTATGATATGTTCCCTAGTCCTTGGATCATCTTTGCTGCCCTGTGCTGCACCCTCTTCAGTAGCTTAATGTCCCTCTTCAGGTACGGTCACCAGTACTGCATGCAGTACTCCAGGTGTGGCCTAACCAGTGACCTGTACAACGGCGTATCAGACAACCTAACAGTCATATCAGACAACCTAAAGGTAGACAAGCAATGTGAGAAGGCAGTAAGGAGGGCTGGGGGATACTGGGATGCATAGGGAGAGGCATCATCAGTATAAAACAGGAAGTGGTTATCCCTCTGTACAGACAGTTGGTAAGACCCCATCTGGAGTACTGTGTGCAGTTCTGGAGACCCCACCTCTGCAAGGACATAGACAGGATGAAGGCAGTCCAGAGGACGGCAACAGAAGCCATATGAAAAGAGACTAAAAGAGCTTAATATGTATACCCTCAAGGAAAGGAGGGAGAGGGGGGACATGATAGAAAATTTCAAGTACCTCAAGGGAATCAACAAAGTCCAAGAGGGTAGCATCTTTCAGAAAAAGAGATGTGCAAGAACAAGGGGCAAAACCTGAAGATAGAGGTGGGATGGCTCAGGGGCAATGTGAGGAAGTATTTTTTCATGGAGAGGGTGGTGGATGCATGGAACAGCCTTCCTGAGGAGGCCTTGGGGTCAAAAACAGTGCGGGAATTTAAGAATGCATGGGACAGACATAAGGCAATTCTAGTAGGGGTTAGGAGGAAGTGGGCTGTTGGTGAACTAGGATCTTCAGTCTATCCAATAGGTAGGGAAATGGGCAGACTGGGTGAGCCAAGCGGTCCTTATCTGCCGTCAAAGTCTATGTTTCTATGAGGTAATAAAATAGAAGTAGTGACAGCAGTTCTGATTTTTAAAGAAAAAAAGAGTTGTTCTTTTTTATTTTAGAATATTTTTGTTGATTATATTGCTCCACGAAAAAAATAGTTCCATGTTACTAAAGAAAGTTCCAAAGGTTCTGTCTTTGCTTTTCCTGGTGTTTTTGTTGTGGCCCATCTTTCGCACTCCTTCTGCTGCTGATGCAACCTAAGGCAGAGAGACAGCAACAGGCTCCTGAAATCTTCATTCCATTCCCATTCAGCTAATAGTATTTTTTTAAACTTTCAGTAATGGTGAACTATGGAAAGTGTTTTAAAATGAAAAACAATGCCTAGAAACTTTAGAAACGGTTGCCGAAAAGTAGAGGCCTTACAGTGGCCATGTGCTTATACATCTGCATATCTGGGGATATGCATATGCATAAGCGCGTGGCTACTGTAACAGCTCCGCTTTTCAGCAGTAATTTCTAAAGCTTGCATTTATTTTTTATTTAGAGATACTTTGCCCTGTATTCAGTCTTATGGGGATGGCGGACCATTGTAGGGCGGTACTAGCAAGAGTTGTGTTAGAGACCGGCGTCTACCGGCGAGTCAACACACTGGTTTTCCTTTATGTTTTTGGGGGAGCTTGGAATGATTTCAGAGTGGGGAGTCCTGATGCGGCAAACTGGTGGCTGGGACTTCTTCCTGTTGGGTGAAGGCACGATTTAGAATGTGTAAATCGTGCCAGTCAGACAATCAGGAATCAATATTTTTCAAGCCATTGTATAATAATTGATTCCTATTTCTCTAAGAAGGGAACACACCCCATCAAATCCTTTCTGAAGCTGCTGCTGTAGCTCAAGCCAGGGAAGATCTAGACCTCTGACACCTCACATTGCAGATCTCCACATTGTTTAGCTGCTATGATCAAAGCGTCTGTCTCCTTGCTGTTGCCCAAAACTGCTAACACTGTGCAGATGCTGCTGTCTCGCTCCTGCCTCCTCCCCGAGTTGATGTGATAAGCTTTCAGCACTGTAACTGTGTCCCACAGTTGCAAAGTCTCTGGAATCCACTTATTAAGGTAAGCCTTTAAATCTGGACCCTTCATTTTCTCCGGCAGTCCCAGGATATGTGCTGCTGTGTTGAGGTTCTCTAAATGCTCCAGTCTGACCCAGAGCACACCTCTTTCAGACCAACAGTTATGACAAGGGCTTTCTCAGTGGTTTCACACACCTCTATTGCATTCTTTTGGGCTGACTCTGCTCTTTTTCAAGCAGAGCCATGCAGTGGTTAAAGTCCTCCACTTTATGGTCCAGCTTCTGTGTAGTGGCAAGAACAGAACCTAGAGTCAGTTCTCCCAAAGAGCTAGGACCCCCAGGCTGCATGTCAGCTGACCGCATTGTCAAACTGCCAGAGGCCTCAATCCATTCCTGAATTTTCTTCAGCTTTCCTATAGTGGCTGTGGGTGAACAAAGCAATCGCTGACCAGAAGACTGAGACTACTACCGAGACTAAACAGAAAATAACAAAAAAAATTTGCTCTGTTTGATGTTTTAAAGTGAATTATTAGCTTTCAAACATGGAGCTCCTCTAACATCTGTCCATGCAGCAAGGCAGCCAGCCCCCCCACAATGGAATATGGTTGAAGGTCCAATGCCATCATCTCCCCATTAGCTGAGTCAAATGCTTTGCAGTTGGATGAATGGGGAGCAACTTTGCGGGAGTGGAATGATTGTAAAATTGTTGGCTGTGTTGTAGTAAATGATATGCCCATGGACCTGCCCATAGGGAGCTAACCACAGAAGTAGTCTGAACTGGAGCAGAGTGTTAGGGGCTGGTTACAGTCTTGATTACTGGCATTTCCACGGGGGGGGGGGACTCAGATAAAGAAAGCAGTATCCACAGCAGCAATGTGTGGAGTCTCACTAACAAAAATCATCCTATCACCAACACCACAACCTGGCCTTGGAAGTTTCTCCAAACAGTGGTGAGAGTAAACTGTGTCATCTGGTGCTGAATCCATAATCAACCATGAACGTTGCCTAATAAGGTGGTTCCAGAGAGATGTGATGGTCAGCTTAGATGATATCTTACCTTGATTCATGCTGATACCATATGAAAAGAAGGGATTAGGAGCACTGTGAGTCATCCTGGAGCCAGGCTGTGAGACCACTCTCCATATCAAGGTAGTGCACAGACCACCAGCACAGGGTGAGGAGATGGATAAGACACTTGAAGAAGCCATCACAGAATGGCAAGTAAGGTGGAGGTGCTAACTAGTTAGCAGTTTCAGTCTGCCAAATTCTGAGGGGAGCCTACCAACTGCAGCTTTGGCAAGGAGCAGGGCCATTCTGGATTCTCTACAAGGGGCTTTTCTCAGGCAGTTAGTCAAAGAACCCACTAGAGATGGGGAAATGCTGGACCTGGTGCTTACAAACAATGACAGCATTGGATACATTGGAATGGGCAGTCCTCCTATGTACAGGTGATCACCATACAGTGTGGTTCAGCATAAATACAGGAATACAGGCAAATCACACAAGGATGATGGTCCTCCGCTTTAGGAGGGCAGATCTTAAAGAAATGGAAGACTGCCTCAGAAACGGGATAAAAGGGGGGATTCCCAGGGATGGATAACGGTACAAAGGGGAAAAATAAGGGAGGGCATAAACAAAGCAACAAAACTACGTGTGAAAGAAGTGAGCAGAAGGAAAAAAGAGACAGTTATGGTTCTCCAAGGGTGTGGCAAAGGAGGGAAAAGAAAAAGAATTTCTAGAAATGGCCGCCAGTGCAGCGGTAGTGCTACCACTTGCAACGCCAATGGCACAGGCTCAGGAACGATCCTGAATTGTCAGAGGGACAGCCAGGGGAGGTGAGATAAGCATCCCAGAGAATGCTGTCTACCTCAAGAGGGAGGGAGTTCAGTCTCCACTGCACTACCACCACCTTGGTGACCACAGGTGGTGGTGCAGTTGGAGCCGGGGATCTGGGTGGGAGGATGTCAAAGTGCTCTGACACGCAGGGTATGCACAGTATGCAAATGCATTAGGACATCATCTCGGCATCATAGGGGCTGGAAAACCAGAAAAAAATTAAAAACCCGGACTGCTGCAGGAGGACCTCTGCCCCACGGTGTAGGCCCCTCACCACCGACCGTAGTGCTGTCTACACTACACTGGCTGAGTCTCCATCTGGGGCTAGGGTCCACCCCTGATGGTCCCCCCCTGGAGGCAAGACAGGGTGGAAATGGAGAAGAGGTAAGTACTAGAGAAAGCAAGTGATGGGGCAGGGTGAGCTGGTTAGGAGTGGTGTAGTCTGGTTGAATAGAAGGGATAAAGCATATTAAAGAAAAAAAGAAAAAAAGGGTTGCTTTCAAGAAGTATAAGGAAACATAGGAGAAGGAGGACAGGAGGTATACGTAGCAAAGCAGAAGGAAGCTGGCAAGGCAGTGATAGAAGCAAACGCACAGACAGAGGAAGGGATTGCCAAAGGAGTCGCTAAATGGGATAAGACTTTCTTCAGATACATAAGTGAGAAAAGGAAGACAAGGGGAAGGACAGTAAGGATTAGAAGGGCAGGAGGGTGTAACGGTGCAGAAGAGGATCAAGAAAAATCTGACATCTAAAACAAGTATTTCTCCTCAGTTTTCACAGTGGAGGGAGGAAGGAAGGGATGGACCACCAGAGAAAAGCAGGAAGGGGGGCAGTGAACACAGGTTCATTTTCACAGGAAAAAGCCCCAAAAGGACTTGAAGCTCTGAAAGTGGACAAGGCTGTGGGATCAGATGGGGTTCACCCCAGGGTACTAAAAGAACTTTGGGAGGTGCTAGCTGTCCCACTGATGGCCTCATTCAACAGCTCACTGAAAACAGGCATTCCTCTGGAGAACTGGAGAAGGGCTGATGTGGTCCTTACACATAGCAGCAGCAGGGAGGAGGCTAGCAACTATAGGCAAATCAATCTCGCTTCATTGGTAGGTAAATTCATGGAAAATTAATGGAAACTTTACTGAAAGAAAGACTAGTAAAGTATTTTGAATCCAATGGGCTGCAAGACCAGAACAACAATTCATGGGGGCAGGGTCATGCCAAATGCATCTAATAGATTTCTTTGACTGAGTGACTAGGGAACTGGAACAGGGAAGGGAAGTGGACATGGCCTATATGAACTTTAGCAAGGCTGTCAACACAGTGTTGCACTGGAGGCTGATTTTGAAGTTGATCAGCCTAGGAGTGGGATTCAAAGAGGCAACTTGGATTAGAAACTGGTTAATGGATACAAGACAATGGTGGTGGTAAACTATACTTATTCTAAGGATGGGAGAATGACCAGCGGTACCACAGGGCTCAGTACTGGGACCAGTCCTTTTCAATATCTTACTAGGGAATATCGCAGAATAATTGGAAGGGAAGGTATGACTTTTTGCAGATGACACCAAAATCTGCAATAGGGTGGACACTCAGAAGGGGTGGAAAAAATGTGCAGGGATGTTGGGAAACTTGAGGAATGGTCAAAAACATGGCAGTTGGGGTTCAGTGCCAAAAAGTGCAGATTCATACAACTAGGGCATAGGAACACCAGTGCTGAGTATAGGATGTGGGGGGGGGGGGTACTGACAGTCTCTAGAAGGATAGGGAGGGGTATCTCCAGCAGAAGGAGTGAGGTAGTATTGCCATTATGTCATTTGCTGGTGTGACCACATCAGGAGTATTGTGTTCGATTTTGGAGGCCACACCTCAGAAAGGACATTGTCAGGTTGGATGTGGTCCAGAGGAGGGCAACTAAAGTGGTGCAGGGGTTGCATTAAAAGCCCTGCGAGGAGAAACTGAGGGGTCTCAACATGTACACCATAGGAGGGAGGAGAGAGAGAGAAGACACATGATAGAGACCTTCAGGTACCCCAAAGGGGTAAACATTGTGCAAGTGAGGAGACACTTTCAAATGAGAACAGGCACAGGGATGAGGGGGCATTCCATGAAACTGAAGGATGGAGTACAGGAATGATGTGAGGAAATATTTCTTTACTGAAATGGTGGTAGACACCTGAAACAGACTACCAGAAGAAGTGGTAGAGGCTGAAACAGTGAAGGTCTTCAACAATGCATGGAATAGACATGTGGTATATTAGATAGGAGGCAGGGTGATAGGAGGGTTGCTCGAGACCAGATAGGGTCTGCAGAGAGAGACTAGCCAGGGACATCTGGGCAGACTGGATGGGCCAAGCAGGCCTTTTCTTCTATCAAATTTTATGTTTCTGTGTGCATATGGCACACCTTTTGTGAGAGGTGTTGCTAGGATGAGATATTATCAGGGGTCTAGGACTTAAAACAATAGGCTGGGTTGTGTGAGGGCCACATAGGGCCCCAGAAGCTGTTGAAATGTTGGTGATCTCTGGTGCAAAATGACACATATCTGCTTTTTTCTTGTTTATTCCCTTACTTCTGTTCCATTGTTTTGTATCTTGTAGTTTTCTTTTTGCTCCCTTGTCAGGTAAAGACTTCATATTCTAGTTTAAAGGTCACAGAATCAATATCCTCCCTACTTCTTAAACATCAGTAGATTTGAGTAGTGGGATTTATGGGGATGGGAGCGGGCAGTGGGTGGTCTCATTGACTCTTATTAAATTATGCATCCATCCCTGATACACCAAGGTACACCAAGGGAAGTACACAAAAAGTGTAATTATTGCAAGGGGTGTATCCTTGGGTCTCACACATATACTGCTAACCTTATGGGTGGATCACATACTCGGTCAAATATTGGCCGCTGATCCCCTCAGACATCCCACAGTACACTTCCCTCCTCTAACTACCCTCACATTAACTCAGAGGTATGACTCTACCCTAATGACTCTGCATGTCTTGACATAGAAAGGGGTATGTTACAAAATACTCTCAGCAGCTAATTGCTCTCTAGGGACCTCTGTCTGCTGCAATTTCTCCAAAGCAGTGAAACTACTATCCATAATACTAATACTACTCTCAGGGGATGTCCAGATGAACTCTGGCCCTCCCCCCATCCAACATAACTATCTGCTCCCACTCAGATCAAAACTGGGTGTACTCCAAGGGCCTAAAGATGGTGCACATGAACATATGCAGCCTTCACCATAAGACACATGAGCTGCAGTCTTGGGCTGACCTGTATAAGCCAGACATCCTCGCAATCATGGAAATCTGGCTGAGTCCTAATGTGCTGACACATGCGCTTGAGCTTCCTGGTTACTGTGCCTTCAGGAAAGACAGGGAGGAAAAAAGAGGTGGAGGTGTCGTAATGTACACCGTAGACACTCTTTGTGCTATGGCTGCCACTCTTCCATCGCCAGACTGTGCTGGCAGTGAGGTACTTTTTGTAAAAGTGATACTGGGGAATGCAAAGGCCCTTACCAGTGGCTGCCTTTATAACCCACCTCGTGTGGCTGCCCCTGCACTTGATGCCCTCACTAAGCTTCTGGCCAAACACTCTCCTTCAGAGGTAATCATCCTGTGTGATTTCAAGCTCAGCTGGACCCAGGACACTGAGCTTGGGCTCAAAACGCAACTCACAGAAGTGAACTTAACACAGATCATCTATGAACGAACTCGGCACAATGCCAAGTCAGGTAACCATTTATTATAAGACTGGGTGCTGGTATCCGACCACAACAATGTCTGGGCCTCGGGAATTTTCATGGATGCTCTAAGTGACCACTCTCCCATCTTCTGTGTTTGGAAGAACAGGTCACCCAGAGCTCCCCCTAGAATCTTCACAACCAGAGACTACTCATGTTTCTCTGCTGAGTCCTTCCAGGCCTTCCTAGCTGACCTTGACTGGAGCCCAATCCTCACACTGCCCAGCACTGACGATGCCCTTGAGTTCTTTGTGAACTGCTTCGCATCAGTCAACAACAAAGTTGCTCCACTTAGGAAGTTTAGGGTCAATGGCAAATGCTGCAGATGGGTTACCCCTGAGCTAAAAGCACTGATGTCACAGCCTGATAGAGCCTGGGCTCAGTTTAAGAAGTCCAGGCTTACTCCTGATTGGATCAGATATAGAGAGTTACTCAGCCTGTGCAGGAAAATCTCCAAGACAGTTAAGCAAGAGTATGTCAGGGGTCTTCAGCGTAGCAGCCTATCTGACTCTAGACAATTCTGGGACAAGATAAACAACCTGCTCAAGGGTGGAACCAGCACCTCACCTGGTCCAATAGTGGCTAATGGCTAGACTATAAATGACCCTCTGTCCGCAGCCAATGCCTTCAATCTTCATTTTTCAGACCTGGACAAGTATAAGCATGCAAACACTGCCCCATCCCCTACTCTCGCCAACCCCACCCAACCTGTTCTCCTTCACCCTGAATTTCACCTTCGGCTGGTGACACGAAAGGAGGTACTCGCCCATATTAAGAAAATAAAATCAGGCAGCTCTGTGGGTCTGGATAGACTGGAACCCAGACTACTGCTCCAGTCATAGCACCCCCAGTAACCATGCTGATCAACAGGTCCTTCTGTGAAGGAGTGATCCCAGCTAAATGGAAGGAAGCAATAGTTGTCCCAGTCCATAAGGGTGGTCTCAGGGAAGATATAATAACTACAGACTGATCTCCCTGCTCTGTGTCCTGGCCAAAATCCAAGAGATGCTGTTATACAACCAACTACGGGACTATCTAAAGCTACACCACCTCTTATCTCCTCAGCAGCATGGATTCAGGCACAATCATGGAACAGACACTGCCTTAAATAAATTCAATCAGTCAATCAGTCAGTCTATTTATTTTGCCAGGCGGAACACCATTGAGACAAGCTCATTTACAAGATGGACCTGGGAACAGTACAATAGCTGGACGGGCCATAAGCTAAGCATATATTAAGCATATATAATGACAACGTAATCATATAAGGCATATACAAGGCAAGGAAGTACATGGAATATGCGGCAGGCTGAGAGTCACTAGCAAGCTATATACATAAACTCTTATGAAGGACAATAATTCAATGTATTTAAATACATTTTAAACACATTAAATAAAGATTACATGGGTTGGCCATAAGGATACTACTTCCCTTATCTGAAACAGTGACAGACCTCAGAGAAGGTCTTTAGGAGCATGACTTTGAATCAGGAGAGTGTTACAGGGTGTGTGAGCCTTAGGGATTTTTGTATCTTGTTCCAGAGCACTGGAAGATTGTAGCTTATGGAGGCTCTAGCAAAGCGCGTTCCAGCTTTGGGAATAATAAGGGATATGTAGGCGAGATTTCTAAGGGGATAAATACTGTGGGGGGGGGCAGGTGGGCAGACAGCCTATGAGTTACTGAGGAAGCTTATGAGTGATGGCCTTGAAGGTCCAGATAACAGCATTTTTTGCCTCCTCAAGCTAAGTGAGCTCTAACCTATGGAAGCATAAAGGGTGCAGTGGTGAGTGGAGTAAGGAGCATCAGAGATAAACCTGAGGGCTCTATGGTAAAGGGTGTCAAGCTTGGAGAGAGCCGAGCTAGTACTGTGGCTATACAAGAAATCTGCATAGCCCAGAAGTGGCATAAAAGTAGCCTGGACAAGGAGTTTTCTAGCCTCTGGAGTCAATGAGTGTTTGATGTGGAAAAGATCCAAAGTCTTTGTCTCAATTTCTAGGCGAGCTCATCTAAGTGGTCTAGAAAGGACAGCTTGGAGTCAATCCATACCCCCAAGTATTTGAATTTTTCCACAAACTCCAGTTTTTCACCCATTGCTCTATCACAAAATAGACCAATTCGCAGCAATGACCCATCCTAGGAAGCACCATTGTGAGGTGCTGGTCTCCCTTAACTGGATGTCTTTAGAACAGCAGCTACAGTAGTCCATACTATGTACTGTACTGCTTACAAACTCACTTCCACTCACCAGCCTCCTGGACTGTCAGGCTTACTTGTCCCTAAGATGTCCTATAGAACACTATGAACACTCTCCTAGGGTCAGGATCACGATGTGGAGCAATTCATTTGCCTACTCGGCTCCCGATCTGTATGATGCTTTACTGGAACCCCTACAAGTGATGAATTCCCTAGACAGCTTCAAAAAGAGGTTAAAAGTACACTACCTAGAAAAATGCCTCTGTACATGTTATCATTGATCGACCTATTTTTTCTCAATATAACTTATCTACTATGTTTCCTGAATAAAATGTGTTGTATCTGTGATGTTGACTGCTGAGATATGGGATGCCATTCACCTATATGTCTGTTGCTATTAACCCATGTCAATTATCTCATTCATCCTATGTTATAGCGCTTACTGTGATTGCTTGATTGTATAATTGTCTAAAACGAAATGTTACCCTAATTGTATAACTGTCAGTAATTCTGGGCTGTCCCTGAAAAAGGAACCCTCGTCCCAGTGGGCTTACCTGGTTACCAAAATGAAATAAATAAATACATAAATAAATATTGATGCAACAACACATGTCTATACTACCCACCACACTGGTGCAGAACACTGCAGCCAGGCTGCTGACTGGCACCTCTAGAACCAGTCATATTATGCCTGTGCTGTGCGAGCTGCACTGGCGGCCAGTTCAGTGGCAGATCACCTATAAGGTAGGCTTGCTTACCGTCAAGGCCCTACATGAACAGGGACCTAACTACCTGAAAGATCTCTTGACTCCCTACTTCCCCCAATTGTCCTCTCTGATCCGCCAGTGAGGGATTGCTAGAGGTTCCCAGGGTTCATTTAAAAACTTCTGGGGCTCGTGCTTTTTCATTTGTAGCACTGACCCTGTGGCACTCTCTACCTCATCAGATAAGAGAATGCCTGACCATCAGTGGTTTTAAAACTATGATAAAAATGTATTTATTTTCTCAGGCTTATCCAGACTGATTTTAAATAATTTATATTGTTGTTGCTTATATACTGTGGCTTATTGCTGTACAGCGCCATGATCTCGAAAGGCGTTTTATAAATAAAATATTGATTGATTGATTGATTGACCTGACCAAAGGTGGAAAATGAGAAGCTCAGGCATGTAATAGTGGTAGAGAGTGAAATTGAAATGTATGAGAAGTGTAAACTTCACCACAAAACTATGATTGAGTGGGTGCAATGCTGTAGGTAGAGCACACACAAACATATTTGACATTTTAAACTCCTATGGGCCTTCAAAAGATGTTTTCTTTTCTTCTGCACAAACTGGCAAGCCCCCATTCAAAAATGAAGCCTAAAGTTGACAGCAAAGAACAATGTAATGGGGGCACAGATATTAACTAAGTAAGTAAGTAAAAGTTAATTTCTATTAATGCCCAATCCTGGAGGCTCTGGGCACTGTACAAAGGCAAGGTATATTGAACAACAGACACAACAATGTTAAATAAACAGAAAATTATATGTCACAACAGAACTCTGTAAGATAAAATACAATAAACAGAAAAAATCCTGATAAAGACAATTTAGCAGTAACGTTTAGGCTATAGCTGGGTCCCAAAGGCTTCTCTAAAGAAATGTGCTTTCAGACCCCATTTGAATGCCTCCACCGACGGAGCCTCCTCAAGAATCTTGGGAGCAAGTTCCAAAGGGCTGGGCCAGCCACCTCAAATGCATGATATTCCAAGGCTTTCAGCTGGGCCCTAGGAACTGTTAGGAGGCCCTCAATAGAGGAGTAGAGTGAGCGCATGGTGTGAATAGGGGTCAAGAGGTCACTCATATAGCCAGGGCCCAAACCACATAGGGCCTTATAGGTGAGCAAAGCCACCTTGAAAGCAATCCTCCACCTAACTGGCAGCCAGTGCAGGTCACGCAGGACCAGGGTCGCATGACAGGACCTCAGAAGGCCTGTCAGCCACCTGGCTGCTGCATTCTGCACCAACTGCAAGTGACGGAGAACTCCTCCACTGACCCCGAAGTAGAGAGCGTTACAATAATTGAGACTCAATGTAACAAAGGCATGCGCCAGTAAGGGCAGGTCACCAAGCGGAATCAGGGCTTTGATCCAGGCAGCACTCTAAGTGGTAGAAACCACTCTGGATGACAGATGACACCTGAGATTCAAGTGTCAATCCATCGTCAAGGATGATGCCCAGATTCTTCATCCTGGTAGAAGCTGCCAACAGGGTAGGGCCCACAAAAAGATCTGTTCCCAACCCAGCAGCAACCACATCACACTGGCGACCAGGCTCTATCACTAGTACCTCCATCTTGTCATGGTTGAGTGTTAGCTAGTTAGAGGACATACAGTCTTTTTTTTTTTTCCATCTACATTTTTCCCCACCTCTGGTGGAGCTGGCATATGGCTCTGGACCCTCCCTTGGAGGAGCTTGCTCTCTGGTCCCCATTTCTCCTGCTCCAGACCCCCCTTGTAATCCCTCATGGGTTGCCCCACCGTGACAGGGCTGAGGGTGAGGAGCGTTGACTTCCTCCCTCCCACAAAGACTAACATCCAGACTCCGGGGGCCCGGGATGAGTGCTATGGGGCCATCATGGAGCCTGTCAGCTCCCTTTTCCACTGTTATTTTCTCCCCTTCCGTCACCGTGGCCACTCAAGTGTGTGTGGAGGCATACGCACGCAGTGATCTGCAGCACCCTCCTATCCTAGCTGCTCACATCTGCACTACCCTTGGGCCTTCACCCGGGGGCAGCCTCGCAGTGGTCATGACTTAATTCCCACCCGGGAGAGGAGAGCTACTCTACCGCTGCTCAATCCATCTCCTGCCCCCCCCCGATGACACAGGTTCATTCCTGAACCCAGGTCACTGGTGTGGCGCAAAGTGTAGCATCCAGCGCTTCAACCGTCAGCGCCACCAGGCCATCAAGGACATTCAGTCTTGGATCTCTGCCAGACATTTGTTAGGCACCTCCACAGCATCACTTATCACTGGAGCAAAAGACACATCCAGCTGGGTGTCATCTGCATAACAGTGAAAATCCAAGCTGTATCGTCTAATGATCTTACTCAGTGGAAATGTATACACTGTGAACAACACAGGCGACTGGATCGAACCCTGGAAAACTCCGCACTTCAGGAGCTCCTGGCAGAAGGAGAGATTCCCCATCACTACCCTTTGCATTCAGCCAATGAGAAAGGACTCAAACCAGTTGGTGACAGTACCGGTGAGTCCATAGGGCTCCATGAGGTGATCCAGCAGCACTGAGGGGTCCACAGTGTCAAAAGCTGAGGAGAGATCAAGGAGAATGAGAACTGACCAGTCTCCTCTACCTCTTGCCCTGAGGAGATCATTCTGCACCCTGACTAATGCCATTTTGGTGCTATGCTTTGACCTAAATCCAGACTAGAATGGCTTGTAGATGTAATAGGCCACAAGGTGTGCCTCAGGCTGCACAGTCACCATTTTCTCAACAATCTTACCCAGAAATGGGAGGTTGGAGATAGGTCAATAATTTGCCAAGACATCAGCATCGAAATATTTTTTTCTTCAGGAGGGGGTTCATCAACGCCTCTAACAAAGCATCTATAAAGAATCCCTCCAAGAGTGAACACTAGGTGATCTTAGCGAACACTGGACCAACAGACTCAACACATTGCATTAAAAGACATGTAGGGCCCAAGTTCATTTCACAAAATGTGTGCCGCAGCATTGAGATTGCCTCAATTACCTCTGCCACCTCCACCAGCCTAAACCCACCCCAGACAATAGGAGTGCCTCTGATAACGTGAGGCCCATTACTGTAGGGCTGCTCCTGCCCCACTGGGGACTGGGGAGATCCCAGCCCTGATAGTGGATACCTTGTCGGAGAAGAACTGAGTGAACTCCTCGTACTGGGTGACTGAAACTGCTCTTTTTGGCTGCAGACAGGTAGGATGAAGTAGCCTGTCTACATTCTGAAAGAGCAGAGCCAGTCTGTTCCTCCCTGCAGCAATCACCCTGGACAGGAACACTGCTTTCTTATGGTTGATTGTTCTTTGATATTCACCATAATGAATTCTCAAAGCCAGTTTGTCCCCACAGACAGAGTCCTCCTACAGCAACAATCCAACCTCTGATCCCTGGTCTTCATCTCCTTGAGTGCCCCTTTAAACCATGGGGGTCTCAGATGAGAAAACTTGGGTCATATACAGATCAGTGCAATGGAGTCAAGCACCTTGGAGACTGCACTGTTATAGACTGCCACCACCTCACCTGCACCCATTGCACATGCGGCGCTCACACCAGAGAAGTCCACTACCGCCAGCAGTCCCTCTGGGGACAACCCCCCTTCAATGGGCAGTATCAAACCATCTCAGCAGGGAAGGGACTAACAGGTGGGCCCTGAACGAGAACTCCACCATGCAATGATTGCACCAGACAACCAGATCAATCTTGAGATCAGTGACCAGTGATGCTATAGCAATCAACCCCCTTCCCAACACACAGAAACACATAGACTATGAGGAACCACCAAAACCTAACACACTAGCATTGTTTCTGTTGATAAAGGTCACTTAATTTTTCTGTTAAAAAGACACTAGAGAAAGTTTTACCTTTCAGTTTTTCTCTGCAAGGTGCATTTAATCTTTGTAAATTTTCCTAAAGGAAAATTCACTTTGCAGCAAAAAACTAAACTGGAATTGACACATCCCACAATAGGACAGCAGGAATTTTTAACAACAGAAAGTGCATACCTAGCTGAACTCCCACCACCTGTCAGAGGAGTGAAGGGCAAATCTGTCAGCAGCAGTACCACAAGAATTGTTCACCTTGTACATGGAGGGCTGACAACATAGTCCACCAACCTTGGCTCTCTGATCCCCCTCCCCATCTTGGAATTGCCGCCCCCAGTAAGGTAAGGTTCCAATAATGTAGACACTACAGACTTTATAAATGGATTACTTACAGGCTACAGGTGGAGAGAGAGCTGTGTGATCAATCCTACAACCTGCAAGCTGTTTTCTCTGCTCCAATGCTCCCTACCAGGAGAATGCATGATCTCGCTCCAGGCAAGGTGAGGAAGGCAGACAACAGACTGTGAAAGTCTCTGCTGGGAGTATAACTGCAACGAGTAGCAGCCCCAACGACCTCACGGTTAACATCAGTAAAACCAATTGATGGCACCATGTACTGATGTGATCCCCCATAATTTACGCAAAAAAGGCAGTAAGCACCCAGCACCTATCCCTCACCTTTGCAGGTCTCTGTTAAGCTATGGCATCACACTGACATGGGCACTATCACTTCCACCAATTAAGTAAAGCTATCTTCATCACTATCCTGCTCCCTGATCCAATGATGATAGAATTGTACAGATCCAGCATGAAGACAGCTGCCGAGTTGTACATGTCAAGTTTGATGTGGGGCTGTGGTTGGTGAGGCAGCCCCAGTATGGACAGGATCTCCCTGTGCACCTCCTACTTCTCATGGCTCTTCAGTCAGTGGTAAGTAGACTCCAACAAGTGAACACCTGAGCAAGAGAGTCAGAATCGGGAATGATGTTTAATTAAAATTTAAACAAAAAACAGGACTGTGTAGTACAAGCCCCAGAGGCTCAGTCCTCACAATGCCTCTGCTTTCTGTCCTCATCTGACTGCACAAAATTAATCCATACATTACTCTTTGTAGAGTCTTCAGTACTCCTTTTTTGCATGGAGCCTGACAAGTACCCCCAGCACTAGGGCCACAACACCCTCCCGTACCATAACTTTCATCAAAGGGGTACTTTCCAACATCTCTAGGTAGCTTATCAGTGGTTGGGGTAACAGTGATGGCTGGTATACTACTACTGTATATACAAGGGGAAGTGTGGATTGCTTAATTTTGGGGTAGCATCAGGGGTGTAGTCCTGGGAGGTTGGGTAGGAGCAGAGATCCCTGACTTCATTTTGAGAGGGGGCTTCACTCCTTTACTTCTGATAACGCCTGTACTGCTCAGTGCCTGGCAATCAAAACACAGTTCTATTGCTTTTCTTCCCAGCTGTTTGCTAAGTCTGCAGTCCATCATCTGCACAGCATTTGCAACTACCCATTAATCTTGATAGCTGTTTTTGAAGTCTAAAAAGTATCAAACTACCCATTCTGATAACAAAATTTAAGGCATAGCTATGTAGACATAGGCAGTAACCAGAGAACAGACATACAAATGTAACCCCTAGGTGGCGCTATCTCAAGGGCTACTACTCCTGCTTGCTTGTAGCAGGTTAAGAGGCCTGGGTAATGAAATGGGTGCCTACACCTGGAGGTCAGGGTTGTTAGTGGTCAAGCTAACCTGGGCACAGCCCTCTGGGACACTGTAACCCCCCTCTTTCCCTTCTAGTGGCCTGAACAATATACAATAATTACTTTCACAATGACCCTTATTCACCAGGCAATTACCCACACTGTTTGAACTTACCACTAGGGCTGGTTCCTCTAGCTTGACCCTTGGGACCCCCCTGTAAAACAAGGTTAAGCACAGCAAACAGCAACAGTACAATACTTTTGGCACAAACTGGAACCACAGTCAGGTTAAATGCAAACAAAGTTAAATCTTATTTATTCAGGGGACTTGAACAAGGGAGGGGTGTAATCAGGTTGATTTGCTTAAAGGCTATATTAATCAGACAGTTATGCATGCAGTTCAGAGTCCTTACACAGTTACACACTCTGGGTACCCAGGTAGGAAAACGGTGGGCTAGCGAGGAACACTGCAGCTGGCTGGGGCCCTGTGATGGAAGAAAACAACATGCACAACACACACTATTTGTAATCCAGAGCTGGAGGGCTCAGTTCATGAAAGAAAAGGCAACAAGACAATCAGACAACCACACTTTTAGATTTAGCTGTTGTTGCAGGGAGCTACACTGATGTTTTCTCACGATACTCAATACTGGACAGAGGCAGGATGAAATCGAGACTGCAGGCTGTTGAGCTGGAGTGCCCGGAGAAGCAGGCCCACACGAATCACCGAGGCGTTGTTCCTGTTCAAGGCATTGAGCAGTGGGCTGATCCCCAGGCTGGTCTCTCATCGATGACTTTCTCTGCATAGCAGGTATTCTGGCTGGGCCAGTGTAGCTGGGCCCAGGCAAACCGAAATGGATATGGATTCAGTCCATGGAGCTGGATACAGCCTCCAGCAAGCAAAACACAGTTCAGACACACAGTGGGGAACCAAATCACGACCCACTATAAGCACACAGCACATTCACATGTAAGAAAATTCCACTGTACCAGGCAAATGGCTCTCCGGTTGCAATTACAGAGTCTCTGCACAGTCCAGGAGTTCAGAGGTAGCTGGAAGTCCTGACAGGCTGATCGCATTCAGCAAATCTTTGGTCTTCTTCAGGTTAAAACCTGGTCACAATTCAGTGGCTTAATTCGGTCTCCAAATTCGGATTCAGTCTGAAAAAAGCAGAAGTTCCCTCTCAGGAACAGCAGGCAGGCAGGCAGGCCAAACTCAGGCCTTTCCACAGTTCTCCCATGCAAATCCACTGTGGGTTGCTGCTTTGAACTGCTTCAAGCTGTTACTTCTTCACTTCCCAACTCAGATCTAACTGAAACTGCAGGCAGTGTGGGACCGTCCCCAAGATCCAAAAGGTTTGGTTGGTAATCTGTCTGTCAGTCACAACAAGGGCTCCCTCTCCAGGTTATTTTAGGCGCCAAAAGCCCAAATCTACAATTCGTACAAGTTTTGGCCCCACCAAGCTCCTGTAGGCAGGCTCCATTTTAAAGTCCCAAATGTACTGATTGGCCCATTCTGCTGTCCAGGACCAAGATGATGGAAACAAACAGAACTGTCCATGCTGCAAAGAAGGCAGGTTAGAACAAACTGCAATATTATTACTACTCTAACAAATGATCCACAAACAAGTACATCTTCTAACAGAGCTCCCTTTCAGATTAATTATGACTGCAATCCAGGCAGCTGTTAAAGAGACAGTACACAGAGGCTATACAGGCACTCTCTGGCAATACATTTAAACTGCTAAAATGCAGGACACCAGCTGAGCATTTAGGCAAGCTCAAGGAAGACTTTTCCAGAACCCCCATTTGTGGGGGTTACACCCATCCCTGCCTGGAGAAAACTTGGTGTCCGCATCAAGTCTGCACTATCACAATATCAAAAATGCAATACAAGCAAGACTTATATATCATTAGCTTGTTACATCACTATAGCTTTCAATATACTTTACATTACTACATCCATATTGACAATACTTATGCATGTTTTACAGATACATGGGCCCTATAACATTTAACAACTCTGAAGGACACCCTTCCTGACAAATAGCCAAATAAAGAAAATCCTCCGAGGGTCCATGAGAGCAGAAGGACACCTTCCCCCACAAACAGCCCAGTAAAGAAAATCCCCCAAGGGTCCATGAGGGCAGCAGGATGCCCTCCCCCACAAACAGCCCAGTAAAGAAAATCCCCCAAGGGTCCATGAGGCAGCAGGATGCCCTCCCCCACAAACAGCCCAGTAAAGAAAATCCCCTGAGGGTCCATGAGGGCAGAAGGACACCCTTTCCCACAAACAGCCCAGTAAAGAAAATCCCTGAGGGTCCATGAGGGCAGAAGGATGCCATCCCCCACAAACAGTCCAGTAAAGAAAATCCCCCGAGGGTCTGTGAGGGCAGAAGGACACCCTCCCCCACAAATAGCCCAGTAAAGAAAATCCCCCGAGGGTCCATGAGGGCAGAAGGATGCCCTCCCCCACAAGCAGCCCAGGTATAGCAACAAGCTCCGATCTGAATTGGGACTGTGGTGTTTTAGCATAACTTTTATTTTAAGTCACCCCACAAATGAAGATAGAATTTTCACTGCTTGGCAGGCTGAATCCCTTGATTTTCAATGCTGCTTTTTGCAGCCTTAATTCTAATTAAATAGATGCAAGAAAGCTGACTAGATTTTACTGCATGTAAATCCTCACTGTATACTGCATGTGAAGCTAACAAACTGTGACTATTACTACTGTTTGAATTTGCTGTTTGCCATAGCAATACTATATGTGCTACTGTTGACCCTTTTGCTTTTAATTTTATTCTTGGCAAGATAATCTGCAGGGAAACACTGTGTGCTACTCGCTAGTGAGAATCAGTAAAACTGCTTTTAAATTCAAATCACTACATAGCAATCAGTGGGCTAGCCTGCTGAAGTGCTGAATTCATTACTTGGGACAGGCTACGCAGCTTCTCTTGGTGCACACTACTATCCCCCGCCCCCCTCTCTTTGTTTCAGCAGTCCCTCCCCAAAAAGCATACCTGCTTTTAACTCTCCTGTTCTTTTCCTTCCCCTCCACAGTAAAGAAAACCCCCTGAGGGTCCGTGAGGGCAGTAGGATGCCCTGCCCCACAAACAGCCCAGGTACAGCAACAAGCTCCAATCCAAATTGAGACTGTGGTGTTTTAGCATCTGGCCGAAGAGGTCCCCACCGTCGCTTCTCTGTGGCTCCCCACCACCCCACCACCTCCGTTGGTCGTCTGTGTATTATATAGTCAGAAACACATGACGTTCAGAAACCAATCAGGCAACTTTCCCATCTGCAGGCTATCAGCACCTGCCACTAGTGGCTGCTATTGCTGACAGATCTCCCTTACACATTGTCTGGTGTGAAAAATTTCAGTTTACTCATGATCCCACTCTATCTGCTAACCTTATATTTCCTCCCCTCTCACAGCAACAATAAGCTCATCATCTTCCTTTACTCATAGCATTTACAGCTATATATCCTATACTAAATACCATCCCACATACTGTTAGCAACACTACTATCTCTCTCTCTCTCTCTCTCTACACAGAATGATGATCTGGCTTATTCTCCACTCTATAACTCTCCCCCTCAGTGTACCTCCCTCCTACCCCCTTCCTGCTCAACCTCACACTACCCCTCCTGCCCCAAGAACCCCTTCTGCTGCCAGTCCCTATGATTACCCCTACTTCAGTAACCTTGTCCTACCCACCTACCTCCCACTTGCTACTAGCCACCTGCTCCCAACAGCCGCGAATCCCCTTTATATATAGCCAAATACTGCGGCACACTTTTTCTCTCATCTCGTTAACAAAAGGTAAAGGCAGTGTCAGTGGCTCAGTAGGTAGCACACTCGCCTCTGAGGCCGGAGACTGAGGGCTGTGGGTTCAATTCTACATCTGGCATTTGGGTTAATATCCCAGTACTGACACTGTAGTGCAGCATGAGAGGGGTGCTGCACTTCTGAGGTGCCGTCTTTTGGATGAGATGTTAAACCGAGGTCCTATCTGTCTAGATTGGTGGTAGTTCAGGTGGATGTTAAAGATTCCATGGCACTTATTGAAAAGAGTAGGGGAATTTTCCCGATGTCCTGGCCAAATTTCCCTCATTCACTAAACATACCACCAACAGCTTAATCTGGTTCAAGGTCAGTTGGCATTCATCTGTAGCCCCCTTCCCCAGGTCATGCCTGAAAATAGGCAGGATTTGTCTAGTGCACTTACCGGGTCAACAAAAACTAAATAAATAAATAAAAGACCTCAGCTTGCAGGCCCGGCACTGCGTATTCACAAGATGACCCTAAAAAGTGCCCTATCCAGGATCTCCATTATCCTACTGCTACTTACGGGCAATATATACCCCAATCCTGGCCCCTGTACCCCCACCCCTTGCCTATCAATGCAATCTAAAGGGCTACAGCTGGCTGCCATAAACATATGTAGCCTCCAAAAGAATCTCGCCCCACTCCAAGTATTGGTCTTCCTCCACAACCCCGATGCACTAGCTGTAACTGAAACATGGCTAACCCAGAATACCACAGATTCGGCTGCCTACATACCGGGCTATACATTGTTCAGATCAGACAGACTGGATATTCAGGGTGGTGGGAGTGTGCTGTACCTTTGGGACCACTTACAAGGTCTTAAAATTCCTACAGTGAACCCCATGGTGGGTACACAGTCCCTCACCCTTAAGATAGCAGTCGGCAACTCAGGTAAATCTCTCTACCTAATGTCAGTCTACATACCCCCTCGCAACCAAAAGAAGGCTTTCTCATCCAGCCTAAATATCATTGCTCAACTACCAAAAAACTCAGAAATCATTTCCCTAGGTGATTTCAACACTAACTGTCTTGCCCCCCAAACATCCTCCATCAGGGATGCAGCCGCAGCCCAAAATCTAACATAAATGGTCCTTACCCCTACCAGAGTAAACCACCACAGGGATACTAGTTCCCTCATTGATCTCATCTTCACGAACCATCCTGAGTGCTTACAGGATGTCCAGATCCTCCCAGACTCACTCAGTGATCACTTCCCTGTTATCTGCCACTGGTCAAATAGCTGGAGGCCCCCACCTCTGAGGATCACCATGTATCACCAGCTAAAGAAGGGGTCCCTGGCACATCTCCAAAACCATCTCCTCAACCTTGACTGGGCTCCACTAGATCACCTGTTGTCGGTGGATGCCACCCTGTCCTTCTTCATCAGCTCCTTTCAAGCTGCCTATGATATCTTTGCCTCCTTTGTTAAGTGGACTGAAAAAACTAAATCTTCCCCCTTGGTAAATCGGTCCTTGCTTGACCAAATGAAGGCCCGTGATAACCTATGGCACCATGCCCTTGAGTCTGGTCCCCCTATGATCATCAACTGTATCATGCTGCCCGTAACTCATGCACCTGGGCTATCCACCAGGCTAAGGCAGCTTTCTATCAGTCCAACCTTACTGCCACCTGGGGAAATGGGAAGAGGTTCTGGGAAAATATGAAGGAGCTTAGTGGCAAATCTCCCTCCCCTCCACCCTCCATGCTTGTCATCGATGATGTTTCCACCCAAGACCCCAGTAAGATAGCTAATGCCTTCAATGCATCTTTCTCTGACCTCAGCTCTATCCTCCCTCCCGACTTCTTTTCTGCATCTACTGGATGGTTTTTGCCACCCCCCCAGTGCTCCTCCTTTTTACTTCAAAATGATCTTCTCTAGTATCACTCGCACATATCTCGCTAAGTTCCTTGGAAAGACAAGGCAGAGTGGTGACTCTCTTGATGCAAAACTGCTCTCCTTAACCCTGGATGCAGTCCTAGCACCCCTAACAAAAATACTCAAAATGCCCCTGTGCCTAGGGCAGTTCCCTACACTATGGAAAAGGGTGGTTATCACTCCAGTTCATAAAAATGGTGACTGTTCCTCTAGTAGTAATTATAGACCCATTTCCATACTTCCTCCCCTCTCTAAAGTGTTGGAAAAAATAGCTGCAGATCAACTTACTGACTATTTAGACTCACATCATCTTCTGTGCCAGCAGCAGCATGGCTTTAGGAAAGGGCACAACACAACTACTGCCCTGTTTGAGTTTACCTCCTTTATCCATGATGCCCTTGACCAGGGAGCCCTGGCTGGATCTGTCTATATTGATCTATCCAAGGCTTTTGATACTGTCAATCACAGTATGCTGATTAACTCCCTCCTCTCTGTTGGGTTATCCCAAGAGACAGCTGACTGGTTCTCCAACTATCTCCATGGCCATACCCAGCAAGCACCCTTTCTACAAGCCTCCCAGTCCAGTCGGGTGTCCCACAAGGGTCCATCCTTGACCCGCTCCTTTTCTCCCTCTACCTAGACTCCCTCCCTCCCTCTGGCCTCCTCTGGGCATCTGCTCCTTCACGCTGACGATGCTGTGATCTTTAGCTGGCACCCAGACCCTACTCTGCTCCAACAGTCCTTGCAGGGCTCCTTCACAGAAATATAATCATGGTTCTTCTCCCACAAACTTGTCCTCAACTACAAAAAATGAAGGTCATGCTATTTGCCCACCCTCAACATAAGCACAACACGACCACACTATCCATATTAAATTCCTAGGGTATTACGCTAGAATCAGTTGCTGGTTTTAAATATCTAGGGGTCACCCTAGACTCGGCCCTTACCTTCCGTGAGCATATAGCATCGACTTGCTCTACAATAAACATTAGAATTGGTCTCCTGTACAAATATAGGCCCTGTCTCCCTCCTGATGCCCTCCATTTAGCCATCCCTAGCTCCATCCTCTCCCTGTTAGACTATAGCATAGTCATATATGGTGCCACCTCCGACACTGCCCTGACCAGCATTAAGTGCACCCGTAACAAAGTCTACCGACTGGCCATAGGCTGCGATCATCTCACACATACCTGTGACCTCTACCAACAGTCATCATGGCTAAACTTTCAGGGGCGCCTACTCTATCAGACCTGCTTATTGGCCAAAACAATTCAACTAGGGCAAGCACCCCCTGGCTGTTTCTCGCTCCTCCAGATGTGCTTGCCAATGAGGGCCACACTGGGCAACCTCCAAATTTCCAAGCCCAGTCTAGTACCATGGCCGCCCCACACCCTGTGCATCCAACCACCCTCCCAAAGATGCCAGCTCTAGCAACTTGAGGTCCCATCCCCATTCTATCTTGCATCTTTGTTCACCCCCCCTTTTCTTTCAATAACACTTTACTAGCAATTTCCCACATACAATACATACTTTCCCTTTCTCCCAGCCTTCACAATCAAACAAAACAAGGTTCCCAAATAATCTGTGCTTCAGTGCCCTCAACCTGATCAGGACTACCTTTGTTAGCATGTACCCTTAGGTACAGTGTCCCAACCAAATGTTTGCACAAAAGCTGCCACTGAGCCCACATCAATGATCTGCACCACAGCAGCCACACTCCCAGTCACAGCTACTCTAACATGTACACATTGCTTAATCAGATCAATGTTCTTTAAATACAAAACTTCTATCAATGTTCTTTAAAATCCTCTAAAGTCAGGCCACTCCTCCCCATTGGCTCCACCCCATTGTCCATTTAACAGAGGTCAGGGCCAGCCAGGGTGGGTGGTGTGGGAAGAAAATTACAGCTCCTTCTTGTGTCTGTGTGAAGAGTGCAGCTGGGCTTGTGCCTTATATCCCTTAAAACTTTGTGCACTGGCTCCTGATTGGCCGACCTCTTCTCTGCCACCCCTGGCCTGCTGCCGACTGCAGCCGCCAGGAAATCCCGCTCTCTCCTTCTCTCCTGCTGCCAATGCAGCACTGGCTCCTCTCTCCCCTGACACGCTCCTTCTCCAAAAGCCCTGGCCTGCCCCTGTCCAAGCCACTGGGAATCATCCACTCTGACACTGCTCCCACAGAACAAATTTCAGCTCCTTCTTGCATCTGTGTACCACTCCTTCTTGCGTTTAATACATCAGTAAATGCCAGTATTCAAATAATGATCAGCAGCAGCAGTTCAGATTGTCTGTATATTTAATGAAACTTTAACCACTGAATTACTGTGCGACACATCATTATCAGGAAACAAAGGAGTTGACACAGTAGACTATGTGGGGGAAGGGAGCTAGCATCACAGAGTGAGAAAAGAAAGAAAACCATTAAGTACGTTGCTGATGGTTGAGAGGTGAGGGGGAGTGGTTGGATTTCTAGAGATTATAATCTTCTTAAGGCACTTTTAAACACAGGTTTGTGTAACAGAATAACTGTTACAGAAACAGTATTCCGTTACATCCCTTGCGTGTAAAGTGCATCTGTTTCATTCCCTAGGCGAACGTTTGTCCAAACCGCAACCTCTGCTTTTTCGCGGTTTGCACCATTGTGTTCCGTTTCATCGGGCTGTGTAAAGTAGCCATTCCAGTGGAAAGGCAGAAAAAAATTACATTATAAAGCAGCAAACTCTGGGGGAGCTGAAACAAATGGAGGCGGGGGTTGCCGCAATACTCGCAGCATGTAGAAAGGAACCAGAATGCAACAGAGTACAACGGCACCACACAGCTAATGCTGATTCCATTTTAAAAACCTGTGTGTAAGTCTCTTTAGTCTCATGGAAGGGTACCCACTCAGTTGCATGAGAATGGTTATTCTTAACAGTAAAATCCTACTGCTGTCTTGCCCATGTAAGTTTTAAAATGCCCCTCATATTAGTAGATCAACCTAATTATCAGTAAATTTATTTCAGTAATATCAATGTAATATTCAATTCATTAAAATCAGTTAAACAGAGAAAATAACATTAAATCAGTAACACAAATTACTTGATATTAATTGAGCTTATGACTCCAGATTCAGTTAAAACATTTTCTTGGTATCTTATAATTTATTTCCATTTAATGATTTACTATAGTGAGTCATTCATATTCCCTGTAGTTTAATATCTTAGTTTTCCCCCAAAAAAGTGGCCTTGTGTGCCAAAATTTACCCCAGATGTAGCCTGTTTTCAAGCAACAAACTCATAAGCAGAAAACACAGTGGAAAACACTAGCATTTAAAAATTTAGACTTGCATACAGTAAATTAATTATTTGCTTTGCATGTGCAATTGTAATTATGGGAACTTAGTGCCTTGTCTGAGTATTATGTATCATGTATATATCTGGACTTCAGCAAGGCCTTTGACACTGTGCCACATAGAAGACTATTGCACAAACTGGGGAATATGGGTGTGGGCAGGACAGTAGTGTGGTAGGTAGGTAACTGGCTGGGTGGCAGGACATAGAGGGTGGTGGTAAATGGCTGTCACTCCACAGAGGGAAGAGTGACCAGTGGGGTACCACAGGGATCAGTGCTGGGACCGGTCCTATTCAATATCTTCATCAGTGACATTGTGCAAGACCTAGAAGGCAGAATTTCACTGTTAGCTGATGACACAAAGCTCTGTAACAGAGTAGACACACCAGAGGGTGTAGACAGAATGAGAAGGACCTGCAGAAACTTGAAGAATGGTCAGGGGTTTGGCAGTTGAAATTCAATGCAAGGAAGTGCAAGATAATGCATATGGGGCACAAAAACCCTGGCACAATATATCAGTTGGGGGTGAGGATATAGCATGCACCAAGCAGGAAAGGGATCTTTGGGTTATCATCTCTGATGACCTCAAGGGCAGGAAACAGTGTGACAAGGCAGCAGGTAAAGCAAATAGGATGCTGGGATGCATAGGCAGGGGCATCACCAGCAGGAAAAGGAGGTCAGAATTCCACTATACAAGACACTAGTGAGGCCCCACCTGGAGTACACTGTGCAGTTCTGGAGACCTTACCTACGTAAGGACATAGACAGGGTAGAGAGAAGGTTCAGAGGAGGGCAACAAAGATGGTGCATGGATTGCATCACAAGTCCTATGAGGACAGGTTGAAGGAACTGAACATGTACTCCCTGGAGGAGGAGGGAGAGGGGATATGATAGAGACATACAAGTATCTTACAGGGAGGAACAGGGTGCAGGAATACACTATTTTTAAGTGTGAAAGATGTTCCAGGACTAGAGGGCATGGGATGAAGTTGGAGGAGGATGATTCAGAGAAGCGTGAGGAAGAATTTCTTCACAGAATGGGTGGTGGACAAGTGGAACACCCTGCCAGAGGAAGTGGCGGGGCTGAAACAATCACGGGATTTAAGAATGCATGGGATAGACATAAAGGAATTCTGGAGGTCAGGGGTAAGGGGCAACAGACTTCTTGGAAAACATAAACTGAACTTACAAGCTCAAATGGGCAGACTGGGTGGGCCATAGGCCCTTATCTGCCGACACTGTCTATGTATCTATGTATCTATGTATTGCTGTAGGTCCCAGCAACCAAGAGTGTCACCAAGAAATGTCAGTTCTGAAAGTTTATTGTACAATAAAAAAATAAACTAGAGATCGGGAGTGTTTAATGTCATGGGTAACTGTGACTCTTGTCAAAGGATCTTATGAAAGGATTAAAGGATCCCTAAAAGAGCTGTCATATTACCCGCCATATCTCTCCACATTTTTACATTTTAAGAAACTTTGTGTGTAGCTCTGTCTGACTCAGAAAGCACCTGCACAGTTCCATCTCCCTGCTTGGGCAATGAAAAGCAACATTGTCCAGCATAACTTTTCTGTTACTGTAACTTAGTTTGTAACATTGTAGCACTGCTTTCAGAGTTCTCAAAGTCATTCTATATCTCAAGGTTACTATGTATCTCTTAAATTAAGTTAAATCACATTACTCAGCTATAGTCTTTTTTTCAGCTGCTCCTCCCCCCCCCAACTGCTTCATGGATAAATGATAAAATGCATTGAATATCTATTGCTTTTCCTTGTGCCCCCACACACATCTTATCTTCATTTACTTCTTTGTGAAACTGGCCTTAAAGACCTAATGTTTGCTTAATGCAAATGGATAGATTATTTCTGTATGATATTGATATTTACATTTAAATAACTGTTAACTGTGTTTTCTTATTTCAGTTCTCTTACCATCATTGTGGACCAATCATAACAACCTGGATTCAAACCTATGATCCTGGTAGAAATTAAATTAAATAAAAGAATTACATACAGTATGTGAAGAGTGGTCCAGTGATTTCCCTCATGCAGTGCCTGCTATTATGGACAAGATACTGTAGGTAAAGTGAAGGCTTATTTGTTACAAAAAATATATATACTGTATAATTGTCTGTAACCTGTGTACAGTGTAATGTTTTTTGAATAGCTTGCTTTCTGACTGACTGCTATAGATGTTCTTTCTGAAGTATAAGATCTCTAGTGCAAGTCTTATTGAACAAACATATACTACAAAAATACAGAAACATAGACTTTGACCTCAGATAAGGATTGCTAGGCCCACCTAGTCTGCCCCATTCCTACCTATCTGATAAGCTGCAGTTTCCAGTTACCCAACACCCTACTTCCACTTACCCCTCACTAAAATTGCCTTATGTCTGTCCCATGCATTCTTGAATTCCCCCACTTTTTTTGACCCCACAACCTCCCCAGGGTGGTGGTTCCATGTGTCCACCACCCTCTCTGTGAAAAAGTATTTCCTCACATTGCCTCTGAGCCATCCCCCCTCTATCTTCAAATTATGCCACTTTGTTCTTGTACATCTCTTTTTCATAAATATGCTCCCCTCTTGGACTTTGTTGATTCCCTTGAGGTACTTGAATGTTTCTATCATGTCTCCCCTCTCTCTCCTTTCCTCAATGGTATACATATTAAGCTGCTTTAGTATCTCTTCATATGGCTTACATTGCAGACATTGCTTACATACCTTAAGGTCATCTGATATGACTACCCCCAAGTCCTTTTCCATTTGTGTTGTTGTTAGTACCCCCCCATACACACACTGTGTACTCTTCCCCTTGGTTTTGTTTCCTAGGTGCATTACCTTGCACTTTTTTGCATTGAATCTAAGCTGCCATATTTTTGACCATTCCTCCAATCTTGCCAAGTCCCTTCTCATCCTTTGTACCACTTCTTGTGTGTCAACCCTGTTGCAAATCTTTGCATCATCTGCAAAGAGGCACACTTTTACTTCTAGCCCCTCTGCAATGTCACCTACTGTATAAAGATGTTAAAGAGGACTGGTCCCAATACTGAACCCTGTGGTACCCCACTAGTGACCCCCCTTGTTCAGAGTGTACTCCATTTACTATTACCCTCTGGGTCCTGTTGTCCAGCCATCTTGTTACTCAGGCTACCACCCTGGGACCCACTCCCAGGCTGGCTAACTTGTTTATTAATCTTTTGTGTGGAACTGTGTCAAATGTCTTGCTAAAGTCTAGGTAGGCCATATCCACAGCCCCTCCCTGGTCTATTACTTTGGTTACCCAGTCAAATAACTCTAATAGATTCATCTGACAAGATCTTCCTGCTGTGAATCCATGTTGCCTTGGGTCCTATGCTTCACTGGCCTCTAGGTATTCACAATTCTTTCTTTCAGAAACAATTCCAACATTTTTCCTACCACTAAGGTCAAGATAACAGGCCTGTCATTTCTTGCCTCAGCCTTGCTCCCACATTTGTGAAGAGGAATCACATCCGCCCTCCTCCAGTCCTCTGGTACCACACTATCCTCCCATGATTTGTTAAAAAGGGTAGTCAATGGTGCCACTAGTTCTCTCCTTAGACAATAGCACCTTTTCCTCACAAGCTATCAGGTCAGCTTGCCCATTCATGTAGTTTTTAATGAAGACCAAGAGAACATGCTTGCATTTAAATTTTCTGGGCACAGGGCTGATTTAGACTAAATTTAAAAACTGTAAGCACAGAGTGTGTAAGCACTATATGGCATTTCCCAGTTTAACAGTTACTGTATACAGTATGTACAGTACAAGACACCTAAAGTCAGTTCTAGTTGCAACTGCTTTCCAGCTTTTTTTTGGGGGGGGGGGTGTTAAATGCCCTGGTAAGAGCCATGGTGCCAGAGTCCCTACAAAGGTAAATCAGTGCTGCACTATGACTGGGATTTGCAGCACTAGAAGCAACTACTTTAGACACAATTGGCACAGCACCTTTTGCTGCATGCTGAGTACTGTGCAAGCATAAATATAATGTAAATCTTTACATAGCTTTAGCACACTACTCAGCTATATTCTTTTTTTCCAACTGCTTCATGGATAAATGAAAAAAATACATTGGATATCTATTTTTTTCATTATGCTTCCTCATGCTTACCCCCCCACACACACACACACCTTATCTTCACTTACTGTACTTCTTTTTGAAATTGGCCTTAAAGACATAATGTTTGCTTAATGCAAATGGATAGATTATTTCTGCATGATATTGATATTTACATTTAAATACCTGTCAACTGTGTTTTTGTTATTTCAATTCCCTTATCATCATTGTGGACCAATCACCACAACCTGGATTTAAACCCATGATACTGGTAGAAATACCTACTGTAAATCACTAAAAATTTAGTTTGCCTATACAGCTTTTATTGGCAAGTTACATTTGACAACTATGTAAAAATAAATATCCAAGTCATACAGAAATAATAGATCTGTTTAAATGACCAGACAGCACATCACTGAAATACTGTGTGTGTGTGTGTGTGTGTGTGTATAAAATGCACACCAGCTTTTATAGTTATCCAATGCATTATCCAGTGCCACTTTACTATATACATACATAAGTTAAATAAAAGCAATAATCCCAGAGTCTGCTAAGGAGGTGGGCATACTGTGTATTTGTGAGCTGTTAGCATATAGTATCAAATCTATATACTGTATGCATTATGCTTCACTCATCAACCACACAGTTGCAAACTGCTACTGTATAAACTGTAGCATCTACAAAATATCGAAACATGTCTGTGATACAGCCATTTACATTTACTGTTGTCATGGGAATAAATCATGCACTTTAGCACAGATTTGCAGCATGTCATTCTGTAGCAGTATTTTTTGACAATGCACACTAACAGAATAAGACAAGTGATTTTGAACTATAATGTATAACGGCAATAGATGATGCTTACAAGGTCTATAGATGCTCCACAGAATAAAATGAGCATGTAAACTCTGACAGAACCAATAAGAAAAATAGATACATAAATAATTAGGAGGTGTTAAATGTACTGCACATGCCAACAAAGATGTTTGCAGATCTTCACTTGCTTTCCATGCAGTGTATGCCTAAGCAACCACTTCAGATCTTTAAATCACGCATTCACTCTTAAGGCGCTTTTACACACAGGTTTATGTAACAGACTAACTGTTACAGAAACAGTATTCTGTTACATCCCTTGTGTGTAAAGTGTATCTGTTTCATTCCATACGCGAACGTTCGTCAAACCGCAATCTCTGCTTTTCACGGTTTGCACCGTTGTGTTCCGTTTCGTCGGGCTGTGTAAAACAGCCATTCCAAAGTGGTGCACAAATAGCAATAGTGCAACAAGCTCTGTGGGGATGCTGAAACACAAATGGAGGTGGGAGCTGCCAGAGGGATCCTAAAAACGCAACAGAGCCCAACAGCGCCACAGGTAACGCTCATTTCATTTTAAAAACCTGTGTGTAAAAGCACATTTAGAGTCTTTTTTGTTCAAGCCTCTTTTTGAACTGACAGATAATTGCAGCTGTTAACGAGCTGCTAATCACACCAGGCCACTGGGATCACCAAGGGAGATTAGCTTGAGCACTACAGCCTGTTAAAGTAGGGACTTTCTTAACTTCTGTAACAGCAATGAAAAACCTACACTAGTCAAGATGGATTTTTAAGGGTTACCTGTAGCTGCACTAACCATTTAAGAGTGTGCACGCGTGTGTGTGTTTCTATTTATAATTTGATCAGTGTTAGGCATTAGTTTTTTCCAGGGCAAAGCGAAAAGCAGTTCAAGAAGTTTCTGCACATTTCTGCTTTTTTTTTCTTTCCCCTCTCTCTCTCCACCTCTTACGTCACTTGCTTTGCATTAAATTTCATATTTCAGAGTGTGAAAGCTTACATTTTACTACTGTTTGCAGCACATAGTACCACAGAAAAATGTGAGTTGCAAAATAATGAGCATGTATGTATATAATGAATATTTATATACAGAATGTAACATATTTCATAACATTTCATATAAAAATAAAATGAAAATGAATCAAACTACTTCATTTTACATTTCAACTGATCTTATAAAAGGCAAAGAAAGTGATGCATGAGGTAAACGAGTGGGAGAGAGAGCAAGAGAGAGAAACAGAGAGAGAGAGTATTTTTTTCCATTTATTTTAAATATCATTAGAGGGAAAATGTGTGAAGCAGGTAACAGCTGCTTAATATTTTTGGTTTGTTCTAAGAATCAAGTGTGACCTTTAAACGGACAAGTACAACTTGCAAAACTGCAGAGGGTGATTAAAAGTTAGGAGTTTAGTAAATCCACTTGCACAAAGTTGATACATTTTTAATTAATGAATTATTCAATAACTAAAAATGAACTGCAAGATTTCCCACCCAGGGTTCCATGCCACTTATTCTCAGTGTGCTGCATGTATTACCTTTTTTATTTTTTTGCTGTCTTTTTTAGCTTGCATTGCAGTGCACATTTAATAAATAAATTTATTTATGTGGACCAAACTACTGCTACTAATCCCTCTCATGCCATGCAGCCCATTGCCACTGCTCAGAGTATTACTCAATTAATAAAGCTATTTTTTCCATCACAAATCAGGTTATGGAAGGCAGGTAGTAAGTGATGCCTGTGTGGGGAGTTAAAACAAATTCACACAGCAGTGACCCCTTCTCAGTTTGGTAATGTCTTGCTGCTCAACCTTGCCACTATATGATAGGATCCTGCAATTTCTTTTATCCTCAGCTGGTGATGGGGGTTGGGGTCGACTTTTTAATAACGGATACATTAGTCAGCTTTAATGATTGAACTGCCACTGCATAACACAGTTTAAAACCCTAAAAACTGGGATGTTTTCACAGAGAGCATATGAGGAATGCAGTGCAAAGACAAACTCTGAAAGCCAATGTCAGAAAGGTTTTATCACAGCATTTGAAGCACATACAGTACTGTACTTACAAAGTCCATAAAAAACTTACAGTACAATTTTTCCCACAAATTCTATTAATTTCACCATTCTTTTATGACTGGTGGGCACTTACATAGTAATACTTAGTGGTATATTTAATTATACCTACGTTTAATATTTGTACCTCTATATTATCTTTTGTCCAAAGGTTGAGGCTAAACCATTTGTAATTTCATTGGCATGTTGCAAAATACATACAGGAGGTTGTTGATAGATGAAAAGGGCATAGAAGCATTGTGAGCATCAAGTCAGTTTTGCCCTCTCTGATGGGGTGCTTTAAAATACATACACAGTACCAAAAGCAAAAGAAAACACAAAATGACATGATTAATTTCCATGTAGTTTATTAAAGGATAAGGGAGCCTGACTATCCAGCAGCATAGCAGCTCAAAGTACATAACAGTATGTGGCTGCCACAAAGAAGAACCTTAGTGTTGCATTTCATATTTTTTATTTAAATACATGTGACTGGGTTTCAGGCTGATTGAGTAAGGAGGTTGTGGATAGATGTAAAAGGCACAGAAATATTGTGAGCATCAAATCAGTTTTGCCCTTTCTGACAGGGCACTTTAAAATACTGTACATACACAGTACAAAAAGCAAAGAAAACACAAAATGACATGATTAATCTCCATGTACTGTACATTACTGTTGTAAAAGATGAGATAGTGTTACTAATCGACATATTTAACAGCCTACAATGGCAATTGAGGAAGACAGTCAAAAATGGGTCAGCATCTTAAAGATCAACTGCAAAGCTGTTAATGGTTTGCTCGCTTTTCTTTTCACGGGTACCGGCAGATCAATAAATATTACCAATTAAAATCAGGTGTCTGTGTGTTTTTTATTCAAAATGTAGTATTTTTATGCGGCATCAGTCTGTAGTTTGACTGCTGACAGAGCTGTTCAGGTTTTATTTTTGCTCTGTACTCCCATGTTTAGACAGTTCATGACCTCATTCATGGAGTAACAGCTGCCTTTGACAGCACATGCTGTCAAGCACTAGTCAAGCCTTGAGAGCGATGTGGAGTCTGCACTTTTCCCTAAATAAAAAAAAGATTACAGTACACTGTCTCTGTTTTACTCATTATTTATTATCTGTATGCCTCTATCCCCTACACTGACACCAAAAAAAGTAGTGGTGCGCAATCGCGATCTGGGGTCCATCATTTGTTAATAGGTCCTGTAAGCAGCTTCTGCCTAATGCTTCATGATCATCCATCCTTGAGTAGCAAGATCACCCTTACATTTTTTGACATTAAACTCCTGCATATGCCAGATCCCACCCAGCAGCACTGAACACTTCTGAAAAGCAGACAGTGTTTTATCTTTATATTAAGTGCATTCTGTTTTTTAAGGTAGACATCAGATACATAAGGTCATAACTGTACCCTGTGTGATCACAGCGGATGTTTTCCCCATCGGAGGTGGAGTAGTGTTTTAATTCAATGGTGCCATTTTTCTTTACTTTCTTTCCCACTGCTGCATTTAAAAGTATTAATCCACTAAAAAAAACAGACTGCGTAAGAGCAGTCTCGATGTTATTGAAAATGTTTGGTGTCGGCGCAACTTCAATCGAAGCTCATGCTCCATTTTTTTTTTGTCTCAATAGTGTACTGCCAGTTTTTTTTCTCAATATTGTACTGCCAGGTAAATGTCCCAATTAAGTAGAATGATGATATTAGAAAGTGTATTTCAGTTAAGATTTCATTTATACTGAACCAAATCTTATGGAAAAATTCAACTCCAACTGTTTATTTATTCAATTCTGTATTTTGAGGAACATTGGGTTGTGATGTGTGTGTGTGCGTGTGTGTGTGTGTGTGTGTGTGTCTGTGTGTGTGTCATGGGGGTCAAAGCAGCAGTCTTTGTATTACTATCAGGAACATGTCGATGTTTTACCCCTAATAGATGTGCAGATAAATGCCATCTGCTGTAAGATTTCAGGGCTACTATCAAGTATGCGTCACATATACTCTTTTTTTTTTTTAAGAATTGTTGTTTTTGTTTCTTTTTTCTTGTGAGTTCTGTCATGCTTCTTATTGGTTACTTACCCTATTGCTGCCCATGTATTATGTAGACTGCATTGCTATCAATAGTCAGAGCAATATTTCTTAAAGAAGTGGCAATGACATACTTCACCCTACTCATACTAGTCTAAGGATAACTTAGTTGAATGCAGAATCATCTTTGCATTTAGCTATTGTGTATAGGGGATTGACAGAAGAAACCACAGATAATCTGGCATAAGAATTAGCGCTGACTGAATTTGGCATGCTTACATACTGTACGCTTTCGCGGAGGAAGATATGGACTATGGGGACACATGCTGGTAATCCATAACACATGATGGAAAATGTAACTTGAAACAGCACCACCTGCTGCATTTAAGCTGTGGACCATGGAGGAACCAATTAATTCAGGACTCGGCAAACCGCAGATCAGCTTACCACTTACCGCTCTACTGCTGGTATACCTCAGCAACACTCTCTCTGACGCATCTACCGCTGTATAACTCATTACCAGGCAACTTCACTGTAACAACCACTGTAGGTACACCAGGCATTCCAGCAAGTTCATATCTCTCACTGCATGTTCCATCAGTTGTTGAAAGGTGGCCGGGGCACACGAAATCCCCTGTGGCATTCTCAGGAATTCGTAGAACCCTAAAAGACAGATGAAGGCAGTTTTTCTCATGGTCCTCTGTGGCTATGAGAATCTGGTAATATCCACTGCAAAGATCCAATACTGATAACCATTTGCTCCCATTTGGGCAATTCAGGGCATCTTGTATATGGGGCATGATGTATTGATCTAGGATGGTCTGCCGGTTCAGGGTTTGATAAATCAACACACATCCTCACCGACCCACTCTTCTTACACACAACCACAGTGGGAGAGGCATATGGGCTCCTTGATTACTGTATCATGCCAGCAGCAAGCATTTCCTGCAGGTGTCTCCTCAAATCATCTATGTCCGCTGGGGCGAGGCGTCGGGATCTCTCTTGAAATGGCCAGTCATCATGCAGGTGTATATGATGCTCTGCACCCTGGACACACCCCACATCCCATTCTTTTAACAAAAACACTTGGTCTCTCTGGGCGAGTTTCTTGCTAATCCTAGCCTTCCATTCAGCTGGCAGCGGGGAATCACCAAAGTCAAATAAGTCCGGGGTCACTCTCTCCTTTTGGCCAGAGTGCTTGTTATTGGGTAATACTACAGTGTCTGCACAGTGTACTGTAGCTAGAGTGCACCCTCTGTTCACACGGACCTCCCGATCTGACACATTTCAAATATGGACCATCACTTGTCATGCATAGACATGGGCACGGGCAGGCAAGATGCTGGATTTAATCAATAATCCTTCTGGTAACTTTCCATCACCTGGTGCATCCAACATTAATATTTTGTTCTTTACATTTCTCTTTAAGCAGAATTCTCCATGGATTGTGCACTGGGCATTGGAGGCCAATACCAAGGAGTCAAGTTCCTTTTTCCACACTATCCCCACTGGCTCATCTGGGTCCTCTTCACTGGGTTTCTGTTGCAAGTCATATGCCCTTTTTACTAAGGCTGGAATTCTTAGGGCCCATCCAGTCAGTTGGCCTTATTTCTCATGGCAGAGTTGTGCTAGTCTCCCAAACATGTGGATGTTTGTTCCAATTAACAGGGGAACCCCATCATACAGTCCGGTGGGGGAACACACTAGGGCCAGTGTCTCTACTTGCTTCTCTACACCAGTTATATTTGCAAGAAAAGACAACCAGAAGCTGAGATATCCTATAAGACTTGTCGCTCAGCCCCCACACATGTAGGCCTTCCAGGGATTGTAATGACACAACGGATAAGTGTTTGTCATACCAGTCCTGAAATACAATGGTCACTTGTGACCCACTATCAAGCACAGCCCAGGTAGAAATACCATTCACAGCCACAGTAGTCTTCATTGAAGGGCCCACTATTTTGGACCAGTCTGGAGGGACAACACCAGGGGTCTGGACAGACGATTTAGCCACAGAGGGGTTTGAGTTAGGATGGCCGAAGCCTTCACTGCAGTCATTTAATGTGCCCCTTGACCACTGACTCATTTTCTGAAACTCTCCTTGAAGCCATTCACCACTTTCTCTAAGTCCTTTTGAGACCAGCATTCCCTCTTCCTATGGCCATCCTTCCCCCAATTGTGACAAATGACTGGCTCTCGGGGCATCCTTAGGGAAAACATAGCAGGGGATGCTGGAGCATTAACGGGAGATTGTGATCTGACTTCTGCTGGTAGTGTACCATGTCTCAAAAGTTCCTTTAGGGAAGCAGCCAATTCCTTCAGCTCAGCCAAGAAGCCACCCTCAGTAGAAGATGCATGAGGGTGCACCCCCAACCCCATAACAGTCATGTCCTGACAGGAACCAGGGTCTCTGTCAGCAGGGGATACCTCAGTGAACGCACCTGGTTGTACTTTTCTGACTTCCTTCAGCAACTCCTCCCCCCACTGTTTAGCCCATGGTGGGACACTTGTAGTGGTCTCCATTTCGGAAGGGCCTTCCGGTGCCATGATCACTTGGGCTGCACTCACCCCATAATTACAATCTCCCTCTTCACCTTCTACCTCCTGGAGTTCTTTTATCAAGTCACAGTAGTCAGGTGGGTTACCTCGCCTATCCTGGAGCCTTAACTGGATGATCTGCAGTTTAGAATGCTTGGCATGTTGCAGTATGTGCCCCAATCTCACAAGGTTCAAATCACTGGTGGCTACCCCACCTTTCTGGTAAGCTTGCTGCAGAGCTCTTTCTAGGTAAGTAACATATACAGACAAACTTTCCCCCTTCCATCATTTGGTACCTTGGAATTTCCATATCAAAGTCTCCCCTGACTCAATGCTCCCAAAATTGCCTTCAAGTACAGATAGGTACTTCTGAGCAGATGCATCAGGGTTTGTGGGCCTCAGAAATATAATGGCTTCAAGGGTGGGGCCCCTCAAACTTTCTATGATACTTTTCTGCTTCTCAGCCTCAGCGCACTGCCACTCAGGTACCATGGGGGCAACATAGTCGATCCAGGTCTCCCAGTCATCCTCCCCCTTGGGGTTGGGAGGGTGCCTGAGAAGATTCTCAGCCTTCTATAGGAGTCATGACTAATGGCTGGTACAGATATAGGGGCCAGCATTCACACGGGCACAAAAGGTGGGGCAGTAAAAGGTGCTGGAGTGGGAGGTGGTGTTGGAGAAGGAACACCCCCTGGTGGCAGGAATAGTTTCTTAAAGTCCTCTATGGTTTTACCTTCCTCTTGGCAAATTTCTCCTCAAAAGTCTCAGATAATGGTGGGAGCTCATCCTCCCCAGGGTCTTTACTGTCTTTTGTTATCACTCTCCAGGTGTCTAGGACCCCTTCTGAAGCAATAGTCTGTGGCACTTTAGAGATGCCCACAAGGTCACTACACTCTACCAAGTCTATGAAAGTTTGGGAGATCAAATCAGCCTGTTGACCCACCACCACAGGGTTTTTTAAACATTCAACTTTAGAGAGTGCTCCCTCTACAGCATCCTTACTAGTACCCAGGGGAATATCCAGTATAAGCAGAGCATTTGGGGGGTCGATCTCCTGCCTAGTACACCACTCCACCAACTGGTGTACAGCCATTTCTACTAGGGTAGCCATTAATCTTCAACAATAATTCATAATTTTTGGCCAACAGACGGCACAAAATCCCAGCAGTGAGCCTCCAAGATGTAACCACTAGGCGGCGCTATTCCAAGGGCTACTACCCCTGCCTGCTTGGCTAGTAGTAGGTTAAGGGGCAAGGGTAATGAAACAGGTGCCTCCACCCAGAGGTCAGGGCTGTAGTGGTCAAGTTAACCTGGGCACAGTCCTCTGGGACACTGTAACCCCCTCTTTCCTTTCTAGTGGCCTGAACAATATACAATAATTACTTTCACAATGACCTTTATTCACCAGGCAATTACCCACACTGTTTGCACTTACCACCAAGGCTGGTTCCTCTAGCTTGACCCTGGGGACCCCCTGTAAAACAAGGTTAAGCACAGCAAATAGCAACAGTACAATACTGTTGGCACAAACTGGAACTACAGTCAGGTTAAATGTAAACAAAGTTAAATCTGATTTATTCAGGGGCCTTGAACAAGGGAGGGGCGTAATCAGGTTGATTTGCTTAAAGGCTATATTAATCAGAGTGTTATGCATGCAGTTCAGAGTCCCTACACAGTCACACACTCTGGGTACCCAGGTAGGAAAACGGTGGGCTAGCCAGGAATGCTGCAGCTGGTTGGGACCCTGTGATGGAAGAAAGCAACATGCACAACACACACTATTTGTAATCTGGAGCCTGAGGGCTCAGTTCATGAAAGAAAAAGCAACAAGATAATCAGATGACCACACTTTTAGAGTTAGCTGTTGTTGCAGGGAGCTACCCTGATGTTTACTCATGATACCCAATGTTGGACACAGGCAGGATGAAATCGAGACTGCAGGCTGTTGAGCTGGAGTGCTCAGAGAGCAGGGCCCACATGAATTACCGAGGTGTCATTCCTGTTCAAGGCATTGAGCGGGGGATTGATCCCCAGGCCGATCTCTTGTTGATGACTTTCTCTGCCTAGCAGGTATTCTGGCTGGCCCAGGCAAATGGAAATAGATATGGATTCAGTCCGTGGAGCATACTCCAGCCTCCAGCAAGCAAAACACAGTTCAGACACACAGTGGGGAACCAAATCATGACCCACTATAAGCACACAGCACCTTCACATGTAAGAAAATTCCACTGTACCAGGCAAATGGCTCTCTGGTCGCAATTACAGAGTCTCTGCACAATCCGGGAGTTCAGAGGTAGCTGGAAGTCCTGACAGGCTGATTGCATTCAGCAAATCTTCGGTCTTCTTCAGGTTAAAGCCTGGTCACAATTCAGTGGCTTAATTCACTCTCCAAATTTGGATTCAGTCCGAAAAAACACACGTTCCTTCTCAGGAACAGCAGGCAAGCATGCAGGCCAAACTCAGGCCTTGCCACAGTTCTTCCACACGAATCCACTATGGATTGCTGCTCGAACTATCTCAAGCTGTTACTTCTTCACTTCCAACTCAGATCTAAATGAAACTGCAAGCAATGTGGGACTCTCCCAAGATCCAAAAGGCTCAGTTGGCTGATCTGTCTGTCAGTCACAACAAGGGCTCACCCTCCAGGTTATTTTAGGTGCCAAAAGCCCAAAACTACAATTCCTACAAGTTTTGGCCCCACCAAGCTCCTGTAGGCAGGCTCCATTTTAGAGTCCCAAATGTGCTGATTGGCCCGTTCTGCAGTCCAGGACCAATATGATGGAAACAAACAGAACTGTCCATGCTGCAAAGAAGGCAGGTTAGAACAAACTGCAATATTATTACTACTCTAACAAATGATCAGCAAACAAGTATATCTTCTAACAGAGCTCCCTCTCAGATTAATTATGACTGCAATCCAGGCAGCTCTTAAAGAGACAGTACATAGAGGCTATACAGGCACTCTCTGGCAATACATTTAAACTGCTAAAACGCAGGACACTAGCCTTGCAGTGAGCATTTAGGCAAGGTCAAGGAAGACTTTTCCAGAACCCCCATTTGTAGGGGGTTACACCCTTCCCTGCCTGGAGAAAATTTGGCTTCCACGTCAAGTCTGTACCATCACAATATCAAAAATGCTATACAAATGAGACATATGTATCATTAGTTTGTTACATCACTATATGTTTCAATTTACTTTGCATTACTACATCCATATTGACACACACACTCTCTCTCCCCCTTAATTAGGTGTAACTCACAAATTCTAACAAAATATACTGCATCTAACAGCAGATGTCTAAAATAAATGGGGTGGATGGGAGTGTATATGTGTGTGCATGTTTCCGTGTGCACGTATGTGTGTGTGTTCAGCACAGCAGTATGTCTGTGTGTATGAAGCTGAGAAGAAAACAGCAGTTGGAGTTCAGACTAAGGAAATGGGTCATAAAACCAAGGTCCATATTCATACCACAAATAGATTCAGAAACATGGTATTAAAGGAATGATAACACTTGAAAAGCTCAGAACAGAATTAGTAACACCCTTCACATATGGGCTAGACATCTAGGCCTGGATATTCAAAGGGGTTGCACCTGGCGCAACAGAATTGTGCTGAAGCAACCCTGCACTGCACCCCCCGGTGGGATATTGAGAAGACTGCCTGGCACAGTGCAAATCCCGATGCACCAGGGTGCAATGATAATGTATGCAGCGGAGATGCAGGGGGAGTGCCCATGCATATGTGGTACATCCCGATATTCAGCCAGAGATGTGCGACACATATGCTGTTGCACCCGTGCACTGCGCCGCATAAGGAGGCTCAAAGTTGAGCCTGTGCAGAGTAGGAGCAAATCCCAGCCACCCACAGGCAGGCTACTGTATTGCAGGGTGCAGCACAGCAGTCCAGCCATGGGTGGCCACCCACCCACCCAGAACACCGTCCGGAAGCACTCACAACACTGGTGGTCTAGTGGAACCCCCCCACCTGTAGCTATGATCCTTGGTAGTCTAGTGGCCCCCCCCAGTCCCCAATACCCTGATGTATAAGAAACATGACCATACCTGGTGGTCTAGTGGTCCCCCCTCCCACCCGAGTCCTCGATTCCCTGATAAATGACAATAAGACAGCCCTGATGGTCTAGTGGCCGGACGGTGTGTGGGTGGGATGCAGCAGCCTGCCGATGATGGGGGGAGCGGGGTTGGCAAGGGGTTCTGTGTGGGGGGTGCCACTGGATCACCAGGGCAGTTTAATATGGGATTTTACTGGGATTGCAGCAATGGGGGGTGGTTCCACTGGACCACCAGGGCTGTCTTATTGTCTTTTATTGGGTAATCAGGGACTTGGGTGGGAGGGGGGACCACTAGACCACCAGGAATGGTCATGTTTCACACACATTGGGGAATCGGGGACTGGGGGGGACACTAGACTACCAGGTATGGCTTCATGGATTTATACTGCACGAACGTGGCTACGAGGTGGGGGATGCCACTGGATCCCCACAGCACATGTCATGCTGTGCAGGGCGCCAGGAGCAAGTTACCAGCCTGCCCTGCACAAGGCATGCAAATGGGGCCATAATGACATGCAAATGGCCCCATTTGCATCTTGCATATTCTGTAGAGGACCTGTTTTTTGCTGGAACAAAATTTTTGCTATATTCACTCTTTTGAAGATCCAATGAAAATTATATGCCAGTGAAAATATATACTACAATTGACAAGTAAGGTTGCTCTTGCACTTCAGCTAAATTAAACTGCCATGAAAATGTTGAAGCAGATGAAACAGTGATATTTATGGGCGGTGAATTCATTGACCTCTACAGTATTATGGCCTCATTTGCATGCCCCCTGCTGAATATCGTGGGTGATGCGCCTAACACAACTGAACTTGCGCTGGCGAATCCCTGTGCTCCCTATCTGTGGCTTGCACCGGCGCAGTGCCACTGTACCATACGCAGTTTATGCGTTGCCAATGCCATATTCAACAGTGCTGTGCCATGGCGCAGCACTGTTGAATATCACCTGGACCTGGACCTGGTGCCGGTGCATCACAGTTGTGCTGCACCCAGGCTTGCGCTACTGCCTGGTGCAGTCTGAATATCCTGGCCCTAATCTGAAAATTTGACAAGGCATAGTCTGAAACCAGAAAGCAGGCCAGTCCTAGGGAACTTAGTGGTGTGTCACTTTAAAGCATGGTTGTTAGTCCCCTACTCACACCCAGTCGGTCATGAGCTCTGATCATGGGGCCCCCTTTACATATGTAAAAGTTCACAAGTTACCAGCAAACTGGCTACCTGCCCGTGGAAGTGATTTTTGAATCTTTAAAAATGATGGACATTAAAAATATTGATTTGGGTGCCAGTTTTTAAAAGTTAGGGTCCAAGCTGACCAGCAGCTCACATACTGGTTTGTCCCACTCTGGTGCCAGACTAAGGGTACTGTTTCCTGTGGTGATGGATGGGAGGGGGGATTGGAGCAAAGGACCTGCTGGTCTGTCTCTGGGAATGCCCAATCTCTTTAAGATTGTTTAAAAAGTGATACACTGTTCAAATATTGTTTGCAACGTGCTTTTAATAATTTGTAGTGCAACATTTTTTTTTTTCAGATTTTTTGTTTGCATCCTGTTTGTCATCCTTGTCTCAGTTTGTATGTGGAAACTGGTTTGCTGTCACTTCACACCCCCAACCCTTCAGTTCAGCAGCCAGAAGAGCTGACTTGGGACTGCACAGCCTGCTAGTGTGGTTTGGTTGGGGGAGGATAGACTACTTGGTCTGGCTTGGGGGGGCTTTGGAGCACAGGGCTTGCTTGTATAGCTTGGGGAGGGGGGAATTGGAGTGAAGTGCCTGTGGTCTAGCTCAGGGAGTACATGACATGCTCTACTTTCTCTCCAGATTCTCTCCTCTGACAAACCTAGTTATGGGGAGTTTATGTGCAGTGTATTGTCTGGCCAAAGTTTAATACATTTGTGTAAACCACTTATTTTCTTGCTGTAAGTAAAAAGGTAGTGGATGTCCTAGGTGCAAGTTTAGCTTTGTAGGTGATGTGTTTAATTGATGGGGTGCCAGGTGACTCTCTCAAGACATAAAATATGGAAGGTTTCAGCCTTTGGGACAGACTCAGAAAGGGTGCTACACTAAATTAAAAATCAATCTCTCCATCTGCCTCTCCCTCTGGCTACTGGTGGTTTGCTGCATTGTGGGGGACACTCGAGATTGGTGGAGGTGGCATTGCATCAGAGAGAGAGTAGGAGATGCAACTGGAGCTAAAGTGGAAACCCAAACTGCAGGTAACTATCTATTATTATTTCACTTTGTTGGATCCTCACACTTTCATGATCTCACTCCACAACATTAATGACATGAGCCCAACCCCAGTGTGGGATTAGAACCCACCACCATGTGGCCCGGGGGGGGGGTGCTACCAACTGAGCCACACTGACACCTGCTAGCCAGTAGCCACAGTTTTATGTGAGACAAGAGACACAGTGACAGACAAAAAATTCATAAATGGTGACAGCCTATCTTATCTCCAAAATGGTCTGGTACCTTTTTTTTTTTTTCAGCAGCATGTGTAAATCCTATGTGCAATAAAGTTGCCAGTGTGAACATTTTGTGGTGAATTTTCTGGATTAGAGATGTATGCAGTTTCTGCTCCTTGATATTGATCAAGAAGTTGTTTTAGTTTTGAATATTTTTTTTAATAGAAAATAAAAAAATAGTTATTTTGATAATGATATTGGTTGGTTGTAACAAGTCAAGGAAGGCTTTAAAAGCAGCCAAATAGTGTCAACATTTTTTTTGCTTGTTTGTTTGTTGACTCTCTTTATGCTTCTTACACTGGAGCCTTGGACTCTCTCCAGTGGAACACCTGACCAACCGGATCCTGCCTGCCTGAAATCCCCAGCCTTACCTGCCAGATAGGGAGGGACTCTGCTCCACTCATCCTGGTCTACTGACCCCCTGGATCTAAGCCCCCCAGGGCAGGACCACCCGCTCCTCCTGGTGACCTTTCTGAAATCTAGTGGGCAGGCCAGGATCTGTGCAGGGAGCATCCGGGGGGCAGGCTGGAGGATCTGGTGCTGGGCGTGGTGGCCTTGTCACTCAACCCACCTTCGCCTAGCAAGGCCACAGGACTTTCCCTTGTTCTTCCCTTCTCCCTGTTGGCTTGGACATGCAATGCATCCAGTGTAGGCCTACAGGATTGCCGCTGCAGCCAATCCCCTGGCTGTGAGACCCAGAAGCTGCTGTGCCCCCAGTCACCACCATGAGCCATCATAGCCCGGGATCTGTCCCACCCTCCCTCACTCCCAGAACAGGAGAGCCATCCTCCAGATCCTCAATTATGCCCTCCCCCACTGACCCCTGGTTCCCCAAGCTCACTCCTGAACCCAGGTCACTGGCGTGGCACGAGGTTAGATGAAAGTGGAGATGAGAAGAACCTCTAACATTGACTGCATATGCCCTAAACAATTGTGACTTGGGAATTGAAACTAGTGGTGGTAGTGGTGGTGGAGACAACAGGTGAAACTGAGTAGTGGTGAAAACAGTAGCAGTACTGGTGGTGGCAGAGACAGTGGTCACAGAAAGCACTTCTGGCAAGGCAATTGTAGTAGGGGTAAGCCTACAACTTTCAGTGGTGACAGTGGCAATGTCAGGTATAGCACGAGTTACCCTCAGAACAGTAGTGGTAGTAGTGCTTGCAGCAGGAAGAAGAGAGGATGAATCTGCATGACCATAGATGGAGCCCACAGCCATACTAGTGCTATTGTTACTTGCAGAGGAAACACTATTAGTCACACCAGAAGTAGAAGGCAGTGTAACAGACTTAAATGGAGTAGAAGACACCCATGAGTGACAAGCATGCCCAAAATAATCCTATTCCCTACTCAGAGACTGATCTGCCTTGCTACAAGACACAGGACAGGACTACAATAATTTTCTAGTTCCAGATGTTTTTTGTACACTTACATCTGACAGAGCCAGGACATGTGCAATGCAGTCAGTGAGTGGGAATGCACAGGAAAGCCCAATGATATACCAGAAAACTGTCACAAAATGTGTTTAATAAAATATATACATCACTGGTGTAGCACAGAAAGTACTCATAAACTGTATGATGGGTTCCTACCTCTGACCCAGATGGGACAGGAATGCTGCAGGAAGGGAGAGGGCTGAGCACAAGAAAGCCCCAAAATATACACCAAAACAGTCAAAAAAGAGTTCTACACAATATATATTAATATCACTGGTGTGATACAAAAGTACCAAAAAACTATGCAGTGTTTCACATCCGACCCAGCCGGGACACAGATGCTGCAGAGAGAGAGAGGGCTGGGCACAGGAAAGCCTGAAAATATATCCCAAAATACTTAGAAAATGCATTTTACGTTATATAATTTGTATTAATATCACTGATGCATTACAAAAAAAAAATACTGAAAAACTGCGCTGTATGTTCCCACAACCAGCCTAGCAGAGACACAGACACTTGAGAAAGTAAGTGGGCTAGGCCCAGGAAAGCCTGAAGATGTACCCCAAAACCATTAAAAATGTGTTGTCTATAATACACTAAATAGTAATATCTCTGTAGTACTACAAAACATACAGAAAAACATTGCTGTACACTCCCATGTCTGACTCAGGCAGGACATAGGCACTTCAGAAAGTGAATGGACTGGGCACAGGAAAGCCTGAAGATACACCCTCAAATCACAAAGGTTGTCTTCAGCCATAGCATTTCATATTTGGCACTTTAGCACTTTGGTGTGTACTTGTTTATTGATATGTTACTTATAATATGTAGAAGTACAATTCATATGTGATATTTAATTAGACATATATTTTAGTATAAGTATTTTCATGTATTAGAGAAAATATGGTTGGGCTTTATATATAATATTCAGTACGGTAATTCAAGTATATATTTTGACCACTAGAGGGGGCTGCTGTCTTGAGAAAGAGCTTGTGTAGTTTAAAACATTGACCTGTGTGTCATTTGTGGAGAGGGGTGCTACTAGTTTAATGTTTAATAAAATATTTTTAACGTACCCTAGTATTGGGGCTTTTTTTATTTTGCTGTTTTAGGAAGAGTGGCCTAACATTTGTGGTGATGTACCCCCAAATCAGTCAGAAAATGTGTTTTATAGTAAAGAGTTAGTAGCACCATAACATGGCCGGCAGACAATTTTATTAATATGGTTAAAAACAGCCCCTTATTGCTTTATATTTCCGAAGTGTTTTTTTCTTTGTGCTCATTAGATGTTTTCTACCTAATAAATAGAGTGAAACGTGAAAAGCAGTGCTTTACTTGGAAGCAGATATATTTAGTTCTGTTCCTCCCACTATATCATCAGCGTGTGACAGTATTGATTGCTACATCACAAGCCCTGCTGCCTGATTGGTAACATGAGTCAAAATTAGTTTTACTGTATAATGCTGTATGTATTAATATCACTGGTGTATTACAAATAGTACTGAAACACTGCACAGTGGCCTCTTACATCCGTCTCAGCCAGAACGCAGATGCTGCATAAAGGTAATGGATACATGAAATCCCAACGATCAAGGATGGAGCTACCCCAGAACAGTTAGAAAATGTGTTTTTTATAATATGTATTAATATCACTGATGTACTACAAAGGGCACAAAAAAACTGCACGGTGCACTCTTATATCCAACTAAACTGGGACATGGACACATGATAAATTTAAGTAGGCACAGCAAAACTTACAATATACCCAAGTACAATCGGAAAATGTGTTTATTGAAAAATATATTATTAATATAACTCATAAAGTACAAAAAGTACCACAAATTGTGGAGTGCATTCTTGTATCCAACCCAACTGGAAAACAGACATATCAGAAAGTGAATGGGCAAAGGAAAGTCCAATGATCAAGAGTGAATGTATCAAAGAACAGTTACTAAATTAGTTCTGTATATCACCGGTCTAGATAAAATAAAAAGTCACAGAATAAAATAATAAAGTGTATAATGCACACGTATGGTTGTTGGGCCTGACATTTCAAGTCCCCCCTTCCCCTCCCAACCTGGTGTCTGAATCACTGAAATATTAACAGGAGAATTTGTTCCAAACAAATCAGCAAACTCTTGTTTTAAAATATTTCAGTCACTGGTACTAAGAGTGTTGTAACATATAGTGCAGAAACAAAATAGATAAAAATACTTATTTAGCTTTTTAAGGTACATTGTCATGGACTGGTCCTCCCTGAACTTAGTCCACACTGAGCTTCCTGTTTTACATGACTCTTCAGCTGCCTGAATGGCCACCTTGATATGCTGCCACCACCCATCTTGATTCTCACTTGGGGTACAGTGAAGTATGTCAGGATGCAACTCAGTTCTACAGCAGAGTTACTGCAGGAAACAAAACAATTTCTGTGGCACATAATCCCTTTTGTCATGCAGGAATCTGTGACACTGTGCTGCATCCTGGTGGGCACCACTGTGTGTTTGTGCTCCACCATCTGCCACTGCTCACACAATACAGTGCCCACCCTGACAACATACTCATAGCTGGGACTCTTACTTGCCCTGTATTAGTCTCAGGTGTGCTTTGGACAGTTCAGGAACCATACTCTTCAAAGACAGATCATGGACTTGCAGTTACACTGAGTTATCTATACCTTTAAAAGTACAGTCACAGAGAGCATGGAGTATATAAAAATATTTAATAGTTCATGATATTTGCTATGATACAGGATTATATATATTGAAGACTATGAGGGATACGGTACACTACAGAAATGGAAAACAAAATATCTGAACAACTAGAATGCTGATAGAATAAACCTCAGTAGATTCTAAACTAGATTCTAAGTAGATTGTTAATCTTACCCCCAGCTAGGATCTCTTGAGTCATAGAAGAACTGAGAGAAATGTTGCTGCATCAGTTCCCAAAATATAACTAAAATTCACAAGGAAATGCAGCCACAAAAATATCTGTGCTAGCCCCTTTGTAAGCACATCTGCTGCAACTCTTATATCACACCCAGGGCATTTCTTTGATCTGTGACATAAAAACCAGTTCAACCCAGTTTGAGATTACAATGCAATTTCAACCTAACATCCTTTCTCTTTCTCAGCATCCAGCTCTTCAGGTGAGTGTCTGGGCTGCCTATCCGTTATTTATGTACAAACAAAAGCCGCTTTTAGATAAATGGGCTTGGTCATCCTCATCTAGCCATCTTCCCCTCTTGAAACTACAGTAATGCTAGCCCTGAGGCCTAGGGCAGTAAAAAATGCAGCTTTCAATTCTCCCTATACATGTCCCACTGTTAAAATATTTCACTGAGAAATAAAAAGTATTGTATTGCTGCCTCATAGCTCTTCTGCAGGAAAATGAAAGGGCATCATTTGGTGACACCAAAACATGTTTTTTGTGTTAGCGGGTGGGTTGTACATGTTACACCCAGGCACCCCATTCTTACTGAGCTGCTGGTTACTGCCTGGACAAACCATCAGCATTGCCATGCTGTGATCTACAGTAGTGCCAAATGTCCATGTTATAGGACTACAGTACCAGTCTACATTGTAACAACTGGGGATTTTGCCAACTGGTCCTGTTGAGCCATATGAGGGGGTTGTGGTCAATGAATAGTGTGAACTCCTTCTCTCACACAAATATGGTTGCAGCTTCGGCAGAGCCCAGACTATACCAGACATTCTTTTTTAGTTGTGGCATAGGTCTCCTGTCTGGGCAGCAGCTCTCTGCTCAGATACATGACTGGATGCTCTGTGCCAGTGTGCTGGACCTGACTCAGAACCGCCTTTAGCACATGATCAGATGCATCCACATGCACATTGCACTTAAGAGAATAGTCAAGGCTTGTGATCATAGGTGCCTCACACAGTGCCTCCTTCAGTTGGTGGAACACTGTCTCACAGTGATTCATCCAATGAACTTTGTCTTGCATTTTCCTCCTAATGAGATCTGGTGGGGATTTGGTCATACTACTAAAGCTTGGCACAAACTTTTGGTAGTACTCTGCCATTCCTAGGAATGCCTGCACCTTACTCTTTGTGGTGGGTCTAGTACATCCCAGAATAGCCTCAATTTTTACTAGCTCAGGCCAGATGTACCCACCCCTATCATTTGGCCAAGGTATGATTCCTCTGCCATCCCCATTTTACATCTCTCCACCTTGACTGTCAGCCCAGCAACCTTTGTCAGTGGAGCACCTCTGTCATGTGTGTGATGTGATCTTCCTGCAGCAGTGCCAACCACAATGCAGCGCAGTAACTTGCAATAAATGACATGCTGCAAAATACTGCAGTAAAAAGGACTTTATTGTCATTGAATTACACTGTTCCCCACAGCATACAGCAGCATTTTGCAATATACTGCAGCATTACTACATTGCATCCTGGCAGGCACCGCTGTATGTATGGCTGTAGATGGCAATGTCATTCATGTATACCAGCACAAAGTCCGCTGCTCCGGACAGAATGCGGTTCATGAGCCATTTAAAGGTCAGTGGTGCATTCATAATCCCAAATGACATTATTCTAAATATAAATAGGCTAAATGAAGTGATGAAGGCCAACCTCTCTGTAGCATCAGGGATCAGGAGTACCTGGCAATGGCCATTTGTCAGGTCTATAGTGGTAAGGTATATGGCTCCCCCAGCCTCTATAGGACTTCATCTGTCTTGGGAACCGGGTATGTGTCTGACTCTGTAAAGCTGTTGATCTCAGGTATTCAACACAGAACCTCATGTTCCCATCCTTTTTGGGGATCAGTACCACAGGAGAGGCCCAGGGACTACTCTTCTTCTGGGTTACCCTAACAGCCAGCATTTTGTTGATCTCCCCCTCAATGGCATGTTTCACTCCTTTGAGAACCCTGTAGGTTGGCTGTCTCAGAAGGCCCTGGCACCCTATATACATGTGGTGCTCCACCAGTGTGGTATACCCTGGTTTCCCCATGAACATTTTCGCAAATGTCGGTAGCACCCACACATTTTAGCAACTTGGACCAATGTCAGCTGCTCTGAAAGGGTGACAACACCCACTGACAATTCCCCCTTAACATCTCCATGGAGATCCATCAGTGTGTCTGCTTCTGCCTCCTCTGGACAGCTGCACCTAGCCAAGATTATCTTTTCCTGGTCGTGGTAGGGATTCATCATATTTACATGGTAGATTTGCTGCTTGCCCCTCCTGCTGGGTAGCTCCACCATGTGCATGACATAATTTACTCTCCTGACCATTAAGTAAGGACCCTCACAAGCTGCCTGCAGTTTATTCTGTCAGATGGGGGTGAGTACTATCACCTTTTGCATGACTTTGTATTCCCAGGCTCTGGCCCCACAATCATAGCATGTCCTCTTTGATTTTTCCTTTTTCTCCCCTACCCTGGGATGCAAGCAAGCTTTCCTGATGCATGTGCATGCTGTGCATCTGCTCACATCAGAGTGTGGCAGTACCCCCCCAAGCTCATCGACTCCAATTCACCATCACCTGTGGTCACCCATGTTGTGGTAGAGCAGCAGAGACTGAGCCCGTTCCCTCCCATAGGTGTAGAACATCCAGTTGGATGCTCATGTCACCTCCCCCGGCTGGCCCTCTGATGACTCGGGCTCGTGCGCTAACACAGGTCATTGGCATCATGAGCAGTTGCACTACCACTACACTGGTGGGCCAACATCATGCAATGTCTTCTGTCTCTGTTGTGCAGCAGGGTTCCACAACACCACAATGACATCCCTGACCGTGGCGTCCCGCACAGCGCGGGACTATGACATCCCGACACCGACGTGACCCAACGACGACTGGCAACACCACAAAACCAACCAAGATAGTTGTAGGAAGCAGTGGGGGGGGGTTGTGCCCCACCACACTCCCAATGCAGTGGGGCTGTGCCCTCCGCACCCCCACACTTTAGATATCTAACTCCACGTCGCACAGACAGTGGAGTTAGATACATGCCCCCCATCACCGCAAAGTCTGTTGTTGCAAAACACCCATTGCAGCAAAGTCCATTGCCATCAGGGTGTTGCTGGGGGAGGGTCACTGTATGGTCGGCATACCATGCAGCATGTAGGGGCTCCTGGGTGACCCGTATGAGCAGCTTGAGCCATGACCAATGAGGTTCAGAACATATTCCCCAACAGATTCCCATGGGAGAGCAAGCTCCCCCATCCAATCATCTCTTACCAAATCTAAGGAAACCATTACCTTTTGGCCAAACAGGAGCTGGGTGGGCACCCTGTGGACGTCTGGGGGACTTTCCTGTATGTGAATAAGAGAAGGGGGAAGTACTTGTCCCTCTCTCTCCCATACTGGTTGGTGAATGCCCTTAGCATAGTTTAAAGGGATGCATTAAATGCTCAACCAAACTATTATTCCGGGGTGGTATGGGGAGCCCCTGAGCTGCCACACCACACACTTCTTCCAGAGACTAGTCATAGGGGAAGACATAAAATAGGTGTCCTGATCTGACAGAATCTCCTGGGGAAACCATACCTGCTTAAATATCCCCAGAGGTTTGTCAGCCCTTTTTTTTTCCTCAATGGAGAACGTAGCCACTGCCTCCAGGTAGCTGGTTGTGTAATCCATGACCACTAGGATGTTCCTCTTGCTTGCAGAACTTGGGGTGCTGAGTGGCACCACAATGTTCACAGCAACTTTCAAAATGGCTCTTAGGTTATAGGCAAGGGAATTAAAACTGCCTTAGTCTTAGCCCCAACCTTTCCCACCCTCTGGCACTGCACATAAGTCCAGCAGTAGTGTGCCATGTCCTTAAAGATACTGAACCAGCCAGCCTGGTAGCACTGAGGGCTGAGGCACTGGATGCCTTACCTCATGCTATGCTGGTGATCCATGTTTGGGAACAAGCACGGGCTGCCGGGGGTCGGCAGGGGAGGAGAAGGATTGAGCATCCGATGGACTGCTCTCCTTCTCCGGGGAGGAGGGGTCACCAGCAGTCGGAGTCTAACTGGCCCCTAATGGTGGCTGGGGGTCAGTGCACTGATGCTGCAAATAAGGAGAGGAGATGGGGCAGACACTTAGAGGAGCATGTGTGCTCTCTCTGTGGGCGTCATTGCATGCCCCACCTCCTTAAGTGAGAAAATCGGAAAACGTCCTGACCACGCAGTATGAAGCTGTCTCCCGTGGCACCACCCCCGAGAAGGCATCTCCCTAGCTGGATCCATTTTGGGTGGGTTGAGACACTCCCCACCATCCTGCCACAAAGGGTAAGTTGTGGGAGCTTAAGGGAAGGGGTCTGATCCTTGGGGAATGGCAAAAGCGTGGACAGCTGAAAGGGTTGTAGGAGTGCCAGCAGGACAAGGAAGAAATGCCAAGTAAAAAAAAAAAGATACTGGACCAGTAAAAATTGTTAGTCAGCCACCTTTTTATATAGCTGACCTCCAAGCGTCCAAAAAGGGTATATCATGGGCTGGAGTCAGAAACTGCTTCCTGTACGCCTTAGGAACCACTAACTGCTAGAGTACCCCTTCTTCTGGTCCTCCTTTAGGAACCCACTCTTGATATAGGAGCACATTTTTCCAGTATACCTCCTTTTTTTCTGAACTATGAGAGTCATCTTCCACCCTTGCGACCATCTCCCTTAGTTTCTGTAGGGATGGGTCAGCTTGCTGAGCTCTCCCCAACTCCGCATGCCAGACCTTCCCTAAAACACACTGTCCTGTAGGAAAGCAGCCCACAACTGGTCTCTTCCCAGGCTGTAGCTGTGTTCTTAGAACTGCTGCTCCCAGCTAGTCATTCAACCACTCTGGCTATGTCCCCTGCTGCTAAGGGAGTGGTTGTTTCTGGTTGTACTGAGCTTGTTCCCTTGCTTGACTGTGGGTAGGGATGCATCCAGTATTGGCCCAACTGTCAAAGTCATTATCCATAATTACAGCAACAGGGGGGTCTGGTACAGTGTCCACCTCCTGTATGCCCTGGCTGCCTTCCCAGCATAGAATGGTAGCACATCTGCCTCTAGGCTGAAGGTCATGGGTTCTAGTCCCACACTGGGATTGGGCTCATTCCATAAATGCTGCACCCAAGTGCAGGACTTGGGGGGGGTTGCTGTCCTTCAAATGAGGGGTAGCAGTATAGCCTAGAGGTTAGAGTAATGAGCTGTGACTGAGTTTGATGCATCCAGCACCTGGGTTTGATTCCCACAACCTCCACTTGTGTACTGTGTGACTCTGAGCAAGTCACTTAACCTCCCCAGTGCTCATGGGTTGACCCTGGAAACAGGCGCTTGTGCCTAGTGAGTCTTACCTGATTGCCAAAAAATACAAAAAAATAAAAAAAAGATCTGGGCCACTGATACAGAAACCTCAGGAACCAAAACTGGCCTGGCTGGATCTGCTCCTGGTAAATTAAATCCTGCTTTAGCACTGAAATAGAGACCCCAGTATCCCTCAATCTCTGGGTTACTGTACCATTAATTAACACAGGGAGCATGTGTTCAGTGGAGTTAGTGAGAACTGTATTCTGTGTACAGACAATTAGCTGCTGGGTGCATCCAGAGATATTCATTCTGCTTGCACTTGCCTCTTTTACTATGTTTTTCAGACAGTCATATGACAGGTTGCCCCAGTTTTGGGCAAATATAGCACCTTCATTCCTTGTCTTAGTGGTTTTGGAAACATTTGACTTCACCTTTGGTTCAGACACAGTCCATCTTACTTTAGGTTAACCCCCTCAGGGTTCATTTAAATTTACCTGCTGTCCCTCCCTCATTGTTTTTGTGCCGAGCCTATGGTCAGCTGGACACAAATTGACTGGCCCTCTCAGCAGCCCCCTTTGTGGAGACAGGAGTCTGATCCAACAACCATATTCTCAACTCCTCTGGTACAGTCTTCAAGTCTCAAGAAACTGTTCCATGATTTTGACTTCCTGGGTCAAACCCCTCATGCCAGTCCTCACAGTTTGTGGTGTTGTCCTCGGGCACAGATTCTCCATATCTCTCTCTCTCTCTCTCTCTCTCTCTCATGCTCTTTCAGCTGGATCTCATGCTGGTGCTCTTCTTTCTCTTCTCAGCCTTCCACTGCTCTGCATCAGCCTTTCAGTTGTCCTCCTTCTCTCACTCCTCTGCTTCAAGCTTCATCTTCTGCAACTCTGCCTCAGCCTTTGCCTGAACTAGGGCAAGCTCCAGTTTCAACCTTTGTACATGTGTAGCTGCCCCAGTTCCCAGATCTGGCTCACTTTTATGCTCTCCAGCCTCTGTCTTGTGACTTTGGCTGAAAGTAAACACTTTTAGCCTGCTTTCCGGGTCACTTTCCTTAAATGTTTTTGAATTCTGCCCTTGATTAGCTTTCCTCATAACTCACCCCTCTTCTTCTGCACAACTCTTGCAAGTTCAGCAAAGTGCACTTTTCATACAGTCCTGACATACTGTCTTCTCTCTAACTGTCTTGCTTAAAACAAAAATGACAGTAGCAGTGTACATTGAGTTCCCTTATGTAATATCCAGTTCTATGACTGGATAGTTAACTAGGTTATTGATAATCCTTTTAAAATCCACACTGTTCCTGCTAAGACACTGGTGTGATCAGATGATCCTCACTTTTATTGAATGGTACAGGGAGATTTTCATTGCATTACAAGCTGAACTGACTATTTCAAGTTTGTCTGATAACTTTGATAGATATAAGAAAATATGGGAACCCTTTATTTATTTATTGTTATCAGAATTACAACCCTTGGAGTTAAAAGACTCATTTCCAAAGGCTCCTCATCACGGTACATAGACAGGTACAGTAAACAATCATAAATCCATCTTATAAAACACATATAGATAGCAGTTACCATGAGAAACAAGTCAATGGGTATAACATTCAGTACAGTGTGTACATAATTAAGGAGGTGGCTCACATCCTATACAAGTAGGTAGCTAAGAAGAAAGTCATGTAACATTAGTTATCCTGAAACTAGCACACTTAGGAGTGTGAGGTAGAAATGGAGGGCCCGAGCGGCTGGAGTCCTGGGGATCTATAAACAGTTACAGGAATGGGTGGCAAACAGGTGGCGCTTAAGGGTGGTTTTAAAAGGGCCAGTCCTTTGTATTGATGAGATCTCAGGAGGTAGGGAGTTGAACCAGGATGGTGCTCATCAAGGGAAAGACCTTTGGGCTAGTGATGTCCTGACTCTGGGTATTTGCAAGGACCTTTGATGGGAGCTTTGGGTGGAAGCTGTTGAGACAGAGGGGTTAAGTACCGCAGATAGGCCAGGGGGTATTAGGCCAGCTAATATTTTCTTAGAGAGAAAGCACATTTGGTAGCGTAGCGTCTCATCAAAGTTGAGTAATTCTGCCTGTATGTATAGTGAGCAGGTGTGGGTGAGTCTGGGGGCCCCCATGAGCAGCTGGCAGGCTTTGTTTAGTGCTGTTTTTGTTTTGTCGAGGGACGTTTTGCCTGCTGCACTATATACTAGTAGGCCATAGTCCACTAGGGAGAGGACTGAGGAGGTAATGGCCAGTCCCATGGCTTCAGGGGGAGGTTGCTGTTGTGGCGGTACAGCAGGCCAACACATGAATTTATGGCAGATGCAAGGGTATGTATGTGGTCATGAAAAGTGAGGGCTGTGTCAAAAGTAATGCCTAGATATTTGTAGGTGCTGACTCTTTCAAGGGGAAGGAGTGTACTGGATAGTATGTGGAGGTGTGCGTCCTTGTGCATATTCTAGTTGTGCGAGAAAGGCATGAACTTGGTCTTCTTAAGATTGATAACAAGTCTCCGGTCAAGGAACCAGTTTTCAGCCTGGTTGAAAGTACCTTGGATGGTGTTCTGTAGGTGATCCAGGGCACGGTGGGATGAGAAGAGGACCGCATCGTCTGTGTAAAGTAATATTTTTTCAGAGCAGGAGTTAGGGAGTGAGTTTAGGTAAAGGCTACAAAGTAATGTGCCAAGGATCAAGCCCTGGGGGACCTCCAAATGAACTTGCTGATTGCTGGAGAGAGTGCTTCTGATTTTCACACATTGTGAGCGGGAAGTGAGATAGTGAACCAGTCCAGGGGGCCTTGCGAGAGACCTAGTTGAGATAGGGTGGCTATGAGTAGTGGGTGGCTGACAGTATCGAAAGCCTTCGATAAATCGATGTAAACTGCACCCATTAGAAGCCCTTTGTCAAGGGCTGTGCGAATATAGTTGGAGAATTCAAGGAGAGCAGTGGAGGCACTGTGCCCATTGCGGAAACCATGTTGTTCTACGCAGAACAGATTATGTTTGTCAAGGTAGTCTGTTAGCTGGTCTGCTACAATTTTTTCTAAGGCATTTGAGAAGGGAAGGGAGGATCGATATTGGCCTTTAGTTCCTGGGGGAGGTGCTGTCCCCACCTTTGTGTATAGGTGTGACCATGGTGATCTTCCAGACGTGGGGGAATTGGCTGAGGCAGAGGGAGTAACTGAGAATGTCAGCGAGAGGTGTGAGCACTACGTCCAGGGCAAGCCGTAGGAGCTTGAGGTCTAGGGTGTCATTACTGTGATTAGTGCCCTTAAGAGATGTGAGTAGGTAGTTTTTGGCTTTGTACGGAGTGAGAGCCCGGAAGTAGAAAGGGGGATATGTGATATGGGCAGGGAGGTGGGCAAGAGCAGGGTCAAAGAAGTTGGAGGGGTGAACTGTACTGAGGTCTGTAAAGGTGACATTGAGACTGTCGGCAATGACTTGGGGATCAGTAGTGAGGGAGCCATTGACATCAAGCTGGGCCAGAGGGGGATACAGTTTTTCCACTGAGCTCTTTTATGTTATCCCTAAATTTTCGGGAAGACCCCCAGGTGGAGGCAAGGATGGATCTATAGTATTCTGATTTTGTCTTGTGAATGGACCCAGTGCATTTATTGCATGCAGCCCTATAGGCTTGCCTGTCTGCAGGTTTGCCAGAGTCAAGGGCCTTATGCCAGAGGTTATCTCTGTTTTGCAATTGATTGATGAGGGGTGGGTAATCCACGGGGAGTCATGCTTCTTTACTATCTGCTTGGAAACGGGGGAAAACATGTCACAAGCTGTGATAAAAGAAAGGACAAAATAGTTGAATGCAGCGTCTACGTCCGGTGCTAGCTTAATCAGAGACCAGTCCCAGCTGGCAAGATGTTCTCTGAGTTTGTCCGGTTTGCCAGGTTGGAAGGTGGCTTTGTTTACTGGTCTCTTAGTTTTATAGGACCAGGTGAAAATGATGGAGTGGTCAGTTAGTGTATTGGGCAGTATTGTGATGTCAGCGATTTTGTGGGGTCAGTTTGTGAGAACAATGTTCCAGTAGCGTGGTGGTGCCATTGGTAGGGTGGGGCCTTGTGGGAGAAGTGACTAACTGGAAGAGGTCAAGGGCAGCTATGGCTTCTATCACATTGGAGGCAGAGCTGTCTAGCCAGTTGATACTTAGATCTCCCATAGTGATCTGTTCCAATTTGTTGGAGAAGTTGGCGAGCCGCTGCAAAAGTGACTGGAGTGACACTTTTTGAAATTGTGGGGGGATATAGGCTGCAGTGATAACAAGTGGAGCTCTGGAGTAGCCTTGGGTGAGTTTGATGGAAAGAGCTTGTGCCCCAGGTTCCAACTGGGCAGGGGGGAGGGCACTTCCTAGCAATGTGTCCCGGAGGTAAATGGCACATCCTCCATCATGTTTCCCCATTCTATCCTCCCTTAAAAGTGTGTACCCAGGCAGGGCAATAAATGAGTTTGAGTTGGACTTGGAAAGCCAGATTTCAACTAGTGCTAGGATATCAGATTGGTGGTGGGCAACCCAAGCCTGAAGGTTAGGGAATTTCTTAAGGAGGCTGCTTATGTTCATTGAGGCTAGGCGGAGACCAGCCAATGTTTGTGGGTGACTAGAGGTTGCTGTGAGTGGGCCCAGATTGGGGTGAACATTGCCTGATAGCAGGAGGAGGACAGAGACAAGCCTGAAAAGTACCAGGTGCTGTTTATGGTGTGAGAGCTGCTGGCTACGAAAGGTTTGTCCCCGGGGGACATAGGGATGGGGAGGGAGTGGAGTTCTGGGATGGCCAGGTAGAGTGGTGGCCAGGGTGAACCAGGGGATGGGTGGGGTTAGGAGTGATAAGCTGGGTGGGTGAGTGGATGGAGGAGCTGTGATGGTCAGGGAGCTGGGAAGGGGTTGGATGGGATGTGTGTGTATAGTATCACAGGTGGGGGGAGTTGCTGGAGTGGAGCAGGATAAGGGCAAGCATTGCTAGTTGAGTGGGTGCTCATATTACATATTTGGTGGACATGTTCTGAAAGTTTATGGGAGTTAGTGTTGCTTTCAGAATCATAGTAGCCACTTTGGCACAGCGGTAGTGCCAATGACTAAGGTGCAGAGGGTACAAGGTCCAAATCCTGGGGTGAGGGGCCTGGGTTGGACCTATGATAATTGGGACAGTAGGGAATCTGAGTCCAGAGAAAGTGTGGGGGAAGAAGGGGCCGAGCAGGGGCCAGTAGCAACTGCTAGGGGGCACTAAGGGTAGTGCACGTGGGGGATTGATAGTGGGAATCTGTGAGAGTGTTGGTGGAGTGACAGGGATCAGGCTGAGAGTGTGAGGGGGGGAACACATGAAGAGTACTATTGTAGAGCAGGTGGAGGTGTATAGAGGGCAGGATAGAGAGTGGGAGAAGAGAGACAGGAAGGGGAGCAGAACATTACTACCACCAAGAGGTGGGAGCATATAACCTGCAAATGAGAAAGTGGGGACTTAGAAAAAATGGCAGACAGGACGATCATGTGATCAGGGAGGGCCTTAAATGAAGGGACACCCCTGGATGGGAAGGTGGCTGGGGCGGGTGGGGCAGTTGATACAAAGCATTGATGGGCTAAAACCCCTCTCAAACAGTGCTCTGCTAAGGAGGTGGCCTCCCACAGTCCTAGATGCTGTCCCCAGGTCTGCTTTCTGCTGTGTGTGTGCTTGGGGCAGGTTTCTGCGGCCTATATGGGAGAAGGGAACAAAGAAAGCAATTAGTATGCTGTGGGAGACTAGTTAAGGATGCTGCAAGCAGGCTGGGACCCAGTGCACATGCATGGACAGGAGGCCCTAGTGCACATGCATGGAGTACGACAGGAAGATGGGGAAACAATGGACTGAGCTCCCTAAGCCATGAGGTGGGTCAGTAGCAGAAAACTGCCAGGCAGGTAAGCTACAAGTTCAAGCGATAACAAGAGAGACACGATTAAACAGCAGAACCTGAGTAAATTCACTGAAAACTGTGCTAGTAATGCTAAACTGTACACTGCTACAGAACTGCAAACTGTGCTGTGCATGTAGCACTAACCAAACAGCAGTCGCTAGCAAAAACAGACTTGTGAGAGACACACATCAGATTGTAGGCGACAAGCAAGAGGCAGGCAGGCACCACGCAGGGGATCCGAAGTACTGAGAGTCCTTAAAAGTTCCCGCTGTGCTGTGGCGAAACCCAGGCAGTAGGGAGTGCACACAGGCCCTAGAAATACAATCAGTCATAATAGGAGGACACACAGGTCCTAGAAATACAATCAGTCATAATAGGAGGACACAAATTAAACACCTCTCTCAAACAGTGCTCTGCTAAGGAGGCGGCCAGTTACCTTTAATGGCTTCCCATGGTCCTAGATGCTGTCCCCAGGTATGTTTTCTGCTGCTGTGCTTGGGGAAGGGTCCCACGGCTTTTACCGGTTTCCTGCAGTCCTAGACACTGTCCCCAGGTCTGCTTTCTGCTGTGTGTGCTTGGGGCAGGGTCCTGCGGCCTTTAACAGCTTCCTGTGGTCCTAGATGCTGTCCCCAGGTCTGCTTTTTGCTGTGTATGCTTGGGGCAGGGTCCCTCGACCTTTAATGGCTTCCCACTGTCCTAGACGCTGTCCCCAGGTCTGCTTTCTGCTGTGTGTGCCTGGGGCAGGGTTACGCAGCCTTTAACAGCTTCCCACAGTCCTAAATGTGTACCCAGGTCTGCTTTCTGCTGTGTGTGTTTGGGGCAGGGTCCCGCTGCCTTTAACAGCTTCCCGCGGTCCTAGACACTGTCCCCAGGTCTGCCCTTATTTGTTCTGTTAACAATTTAACTTCATTGTTATATAATAGTTGGCCTGACAACCCAATTACTTAAGTGTACAATGTTTAGTTATCTATACCATAGATAGTATCAGACATAGTCATGGTAGAGCTTATGATCCTACATAGACCCCAAACCTTTTCATTTTTATGACTGCCTGAATTGATACTAGTACATGATTGTTTTCTCTATTGGTGGTTTTTTTTTAGGGGTTTCTCTTTTCTGAGATGGCAGAAGGGACTGGGGGGTGGATCTGGGCAGGGGGGGAGGGACATGGTTAGGAGGAAGGCTGTTTTGTGGGCCGGGTTTTTGGTTTTTGTTTTATTGGTTACTGTTTTTGGTACTGATGGATTTTCCTGTACGTCTGTTATATTGTTAATCTTTACCCAATTTCTGGTACCCACCATATTACGGTCAGATATTGTATATTTGTGTTTTCTTCTTCTTTTATAAATTCAATAAAAGTTTACTCAATTTGAAAAAAATAAAATCCACACTGTAGGCACCAGTTTGTCACAACCTGTTCTACCCAGGACTGAGTTTGCAACACGTTGCCAAGTTTCTCAATGTTCGACACCTGTAAGGGTGCCTCGGTAACTGCCACAACTCAGAAGTCATCCTCTTACCTGGGGACTTTCTTGGTTCAAATCCCACTAGAGCCACTGCAGACACAGTATAGTGCTCCTTTGGCTATGGACAAATGATGGTAAAAGTTTACAATCCAATATTGATGGATCTAATCATTTTAATAATTATTTCTGTTCTGTCTACTCTAAAAAAAGACACTCAAAATGTAATGTTATCAAAATAACACCTCCCCTTCTCCAAATATTATGCAACCGTGATGTACTTCTGGCAAAGAAACTTCTGAAGAAAGAAACTGTGAATTAGGGGGAGTGGCTTAGAAAGAAGGAAGCCATGTGTTTGCACTTAAAAACTGACCTAGATAGCTTGTGGCAGAGAACAGCAAGAGGAAGGAGCTGCTGCTGGAACTTTACTGGGACTATATTGCCCTCCATCCCTTCCCTCCACCCTTAGCCGGTTCTACTTTTATAGGCACAGGATTTGACTGACAACAGGAACTTCCTGTTTGGGAGCAGGAAGGAAGTGATCACAGAAACACTAAAGACTCACCATCCTAGAAGGAAAAGAGTAGCTCTCCACCTCCCCAGCTGCTGGAGGTCTGACTCTGAGCAAGTTAAGAAGGAGACCACTGAGGAATATAAAAACATAGAAACATAGACTTTGACGGCAGATAAGGACCACTTGGCCCACCTAGTCTGCCCATTTCCCTACCTACAGGATAAGCTGCAGATCCTAGTTAACCAACAGCCTATTTCTTCTTACCCACCACAAGAATTGCCTCATGTCTGTCCAATGTATTCTTGAATTCTTCCACAGTTTTATACCCCACAACCTCCTCAGGAAGGCTGTTCCACGCGTCCACCACCCTGTCTGTGAAAAAATACTTCCTCACATTGCCCCTGAACCGCCCCTCTTCTATCTTTAAATTGTGTCCCATTGTTCTTGCACATCTCTTTTTCCGAAAGATGCTACCCTCTTGGACTTTGTTGATTCCACTGAGGTACTTAAAAGTTTCTATCATGTCCCCCCTCTCCCTCCTTTCCTCAAGGGTATACATGTTAAGCTCCCTTAGTCTCTCCTCATATGGCTTCTCTTGCAAACCCTGCACCATTTTAGTTGCCCTCCTTTGGACTGCCTCTATCCTGTCTATATACTTGCAGAGATGGGGTCTCCAGAACTGGACCAAGTACTCCAGATGGGGCCTCACCAACTGTCTGTACAGAGGGATAGCAACTTCCTGTTTTCTGCTGGTGATGCCTCTCCCTATACATCCCAGTATACCCCCAGCCCTCCTTACTGCCTTCTCACATTGCTTGCTAACCTTAAGGTCATCTGATATGATTACCCCCAGGTCCCTTTCCATTTTTGTTGTTGTTACTACCTCCCCCCCATTGTGTAATCTTCCCCTGGGTTTTTGTTTCTGAGGTGCATTATTTTACACTTCTTTGCACTGAATCCAAGCTGCCATACTTCTGACCATTCCTCCAACCTTGCCAAGTCCCTTCTCATCCTTTCCACACCTCCTTGTGTATCAACCCCATTGCAAATCTTTGTGATATCTGCAAAGAGGCATACTTTTCCTTCCCGTCCCTCTGCAATGTCACATATAAAGACATTAAAAAGGACTGGACCCAATACTGAACCCTGCGGTACCCCACTAGTAACCCCTCTTTCTTCAGAGTGGGCTCCATTTACAATTACCTTCTGTGTCCTGTTGTCCAGCCAATGTTTTACCCAGGCTACCACCCTGGGACCCACTCCCAGGCTGGTTAATTTGACTATTAATCATTTGTGTGGGACTGTGTCAAATGCCTTGCTACAGTCTGGGTAGGCCATGTCCACAGCCCCTCCTTGGTCTACTACTTTGGCCACCCAGTCAAAGAAATCAATTAGATTCGTCTGACATGACCTTCCCGCTGTGAACCCATGCTGCCTTGGGTCCTGTGCCCCACTGGCCTCTAGATACTCAATAATTCTTTCTTTCAGAAGTGATTTCATCATTTTCCCTATCACTGAGGTCAAACTGACAGGTCTGTAGTTTCCTGCCTCTGTCTTGCTCCCACTTTTGTGAAGAGGAATCACATCTGCCTTCCTCCAGTCATTAGGTACCACACCATCCTCAAATGATTTGTTAAAAAGGGTAGTCGGTGGTTTCACTAGTTCTCCCCTTAATTCTTTTAGAATTCTGGAGTGAATTCCATCAGGCCCCATTGCTTTGTCCACCTTCAATTTTAGGAGTTCTTTCAGAACCCCTTCTTCTGTGAAAGGACTGGGATCGCCCCCCCCCATCAAGAGTGCTTCCGTTAATTGGATTAGGCACCTCCCCCTCCTCCTCTTTTGTGAATACTGAGCAGAAATATTCGTTCAGTATCCCTGCCTTTTCACTGTCCCTCTCTGTCCACCCACCATCCATTTATTCAACCTCACTATCCCTCCCTTTGTCTTTCTACGCTCCCTGATGTACCTATAAAAGGTTTTATCCCCCTTCTTAACCAAGTTGGCTATCTTTTCCTCAGTTTGGGCCTTTGCTATTCTGACTTCCCTCCCTGCTTCCTTCTGCCTTAGCTGGTACAGCTCTCTGTCTTGCTCTTTCTGTGTTTCCTTATACTTCCTGAATGCTATCTTTTTCTCCCGGACTTTCCCGCCACCTCTTTTGAGAACCATAGTGGCTTTTTCTTTTGTTTTGATTTTTTATTTGCTTGACACAAAGGCTTGTTGCCTCTGTGATGGCAGTTTTGATGATTCCCCATTGTTGCTCCACACCTCCTTCTAGCCTGTTTACTAGTACTTTTCTAAGGCACTCTCCCATCTTGCCAAAGTCAGCCCTCCTGAAGTCCAGTACCCTCACTTTTGTATGGCTTGATTCTGTAGCTGAGTTTATCGTGAACCACACTGTTTGATGGTCACTTGTTCCCAGGTGGCAACCCACTTCTAGATCTGAGATCCTCTCACTGTCCCCATTTGAGAGTACAAGGTCTAAGATTGTTTCATCATGAGTGGGTTCTGAAACTAGCTGTCTGAGGCATGCCACCTGTAGGACATCGAGAATGGCCCTGCTCTTGGATGTGGCTGCAGCAAATGTGCTCCAGTTAACATCTGGCATATTCAGGTCTCCCATCAACAGTATCTTCCCTTTCTCTGCCATCCTAAGAATGCCTTCTATCATATCTTTGTCCATTCCCTTCCCCTGACATGGGGGTCTGTATACAACCCCTGTGCAGATTGTGGTGCCATTTCCAGTCTCTAAGGTGACCCACAGTCCCTCCTCTCCTCCTGTTTACTATTTTTGTTCAGTTGCTTTTATCCCTTCCTTTACATATAGAGCTACTCCTCCCCTTCTTCTCCCCTCCCTGTCTCTCCTGTAGGAACTTACTGTCCCAGAACAGGAAGATCAGGAGCTTTAAGGGCACTGAGGCAGTAGGATAGTAGGGAGAAAAAAAAAAATTATATAAAAAGAAATAAAATAAAATTGAGAGAGGAAAGAGTAACTATGCAAAACAACAGTTAAGAGGCCACAAATAAGACATGATGGGAGTGGTGTAGTGCAGTGGCTGTGGAGCAGCAGTCTTCCGGGAGACATTCTGGAAATGTGGTGTCTTCCCATCAGCAGGCACCTCTCTGGACTGAGGGAGGAGGTTGCTGATTTCCAGGCTGAGTTGGCCAGAATTCGGGGGACCTCCTTTACCACCCAGGAACCACCAGGGCCACCGCCGCTGCCTCAGAGATTGCCAAGAAAGAGGAGTGGTTTGACAACAGTGGGCTCAGGGAGGGTGAGGGTGGTGGAACAGAGGCACATCCCTCCAGTTGTATGACTCCACAATTCATATGCCATTCTGGCAGAATGTGGTTCCTCTATGGAGGCACCTGCGGTGGAGACCAAGGAGGATGCTGGGAACCTCCACAAAGGAGACCCACAGGAGGGTGGCATGAGACCCCACAGGGGAAGGAAACAACTCCTTGTGGGGGACTTCATTGTTAGGAGAGTAGAACTAGGGGATGGAGGGGAGAGGGAGGTAAGGTGCCTGCCTGGTGCCATGGCTTGGAGGGACAGGGAGCAAATCCTTAGGATCACGGGAGCAGCTGCATGGGGTAGGGTGCTGTTTGTCATTGTCCACCTAGGGACAGATGACCTGGCTGGGAAAGGGATCAGAGCAGTGCAGGAGGAGTTTGTGAAGTTGGGGAGGGGCCTTAGACAAGTAGCACACATGGTAACCTTCTCAGAGGTGCTGCCTGTTTATGGTATGGGTGAGGCTAGGGTGCTTCACACCATGGGATTCAATCAGTGGTTGAAAAACTGGTGCAGAGTTCAGAGATTTGGCTTCATTATGGACTGGGGGTCCACCTGGAGGGATGCAGGCCTATACTGGTGTGATGGTCTGCATCTGTCCAGGAGGGGAAACAGGATCCTAGGTGATATGTTTACATACTTCATTGACAAGCATTTAAACTAGCCAAAGGGGAGGCACTGAAAAGGAGAAGGGAAATCCTAATCCCCCCAAAAATATCAGGGTAGTTAGTGAGGTAAACATGAAGATGGAGAAGTCGATAGGGAGAAGGGAAGGAGTAAATGGAGATAAAGACAAAAGCAGTAAGGACAGGGATGGGGCAAAAAGGGGTAAGACCATCAAAAAAAGGAGGGTAATGAGTACCAATGACTGTAGTATAGGTAATAAGCGGTCTGAATTGGTGGCCTTGATGGAAGAAGGATGCCTGGATATCATGGCTGTCACAGAAACATGGTACACAGAGAACTATGACTGGGATGTCATCATACCAGGGTACACAATCTACAGGATGGACAGGGAGGACAGAAGAGGAGGAGGAGGAGGAGGAGGAGGAGGAGTAGCTTTCTATGTAAGGGAAGTGATCAAAGCAATGAAACTAAAGAGTAAACAGGGAGGAGAGGAGGCACTGTGGGTCACCCTGGAGACTGGAAATGGCACCTGTTCCTGTTCACCACTGGGTGGGCTTGTTATTTGATTCTCTTTGTGCTACTAATGCTGAAGTGTAAAGCTAGGGACTCACTGGCTTTTCTACAGTTGCCTTGCTGATTTCATCTTAAAGCCAGATATACCAAGCAGCTAATATAGATCAGACTTGTTTAATATGGTGGTATTTGGAGCTAATTGCTGATTACATCTTAAAGCCAGATATACCAAGTAGCTAATATAGATCAGACTTATTTAATATGGTGGTATTGAGCTAATTGTGCTTGTTACTGAAGGCATTAGGTTAGCTGGGTCCTAGTGTGACCTCATTTTGGAATAGCCCTGTTTGCTTAGAGTGGAGCTCCTTTGTGTAAGTCACAACATATTCTCCCGCTGCATAGTAATGAGAGGCTTTGTTTTCTCCACTACATAGGCAGCTCCCCCAAGCTAGGCACTCGGGACAATCAAGCAACTGAAGCAACAAGCAGCTCACCTGAGTAGCTGAGGAAGCCAAATCTCCAGTCTGATAACTTTCGAGGTAAAGAGAGCCTCTTCTCTTTGTCTGGACGCCTGCAGAGGGGTGCTAGCCTGACGGCGCTTCGCGCCATCTGCCCTGGCCCACCCCACCACACCTCCCACCCAGGGGCGGCTGTCAATTTAAGGATCCACTCAGTGACATCACATCCGGTGACATCACGTCCTGTTGCCCAGAACCTATCTCCCACTTTCCATTTGCAGGTTATACCTGTTGGCCACTAGAGGGACCTATGTCCCTCACTACTTCCTACTCCTACCTGTACAGCACTACTTCCTGGGATCTTGCTCACCACAATGTATTGGCCCTGCCTCACGCCTCTGCCTGTGCCTATCCCCACTAGCAGTGCACTTACCCACTCTACCCATCTGCTAGTCCACACTGTGCCCTGGCACCCCTCCCTCCCCTTGCTCCTGAACCTCCTCTCCTGCCCCTTGGACCTCTGTGTGTCCCCATCCCCCCTGCCCTCCACCTAGCTTTCTCTTCACCTCAGGCACATCTGGGTGTCTTCTTATTCTTGCTTTCCCCTCCTGTACCTCCCTGCCCACCCCCTGCTCCCTTAGCCTCCCCCCCCTCTCATGTCAATCATAGGAAAACCTGTCACCATCTCCCAGCCAGGGTGTTAGTCATGCTACTACTCCTGTCAGGGAACATTCATCCAAACCCTGGCCCGGTTTCCAGGAGCTCCCCAACTCGCACCACAGGCCTATGCATGGTCTCCATGAATATCTGTAGCCTCCTAAAAAAGTTTGACTCACTACAATGCCTGGTCACATCAATTAACCCTGATGTCATCACCCTGGTTGAGACTTGGCTGTCAAAATCCTCCCCTGACTCCCTAGTCTCCCTTCCTGGTTTCAACCTTTTCCGGTCCGACCGTGTTGGGAGACGGGGCGGCTGCGCTATTTATGTCAAGGAATCTCTCCTCAGACTCAGCCCTTCTTGCCTGCTCCCATCCTTGACTCCAGGGCCCAGGCACTTACGCTGAAACTAACCCCGACCCTTTAAAGGGACCCCTTTATCTGACTACTGCATACATGCCCCCAGGGACCAAGCACGAGCCATTACCTCTCTTACAGAATACCTTACCTCTCTACCTCCTTCCGCTGATCAAATTCTGGTGGGTGACTTAAATGTCAACTGGCTCAGCCCCTCCTCCTCCTCCTCTACCAGAGACTCCTTTTCTGCAACAGACCTAATGCAACTAGTTACCCACCCTACCAGGACTAACCCCAAGAGAGGCTCCAGTACCCTGCTTGATGTGGTACTCACCAACCACCCTAATCGGATCCCCAATGTACAAGTCCTCCCAGACTCTCTCAGTGATCACTCCCCCATTCTATTCCACTGGTCAACCTCAGTCCCCAAACCCATAGCACAGTCCACATGCCGGCAGCGTCTAATACCTGGTGGACTGTTAAAACTTAAGGAACTTCTGTCCCAAATTGACTGGTCTCCGATACAGGCAACTCCTGACATCGACACAGCTCTCTCCTTCTTTACCCAAACTTTTAATAATGCCTGTGATATCTTTGCCCCAGTGTTGCCCCGCCGTTCTAAAAGGAAGAATGCCCCCTTGGTTACCCCAGCTTTGATCCACCAGCTCAAACATAGGGACAACCTATGGCACCGTGCCACTGAGACTGGCCGGCCCAATGACAGGCGGTTATATGCTGCCGCCCGAAACAAGTGCACTCGGGCCATCAGAAAGGCCAAGTCTGAGCACTATCGGTCCTCACTCACTGCCTCATGGGGAATCCCAGAACCTTCTGGGATAACATTAAACAGTTAAATGGGAGTGCACTCCCCCACCCACCCAGATCAACATTAATGGTGTGATCTCCTCAAACCCAGCCCTCATAGCCAACCACCTCAACACCTCATTCACTGACCTTAGCCCTATCCTCCCTACAAATGTTTTTGACCCTCCTCCCCAGCACCTCCCGTAGAATCTTTCTCGCCTTATTTTTCTCCTCCGCCTTGTTTCTGCCCAAGAACTTAGGTCGCACCTTGTCACTGCCCTCAAGAGTAATAGTACAGGCAGTGACACCCTGGATCCATGTATCCCACGGCTGGTCTTAGACACAATCCTTACCCGATCACATGCCTCATCAACCACTCTCTTTGCCTGGGGAAGGTTCCAACTGCCTGGAAAGTCACCACTGTCACCCCTATCTTTAAAGGTGGTGATAGGACTGTGGCTGGAAGCTATCGACTGATCTCCATTCTCTCTCCTCTCTCCAAGGCCTTGGAAAAAGTGGTGGCCTCTCAAATCTCTGACTACCTCTCCACCTACAATGTCCTTTGTCCTGAGCAGCATGGCTTCCAAGCAGGCCACAGTACCAACACAGCCCTCCTAGAGTTCTCCAACTTTCTCCACTCCTCCTTAGACACTGGTTCTCTGGCTGGTGCTGTCTTCATTGACCTCTCGAAAGCTTTCGACACTGTCTCCACCCCTCCTTCTTGATGCCCTTAGTCTCTCTGGTTTTGCTGCTGGGCCTATCTCCTGGTGCACCAGTTATCTGTCTGACCACTCACAGCGTGTAAAAATTAATGGGACCTACTCAGACATCTGTCCCATCTTTTCTGGGGTTCCCCAGGGCTCCATTCTGGGCCCCTTACTATTCTCCCTTTACCTTAACACCCTTCCACGCTCTTGCTCGGGGAACATTCTATTGTTTGCTGATGATGCAGTCATCTTTGCCTCAAATCGTAACCCTATTGCCCTCCAGGACTCGCTGCAGAAGTCCTTCACTGAAGCCGAGGGCTGGTTCAAGGAACATAGATTGGTGATAAATCTTAAAAAAACCAAAACCATGTTCTTCACTCATCCCCAAAACAAGTCCTGCAACTTCAAACTCCTCATTCACTCTGGGTCCTCATTCCCACTCGAACAAGTTTGCTCCTATAAATACCCTAGGATCCATTTTGACCCTCCTCTCCTTCCATGGACACATTGCTGCCCTAGCCACTGCCACTAATATCCGATTGGGCATCTTACATCGGTATAAACACTGCCTCCCCGGGCTCTTCACTCATGATCACCTCCTCTATCCTGTCCCTAGTGGACTATGGACTGCCAGTGTATGGTGCTGCTGATCAGACTGCACTCCATAAAATCCTTTACTCTGAATAAGGCCTGCAGGTTAATTACTGGAGCACCTAGGATGACACACACCTGTCTACTGTATGCTAAAGCGCTGGTACTTGATCTCGATGAGCGCCTCAAATATCTTACCTGTACCCTTACAAAAGACCTCCTTGGGCTTTCCCACCAGGATTGACCACCACCATACGCCGCTCTGTCCCACTAGTTCATACTTGGACCTCTGGGAAAACCTCTCTTGTTATCCCTAGAGCTAGGACCTCTCACAGCCAAAGAGCCTTCAGCTTTAGGGCCCCCTCCTGGTTCAACACACTGCCCCCTCCATCTCCGAAGCTCCAACTATATCGTGCTTCAAAACGTCCTTCGTAACCACCTTATTAACACCGTTAACAGCTGCCGCTAGTCAAAGCTGTACTCAATACTTATGACAAAACTTATTACTAAGCTGCTAAGGACGACATAACTCTGGTATTGTTTGCATCCATCCTACCTGTACCAGCTTGTTTGTATCTATGTCTTAATTTACTGTTATACTTATGTGTTGTACTGCTATACTGTGTATTTTGGTTTGTCCTACTGTGACAAGGTACCTTTGTAAATGAGCCTTTGGCTCAAAGGTTTTCCAAACTGCTGTTTAAATAAAATAAAATAAAAATCCGTACAGTGGTTGTATACAGACCCCCATCTCAGAGGGAGGAAATGGACAAGGAAATGATAGATGGCATCCTTAGGATGGCAAAGAAAGGGGAGATATTGCTGATGGGGGACCTGAATATGTCAGATGTTAACTGGAGCACCTTTTCTGCAGCCACATCCAAGGTCAGGGCCATTCTCAATGCCCTATAGGGGCATGCCTCAGACAGCAAGTGTAGGAACCCACTCAGGAGGGAGCAATCTTAGACCTGGTACTCTCAAATGGGAATGGAGAGAGGATCTCAAATCTAGAAATGGGTAGCCATCTGGGAGCAAGTGACCACCAAACAGTGTGGTTCACAATAAACTCAGCTGTAGAGTCAGTGAGGCCCCACCTGGAGTACAGTGTACAGTTCTGGAGACCATACCTACGTAAGGACATAGACAGGGTAGAGAAGGTTCAGAGGAGGGCAACAAAGATGGTGCATGGATTGCATCACAAGTCCTATGAAGACAGGTTGAAGGAACTGAACATGTACTCCCTGGAGGAGAGGAGGGAGAGAGGGGATATGATAGAAACATACAAGTATCTTACAGGGAGGAACAGGGTGCAGGAAAACACTATTTTTAAGCGAAAAAGATGTTCCAGGACTAGAGGGCATGGGATGAAGTTGGAGGGAGGACGATTCAGAGGAAACATGAGAAAGAATTTCTTCACAGAACGGGTGGTGAACAAGTGGAACACCCTGCCAGAGGAAGTGGTGGGGGCTGAAACAATCACGGGATTTAAGAATGCATGGGATAGACATAAAGGAATTCTGGAGGTCGGGGTAAGGGGCAACAGACTTCTAGGAAAACAAACTGAACTTACAAGCTCAAATGGGCAGACTGGGTGGGCCATAGGCCCTTATCTGCTGACACTGTCTATGTATCTATGTAAGCCATATAAAAGTGAAGGTACTGGACTTCAGGAGGGCTGATTTTATCAAAATGGGAGAATGCCTCAGAAATGCACTAGCAAACAGGCAAGAAGGGGGGTGGAGCAACAATGGGGAACATAGAAACACAGAAACATAGAAGTTGACGGCAGATAAGGACCACAAGGCCCATCCAGTCTGCCCATTTCTTTTTCTACCTTATAAATGTGCCATTGGCCTTTGCTCTGTCAGTGGCCTATCTATTCATACTCATTTGTATTGCTCCCTTATGCCTATCCCATGCCTGTTTGAAGCCCTGCACTGTATTCATAGCCACCACTTCTTGAGGTAGGCCATTCCATGCTTCCACCACCCTTTCTGTGAAAAAATTTCTCATTCCCCTTAATTGGCCCCCTCTAATCTCATGCTGTGTCCTCTTGTCCTGCTATTTTTCTTATATTTAAACATGTTAGACTCTTTCACCTTGTTAATGCCCTTAAGGTGTTTGAATGCCTCGATCATATCACCTCTCTCCCTCCTTTGCTCAAGGGTATACATATTAAGCTCTGTTAATCTGTCCTCATATGTCTTCTGATGCAGTCCCTGCACCATTTTGGTTGCCCTTCTCTGGACTGCCTCAATTTGGTTAATGTCCTTGTGAAGGTGTGGCCTCCAATACTGCACACAGTACCCCAGATGGGGCCTAACTAGTGTCTTGTAAAGAGGGATTATTACCTCCCTCTTCCGACTTGTGATACCCCTACTAATACACCCTAACACCCCCTTAGCCTTACCTACTGCTCTAGAGGTCTGCTTGGATGATTTCAGGTCATCAGTGATGATGATGCCCAAGTCTCTTTCTTCCTTTGTGACTGCTAGCAACTCCCCTCCCAGCCTATAGGTGGCTTCAGGGTTTCTCTTCCCTATGTGCATGATCTTGCACTTCTTTGCATTAAACCCAGTTGCCACTCTTCTGACCATTTTGCCAGTTTATCCATATCTCTTCTCATTCTGCCCACCCCATCTGGATCATCTACTCTGTTGCAGATCTTGGTGTCATCTGAAAACAGACAAGCCTTACCCTCTAGTCCATCTGCAAGGTCACTACTGAAGATGTTGAAGAGGACTGGCCCCAGGACTGATCCCTGAGGTACTCCACTTGTGACTTGCATCTCTTCTGACTGTATACCATTTACCACCACTCTCTGTTTCTGCCCGTCAACCAGTTTGCGACCCAGTTGACCAACTTCTGACCACCCGAAGCCTACCCAGCTTATTTATCAATCTTCTATGTGGAACAATGTCAAAAGCTTTGCTGAAGTCAAGGTAGGCGACATCAACTGCTCCCCTTGGTCCACCACTCTGGTTACCCTGTCAAAGAAATCTATGAGATTAGTTTGACAGGACCTTCCTTGTAAACCCATGCTGTCTTGGATCCTGTGCCCTATGGATTCCAGGTGTTGCACTATCCTTTCCTTAGAGGCGCCTCCATAATCTTGCCCACTACTGAGGTAAGACTGACTGGTCTGTAGTTCCCTGCCTCCTCCCTGCTACCACTCTTGTGAGTGGGATCACATGAGCTCTTCTCCAGTCTTCTGGGACCTCTCCTGTGCTCAGAGACTCACTAAACAGTTCTGCTAATGGCTCTGCTAGTTCCACCTTTAGCTCCTTAAGTACCCTGGGATGTATGCCATCAGGTCCCATTGCCTTATCCACCCTGAGCTTAGCAAGCTCTTGTAGGACCCTTTCTTTTGTGAAGGGAGTAGTGTTCACCTCCCTCCCCCCCGTGTCCATGGTGCTGAGCTGTGGGCCCTGCCCTACCTTCTCTTCAGTAAATACTGAGCAAAAGTATCTATTTAGGATCGATGCCTTTACATGGTCCTCCTCCTCACATGCTCCCTTTTCTCCATTAAGCTTAGCAATACCCCCTCTGGACTTTCTCCTTTCACTAATGTATCTATAGAAAGTCTTGTCACCTTCTTTTACTGTTTGTGCTAGTGTTTCCTCAGTTTGGGACTTTGCCTGCCTTACTGCCTTCCCTGCTTCCCTTAGGGCAGTTTGGTATGCCTCCCTATCTTCATCCTGCTGTGTTCCCTTATATTTCCTGAAGGCCAGCCTTTTGGCTCTGACCTTTTCTGCTACTGTATTTGAGACATCAAAACTGCCATCACAGAGGCAACAAGTCTTTGTGTCAAGCAAATAAACCAAAATGAAAGAAAAGAGTTTGAGGGGAAGGTTAGGGAGGAAAAGATAGCATTCAGGAAGTATGAGAAAACACAGAAGGAGCAGGACAGAGAACTGTACCAGTTAAAGCAGAAGGAAGTGGGGAAGCCAGTCAGAATAGCAAAGGCCCAAACTGAGGAAAAGATAGCCAACTTAGTTAAGAAGGGGGATAAAACCTTTATACTGTAGGTACATTAGGGAGCAAAGAAAGACAAAGGGAGAGATACTGAGGCTGAATTAAGAGGGTAGGTGGGCAGAGAGGGACAGTGAAAAAGCAGGGATACTGAATGAGTACTTCTGCTCAGTATTCACAAAGGAAGAGGAAGGGGAGGTACTTAATTCAGTCACTAGAAGCACTCTGGATAGGGGGGTCAATATCAGTCCTTTCACAGAAGAAAGGATTCTGAAAGAACTCCTAAAACAAAAGATGGACAACGCAATGGGGCCTGATGGGATTCACCCCAGAATTCTAAAAGAACTAAGGGGAGAACTAGTAACACCATTGACTACCCTTTTTAACAAATCATGGGAGGATGGTGTGGTACCTGAGGACTGGAGGAGGGCAGATGTGATCCCTGCCACAAAACTGGGAGCAAGACAGAGGCAGGAAATTACAGACCTGTCAGTTTGACCTCAGTGATAGGGAAAATGATGAAATCACTTCCGAAAGAAAGAACTGTTGAGCACCTAGAGGCCAGTGGTGCACAGGACCTAAGGCAGCATGGATTCACAGCAGGAAGGTCATGTCAGACGAATCTAATTGATTTATTAGACTGGGTGACCAAAGAAGTAGACGAGGGAGGGGCTGTGGACATAGCCTACCTAGATTTTAGCAAGGCATTTGGCACAGTCCCACACAAAAGATTAATAAACAAATTAGCCAGCCTGGGAGTGGGTCCCAGGGTGGTAGCCTGGGTAAAACATTGGCTGAACAACAGGACGCAGAGGGTAATAGTAAATGGAGTCCACAGTGGAGAAGGGGGAGTTACTAGTGGGGTACCACAGGGTTCAGTACTGGGTTTGGTCCTTTTTAATGTCTTTATAAGTAAAATTGCAGAGGGACTGGAAGGAAAAGTATGTCTCTTTGCAGACGACACAAAGATCTGCAACAAGGTTGATACACAAGGTGGGGTGGAAAGGATGAGTAGGGACTTGGCAAAGTTGGAGGATTGGTCAAATGTATGGCAGCTTAGATTTAATGCAAAGAAGTGCAATGTAATGCACCTGGGAAACAAAAACCCAGAGAAAGAGTACACAATGGGGGGTGAGATACTGACAACAACAAAAATGGAAATGGACTTGGGGTAATTATATCAGATGACCTAAAGGTGGACAAGCAATGTGAGAAGGCAGTAAGAATGGCTGGGGGGATAGTGGGATGCATAAGGAGAGGCATCACCAGAAGAAAACAAGAAGTTGTTATCCCTCTGTATAGACAGTTGGTGAGACCCCATCTGGAGTACTGCATGCAGTTCTGGAGACCTCATCTCTGCAAAGACATAGACAGGGTGGAGGCTGTCCAGCGGAGGGCAACCAAAATGATGCAGGGTCTAAACCGGAAGACATACAAAGAGAGACTAAAGGAGCTTAATATGTATATCCTCAAGGAAAGAAGGGAGAGGGGGGACATGATAGAAACTTTCAAGTGCCTCAAGGGAATCAACAAAGTCCAAGAGTGTAGCATCTTTCAGAGAAAGAGACATACAAGAACAAGGGGGCACAATTTGAAGATAATGGAGGGGGGATGGCTCAGAGATAATGTGAGGAAGTATTTTTTCATGGAGAGGGTTGTGGATGCATGAACCAGCCTTACTGAGGAGGTCATGGGGTCAAAAACAGTGGGGGAATTCAAGAATACATGGGACAGACATAAGGCAATTCTAGTGGGGGTAGGAGGAAGTAGGATGTTGGTTAACTATGATCTGCAGCTTATCCATTAGGAAGGGAAATGGGCAGACTAGGTGGGCCAAGCGGTCCTTATCTGCCATAAAATTCTATGTTTCTGTCATTAAGAACATTAAAAAAAACAACTAGTCCTGGGCTTGATGATATTCACCCCCGGTTTCCTTTTGAAACATCAGAATCTTTAGCCCTTCCCTTATCCATTATTTTCAATAAATCTCTTAATAAAAATGAGATCCCGTCCAATTGGCTTTAACCTCCATCATTGGCAAGCTTATGGAAAGACTTATTAAATCCTTCTTCAAAAATGAAATACAATCAGTTGGTATTATGGACAATACTCAACATGGGTTTAGGCCAGGTTACTCTTGCATTACAAATCTCATAGCCTTTTATAAATGCATTAGCCAGGTTCTCAATGAAAGTATCCCAGTGGGTGTCATACTCTTGGATTATAGTCGAGCATTCAACGAGGTTTCACACTGTAAACTAATAAATAAATTAAACTCAGTGGGTTTTTCTCCTTGCCTTGTTGAATGGGTCAATAAATGGCTTTCTAACAGGACACAAAGGGTTAGAATAAATTATGTTCTCTCAAACACTGGTGTGGTCAGTAGTGGTGTGCTCCAGGGCTCTGTCCTTGGGCCAACCTTGTTTAACATATTCATCAGTGACATGAAAATCAGCTCAAATAATATTCTTTCAAAATTTGCAGATGACACTAAATTAGGAGACAAAGTGGATAGCACTGGTAATGCATCAACATTAGCAAACGACTTAAAAACTATTGAACACTGGGCATTAATTAATGACATGATCTTCAATATGGACAAATGCTCAGTTCTGCATTTTGGAAACAAAAACCCAAATTTTGATTACCATCTTAATAATATACCTCTTAAGTCATCCTCTACTGAGCGTGATTTAGGCATAATCGTAAATAATACGTTTTCATCTGCAGACCAATATACTAAAGTTGCAAGAGTAGCCAATGGCCTACTAAAACATATCAGGCAAACTTTTGTGACTAAAACTGAGCAATGTCTGATCCTTTTATATAAGCCCTTATGCTGATTATGGGTTTTCTTTCTGGAGTCCTTACCTTAAGGGGGACATTGACCGCCTTGAACAGATTCAAAGGCATGTCACAGAAATAGTACCAAGGTTATCATCAAAAGAGTATACCTGTAGGCTAAAAGAAACAGGCCTTTACTCACTATATAACAGAAGACACAGGGTGATATTCTTTTTATTTATAAAATGTTGCAATCATCTGAACCAATGCACCAATGCGGACTTGAATACTCTAAAAGACGCACTGTTGCTAGGTTGCACAACACACAGCTTGTGGTCAATTGGGCTAAAACCACTAAAAGAGATAACTTCTTTAGTATAAACGCTCCCAAATTGTGGAATTCACTCACTCAGGAACTAGTGGATTTGAATAATTTTAATTCCTTCAAAAAAGGGCTGGATATTTGGTTGTGATCTGCTCTAGTTTGGGATTAATGTCCCACACAGTGTGAGGGACAATCATGATGAGCTCACAGCCTTCTTTTGTCATATTAAACTAAATAAACTAAGTAAATGGTCTTCCTCTTTCACTCCTGAAAAACACCTTACTTCTAGAATATACTGTAGAACTTGAAATTTTCACTGTCAAATAATTTTCACTATTTTCACTGAAGCACCGATTTGTGGGAAAATAAATTTGCGCTAATTAGCACTTTTAGCATTTTCTTTCCATTATGGTGAATGTGGTGATTGTGACTTAATGCTAAAATAAATGTACATAATTATGGTTGCATTTGTGTTTGTGCTAAATTTACTTTGCATGAAAATAACTAGTTGTACAGTAGTACTGTAGCCACCTTCTCCCTCTTCAGAGATGAATTGTGGATTTGTCAATACCATCAGTTAACTATTCCCCCAAAAGATTTAGTCACAGAGGCATGAAGTATACAATATTTACACAATCTACAGGATATCACAGATACACAGGACTATGGGAATTACACGATTACTGGCAAACTCCAACCTTAGATGGTGCAAGTATGAACCCTAGGACAGACTGACTTGCTAGGGTCTGGCAGGACCTCAAAAGCCTTCAGCCGCCAGCCCCATGTGCTATATCATTAAATATGTCACTCTGACATCATGGATTTGACACTTTCTTTGTCTCCTGAGGGTTCCGCTTTTCTAGAAATCTGGCTTAAACCATAACCTTGGATTTTGTGGACTCAGAAATCCCTTCTTTGGTTCTGAGCCATGTCTGCCTCTTCAGGTGGTGGCTGCATGACCAGGACAGTTTCCTGACATGAAGGACCTTGGGCTCTTAGAAGCTCCCTCGTTAACTAACCAGGGTGTCCTGTAGTTACAGGACAAAGGATTATACTTACTTCACAGGGACAGCTGCTGCTGCTCTGGCAACTATTTTAATCTTATTACCCCAGACCATCTCTGCCCCCTCATCAGATTGAGTTAATTATATAAAAAAGTATACAATTATTGTTACACACACAAAGTGCAAATTGGAACTGACACCCCACTTACGTGTGGGGTTCATAGTGCTGACTGTTTCCCTTTAAGATGATGGACTTACCCAGGCTCCTTTGTTTTAACAGCCTGGTGGTACCTATTGCCCCTAATATGGATGAAAAGAGATAAGATGATTTGCAAATACATACAGGAGGGTACCCCTGACAGTAGACCTGCTATACACACTGTGAGGGCTCAGCCTACCAAAGGAAGGTGGAATTTTCCATGGCTATGGATATGTAAATGGGGTGAAGAAGGGCCTCCATTGGATGGTAGGGCCCTGCAAGGAAACCCTGGGTGGGAGCAGAACAGGCCATGCTGGGGCACCTCCTACTTACTGTGGTATGGACAGAACTCTTACAGGGTACAGGACTACCGCCTCCTACAGTTAGGGTGTGTTTACATGGTCGCCAAGTGTAGTGCAATTTCTCGCTCTGCTGTGAACTGCACCTCCTGATGTGCTATGTGTTCACATACAGATAGCCACTCTCAGCAGTAGTGCAAGACATGCTGTTGAGGTTCCATCATTTAGGGGGGAGAGTGTAGAGCAGTGGTTACTTCCTGTGTTTGCATTCCAGAAGTCAAAACAGGAAGAGGACTATATTGCTATTATTTCGACCAGTGAACAGTTAGATTGCGTTCTGGAGAATAAAACAATAAACAATGGAAAGACCAAAATCAAGAAATTATATGACACTAATCACTGGGCAGTGGACCTGTGGCTGTTTCCAACTGTACTCACAACTGACCATTACACACACACACACACACACACACACACACACACACACACACACATATGCAAGGCAAAGTACCCATAAATGACTAACCCCTGATGCAGTGATGATCTCAATTTATTTTTATTTAGCTGCTGTTTTTATATTTTTATTACTAAACACTGCTGCAGGACCCAACTGTCAGCACATTCACTTCCTGGTAAGTGACTTTTTGTATATCATGGGAGGTGCAGGAATGATGGGAATGGATGAGCTAAAGCAGAGCAAGTGGCAAAGTCTACACCACAGCTTGCTCACACCACTTGGTGTCCCCAGCTTGCCAGAGAATCTTGGAGTGCCTTAATGAGTGGCTTACCCTGATCTAGTAAGTGTCTACATGGCAGCCTTTGCACCAGAGCAGCTCAAGCACTCGGATTGCTCCACTGCAAATGCAATTGTGTAAACAGAACTTTTGATTCACCAGAGTTCTAGTGTAAAACTAAAAAAAAATAGTGATTGGCATGAAGATATGCATGGGCTACAGGAACCTTTATAGTATAACTGCAGACTGAAAATCGGAGGACAGGAAATAAAATGGGATTTGTGGGCAAGGATGATATCCAGACACTTCAGCATCTCTTGTGTCCATTGACAGGGCTGTTTAAATCCTCAGTGCAATTACAAACAATCTATGGTCTTCTGAAGCAGATCACTGGAGATGTTTGCAAATCATGCAAGCCATTAGACTGTGGTTTGTGGAAGATTTTAAACTCAGATGGAGAGACTGAAAACTCTTAACCTCTGGGGAGCACACAGAGAAATAAGGGAGGGGGGGTGATTTATTGACACATACAAGGGTTCCAGCAGCCAGAATAAAATGCAGTGCAGACCCCAAAACCCAGCTAATTCAAAAGAAGATCTTGGGGAAATGGCACAGGACCCCAACAAGGCTGGCAAGAATGGGAGTACCTGTCCTGGATAAGTGTTGGAGATGTGCCTAGCAGGGTGTGTTTGGCCACATTCTCTGGCACAATCCTCAAATCAAGTCCTTCTGGTCCCACATGTGGCATGTGGACTCAAATATGGTAGAGGTACACATAACCAGCTCTCCCATGTTTTGTGTATTGGGAGTTCATCACAGTTAATGAGTTCCATGACCCATTATAATGAATTGTTGAACACACTGACCCTAAAGGCAAAAGACAACTGCTGATGAAATAGAGACAGAGGGTCCAGCCACAACAGATTGGTAGAGTAGAGTGATGAGAATGGCCTCCCTTCCTGAAGATCCCATACAAAGCATGGAGAAGCCTACACAAATTCAAGAATATATGGCACCCCTTGTTCCAGGCAATGTGGAAACAAGCACCTCGGAGTCACGTGTCCGGGTGTCAGACAGATCCCCATGACTGCTTAAGGCTGCTAGGATAGGACTCCCCCTTCCTCTCCTAAGGCTGAGGCAGGGTGGGAGGGGAGTCAGAAATAGGTTTTTCTGCTGAGGCTAACTATTCTGCACTGGCAATGTCACATTTCATGGAGAAGAGACGGGGGGGGGTGTCAAAGTGTGTTCATAATTTGCTGATAAAGGCACAGGAGAGTCAGAGTTTACCACAATCTTTGTCCATTAATAACATACTGTTTTCCTTTTTTTTTAAATAAAAACTGGTTAAAATGAGTAGAGGTACCTGGCAAAAGTGTAAAATGCCCTTAAACGGGAGTATTGTTTGGGGATTAGAGATATGAAATCAGAGGCTGGAACAGTTTACAGGGAGATCAGCTCAGACCAGGTTAGTTCAGTTCAGTTTTATGATAGTATGCATTATTATAAGTGAAGTGAACGTGACCAGCTTTGACTTGTATGCGTACAGTTCAAGACAGGTTATGGATGTTGATTCTTAAAAACAAAGTTGGTTAAGATGTTCTTCTTGTATATATTTTCAAAGCTTAGTAGCAATAGGAAATGTTATGTATTAGCATAGGTTTTGTCTGTGATGCCATTGTATCATTAAATGTATGATAATTAGAGTTGTACATCCAAGAGGCTTTGCCCTGGCCAGAAATCTTTATGTAATTGTTCCAGTAGCTCTTGCATGTATGAATATCAAATAAACTTTTCATTTACAAAAAAGGCTTGTGGTGGTGCCTTCTGGTTCAGAGTCTCCATTCCCCTCTCATATTCATGCTCTCGCTCCTGTTTCATCTTGATCTCGTGTTCCTGCTCTTGCTCCTCTCTCGTGGATCTTATTCTGGTGTGCCTTTCTTGCTCCTCTCTCTCTCTCTCTCTCGATCTTGTACTGGCACTGCTTCTCTTGCTTCTTTGCCTCCAGCTTCGCATTTTGCAGTTCTGCCTCCACTTTCACCCTCTGCAGCTCAGCATCTGCCTTTTGTCTCTCAACACAAAAATACAGAAACATAGAAACATAGAATTTGATAGCAGATAAAGAGTGCTTGGCCCACCTAGTCTGCCCATTTTCCTACCTATTGGATAAGCTGTAGATCCTAGTTAACTAACAGCCTACTTTCTCCTACCACCACTAGAATTTCCTTATGCCTGTCCCATGCATTCTTGAATTCCCCCACTGTTTTTGACTCCACAACCTCCTCAGGAAGGACGTTTCATACATCCACAACCCTCTCTGTGAAAAAATACTGCCTCACATTACCTCTGAGCCATCCCCCCCCCATCTTCAAATTGTGCCCCCTTGTTCTTGCACATCTCTTTTTCTGAAAGATGCTGCCCTCTTGGACTTTGTTGATTCCCTTGAGGTACTTGAAAGTTTCTATCATGTCCCCCCTCTTCCTCCTTTCCTCGAGGGTATACATATTAAGCTCCTTTAGTCTCTCTTTGTATGGCTTCTGGTGCAGATCTTGCACCATTTAAATTGTTCTCCTCTGGACAGCCTCCATTCTGTCTATGTCCTTGCAAAGATGGGGTCTCCAGAATTGCACGCAGTACTCCAGATGGGATCTCACCAACTGTCTATACAGAGGGATAACAATTTCCTGTTTTCTTCTGGTGATGCCTCTCCCTATGCATCCCAGTATCCCCCCAGCCCTTCTTAATGCCTTCTCACATTGCTTGCCCACCTTTAGGTTATCTGATATGACTACCCCCAGGTCTCTTTCCATTTTTGTTGTTGTTTGTATCTCACCCCCCCCCCCCCATTGTGTACTTTTCCCCTGGGTTTTTGTTTCCCAGGTGTATTACTTTGCACTTCTTTGCATTGAATCTAAGCTCTAAGCTGCCATGCATTTGACCATTCCTCCAACCTTGCCAAGTCCCTTCTCATCCTTTCCACCCCACCTTGTGTATCAACTCTGTTGCAGATCTTTGCCACTCAGCATCTGTCTTTGCCTTAACCAGGGCATGCTATAACTGCATCATTTCATTCTGGTCTGCTTGCTCAGCTGCCACAGTTATCAGCTCTGGCTCACTTGCACTCTCACTATCCTCAGTCTCATGATTTTGGACAACAGTGACCACTTTTGCACTGCTTTCCAGGCCACTTTTCTCAAAGATGCCTATGAAGTCTGCCTATGTCTGGCCTTCTTCAAAGATGAGCCCTCTTCTTTTGCTCAGCTGCTGAAGGTGTGTCAACTTACATCTATCGTATGGCCAAGACATAGTACCTTCTAGCTCTCTACTCTTCCTTAAAAGAAAAGAAAATGGTAGCATATGCAGTATCACTTTGTATATCCTGTATCGTGACTGCACAAATAAACTTTTTATTGACAATTCATTTATAATCCCCCGCTGCCAACTAGTTTGTCATAGACTTGTCCTCCCAGAACTCAGTCTGCACTGCACTACCAGTTTTTCATGACCCTTAAGCCACTTGAATGATCACCTCAATATGCTGCCAACACCCCCACTTAACTCTCATTTGAGGTATGTTTAGGCTTGTGCTCCAGCACAAGCCACTGCTCAACAACCCACCCCTGTAGTCACAGCTGAGACTCTTTACTTGCCCTGCATTAGCCTCAGGTATGCTTTGGACAGTTTAGTAGCCTGCATCTTCAAGACAGGTCACAGACTTGTCATTACAGTAGCATATTATATCCTTAAAAGTAAGTCACAAAGAACATGAAGTATATAAAAATAATAGTTAATATTCTATGATATTTACATATGGTACAGGATTAAACACTGAAGACTATGGGAAATATAGTACACTACAGATATGAAAAACCTAACATTTGAACAGATAGAATGCTGCTAGAATAAACCTCACTAAGTTTTAAACTAGATTATAAGTAGATCATTTAAGCTTACAAGGATCTCCTGAGTCATAGTAAAAGTTTGTGTAGGTGTTCCCCACCCTTGTTAAGCCTGTTCCTGAACCAACTGCAATATGTTCTATCTGTCAGTGATTGAATATTATTCTGTTCTGTTATGCTATACACAAATGATGCTACAGTCTGCAGGATTAATAAAAACCCTGATAAACGGCAATGGAGTCTACATCTAGACTTTAAAATAGTTCAGAGCTGGTTCTCACAAAAATCTGCTAGTTATAAAAGAAAAACAAAACTAAGAGTATGCTATTTGGCACCCATAGTAAACTGGATTGGGGCACCAGCTGTGATAGGAACAGTGACATTATCACAATATAGTGGGAAGTGTGGTGGTGTTGTCTTTACAGTGAGAGGGGAAATTAACTCTCTACACCTTAATGTAACTGTTGGTCCAGTTTAGCTTGGGTTAAACTGATTACTGCTACCAAAAAAAATAATTTAATCCTATATTCACAATATGGAGAACACACTCTCTTTAGAGTGACTTCACTGTTATTTTTAATTATTTATTTATTTAAACATTTGTTGACCAGGATAGGCACACTGAGCCGAGGTTCATTTCCAGGTGTGACCTGGGGGAGTTGGAGTACATACAGTAATAACAAAACAGAATATTAACAAATTATTTACAAGATATTTTCAAGTCGTTTACAAGTTAATAGTTTGAGTAGCTGGCTCAGTGGCGCTGAGGGTTGATGCAATGGACGCCACACCTTGCACCACACCGGCGACCCAGGTTTGGGAACGAGCCCGGGTCTTTCGGGGGTTGGCAGGGGAGGAGAAGGACTGAGCATCCGTAGGACTGCTCTGCTTCTCTGGGGAGGAGGGAGGGTTGCCATCGGTGTTCTGCAGAGCACTGGAACACTGGCAAGACTAGAGGGGACATGCTGGGGCTGACGCCTGGTCAGAGTGCGTGCGGAAGCGTGCACAGTCAGGACCTTAGGTGTCATTGCATGCCACAGATGTTGGGGGCAAGAAAAAGTGGAAAATAGGGCACCAGTCACGGCAGCATGATGGCCGTCTCCAAAGGGAGAAGCTTGTTCGGCGATGAGGGTACGTGGCAATACTGGATCCTGACTAGGGAGGGTAGAGCTAGGGGAGGAGCTGCCCTCCACCCCGCCGCAGGGGGCAAGCCACGGGGGTAGCTGTGGGACCCAAATAGGAGCCGAGGAGAATTCCCAGAGATGGCGGCCTGAGACCCAAGGAGGATGCCTGACGCATTGAGGTAGGCAGACTGGTGGCCCAAGGGAGCAAAAAAAAAAAAATAGTTTGAGTAGAAATGGATCCAGGGGAGGTAGACACATTATTTTGGGTCGAGATAGTTCCAGAAGGCATCTGTATACAGCTGTTGAATATGAATCTTAATATAGAAAGCATGGCTATAATAATTCAGAATGTGAGCAGTGAGATGAGGAGGTGAGAAAAGGAGAAGTAGGTTGGTTCAGAGAGTATGGTCTAGTTGGCGCCTGGAGTGGTGACAGATTCACCTGGGACAGAGACAAGAGGGAAGTGTTAGGAGGCAGAGTTGTTTCTTGCATGTGAGGTAAGAGGAGGAGTTTCTAGTGGAGGGGGTTAGTTTGTTCCACAAGGTAGGAAGCCTGTAGGAGAAGGTCTCTTTGCCGGACGATGAACACAGAGCACCAGGAGATGTTGGAAGATCTACAAGCACAGGGGATTACTCCATTCTCAATCATTCTTTTATGAGTTAAAAGGGGAATGTAGGTGTGCATTGTCACTTGTAGTTCAGGCTCTGGGCTGATTTACCTGTAGCTGTCGGCAGACCAGAGATACTCATGTTTCAGCCAGTCCTATATTAAATCAAGGCAGAAGCCATTTTATGGAACTGTGAGTCATAAGTGTTGTCCCTGAGAGTCAAGCTGTGCTGTTAAGTACAGCTTGCCCATCAGTGACATCAGTTCTGTCTCAGGGTTCCATGATACAGCTTCTGCCTTGATTTAATATAGGGCTGAGTTATATATGGTTATTGCTAGACTGCTGACAGCTGCAAGTAAAGCCAGTATCTTATTTCAAACAGCTTTTCATGGGCTTTCACATTTTGAGGACACTGCACACTTACTTGTCCACAAGCTTTTTTCATCAAACGAGTAGTGAACACGTGGGCCAAACTGATGGAGAATGTGGTACTGGCCATACCTCTTGACTGCTATGAATTTGGCATAGTGCTATGAATTTTGCATTCAAATTTACCCTTGCTTTGCAAAGGCTTACTGGTCTTCCATGGAATGTTGTAGATGGTTTTTGGACACACAAACTATTAAAACATTGGATTAACTCACTAGAAGCACTCCTTAACAATAAACATATGGGCACAGTATTCTTTGACATAGTAATCTTTAAAATAAGAAAGTGCTGCACATTCTGGCCATTTGTTCTGAATTCTGATGGCCAGTGCTATGCTTTTTAATGCTGAGAGGTTGAGAGGTATGGTAATGACCAAATCAGTAAGCAGTATCAAGATGGGATGGGACAGGTACACGGTCTTAGTAAGAGGGAAGGGAGCAGCGACTAGGGGATGGGATAGCCAGTAGCCCCTAAGCAGTAGGCAGGTTGAGCAGATTAGATGGGCCAGCAGGTCTTTATCTGCCATCAGTGTCTGTGTTTCTGTGTTTCCCATTTAAATAACCATTTGAAACAAAAGTGTTTGTTACACTGGATGCCATGGAATATGCAGTACGTAATTAGTGTTAGATATTACATGTTTTTTTTTCTAATGGGATTGGTGCCCTTTAAAGGTATACTGTTATCAACTGAAGCAGTCTATATCATCTGTAAAAGAAGTAGCTTGTGTATGACTGCCGGCTTTTGTTCGTGTTGCAGTGGCTGATGATAGACTAGTGGGAAGTTTCTGCAAGTGAATACCTTTCCAATGTTCTTTGACTTCCCCTTGAGGAAAGATGTCCTAAATGTTGCCCTTAAAGCAAGGATCTGCTACCTTGCCAGAACATAGTGCTCATTCTAAAACATGATTCTTATTTTCAGTATCGCATAAACAGCTTTAAAAACACATCCCCTGCCAGCAGAGCAGCAGTGCTGTCAGTTTTCTCTATAAATTCTCTCTGCATGTCATCAAGGAAAATTTGAAGGAGCCTGATGCAAGGATTAGATTGACAGTTGCACTGTCTGCACGTACATCCAGAGGCTGCACAAGAAACTCTAGCAAGGTGATTAGATTTTCAACCAGTCTCCAGCTGCTAGTGTGGAGCATGTTGTCTAATTTGCAGACAGTCATCATACACTTTTTTTTTCCCTCTCAAGAAACGTTTCCAGCATTCAGTACACAGAGTTACAGTGGATGGGAAGTTCCTACTTTAGCTTATGAAGTGACAGGTTTTATTTTGAAATTTGGATAGTTCCTTTATGGAATGGCTGAAATGGCCACATATGTCCTGTGCAAGCCCTAGCATGTTCTCTGAATTATGGTTTCCTCTCAGGAAATGACAGATTAGAAAACTGATGCAGTGTGAAAGCCATGGAACATGTTGGTGGTTAAATCAAACAAAAGTGGTGGTTGCAGGGCAAGTCCTGAGTTTACCCATGATTTCTCCAGATGAGGGTATCTCCATCAATGTGTAGTGGTGATGGCACAGTTTGTAGCATGTCCCTGGTTTCACTCCCTCAGCTCCTTCAGTTGCAAAGAGCTTCAGCTGTGCCTCCATTACTGTTCAGGTGCTCTACTGGCATTATCAGTTGGTTGGCATCTTCTCTCCTTCGTTTACGCAGTTCAGTCTAGGAACCCCAGGGCCACATGTCCAACATATTACAGTATGTCCTAGCATCCAGTCCTTAGTGTGTGGTGATAACCAATGCCTGGCTATAGCAATGACCAGCCAGCTTTTCAGACTGACTGCTGAGTCTTCTTTGGCAAAGCTGTGGTACAGCAGTGTCTCAGTCAATCTGCAGGCTGCAGATTTTTCTTTCATGCCAGGATTGCACACAGTTAGCTTCTTTTCTCTAACGATGGGAATTCTGCTTCTCAAAGTTTCCTCTGTCTCTTCAGGCAGATGCACAGTTTGCTCTGGCAGTAGCTCCATCAGCCACATGCAGACTCACCAGGTCCTGGTACAGGCCCTGATCTTTATTACAGCATTTCAGCTCACAAACAGGCTACTGTGCTGTCTGTCAATCCCAGGCCAGGTTGGAGGTCCTCCACTAGACAGACTATAGGGCCCAAACTGGCATCCAGAATTCCACAGTCCTTCAGTGTCCCAGAAGCTTCTTGTGCCTACTCTTCAGGCTCTATATCCTGGTTGGCTAATAGTGCAACCCCTGTTGCCATGCTGATATGGTCAGGCTGCACAAAGATGGTGGCAATCTGACTGGATGTGGGGCAGTGGCCCCAGGCATTTGTTTTGTACAGGTCCCTTGCCCTTAAATATTTAATTGATGCCCCATTTCATGAGCATGTGGTTGCACTTTGCATCTGCTGCCATCAGGGCTCTGATCAGGGGATTCCTTACTATGTAGTGAGTGATGATCACTCACGCCATCAGTGGAGGGTAGCACTTTGGATGTGCGGCAGGAGTCACATTCATGCTGGCACAGATGACGCCAAAGAAACTCTGTGGCTCAACTCTACTCCTAGTCCTTATAGCAATATTCCTCAGAGATCAGCGAGCAGCAATAGCTGGTGGCAGCAGACTGGCTGGGCTACACAGCCAAAGGTAAGCACCCACATATGGGGGGGGGGGTATATGCATACTGACTGGAATGTGAACCTGGCTGATGATTTGCCTCAGGGCTTTCATTATTCTATAGCACAAAAACTAAAAATCAAGTAACTGACACTGTCTTTGGAAAATGAGGTCCTGAACTGAACAGCATAGCAGGATTCAGTCTTGTATGTGAAACTTCTCTGCAACATTCCAAAAGTAGTGTAAGCTGAGTATCAGTCAACAGTTGTGCAATGGCTCCATTACATTGCTGAGTGCTGACATGCTGCATGCTGGAAGGTAAATTTCAATGTCTTATACATTCTGTTTTTTAGACTTATGTGACCTGATAGAAATTGATGACAAATCCAGTCTGGCCAGCCCTACCTATAGTTTGGAGTGAATGCCCTACTGGTCACTCACACCCTCCTCCCCATCATCCTCCCCTGTTATCCTCACAATCTCCATATGTCTCTCCAGTTCCCCAATATCCACCTTGTTTATCACTTTTTTGTTGTTGTTCTTCTAAGACTTTTATGGAATCTCATTCCCCAAGGACCTCTGGTGTGCAGTAGGGTGTCAGTAGGGAGATGATGGCTGTTCACATGTTGGTTACAGGGTCAGGTTGCTTGAACTGCAGGGGAAGACCAGTCTATAACTTTCCCCAGGCTCAAGACCTGTTGCCTTGTCAGTTCAGGTGGGCTCTTGTGTTTGGTGCCAGCTGTATCCCTATCAGGTGTCAAAGAGGTTGAATGACAAGTGATGTGACCATTTGGGATGGTAGGTCAAAGCCCTGTATAAAAGGAGGACTGGCTTGAGAGAGATCAGATCAGGTTGGGATCCTGGAGCCAGCAGACCTGTGGCACGTTCACAAGCAGAATGTGTCACTCCCCAAACCTTATGTCTTGATGAATGGTGTTTGAGTAGCATACATGTTGGCCTATGCAGAGACAACAACTGAAGATCAGTGCACAGCCCTCAGAGAAGTATAGATATGGACACCCTTTGACACCTGAGTAAAGACAGACAAAGACACTGGACCAGTTAGAAATGGAACTGTGTGGTCTCAGACTTGTTCTTGGAGAACTCAGTGGAAAATAGAGCCTGTGAGAGCCATTCATGGAAACTGTGAAGACATGGGAAGTGTTCTGCATTCTGCCATCTATGTGTGTTTCCCAATTGGATTCACCAGCTGGATATAAAGCTGGATTACATATATCTCACTTTATATGTGTGGGAAGCCATTTAAGCCATTGCATGACCTGTGGGGTTTGGGGAAACTAAACTGTTGTGTTTAAAGTTCAATTGCACCAATGCCATCCAACCTGCAGTAACATATATGGGCCTGCCACATTAAAATGCTAGGTATCCAGGGAATGCCACAAATGAGCTCCCTTTGTGTTAAAGGCAACATCCTGGTACCAGGTGGGAGTAGGAGGTGGTCTCCAGTCCAAAAGGTGTACAGTAGAGGCTTGTGTATTAGAACCGTCGGTAAAGTACAGAGCTATGCTTTGCTTTATTTATTTATTTGCTTGCTTTTGTTAACCAGGTAAGTGCAGTTACTGTACTTTATCTTGTTCACTCGTCGCAAAAGGGTTTACCTAATCCGTGGCTTACCATTTAGCTGATCCCCACCTCCATGGACACCTAAGAGGGGTAGAAAATGGAGTGGAACAAAGCTTTCCTAACCATTTCTTTTTCAGGGGCTGATAACTTGATATCATTATTTTCTGAACAGTGTACAGCATTGTGACATTGTTTGGTTCTGGCGGGAGACTAGTCATGTAATGGGGAGCTACAGCTGCCCAGAGTGTTCTACTAGATTTACAGCTAGCACAGTAACAAAATTCTATGACTTGAAGCACTGTATACATAAGATTGAGAACCCTGAGCACAGGTGCCACTGAAGCTCAGTCCACTGTCAGGTGGTGGTGTAAGGTGTGCTGCAATTCTAAATACCCCTTACACCATGAAGAAACTTGAAAGTTTCAGTCATGTACTCCCCTCTCCCTCCTGGTCTCCAGTTTATATATACTAAGGTCCTTGAGCTCTGTTTAATGTCCTGGATCCTGGTGACCTGTATGTTTTGCCCTTTTTGGACTAGAAGTGCTCTGGGAAATCAGCAGTAAAGTAATGAACTAAATGAACCTTGAAATACTTTTCTGAGTACAGTACCTGTTAATAAACATGACAATCAAGAGAGAATCTCAGCAACATGTAATGTCTGCATATCACTCAATTGTTACCCAGGGCACCAACAGTACCACCGCCTCTGAAACAGGTGCTGCGAGTGTCGGTGCTGAGTGGTGCTGCTATCAGGGCAGCTAGTCCAGAGTTAACAATCAAAGTCAAAAGATAGAACACTCAGATGTAGAGAATCCACGGACTGGAGTAGCTGAGGCTAAACATATTTTATTGGTAAAGTCTCTATCACAGAAGCCTCACAAACAGTAACATGTTCCAACAATTGAAAAATAAATCAGTCAGCCCAAGGGGTATCGGTTGTGGACAGGACATGCAGACTGATTGATGCATTTTTCAATTATCAGAACATGTTACTATTTGTGAGGCTTCTGTGATGCAGACTTTACCAATAAAATACGTTTAGCCTCAGCTACTTCAGTCCGTGGATTTTCTGCATCTGAGTGTGCTGTCTTTTGACTTTGGTCACCAACTGCAGCACTGTTGAGCTTCCCCCTTTTTACCTGCACCATTTAATAGAGTACTTGGACTTTGTGTACCCTAGTCTTTGTCTCTTTTCCATAACTGACACTACTTTTGAACACAGTACATACAGTATACTTTAGCTAAACATTTGTCAGCAAGATTAATATAGACAAAATCTACAAATGAGATTTTCTTATGTTTCAAATGTTCCTGGAGCCTGGCACTAGTAGATTTAATGTGATGCCCATTTCAGCAGAAAGGTTAGCAGGTCAGTTTTATGCCAGGGAGATCATGTATCACCAATCAGTTATGCTTTTATAAAAAAATTCTATAGCATCAGATCAAGGAAAATCTATTTAGACAGGGCTAAGGCTTTTAATAAGGTACCACACAAACAAATAGTACAAACTTTGATTGAGCACGAAATAGGTCATAGAGTTATAGGCTGGATACAATGCTGGCTCAAGAACAAAACACAGTTAGTAAGCATTAAAGGCTTTCATTCCTCCAGTACCTTGGTTACCAGTGGGGTTCCTCAGGGCACAGTCTTTGGCCCTTTACTATTTCAATTATTTATAGCTAGGTTAGGTTGCAATGAAACCGTATGGATTAGTAAATACGTGGACAATACCAAAATGGCTAACGTTGTATGCAATGAAACTGATTATAATAGACTTCAAGTGGCATCGGATAACACTATATTACGGGCTGACTCTGTTGGTATGTCTTTCAATATGGACAAATGTAGTATTATGCACTTTGGGGTCCATAATAAACAACTGTAATATAAACTTGGGAACCTTTCACTCAAAAGAACTGATCAAGAAAAAGATATTGGTGTACTTATTTCGAACAAATTGGCTTTTGATATACATAGTGACACCCAGGTGTCAAAAGCAAAAAAAAATCCTCTGGACAATAAAAATTAATTTTAAGAGTAGAGAAGCTGAAGTTATCACGCTTCTGTATAGATCGTATGTAAGGCCATTGTTGGAGTATAGATCACAACTATGGGGTCCAATAAAAGGAGGTATCAAGGATAATGTGAAAAAGGTTCAGAGGCAAGCCACCAAGTTGATTTATGAATGTAAAAATGTATCTTGTGAGGGCTGCCTAGCTAGGTTAAATTTAACGTCACTACACAATAGAAGAATAAGGGGAGATTTGCTACTTTGCCATACTCTAATCCAGGATAGTAACCTTTTTAAAGAATTGAATTTCAATCTAAGAAATCATAACAAAGGCACTAGAGGATATAGACTACAGCTTAAGCTGTGCAAATTCAATATGGAGAAAAGAAGAGCTTACTTTATCCAACAAGTAATCAATCCTTGAAACAATCTCCCTGAAGAGATAATTAATAGCAAAGATAAAGCTGATTTCAAAACAAATTGGAATAGATACAGCTTAGATGGTAATTCTATTTCCTATTACACCTAGGTACAGAAGCGCATATAGGCTTACTGCCTTGCTCAGCTCCTTATGCCATAGTATGAACCATAGTATGAACCAGGGCCCATATTGCCTTCTTATTCAAGAGTCTTTTGGAGTTCATAATTTTTGGTATGTTAAAAGTTTCTTTTTCATTACTTTGGTCCACTTCCCTGTTTACATCACCCTCTATGCCATCCCCATTGTGCCAATTTTACCAGTTCCTCAAGAGTCGACAGTTGGATAATCGACCTGTCGACATTGTTATAGGCAGCAACCACAAGATGGCCCAATCATTCTATCCTCCACTCTTACCTTTGAGTAGACAGAGGGTGCATGGAAGTTTTTCAGCTAGAAAAGTGGCTCCAGCAGTGACCCCTCCCTAGAGACTAACTCAGGAAAACTAGAGCACAGAACTGGCTTGTTAATGAGGACCCAAACCTCTCAGATTTAAAGGAACTGTTGGACCCTGTGGGGTTGAATGTGTCTCAGGCTGTGGCAATACTGGATGTCAGTTGGTTGATGGAAAAACTGTCCCATCCTTCAAGTGAACACAGAAGGCCCTGTCTTTATATAAATTCAGTCCTAGTAATGTTTATGTGTAAATCTGGAAATGCACTTCTTTAAATGTCTTGGCTAAAAGAGATGTCTGTGACAAAAGGTTCATACTTCCTGATGTAGAATCAAAGAGATTCAGAGTGCTAGGATACTTGGTCTGTTGTTTCAGTTGGAGGTAAAAAAATTGGAAATAATTTTTTTTTTTGAATTTTCACAGTACATCCAGTAACATATACATTCATCTGGGAAATACTTGGAGACAGGATAAAAATATTAGTTAAAATTAAAAGTCAAGTTGTTTAGTTGTCAATTAGCACAGCTAGGTACTCTTATAATTATATTAAGGAGGCGTAGGAAGGATAAGCAGTCTCGGGTATAGGGAGATTCATTTCATGTTCCGTAGTACAACTTAAACAATCTATGCCCAATTCTTGAACAAAAAGCAGAAACAAATTATGTAATTGTAATGGACTGGCTGGGCCACTCACTCAGGCAGATCCTACCATCATGGCACCAAATCAGGTCTACAGGAGGAAATACAGAGGAATCAAACATTCTAGCGGCTCATGAGAATTGAAATTTTATTATGTAGCTTCATCGTTAAGTTCTCCATTTTGTAAATATCACACATTGTATTCTCCCAGTATCTGACAGATGGAGGGGTAGGCTGTAGCCATAGTCTGGTAATAACTTTTTTGGCTGCCGTTAAAAGTATACTTTGTCTGGGCAGGTGTAACAGGATAGCAGCCTCTGGGGTGAGAGGACCCAGAGACGGGAAAATCTCCCACAATGTATTATCTGCCTCTCTCCAGAAGTCTTTTAAAACAGGGCAGAACCAGAAAACATGGGCATGTGTGGACTCTTCACAATCACACCTCCTCCAGCAGGAAGGATCTTCAGAAAGTGCACATTTGGCCGTTATTTGTGGGGTCTGAAAAAAAAGTATTGCCACTTTCCACCCAAATTCTCTCCAACTATAGGAGATTGTTATTGTATGTTTTCTATGCCAAATCTGCATTCAATCCTCCTGTGTACGGTTTATCATTAGTTCTGCCTCCCAGGTTGTTTGAACCCTCTCCATTTCATTAGGAAGAGGGACAGTCAGAACCTTGTAAAAGTGAGATATCAAGTGTTGAGGTGAGGGATCTTGTGATAACTGGGAGAGAAATATGCAGATCGGAGGGACCTCTTTGAAGGTGACATTTATCCCTATTTCTTTGCTCAAAAAATGAAGTAGCTGTAAGTATCTAAAGAAATCTTTATGCAGGAGTGAAAATTCAGTTTGTAGCTGCATGAAGGTTTTTAAAACCCTTGATGATAAAATTGGTAGGTACGAACCAATCCTAGCTGATACCACCTCCTAAATTTCCCATCAAAACGTGCCAGGGTGAAGGTCGGATCTAGTCCAATGATTCTCATCCACCGGGAACCAAAAGTGTTTTCCAGGCGTTGCCGATACCTTATCCAATTTTGTATTATAATTGAAGTAAAGGTTAAATTAGGAGTCAGTCCAGTAATAGCATCAGGCTGGAAGACCACAACATGAATCTAAAGGAGAGCCACTAAGGGACCTCTCGATCTGGACCCACATGGGGGTCGGTGCTAAAGGGGCAACCCAGTGAGCCACGTGCATAAGCATCGCTGATAGGGAATACTTATGGAAATCAGGGAGAGACAGGCCTCCCCTTTCTTTAGGTAACTGTAACTTCCTCAAGGCAATTTGGGGTCTACCCCCTTCCCACAAATATGTTGATATAAGCCTGATCCATTTATGATCCTCTTTCAATGGTAGAGGTAGAGGTAAAGAAATATTCAGCATCAGATAGAGTATTTTAGGAAGGACAATCATTTGTATAGACTGGACTCTACTCATAAGTAATATTGGCTGATGAGTCCATCTCCGAAGGTCCTCCTTAATGTGTTCAAACAATGTGCCATATTTTCGGGGAAAAATGTCTTTAGGGCTCTGGGTGATCTGTATGCCTAAGTAAGTAATGTGCGGCTTATTCCATTTAAAGAGGTATCTTTGCATTATCTCAGTAGGGAGGGTATCCTGTATCAACAAGACCTCCATTTTATCTTGGTTGATTTTGTACCCTGAGACCCACTCAGTGATCGGGAGACACTGATCTAGAGCTGCCAGAGACTTTCCTGGGTTAGTTAAAGGGACATTGTCAACCCCCTTAGGCCTCAAAGTGTCCCTAGTTTAAAAAATACATTTTATGGTTGCCAATCTTATGCAAAGGTTGCCATTGTAGCTGGTAGTTTGATTCTAATTCTTTTTTCTTTTAAAAAAGTGAAAAAAAAGACTGCCCAACATATTGGTGTTACCACACAAAAACAGATTTGTTTACATTCCTTGATCAACTCCAGCAGCATCTTTCCTGGGCTTGGGAACACCCCCAACACAGTCTTGCCACTCGTGATGTAGTGGGAGTTTGGGAGGTTATTGCATCATGGTGACTGCACTGTTTGGGGGTGTTTCTGATGCTTAGGAAGCATGCAGTAAGAATAGAGTCAGGATTTGAAACAAAACAAAGTTTTTTTTATAAATAAGCATTAACGTGCATTTCAGTTCTACTAAACAAGGAGACAGACAAAACAAACAGCAACATCAATGAATTTTAGAGAAGGTAAGGAATCATAAAATGTTGGTTTTTAACTAGAAATAATATGATGGAAAACAGGTTGACAGTGTCTCTTTAAGTATAGTAGTAAATTGTCCGCATAATATGCTAATTTAATTGAATAACCTGAAATGGTATACCCCTGTATTTGTTCATTCTGTCTAAGATACTGTGCAATGGGTTCTACATAAAGTGCAAAAAGGTAAGGGGATGGGGGGGAAGTCTTGGAGTATAAATCTTTATAGTAGTTCTGGAAACAAGCTAAGAATTGAGAGGTCTTGTAATTTAAATGACCAGAGTTAGGGTATTTTAATTTTATAATAGTGTTCATCTGAGTCTGCCTTCTAAGCCTATATGCCAGCATTCGGGATGCTCTGGCTTCTCCTTCATAGTATTTCTGGTGTAGCCAGACTAGGGCTTGTTCTGTCCGAATAGTTAATGAGCATTGTATCTCTTGTTGGGTTCGGTGTACCCTATCTAGCAAAGTCTGGTCTCCCTGCATATGTGCTGCCAAAATTAGTTTAGGTTCCTCCTGTAATTCCCTTAGCCTTGGTTCTTGTTGCCGTTTTCTCCTTGACAAATAGGCAATAATATAAGCCCTTAAAACTGTTTTAAGAGTATACCATAACGTCTAAGGAGAAGTTCTGGGGGTGGTATTGTCTTTCAAAATCTCCAGTATTTTTTCCTAAAGTAATTCTTTAAAAGCAGGGTCACAAAGTAAGGATGGATTAAAATGCCACAGAGTGTGTCTTCACTCCTGTGCAATACTCAATTCAAAAGTGATCAGAGCATGATTTAAATGCTCCCTGCTAATTCATAAGTAATGAAGTCTTGAGTAATGCTTGTGGGCATGAGAGTAAAAGGAGAATTGTCATTGCACCAGATAAAGATGGCGCCATGTATCCACTAGTCCCACATCCCGAAGTAGGTGGTAGAGATGTCTTTGCCCAGCAGTAAGTGCTGGGGGGTTGGGAGCAGAGGTATCTAAAGCTGAATTTAAAAGGCAATTGAAGTCTCCCCCTAGGACCAAGGCATCCTTCTTACATTGCAATATAGAATCTATTAATTGTTGAATAGTTGAGGTGTCACTACCTGGAGGTACATATATACTACATACACTTAGGGGATGGCCTTGTATTATGCCCAAGATTAGGGCCAACCAGCCTTCTTTATCTGTGTATTGGTCTAGAACTTTAAATGAGAAGAACTTCAGAAACAAAATCACCACTCCCCTATACCTACCCTGACAATATGCAGACTCTATGATTTGAGAAAAGCCAAGTCCCAGAAGCTTCTGATGTGCAGAAGATGAGAGATGTGTTTCCTGTAATAATAATAAATCTGGTGTAAGTTTTTTCAAGGCTGTTAATGTCCTGTAGCATTTAATGGGTCTGGCAGCCCATTGACATTGTGAGATATTATTTTAAATGAAGGGTTCATAGTCCCAATAGATAAATGACCAAAGCCTTCCACCTGCCCTCTCCATCAAAGTGTATATCATACTGGAAGGTTGTCCTGCTGTGCATAAAAATAAACATTCGAACATTTAAGTATAGATTGGAATAATTTCCCTTATTAACATATTTGTCTGAAGTCTTGTAATAAATAGAAAAAATAAGTAAATAAAGAAAGAAAAAAAGGACTAATGTGTTTGCCAACAGGCGAACGATAATTAAGAGTTCTCTTGGGCCAACTGGGCCCCATATCTAAGTATAATTAGAGGAAAGCATCAATCACTGACCTCTCTATGTAAATTGGACATTGAAAAGGGAGGACTTCCAAAATCAGAGGCCTAGAAAAGGAAGCCTCTGAGGCAGGCAGAATGAGTAACTGCTTATGAGGGAAAGCATCTCCTAGTTGTGAAGTGGTTCCCGCAGGGTACTCCTTACCCCTTAAAGTGGAGGGATGGGAAGCAAAGGGGATGGTAAAAATGAATTGTAAAAAATAATGGTTGGGAAGAATTTTAGGATTAAGGCTTAGGGAAGGGAAGGAAAAAAGGTACACAATTGCCCTTTGGCTAGTGAGGATCACATTTCCCCACCCACCGGCCCAAGGGCAAACTAGAATAGAGGAGGGCTGTGTTAAAAGTAGCTAAAGAGGTAATGAGTTTCCCACTAATAATAAGCCTCTAGGTACACATATAGAAATCAATGATATAATGCAGTATGATGGTGTTCATGTCCAACAAATCCCTATAGATTCCAAAGGTGTAAATAAATTTAATGAAGTCCAAACCAGTTGAATCTAAACTCTCTCAGCATTATAGCTCTGTGAGACAAGCTACAGAGTCTCCAGAGGTCCTCCCCTAAATAGTGCAGTAAAACTTCCCAACCAGCTTCCAGATAATAGTTGATCAAGATCTCTGATTGGAAAATACCCCATCTTGAGATTTTCGATGGAGCCCAAGATGTGCACCCTCCCAGTCCCCCCCACCTGGGTGGGAAAGGAAAGGGGAGATGAAGTAAAGCGAGGATGGAGTAGGGGACATCCGCTTATATAGTCCACCCTCCTCCAGGTGCTGCCAACCAGCCCCAGTCTAGAAAAGATCAGGCAAAAACAGGGAGAACAAGTCATCTACCCCAACCCCACACTGTCTCACCCCCTCACGGCTGTCCCCAGAAGCAGTGTGGCTCCCAAAGTCAAAGCAAACGTTCTTTACTCCAGCAGATAAGGCTGTCAGCATCTCATGTGCCCCAGCAGCCCTGCTCAGGAGTAGATCATAAATACCAGGGAATGAGATTGAGGGCACCTATTTAATGGAGCCCTCCCATCCATAGTTGCAGCAGGAAGAGCATCTCCTCTAAAGTCGCCCGCCCATACTAATCTGTAAAACACAACAAGAGTGCTGGTCTGAATCCAATTCAGGAACATAGGTGTATCACATATCAAGTGCCTTATTTACCAGGCTTAAATTTACAGCAGGTCTTGCACAGAGAGCTCCAGCTTCCTAGATCTCCCTCCGCCTGCTGTCCCATTAATGCATAAAATATCAAAGGGCTCTGAATTCCATGTCATGGAAGATGGCTTGTCTAATCCCTATTTAACGTAACGGGAACCCAGTGAGCAACTCTTCTCTTCCTTGATTGCTATTCCCATGTGTAAAACAAGCCCAGCTTACTATCCTTCCAGCAGGGCCACCAATCACACCAAGAGAGCCAGCATCACTAACAGAATCTTATTCAGGTGTAGAACAGCTCCCCAGCACGGGGGGGGGGGACTGAGAGAACCCTGCCCTCCCAGGAACAATCTGACCCCACTGGACCGGTCGGTCAGTGGCAACACTGGAGAACTCCCCCCCCCGGGAGAAGACAGCCAGAGCCAGCACAACAACCTCTCAAGGGATACTAACTGTGAGTTCATACCAGGGGAAAGTCCGGTAAGTCAAGTGTCCCTCCAAGTATTTCCACCACTAAGTTGAGACACCAACTGCTTGATGTGTTCCAAAGTAGCCTGCTGGAAGTAAGAGTCTTGAGCCACTCTGGTTGTTCCTCGACTAGCCTGGGGTTGCTGAGGGAGCACTGTGTGGGGTGGAATTACCAGGCCTCTCTTCTGAAAATCCTCCATAGCAGCAGTCACACTATCATGGGTAAATTGTCCTGTTGGGAACTGGACCACCAATTTAGCAGGGTATGGGGTGCGGAATTTTAGTTTGTTCTAACAAAGAATATAAAAGAGAGAGATATATTCTCTTTGTCTCTGTAGTGCTTTGGGGGCATAATCATTGTCCATGAAGAGTCTAGTGTTGCCATAAAAAACCTTGCCTTGCGTCATGCTTTCATAAGCAGTATTTATTTTGTTGAGAAACGAAGAAAGCGTACGTTAATGGATCTCCGGTGGGCCGAGGGCTACTTGGTTTAGGCCCCAAATCCTGGTGTAGCTGCTCAATTTCTAAATTAATTTCAGGGTCTAAAGTTAGTGCAGTGCGTAGTAGGGTCTCGACAAAATCCTGGAGATCTGTTCCCTCAGAGATCTCCAGTACTCCATAGAGACGGATGTTACGGCGTCTTCGTCTATTCTCAACATCTTCTTGGCAGTCTATTGTCAACTGGCATAATTTCCCTACTTGGGTTATGGTATTTTGCAGCTGGGAGACCCGATCAGAGTGCATTGTCGACGAATCTTCTAGTGCTGAGATCCGATGTTGGGCCTCTGAGAGATCCTCCTGGAAAGTGTCCTAGGTCTGCTGGAAGGTATGAAACTTCGATTTTATTTCCTGAAGCTCTGCTAAAATTTTATCTAGCTTTTGGTCTGTTTTGGGGATTTTTGTTTTCTTTGATTTTGTAGTTTTGGTTGAGGAGGCAAGTGCGATTTGTTGGGAACGCTCTGAGGCCTGAGTCCATGATTTCATGGTCGGTTCCCTCATCCTCCTGAGCCAATGCATTAAATCTATTATTTCACCCTTTGTTCTTGGATAAAGTCACCACATATTCTCTTGATTTTAAGCAGAATTGAGTAAATAAGTGTGGCTCTTAATCAATTTTAGGGCTTGCGGGTGTGGAGCATGCCGTTCAGGCTGCTATCAGGGAGGAAGCTGCACCGGAAGTCCCTCTGGAAATTACTTTTGGTACTCTTATTAATTTAGCGCACCAGGCATGCTATGGGTATTGCTTTTGTTCAGTTCTCTAACTTTGTGGTCGGGGGTAGTCCTTTTGATTGTACATGTTCCCAGGTCCTACTTGTATGTTTGGCTGTAGACACAAACAGGGAGCAAGTTGACATTACCTGAAAATATTTCAACATTTTTATTTTCTGTCAACAGAGCAAGATTACATTAACAGTAGAATCATGCTCAGGCTGTTTTGCTCTTTTTGAAGAAATACCTAACCCTCCCCCACCTTCGACTATGAGCATTTCCCTCCCACTAAACATATGTTAATCTAGTGCTTGGAGTCAGTGCATAGCACAGCAGGAGACCCATCTTTGAATCCCACCACTACCAGTTACTCACTCTGTGGCACTGAGCAAGTAACCTGACTAAACCTTTCTGTGCTTAACCTGACTGCAGTCTATTTCTAATCAATCTCCGTGTTTGTTTACGTTCCCTGTAAACTTAAAGGCAGCAACATTAGCCCTATTTACACCGCCGGATTTGCAGCACATCGACCCATGCACACTGGTTGATGCATTGCAAAGTCAGGTGTGTGGACACATTATGGAGTGCTGCAAGTGTGGCTCAGATTGATTTTCTGCATCGACTCAGTTGTCGGTACCCATATCGGAGTGAGCACAGCAGCTGGCAGTGTGGACACTTTGCTGCACTCACTCCAATTATTTTCCTATCTCTCCTGGCATCTTCCATGGCATTCACAGCCCCTCCTCAGAGCAACCTGCAGTGCTGTGAGTGTGGGCTGTGTAAACAGTGGATTGCTGGCAGAGCAGCCACCACAGCGGGAAGTGAGCAGAGCAAATGCCAGAGCGCTGCAGCCGTGCAAACAAAGCTTTTCTGTCTGCTACCTCACCTGGATTGGAGGTAAGAAAAGGGTGAGTCAGAAGAGACTGGCAGTGTTCTGTAAAGGATGGAGTTAGAAGAGACTGGTAGTGTTCTGTAAAGGAGGGGGAATCAGAAAAAGCTGGCTTAGTTTTGAAAAGGAGGGAGAGTCAGAAGAGACTTGCAGTGTTCTGTAAAGAAGGGAGTTAGAAAAGACTGGCAGTGTTCTGTAAAGGAGGAAGAGTCAGAAGAGACTTGGGGTGTTCAGTAAAGGAGGGAGTTTGAAAAGACTGGCAGTGTTATGTAAAGGATGGAGAGTCAGAAGAGACTTGGGGTGTTCAGTAAAGGAGGGAGTTTGAAAAGACTGGCAGTGTTATGTAAAGGAGGGCGAGTCAGAAGAACCTGGCAAAGAGAAATCACTATATGCTGGTGCTGTTCTGTAAAGGAGGGGAAGGCAGAGGAGAATAGTGATCTTCTGTAAAGGAGGGGGAATCAGTATAGACTGGCAGTGTGCAGTAAAGCAGGGGGAGTCCATAGAGACTAGTGGAGTTTTGTGTAGGAGGACAACACCCTTTTTCTAGTTTTCTTTGTAACCATAATGATATTGAGGAAGCCAGTGAGCTGTTTTAATTACCTCTGTATACTTAATTAAAGTGCATATACAGTATTAATGTTGCAAATATACCTATAACCCTATGCATTTTCTCTTTGTTTTACAATCGAATATTGCTTTTTTCCCATCTGCTGATATGATTACCTACTACCTTGTTACTGACAAAGTCATCCTACTGATGGCAATTTTGCTTCTACTACTACCTTTTGTTCGTACTAACCATAACCATGTCAAATCTTGATAAGTTCAATTGTCTGTAATCTGCTTCCGTAATATTGTCACTGTACTTTGCAAATGTCCTATGCTTTAACAAGTGATCACTCCTGACATGGAACCATTGTAAAAGAGTCTCTGACTGAAATGTACTGTAATTCTGAGCAATAAATAAATAAATCTAAAATGTGGTTTGAATGGTTGGATGTTGGCTCAGTATTTGATGTCTTAGGATTCCATGTTATGATAGCAATCTCAAAACAGCAATCGCTATCATAGCAAATGTATATCACTGAAAAGCATTTTGGTGATATACAAACACAAGCGACCTGACTTCCGGCTATTCTCAAGTGTTTTTGTAGGGGGGGGTGTTCGACCCTCACAACCCCTGAATAAGGATTGTTAATTCCAGAGTGGTGCATGTCGAGTAGGGGGCTAAACACGGACTGGAAAAAAAAAAAAAACAGGGAGCCGAAAGCAGCAGCAAAACAATCACCCCCAGCAGGTCCCAAACCCAGTTCCTGCTGTATCATAACCAGACACCCTCACCACCACACCACAGGGCTGGCTCAGCTATAGCAGGATCCCCTACCAATATAAACCCTCCCTCATATCCCTTCCCTCCACCTCCCTATCCTTTCCCTTCCAGTCACTTTGCTCGCTACAGGATCGCTACCCTAGCAGGGTAGCTCTTCATGATAGTGCTATTAATGAGTCACCGTTTCTACAGTTGCTCATTTATTATTGCTATTATCACTGGCTACCATGTCTTAGTAGAACAGAATAACTGCTGCTGTTTACACCCAACCTCTCCGAGCACCCAGAACTGTATTTTCAAAGTTACAGCTCTTTCCCCCTCAGCTAAATTACCCACAGAGACCTAACTGATAAAAATTTAAATAATAAATACACACAATAAAATTACATTAAAAGTTGTTACTCTGTTCAATATCTTTTAGTGGCCACTGCATTGCTAAGAGTTATCACAGGTCCTGTCCCACTAGCCGTGACTATCAATAGTGGCTGTAAGTCTCAACTGGGATCGGTCATCTGTCCACAGAGGGAGCTGCCACCATTCCTCACCTGAGACTAGGACTGCAGGATCACAGCAGAGCAACTCAGAAAGTGTGGTGTAGTAGTGCAGAAGATCACAGGTTCGAATCTGTTGGGCAAAATGCTCACTGTGTGACCTTGGGCAAGTCATTTAACCTTCAAATTCAAATAGAAGGGGAAATGGAGGGGAGGGTAAATGATCAAAATGGAGAGTGCTATCATTGACTGCTAGGAGCTTGAGGAACAAGATGGCAGAGTTGCAGGCATTGATGGCAGAAGGGGAGATGGACATAGCCACCATCACCGAGACATGGGCAACCCAGTACCATTACTGGGACCTAGCCATCCCAGGTTTCAAGCTATACTGGCAGGATAGGGAAAAGGGGATGTAAGGGGTGGCCATCCATGTTAGGGAAAGGATAACGTGTAATAGGGAGGAGGGGGAGGAAGGCAGGGTGGAGGCCATGTGGATGCAACTGTACAACCTGAGGGGTAGCAAGGTTAGACTGGAGGTAGTTTATAGGTCTCCAACACAGAATGAGGAGATTTATTGATTGAAAGGGAGCTGGGGAGCAGATAAAGAGGCTTAGCGGCAAAGTGAGCACTGTGGTGGTGGTGGTGGGGGGGAGGACTTTAATCTACCAGGGGTGGATTGGAGCATCCTGGCTACCTCATGTGCCAGGCAGCAGATCCTCCTGGAAGTCTTCCAGTACAGCTTCCTGACACAGAAGATAACAGACCCAGCTAGGGAGGGGAACATCCTGAACCTGGTGCTGGAGGATGGGGAGCAGGTTAGGGAGGTTGGCGTGGAGGAACCCCTGGCGGGAAGTGACTACCGCATAGTGTGGCTCTCAATCAGTCTAGGTAAGGAGGTAGCCACTACAAGGATTAAGGTCCTGGACTTCAAAAGGGCAGACTTTGGCAGGATGGTTAGTATACTAGAATGACATATAGCTAGCATCTGCCTAACATGGACGCTGAGCAAAAATGGGCAATCATCAAGCTGGGCCTGGCTGAGGCCACTAGCACATATGTCAAGAGCCAGAGCAAGAAGTCCAGGACCAGGAAGCCAAGCTGGATGAACAGGGAGGTAGGGGAGAGGGTGAGGGAAAAGAGGGCTGCATTTAAAACCCACAAAAGATCCAACAGGGAAGAGGACAGGGAGGAATACGTGAAGAAATCCAGGGGAGTGAGTAGAACAGTAAGGGCAGCCAAGGTATCGAGGGAACTGAGGCTGGCCCAGGGGAGCAAAGAAGGTGAAAAGGATATTTTTATATGTATATAAGGAAGAAGAGAAGTAGTGAGGATCAGATTGTTAGGATCAATAATGGCAGTGGGTAGGTGGGCAGAAAAGGTGGCAGAGCAGTCAGAAGTACTCAACGAGTACTTCTGTTTGGTATTCACCAAGGAGAGGGATGGGCCCATACCTAAGGGGAAGGGTGGGTGAGAGTAGGGGGAAGAGATCATGGATGAGGAAATCACTGAGGGAAAGGTGTTGGAGGGTCTTACGTCCCTGAGGGTTGATAAAGCATCTGGGCTGGACGGTATTCATTCGAGAGTACTGAGAGAGTTGGCAGCTGTCCTGGTGGGGCCACTGGTGCACCTGTTCAACACCTCTCTGGAAATGGGATACGTACCCAGAGATTGGAGGGTGGCACATGTGATGCCCTTCCATAAGAGTGGGCCCAAGGATGAGCCAGGGAACTATAGACCAGTCAGCCTAACCTCAATCGTGGGAAAGCTAATGGAGACTATCCTCAAGGAAAGGCTGGTACAATTTCTGAAGGATAATGATCTCCAGGACAGCAAACGGCACAAGTTTGTCTCTGGCAGATTCTGCCAGACGAACCTGGTGGACTTTTTTGACTGGGTTATGCAGGCAGTGGACAAGGGTCATGCAGTGGACATCCCATACCTGGACTTCAGCAAGGCCTTTGATTAGGTGCCATATGGTAGGCTGACCAGCAAAGTGAGCGACCTGGGAGCAGGGAGGAAACTGGTTAGATGGGTCAGGAGCTGGCTACAGGATAGACAGCAGAAGGCAGCAGTGGGGGAAGGGTGGGATATCGGAGCCCAGGGCAGTAACAAGTGGGGTCCCACAGGGCTCGGTGCTGGGACCAGTGCTATTTAATGTTTTCATTGCCGACATCGCAGAAGGGATAAAGAGTAACATCAGTCTCTTTGCCGATGATACCAAGATCTGTGCAGAGGTTGATAGAGGGGAAGGGGGTACAGTACTCCAGGAGGATTTGGCAAAACTGGAGGAATGGTCTAACACAAGGCAACTTGAGTTCAATGCCAAGAAGTGCAAAGTCATGCACTTGGGAGCCAGGAACCCCTGAAATAGTTACTGGTTGGGGGAGTGCAGTTATCCAAATTAAAAGAGAAGAAGGATCTGGGTGTACATGTGACAGGGACATGAACCATTCAGCCCAGTGCAGGAAGGCAGCAGCAAAGGCCAACAGAATGCTGGGTGCATCACAAGAGGAATTACCTCTAGGAGAAGGGAAGTCATCCTGCCCCTGTATAGGTCCCTGGTGAGGCTGCACTTGGAGTACTGCATACAGTACTGGTGCCCCTGCTTGAAAAAGGACATCGAGCTAGTGAAGGGGTGCAGTGATGGGCAACAAAAATGATCCTGGGATTGGGAGATAAACCTTATGAGGAGAAGCTGAGAGAGCTCAGTATGTATTCCCTGGAGGATAGAAGGCAGAGAGGGGATATGATTGAGACCTTCAAGTATCTGAAGGGTATGAACAGAGTAAGCACCTGAAGTACTTTCAAATTAAAAGGTGGAAGGGAAACCAGGGGGGCACAGTCTGAAGTTGGAAAGAGGCAGATTCAGGAGGGAAATGACGAGGCACTGTTTCACTGAAAGAGTGGTGGCAGGGTGAACAGCACTGCCAGAGGAGGTGATATCACTACGAACAGTGGGCAACTTCAAAGGGGACAGGATCAGAGGGAGGTTCAAACTGTGGGGGGGCAGAGGTGGAGTGAAGGATAAATGGGCAAAATCAATGGGGGGGAGGCAAGGGTGGGGCAGCTGCAGCCTGAATGGCTGAAGTGCTGCACACTCGAGCAGACTAGATAGATCACTAGGCCTGTATCTGCTGGCAATTTTGTATGTTCATATGTAAGTGTTTGAGTCTATCCAGCTACAAAAGTGGGTAGAAGAAGGACTGTTCTGGAAACCAGAAATTGCATCTGAGCTGGGCCACCTTGGTAAATAAATGGTAAAACAAAAATAAATAAAATACACTTGTGGTCTGGGATGAAACTTGTTCCCTCCTTTTTCCACTTCCTTAACTCCTTCTGCTTCCCAAAAATGAGCCCAATGGCTGTCTGCCTGTAAGTCCACCTTCGTGAAGAGGGCCTACAATTCCAGTCCTTTTCTCCATCCCCCTCCTATTAGGTGTTACCATCTGGCATTTCCTGTATCCTGCACCTAGGACACAGTGTTTTGCCCGCTATGTAAGTAAGGGGTGGCAGAGAAGAGAGGGGAGATGGCATGTTTCACAGGGCAAGTGTGGCTGAGGCCTCAAACCCCCAGTCCAGAAGGTACCTGCCTGAACAGTGGCAGTGCACCAGGTGGCATCTCTGTTGGGGTGGCAGGAGTTGGTGATCGATGGGTTCAGGGGAGCTGTTGCCATTGCTGTGGGTAGGAGATCGGAGGTGGAAGCAAGGTTGGGTCATCAACATGCTGGGGTCTCCCATACCTCAAAAATTTGGGATGGAATGGCAGCGGGGCTGTTATGGTGGTGGCAGGGCCATGACAAGGCCCTTTGGAGATGGCAGGAGGTCATTTCCCATGCTGCACACTGCTGGAGGTAAACTTGGAGGGCCTGCACTCTGGGATTCACTTTATTGGGCCTGCCATGCCCCTGTCTGGGGCAGGACCCATGTCAGACCCATGAAGGAGTGCAGGGGGATCACTGTAACAAAACAAGGGAGCCGTTGTCCAGCTTCACTGTTATAAGCCACTGTGCAACCCTAAACAGAGGTGGGAACAGCGTTTGGTTTTGACTCTGGGAAAAGAGAAACAGAGCAGCTGCAGTATGGAATTAGGCTGCATTAGGTCCTGTTCTAGAAGGTACAGAGGTTGGGGGGGAGTTATGCACTCCTCCCAGGAAAGGATGGTTTCGAAAAATGCAGTTTGGCAGGTGTGAGCCTTGATTTCGACTTGCAGATCTATGTGTGGAACCTATTTCGGGTCTACTTTTCTAGGCCTTGGTGATCCAGCTGTTCTGTTTTTTTCCAGTACCTGTGTGCCCGCCAAATGTTTGCCATATTATCTCAGCCCCATGAAGCTGCTCCATATATTTATTGTTGTAAATCATTAATAACTTCAAATTAAATGTTGTTACATTTCCTTTTACATAGTCATACTGGGTTATTTAATGAGCTAATCTAATTGATCCCTCCGAAGAAGGTTTTTTCTCTCCTATTATCCTTGTCCCTCCTGAAGCCCAGCAGAAGGGTGCAATGGTGTGTGGGTCAGCACCAGCCTGGTGAGGTGAGACCATTTAGTGCTTGAAGTTCCACCAGCCAGGTAAGGCCTGCAATTTTATCATCTTTGAAGCTGTGTGTTGCTTACTGGAGTACTCGAGTTCTGGGTCCCCCCTCATTTTTACTACTAGGACCCCTAGATAAGTTGAGGGAGAAGGGAGTTACAGATGTGGGGATTTGTCTGGGATTCAACAGCAGTGTTTACAAGTTCAGTGCCATGGATTGCAAGGAGCTGGGAGTTTGGCTGCTGCCATGGGCCTGGCTATGTTTGGTGCAACTTTGCAGGCCACCATTAGGAAGCTGGTGTGTTTTTCTGCCTAGTGTATCTAGCAAGGCACCAGTTGTCTGGAAGAGGTGGTCAGGTGGGGTGAGGCAGCAGTTGGGATTGGCTCCCTGTTGGTGGTGCTGGGAGGTGTGAGAAGGAGGTGCCATTTTTTCCTTGAGCTTGCAGTGGAGAAAGATGCAACTGGTGAACATCTATCTAAAATGGCTGAAAAAGGAAAGAATCGCTGCTTGAAACAGTGTACAAGCACCAGCTTGAGGGGCACAGTAGCTGTTGCATACTTGGCTATAGCCGATTTGGGGTTTAGACATGCATTTTTAAGTGAGCCCTGCCTCCAGTCCTCCTACAGGAAGCAGGAAGAGAGCTGGTAGTTCTGTGGGATGCTACTCGAACTACAAAAGCCAGCTAATTCATTTTAAATTCATTTGGGCTGTGAAATACCTGTGCCTAGACTACGAATGAGTAGCACACGTACAGTGACCAGTTTGTATATTTTAAAAATGCAAATTTTGTTGCGACTGTCTGAGACCTCAGCTACCACTTCCAGGTCAGGTGCAGTACTTAGATTGTCCTGGTTGTGAGCGGGTGAGTAAAGGAAAGAATCGCTGCTTGAAACAGTGCACAAGAACCAGCTTGAGGGGCACGGTAGCTGTTACATACTTGGTTGTAGCTGATTTGGGGTTTAGATCTGCATTTTTAAGTGAGCACTGCCTCCAGTTCTCCTGCAGGAAGCAGAAAGAGAGCTGGTAGTTCTGTTTGACGCTACTCGAACTACAAAAGCCAGCTAATTCATTTTAAATTTATTTGGGCTGTGAAATACTGTACCTGTGCCTGGGCTACAAAAGAGAGTAGCACACACACAGAGTGACCAGTTTGTATATTTTAAAAACACAACTTTTGTTACGAGCGTCTGTGACCCCAGCTACCACTTCTGGATCAGGTGCAGTACTTAGATCGCCCCTGCTACGAGCAGGGCGAGCCTGTGCAGGGTGCACGTCACTGCGCGCAGAGGCATGCACAGAGACACGTGCATCAGTGTGTGTCTGCCATGTCCGCCATGACAGCTGGGACCTGGGTCTACCTGTAGATATAAAGCCAAGGTAAATACACAAAATGAAATTGTGTGTAAAATGCCATATGTATGCAGAGGGGGAGGAAACAGTTGGATTTGAATGCGATAAGTGTGTACTACTAGAGGTACTGCAAGGGGAAATAATTGCATTACAGCATAGGGGTGCAGGTCCAGCTCGATATAAGTAATCTGGAGCAATTTATTGATAATATGGCTGATGCTGTGGCTGAACCAATAGGCTAGCAAAAACTACACCCGACAAAGGAGGTGGGGAGGAGGACTGGTGCGTGGTAAACAAACAAAAGTACAAAAAAGGTAGAAGGAATATGGGGGGTCCTCCAATATCTTAACCCTGAATAGATACAGTGCCTTACACTGGGATGTAAACCTAAGTGAGCAGGAAGGAAATTTAACTGCCCAGGGGGAACCAACACTCGACAGTACCAAACACTTGCCACCACTGCAAGAAGAAACAATCAAACCCCGGGATATCCTAGTTGTAGGGGACTCCATGTTGAGTTATACAGACCACATAATATGTAAACATCACAACTGTAACACCACAGTTAGAGTGCTACTAGGGGCAGGTATTAGTAACATAACGCAACTTCTCCATGGCCTACAGGAACATACCACAAAACCTCTAACCTTAATCCACACAGGGGTCAACGATGTTAGGAAAAGAAATCTTACAGACATCCAAAGGGATTTTGAACAAGTAGGCAGGGACCTGACAGAAAACGGTTGTGATCTTATTATATCTAGTATACTTCCAGTACCCAGAGCTACCCCTACTAGACGACCAGGGATACAAAAGCTCTAAATGGCTGGTTGAAAAGATGGTGTCACAGGGATGGCCATACATTTTTGGAACATGGGGATGCTTTCAGGGATCCAAGATTATTTGCACGGGATGCACTCCATTTGAATAGACAGGGAAAACGCATCCTTGCTCACAGATTGCGCCAGGCTATTAACAGAGGTTTAAACTTCCAATGGGGGGACGAAGGGAATCCCAGATCAAAGTCTGGCAGCATCAAGGAAGTTGATTCTGTAAATTGGAACTTTAGGGTGATAAATGCCAGAAGTCTAAACAACAAAACCGATGAAATCCTTTTTACCTTATGTAGTTCCAACATCCATATCTGTGCAATTACAGAAACTTGGTGGAGAGAAGAGGACCCATGGGACACAAACATACCTGGATATACATTACATCATTAAGACAGAACCTTGGCAAAAGGAGGTGGAGTGGCCCTTTACATCTCTGATAACATAATAACTGAATCAATAGATACTTCCCATAGGGAAGGCTCTGAGATTTTATAGGTTAAGATTTCCCCCACACACACACAGCGAAGATAAATTTGGGCCAGATTTATAGACCCCCTTCCAACTCACATCAGAATGACATATACTTGGTAGACTTCATTAATAAATTAACTGCTACTGGCAGTTGTATTTTACTAGGGGACTTAAGTCTACCTGGCATTAACTGGGATACCTTGCAAGCAGAAAATGCTGAGGAATCACTCTTCTTAGAAGCTTTTAATTTGGCAGGTATGTACCAGTTTGTTACTACCAATACTAGAGACAATCACATTTTAGATCTAGTCCTAAGTAACTTAGTAGATAACATCTATGACTGTACTGTACAACCCCCCTCTAGGGTCTAGTGATCATGCTATGGTCAGCTTCAAATACAAGGGTTGACTAGGGAAAGACACAGGGTGTACCATAGTGTATAATTATAATAAAACTAATTTGAATGCCATGAGGAGTGAAAAGGATTTTGACAATAAACCACTAGCACACGTGGGAAACCATGACATGTAGAATTAATATTCTTATGCAGACACATATCCCAATAGTCCATAAATATGAAGGGACAGGCAAATCATGGCCACAGTGGTTAACAGCAGATGTTAGGAAACTAATTAAAAAGAAAAATTAAGCATATAGGATTGCAAAGAGGAGTGGTTACAGTAAATACTGGGATAATTACAGTATAGAATACTCTTAAAAAAATCAAAATTTGACATTAAAAAAGCTAAGCAAAAACACGAGCATGCTTGCTACAAGGGTGAAAGATAATTACAAATCCTTCTATACTTATATTAATAATCAAAGAGGGACAAGTAAAACTATTGGCCCCCTAATAGGCTTAGATGGCTCTCTGGTTACAGATAACCTGGAAATGGCCAAACAGCATAATGGTTTCTTTACCTCAGTCTTTAATAAAAACATATCCCACAATAGACCACTAAGATCAACCTGCTATTACAGGTTTCCACATTAATAAGGAAGATGTGCTTAAAAGACTCCAGAATTTAGACCACAATAAGTCACAAGGCCCAGACGGATTACACCCCAGAATTATAAAAGAACTGGCTGAGACACTAGAAGGTCCAATCACATCCATCTATCAGAAATCATTGGATGAGGGGATGGTCCTGGAGGCCTGGAGACAGGCAGTTGTGGTGCCAATTCATAAAAAGGGTAGTAAGCACAAGGTGGAAAATTATAGACCTATTAGCTTAATAGCAGTACTGGGTAAGATCTTGGAAGGTATTTTAAAAGAACATATAATCAATCACCTTAAGTTAACAGATGCCCTAGACTATATCCAATATTGATTCACCCAGGGCAGGTCTTATCAGCCCAACTTACTCGAGTTTTATGGATGGGCCAGCAAAGCCTTGGATGACAGACATTCTGTGGATGTCATTTTCTTGGATTTCTCCAAGACTTTCGATAAAGTACTACATGGGGAACTGATCGATGTCCTAATAGAACTCAGTATTTCTGGTACAGTAACACACTGGATTGAATCATGGCTTTCCGATAGGAAACAAAAAGTTAGTGTAATGGGGACACACTCAGAATGGGCAGATATGTCTAGAGGGGTACCACAGGGATCTGTATTGGGGCCATGTCTGTTTAATGTCTACATTTCTTCTATGAGTACCACCACTGGTGTATGGCTGTCTGTTTGAAGATGACACAAACAGTGGGCACACTGTGGATAATCAAGGGGAGGTAGTAACCTCCAAGTAGCTTTAACAGATCTAGAAACCTGGGCTAATGACAAGAAATTGTCATTCAATGTGGACAAATGTAATGTAATCCATTTTGGAAAAAAGAATAGACAGGCAGATTACCTATTAGGGGAATGAAAGCTCAGCACTGTAGAAAATGAGAGGGACCTGGGAGTTAGGATTACAAAAGACCTCAGCTTTAAGACACAGTGAACCAAGTAATTAAAAAGTCTAGCAGTATATTATACTGCATAAATAAACACATTAAGTGTAGGTGTAGGGATGTTTTGCTGCCCCTGTATACATCCTTTGTGTGGCCGCATATGGAGTACTGTGCGCAGTTTTGGTCCCATGGTGGCAAAAGGGAGTTCTAAGCCCTGGAGAGAGTCCAGAGAAGGGCAACATGTAGGATCAGCGTAGTTCAGTGCTTGGACTACCATTCCAGATTAAATACCCTAGGCCTATACTCACTGGAATTCAGACATATGGGGGGATATGCGTTTGTTGTATAAGGCCTTTACTGATACCCAGCTGTGGGAGCTCTTGGGTTTGGAGTTCAAGGATAAGAGTTATAGTACAAGATCACATCCCCTGCAGATTGATGATGAAAGATTTAATACCACCAAAAGAAAACACTGGCTTACTATTAGGGCAATAAATATCTGGAATATGCTTCCCCTATAAGTAGTGGCTAGTGGTAGTATGTACAGTTTAAAGACAAAACTGGATGCACATATCTTGGGATATTAATAATAATAGTGAGCTATAATGGACTCTGATCTATATAAAGCTCTGTTTAACCAACCTACCTACCTACCCATGAAAAAGTCCCTTTGCAGGAGCCCCACACTACCATCCCCACGTCTCTGCTGACCTGGCTGTGGAAGTCAGCAGGGAGAGGCATGGCAGAAAAAAAACGTGTTCGATGTGGTCATCAAGGTGAGGGAGTAGTGCAGCTGCCACTGTGCCCAGTGTGTTCCAGTGGGTCACCTGTAGGACTCTGGGAAGGCACCCCCTTTGGTTATGCTTGGCCCTAACCAGCTGGCACGTTTGTGGGCTCTGTTTCATTATTCTCTTAAGGAAGCTTGGATTTAGGTGTGGAGGCCAGACCATCAGCTCCAACCACAGAGCCCAAGTTAGAGCCTAGGATGGAAGCTCCAGATGTTGTGATGGATGCCATGGAGAAAACCACTGGTGAAGGTGCTGTGGAACACAGACGTCTGCCCAGTCCTACACTGTCCACTGCTGTTGACTATCCCCATGGCAGAGGAAGAGGCAGAGGGCATGAGTCAGCATCAGGCAACCTCCCCAGGGCCCGGGGGTCTGATGTAGGCTCTCTGTCTGGCAATGGTGGCTCATCCGGTGCCTTGAGGGAGGAGATCTTATATTTGTGTACTCCTGGATGCGTAAAGGAGGAGGTAGTTGAGGATGAGGCTGTATGGAAGGTACCAGTTCCATTGCCCCATGGAAAAGACTTTAAGCAGCACCAGTTTGCCGATCATGAAGCGTACAGAGCCATCCCTCAGCCTTATGAGTGGCCTGCAATAAAGTTGCCCGACACCACCCCGCACCTTCTGGTGTTGTGCAAGGCCTTTGACTGAAGATGGATGGCTTGCTGAGTAGTGACCCTGAGAACATTCTGTACTGGACCCAGGTGTGGCTGGAACTGGGAGCAGACAGATGTACCAGCGTGCGAGACTTGCCCCAGTGGTCACAAACAGAGAGGTGGGTGCAGCCAGCCTGGTGGCACTGAGGGCGGAGGTGCTGGATGCCATACCTTGCACCATGCTGGTGACCCGGGTTTGGGAATGAACTCGGGTTCCGAGGGTTCGGCAGGGGAGGGAAAAGATAGAGCATCTGTAGGACAGTTCTCCTCTCCCTGGGGAAGGATCGAGGGCCGCTCGGTATCCTTGCAACCCCCGATGGAGATCGGGGGTAGCACAGACACAACAGCTGACATAAGGGGGAGGATTGTGGCAGGTGGCAGCAGGGTAGCCATGTGCAGACATCATTGCAAGCCGCACTCCTAGGGAAAATCCTAAGAGAAAAACTCCACCATGGTCCTTGGAGATGATGGTGCTCTAGGGGAAGGACTCACATCCTATCACCGTCCTGTCTACTGAGAGGACTCCAGGCCCGACCCGGCACCCAGGTAAGACCTCTCTAATTACAGAACAGACCCATCCTGGGGGATGATCCGGGAAGCTAGGTCTGCCTGGGTAGTCGGGGGAGTCTCTCCAAGATCAGGTTCAGGCAGGGAGTAGAAGTCCCATCAAGAGAGCACCCCGGAAGGATGCCTGGCCATGGAGGCGAACAAAATAAAATATACAAAAAAAAAAAAAAAGAGGTGGGTGCAGCAGAGGATCCATCTGGAATTTATTTATTCAATGTTGGTGACTGGGTAGACCCACTGAGCCCCTTTTCAGGGGCAACCGGGGTTACATTACAGAGGAAGACATACATAGTAGTCTAAAAGGTGATGGCTTAGTACATGGTTTTAAGGCATACATAGTGGTTTACAGAATGGTAGCACAGTACACATTTTTTAGATTTTTTGATACAAATTCGATTCAAAGATGAGGATTGGTTCTAGATGTGGAGACCAGTATTTGTAAAGTTGTGAATGATGTGGGGTAGGGGGTAAGGGGGTTAGCTCAGGTATAATGGCAAAGGCATATACTGGCATCTAGCAGGTGGGCCTTGAGCCTGGTTCAGAATGTGTTGATGGAGGGGGCTTCCTGTACAGAGGGTTGGAGTTTGTTCCGTAGCACTGAATACCCCTATGTTTCTGATCCTCTTTGGGACATAATTGAGGAAAAGCGGTCAGACTGGGTATTTTGGGGCATGGTGCAAAAGCTTCAGCAGTGCCCTGGATCCTCTGACTGGCCCACTCATGAAGTCATCCAGAAGGTGAGAACCCTGTGTTTTTCCATACCTTGGGCTGGTCTTACCTTATTCAAGCATTTTGCCCTTGTGCAAGATGTGGCCGGGTGTCGGAGGAAGAACTATGTAATAGCTATGAATTCCTTTGTTGAGGAGACCACCAAGCCGGATCCAGATTATTACTATCCCTGCGATGAAGGGCCCACCATCTGAAGAGGGAATGCTCTGCACCACTATGATTTGCCAGAACTGTCATGTTTAAGTAAATCTGTTAAAAAAAACCTCTCACGGTTAACAGAATGTTATGCCCAGTGGAGATCGCTCCATGACTATTCCCACTTCAGGGATTGGGACTGTTGGACTAAGACCGCTGAGACTGTTGTGGCTGAAGATTGAAAACAAAAGTGTGTTTCTATTTAGTTGCTCCCGTTGGAACAACCACCAAATGATCCATTTAAAAAATACGTTTAACTGTACTATCTCTACCTCAAATATGAATGCTGAGAGTATGAATGTGTTTTCTGAACGGGCAAGAGAATGGTGTGTGAGTATAATTTTTATTAGGATAGCAATTGGTAGCATGTTTCAAAATTTTAACTGTTTGAATGGTTAACTTTTTGGACAGAAAAGAGTGTTGGGTGGGTCCCTTTCAAAAGTTCAACCAAAGATTCTGTGGAGGCTGGTAGGCGAAATGTCATAAAGTATAAAATAGAGCTAGCCACATCCAAAAGCTTCTTCAAACATTTTCTTGCTTTATTTCAAATGCATAACATTAGATCCTGAACAGTCCAGCGTTTCACCTATGAGGCTTCTTCAGGGATTTGGATCTAGTATTCAAATAAATCAAGAAATTTTCAATTATATGCCCATCATTAAATGAGAAATATATTCCTTATAGTTGTGTTGTAAATCTTGGTTAGATAAAATGTTATCACACTATAAGGCACTATTCCAAATGTAATTAAACCATACTTCACTCAACAATATTTTCATAAATTCAGTATTTTATATACACGTCACATTTCCATATAATGGTGAGTGCCTCAAAATGGTCCATGGATTACACTTTGGCGCCATCCAGTGTATACTGCCTCTAATTGCAAGAAAGGGAAACTTCATTCTTTAGCTTTACATTTTTACATTTCACTAGTCTATGCACATACTAATTTTCTACTGCATTCAATAGTCAACTCCGTTACATGTATAACGTTGAAATGTAACTTATAATTTGACCATATTTAGTACCCGTTCAAAATTAGCAGTGTGTATGGTGGCTGCATTTGTTGTGACACTGCTGTACAGTGCTGCCTTAAAACTTGCATATTAGAGACTGCAGCATTGGTTTATTTCTCACAGTTCCTACCTGTATTTGGTTTAGAAGAGACAATCTCCCCCTATTTTAATCTCTTTACTGGAGATCTGTAAATGACATCAAATACCTAGCCCATGGACACTTTCCATATAGCATGGAACATTTATTGGTGGCTCCCTAAACCACCTCTGAGCACTTCTGGCTCCATCAGGGAATCTTCTTCATCAATCCCACATCTGGGTACTTTCCTCAGGCACTGACCAAGTACCTGAGAGAAAGCAACAGGTGCCCCAAAGCAAACCCATAGAGGTGAATTTGGTTACCACTGATGGGGGGTCTCCCACCTCTTTCTCCCATAATTCATACCCGGCCATTTCTCTGGACTTTAACACCTCATCCTTGAAAACATTTTACTGTGTAGATTCTCTTTAAATGTATGTCGCATTTGGTCTACTGTTCTTCCATCCCACTTGTGCTGAACTTGAAACATACTTAAAGAGTGGCTGTGTCCATTTCTCTAGACCCCCACAGAGTTAAGCAGTCCAATTCCCACAACTTTCAAAACTGTACTTGGCTGTCTTTTTCTTGATCTCACAGTAACAGTCACTTCATCTTGTCTCAGGTGAAAACACATTGGCCCTTTATCAGAGCAGACTCACCCCTTGGTTGCAGGTGCCCCACAGAATTTTTCTCTTCAAAGAAATCTCATCCAAAACTTCTTGTGCCTCAGCACAAACTTAGATTTAGACAGCTTCTTCTTCCCCTAGCTGGACAAGGGGATTGCCCCTGGAAGTAGGCTGAATCCTTCCCCCATGCCCGCAGGGATGGGGCCCTGAACCACTGGAAGCGGTCTCTACCACTTCACTTGGCTCTTCTTGTGTTCCCCTTCAAAGTGAGAACACACACTTCTAACAAAAATATAGCTCTTTGTCAGAGTTGAGGGCTATGAGGGCCTGCAGCTGCAGCACACCTCCTCCCTCTTCAACATTCTACTATAGAATGACTACAGAACTGACTTCAAATTCCCCAGCATTCTATCCTAACTTCCCTAGCTGCAACATTCCAGTGTGGCTTATGGAGCAGCGACAGTTCTAAATGATGCCATAGCTCCAGCTCAGCAGAGACTGAAAACAGAGCAAGACACAGTGAAATCCATTTAATGGAGTTTCACTAGCTGCCTGTCCCTGCCTGACACTAGATCTAACTAGGGTTCTGGTAACCCCAGGTAACAGGGGGGGTTACATAGGTAATTCCCCTATTTCTCAGACCTACATTGACCATCTAATGCCTACCTGTGGTCCAGCACACTCTGGAAATAAGGAGATTCTGGTGCCATTAACCATCATGCCACCCATCTCCATGCCCTTTTAAGTATCAGTTCCTTGTCCTGGAACCTCAGTAGCTTAAAAATAAAAGGGCAAGGTCTGGAGGCTAACTGATTGTTAGAGGGCCCCTTTCTGATGCGATAGCCCTAGCCATTTCAGAATCGAATTCTGTGGGCTGGAGTTGTAACTATTGTGGGAGCTTTTGCCTTTAGTAGTTTGCAAGATCAGGTTATCTTGGCCCCTCTGCCAGACCCAGCAACCCTAAATTCTTCTGGTGGCTTCTCCCCTCTGAATTTTCTATCTTCCTGGACAACCACCCAATATGGTTTTCTGCTGCCTTGAGCCATGAGCCTGTGGATTGCTGCATGGCATCCAGATACATGGAGAGTGGCTAATAATGAGAGTGAGAGGTGGCAGCAGCAACCATTTTTTTGGGAGTGGGTGCAGCCAGGCCTGGCAGTGAGTGAACAGTGTCTTTTTTGCACTTCTGGGGAGCTGTTGGAGTGGCCAAATGTGTCCAGTCAGTTGACATAGCCCCCTGTTCACTAAATCTTTGCTCTAGTGGCCAGTTTTGATAGTTTAATCTCTGGATGGAGGTGGATAGTGAGGCAAGCCACAGACAGCAAAATGGCTAAGCAGTCATCTTGTCAGGGCACACGTGACCTCTGCCAATTTTTCCTAGTTCAATAACATGTGCATTCTGTTTGCAAACCAATTTTTGTTAATGTTTTTGGACACTTTCTGATAGTTGTTTAGTGCCCTTTGTTTGAAGGCACCTAACTCTAGGTCACTGTCCATAATTTAGTGATACAGCCTGCCACAGCATGGACTACTGATAGTCAGACCTGTTCTTATGGGCTATGTTGGGCATCATATTTCACTGGTCTTAGTGCATCAGGAGCCAGCATTTTAAAGCTTTGTCAGATGGCCATTTTCCAAGCTTTTTTTTTATTTTCTTACTGGGAAGCAGAATTTACATTATCAATAACATATTTCTAGTAGACTCTTTAGTGACCATGTCTGTACATTATTAACTTTTGGTACATGCATTATCTCACTACAAAGTCCAAAAGAACAGGGCTGGCCACTATTTGTGACCATGACCTCACAGGTCAGAACTGTAGCATCCCCACTCTCCGGCTCCCAGAAAGACTGAGACTGGAGTAAGAAAAAGGAAGGAGCCCAGTATGGCATTTCCTCAACTTAACTAAGCAGCAATGCAGTAATGGTACAGTGAAGACAGACAGGACTTAAGGTCCATCATGTCCATCCCTCCTGCCACATGGATGTGAAAATACCAAGCCTGAGTATGGACCCACATCCAAACTTATCAGATGACATGCTAACCTCCTCATACTGGGTAGTGCTCAGTACTATTATTCCTCAGGAATCTGTCTAGCCCTGCTTTGAAAGCCTGAACACTGCTGGCTCCGTCAGCCTTACTGGGTAGACTACTCTACATGAGTCACTCTCTGTGTAAAGTAATACTTTCTGATGCTTCCTTTTATCCTGAACCCACCGCCAGCTTGACTGCATATCATCCAGTTTTGCTTGCACTCACCAGTACAAACATGTATACAATATACTCTACCCTGCCCACCCCCTTCAGTTATATTTTGTTTTATTTTGTAATTAATTTATTTACTTATTCATTCTTTTATTTCAAAAGTTTCACCAGGAAAGACATACTGAGCTGCTAACAGCTTGTTTCCAGAGGGGGGTAAGGGATGTTGCAAATCATATACAGAAAATACAGTATATCAAGGTGCATAATCAAAATTGAAGACAAATCAGTACAACAGATACATGAATGGAAAAGAAGAAAGAAAACAATTATTGAGATAATGTATGTGATGGGAATAGGGAAAAAACATTGATATTGAGGTAATTTATGTGATGAGACTAAGAAAAAAACATTGACAGGGCAAAACTATTGGGGGAGAAAGAGAGTCATGGACAGTTGCAGCAGGGAGAAGAATAGTCTTGAAGGATAGACTTTAAGGAGAAAGCAGAAGGGGTAGAGTGAATTAACAAGGGGAGGGAGGACCAGAGTTTAGAAAAGCGGTATGAGAAAGCAGACTGACCAACAGTAGATTTCTAGAAGGAATAGTAAGAGAAACAGAAGTATTATTACACAGAGGGGTAGTAGGAAGCTGAGGGAGAGAATAAGAGGGATGTAAGGTAGGAGGGAAGGGAACCAAACCAGAATTTAGATATAAAGGAGGCACAATGGGAAAGGTGCCTGGCATCAAAAGAGGGAAGTGAAAGGGCAGAGTAAAGTGAGCAATGATGGGTCCAAGGGGATTGGGATAATGTGCATGAAATCATGAAAACAGTGAGGGGCTTCAAACATGCATGGAATAGGCATAAGAGAATATTGGTAAATACTGCAGGCAAGGAGGGGAGAGAGTCAATGGAGACCAACAAGTAGGGCCCATAGAGACAGAATTCGCAGGGACAATTTGGGTAGACTGGGTGGGCCAAGTGGTCCTTTTCTGCTGACAATATCTATGTTTCCGTGTCCCTGTCTTCTGAATAATTTGACTCTGTCCAAACTCTCCTCGTAGTTCTCGTCCCCTAAGCTGCTTATCTGCTTTATGGCCCTGTGCTGGGCCATCTTGATCTCTTCAGGGTCCTTTCATACCATGGTGGCCAGAGCTGGATGTAGCACCCAGGGTATGTCCTAAACTAGGCCATGCACGAGGAAGGGGATCACTGCCCTTCACCTGCTCCTTTTCCCTCCCAAACGTGAAATGTGTGGGATACTAGTCACTCAGAATGGAGGGTGGGGAGACATAAGATGTGGGACAAATGTCACATGCATCAAACTATGTTGTCCTCTGCTGGTGCCCACTTGTTTTTGTTGAGGGCCACTTACTGGAATTTTTTGCCTGCATTGCTGAATGTTATGCCTGAGGGGCTGTACCTAATACGTGGGAAATCATTTTTTAATACAACCTAGCAAAATCGCATGCTCATCTACAATGAAGAGGGCCTCAAATCCACCACAATGCAAGTCACAGTTTGTATCATTAGAATCCTGATTTGAATTCACAATGCATTGCTGTGGGAATGACTATAATGCCACAGGCTGTGGAATAATTATCAGAAGCAAATGACTCAGAGGGCCAAAGATCCTATTTTCTTTCAAATGTCCATAATGATACTCAACGGAAAGGATTGCCATTCTGATTTCTCTATGAATATTTGGGAATTGAGTTCTGCTGAAACCAAGTATGAACTTCTGTGCTGTTGCCTGGAGCACTTATTTAGTAATTAAAAAAATAATGACAAGCAAGGATTCTATTACAGGAAATAACACCAATCAAACTTTACTACAGTTTTGAAAATGTCACAGTGGAACTAGATGTGAGAACTCCAGGGGCTGTGAATGTTGTGTATCTGGACTTCAGTAAAGCATATGGTACTGTAAGGCAAGACAAGGCAATGCTTATTTATAAAGCACATGTTCCTGAACCTCAGGGTGATCCTCAATCAATACAGAATAAATCATACAAACTACTTTAAAATTATAAATATTAACATTACAGTATTTACAAAAATCCCATTAAAAACTATCTTGGTACGCTGAAGTGAATACATAAGCTGCATACCTCTCAAACTTTTGTCCTCCAAATGTGGAGCATTGCCCCTCAAAATGTGGAACAAATGAGCAAAATGTGGAACACTTAATCAAATCTTTACCTAAGAAGCTCAGAACACTGTTAAAATGTTTGCATGTATGTTCAGAAAGTCTGTTATTAATTGAATAATATATTTTTTGCATCATTCACTATAGATTTTTGCTTTAAAATGTTAACACTGAATGTGGGACAAGTCCTCACAATGTGGAACAGGGAGCTTTTGTGAAGTAAAATGAGGAACGTTCCTCGTAATGTGGTACAGTTGAGAGGTATGATAAGCTGTAAGATATAAATAAGCCTGTATTGGCTAAGTGGACGGTCCCAGGTAAAATATTCCATAGCAGAGGAGCTGCCATGCCAAACACTCTGTTTCCAGACTGCTTTAAATGGGAACTAGGGACCATGAGCAGATCCATATCGGAGGAGTGAAAAAGCGAGTAGAATGGTAGACAACCAGATCTTTCAGGTAGTCAGGACTCAGACAGTGTAGGGCCTTAAATGTCATCAAGCAAATCTTGAAAGTGATGTGCCACCGCATAGGCAGTCAGTGCAGAGTGCATAGGACTGGTATGATATGGTCACTCAAAGAAGTTCTCATAATCGGCCAGGCCACAGCATTCTGGACCAGCTGCAGGCACCGCATCAAACCTCCACATAGCTCTAACTACAGAGCGTTGCAGTAGTCTACTAATCATTTAACTGATGTGCTTTTGTGCTACCTTTTAGTGCTCTGTTGAGTGAAGAGCAGGTTGTCACCTGTGAACAGTTTAACTTGGTCCCTGACTGATTCCCATTTCCCCTGCTCTGGTGGGGAAGGACAGGTGGATTGGGGGTTTGGAAGCATTTCAACAAAGACTAAGGTTGTTATTAAACCCTTTCAGGAATGCTTACTCATTGGACTGCCTGTGTCAGCTGCACACTTTCTTGTGATCCCTTCCATGTTTGCACACAAAAGTAATTAACCACTGTGCAAACTTGAGTATCCCCTGAAGGCACAGCAGTGATTGCAGGTGATGTCTGGAGGCAGACATCGGAGACAAGAGTATTGTGGGTGAGGACTAAGAGGCACCCTGGGAGGAACTGGAACAAGGTTTGGGGTCCCCCTGCCTGGTTCTGATTTGCAGAGCTCTGCCACTCATCAACAGGCAGGAGATAACCAGACCTGCTGACTCGTCTCTTCCCCTTTGGCCATTCTCAGTAATGCTAGGCCACTGAGGAATAAAACTGCGTTGATTGAAGTTTTCATTGTGGACTCCTCATTTGATCTTGTTTGCTTCACAGAAACCTGACTGGGTGGATGATGCTGCTTCCATTTGGGAGGCACTGATCCCAGGTGGGTATTCTTTGGTGCATTACCTGAGGCAGGAGCATGGGCACGGGTGGCCATCTGCTTTAGATCCACACTGGAACTCAAGGCATACCCTATGGGTATGACCAGATCCTTTGTATGCGTGGCTGTTAGGAGTGAGCCAGCTGCTGGTTGCAAGGTCATTCTCATGTACTGGCCTCCAGGGCACAAGAATGAGTTCTTGCAGGAACTGGTGGATCATCATGGCTGGCCTAGTGCTTGACTTTACCAGAACTCTGTTACTGGAGGAGTTCATTGCTTGGATCAATGGCGAATCGTCAGGTTGGACAGCAGCACCTCCATTTGATGCTTTCAATGGTCCTAGCACAGGCAGTTACCACTGGAACCCTCCTGCACAGCCATGCCTTGCTTCTGGTCTTCTTGTCGGTACTTGACATTTGTAGTGTCAAGGTTGATCTGGTCATTTGATTGAATCATCATGCAATGTTATTCCCTTGGGCCCCCCAACCCCACCGTTTAATCCCCCCCCACTGCAAGTGGTACAAAACTGCTGTAAACAAAATCTTTTGCTTTATTAGTCGTCTGGTGGTTGCAGCAACCCAGGGTATTCTTACAATCGGTTACCATGCAGGGAGAGGACTGCTGGGTAAGGGGAGCCTGGTAGTCACATCCAGGCACTCTGAGTTGATTGGTATGGTATGCAGTAGTAACAAGGACTTGTCTTGCTGTTAAATTAATCTTTTAAATTAATTTGATTAAATGCTACAGAAGCCAAGCAAGCTATGGGCCTGGGGAGTGAGATGAGAGTGATGGACTGATTTATAGACTGGGGACGGGAACAGAGTTGCTGTGGGGGAAGCCTAGCTGAAGCTTGTAGGAGAGGGGGCATTCCTTTCTGTGTATGGGGTGTTTGATGAAGTCACCACCAGCCGACAATCACTTCTTGCTCATGCGGACATGCTCATTCTTTGGACCAGATACAACGTCAGTCATCTAGCAGGGTGATCCACATTGGAACACAAAGTAGTGAACAAAGTAAGGGAATGTCCCTACTGACAGAGACCTTTAAATACCTCAGGGTAAATAACGTACAAGAGGGAAGTATTTTTCCAAAGAAAAGGTGTTCAAGAACAAGGGGATAAACTATGACGCTGCAGGAGGTAGATTCAGGAGAGATATGAGGAAGTACTTCTTCACAGAAAGAGTGGCGGATTCTTGGAGCAGCCTTCCAGTGGAGATGGTGGGGGCAAAAACAGTGGTGGCATACAAGAATACATGGGATAAGCACAAAGGAATCATAGTGGAAAGGAAAGGGGGAGGGGTAAGAGCTGTAGATTGGGCATGGTCTGCTGTAATAGTGTAGGTAGGGAGAAATGAGCAGACTGGATGGGCCAAGCGGACCTCATCTGCCATCAAATCCTATGTTTCTATTGTTCGTTTGTAAGTCCCCCATTCTGGGCTTACCTTATTTTGTGGGCTCCTGTTTACCCTCTTCCTCACCACCTTACATGGCCCAGGTTCTGGTCAGCCCCAAACTCTCCATCCAGCCCCAAAGTGTTTTCCATCATAAATTGGGCTGGTGGAGTAATAATAATAACAATAATAACTTTATTTATAAAGCACCTTTCAAAGTCAAGGCACTGTACATAAAATAAACACATACAAATACAACATTAATATTCCATAAAATCCCATTAAAATAGCATTAATCCATAATAAAAATTTCCAAAACAGCAGCATAATATTAATGGCTTAGCTATCAGCTAACATTGTTAGGGAATGCTAGCCTGAATAAATAGGTTTTGAGGGCTGATTTGAAGACACGGAACTGCTGCACTGCTTCCACACGAATGTGCGAGCAGTGGTCCACTCATGAGCTGTAACGCATTTCAGTTTTCTCACCACTGCTGTAGTGCAACAAAGGCTCCCTCCATGCTCCTGGACCCCCAGATCAGCTAATCAGGGACTGGAGACACAGGGGAGGCAATGGAGGAGCCCTAAAATTATTTATTTGAAGAGCTCCAATAAAAAGCACTTGAAGACTTGCTTTTTAAATATTAATGAGAGCCTTTAAATATTAGTGAGCATGTCTCCTGCCTAGGGGGGCAGTGTTTTGGCAGCAGCGACAGGTGGGAGGTTGCTTTAAACTTTGATACTGCATCTGGAGTAAAGGGGAGAGAGGCTACTAATGACACTGGGGGAATGAATGTTCAGACATCGTAATTATAGCTGTAACAGACTTATCAAGTGGGGCAGGTAGTTTTGGGAAAAATTTAAACAAACATGGCAGCCCCCATGGACTACAAAAGCAAGGGACTGCTGGGAGTAAGGTCAGAGGACAGGTTGGAAGCCTGGGAGGACTGCAGCCAATCAGGGAGCCAGGCTTGTGCAGAGGACTTTTTGGGAGTAAAAGGAGAGACAATTCTTGGCACCCAAATGGACCAATAGGGTGTCAAAAGTGCCAAATTAATATTAATTTGTTCAGCTGGACAACTGCTGCAGCCAATCAGAAGGGGCTGTTGGAAAACTGATAAAAGGGACTGTTTTGCCCACCCAAGGGGACTCTGGAGTGAGCAGCCAGCAAGTGCAGAGAGCAGAGATACTGCTGTGGGCTTGCTAGCCCCAAATGCCTTGCTCTTTGCCCAAAGGCCATGCCTGACCTAGTGCTGAACAAGCTGTAGAGCATCTGGAAAAGAGCATAGCCCCTGGGAAAGGAACTGGACTGTGTAAGAAGTTCCCAGGGTGAGATTTTCGAACGAAATCCTGCTCAAAGGCTATTCCCTAATCAGGAAAGATAGACTGAAAAAAAAAAGAAGGCGGCTGCCTCTTCTTTGTATCAGAGAGACTTTTGTTCACTGAAATTCACCTGGATTTTGATACCACCTTGCTCGAATCCATCTCCATTAATTTAATTATAGGAAAAAATAAAAATTCTAATTATCACTTCTGTCTACCGACCAACTCCACCCCCCCCCCAACACCATTCTCTGAGCTTGAATCCCTCACATCTTACAAGTCATCCTTCCCAAGTAATAGGGAATGGATTATTTTAGAGGATTTCAAACTAAACTTCTTGTAGCCACCCCTACCAGAACAAATTATAAATCTGGTTACAGCTCCACCATTGACTGGATCATTGCCTCAAATCCCTTCAGATTGACACCCTCGGGTGTTTTTCCTGACTCCATCAGTGACCACTGTGCTGTTTTCTGTCACTAGTAGGCCAGAGCCCCTAAATCTGCTCTGAGCTACATTTTCACAAGACAATTTAAAAAAGCTAACTTAGAGGAACTATCTCTTGCTTTTAAGTCAACAGACTGACTGATCCTTCACATCAGATATAGAAAACATTGACATTGCCCTAGATGACTTCACCAAAACTTTTAATGACATCTGCAACTCCCTCATTCCCAAAAGGAAGATTAGGGCATATGGAAGATCAAATGAGTGATTCACCCCAGACCTCTTCAAACTCATGTGTTGCAGAGGTAAACCTTGGGCTAGGTACAGGAAATCACCTTCTCCCACTCTCCTCCAAGAGTATAAAACTCTCTGCAATAAATGCAAATCTGCAGTTAGAACTGCTAAAATCAACCACCTAAAAAACAGCCAACTATATAACAGAGCAAATTCTAAAAAACTCTGGGGGACCTTATGCTCCCTTTTGGGTAAATATAAAAACACTTCAGTCAGAAGGGAAATTGATGAATGACCCAAATTGTCAACTTGTTTAATTCCTTTTTCAGGGACCTTGGCAAGTATAAGACCACCCTCCCCTCAGACACACTCAAACAGTACCCAAATCACACACTTTCTCAGGAAGTTTCTCACCCCACTTTTTACTTCAAAGCTGTCTCTCCCTCTGATACTATCAAACTTATTAGACAAAACAACCCTAGACCCAGCACTGGTCCCGATGGCCTTGACTTTCGCATCCTTAAACTCATAATTAAGAACATAGCGGCACCCCTTACTATCATTCTAAATTTCTCTCTTTGTTCAGGTACCTTTCTGGTGGCCTGGAAAACTGCATCCATCAGGCCTCTTCACAAAGCTGGCTCTGAACAGGATGTAAGCAATTACAGGCCTATCTCACTTCTCCCCCCCTCCAAAATCTTGGAAAAAATAGTTCATTCTCAAATCACTGAGCACCTAAGCAAGTGTAACATCCTGACCGAGGCTCAACATGGCTTTAGGGTGAAACACAATACAGAAACAACCCTCATCAGTGTCACAAGCCCACTCAGCAGGTCGGTCCTCTACTCCCAAAGTGCCAACCTCCGAGTGCAGTCTTGTGAATAGTTAACAAAACAAGGTAACCCTCTTGTCTGTTTTTGTGGGTTCAAATCAACCTTTGGTCTCAAGTCTTGGAGGGATTCAAACTGTGAACCTCTTGCTAGCGTACCCAATGCACAGACTCAGATAATCTGTCTTCAGGGGGCCAGATATCTTTGCCTACGGGCACCTAACCAGGTGTACAAAAATGAACCCTTTAAAAACTTTAATAAAGACCTCAGATTATTCTTACCTTTCCAGTTTGGTATCACCATTCAAGCTTATGCCTAGTGTCAGTGATAACCATATATACTCTGCTTGTAAAGGAAAGAAATCAAAGACAGACCAAGTAAGCTCTAAAAAGAGTTTTACTAAAATAGATAATAATATGTAAAACATACAATACAGAACTATTATATCACAAGACATACACATCTTTTAAAAGAACAAGGTTTTAAACAGTGCAATTCCTACTACGGTAATTAGATTTGTCTCTCTTTCTAAATACCTGTTTAAAGTGCTCATAGATGTTTCTTTGTCAGAGCCTAGATAAAAGTGTCTCTGAAGGAAAAACAGAATAATGTTTAAAAGCTGGTTTTCCCCACCTATTTTGCATGAGGTCACCTAGCTCCTCCCTGTCAGAATATATATAAAAAATATATCTATATAAAAAAACAGGATGTCTTTTCCAAGTATTAAATTCTGCAACCTCAGCATGACTCATGTTCTTCAAATGACATTTCTTTGATCTATTGATCAGTTTCCCCTCTCACATTTATGATTTTGCACCAGTTTACTAAACCTGGTTTCCTTCTCTTGAAATGTCATAAAGTGGATATGCCCAACTCAAGCTTCTTCCAGCCTGTAATTAGCTTCAGACCTTCCAGGTAACACCCTGTATCTAAAACCTGTGTGTGTGTGTGTGTGATTTCGCGTGCTGTCTCAGCATTTTCTCATGGCTTTCATCTTTCAGCTGAGACCTGGCGGGGGGGGTGAGCAAGATCACTCCAAGAGCACCAGATTTCTCAGCATCTCTCATGACAGACAGTCCATAACACATTTTTTTATTTTACAAAAAATCATACAGCACTCAGAACTGGCTGTCTACGTCACAGTCAGTTTCATTCAGGACATCTGCAAGGCCATGGACAATGGCCTGTACACGGGAGTGGTCTTCGTGGACCTTACCAAGGCTTTTGACTTGGTGGGCCACAACTTACTGCTATCTAACCTTGCTGCTCTTAATTTCTCTACAGAGACAGTCAACTGGTTCACCAACTATCTCAAAGTGCGGTTCCACAAGACAGTTGTCGATGGTCATCAGTAACCCGAATGCCATATTAAGCATGGAGTCCCACAAGGGTCAATACTTGGGCCCCTCCTCTTTTCTGTGCTTATAAACAACTTACCATCCATTTGCTCACAAACATCATCCTTTATGTAAACGACACCTTATACTACAAGGATGCAAACCCCTCTATCCTACTCTCCAATCTCCAATCAGATTTCAGCAACCTCCACATCTGGTTCACCTCACAGGGAATGGTTCTGAACTCCCAAAAAACTAAATGCATGGTTTTTGCCAGCACATGCAACCCCTCAAATTTCAGTTTCACACTCTGAGACAATGATGGCCTGGTCATACAGTGGGTGCATGAATTCAAATACCTCTGCCTCATACTCAACAAGCATCTCTCCTTCAGCCAACACATAACCCTTATAATCAACAAACTCCACCAGGGACTTGGGCTCCTTTACAGGATTAGGAAATTCCTCACCCCAGAATCAAGAAGTAGGCTAGCCTCCATCCTACTCTTGCCTGTCCTAGACTATGGCTCCATAATCTACTCCCCTCAGAGCAACACTGTCACATTCAGTAAACTCAAATCAACATACAATAATATCATCAGATTTGTGACTGGGCTTCTCTGCTGTACTCACAGCTGTGCTCTCAATGAGGCAATCCATTGGTTATCCCTTGAAGACAGATTCACGTGGAAAGCCTCTACTTTTCTCTATAAAATCCTCAATAATCATCTTCCTCGCAGCAACTCCTCTCTTTTCAAGAAGGCCTGCCCCATTCTCCAAACTAAGAGCTCTGCCTCGTCCCCTTTTTGGATCCCATACTGTGACACCTCATTGGGTCAAAGATCGCTTGCCTACGGGGACCCAAGCTTTTTAACATGCTTCCGCCTGACCTCGTTAGCAGCCTCTACCTCTGTATTTTAAAGTTTAAACTGAAGGAATACTTACTCAACAAGCCACCATGCAGCTGCCCTAGGTAGTATATCTAAGCCTTCTTTTCCTACTGCTTCTGAATAGCCTTGAAGGAGCCTTCCCAAACAACTCTGACATGTTTCCGCTGGGATTTTCACCTTGCTGCTCCTCATCCTTTTTCTCTTCCTGCCTACCACACTTTTTCTATATCTCCCTTTCATATCTTAGCTCTCCAGAGGGTCTACTGCTTTTCACAGTAAATTTATTTAAGTCTATTGTGTATATACTGATCTGATCTGCTGTTTATATTGTATCAGCTGTGCATGAACCATGCTTTTTTCTCTTCCCCAAGGTATATAATTATTTTACAATGTATGTTACTTTTTTCCAAATGATCTTGTTTGTTTAACTTTATCTTATTATCTGTATAGCTTGAACCATTGTTGTGTATACAGTGTGTATATTCCGCCTCTGTTACTACCTTACAACTGGATGCTTGTGGAAATGGGTAGTTTTGCTCTCATGCCTTTCCAGTATAAAATAAAAATGAAATGAAATGAAATTATTTAAACCTGTTTCTGAGTGAGTTTGCTGCCAAGAATTTGGAAGTAGCTGCTGAGAGCTGAACCTGCAGCTGAGTGAATTTGTCGCTGAGAATGGAAAGCTGCTGCTGAGATTTAAACCTGCTGTTGTGTGCAAGAAAGTTAGACTCCACAGCTAGTGTGAGAGATTGTTGAGATCTGCTGAGAGAGAGGGGGAAAGCGAGAGAGAGAGCTGACTGCCGTGCTGTGCAGAAAGAGCAGCGGAGTTTGGCAGTGAAAATCAGAAACTGTAAAGGTCGCAGCTTAATTCCACAGTATCTGCAACGGAGAAAAGTGTGTGCCAGACATCACTCTGGGTAACCACCAGCCTTCTCTGTACCCAGACCAAAGAGGAGACCACCAGAAAGGAAGACATCAAGAGGCTTGCCAGGTGAACACTGCATACAAAGGCTCTGGTAGTGAAGATTAGAAGGGCCTGGCAGGTGAAGACCATCTTTCAACATTTCTTTATCCACATGCTGCTTTGTGCACCAACATCTCCTATATCAGCACTGTACCATGAAACCAGTTTCTTCTACCCCCTTGAACCACTGAACTGTAAGTACCACAGGCTGTGGCTTTGGGGAAGTCTTTATTTAGCTAGCTAGCTAGTCAGACATAAGGGGGCTTAAGTCCTGGGCAGGACTGCACCAAGGTTAAAGCTGCACCCAGGCCTTCAAGTTCAAGTTAAGAATTGTCAATTTACAGTGGGGCCCTAACGAAAGACCCTTCACGTCAAATTCTACACCCCAGTGAGGTACCCACCAAAGAAACTGTATAGACTTTCTGGGCACTTGCCAAAGGAAAGAAGAGTGCACCCACAGGTGGGAGGTGGGGATTGTTTGGGGGGAGAATTGTTTAGCCAGTTGTTATTGTTGTTGTTGTTTATTTCCCCATTTTCCCCTTCCCTTCATACCTCTCAATTGTCTCTGATTATGAGAGACATCCCTCATTTTACAACTTAAAACTGCCCTGTCCCTCATCCATCCCTCATGGAAAAGGTGCTGCCCACACAGAGAATGTGCTGCAAATTCAAACTTTAAAGCAGAAATTCATAATATTCTAAGATGCTAAATCAAAAATAAACTTTATACAAGTAAGCACAATGGTTTTTGCAGTGTTCTGAGCAAGAATCTCCATATTTAAGCATGTGTCCCTCATTCTGAGGATCTGTGTCCCTCACAGTCCCTCATTTTGAATGTCCAAAAATGTCCATGTCCCTCATTTCAGTGATAAAAGGTTGAGAGGTATGCTTCCCTTACAACAAAATACTGTTGTGTTCATGTCAATTGCTGCTCTAGAGTGTTCCTGTACAAAAGGGGAATATCGTCAGAGTGCGTGGGGAACTGATTGGGGAGTGGCTAACGTAGTTTCCTTGGGGGGTGGTAACCTGCTAGTTGCCTACAGGTATTCTGTATCACTTCCTCAGGTGGAGGCACTGCACCACTTTACACCTACCTATCCTAACCCAGGATGGCCCCCTCGAAGGTGAATGCTGTGAGGACCTCGAGTGCCCTGGAACAGCCAAATGTGAGTCAAGGCGGTGTTACTCATTTATTTCAAAAGTTTCACCAGAAAAGACATACTCTGCTGGTAACAGCTTATTTCCAGATGCATCGTGGGGGAAGTGGATGAGGAACATCAATTTATACAGCAATTACTATATATATATATATATATATGTATATATATATATATATATATATATACACACACACACACACACACACATATACAGAGAGAGAATACAGCAATACAATTTAAACTGAGAAATAATCAAACTTTAAATATGAATCAGAATTAACACGTGCAGCGATAATGAAGGAACTAGTAAGGGGGAAAGGGGATGAGGGTCAAGCACAATTGCAGGAGGAAGGGAGAGAGGAATAAAGTCATGACGGAGAGACTTTTGGAGAAAGCCGAAGAGGCAGAGCAAATAAACAAAGTAAGGGAGGACTAAAGTTTAGGAAAGCAAACTGACCAGCTCTAGATTTCCTAGAAGCAATAGTGAGGGAATGGGAAGCAAAGTTATGTAAATGGTAGCAGGAAGTTGAGGGAGAGGATAAGAGGGAAGTAAGGTAGGGAGGAAGAGAACCAAACCAGAAATTAGATCTAAAAGAGTCACGGTGGGAAAGGCGCTGGCATCAAGAGAGGGGAGTGAAAAAGCAGAGCAGAATAAACAGTGGTAAGTATGTGGGGAAGAATCTAAAGCAAAATGACAAAAAGAGTTGAAAAGAGGGTCTAGTCTGACAAGGGAGGATTTGGGAGCTCCACTGTAGACTATGTCACCATAATCAAAAATAGGATAATCTTTAAAACAATCTCAAGGTGGATAGGAAGCAGGATACTCACTCTGTTCCTGTAGAGTGTACCAAGCTTGGGGTGAAGCTTTTGGTGAATGGCATCAATATGGACTGGGAAATCAAGAGGAATTAAAAGAGGAATATTTAATTTTCTATATTTAATTTTCAAAATTCTATGATCCATGGATTCCTTAGCAGCCTGCAGCCACTAGACCACCATCTGGATAGTAAGTCACATAAGGTAAGGAGAGGGAGATGGGTGGGTGAGGGGTAGGGCTATTCTCCTGGTCCACTAGGGCGTCCATTGGGGGGTATCAAGGGGGAGGTAAAGGAATGGCTAAGATGTGATGAGGCCAGGGACCCTATCCCAGTTAGAAAATTGTAATGATGTTTAGAACAGCTCTGCTGTGACAAAGCTCCTTATATGCCTCCTTTTGGTGGGGTTATTAATGTTGTCATGGCATTCAGGTAACCAGACTTTGTAAGCCTAGCTGGTTCCCTCTTAAGGTGGGAAATATGTGACAGGGTAGGGATCATCTGGCTCCTGGGAGAGATGAAGTTTCTCTTGCAAGGTCTGTGGACCTGTAAACCAAGTAGGGATATCCCATTTTTCTAAGTTATTGTAACAGCACTTTTCTAACTTTTCCTTAGCTGTCCTATCTTTTCTTTTCCTGGCTGTGGGATGGCCACTCACAATCACCTCTTCCCTCTAGATCTTTCACTGTTCTTCTCTTTGCATTGCAGACATTTTCTTTACTGTGCATATTGGTGGTTTGCATAAATGAACCCCCCTAACAAAAAACCCTAACGCAAATGACCTTGTGCTAGCTGAAATACAGCCAGTCTGGTTGTATCCCTGCCCTAGCAAAGATTCAAGAGCGACTCGTTCTCTCTCAGCTCTATCATTATCTCGATTCTATATCCTTTTTTACCCCCTTCCAGGCCGGTTTCAGGAGAAATCACTCCACCACCACCTCCCTTCTTCGTCTTACTAATGCAATCCTCACGGGAATGGATAAAGGAGAATTAACAGCTGCCATTTTCATTGACCTAGCGAAGGCTTTCGACACAGTCTCCCATCCCTTGCTGCTGGCTAAACTTACCCAAGCAGGACTGTCAAAAAACGCAGTTGACTGGTTCTACTCCTACCTGGCTGACAGGTCCCAATCAGTCTGCATTGGCTCGGCCAGATCCACCTCACTCCCTGTCACCAGTGGTGTCCCCCAAGGGTCTGTACTCGGCCCGCTGCTGTTCTCTATCTTTCTTAATGACCTGCCTGCTGCCTGCCTACAAACATCTATCCACATGTATGCTGACGACACGGTGCTGTTCGCCTCTGGCACATCCTCTAGTGCAGTGACAGTCTGCCTACAGAAGGACTTTGATTCCGTCCAACGTTGGTTCACCTTAAACCAGCTGCACCTAAACCCTAAAAACAATCTCCCTCACCTTGGCTCCTGGTCCAAAATAGCTACGACTCCCGCTCCTCCCTCGTTCTACACTTTGAATAGCTCCCCACTGAAGGCCTGCACCTCCTATCGTTATCTTGGGGTCTGGCTAGACCAGCATCTTGACTTTTCAGTGCATATCGATGCACTGCACAAAAAATTGCAACCTATGTTGGGAGCCCTCTACCGGAATAAAAACTGCATCTCTCTACGCACCAGACAAGCAATAGTGCAAAAAATGATCCTTCCTGTTTTTGATTACGGTGATGTCGTCTACTGCACCGCACCCCAAACTTCCCTAGCTAGGCTGGATCCCCTTTTTAACTCTTTTTGCTGCTTCTCGTTAAACCTCCCTCCCAATACCCACCACTGTGTCCTCTACCAAGCCCTGGACCTCCCGTCTCTTCATAACAGAAGACTGCTCCACTGCGCTAAAACCTCTGGCAAGTTCTGGTCACATACCCTCCCCTCCTACCTGTCTTCCTCCTTAGCCACCCTCTCTCCTCCTACTTATGCTCTTCGAAATATCGATGCAAGGCTCCTACATATCCCCCACAGATCCACCCAGTCAGGCCAGGCTGCTTTCAGCTTCAGGTTGCCCAAACTATGGAACTCCCTGACAGCCGACATCAGACATTCCTCAAGCACTCCTCAACTGAATGCTCTTCTCAGACTGCACTTCGCTACCAACTGCAACTGTAACCTCCCCCTTAGTCCTCCCTCTCATCTCCATAATCCTCCCAGTTTGCAGCAACCTATTCTATTACTAACTTGTATTTCTGCTCCCCACATGTCTGGTAGCACATTTAATGATTAAGTATCTATAACTGTACCTGTAACTGTACTAAACTGTCTCACCTACCGCTGTACTCTGCCAATGTATGTTCTTGTTCTGCTGTAACCCCCCTACCCCCAGGACGCATCTGGAATCGAGCAGTACTCTGCTCAGCATGCCTTCCTGGTAAATCTCTTAAATAAATAAATAAATATCCTGCTGCTGTTAGCAGTATATCAGTGCTAAAATGCATACTAAGCAATGTGCTGAATCCTTGTAAAGTTAAGTTGTTTTCTGGCCTGAACAAACAATTGAAATGCAGGTACAGACACTTGTGCTCCCTCCCCCCCAAATCTATACCTCAGCAAAAGAATATACAGTTTCTGCTAAAACACCCTGCCAGATAACAGCTATTTCAAGCACTTTCTGTTTGTGTTTTTTATTTTAGCAGTGTTGTAAAGAAAGAGGAAATTATGTCTCTTACCTACTGCTTGCAGGTGTCTGGTGACTGCATGCAGTGGCTGCTTAGGGTGGGGTCGGACTCATTTCCAGATTACTAATAGTTCCTACAGGAGGGCTGTCCCTGGCCACAGGGCAGTGATCAGGGTGGGACTTAAAGGATATTTACATATATAGCTGTTACACCTGTTACACTAATGCTATAAAGTGCAGAATATCAGCCTAAGAGGTCCATGCCCAAACTACTATTTGTGTGCCTGCTTTGACTTTGTTGTGCCATTTGTACCTCTGTTTCAAAGCCTAATTGGATGAAGGGGCAGATCTAGTGATCAAAAGGGTAGTAATAAAAACTGCAAAGGAAGATAGGGAGATCAGATCTGCTCAGTAGCTCTCAAACCTTGGCAGAGGTAAGATCTCAGTCCCTCTCCTGCTGCTTCTAGGAATGGGTGGATTATGGGAGATCCAGATGTGAAGGCCTAACAACTGGAACAAGGGGAGATTGCTACTTCTATGTTCACTGGTCACTATAATTCTATTCTGCAGTTGAAGGTGTGATGTACTTTAAAGTTATTTACCTTTTATTTTGAAATATTTTGAGTTTGATTTTGCCTGATTACGAGCACTCCTTGAATAAAACCACACTGTGGTGTGTTGCACCACATAATCTGTGTACTCACCTTCCTTCTGCACCCTCAACCCCACAACATTAGGCAAGATTTGGACTTTTGGACTTTAATGTGGAAAGTTCAGATTTCAAAAAAAGCTTGAAATGTAATTAATCCAGTTCCATTCGGTGGATTCCAAGCAAACAAGTTTGGTCCTATGATGCTTGCCCAAAACAGTGCTCTATTCATTAACAGCTGGCACTTTAAACCTCCCACAGGCTGACTCTGTAGTGACAAATCAACCAATGGGAATGCAGTTGACTACCCCCTCCTTCATACCGAGCCATTAAGTCACTCAGGCTCACTATCTGAAAGCCATTCAAAGTGGGCCAGCAGCAGCCAATCAAAGTGTAAGCCCCCCCTCTCATTTCAGAGGGGCTTATGCTCACCTTAGGGACCCCACCCCTTCCTTTTTTCTCCTGGAGCGTTAGTCCTTTTAGTGCTCTGGTGGAAGTAATTCCTGCTGTCCGCCACTTGGGGACAGCAGAGAAGTGGGTCTGTATATATAATATACCACACCACTATATTTAGGATTATGAAGGCACTTCTATGTTAATGTCAAAATTTTGCGCATTAAGAACTTTGGACCCGTTGAACTGATTTGCCTGAAATTTGGTATGCACAGTGGGGCATGGTAGTTCTCTTGATCGGCCAAATTTCATTTCGGTCAGACTGATGGTCTTTGCGCACCAAAGTGCTGAAAAATGCACTTTTTGACAGTTTTGGAAGCAGTTTTGGGGATTTTGCCTGTGGTCCTGCACGGCTGTTGTGTGGTATGCCAGTCTGCAAGATGGTTCATCTGAAAGAGCTTCAGTGGCCGAACATGTCGCTTTTTGTCTGGTGAAAAAATATTAAGGCATTCAAATGTTATGGCACTTTTAAGCTCCCATTATAAGTCAATGGGAAAATTTATATGGTTGTTTTGCAAAGAAAGAATGGGGTTTGTGCCATCTTGTCCCACCTTACGGTCAAAGAATTTGTAGCCTTGCAGTCGAAGAATCTTTGTCCCCGAGAATCCTTTGATCACGAGGTCCGCCATCTTGTTTTTTAAATTCTGTCAGAAAAAATCAAATATCTTGGCTCAGGGGGTCACTCCTTAAGTAAAACCTGCATGGGTTTTATTCAGGGGGCCTCAATCTATCGATCCATGCCTTTGGTTTCATCTAAATGGTCAAAAAATAGAGTTATAATGTTTTAAATTCTTTGATTGTAACTCGCTAACGATCTTTGTTCGCGAGCCTGCAAATTCTTTGATCACGAGATTCTTTGATCGCGATCTTGCATCATCAGGTAAAAATACAATTTTCTCAGCTATGGGGTGGCCTAGGAACACAAATGAGGATGGTTTTGCTCAGGGGGATTCATTCTATTGAGGCATGGTGGTGGTATCATGTAATTCTGCCTACAACTCGAGTTTCACCATTTTTATTCTTTAATTGTGAGCCTACAAATTCTTTGATCGCGAGCCTGCACATTTTTTGATCGCAAGATTCTTTGATCAAGATCTTGCATCGTGAGGGAGGGACAAGATGCCCCTTTGAAAAATTCAAATTTCTCAGCCCAGGGGTGGCCTAGGAACACAAATGAGGGTGGGTTTTGCTCAGGGGGCTTCGTTCTATCGAGGCATGATGGTAGTTTCATGTAATTCTGCCTAAAACTCGAGTTTCACCATTTTTTATTCTTTGATCGTGAGCCTGCAAATTCTTTAATCACGAGCCTGCAAATTCTTTAATCGCGAGGTTCTTTGATCACCATCTTTGATCACGAGGGAGGGACAAGATGGCCAGATTTTATAATGGAATAGATAGGCCAATTTTCACAATCTTTAAGTTTAAATATCTCGGAAAGGGTTTGGTCTTTTTACTTGACATTTGGAGGGTGTTGAAGGCATGTCCTGTACATGTGAATTATGGTGTTTACGTGTTGGAGAAAATATTTTTTGCAGAGATATTGCATGACACAATTTACGTTTTATGTACAGTGTTTTGCATTGTGGTGGCACCTTGAAATTGATAGGGTACCTAGCCTTAGTGGCATGGGTGTACTTTTCAGTTGTTGTGTCTATAAAATGTCAACAGGTGCGGAATTCTGCAATTCTAATGAATGAAAATCTCAAACTTTAACATGTTATATCTCGGACATGGTTTGGTCTTTTACATTGAAATTTGGAGGGTGTTGATAGTAGAGATACGTTTACAAGTTGGTGAAAGCACAGGACCCGAAGGGCCCGCACTCCCACCAATTTCCGCAAGTTCCTACTTTTCTATTTTTTCTCAAAAAGTAAGGAAATTCTATGCAAAAAACTGCGTTAATGCATCATTTAGGGTTAAAACACAAAAAAGTCAGGAAATGAAAAATCTTTAGCATTGCCCCTCCACCCTCGTGAACCCGCCAATCATCCCAAGATTGACAGATGACAGGGTGTGTCATTGGGGTTGTGAGGCCTAAATGTTGCCCGATTCTTGTTCACTGTTGCCTCTCAATATGATTACACAAGATATGAGGCAACATTTAGGCCTCACAACCCCAGTGACACACCCTGTCATCTGTCAATCTTGAGATGACTGGCGAGTCCAAGGGGGGGGAGGGGCAACCCTAAAGATTTTTCATTTCCTGACTTTTTGTGTTTTAACCCTAAATGATGCATTAACACAGTTTTTTGTCTATATATATATATGTGTGTGTGTGTGTAATAGATAAACCACTCTAAGGTATGCGGTCAAGCTCTGATGTATGCATGCCTTGGTGTGCATCAACCTATTAAGGCCTACCTTAATATCTCCTTCTCCTGCTGAAAGGACCCTTACTGATAGGAATGTCTACAAAGCAAGGGATACCCTACCATTATTGGCCCAACAGAGGGCTACTCCTGTCCGTTATGTATATCCTGTCCCTCCTCTGGGTTGACAGGCTTATTAGCACAGACGACCCAGGCTGCAGAAGACCCCCACAGACTGATACCCCTTCATACTCTCATTGGCTATGCTATTCCCCCCAAAACAGACTCCTATCACTCTTGACAGCCCACGAATTTTACAGGAAAGGCATTTGGCACCATACTTTCCTCTTCGCAAAGTGAACACTCAGAATGGAGCTACTCCCTCTCCCCTGCCCCCCTTCACTCTGCCTCACTGCTGCCCTCCTGCTCATCGCAGGAGATATTCAACCGAACCCTGGACCCCCTCCTGACAACCTACTGATTTCCTCACCACAGGACCCTCAATGGGTGTCCTCGAAGGGCATGTGGATTGCACATATGAATATATGCAGTCTGTGACCCAAGATGCAGGAAGTACAAGCCTGGTTGGATCTGTACAACTTAGATGTCCTGGCCGTATCAGAGACCTGGCTCAAACCTCAAGTACTCTCACATGAGGTCGCTGCCCTTGGGTACCCCTCCTTCCACACAGACAGGGCAAACAAAAGAGGGGGAAGGGTCTTAATCTACGAAAAAGACACCCTGAACTCACTGCAGGTCAACCTGCAACATATTACCAGCACTGACAGTGAATCTGTCTTCATACGCATCACCCTTTGGGTGTGTATACAACCCACCTAAGAATGCTCTCTTATCCCTGGAGTCAGTCCTAAAGGACATTGACGAGGAGGTCTCCTCTGAGCTACTCATCTTGGGGCCAACCTGAATTGGGCCCCGAATGCAAACCAGTCACTTAAAGGAATGATACAAGAAGCAAATCTTGCACAGGTGATCTCAGGACCTACAAGACTGAACCACAAAACAGGGAATCACTCCACCCTCCACTGGGCGCTGGTGACCAACCCCTGTAATATCCAGGCTGCAGGCACCCTAGCTGATGCCCTGAGTGACCACTCCACCATATTCTGTATCTGGAAAAATAGGGCTCCCAGATTCCATCCGAGAATCCTGGCAGCACGGGATTATACCCACCTATCACCCGAACAACTCTCCAACTACCTTAACAGCATAGACTGGAACCCAATCAAACTCCTTCCCTCTCTGGACAAGGCAGTTGCATTCTTCCAGAGAACACTCAACACGGCAGCCAACCTATTCGCCCCCATGAAGAAAATCCATACTAAGGGAAGTTGCTATAAGTGGATCACCCCCCTTCCCCATTGAAGGCCCTAATGAAAAACCGTGACAAGGCCTGGAAAAAAATACAAGCTCTCTGCCCAACCTGCTGACCTGGTGAGCTACAAAACTCTCAGAAACAGGTGTAAGCTGGCCATCAAAATGGCCAAAACGGAGTACGTCACGCAACTTCAGGAAAAGAATCTAGGGAACCCTAGACTTTTTTTGGCCCACATTAATGGGTTACTAAAGGGGAGTGGCAAGTCCGAACTTGGCCCCATCGAGGTCAACGGACAACTAATACATGACAACCCCATATCGCCATGTCACTTAACCACCACTTCACTAACTTAGACTCTTACAAGACTGGGCTACCGCCCCTCTACTCTGACCCTAACACACGGTCACTTCCTAACCTCAACTGCTCAACCTTCCATCTCAGACTGGTCAAACCAAAAGAAGTACTCTCACTTTTAATGACACTTAAAACTTTTGGTTCTGGGGGACCTGATGGGATTCACCGCAGGCTGCTGAAGGAAGGAGCCTTGTCCCTGGTCAGACCTCTGACCTGGTTCTTTAATCGATCTCTAAAAGAGGGTGAAGTCCCTGAATGGTAGAAACAGGCCCATGTGGTCCCTATCCACAAGGGAGGTCATCGGGGTTCTATCAGCAGTTACAGGCCAATCTCCCTGCTCTGCATCCTGGCAAAGTTACAAGACAGGCCGATCTATGGGCAACTCCGAGATTAGCTGGAGTACCATCAACTTCTGGCACCATCCCAGCATGGCTTCAGAACCCAGCATGGGACGGACACTGCCCTTATCAAATTCTCGACTGACGTACTCAGAAATCTGGATGAGGGGACCCCTACTGGTGTGGTCTTCATTGACCTATCCAAGGCCTTCAACCTGGTCAATCACAATCTGCTATTGACTAAGTTGGGCAACGTAGGTCTTGACAGCCATTCTCTAAGGTGGTTCAAATGCTACTTAACCGGTCACAAACAGAGGGTAAAATGGAAAGACTCCATTTCAGAGCTGCTCCCATTAAAAGAGAGTGTGCCATGAGGGTCGATACTCGGCCACCTCCTCTTTTCCCTTTTCACCAATGAACTGAGTGACCACTGTGGTGAGAGTTCTGTGGTCCAGTATGCAGATGATGCTGTTCTCTATCGACCCTCCACTAATCTGGGAGACCTCAGCCCCTTGCTCCAAGGTGACCTGAGTTCCCTCGAGAACTGGCTTATTAACAATAGAATGGTCCTTAACACGGATAAGACCAAGGCCATGCTGTTTGGTCCTAGATCCCTGGGACATGATAGAAAACAACACCTACACCTTACCTCCACGTTGGGTAGTAGCCTAGAGGTAGCGGCATCACTAAAATACCCTGGCCTTACCCTGGACCAGGGTTTCACCCTCAAGAACCATGTGGACCAAGTTACCAAAACTGACTGAAAAAACAGTTGATACCTGAAGCAAGGGTCTCCATCGCCACCAGTGTCCTCCTTCTGACAATTACCTATGCGGCCCCAGTAGTCCAAGGAGTAGCAAGGCTTGAGATGAACAGACTCCAAGCCCTGAACAATAAGGTGGCTCGGTTCGCCACCCAGTCAAATACCAGGAATCACCACTGAGACATGCTATCCCAGCTAAACTGACCCTCTTTTGACGCCCTTCTACACTACCCTCTGCTATGCCAAACCTTCAAATTAATAAGCTCAACTCCCCCTCCCAGCCTATCTGGACTTATTGCACTAAAGACTAATCCCCGGCTCCTCCGCACAACAGATCGCACTCTCCTAGCTTTCCCCAGAGTAAGAAACAAGGCGGGAGGCAAGTCTTTCACTCACACTGCACCCACCCTGTGGAACTCCCTCCCTTCAGGGTGCAGGAAGCACCTTCTATCAAAAGTTTCTGCACTAGGCTTAAGGCTCACATGATTGCAACTTCCAAATGCTGCTGCTAGGACTCCAGGGACCACCTCACGGTCAACTGAATCTCACAGTCCTATACTACCCTCAGAGAGTAAGTCGTATTCTGCAATGTGGCTCATGCCCTCCTCTTTCATTTTTCGTGTCTATTCACATACTCTGCTAAACTCCTGTACCCACCACAAATGCACGTTTCTCTGTACATGTAACCAGCTGACCATATAATACTGTATAACTTGTATCATACTGTATAATTTCATTATCATACTGTGATATTTACCAATGTTATGTAATCCCAGGTCACCCCTGAAAAAGGGACCTCCGGGGCCCAGTGGGCTTACCCGGTCACCAAAATTTAATAAATAAATAACTAAATTATAGTTAGGCTTGGTCATATTATATGTGGGGGAAGGAATCAAGGCCACAGAGGTACTGGGGCACCTAGAAGAAAAGTAGATATTGGAGATGATGTGGGTCATCCTGAAGACAGGTTCCGGGGCCATTAGCTGTACTGGAGAAGTGTACAGACCTCCAGCACAGGTAGAGGAGTTGGAAAATGCACTTGAGGAAGCCATCATCAGAATGGCAAGTAAAGAGAGGTGCTGCTAGTTGGTGACTTCAGTCTGCAAGATGTGGAGTAAAACTTTCTAATGACAGCTTTGGCAAGGAGCAGGGCCATTCTTGATTCCCTACATGGGGCTTTTCTCAGGCAGCTAGTCAAGGAAGCCACTAGGGACAGGGTCGTGCTGGACCTGGTGCTTACTATCAGGGACAGCGTTGCAGACAACACAGTAGGCAGTCTCTTGGGTACCAGTGATCACAGTACAGTCTGGTTTAAAAATAAAGACACGAACAGAAGCAAATCACATGAGGATGAGGGTCCTGGACTTTAGGAGGTAGGATTTTAAAGATATAGGAGACTGCATCTGAAACTGTCTCGAAGCAGGGAGTTGCAAGGGAGAGTTAGAGGTACAGTAGGGAAAAATAAGGGAGGGCATAATTAAACCAACTTCTGTGTGAAGGAAGTGAGAAAAAACAGAATGAAAAAGAGACTGTTATGGCTGTCTAAGGAAGTGGCAAAGGTAGTGAAAGAAAAAAGTGTGTCATTCAGGAGGTATAAGGAAAAACAGAGGGAGGAGGAGAGAGGTACATCAAGTAAAGCAGAAAGAAGCAGCCAAGTCACTGAATGGAGCAAAGGCACAGACAGTAGAAAGGATCACTAAAGGTAACAAGACTTTCTTCAGATACATAAGTGAGAAGAGGAAACCAAGGGAAGGATAGTGGGGATTAGAAGGGTATAAGGGGGGGGACAGTACAGAAGAGAAGAAAAAGCAGACATCCTAAACAGGTACTTCTGCTTAGTCTTCAAAGTAGAGGGAAGGGGGAACAGACCACCAGGGAGTATCAGGAATAGGGGGAAGTGGAGACAAGTTCATTTTCAGAGGAAAGTCTGTAATAGACTTGCAGCTCTGAAGGTTGACAAAGCTATGGGAGAAGAAAGGATACACCTAGGGGCACTAAAAAAAATTCTGGCTTGTGCTAGCTGCCTCACTGACAGCCTTCTTCAGCAGCTCACTGGAAACAGGCATGGTTCAAGATGACTGGAGAAGGGCTGACATGGTCTGTCTACACAGGAGTGGCAGCAAGGAGGAGGCTAGCAACCGTAGGCTAGTCAGTCTTCAGTGGTGGGAAATTATTGGAACCCTACTGAAGGAAAGACTGGTAGAGTATCTTGACTCTGATGGGCTGCAAGACAAAAGGCAGCACATATTCATGGGTGGAAGGTCATGTCAAATAAATCTGATAGATTTCTTTGACTGGGAGACCAGAGAAATAGTTCAGGAGAGGGCAGTGGAAGTGCTCTAACTGGACTTTAGCAAGGCCTTCAACACTGTACCACACAGGAGGCTGATAAAGAAATTGAACCTCCTAGGGGTGGGATCCAAAGTGATGAACTGGGCAAAAAATGGGTTAGAAGATCAGAAACGGTGGTGGTTAATGGCACTCACTTTAATGATGGGACAGTAACCACTGGGGTACCACTGCTCAGTACTGGGACCAGTCCTCTTTAAGACATCATAGAGGACATTGCAGAAGAACTGGAAGGGAAGGTATGGTAAAATAAGGTGGATACAGGAGGGGGTGGTGAAAATGTGCAGGGAAACTTGGGGTGTGGTCAAAAGCATGGCAGTTGGGGTTCAATGCCAAAAAGTGCAAAAATCATGCACCTATGGCATAGGAGCTCAGAAGCTGAGTATAGGATGGGGGGAGGTATTGACAGTCACTAAATAGGAACAGTACCTTGCTCTTATTATATGTGAGAACCTCAAGGTGGCAGGGAAAAGTGAAAAAGCAATGGGTAGGACTAGTGTGATACTTGGGTGCACAGGAATGGGTACTGCCAGAAGGAGGAGGAAAGTGGTTTTGCTACTGTATCACTCACTGGTGAGATCCCACCCGGAGAACTGTGTACAATTTTGGAGACCACACTCAGAAAGGAAATATACAGGGTAGAGGCACTCCAGAGTAAGGCAACTAAAATGGTGCAGGGTCTGCACAAGAAGCCCTATCAGGAGAGACTCAGGGATCTCAATGTGTACATCTTGAAAGAGAGGAGACTGACAGGTAACATGATAAAGACCTAAATGTATATCACGGGTGAACAGGGTGCAAGGAGGGAGTCTTTCAAATGAGAAAGAGCACCAGGACCAGGGGGCATGCAAAGCTGCAGGGGGAAGTTCAAGAGAGATGTGAGGACATATTCCTTCACTGAAACAGTGGTAGACACCTGGAATGAGGAGGGTCTTATCTTACCCTTTAATGCTTAATGCAGAGTCAGTGGTGTGGTCAGTTTATGAAAGGACACCTTTAACCAGATGCTGATGGTGGAGGCCCCAGCAGGACATGGATGTCTGGAGGGCCTTATGGTTACACTAATAGTATTGCCTGCCTGAGCCTATGCCACTGTGTGCTGCATAAATATTTAAGCCGAGAATCTAATAATCAATAGAAAGGGGAAGACACTGGCTAAAATGTACTACATTGATCCGCAGTACAACTGAAGACTTTTATTTATTTATTTAGCTTTTGTTTACCAGGTAAGCACACTAGACAGTCAAGTGCCTATTTTCAGGTGCGACCCGGGAGAATACAAGGCAATAACAATTCAGAGACAAGGTACAGCAATCAACAAGGTATAGTCAGGTACAGGCAGTAACATACACAATGGCAAGTACAGAGTCAAGGCATGGCGACAACAGGAGGCAGTCAAGGAAGTAAACATGAAACTTGAACAAAAGGGCCTCTGAAGAGACTGAATGCAGATGATTTTGATTTTTGCAACTCACCATTGTCAGAGGAATAGTAAACATGAATTAGACAGAAGTTGGCCACCTGGACTCAAGTGTTTTCTATCCACAAGTGGGGTGTGGGGTGTGTTCGGAAGAGGAACACTGGATACCGAAGCAAGATCAGCAGTCATTCAGGGAGCAATCATGGCACCTGGTGCCCACTGAGATTAATGGTATACAGCAACATCTTCAGGAGTTGCTGTCAGCTGGAATTCTACAAACATCAGGGAGTCCCTATGCCTACCCCATTTTGGTCTGAGAAGAATAACACATTACAGATGTGCATGGACTGCAGGACTCTCAATAAGCATGCATACCAGATCAGTACAGTATCCCCCAGATTCAAGATACATTGGACTGCCTTCACAGTAGCTAATGGTTCTATGTGTTGGACTTGCACAGTGGCTGCTATTAGATCCCCATGACGAAGTTCAGTTGGTAAAAGACTGCTTTCATCTGCACTCTTGGATTCTGTGAGTCTCTGCATATGCCACAAGGTATTTCTGGGGCCCATCTTCCAATGCCTTAGGGAGAGGGCAGTGGGGGAAATGAACTTCCTAGAGTGCTTGGTGTACCTTGACAATGTTATAGTGTTTAGCAAAACTCTGGAAGAACACAAGAATCATCTTTTCAAAGTACTGTACCGAATGGAGGGCTCAAGCTATCCATGGACAATTGCTATTTTTTCCAAACCTTTGTAAAGTATGCAGGGCATATTGTGTCTACAGAAGGAATTCAAACAGATCCTAGTAAGGTTGAGTTCCTGTCTACCTGCCCAGAATTTCAAAGATCTGCAATGGTTTCTGAGTTTTTGTGGCTGTTATAGACATTTTGTAAAAGACTATACTCAAGTAGTGTAGCCACTGTTGAACTTGACCAAGGATTATCCCTACCAACTAGGCCTGGCAGCTGGGATGCAAGGATTGAAAGGAACCTTCAACCATCCTCAAAGTTAATGAACCTTTTGGCACTGTATTTGAGGTTGTTTGAGAAGAATCATTCAAAGAAATCATTTGCAGCCTAACTAGCTCACCTGTACTTATCTATGCCAATCCAGAAAAGCTCTGCATTCTGCACACAGACATTAGCCTACAGAATCCAGGGGTCATTTTGTACCAAGACTAACTGAAAGGATTGAAGTCAGTCAACCTTTGGCAGTTAGAGTCTGATGCCGAGTGTGCAAAATAACCCCGTGCACAAGTTGTAATTCCTTGCCCTCAAGTGGGCCATTGTTGACTGATACCACAATTATGTGTATAGGACTAACATCACTGTCAAAACGGACAATAATCCACTAACATACAGTATGTGCAAACCCCAGCCAAGTTGAATATAGCGGGGCATTGATGTTTGTCTGCTTTGTCTACCTACAATTACTCTGTGGAGTATTGCTGTGCCCGAATCATGTGGATACAGATGCTTTGTGTTGGTGTCCATTGGACTTTGACCCAACTAATTTGGAGTTAGTAAAGACACCTCAATCTGCCATAAGAGCCCTGTGCAAAAGCATTTACACTGATGAACAAGCCTCCATTACAAATGCAAATTGATTTGTAAATAACTTGGGGACCTCCAGTGACTGTTTACCACTAACATATTGTGGACACTTGTTCATGCAAAAAACATTTTTGCACCCTTTGACTTGGTTTGATCTTCAGAGGGAACAGAGGCAATATCTGGAGATGAGACAATAATGTGTGTGCTACGAAAATAGAAGGAAGTTTCAAAGGTTGGGCCTAAATGTGGGGTCCTAGAATTCTAATGGAGGAATAACCAAAGTTTATTTAAATATTTATTTTATTTTTGTTGACCAGGAAAGGAGGGCTATTAATTCTTTCTATTTTCAGCCTCGTCCTGAAAACGAGTACAGATTGTAATGAACTGAAATTGAACCAGATTAAGTTGGTGGCATTTTAGTGAATGAAGGAAATTGTTTGAGTACATGGGGAAATTTCCCTACTCTTTTGAAGAAGTGCCATGGGATCTTTAATGTCTACCTGAACAATCACCAGAACAGGTAGATGGGACCTTGGTTTAACATCCCATTTGGAAGACAGCACCTTAGGAGTTCAGGCCCCCCCCCCCCAAATGCTGCACTACTGTGTCAGTAGTAGGATTTTACCCCAAGTTCCTGGTATGGAGCTAAAAGTTACAACCTTCTGATCTTCTAGCCTCAGAGGTGAGTGTGTGATCTTCTGCTGAGCCAGTGATACCATTATATGTTAAAAGTACATGACAACTTACTATACAAGTAGACACAACAGCTGCATGGTTTCCTCAAACAACTGATGCTGCCTTTAAAATTCTGCTGAATGATGACGAAGGCCCTACATGACAAAATGGGGCATCTGGTAGTGGGAACGGACCCTAGACTTGGTCCATACAAGGGTCTATTGGCCCAAGTTGGAGAGTGATATTGAGGACTATTGCAAGCAATGTAATAATTGTGTGCAGCGAAAGACTTTGCTAAAAAATTCAGCCCCACTAACGAACACTAAAACCAGTGCACCCATTGACTGGGTCTGTATTTTCTTAAGCCTTGAGTCTGACTCCAAAATTATTGCTAACATCCAGGTGGTCACAGACCATTTCTCTTACCATACCTAAGCATATCTGACCAGAGATCAAAACGCCACTGTTGTCCACATACTCATGGACAAGTTCATAGTTCATAGACACAGAAACATAGAATTTATTGGCAGATAAGGACCACTTGGCCCACCCAGTCTGCCTGTCCTGGGGCACCAAAGCAAATAAACTTGGACCAGGGACAAAACTGCAAAAGCTGCTTGATAAGAGAAATGTTGTCTTTGTAGGGATTTATAAATCACAACTAACACAGTATCACCCTCAAGGTGACCCCAGACCAAGTGGTTCAGCCCAACCTTACTGAACATGACTGGCACCTTAGCTCCAAAGGAAAAAGCCAAGTGGCCCCAACAAGTCAGTGCATTGGTACATGCCCACTGGGTTCTCTCCATATTACCTGATGTTTGGCTAGGAAGCCAGACCACCTATTGACTTGTATTTTAGAGTCTCCACTGATGTAGCTCACACTGAAATGTATAGTATTCTGTACATAGACTCAAAGATTAACTGTATTTTGTTTATTTCTTGGTGGTAAGGATGGCTGGGAATAGACACTTGGCTAACAAGACATGGTATGACCGAAAAGTAAAAGCAAATTACCTCAAACCTGGGTACTCAGTTTGGGTGTGTATCTTGGCCCTGCCTAGCAAGCATAAATGGGCTGGCTGATGAAGTATGGATCCATGGATGACCCGGTGGCCCACACAGTAATGCAGGTTCTGGCCAACACATCAGACAGGGATGATGCATTCCAGGCAGCAAAGAGAGCCACCATTATTGACTGGTACAGCACCCAGCTTAGACTGTTCCCGGATGTGAGTTATGCTACCCAAATCAAATACAGTATAAGGCATACGATGGTGTGTGCGCAAGGCCCTGTGAGCTTGAGGGTCACACATCTTGATATTGCCTGCCCACATCAGAATAACATCTTGGGCAAAACATTTTTACATTCTGATCCTAGTGAATCAGGAAAACTTGTGGCCCGCATCGCCAATAAATTTGCCACCTGCACTGATGACAGCTAGATGGAGGAAACTTGAGGGTATGAATAAATGTGCTTAGTTTTTTTATGGAAGGCAGGGACAGTGGTGGTTGTGGGATGAGACACAAATATTTTAGTGACTGACACTTGATTGGACATACTGTGGATTTGATTTCTTTGGAACTGGTAAAGGTTCTATGGAATTTTGACTAACTTAATGCCCTAATGCAGGACTGCACCACACTGGCATTCCCCACATAGGAGGCTACACCTTGGGAGAACCCTCCCAATGGAGCAGAAGACAAGGAATGGTTTTCCTGCCTTTGCAGCCATCTGGCTTGGTGACTTATATGGGTTTTTCACTCCAGAGGCAAGCTCTGTGATGTTCTGTATTTGATTAATTTTTTTTGCCACAGAAGTGTTTGTCCACTTGAGCCAGATCCAGGGCAGCTGGTCAGCTCTGGCCCAGGGCACACATGACCATCCTGTTCCTCTCTCTCTATGCTGGGGCACCAATAACCCCATGGATCCCACCCCCACCCAGCAAAGCCAGGAGGGGGAGAACAGTCCCCCCCCCAGAGCAAGCATATCCAGACAGCCCACCGGCAGGAGCGGAAGGGTGGGTCAGTGTGTCTCATTTGGGTTCATGAAGCCCCTGATCTGCTTACATTTTCCTCCCCATATTTTCTCCTGCTGGAGCTGTGGTGGCATGGATGTTGCATACACGTGGAGGCACGCATGCGGTCCAGAACCATAACTCCCTCCACCCACGCAGACTGATGTTTTATCTCCCATGCATCAGTGCTACTAGCAGGCTTCCACCCAGTGGCAGCCAAGAACTGGGAAGGCACACCACCCCAATCTGAGAAAGGAGAGATGCCAGGCAGCCAATCAATCCTCTCTCAGCCCTTCCTCTCATCTGTCTGCCAGCAATCTGAGCTCATTCGTGAAATCAAGTTACTGGCAAGGGAAAATGTAAGGTGATGAGAGCTTCTTAACCCTCTTCACCACCAAGCCAGGTTATCAATTACAATTTGTCAGGGAACGGTCTAGTGTTGTGGATGGCTGAGATGCCCTACCTCCTGGGACACCAGCAACCCATGTCCACTCACGATCATGGGTTTCTGGGTGTCGGCTGAGCAAGAAAAGAACTGAGCACCCATTGGTTGCTTTCCTTTCTGAAAGAGGGGAATCTGCATGCTCCGCCAAATGACCGCCATCTGGTGGAGGCCTGGCAGATGCTGGGTGGGGGCAGCAGGGACAGGGCTGAGCCCCCTTCAGAGATGACCCTACTGAAAAAAGCTCTATGGAACAAAAATTCAGGGAATTTACAGCTCTTGATGCTGTTTACACCAGTGGTGGACAACCTGCAGCCCGCAGGCTGTATCCAGCCCCTGGAGGGTTAAGCTGCGGCCCCCAAGAACATTTCTGCCTTAAAAAATGCTTAAGAAAAAAACACTACACCTTTAAATCGCCAATCCTGCTGTCATTCCACTGCTCTTGCCACAGACTGCCATAATCTGATATAATTATTTCATTAACATATCATCCCCAACCATCCCCGATCACCAGTACACCTACAATTGTGTGCTAATTAGGTGTACTTGGCAAATTTAAAGCACTAGATTTGTGTAGGGATGAGCTGTGGAAGTGAAGCTGCACAGTTACAATCTGTTACTGACATGAGGTAGGATTTTGACAAGTTGGTGCTGTGTTATTTAAAAGATAAAGATCTCTGGGGGCTCTGTGGAAGAATGTTACTAGCTCAGTGTTACTGGTGACTGAATCCAATCAGAATGTGATGAAAACAAAAGCGAATATATAGCTTTTCAGTGAGAGCTTTCTGAGTGCTGAATGGTATTGCATGTGTTTGACAAGTTGCTGCTATGTTATTTAAAGATACAGATCTATGGAAGAATGTTACTAGCTCAGTGTTACTGGAGAACGGTATTGTGGACGTTTGAATGATAAAATAATGAACATTTCATGAGACCACACCCGCCTCCTTGCCACTGAATTAAAATAAATTGACTTCATTGTGCAACATTATGCTATCTTAATGGGTCCTGTCCTGGTCGTGAGTGGTCATGCAGCCCTTGAGGTGGTTCAGGGGCCTTACATGTGGCCCTTGGGTTATTTTAGATTGCCCGCCACTGGTTTACACATTATTTGTATGTAGGTATCGTACTTATGCTGGACTCTCAACGTTGTATTCTTTTTGAGTTCCTTTTACTTAGTCCATTATGTTAGCATGGCGGTACAAGGCAAAAGTAAATAATACCTAAAATATATGCAGTTTAATAGTTTTCTAAATTACATAATCTCTGTGTATATAAGTGGTTCTGTTTCTTATAGAAATGACTATACTTAGTGTCACTGAGCTATTGCTAGTCAGCTATCTCACATTTCCCTTTATTTGTAGCAAGACGTTTTCTGATTCTGAGACCTTGAATCCCCACAATACAGATGTTACTTTCCCTGCCATATCTCCAGTTTTGGACTGGATCTCATTCTTGGCAGCATTTGCTCGTTGGACTCCATTTATAAACTTGTTTGATTATTAATTTTACCCCCAACCTGTAGTAACGAAATTCTGGGATGATTCAAATGCTATGGTAATGTTATGTGTACATTACCTGTACATTACAGATATAAATGCTTGTATTTTATTGCATTTAAAATCAGTAAAATATAAGTTAAAAAAATCCAAATTAACTGAATTATTGACAAAGTAATGAACTAAAGACTGCGGCAGCATTGTCAAATTTGTGAAATTGCTGATTGCAAACAGACGATGGTTATAGGCATACAAGTTTATATAGCTTCTTTAACATAATTGGTAGACAATGATCCTAATGGTCTAATGAAATAAAAAGTACGTAACCAAATGCAAACTTTTAAAACCTATAAAACACGATGAGCTTATCCGTAAGTTGCAGGCTGTCTCTAATGAAATGTGAGAATTGTTTCATTTACAGTTTGAGAGCCCAAACTGTACAAGTTGGTACTGTTATATTCTAAGACATACCTTGTGTTTAACATAGGAATTTAGGTAAAAAGAATGTATACAAAATACTTAGAACTACTGTATGTATGTATGTATATGCATGCATACACGAGTCAAAGAATGTAGTCTAATGAATGACCACAAGAGGGAGGCAGATACATACGAGCATATGCTACTAGCGAGGCTATTCAAAAATCCCATTAATCAAGGAACAAGCACCATAATTGTGAGGGGCAACCTCAGAGGTACTTGAGGTTTCTTGCAGGTAGGATTATGTTCACCTGATAGACTCCTGATGCACATGTGACGTCAAAAATGAAATCAGTTACCTGGTACTGTGACTTGCCCAGTACAGTCCAGTTTTCAAATGTGCATCTAACAAGCTGTATGTAGCACAGGATTACAGCTCCTGAGAACAGATCAGTTTGTTTGTATTGCATTTGAAAACTGAACAACTGTAGTCAAGGTAAAACTGTGTTGTGGCTTGTGATTAACATATATTGATTCAGACTTATTCCTACGTATTTCACTAATTACCTAGCAATACGTGTTTCTCCATCTGGCTAGCCGTAGTCTTGTAAGAGCTAGCACCACACTGGAACCATTGGGTGCAATGATATAGAGAAATACTGTTTATCAGGATTTTATTGCTTATGCATCTTTCTGAGCATAAGGCAGAAGCCCAGCTTATTGCCTTTTACCTCCTAATTCCATACTGCCTACCTCTTTTTGAGAGCTGTGCTCAGCTGTGTTTGTATGCACACCACTGCCTTGCCAGCATGTCTGTGCATGAGTGTGACCCCTCACATAGTGGTCACGTGCCATGCTGCACATCTGTTGCAATGAAGGGATCTCTTGTAAGCAGAGCACTTACTGCCTGTAGAAACACTGAGTGACATCCTGGAGACCCTATTAGTGGCTCCAGGAACACCTACCCACTCCTGTTAACCATGAGCTCAGAATCAGGGAGTTTTTTTCAGACTGTCCAGCTCAGCAATGCTTATCCTTGAGGCAGGCAGTAGGCCTAGGCATTCGGCATCCTGACACCATAGTAAAGCCCTTAATCGCCTTTGTCCTCCTATCCATGCCACTTCAAGTATTGCGCATGTCTGTAATTAAATGCTTGCACTTTTTTATCTTCTCCTCCTCAGGCTATCTGCATTGGTGCACCTAGAGGGCGTGCACTCCCTTCTGTTTTCAAGGTCTGTGCAAGTGCGCCCAGTGAGCGCAACTCTGGATTCACATCCAGCGCATGTCCAATGGGTTGCACATCACCCATTCTCCATTGAAGCATGTGTAGTTGGTCTAGTGCCATCTTGCGCAAGGCAAGAAAAGACTGCTACTGGTAGCAGGACAAGTGGTTGATGTTATTCTGGCCCTGTATGCCATACCACGTCCTACTAATTTGTATTGGCCACTACTCCTATTTGTACAAGAGATCTACTTATTTAGCACTCACAGTACCATTCGACACCGGAAGTGACCTGACCAACATCTCTTCTGGTGGCCATATTACTATTCCTGGGTCATCATACTCCCTTAGGCAGTCAGGAAATGCCATTTATACCTCCTTCAGGCATCCATTTTCAGAAACAATACCTTCACAGACAGGCCTTTCAGCCACTGGAAGTGACCTGTCCTGTGTCACTTCGGATGGCAATGTTGAGAGTCTACACGGGAGTGCTCACAGACCAGTTTTATCAGAACCTAGTGCAGTCACTTCCCTGGGGCTTTGCATTATCATGCAACTTACTTTCCATACTGGTAAACCAAGCACAGCCCCACCACCCTGGAGAGCAACCCGATTCACATTCTCCCAAAGCCTGTTTCTAAGCAGGTATGACTAATTGTTTCTCTGCAAGATGCCTTTATACTCATATTCCTCTCCCATGCTGTCTCCTATTGTTAGCAAAATGGTGAGGGCCAAGAAATGCAAAGCATGCAGTGTAACTCTACTTTCCTTATAACTGGGATCTTTCAGTGTGGTTCAATCAATATAAGGATGGCTGCAGAATGGAACCACACAAAGGGCGGAGTCCTGAACTTCAGGAGGACAGATTTTAAAAAGATAGGTGAATGCCTCAGTGATGACCTGGCAGAGGAGAATGAACTGGTGGGATGGAGGAACAGTGGGAGAAATGAAAAGGGGTCATAGTGAAGGCAACAAACCTCTGTGTCAAGCAAAGGAGCAAAAGAAAGAGGAAAAAGAGACTGCTATGGTTCTTGAAAGAGATAGCAGAAAAGGTTAACGCTAAGAAGATAGGTGTCAGAAGGTACAAGGAGACTCAGAGGGAGAAATATAGGGAGGGGCATCGGGGGAAGCAGAGGGAAGCAGGAAGAACAGTAAGGAGTGCAAAGGTACAAACTGGAGAGAGAATAGCCCAGGCAGTAACAAAAGAGGGCAAGACATTCTTCAGTTATATAAGCAAAAAAAGGAAGACCAGGGGTGGGATTGTAAGGTTAAGAAGGAAGGGGGCTGTGCAGAGGGGAACAGGAAAAGGCACACATCCTGAACAAATACTTTTGTGCAGTGTTCACAGAGGAAAGAGCAAGGGGCCACAAAAATGTAACAGGAGCATTGGAGGGAGGGAGATGAAGAGAGTCCTGAAGGGATTGTCAAATCTGAAAGTAGACAAAGAAATGAGGAATGACAGAGTCCACCCAAGGGTATTGAGGGAACTCAAGGAGGTACTGACTGCACCTTTTACAGCCCTGTTTAACAGCTCACTGGAAACATGAGTAGTCCCGGAAGAGTGGAGGAGGCAGATGTGGTCCCACTTCATAAAAGTGGTAGCGGGAAGAGGCTGGCAATTACAAGCCAGTCAGACTGATTTTGGTGGTGGGAAAGGTAATGGAATCATTGCTGAGAGAAAGGATTGTGAAATGACTTGACTCCAGTGGGTTACAAGACCCCAGGCAGCATGGATTCACAAGAGGGAAGTCATGTCAAACTGATCTGATAGAGTTCTTTGACTGGGTGACAAGGAACTAGATCATGGTGGACCCGTGGACATAGCCTACCTAGATTTCAATAAAGCATTCAACACCATTCCACATAAGAGACTAGTAAGTAAACTGGGTAGCTTAGCAGTGGGTTCAAAGGTGGTAAACTGGGTAAGGAATTGAGTAAGGGCTAAGTGGTAGGGGGTGGTGGTAAATGGAGTTCACTCAGATGAAGGGAGGGTGACCAGTGGGGTGCCTCAGGGATCAGTGCTGGGACCAGTGCTCTTTAATGTTTTTATAAGTGACACTGCAGAGGAGCTGGAAGGAACAGTCTACCTCTTTGCAGATGACACCAAACTCTGCAATAGAGTGGACACTGTGTGTGTGTGTGTGTGTGTGTGTGTGTGTGTGTGTGTGTGTGTGTGTGAACGAGGAGTAGAGATCTGAGAAAATTCGAGAAGTGGTCAAGGGTATGGCAGCAGGGTTTCAATGTGAAAAAATTCTAAATAATGCACTTGAGGGCTAGAAACCCAGAGGCAGAGTACAAAATGGGGGGGGGTGTGTGGAGGAGTGCTACTGATGACCAACAAGCAAGAAAGAGACCAGGGTGATCATATCGGATGGCCTGAAGTAATAGGCAGTGTGACAAGGCAGCTCCAAACAGTCACTGCGCTCAAGTACAAAAGAGCAGGGTGCAGACTAGGGATGGTTAACCCCAGATGTATAACCCATTCCAAAATGTGTGCATTCCAACATAGAGAATGTAGGCCAAACTGAATTACAGAAAAAATTCCATTTATTTTGAAATTTACAAGTACGGCCTCTACCAGTCACATATGAACACCTTACCCAGCGCTTTGCCTGTAATACAAGACTTCATCAGGGGGGCAGGTTACTAGAGACAGTTCCACCATTTTTATAGTCCCCACTGATTACATCATTTATTACATCACAGCTGTGCTAACAATTTATAAAAAAAACTCAAAACAAGTGAGACAACAAAGTTTAATACACCTTGACCACCTTAGATTGATGGAACATTACCAAGCCTATCAATCAGCAATCACCCGTAAGAAGGCAGAGTTCCTGTCCAGGGAGATTGCTGCTGCTCAGAACTGACCGGCTCAGCTCTTTTGAACTGTGGACAGGCTGTGCAACCCAGCCTGTCTCCAGTCTCGAAGAGCGTTCTCACAGACTGAGTGTGATGAGCTCACTCGGTTTTTTGCAGATAAGGTGTCCAGGATTAGGGCGGAGATCCAACCGGCACATTCTGTGGGAGCTGCTAGTGATCAGTACATGGTCATTCCTCCTCGTTTTTGTCTGGAGTTCCTTCAACCAGCTCTAGCTTGGGGATGTTGTGCAGATTGTCCAGGGTATGTGCCCAATGTGCTATAGTTTGGATCCGGGCCCAACTTCCCTGATTAAAGTTGTTGTGACAGCATTGGCTGGTCCTTGCAGGGCTAGTCTGGTGCTCTCTTGAGTCCAGTGAGTTTCCTAGCTCCCTGAAGGAGGCGGTGGTGACACCTCTCCTGAATAAAGCTGCTCTGGACCCAGGCTGCCTCATGAACTACAGACCAATCTTTAACCTTCCCTTTGTTGGGAAGGTGATTGAGAAGGGTGTAGCGCTACAACTGGAGAACTATCTGACCATCCACAACATTTACGAACCTCTCCAATCCGGTTTTCACAAGAGGCATAGTACCGAAACCACTCTGGTTCAGGCACTCAATGATCTCTCGATGGCAAGAGATCAGAAGTGCCATTCTAGCCTGGTACTTCTTGATCTCTCTTCAGCTTTTGACACCGTGGACCATGGGGTGCTCCTCGAGCATCTGAGGTTAATCTGTGGCCTGACTGATACAGTTCTCAGATGGTTTAAATCCTTCCTCACTGGCAGAACTCAGAGGGTGGTGTCGTGGATTTTTTTCTTCCGACCCATTCTCTCTTCCATGTGGGGTCCCCAGGGCTTGGTGTTGTCTCCCATGTTGTATGCAGTGTATATGCTGCCCCTCTAAGACATTGTAAGATGGTATGGGCTGAGGTTTCACTGCTATGCTAATGATACCCAGCTCTACCTGTCTTTTGCACCCGACCAGGATAGTGCACATTTGGTACTTAACAACTGCCTCGCTGAAATCCAGGATTGGATGAATTCCAGCTGGTTGAAGTTGAACTCAGGAAAGACTGAGGTGATGGTTGTGGATCTGGGTCACTGGACAGAGGGGTTGGGGGCTGGTCAGCCTTCCAGAATTTGTCTGGGAGGCACCCAGCTTCTTTTCTCTGAATGGGTGCGAGACCCTGGGGGTGATTCTTGATGATGGGCTGACACTGCGGTGTCAGGTGTTGTCAGTCATCAAGTCCTGTTTTTACCATCTGAGGACCATCGCCAGGATCAAGCACCTAGTTCCATCTGGTGACCTCCCTTCGCTGATCCACGCCTTTGTGACCACGTGCCTTGATTACTGCAACTCCCTGTACCTAGGGCTTCTGGGGGTTGATATCTTCCACCTGCAGTTAGTGCAGAATGTTGCAGCCTGGTTGTTTTTTTTATTATGTCACACTTCATACTCCTCCCATGTGGAGTGGGCCACAACAGCCACCGGCCACGGCACCTGCGCCCTCGGACCAGGTCTGGTGTACGCTGTATGCACTTGACTCACACAGGCCCAGATGAAATTAACAGGACAGGGAACCAGGTGGCCATGCCTCTCATGTCCAGGGGTGTGGGGCTCAGCCATGAGTCACCGCAGTCGCCCCGTGATTCTCCACCATTACATCCTCAGAGGGAGCTGGGCATGCAATGATGTCTGATGCACCTACGTGCAGAAGTCCACCATGCTCCTTCCCCTTAGTATGCTCACCACTGACAGTGCACCTAGCCTCCGCGAGGTGCTGCTGTAGCGTGATACATGCCCCGTGCCCACCCCAGAGGAAGGAGAGCAGTCATGGGATGCTCAATCCTTCTTCTCCCCTGCCAGCCTGCGGTGGCCCAAGTCTGTTCCCAAACCCAGGTCGCCGGCATGGCGTGAGGTGTGGCATCCAGCACCTCAACCTTTGGTGCCACCGGGCTGGCAATGTGGCCCAGTCATTGATAGAGACTCCCTGAGTATGTCACATCACACTGGTGCGCGTAAGCTGCACTTGCTGCCTATTCAGTAGTGGATCACCTTCAACGTCGGGCTTCTGACCTATAAAGCCCTACATGGACAGGGCCCAGACTATCTGAAAGAGCTTCTGTCCCCCTCCTGCCCTGGGTGACCGCTCCACTTAGCTGATGAGGGGTTGCTGGAGATTCCCCAGGGTATTCTTAAAGACATCGGGGGCATTTATTTATGCAACCCCAGCCCTGTGGAATTCTCTACCCCATCAGTTACAGGAGTGCACAACAACGGAGGGCTTTAAGAAGGCCCTAAAGACCTACTTATGGCACCAAGCTTTTATAAACTGATTTTAGCTCAGAACTTATTTATTGTGATTTTACTGTGTTATTTATTCTTGCTGTACAGCGCCTTGATAGTTGAAAGGCACTATATAAATAAAGACATTATTATTATTAATTCAATCTACAATACCTAAAGACTACCAGAAACTTTATAATCAGATACATATTTATTTGCAAGTATACAAATCAAATTAAGTTAGAAGAAATTAAATTAAACATATAGTTTGCTGATGAGACCCCACCTAGAGTACTGTGTCCAGTTCTGGAGAGCACATCTCAGAAAGGACACAGATAGAGTGGAAGTGGTCCAGAGAAAGTAAACTAAAATGGTGCAAGGTCTACATCAGAAACCATATGAGAAGAGATTAAAGGACATAAATATGTACACCTTGGAAGAGAGGGGTCTTTGAATACCGCACAGGAATTTACAAGGTACAAGAGGGAAGTATTTTTCAGAAAAAAAGGTTCTCAAGGACAAGGGGGCATGATAAGAAGCTGGGGGGGTAGATTCAGGAGAGATATGAGGCAGTATTCCTTCACAGAAAGGGTGGTGGATTCCTGGAACAGTCTTCCAGTGGAGGTGGTGGGGCTGGAAACAGTGGTGGGGTTCAAGAACACAAGGGATAGGCATAAGGGAATCTTAGGAAAAGGGAAGGGGTAAATGGGCTGGAGATCACGTAGGATCTGCAGTGACACTATAGGCAGGGGAAAATGGGCAGACTAGGTGTGCCATGCGGTCCTTATCTGTTAGCAAATTCTGTGTTTCTACATTTCTGCTCCATATGTGCTGAAGACCCTTCAGACCTGAAGAATGTATATATGACTGGAGACACTAGTGGCACTTCTCAGGAGTCCCTGGCTCAAAAAGCAGTGGCACCAATGCAAACAACATTCCACCCAGGAACAAGCCAATCGTGGAAATCCCTGACACAAACTCTCTTACTCCTGCAGAATCAGCAACCCACACAGGCTCAGCAACAGTTCGTGATGGCTGTGCTAGAGAAGGTAGCAGAGATGGCTGGCCCCTTCAGTCCAACATCAGTGGACTCCACCCCATGTCTGCCACCAAACCCCATCACACCTACACTTTCAAATTCTCATCCAGATGATAATACATTGGACTCAGGAGAAGAGTTGGGCTGGGAGTCTGAAGAGGAGATGGATATGGAACAAGAGCCCCAGTCCTTGACAGCCAAAATGTGTTTTCTGCACCAAATTCCCTCTCCCATCCACAGTATCAAAATTACAGTTCAGATTTGAGGCAGCTGCCCTTCCTTCTCAGCCTAAACTAATGCCATCACTTGTACCAGCAGCAAAGCCCAATGACACATTCCCAGTGTGCAAGTCCATTGACAAAGTGATGGTGAAAGAGTGAGAGGCAGCCAAGCCAGTCCATATACCCAAAAGGTGGTCATGGGACAGAAGGTATCTTCTCTAAGAGGGCAACTTAAAACTCTGGTGTACCAACCCTGTTGTCAGCCCTCAGATAGCAGTCCTAAGTAAAAGGACAGGGCTACCTGCTGAAGATGCCTCTGGCTTGAAAGAACCATCTGACAGAAAAATGAAAGACATACTCGAGAAAAGCTTTGAGCTAGCAGGACTAGGGGCACAGGGCCACCACAATGGCAATGTACACCACCACAGCCCAGCTGGCGTGGATGCAGGATGTCTACAAAACACTGGCACCTAAGTTGGCAGAAGCCCAGCTTATGGTCCAGACCCTACAGCCCAAGAAAGTTCCTGGGGGACATAGTAATGGACTCACTAAAAATAAATGCCAGAGCAGTGGCAAATGTTAACACAGAAAGAAGCGCCTTGTCACTCAAACTGTGGTATCAGATAATGAGTTTTTTATCACTCAAATGTGCAAAGTTTTTTACCTGAAAAATGATCACTTCATAGCATGGTCCTCTTCTGTTCAGCCATCAGTCACTACCTTAATGGAGTCATGGCTAAATCTTTCCATAATAGAACTGAATGGATTGCACTCTTTCTCAGTAATTTTTCAAAAATGTCAAGCTATTTCAAATAAATGGCAACCCAAATTCAGTGCCAAAATAGCTAATTTATTCCAAGCTGTGCCCTGGAAGGGTCACTGGGCCATACCAGTGCAATGCAGTGTATATGGTGTTGTTGGCTACATTAACAGTTGGTGCTCAGACATCAAATGCAGGGTTCTCTTCTAATGCAGCAAACATATTGCTAGGTAAAACACAAGGTGCAGAGCAGCATGGCTAACCTACCAGTCACCCAAGCGCTTCAGCTCTAACTAAGCCTTCCTCACAGGGTGGAGACTGGTTATCCATTGTCCCTGCATACAGCTATAGAGAGCTTTTCTCAAATAAATAAACAAAAATAATAAATAAATAAATAAATAAATAAAGCTTCATTGGAAGGGTTCCTCAAAATTAAGAAATGTTCTTTTTATCTTGAGGTGCTTAGCAGCACGTGCTAACCTAGCAAGTACAGCAATTGTTATACCGGCCAAATTTAGTAAGATTTGTTCCTCCACAATGAATGATGCAGACAATGTGAAAATGAAACCAACACTCCTTTGTGTCTGGAAAAAAGAAACAAACTATACGTGGGCAGAACAAAACGGGAATTAAGGACCAGAATACAAGAACACTTAAGAGACATGAGAAGTGGCAAGGAAGATTCACCACCTGGAAAACATTACAATGATACTCACAATAACAACGTTCATGGGTACTTAATGGATTCCCCACCCAGCCACCCCCACCCCAGGATGGTGATACACAAAATAAACTGTTAAGTAAAGAAAGTCAGTGGACTTTCCTCTTAAAAACTCTGAAACCACATGGCCACAATGATTGCTGGGACCTGAAACTTTTTCTAAAGAATTAATAGTTTGAACCTGTTTAAAGTTATGTGAAATAAGATGTCATGAAATTGCATTATTGAATTTAATAAGAGCAAGTAATGTGCCCCCCCTTCCACCCCATATACTCTGTACTAGTTGTCTGATTGATCCAGCATAATGTCATTACTTTTCAAAAACAATCTTAGGAATAAAAAGAATTCTATAATTAACAGTTCTAAATATCTAATGAATACATTTGTTTTGTTTTATTTTTCAGAATGAAAGATTTGTGAACATCTACCTTCATCTCTTTGTCTGAAGTGCCTCACCTCTATATGACCCAATTAGCAGATCACTTAAGTTCACAAAGCTATCTAGAGCCACTAAAAATAAAGGTGATCACTGCAGTGAATTAAATATGCGAGTCATTTGTGACTCCATTCTGTCTTTCAGTCTGTACCCATAAACTTTGAAATGCAAGTGCAAACAAAGCCAAACAGATGTCCATCACTGATTACTTTAAAATTGATTGATGAAAAATGTGAAATTAACTAAACTATATTTTAAGTCACACAGTGTTTTTTAAGTATTTTTGTTACCAAACTGTATACAAATAAAGAAACTGAATAGTTAATACCTAAATGTAGTCCTTTGCTAATTTTCCCATAGTTTATTGATGCAGCATAACACACCTCTATTATCCACCACCCTCTATTATCTGCCAAAATGTTGGTGGGTAACAGAGGGGGCACTGTAATTAAACAAGTAACTGAAGGCCTGTATAAAGCATGATGGGACAACCAGTCTTCACCCCCTGAGGAAGGCTTAGTTGGAGTTGAAGTGCTGGGGTGACCAGGTTCCTGGGATGAGTTCTCTTAGATCTCAATAGGCTGTTTCCAGCCACTAGTTTCCTATATGGCTCACACACAACAAGCAAATCTGATCCTACGTTAAATCTTAAATCCAAAAATTCTACTTCAGTTTTATGCTTGCTGTATGTGTAATGAAAATTCAAAAGATTCAAATTAAGTCAATCAATAAATTCAGCCACTGATTGTTCGCTGCCACGCCAGACACACAGGATGTCATCAGTAAAGTGATGCCTCATTTGTAAGTGCCTGAGATGGGTGTTAGAGGCAGGGAAAACAAACTCATTTTCTCACCATACCAGAAAGTGTGTTGTTTAACCAGGTATAGCACACTAAGCTGAAAGCTTTTTTACAGGAGCAACCTGGGAGCACAAGGAGGTTAAGTGACTTGCTCAGGGTCACACAGTATGCAAATGGAAGCTGTAGAATTCAAACCCAGGTCTGGTCTGCTGGATGTCACCAGATTTGCAGCTTAGAGCCTTAGACCACTGCGCTATACTGCCTCAACAGTGGCCAGAACAGTTAGGGATCCAAGAGTAAGTGCAAGCTATAGGACAAGTAAGTCCAGAGAGTGCTCTTGATTACCATTTTGGGGCTTGCCACAGGTGCACCACCTCTGGTTTTTCATTCAGGTTGTTTAATCAGGTTCCTGTCGATGAAAGAGGTGGTGACAGACTGAAAATATTATTGCAGAAAGAAACATAAATGGATTTACTGGTTGAATATGGTGCATCTAGTAGGTTTAAAAACGGAAATTGATTATAGACCATTTTTGTGAACAGGTCGCTGTTATTGATGGGGTTACTAACATCCCTCTGAACTTGTATTTATAGTTGTAGTATGGGTAATATTGCACTTAGTAGTTAGTAATGTTTAGTGCTACTGTTATGCTGCTGTGCATCATTTGATGTAGACAATGGTTTGAACATATGTTTCTGCCATAGTAGGACTTTATTAAAAAACAGTGATTTATAATAATTATTTTCTAGCTTGCATCCCTGATTCTTCAATTTATGTCAGTGTATTTAATGAATTTATTTGTAATTGAGGATGTGCGACTGATAAAAATGTTAGGGTCCTGCATATCAGTGGAATAGTTTAGGTCATCACCTCCGTGACAGTGCAGTTTAGTGGATGCATACAAAATGGGAACTTTTTTACACAAGGTTTGGGTTGGTTGTCCTGTAGTTGCAAGGTGTGTTAAAATTGTTTGGACTAATTTGTAACATCTGTTCTGGATTGGCAGTATTGTATTAATAAGGAAATATAAGGATGTGCGGTTAATAGAGATTGAGCAGTCTTGCAAAGTGAGTGTATTTTTTATTTAAATTGTACTTTGATGTAATATTGTAATGATATTTCTTATGTGAGATTTTATGTGTAGAAGTCCTTCATATTTGTACATTGTTCATGTGTTTCTGTTTATTGGTACTCACTTTCCATGTGGAACTATGAATAGTCATGCAATGGTGTATTAAAGGGAAGTGAGGTAGATTCAACACTATGCCCTGATGAAGTGCACTATGTAGGGGGTGTTGAGCATCTGTGTTGCAACAACAAAATAATTACATACGTCAGTCTGAGTCTGTAATGGTATGTGCACCTTTTTTTTTTGCAATTCTTTGCCACTGGAAACACCAGGGACACTTGGCATGGGAGGGGGTTGCCAATGGGCAACAGAGAGTGTTTGATACAGGATGAGGAGAGGGAGAGTACCACTGGTCACCAGGACATTTTTGGCATGGGACAGAGTGTGGGCAGGTGTTGTTATTGGACACCAGTGAATGTTTGGAATGGGAAAGAGTGAGGGGAGAGCATGCTATTGAACAAGGAGTGTTTGGGATGGGGTGGGGTGAAAGGTTGTGCCACTGGACCACAGGAATGCTTGGCATGGGACAGAGGTTTGGGTGCTGGACACCAGGAGTGCTTGGGGTATCCAAAATCAACTAATATCAAACCAAAGTTAATTAGATTAAAAAATTTAAACAAGATCTGACTTTGATTTGATTTTGAATCAAAAAGTACAAAATCTGGATATTACAATATCCAAAAAGAAACAGGTAACTGTTTTGGAGCTCATATTTGAGCACCACTTCCACAAATCATGGTAAACTATATGGGATGCATCTGTGTTGAGGATGCTTAGTGACCAGTATATGGAGATAACAGAATTTACACTAGCTAAGTGGTTAGGGAGGTGGAGCGGGAGCTTTATGTGAAAAAGCCATGCAAATGAACCGCAGTTATAATCCCCTCCAGTGCAATTCCACCAGAACACATCCTAGGTTATGTAAGGAATTATACACAACAGGATTTGTCTAATTCATTAAAGGGGGACAGTCAACAGAGAGGGCCCCCACACTCAAGTATGGGGCTGGTCCCAATGTTCACTCTGTGTGAAAAATATTTTGATTTATGTACTGCTTACTGTAATATATTTGATTGTATCAGACTAATTGTCATTACTTCTAGGCTGACATCATGTTACTACAACTTCCAGAATCCCCTGCAGCTGGCATAAGAGCAGTAGGCAGCAGTGGGAGATTCAATAGTCTGCAGTGCATGTTAAAGCTTTTATAATATCCAATCAGATGTTTTCCAGGTCTGCTTTTCTCCAGGAACTAAGTACAATCCTCTGTGACTAGGTTCTGCAGGTTATATATGGTACATCTCTATAAAGTAACATCATTTTTGGTTTTGCAATGTTAGTCAGTGGAGGAGATAGGAGCCTGATAACATTTGATAGCAACTTTAAAGATATAAATTCACAATTCTCATTATTTTAACAGTTTATTTTTCATTATTTTCTCATTTTAATTCTTTGACTACTTAGCAGTACTTTAGTTTTGTTATATTTTGTCTATATTTCTGTAATGGTAATCGTAAGTTAGAGATCCCTATTTTCTCTTCCGTTTCCTTTCTCTCACTCAGTCACACTCTCACCCTTTAATCTAGGCTCACTAGTCTGTTTTTAGTTAGTGTCACAGTATATTTTTTATATTTTGCTTATAATTTTAAGAACAATGACTCGCAGAGTAGAGGAGGAGATGGTGGACGGTGTGAGTTGTGATCATGGAGGAGCCACATAACAGGACAGGATCAGGTCCTGGTGCAGAAGTACTGGGCAGCAGACCCCCCTCCTCCCACAGTGCCACAGCAGCAGCCCTTAGTTATGCAGCAGTAATTCCCAGTTGCACAAAATCCCGCCCCCCCAACTTCCCCCTGCTTCATCATCTCCTCCTGAACCTCCTGTGCTCCCTGTGGTACTACCAGCACCATGGGCTGATTCTCCTTAGAAGTCATGCACTAGATCATTATCTTCTTGCTCCTGACCCCTTTCCAGGAAGTGGCCCAAGTCTTCCCTTGTGTTGGAATGTTTCATCCAAGACACCAATGATGACATTGTGGCGATGTGTCAGCTGTACAGAACCTTTGTTCAGCACGGTAAGAAGGGAAGCCACATAGGCACCAGTAGGCAGTATACCAACCTAAAAATCTGACACATCAGCCAGTGGGAGGCAAGAAAGAAGGCAATATGTGGGGGTGGCTGCAGTGGTGCTTCTGAACTGCTGAGGGGGCAGCACAGTGTTACACCATGATGGTCATGTAGGCAGTCGTTGAAGAAGGGCGCATATAGGTCTGTGGCCACTAACAGTAGTCAGAGTGAGGGGTAGGGTCAGGGGACAGCACGAGCATTGGCACCACTAACAACCCAAAGGGAATTGGTACAATTCTGCACAGAGATTAGGAACCTCGGCTGCACAGTTTCTTCAATGGAGGAAACTTTACAGAAGCTACTTGAAAAAATATTTTTTTATAGGGAATGTCCTAGTTCCATCACAGTGGTGTTGGTGCTTTTTCCCTCTGGTCCCTTAAAATATCCCTGAAATATTATTTTTTCCAATCTTTTCTTCTCTAGTCCTCCTCACCGATCCTCCCTAGTATACCCTGTCCTTATTGCTATCAGATACTCCTTCCTGTCTCCTCTTAGTCTTCCTTTATCCCTCTTTATGAGAAAACAAAAAACTAAAAATACAAAAACATTTTAAACTCTTCCTGCCTCTTTCTGTTACTGTTTGACTCAATCCTTTCTTGTCTTGATTTCTGTCTGTGCTCTTCTTCTGTAAAAAACACAAAAAAAATTCTATTTTCTAACTATATGTTCTTTAATTGCAGTGTTTATGCGCCATGTCATTTTTTTTCTCTGTCACTACTGTTGTTGTTGTAAAGCACTGTTTACATATATAGTGCATTTGAAAAGCAACATATGAAAAATTGTCTGGTTCCTGACTTTTTTCCCCCAGTCCAACAATTGATGCTGCACTATACCAGTTGCCCACTTGCCCCACTCTCTCCCTCAACAGACATATTTTTCACTGTTCTCACTTTCCAAAACATTCTCCCAAACATGAAATTATTAAACGGTAGTAGCTACTGCTGCTGCCATGTTCATGTCACCCTCTTGGTCAGTCTGTATTGCGAATATATATATAAAATCACCCCGTAGTTAGGGTTGAGTAGGCACGTTAATGTTAAACCCCAATTCTTGCTCGTTAATAACTTTGCAACTGTTCAATGGATTTGCACGAAATTTGGAATGTGCTGTCTTGTATGGTAGATCTCTTGAGTTACCAAGTTGCATTTTGGTTGGACTTACAGTTTGTGAGCAGCATAGCACTGAAAAATGCATTTTTTGCCACTTTTGACACATTTTTTATTGATTGTGTTGTGACCACACCATGTGTTTTTTTGGTCTGAAATTTGGAATGTAGAAAGAGTTTGGGTTAAAGAATAATCCAGCAATGGTTTGGTTAAAAAAAATATTAATCCCTTCCAAATTTATTTAATTTTTCATGTTTGGGTTCTGAGCATGCTCAGTTCATGACAAGATTTATATGTATGTTTTGCAAAAGAGGATTGGGCTCATGGTGAAGGATTTTGTCAGCTCGTGAATGAGGATTTAAAAAATCCTTGCCGTCAGCAAACATTCCTTGCCCATGAGCCGCCATCTTGTTTCAATTTTTTCCCCCAAACAATATGTTGTAGCTTCCTCCGTAGGTGATTTCTTGTTGTAATGCATAGATTTTGTTCAGGATGACACCATCTACAAACCTCTATCTTTGGTTTGCTTATTTTGTCCAAAAAACAGTCCTTTCAAATTAAAAAATTCTTTGTTCATGACTCACTTCTGAGCCCATTTTGCTAGTTGACAAAATCCCAGTCCACAAGCTGATCCCCTTTCGTGAAGTAGCAAAATCCTTGACCGTCACTTAGTGACCAGATGGCCCTTCTCGCGGACAAGAGTTGACTGCGGTCAAGGATTTTGCTGTCTCATGAAAGAGTATCAGCTGGCAGACTTGGATTTTGTCAGCTCATGAAAGGGGATTATTTTTAATCCTCTTCAATGAGTTGTCAAAATCCTAGTCCGCCACCCGTTTCCTCCTTTGCCAGAGAACAAAATCCTTGACCGTCACTTGGGGATCAGATGGCCAAAATCTGATGATCAAGGATTTCTGGCAGACAGTGATTCTGATAGCCCATGAAAGGGGATTGATCTGATGGTTGGAGATTTTGCAATCTCATGAACTAGGAATTTTTAAACTTTTAAAAATGTTCCCACTGCACTGTAAATTAACGATTTGGTCTTTTGGCTTGAAATTTGCAGGGTATTAAGGGGATGCCCTAGAGATGTGAAATATGCTGTATAGGTGTTGAAACATTAAGTGATTTCATAGATATGCCATCACGAAGTTGAGATTTTTCCTATAGGATAACACTGTGGCACTCATAATGCTTTTTAGTGCCCATATCTCATAAATGATGCGAGATACAGATTTGGTCAATTATCTTGCATGGATGTCTCACTGTCATGATTACAATGACACTTGATTTTTTTCCTAGCTGCTACAGTTCCCGAGATATTGGCAAATTAGTGTTACAGGGGTTTCTTGCCCTGTAGGGCTTGCATATGGATCTGTAGCTGTGTGTAAGTGGGAAGGCATGGCCTAGAGGGCCCACGCTCCCACAGACACATATTGTTATGCAGAAATGTGCAGCTTGGAGGGAGCACAGGGTCCCCCCCAACACATGCTATTTACTAGTTAAATTACACTTTTTCAAAAAGTAAAGAAATTCATATATCTATCTATCTAGGTGTGTGTGTGTGTGTATTATATACATCGATAAATAGGGGAAACATGATGGGTGGGAAGGGGATATGGGAAATATTATCCCTCCTTCAGAGTGAGCTCTGAATTCCCATGAGTGCCAAAGGTACGAGTGAGAATGCACAGCTCACTCTGTAGGAGGGAGAATATTTCCCATAGTCCACGATCTGTACATCATGTGTGTTATTTATACAAATGGGGTTAGAGCTTATGAAGTGTCATCTTTTGGTGTCCTTTTCCTTTTGCTGTTTTTGGTAAGCATGTGCATTTTTAGGAGTAAGTGTGGGGCAGTTATGTGATTTGTTCAGAGTCACGCAATATGCAAGTTTAGGTTGTGAGAATCAAACCCAGGTCTGGCCTGCTGGCAGTACCAACCTTGTTCAGAGCTCATTACTCTAACCTCTAGGCTATACTGAAAGCACTGTTTGGCTGTGGTCTGAGGGTGTAGGAGTGTTTCTGAATGGGCTGGGATTGTTAGAAGCACTGTGGGACACATGTGATTGTGTTTTGCTATGCTAATTGTGTTAGCTATAGTTTGTAATGAGAAAGAAACTGCTTTGTAAATGAGTTTCATTTGAATTCAGTTTGTTTTGAAGCTGAGATTAGCACAGAAATGAGCTCGGAGTGTTGGACACTTTGGGACACAAGTAAGTGTGTTTTCCAGTGCTAACTGAGTAATTTGCAGGCTTTAGCAAGACACAGGAACTGATTTTTGAAGCACTTTCATTTAGAACGCTAGCTTGAGTGAGTGAGTGAGTGAGTGAGTGAGTGGTATCTTCAGCAGAGTATGGATAAACGGAATATAATAGTGGTGACAAAACTGCCCACAATAACTACAGACCTATCTCCCTACTACCCCCACTGTCCAAGGCACTAGAATGCATCGTCTCGGACCAGCTCACAGAATACCTGGATATGTACAACATCCTGTGCAAGCAACAACAAGGGTTCCGCAAAGGTCACAGCACCTCTACAGCCCTACTTGAATTCACCGGCACAATCCACAACGCACTTGATTCCGGTGAACTACTAGGCTCAATCTACATTGACTTAACTAAAGCCTTCCACACCACAATCACCACCTCCTGCTTGTCCAGCTTCAGAACACTGGGCTGTCAACTGACACCATTGGCTGGTTTAAGAGCTACCTTGAAGAACGGTCCCAAACAGTAAGAATCGCTGATACACTCTCGGACCCTAGACCAGTCCGCTCGGGAGTCCCCCAGGGCTCCATTCTGGGACCCCTCCTCTTCAGCCTATTCTTAAACTCACTACCAGACAGCTGCCCAGAATAAATAATTCTCTACACCGACGATGCTGTGATCCTCACCTTAGAAGACCCTGATCCGAACCAATTACAAAATAAACTTCAGCGGGCCTTCTCCTCCATTGAATCCTGGTTCCTAAATCATAAACTGCTTCTCAATCAGAAAAAAAACAAGTCTATGGTCTTTTGCAGCCCCCACAACAAAAACAAACAACTCCACCTCTCCATTGCAACCGAACAAGGAGCCATCCTAGAGCAAACACAATCGTTCAAGTACCTTGGCTCACCCTTGATCCCCACCTCTCATATGCTGTCCATATTAGCAATGTGGCAAAGTCTGCCAATGCGAGGTTAGGCATATTATTCTGGCACAGGAAACACCTAACCCCAGAAGCACTGTCAGTGGCCGTCCAAAGCTCCATTGTCAGCATCATAGACTATGGTCTTATCATATATGGGTCTGCAACTACCACTGCTCTCAAACATATCGCGACCTCCCTGAATAAGGCCTGTCATCTCATCACTGGCTCACATTGCCATACCCACACATGTGACCTTTATTCCCAATCTGGATGGCTTCAACTGGACAAACACATAAAATACCAAATCTGCATCACGGCCAAGAAAATCATAATGAGACTTGCCCCACCTGGTGTCTGTGCCCTCCTTAAGCCTAGACATAGGAATGTCACTACAAGGAGATCCAATTCCCATCTACTACATATCCCACAATGTCACACGACCCAAGGACAAAGATCATTTGCCTATCGGGCATCCAACTGGCTCAACTCTCTTGGCAGCAACATAGTGACCGCTCCAACACTCAGCCTTTTCAAGTCCAAGCTGCGCCTCTCACTGCTTGTATCCTGCGATTGCCCATCTTAACATTTCCACCCTTCTAGCTGCACATGCCCCAGAACCCAGCACTTACAATCAGTCTTTGCACCCCTAACACCTTACCTGGCATATTCCCTTGACAAGGCCCCCTGACTGCACTGTCTCCCACCTCGCCCACCTGCCCCCAGTATCTCCCTCCTGCCACTGCCCCACACCTCCCCATACTCCCCTTACCCCTGCACCTCCTACCCCCGATCTCCTACCCTCACTTCTCCCCATCGACCCTCCTTCTTGTCTTGCTCATAGCTCAAGTCTTTGTACTGGTTATTACATGTCTGTAAGTCAGTGATGTTATGTTTGTAACTAAAAATGATGACTGTTGCACACGCTGACGTGGAACCTTTGTAAAAGAGCCTCGGCTCAAAGGTATTGTAATCCTAGATTGAAATAAATAAATAAAATAAAATAAAAATATCTCACTCCACTGATGTCATCAGCATAACAAAACACGTGTCTGTGTCTTCTGTTGGCACCCTTTGCAGACTGTGTAAGAGGTCTTTCGGCACCATGCATTTCTGCTTAAAGTTGAATCAGCATAATATTTTGTGGTGATTTGCATATACAGTCCATGATGCTTTGCATTATGGGGGCATGTGTGAATTTGTGTGTGTGTATATATTTTTTATATATATAATTATAGCTGCATGTTAGTGCAGCTATAGTTGGAGTTGGCAGGCCACGTCTATGTTAAACCCCAAAGTTTGCACTTTAATAACTTTTCAATCCTGTGTTTGATTTGTGTGACATTCTGCATGTGTGGTGTCCAACCATAAATCTCTGGCTCTGGAAAGTTTTGTTTCGGTAGGATATACAGTTGTGGCACTGTGGAGTGTCAACAATTTGAAAAACCCACAGCTTTTGCACAATTCTTTGTCAGGCTTGAAAGAGCGAATGGTGTGTGTGTGTATGTGTCTGGCTTCAGATGTACATTTGTATATGTGGTCTGTGTCATTGTGGTGCCTTTTGAAGATTTGATGAAAAAATATTAATACATTCAAAAGTTATGGAAGTTTTTCATGTCGTATTTTAGCCTATGGGAAAATTTATATGGGTGACACAAAAACTTTCATGAAAACATTTTTTTTTTGTGCTCTGGATTTTTTGTTTTCATGCTGCTGCCATCTTATTTTCATTTAGTGAGAGACAAAAACACATTGTAAATCAAAAAATAGCACATCTTGCTAAATACCAACACTTGTGTTTACCTATTTGGGCCTTGAGGAACTTGCCCCGGCATCAGTTTTTGTGTAGGTAGTCTGGAAACATGTTTTTCAAAATGTTTCCACCATTTTGCCATTTTGTTTTCGTGAAAACATTTTTTGTGTGCGCGATAATAATTGCACACAAAATAAAAGATGGATAGACAACATATTTTTTGCATGAAAATATTTCATTATTAGGTATAGGAGTGTCAAAAAAACATTTCTGTTTTCGTGAAAACAATGCTTGGAAACATTGTCCCATGTGTTGTTTTCTTTGTCACCACATTGTGCCAAGGTGGATTGTGCTTTAGGGCTGAAATTTACAGGGTGGCAAGCCCTGGAACCTCAGATGTGCCTTTTGGTGGTTTGGTCCCAAAACATTCAATGGGCCCATAATTACAGCATTTCAAAGTTGAGAAATTTCCCATAGCATAACATTGCCACACCTGTATCTCAAAAACAGTTTGAGATACGGATTATTTTCTACCCAAAGCTTATGGATTAAGCATGCATGGAGGTTTCAAAGTTATGATTACAGCTGAGGTGGAATTTTTTTCATAGTTCCTATGGTTACTGAGATATTGCCAAATAAATGTTACAGGGGTTCCTTTTCAGTACTATGGGGCTGCTGTATGGCTCTGTACTTGTGTGCAAGTGTGAGCGCAGGGCCCAGAGGGCCTGCATTCCTACAGATGCATACCATTATGCCAAAAATGGGCAATGTAGGTCCGGCCCACTGGTGCAGCAGTAGGGCTATTGCTTGTGATACCAGTGACCCAGGTTCAGAAATGGACCTGGACAACTGGAGGGCCAGCCAGGTGGAGGAGGATTGAGCACCCAGAGGCTGATGTCCTCTGGGGGGGTGGGATGTATGTCCCACTGCTTTACCACCACCTGGGTGACCATGGATGGAGGTGCAGCTGGACAGCATGCAGCAGGGTGAGAGGACATCAGCCAGGAGCTGGAGCACCTGCATGCTATGACATGCTCCACCCCTTGGTTTCCCTAATGTGCCAACATCCTGTGGGATGGGACCAGAAAATGAGAAAAGCCCCACAACGGATGCCTGAAGATGGGACCTGGCTGCCTGAGAAAATCCATAACCAGGCTACAGATGGGGCCTGTGCAGCATACCCAATGCAGACTCATGGACTGCAGGGGACTATGGGGGGGGTCACTCTCCTCCCCACCCAGGGGGGAACCAAGGCTGGATGGGGGAGTGTTGCCAGGACTCGAGAAGGAGTTACCTGGGTAGGACCTCCAGGAGCACACACAGGCTAGGAATCCCTGATGATAGGGTCCTGAGTGGTGAGTAAGGGGGCATAAACAAAGAATATAAAAAAAGGGCAATGTGAAGAGAATAAAGGGCCTGAAGGGCCCGCGATCCCACAAAGACATGCCAGTTACCAGTTACATTACACTTTCTCAAAGAAGGTAAATTCATTGCAAAACTTTGTTAATGCATCAGCTAGGGTTGATAGCACAGCAACAAGAGTATGGAAATGTGATGTTAGGGTTACCTCCACCACTCAACCCCCACCTCCACCCACCAAAAGACATTGTGGTGTCCCATGGGGTTGTCAGGCCTAACTCTCACCCTATTCTCCTATACTGTAGCATGTCAGCTTGCTTATACATGGAATGGGGGTGAGAGTTGGGCCTGATGACCCCATGGCACACCCCAACATCTGTTAGTGTGTGGAGGGTGGGGGGTTGGGGGTAGGAGGTAACCCTAACATTACATTTCCATACTTTTGTTGCTGTGCTATCAACCCTAACTGATGCATTAACAAAGTTTTTTGCAATGAATATATATTTTATTTTTATTTATTGTGTTTTGGTAGTGGGGTAAGTCCACTGAGACAGTTACAGTCCCTTTTTCAGGATCAACCAGGGAGTGCAGCAAAAGACAATACAGTACAGTGCTAATTCAGCAAGTAAATGCAGCTGCAGTGATAAGCAAAAAGGGTTAACATTGTGATGTGAGTGCTGTATCATTTTTTTGTAATTTAAAAATGTGTATGGACTGTCTCCTATGAGAAATGCTGAAACAGCATGTGAGATCACACACACACACACACACACACACACACACACACACATAGGTTTTATATACAAGATGTTACCTGGAAGGCCATGAGATAATTACAGGCTAGAAGATACCTTAATCAGGGATATCCTGTTGATCTAGCTTAATTATAACTGGCCAGCTGGCAGGAAAGAAAATATCTATTTTATGACATTTGGATGGAAACTCAATGTTATTACACATGGGTAAAATGTCATAAATGTTTCTTTGATGTCTGTGAAGGACAGTAAGATCCTCTACATCAAATGGTTATATGAGAAATTGAGTTATGCTGCGGTCACAGACTCTTACTTCCTTATTAGGACATCCTGTTTCATATAGATATTTTTTTATATATTCTGACAGGGAGGAGCTAGGTGACCTCACACAAAAGGGTTGGCAAATACAGTTTTTTAAAGAATATTCTGTTTTCCTTCAGTGGACACACTTTTATCTTGACTCTGACAAAGAAACATCCTTGAGCACTTTAAGCAGGTATTTAGAGAGAGAGACAAATCTAAGTACTGTAGTAGGAATTGCACTGTTAAAACCTTGTTCTTTTAAAAGATTTGTATGTCTTGTGATATGATAGTTCTGTATGTTATGTGTTACATATTTTTTATCTATTTTAGTAAAACTCTATTTTTAGAGCCTACTTGGTCTGTCTTTGATTTCTTTCCTTTTACAAGTGGAGTATATATGGTTAAAGCAGACACTGTACATAAGCTTGAATGGTGATACCAAACTGGAAAAAGGTAAGAGAAATCTGAGGTCTTTTATTATAGTTTTTAAGGGTTCATTTCTGTACACCTTGTTAGGTGCCCATAGGCAAAGATATCTGGCCCCCCAAAGACAGAATTATCGGAGCCTGTGCATTGGGTACACTAGCAAAAGGTTCACAGTTTGAATCCCTCCAAGACTTGAGATCAAAGGTTGAATTGAATCCACAAAACAGACAGGAGGATTACTCTGTTTCTGTTAACTGTTCACAAGACTACACTCAGAGATTGGCACTTTGGGAGTAGAGGGCCTGACCTGCTGAGTGGGTTTGTGACAAACATTACAGTCAAAAAAATAAAAACTTAAAAAATAACATTAAGAAGAAATATATACTCGCTAAAGATTACATCGTGCATGTTAGTTACAGGTTGTAGAGAGGCAGTAAAACAAAAAAAGAGAAAAAATAACGTCCAGCAATACCACAGAAATCTACTAGGCAAAACCATATAGCATGTCAGCTACAGGATGGGCAGAGGCAGCAAAATCAAAGACTGGAAAGTGATCCAGGTGCAGGGGGGAAGTGATGGAAGGAAAACCAAGGGAAGAGGGGGAGGCAAGGTGAGGGCAGGAGGTGGGAACAGAAGCAGGACAGGAAATGAGAAGAATGGTCATCAGCAAAAGCAGGTGCAGCCAGTGGAGGCAGAGAGGAAGGAAAGTAGGATGGATTGGAACATGGGAAGAGAGGAGCATGATAAGGTGGAGGAAGGGAAGGAGGGGGTTCCAGACAGACACCACTGCATATGAGAAGGACTTAAGGACAGCAGCTAGTCTCGTATAGGGTTTAATGAAGAGGGGGAGGGAGGCTGACCATAGAGCATGAGGGGGTAGTCTTAGATGGAGGATCTCAGTAAGGCAAGGTAGGGTAAATTTGTGCACAATCTTATGGATGAAGCACAGGATGATATACCTGAACTTAGATTCACAGGGCAACCAGTTCAAGGAAACAAGTACGTCACAGTGGTGGCAGCGTGCATTGGTTCCCAAGGTGAACCTACCCACCCTGTGACAGGCCTGAGTTAGGAGAGACAGGGCAGCAGCATTAGTAGACAACAGTAAGGGAGCACGATATGTTAGCAGAGGGAGGAGGGATGAGGAGGCAAACTTATGGCAAGAGGCGGAGGTAAGGAAGGGGCAGATGCGATAAAGGAGACCTAGTTACTTGTTAAGCAATTTAGTTAAGACTGAAACATGACCATGAAGGGAGACAGAGAGAGGTATCTAAGGTGATGCCCAGATATCTGAAGGTAGTAACGGGCTCAAGTGTATCTCCATTAAGAGGAGTGATTCAGAGAGGGGAGATAGGATGCAAGGAGGAGGCTGAGTGGGAGAACAATGTTCTTTTGTTTTGGTTTTTATATTAAGGACAAGTTGATTCTGTTTAAATCAACCTTCAAGAGCTGAGAAGTCAGAAGCAAGTTCTCTGTTTATCCAGTCAGTATCTGGAGAGGAGTGGTAGATGATAGCATCATCTGAACAGAGAAGCACTGAGGCTCCTCTGCAGTTGCTGGGTAGATCATTAATGAATAAGGAGAATAATATAGGGCCTAATATAGAGCCCTGAGGAACACCACACAAGATAGGACAGAGACTGGAGAGAGAGCCAGCCCACTTGACCCTTTGGGACTGGCAGGAAAGGTAACTTTGGACCCAAAGGAGGGCACCAGAGTCAAGGTCAAGGGAATGTAGCTGCTGGAGCAGAAGACCATGGTTCACTAGGTCAAACGCTTTTGTAAGGTTGACTAATGTGGTGCCAGTGGCAGCATCTCAATCCATAGCCTGGAAAATATCGGTCGTTACTTTTATCAATGCAGTGAGGGTGCTGTGGTTCTTTCTGAACTCATGCTAGAATGGGGATAGCATGTTGTGGTGTTCTAGATAATTTTGAAGATGGTTGTAGACTATGCGTTCTTGAATTTTGGTCAAGGGGCTCAAAATGGATATGGGGCTGAAGTTTTTGGCCACAGAGTTAGCCCCCCCTTTATGTACTGGTATGAAAACAGCTACCTTCCACTTGTTGGGAACTGTACCCGAGAGGAAGAACTGGTTGAATAAGTCACGGATGGGGTGGGCAAGGGCAGAAGCACCCAGTTTAAGAAACTTGGGTTCCAGGGTATCATGTCCTGGAGAGTTCTCAACTTTCACATTTCTGAGGAGCCTCTGGACCTCTTTGAGAGAAGCCAGCTTTGAGTGAAATGCAGGACAAGTCTCACAATTGGCAGGAGAGGATGTTGAAGGGGCCGAGGGGGAAACCAGGGAGTTCTGGAACAGAGACGTGTATTTGTAGAGGTCTGTAAAAAAATTAATTAAATTCATTAGCAATAGACAAGGGGTCGGTTAGGGTGATGCCCTGGATAGTAAGGGATTTGGCAACTTTCCCTCTGACTTATGAGTTGACCTGTCTCCAAAATTGTCTAGGGTGGCAGAGGTGCTCAGTTTGCAAGAATTTGTAGTGGTGGCATTTGGCATTCTGGAGGATATATTTGTGTGTGTGCGTCTTTCTAACCACCTTTTGTTCATGTTTTGCTCTTTTCTGGTATTTATCACTCAGGTGATGAAATCCTGTTGCTGCATAAGTCAGGTCTGGATCTGGTTAATGAACTGATGTGCTACATTTTATGTTAAGATATTAAACGGACACATATCGCTAAACAAATACTGAGATATATGCTAAGATATTAGAAGAACAGTTATAAATTTTGAATGTTATTCATATGTTACTGCACTCTTTGTTTTCTGCTCCTTTTTCACTAATTTCAAGAATATTTTAGCTGCATGACAATGGAGAATCAGGCAACAGCATCAGGTTGATCACTGGTATTTACACTGGTGTTGTGCGAGGTCCCCACACTCTGACTGGATACCCATTACGCACCTTAGACAAATACATACATATATCTAGATATAATGATACCTAATGTTCTAATATTTAGGGCACTGGCACTTACTGTACAAGTGTAAGTAGCCAGGGACATATTGTGATTCTATGCTACTTTTGCTAAGAAACATATTGTAAGTAATGTGGCAAGATGTTTTCTGTTTATCCTTCTGAGAAGTCATTGTGTTTCCTGTACTGCCACTATGCTGATTTATGTAATACTGCATTATATCCTGTATTTTGTATGAGTTTTCATTCTCATATTTAGCTGACTTTACAAATAATGTATATCGTTAGATAACACTGTGGAGCCACATAGTTTTTAGCAAATAGGGTCCATTTTATGTATCTAGTTTTTTGATAACTATAGTAACTATCAGAGGTATAAACCTTACTGTATTATGGATTACCCTCAAGATCATCTTCACTCCTAAAGGTATTTGGGAAACTTCAGCTCCCAGAGTCTAAAGGTAAGACCTGATCTAGGGCAACTGCTATCTTTTGTGTAATAAACAAGTTTATTACCAAATATGCCAGTAGTCCATGCCTCTTTTCCTGATCCAGTACTGCCAAGAATCTGGTCAGGGCTAAGCACCCTAACATATTGGCGAATGTGTGCAGGTGGTCTAGATTTGTAAAGTTACTTGACTTGCTGGCTTACCCTTCCCTTGCGGGTAGTAAGTAGGAGAACACGCTCGTACCACCCCCCTATAATTGTAACTCTGTAGCATCTTGTAAAGTCTGGCTGCTTACTGGACAAGATCGATGCTGTCTCACCTTGTTCAACAGCAGTTTTGAATCGCAGGATTGTGAGAGTACAGTAGCCTGACCATCTGTTGGTTTAACCACTGTAGATCAATACACAGCAGGGCAACCACTGATGGATTTATTTTGTATTTCCCAAACCTTTTGCTGGTACCACTATGTCAATATCTGTACAGATCTGAGACTCGACATCTCTAACTTTCTTACCTCCCATGGAAGCTGGAACGATTTCATGCTGAACACAAATCGGTCTGAAACCCCCATACTGGGATCTCAACCCAGTACTCTGAGGCAAGGCAAACAGCCAAAAAGCGTGATACTAAAGGGTTGTTAGTAGCAGCTCTCTATGCTGCTCTAGAAGCCTCTGAATCAAGGTTTCATCTGCTTGAACTGCAACTCTCATCTCTTAAGAAAGCGATGGGATTGCAGGCATCTGAAAGTTTGAAAAGTGAGCAGTGACTTGAAGCAGAACTTCAGTCATTGTGTAGTAAGAAGAAGACTCCTTTGCACTATTCTGTACAGGGTAATGATCGAGAGTTACATATGTTGAGAGATGAATGTGATAGGCTGAGGAAGCATAAGAAACAGGTGGTACAGATGAATGATTTGTTGAGTGATTTGAATAAGACTTTGCATGAGGAGATTGAGGAAATGAGAGAAGACCTGAAACAGGTAAGTGATGAGTTGGATAGGGAACTTAGGGACAGCTGTGATTTGAGCACTACTTACAAAGTGTTACAGAAAGAAGTTGCAAAAGGTGTTGAACAGGACATTGAAAAAGTTAGTCACAAAGCATGCAGACACAAGATATTGAAACTGCGCCATCAGCAAGAGGTGTTGGCTGGTCACATCAAAGTGATGGGAGGGTGTCACTACACACCCATCAATCTTACGTCATCCGATGACGACGATTATGGTGATGACAACTGCCAAGATGGTGCCCAGCCACTCCTTCACTGTGGCCCAGTGTCCTCCCACCACCCACAAGATGGCGGATCCCCATGCTATGACAGTGCAACCCTAAATCATCAGCAGAATGACGACTCTCATGTGTGATGCCAAGATGGTAATTCCCATGATGGGGTGTAGGCCAAGGTCTAGGTAGAGCCCTCTGATTGCCACTTTGACAAAAAGCAATAGATCAGAGCTTGATCAAATGATTGAGGTCACCCTCTCTCATACTGAGGTGGCTGAGGAATAAAGGCAACTCTTCAAACAGCACCTGGATGAGATGATGAAGGAAGCCACTTCCCAGCCATCTGTTGTCTGCTCTGTGGCTGACACTGCAGCAGAGGCCACTTTTCACAGTGCACAAAGCATAAACCCCTTCCCTGAGCATCCAGCAGCTCAAAATAATCCTCTTCAGATGGCCCACTCTGTATAGCTGATCGCTGACAGCATAGGCTGCATGGACTCCAGTGATAATCTCAGTAGTCATTTGGAGAAGGTAGTTCCAAATGTAAGATGCTCAGTCTACTGATGATATACCAGGTACAGATCCTTCAGCAGACTATCAACTCAGGCCTCTGGTCAAAACTCCCAGAGGCAGTTTGCCAATCCACAGACATGACTTTCAACAGCGTTATTGCAGAATTCATCTCCGTGCACATCCAGGCATGGTTGACATTATATTGGCCTACCCCATAAAGCAAACTGCCAAGGATAGCCCAGCATCATACCACCAAAGACTACAGCTGGTCTACCATACTGGCAGTGCTTTCGGAAGAGGCTGCAGATACTGACCAAACTAAGTACAAGAACTTGTTTCTTCAGAACATGATTCCAGCTGTTCATGAAAAAGTTAAGCTAGGCCAGCCCACTGGCACGTGATTAGATTTTCATCTGTGACACAGGTGACCCGGGTTCAGGAACAGACCTGGGGAACCAGAGGGCCAGCTGGAGGAGAAGTATTGAGCATCCTGCAGACTGCTCTCCTTCTCCAGGGAGGAGGTGGGGTTGTGTGCCAGTGCACTGAGGACTCCTGGTGGAGGCTGGAAGATCCCATGTGCCTGGCGCCATCATACGTGAGGGGCAGACACTGGCATCACTGCATGTCTTTGCCCCTGCTAATGGGGTAAAAACACAGAGCCAGCAGTCTCTATGACACCCTCCCCAAGGCCTCAATTAGCTTCTGAAGCCAGCTCCCTGACTAGACATAGTAGTGCGGTCCCGGTACAGGGGATGGAGCCACAACCCCACCCTCTGGGGGGCAAGCCAGGGGTGACTGGGGAGTGCTGGCATCTTCAGAGGTGGAGGCTTGGGGGTCTGTACCAGAGACTGATCCCGACAATCTGGCTCTGACAGAAAAAAGTATACTAAATAAAAAAAAAAGTTTAGCCTACTATTTTCCCCAGAATGGACAAATTTGTGGACATTCTCCAGAAGACTGAATGGGTTTACCAGCTCTACCTCTGAGATCTGAATTCTGGCTTGAAAAAGATGGCAGCAGTACAATCTACCAGTGAGCCCACAACCCACTACACAGTGGAGGACATGGCCCAAGACAAAAAGGCTGTGCCCTCAGATAATAAACGCACTATCAGTCCATTAGCAGAAACCAAAATCAAAATAGGAATAACAGGCGGAACTGGAATAACCCTAATTCCGAGCAGCACAACCAGTAGCATGATAATCAGGGCAATCGAAATTATGGATCAGGCCCTTCATATCATGAGATAGTGGAGGAGAACAACAACTCCTCAACCTTCTCGGGCATGTCCAATCAGTAGTGGACTCGATCCTGAAGTGTACCGTTGCAGCTCTAGCTCTGGTACACCAGGCCTCACTAGGCCAAGGAGACATTGGAACCTCTTCGGATAAGGCCAAATTGTGCCTGAAACCTGAGGTCTCACCCTTCATAGCAGCTATGCAGGACCTGGAGGAGGTCCAGCAAGAAAAGGCTGGCCCACTTTTCAGGAACTACCTGGCAGTAGTAGTTCAGATTGACAACTACAGGCCACAGTCTGTATTGTGAACAAGCTCACCCTTGACACAAATGGAAGGCCTTGCACCAAGGCCATGGTAGGGGGCCACCAAATGGTTATTTTTCTAGATACAGGGTGTTGCTATGTCTGTACTACATGATGAGAATCCAGTGAACTCTCCTTGGTCTGTCAGATGGAGGACCAGTGCACAAGGTGTGGATGGCACTAAGCTATACACCTACAATTCTATTGTGCTTTCTGTGGTGATAGGTAGTCTTAAAACTAATCACACTTTTGACTTGATGGTATTATGTAGTCATCCCAGCATCCTGGGGACTGATTCTCTTACACTACATGACTGTGTGGTGGACTTGGCCAATGTGCTCTTGATCCAAATTAGGGGACAGTACCATATGGTCATGATTTCTGATTCACATGTGGCTGCAGCTATTACCCCAGAAGACAAGGAATATGACGTCTTAGCTCTATTCCAGATACATGAGTTTTTCAAGAAACTCCTACCCATTCTACAGAAGCATCTGGATGCTTTTGCCACACACAAGCATGATTGTGGGAGAATGCAGACTGTCATCAAAATCCCAGGCCCAGCACATGACAGGCAAAGGCAATGCCCCTTTCCTGCTGAGGCCTTACCATCTCTCAGAGAAACTTTTCAGTCACTCCTTAGACAAGGTGCGATCAGGCCTTGTGTCTTGACTGCCAACTCGCCCATTTGGCCAGTGAAAAAGCACACTGTATCTTAGAGACTCACTACTGATTACAGGAGACTTAATCAAGTTAATCCAAGCTGCTCAACTACAGTAGCCTCAGCACCAGTTATGCTCAAACTGCTGACACCAGACCGTAGATGGTTCAACAGTCTTGACATCTCCAATGACTTTTTGGTCACTGCCCCTAGCTCAGGAAAGTAAATACAAGTTTGCCTTTACCTTTGAGAGTTGACTCATAACAGCCTTCTCTTTTCCATCTACACATGATTGACACCTTAAAAGATCTGTCTGCCCCAGAATGTCTTCTGCAGTATGTGGATGATTTACTGTTGGCAACTGCCACCAAGGAACAAAATGTTGACCTCCTTGATGAACTACTGACTTTTACAGAGAGCAGACCTCAAGTGCAATCCTATAAAAGTGCAACTTTGCTAGAAGGAAGTCATCTTTCTTGGTCTACACATCACAGAACAGGGCAGGAGCCCTTCCTGGAAGAATATCCAAGGCCTACAAGATTTGCCACTACCCACCAGTGTTGCATCACTAAGATGTTTCCTGGGAATGGTCAACTATTCCAATGACTTTATTTGTGATTTTGCACAAAAGGCCACACCTCTGTATGAGGTCCTTAAAAAGGGTGTCCCCTGGATTTTGGGTCCCATTCACACACAAGCTGTGATGCTTCTGAAACAGGCCCAGGCCTCTGCTCCAGCCTTAGTGAACCCCAATCCAGTGCTATCTTTCCATTTGGAATCAGTTACTTCAGACATAGCCGTGTCTGCAGTCCTTGCTCAGAAAGTACATGTCACTTTGAGACCTATTGCTTATGCATCTCAAATGCTATCTCCAGTGGGACAGAAATATAGTCTTTGTGAAAGAAACCTTCTGTCTACCTACCTACTGGGCTGTCAAGCACTTATTTCTTGTATAACACTGGGTACTTACCTATCATTCTGAACATAACCCCCCCACCACCACCACAACCTTTCTGCTATCAGACAGAGTAAAGAATGGATCAGTGTCCAATGCCAGACTGACTTACTGGTCCCTTCTTCTTCAGGACTGTGACATACAGGTCCACCTTGCTAAGATGCCATCAATTTTGGCCCATGGTTTTCTGTACCAAGGAAACCCATACTCCAACCCCCGATCTGCCTGATCCAGGCCCTTTTCTTCCTGCTACTCTAAAGCTCCTTGTGTCATGTCTTTACTGATGCCTCTGCCTTGTACTATCAAGAAGAACAGGTAGCTGTATTTGGAGTGCTCATCATGTACCCCACTGGCAACACTGTTAATGCTTCCAAACGCTGCAGTGTTGTATCATCTCAGTACACAGAATTGGCAGCTGTGACTTGTGCTCTCAAATTGATACAACATGGTGTTGAGGACACCATCATCTTTACAAACTCTAATTGGGCCTACTATTCTCTGGCCAGATTTTTGCTTTTCTGGCTAAAAAACTCTTTTGCATCTTGTGATGGCTCCCTGTGAAGTACAAAGCACTCTTTGTATACATTCACAACCTGACTCAGCAGTTTAAACACAAACTATTTATCCACAAAGTGAAGGGCCACTCAAAATCTGACCCATACCATTCTTTCAATGATTGAGCAGACACTCTTGCAAAAGAAGGTGCTCAGGGGGGAGAGACATGGGATATGGCTCACCCTGATGCTCTAGCAGTTGTGCAGATAGCTGCTATAAAGAAGAAACTTGAACCTTTTGTGCCTCCGGACTTGTGCACAGCATAGACATCTGACCCTCAACTAAGAGATGTGTTCAGATTCCTTGACAAAGGAACTGAACAAGGTCTGCCTACCGACAGCCCTTACAAAAGACATGCAGACCAACTGCATCTGTCACCAGGCAATAAACTGATCTGGTATCAGTCTGACTCAAACTACAAACTGTGGGTAGTCTCTTAATCCTTGAGATCTGAGTTCATACATCAGGTCCATGGCACCCCAACTGGTGGACACCAGGGGGTAGAGAATACACTCCAGAGACTAAAATACATTGGTTGGTGGTCTGGCATCACCAAGGATGTCAAACACTATATAGAAAACTGCCTGATTTATGCTCAGAACAATCTGACCCCAACCAAGTGAAATGCCAAACTACTTCCCCAGAGACAATCTGGCCCTTGGCATCCAATCCAAATTGACTTTATTGGTCCTCTGATTAATACTGATAGGAACAACAAGTATGCCCTTATGGTTACTGACCCATTTTCCAAGTGAGTTGAGACATTCTCCACTCAGAACTGTACAGCCAAGGCAACTACAAAAGTCCTGGTAGAACAACTGTTCTCCAGGTGAGGCCTACCTCTCAAGGTAGACTCTGACCAAGGAACCAGCTTTACAGGTGAGTTGAAACAAGAAACACTTGAGCTTCTTGGTGTACACCAGAAGTTTCACATTCCTTATTACCCTCAATTGTCAGGTCAGGTAGAAAGGGCCAACAGACAGATTAAGCAAATGCTTTCCAAATTCATTAAGGACAATCCCAAGGATTGGGATTCCCTCTTGCCTTTACTCCATATGACAATTAGGGGTACTCCTTCAGCCACCACCCAGTTGATACCCTTCGAAGTGATGACCGGTAGAACCATGAGATTACCTGTACATACCCACTGCAGACAGCATGTCTATAAATAAATATGTTGCAGAACTCAGAGATGACATTATTAAGACCCACTTGTATGCTGCACATTGTTTAGGCAAGGCCCAACAACAGTCCAAGATTCACTTTGACAAACACGCACAGGAGGTGGACTGGCAAGTCGGAGATCAGGTAACGGTTCTCAGATTTGCTCACCCTACACATCCTCTTTCCAATAAGTGGGAAGGACCCTACCCCATTGTTAACAAACTCAGTCCCATGGTCTACCAAGTTAGACTCCTTCACCAAAAGAAACTTACTGAGAAACAGTTGCATGCTTACCAGTTAAAACTGTATAAAGGAGAATAATTACTTTTCCTAAAACCATTGGGTGAAACTGTACTAGCTGACCTTTTGTTTTTCCTTACAGGTATTCCAGCAAGATGGATATCTTGCTACTGTTCCTCATTGCAGGAATCTTTCCAGGTGTCCATTCACAGGATGCAGCACATGCTGCATGCATCAATCTACTCCATCAGCACCTTGGCCCACCTGCACATCCCTACATTGATCTTCATTCACCCCAAAACCTTTGGCCATGTAATGTACCTTTTGACATCACCATCCCTGAAGGAGTCAGTATTGATGTTCCCAACAAATTGATTACTGTTCAGGAAGGCAAGGACACCTACCTCACTGCCTCAGTTGTGGCTTCTGACAAATCATCCCTCCAAATTGAAAGGCAAACTGACAGCAATGGACAGACACTCCCTATTACCCATCTATCCAAAGGCACCTTCCAAGGTTGGTCTAACACCAGAAATGCCCCAAATGGTACCCTGTCCATTCGTAAAGCTAATCACAGACATTCTGGTTTATATGATCTTACTGCTTTAATTGACCCTGCCTTCTGTCAAAGGTTCACGCACGACTCCACAAGAGACTTTTGTACTAATAATTACACAGCTACAGCAGATATGTTTCTTTCTGCATTGCCCCTTACTAAAGCAGAACTTACTGACTGTTCCCCACAGGAACCTGGTCCACCCAGTGGTCTCACTGCAACCTCCCTTCCAGGTACACTAGTGAACAGTGTGCAATATATGCACATTCCAGTTAGTTTTAATCTCACCCATTGGAATATGACAGAATTTGGTATGTGTTCTAAAACAAATACCTCAAAGTTTTTCAGCACTATGTTACTAAATAGTCTTGCTGCATATCAGACATGCACACAAGACCCTGTGGCTGGTACCTATACCATTGAACATTTAGGCTTATTTGTACTTAGACCTGACTCTGCTAATAAGAAAATTTCCTCTTCATGCAGACAACGTGATATTGCTGATGTTACTGGTGCAACTCGCACCATATCTGGACTCTTTGGATCCAGCATGTCTATCTGGAAGAGGGCAGACATTGTTGCCATTAAAAGTCAAACAGCTAAATTCCAGACTGGCATGAAAAATAATGCTTTACTTCCATTATTAAATGGTGTAGATGGACTTAGAAAGAGCTCTATACAGTCTTTAACATGCACGACAGTGCCAAGAGTTTTAATGACACTAAGAATAAAATTAATGAACTTGTTTTTCAGAATAACAAAGAGACAGACAAGCAATACATTGCCAGGGAACTCCTTTGCTCTGCCTATGGCTCTTATGTTATAATCACTGTCAATCTCTTCCGTGATCCGGAATCTGGACGTATTCCAGATATTATTCACGATAGGAGACTTGCTAAATGGTATTGTCTCCATTGTTGGTTTACTGCTTGTATTACAATGTGTATGTCTTGATCTGTTTCTATACTATTATCAACTGCTAGAAATTTAGGTTTTGTCACATGCCGCCCCAGCAGGGGCCCATGCTACAATTCTCATTGCTGCACCATATGAGACACCATGTTCATTACCTTCGGTGTGTCTCTGCCCTACTTTGATCCGGAGACTGCAATTTTTGATAGACTGGCCTCCATTCACTCCATTGAGCATCTTGACAAGGACATCTACAGAGAACGTATCAACCTCCCACCTCTTCTCATTTATCATCTTACCCTGGAAGCCTGGGTATTGCCTCATATGGACTGTTGTGATAAAAAGGTTATCACTACTTGTATCGCTGCGACATTTTAGACGTCATGAAGTTGGTGTGTGGTTATTCACCAGACAGCATTGACTGGTCATTTAATGTGGACTTGGACATTAATTCCAATGTAACTGATAACCCCAGGGCATCATCAATAGCATCATCACCAGTGGGCAACACTGGACGCCTTTACCAGAACTATGCAGAAGAGGTTCATTGCCTGACTACAAGACTCACAAATCAGTTTTTCACCTGCCCAATCCAACTACAAAAATGGAGGGTTCCTACTGTGAAAATGTCATATAATTCTGATGGACAGTACTGCATTGTGACTAATTATAAATCTTTTTCTTATGGTGACAAAATGTGTGATGTACAGTATCCTAACCTTTGTGTTTTTCCTCATCAAACCACTGTTATTGGTAATACAGTAATTACTCCTTTTCCCATTGTGGAAACAGATGTTATTGACAGTGACCCTGAATATTTGCTTGCTCTGTCTCAATATTTACCCATTTTTAATGTCCACATCGACCCTTTGACATTAACTTTGAAAACACTTTTAGATAGGAAAGACACTCATCTCATCTACATCAGTACAGTCAGCACTCAGATATCTGTCTCCCTTGGTTCCCAGGCATGGTGACGGATATGTGAGAGAAACTGTTAAATGTATCTTTTTCTGTCTGATTGTCAGAACTCATGAAAACCATTTAGAAATGTAGGAAAATAGTTTCTGGTGAGCCTGCAATACTTTAATGACTCTAGATATTAAGTAAAATACTAACAAAATATGGCTTAAAATGTAAACTGATCTTTATTTCTTATTTTTTCTTGTTTTAGCACTGTTTTTCACTGTGCAGTTCTGTACCTGTAGTGCTAAAGTACAGTATATTTTTTTACAGTACTGTACATTTTCCACTTTTTAAAACAATTAACCTTGTTACAGTACAGTAATCAAAACAGTACCCTGTACTCCATCACAAGAAATCATGGCATTTTTCAGTTTCATGAAAAACATTCCACCACACCATCACAAAGAATGGCATCCCCCTCCCCCAACACAGTACCTATACTGTACAGTACAAAAAATATGGCAATTTTTTTTCAGCCTCATGGAAAACAGTTCTCCACCATGAAACAAGGCACTTGCAATGAAAACAGTCCTCAACAAGCCGAGAATAAAGCATGGCATTTGTTTAACTTTCAACACCTCACCATCACAAAACCATGGCATTTCCCCCCTCTCACCCATAACATGGCATTCTGTTTTTCATTTAAGAGACAACAGTCCCCCATATACTGTACTGTACAGTACATACTGTACCCAGAGTAAAGCATGGCACCTTTTTAACTTTCAGGGACAACATTCCACCGCACTATCACAAACCATGGCGTTTTCCCCCATCCCACCAATACTGTAGCATGGCATTTTTTTTGTCACTTAAGAAACCAGTCCCCACATGTCCAGAGTAAAAAATGGCACCTTTTTGACTTTCAGGAAAACATTCCACCATGCACCATCACAAATCATGGCATCCCCCACAGCATGGCATTCTTTTTGTAATTTAAGAAACCACAGTCCCCCACATGCCCAGAATAAAGCATGGCATCTGTATAACTTGAGGAAAAACATTCCACCACACCATCACAAAACCATGGCATCCCCCCATACCCATAGCATGGCATTCTTTCTTTTTCATTTAAGAGACAACAGTCCCCCACATGCCCAGAGTAAATGGCACATTTTTAACTTTCAGGAAAACATTTCGCCACACCATCACAAACCATGCGCCCCCCCCTCCACAGAATTGCATTTTTTTTGTCACTTAAGAAACCACAGTCCCCCACATGCCCAGAATAAGCAAGGCATATGTGTAACCACACCATCACAAAACCATAGTATCCCCCACCCATAGCATTCTTTTTTTTTATTTAAGAGACAACAGTCCCCACATGCCCAGAGTAAAATATGGCACCTTCTTAACTTTCAGGAAAACATTCCACCACACCATTACAAAACCATGACGTCCCCCCACACCTATAGCATGGCATTTTTTTTTCATTTAAGAGACAACAGTCCCCCACATGCCCAGAGTAAAACATGGCACATTTTTAACTTTCAGAAAAACATTTCGCCACACCATCACAAACCATGCCCCCACAGCATTGAATTCTTTTTGTGACTTAAGAAACCACTGTCCCCCACATGCCCAGGATAAGCATGGCATATGTGTAACCACACCATCACAAAACCATAGCATTCCCCCCTCCCACCCATAGCATGGCATTCTTTTTTTTCATTTAAGAGACAACAGCCCCCACATGCCCAGAGTAAAACATGGCACCTTTTTAACTTTCAGGAAAACATTCCACCACACCATTACAAAACCATGGCATCCAACCACACCCATAGCATGGTATTTTTTTTTTCATCTAAGAGACAACAGTCCCCCACATGCTCAGAGTAAAACATGGCACATTTTTTACTTTCAGAAAAACATTCCACCACACCATCACAAAACCATGGCATTTCCCCCCTCCCACCCATAGCATGGCATTCTTTTTTTTCATTTAAGAGATGACAATCCCCCACATGCCCAGAGTAAAACATTGCATCTTTTTAACTTTCAAGAAAACATTCTGCCACATCATCACAAATCATGGCATCCCTCCCACCTAGAAACCATGCCCCCACAGCATTGCATTATTTTTGTCGCTAAGAAACCATAGTCCACCACATGCCCAGAATAAGCATGGTATATGTGTAACTTGAGGAAAAAATCCACCACACCATCACAAAACCATGGCATCCCCCACCCCACCCATAGCATGGCATTTTTCATTTAAGAGATGACATTCCCCCACATGTTCTTGGACTTACCAACAGTGCCATAACATCACAATTGAAAATGAAATGCACTGACTCGCAGTTTGAAGTCCCTCACAGTTCACTGCCTTCATGATCTTTTTTAAAGAATTGCTCTATCACAGTCTGACGTGACTTTTTCTGACACACCACAAAAGTCTTTGCAATCAGGGCCCAGATGCAGTCAATATCCTTTATGTCAAAGAAATCCATATTCTGTTTGGCATATCCCAAGGCAACTTCCAATCCACGACGAGCATCCACTGCTGTCCGGGTGACAGGTGTTTCTGTGTCATCGATGCTGTCAGTGTCTTCATCGGAATTTTCTGCTTCATTGGATGGTTTCACCATCTGAACAATTTCCTCTTCATCTAGTGCTGCACAGGTTTCAACATTCTCATCAGCCCGCAGGATATCTACCGCATTGACATTTGTGGTGTCAGGCAGTTGGTCAAGAATGGAGGAGATGGATTGCACCACAGAGTCAGTGGAGTTATTAGGTTGTTCTTGGGTGGCACTGTTGTCAGTAGATGGCTGAGCAACAGGGTATAGAATTTCCGTATGTTTCCAGCAATTGACGACTGTTGTTGTGCTCACATCGTACCAACTGTCCTGTATGAAATACAGAGCCTCCTTGATGTTAACATCTGCTGGCTTGCCATCATCCAGGCAGTTGACATAGTGCTGCAGTTGCTGTCGTCGGTACAGAGCCTTAAAGTTCTGGATTATGCCAGCATCCAATGGCTGGATTTTAGAGGTAGTGTTTGAGGAGGAAATGACGGGTGACATTACGGCAGGACTGTGTTGGAGTGCAGGAAGCATTGTCACAGCAAATCACACGACGCCTCCGCAGACGATAGATTGGTCAAACTCCTTTAGCCATTCTTGAAAATTGCAGCTGTCATCCAGGCTTTTCTGTTAGTGTACCAGTAGCGAAACTGTTAGGATCAAAGTCCTTTCCAAAGCACCGAGGGCAGTTAAATTTCCAGATGACCACTGGCTTACGCTTTGTTCAGCACTTGCGCGGCACATAGTGCCACTGTTAATCTATCTTTATTTTTCCTTTTTCCAGACACTGGCCCTGTTGAAAGTGTAGCATTGGGTTCCATCTGAAAGAATAGACCAGATTCATCCATGTTGTAAATGTCATTAGGGTCATACTCTTACAAAACAAGTTGCAACTGCAGAGCCCATCAGACACAACTCCTTCATCCACACTTGTAGCCTCACCATGCAGTTTGTAATGCCTAATGTTGTGACGCTGTTTAAATCTTTGCATCCACCCACTGAATAGGAAAGGAGTCTGCACACCCAAACGCCGGCAAGTGATTTTGCTTTGGTTAACAGGACATCATCACTTATGGTTACTTTTTGCATCCTGGCATCTGTGAACCATAAAAACAGGGCATCCTCTAGTTGTTTATGCTGAGGCTTTCTTACTTTAGTTGAGGCATCAGAGGATGAACAGGCTAACCACTTGTCCTTCTCTCTCAAAATGTCTGAAACTGTAGATTTTCCTATTGACAGTTTATGCTCCTTTAAAACATAGGTAACTATGTCAAACCTTGAGCATTTTGGATTCTGGGTATAGAAAACACAAATGCTACATTTCACATTTGCAGCAATGGCTGTCCTGGCCCTTTTGTTTGCAGGCTCCATCTTACAGTACTGTACGTACTGTGATGTGCAGATTACAGTCTACGGTAAGCACCTTCAATCTGTAAAAAAAAGGTTGCTGTTTACTGTACTGCACAGCTGTACCCACCTCCTCTGCCTCCCCCCCCATGAAACAACAGGTGGTACAGTATTCCAACATTTAGTTTATGGCTGCTTGACTGGTGGCAGAAAAAGTCACTGTACCCCACTCCTCTGCCTTCCGCCCCCCCCATGAAGCAGCAGGTGGTGCTCCAACATTTAGTTTATGGCTGCTTGACTAGTGGCAGAAAAAGTCACTGTACCCAACCTCCTCTGCCTTCTGTCTCTCTCACCCCCATGAAACAATAGGTGGTGCTCCAACATTTAGTTTATGGCTGCTTGACTGGTGGCAGAAAAAGTCACTGTAGCCCCCTCCTCCGCCTTCTGTCCCCCTCACCCCCATGAAACAGTAGGTGGTGCTCCAACATTTAGTTTATGGCTGCTTGACTGGTGGCAGAAAAGTCACTGTACCCTCCTCCGCCTTCTTTCCCCTCACCCCCATGAAACAGTAGGTGGTGCTCCAACATTTAGTTTATGGCTGCTTGACTGGTGGCAGAAAAAGTCACTGTACCCCCCTCCTCCGCCTTCTGTCCCACTCACCCCCATGAAACAGCAGGTGGTGCTCCAACATTTAGTTTATGGCTGCTTGACTGGTGGCAGAAAAAGTCTCTGTACCCCCTCCTCTGCCTTCTGCCCCCAATGAAACAGCTGGTGGTGCTCCAACATTTAGTTTATGGCTGCTTGACTGGTGACAGGAAAAGTCATTCCCCCTGCCTTCTGTCCCCTCACCCCATGAAACAGCAGGTGGTGCTCCAACATTTAGTTTATGGCTGCTTGACTTGTGGCAAAAAAATTGCTGTACCCCTCCTCTGTCTTCTGTCCCCCAATGAAATAGCAGGTGGTGCTCCAACATTTAGTTTATGGCTGCTTGACTGGTGGCAGAAAAGTCACTGTACCCCTCCTCTGCCTTCTGCCTTCCCCATGAAACAACATGTGATGCTCCAACATTTAGTTCATGGCTGCTTGTCTTGTGGCAAAAAAAATTGCTGTACCCCTCCTCTGCTTTCTGTCCCCCACCCCACATTTAACAAGTGGTGCTCTAACACTTACTTTGTGGCTGCTTGATTGGTGGCTGCTTTGCCTGCTTCAGTTTGTCTGCACAAAAAGTTTGAGGTGCAAATTACATTACACAGGTTCTGTACGGTACAGGTTTTACTGTACAGTACTACTGTACCTGTACTGTTTTCTATTTTATTTAGGTACTGTACAATACTGTAATGTACACTACAGTGCAGTAGTGATGGCACATTTACAGAGCTCTCCCAATGTGGCTGGATCCTCCTTGATGTACTGCTTCTTCCTATTGGTCTGCTTGGAGCACCTAGAAGTCGTGCTAAAAAACGCGATGTTTCCACAGCATAGTCTCGCAGAAGGTCGGTTATCTGAGAGTGGAGACTGTGAGCTGCATAGGAGACAACATGCAGGATCAGTGACAGAAATGGATAACGTGAGTGACGGTTATGCGGGTGATAACACAATGGGGTGGAAAAAAATAACCGGTTGATGACGGATACATGCGTGCACCGGTAAAATGCGAGTCAGATAAACGAGTGCTGACTGTAATAACATCTCCACAGCTGGAGATTTCCTTAACTCCCTTATCCATGATGGTGATTTAAGTACTGCACTTTCAAATACTTGGTTAGAATTAACTTTTAAAGGTTTTGTTGTTATGCAAGCATTTCTGATTGAATTTTTGATACTAATACTTTGCTGTTTAAGGATCATGCTCAAACAACACTGTGAACAAATCAAGTTCCTTTACAAGGTTCATGCGTTGGGTCTGTAAATGATGGAGATTGCTCCCACTTCTTTCCCATAGTGTTGTTGCCTTTTCAGTAAGGCAAGGAGGGGAATGTTATGTGAGGTCCCCAAATTCTGATTGGATACCCACTGTGCACCTTAGACATAGACATACATACATATATATAGGCAGTATGGTGCAGTGGTTTAAGGCTCTGAGCTGCAAACCTGGAAACCTAGGTTTGAATCCCACAGCCCCCACTTGTATAATGTGTGATCCTGAGTAAGTCACTTAACTTCCTTGTGCTCCCAGGTCATATCTGTAAACAAGCCTCAGCTTAGTGTCTCTCTCCTGGTTAAAAAAAAAATATATATATTATGATACCTAATGTACTAATATTTAGGGCATTGGCACATACTGTACAAGTGTAAGTAGCCAGGGACATATTGTGATTCTATACTGCTTTTCCTAAGAAACATATTGCAAGTAATGTGCTGAGATACACCTGTGTTCTCTGTTTATCCTTCTGAGAAGTCATTGTATAGCCTGCACTGCCACTGTGTGGATTTATGTAATACTGCATTATATACTGTATTTTGTACGAGTTTTTTGTTCTCATATTTAGCTGACTTTACAAATAATGCATATCGCTAGATAACACCGTGAAACCACATAACTTTTAGCCAATAGGGCCTATTTTATGTATCTAGTATTTTTGGTAACTATAGTAACTATCACAGGTATATAACTTACTGTATTACATATTCCTCTCGAGACCATATTCACTCCTAGGACTATTTGGGAAACTTTGTCTCCCAGTGTCTAATGGTAGGGCCTGATTTAGGGCAACTGATATCTTCTGTGTAATAAACAAGTTTATTACTGACTATGCCACTAGGCCGTGTCTCTTTTGCTGATCCAGTACTGCTAAGAATCTGATTAGGGCTAAGCACCCTAACACTGAACACAGAAGATGGGTTGAGTTTAATAAGACCACACACAGTGGTGGAGAAGCAGGAGGAGATCCAAGCATGAGGATGCAGTGTTGACCACATCCATTATCTGGTGGAGAAGATGGTGATGGTTTGCTTTTTGGAGGTATTCTGGACAGAATGGAAGGAAACTTTTGAATACAACACAGAAATTATTTAGACTGTAGTACACTTCATGTTGTGTTGCACCTGTGAAAGGAAACCAAAAATAAAGAAGTAAAAGCAAAAATAATTTTTGCAAAAGATACTGTCACATTGGTGGTGGCCATGACATGAAATTGCACGAAAGTGCCTCGGACAAAGGAGGTGAAAGAGAAGTCTTTCTTGCTGTATGACAAGGCAGCAGGACATGAGAAGACAAGAGAAAATTATTTAGACTCTACTCAGTTGGCCACAGTGGGTGACCACACACCATATCCATTGTCCACTTCCAGTACCAGTTTTACTATGTCTGTCACCTGTGAAGGAAAAAAAGATACATTATTTAGCCTCACTTGGTCACTACAGTAGCAACATGGTATATCCATTGTCCTCTCCCAGTTTTACTATGCCTTTCACCTGCAAAGAAAAAAGATAAATTATTTAGCCTCACTTGGCCATTGTGGTGACTGCATGGTATATTTGTTGTTCACTCCCAGTCTTTCTATACGCGTTATCTGTGAAGAGAAAAGCTAAATTATTTTTGCCTCACTTGGCCACAGTATCACTGTGTACCTGTGAAAAGAGAACTTAAAAAAGACAAAAAAGAAAAATTCATGTAATGATACTTACCGTCAAATTAGTGAGGACCATAACATGTACTGAGATGAGGGTGCCTCAGAGAGGGGTAGTGTGCCTTGAGGGCTGCCTGGCTTTGCAGCTGGCTTGCCAGTCATCCATGTAAGTGATCAAACCTGCACTGAGAGGGAGACAAAAAAGAGAAACACATTTGAATGTCTTGCAAGCAGTAAGGTGGACCCTCTCCTGTGTGAGGACAGAGTCACCACCACTAGTGAGGATGAAGAATGTGAACAACAGTGAAAGTAACCTGCCATTGCAGCAAAGGTAGGCCTTGTTGCTTTGATAGGCTGGCTGGAGGCTTGGCTTGAGAGCTGGGTGGCTGGAGGTCTGCCTGGCAACCGCATTTAAAAGTCCAGGTTTCTCAGTTTGGATGCATGCAGTGGAGGTAGCAGTGGCTCATGTTGTTGGAAACTTAGTATTCAATCCCACAGCCCCCACCTGCATACTGTGTGACCCTGAGCAAGTCACTTAACTTCCTTGTGCTCCCAAGTTGCACCTGTAAAGAGCTTAGTGTGTCTCTCATGGTAAAACAAAGGTTAAAAAAATTAATTATGTAGTGATTTTCTAGTTTGTCTCTAGGCATGACGTATGAGAGGGCAAAGGCAGGTAAATGGATGGATGCAGAGAACAGTAGCAAAATGTGGGGAAAAGTAAAATGACATACAAAAAAAAAATTGAATCATAAAGAAAAGGATTCAACTGATGAGGAGGAAAGGCCAGGCAAAATACTTATCTTGCTATGCTTTATTCTCATCAAGGAAGCAACTGTCACAGTCTTACAGTCCGGAATTGTCCCAACATGGGAACTTTTTCTCCATTCTCCATCTGAGCGTCATCTACCTTGGTAGAAAGCAATTTGAAAATGCTGACAATCTCATGCTCTTCAGGTTCATCTTCATCACCACTACCACCTTCACATGGTAGGAACACCATACTATTACATTGTATGGAATAAGCCCTGCATATCTTAGTAAATGTTAGCATGCTGAGATTTTTATGTATCAGATTTCTATGCCTGTCCTGCACAGTGGGCCCCTGCTGAACTGAATACCCACTCCACACTGACATTAGAGGGTGGACAGCTCAGGTATTTGATTGCTACTGAGGTCAGTGTTGGCCAGTCAGTGATATTACTACTCCAGTACAGGAAGGACTCTTCCATGATGGTGAGGTACTTGGTGTCCACTAAATATGCATCCATCATGCACTGTGCTCCCACAGTCCTGCTACCTCATCAGCCTCCTCCTCCTCCTTTTCCTCCAGATCTTCAGTTCCCACCTGGTACAAAACATCCCAAAGTGGATTTGTTGGCATTTTTTCTTTTACCTTGCATGCTTTGCCAGCCTGTTTACCATGCAAGGTGGTAGTAACACCCGGTCTTTGTTAAGTTTAATGTTGTGGCTGTGGCCCAGTGAACTGTGACTTTAAGTTCTGTGCCTCATGTACTCATCGTTTTAGAAGATCAGTTCAATTTTGGACCTGATCATGCCCATCTTCAAGTATTACTGACAGACCACATTTATAATGTGGGTTTAGCATGCTGGCAATCCCAAAATCTGCAGACTGCAAAATGCCAGAAATATGGATATTGCAGTCTAAAACATGGAGTGCTTTTGGATACTTTGCATAGTTAAGACAAAGTAGGCCAAGGGCCCAATTAATTGTTTCCCACCAATCAGTGGACGGAATTACCAAGTGCATTCCAAAAGGTAGCCATCCAATTTATCTTTGAAATTGTTAAATGAGGTGCAGACACCAAATAAATAGTAACTTGTTCCAAGTTCTGGCAGATCTTACAGTAAAATAATTATTCCTCTTATTGGTATATACTCTTGGTATTATTAATTGTCTGTTATGAGATCTCAGATTGTTATTTCGCTGGTTAGAAAGCAAACCACATTTGGTATGTGTTCCATTAAGGCAAAACTTCCAATCTGACCATTTGCCTCAAGCGCCTGCTGTACATACAGCAGCATCTGCCTCAGGACCCGTAGAAGTGAGATGGCCTGTCTGATACAGGCAGTGTCCCCACTCACTTGCATGTTCAAATTGCCTTAGAATCTTGATTGGAACATCCATTAATCTCCTCTGGTATGTTGTCAGGGACATGGATACTCCAGCACTGTTGTGGCCTGTATGCCACAGCATATATTCCAAGATGGCTTTGTACTGCTCATACAAGGGCTTGATGAAATACAGTGTCTCATTCCATCTGGTGATGACTTCCAGCTTTATGTGGTTTTGAAACAGTTTTTTTCTGGATCTGCTGGTGCGTGAGATCATCATGGGCATATTTGGAATGGGCATAGTGGGCACAGATGCAATGTGCTACAGTCAACATGGACTTGATATCAGGATATGCAAGAAAATCCTGAACAAGATTAAGACTGTGTGCCGGGCATGGTACTCTAAGAAACCCAGTTACAACATGAAACCCCATGACCCCCTCACCAGTTAACTTATTAAGCATATTTTATTGCTGCAGTGTAGAATCTGTATAACATTAGATATACCCTCACAAAAAAAAAATCAATGTTTTGTGTTGCACCCACCACTTCCTCAGGATTTATTGTAATAAATTACAAAATAAAAAAAAAATACATCGGCACCCATTCACTTGGTTCTTTCACTATGCATGATACCCAAACAACCATTCAGAAAGACAAAAAAATACTAACTTAATTATGCAAATAACACCACTTATACATTTATTTGGTGAAAACATATACAAATTTTTAAATAATAATTGTGTACTTTGCTTTTATTAATCTTACACTATCCCTTATGTAGGAACAATCAAGAATCCATAACCCACCTATTAATATGACTCTTCTACTTCCATTCATTAATCTTGTCTGGTCTTAGATCTTATCAGGCGAAAAATATTCAATATTTACAATCTTAAAATTAAAAACCATTTATTATTTAATGTATTTTTCCTTACAGTTTAATGCCCCACCTTATTATTTTCTTATTCTCTTTCCACATAAAGTTTTAATAATTTACTTTCTTAACTAATTTCATGGCTATATTATTAATAATGCATACAAAATATATTGCATCCAACATAACTCTGACAACCCCCCCTCCAAACACCGATGCATTTCACTACATTCAAACCATCATTGCTCATAATGAAACCCACTTTCAGTGAGCAGAAGTACAGCCATTCATCATTCTCAGCCAGGGGCAATTTTGACATTTCTGACCAATGTATAATCCAGATACACTATTCATTGCCAGTGTGGCATACTGGCAAATACCTGGAATGTTGCTACCACCACAATTGGGCTTAGTACAGTTTTTTTCCCCTGGCCAGAGTCAAATACAATACCAGGTACTGGTACCCAATATGCTGTAATGCTACCAGCTTTTTGGCCTCTGGTCCACATATCCATGCTGAGATGTATATGTGGTGATGCTGAATGAAGCAGGGGATTGGTTACAGTGCATGAAATCATCACATAAAGTTCAGGAATGGGAGGTGTGGAAAAATAGGTACTTGAGGGAATACGCCATTTAGGACAGGCACGGGCCATCAACATTCTAAATCCCACATTATCCGCAAAACAGAATGGCATACATCAGTTGCCAGCATTTCAGCTGTTGCTGCATTCAGTTCATGTGCAACAGCATATGAACACACACACATACGAACATACAACTCTGCCAGCAGACAAAGGCCTTATGGTCTGTGTAATCTGCTCAACTGTGCAGTTCCCACTGTTTCTACAGAAGGAACTGCTGCCTCTCCATATCCCCTTGACTCCACTCATATACCCCCTCTGTCCAACTGCAAATTTACCCCTCCCTCTGTCCCAACCTCTCTTGAAGCTGTCCACTGTTTTTAGGGTCCCACCTCCTCCAGCAACATATTCCACTTAGCCACCACTCTCTCAATGAAAAAGTGCCTGCTCGTCTCCCTCCAGGACCCCTCCCAGCTTGAGGCTGTTACCCCTATTGGACTCATTTCCACTAAGTCTAAAAAGACCCTTGGGTGCTCACCCTGTTTATACCTGAAAGTTTCTTGAAGGACTACATGTTGAGCCCCCTGAGCCTCTCCTTGTATATGTTGCCTTGCTGGCCCGGAATCATCCTGGTTGCCTTTCTCATTTCCAGCAAGTTCAGGATTGAGTCTGGCTGGTTCAGGAATGAGCTGGGTGAGATTCAGGAACTGAATCCTGTGGAAGTCAATCTGGAGGTTGAGAAGAGCCAGTTGGTGTTAAATGTTCCTAAGGACAATGAGTTCACTGGAGGAGGAATGGGAAGCAAGAGCAGAGAAGTGTGGGAGACTTTAGGGGAGGCATAGAACACTGTACTATAGATGGTTAAGCAAGAAGGAAAGGAGAGCTTAGCAAGAAGAAAATCATGGAAGGAGGGTACTGACTCCCCGGGATCGATGGAGCAGGTATCAATGGATGCAGAGGGCAACACTACTACCCTGTTTGTCATGGTCCTGCATGAAAAGGTGGTGGTCAAGGAGTGTCAAGCTAGTGTTATGAGTTCTGCAGAGAAACCAAGATTCTGTAATGCAGAGAAGGTCAGGAAAGTGCTGGGAGACCCAGACATTGAGAAGATCAATTTTAGGGAAAAGGCTGCTAGCATTAAGGTGGAAAATATTAAGGCCTTTGGGAGTATAGGAAGGAGAAGAAACAGGGGATCAGGGCCAGAGTTAGATTCAAAATCACCAGCTGGGTGGAAGAGATGGATAAGGAGTAGAGGGATGGGGTGGAACTTGGATCTGCTAGGTCGGGGCAGAAAGAGAGAGAGAGAGGGAAAGGGGAAGGATGCGTACCTCTCAACCCCCTGCCTCATAAATCAGGGACAAGGCTTAAAAAAATCAGGGACAAAGGACCAAAATCAGGGACACATCTTCAAAATTAGAGATATCCACCCAGAAAGCTGTTAGCATATGGGGCTTAGTGCAAAATACATTTTCTAAAGAAGAACAAGTCTGTAAATTTAATGCTTGACGTTGTTTTGTGCTTACAGTCCCCACTGTTTAGCCACAAAAACACAAATTTTAGGAGGGACAGAGTAAAATTTTGAGGCAAAATCAGGGACATCCCTGAAAATCAGGGACACTTGAGAGGTATGGAAGGATGGCTTGGTAGAAGAATTTGAAGTTTAATGAGGGGGAAGGGAGGAGAGGAGACCAGGGTGAATAGAAGGGGTGTATGAGAGTAGAGAGGGTGAATGGGGAAGAGAAGGAGAGGAGACAGGGATAGAAAAGGAAGGAGGAGAAGGCAGAGGAAGGGGAGGTGTATGTCATACCACAGAAGTTAACTAGCAAATCTAGTATCAGAGGTTAAACAACACAGCAGTTAATGGCAGTGTCTGGCTATAACATGCAAACTAGCTAGACAGAAAAAGCAAATTGAACAGGCTTAAGGGGCTCTTAAATTTAGCTGTATTAACATTGGAAATATGGCACACCCAAACAGGGTGTTTCAATAAAGAGGACTGATTTAGCTTACATAGGTACAATTAGCTGACAGGCCTAAGCAGGAAACGATTAGGACTGTGAATTCAGTAAAATAAAGCAATGCAAACCACAATTTACAGTATACCCAGACAGGGTATAGCTAGGACACAGGAACTTTTAGCAATTTATAAACGTAGACTAGGAGACTAGCCAGACATGCAAAATAAAGCAGGTGCAGTCCGGGGAGAGGCAGTAAACACAGAGTCAAAGTTCACTCGGAGGGGAAAAAACTCAGCAGTGCAGAAGAAGCAGGTAGAATAGTTAAGCAATATACCACGAGACGGTGTGGGTGATGGCAGGATTTACCCATGCTTAGTGTGGTGGTTTGCTCATGAGGCACAGCCAAGTGAGGAAACCACACCAGGCGTGGATAAATCTTGCCATCACCCACAGCCTCAAGTGGTGTATTGTGCTCATACAATGACAAATAAAATAGGTAGTATTTGTGCATAAAATTATTTTTTGTTATTGTTGTATAAATAGACTTTATTCTTCTGCCACCAAAACTAGTCTGTATAACACTGTTTGTACATTAGTAACTTTAACGTGCAAATTTGTAACTTTTTTAAATAAAAGCAAATGTTTAACTTTTTTGTGAAAAGAAGAAGTGTCAAAGTGTTTTATTTGAAAAGAACTGGTAGCTAAGCAACTTTTAGTATTTTTGCTTGAGGACTTGGAAATAGAGTTTTAGAGGAGCATGTTGTGGTCGGAACTGGTACATCAGACTGTCAGGCAGCGAGTGCGCAGATGTCCGTGGCTGGTGGCACCGGAGCCGGCACTGGTTCGGGTTGTGGAAGCAGAGGTAAGTTTATTGCTTCATTTTGTGCCATATTTCTAATGGGAGTATTGTCCAATATAGCAAACAGCTGTTCTAATTTGTTTTGGTGTACTAACGCAAAAGAGAAATTCATTTTGCTGTAGTTTGAATTTTGCATTGTAGTGGTAACAGGACAAAAAAAATGGCAGCTTGGTTCTTTGATGTTCGGGTCACAATGGTATGCGGATGGTGTTGGAGAGGTTAAGATTTTGTGACTGGCACTTGTTTCTGTTGGTAGATGGCAGGGTTTACACGTTGTAAACTGTGCCAGCTAGCCAATCTGGAACATGGATTTTTTGGTACCCATTTATAATTCAAAACTTAACTGGTGCAGGAATAGCTGAAGGGAAGATGTGGAGGATGGACCAGTTATCATGGTGGGAGGGCAACATTCTTTGCTCCAAACACACTGCAGAGCACAGACATGGATGGAGCTGAAACACAGGTACAGAGGTAAAAAGGACTGCTGGGAACACTCTTCCCTGCCAAGAGCTATTGTTGTGGGGGGTGTTGCCCATCTACGCTATGCATTGACTGCCCCACCCTCCACAGCCACCCACATTGTTTTATTAGGGTATAGTGGTCATGTGACCATAGTCGCAGACATTTTACAAAGTCCCCATTCCCCTACCTGCAAGTTATATGATTTGACCACTAGGGGGTCAGTATTCTACATCCCAATCCCCTCTCCATCACAGCCTGCTCCAGAGTACCTCCCTACATAGTCTCCATTGTCTTTCACTGCTTCACCAGCCCCTTCAGCAGTGATTTTCCCCCTCCTTTTGTCACCTCCTAACCCAGGGATTGAACCCTTGACCTTTTGCACCATAGGCAGCACTCCTACCACTGCGCTACTGTGCCTAACACAAAGTAGGCAATCTTTTTAGTTCTCTTAACCCCTAATTAATGTAGCTTAGATAATCTTCCAAGCTACTCTCCTTCCCCCCTCCCTGCTTCTTGCAGTCACGACTCCTTTCTCCAGGCTGCTATCCTCAGTTTTGCTCCCAACACTGGCCACCCTCCCCACCCATTCCACCTCCCTGCCTTTACACTCTTCCATCCATACTGGCTCTAACATTCATGTACTATGCAGTGTTACCTGTAACATGTCTCTGCCCCATGAGCCTGCCTTCCAAATAAGAGTGACCCCACTATCTCTCCTATTTTCCACTCCTTTCACCTACTGTCCCATGTCCTATCCCTCCCAATACCCTCTACTACTACCAAGCCCTCATGCAGGAATCTAAGACATAATTCAAAATTGATCAAATGTGTGCTGTAAAGACTGTCTCTATTACTACTACTACTCCTATCTGGCAATGTATATCCCAGTCCTGGACCCACCACCCTGCCCAGTCCCTCCACTTATTGAGAAAGTGGCCCTACCCTAGCCTCAGTGAATATCTGCAACCTGCTACAGAAGCTTGATCTTCTTCAGGTTTGGACCATGCAACACAAACCTGACATCCTGGCGGTGGTCGAAACCTGGCTCACGCCCAAAACACCTAATTCTTCTGTCGCCCTTAATGGACACGTGCTGTTCAGGCTAGACAGGCTGGGTAAAAGGGGTGGTGGCTGCGCCATCTACCTCCGTGACTCCTTCCAAGGGCAGGCCCTTCAGCCTGCAACCTCAGGAAATGATACTCAGGCCCTAGGTATTAAAGTATCCCTTGGTTCCTGTGGCAAATCCCTTCCAGCACTGTTCATCTACATCCCTTCCCGTAACCCAAAACTTGACTTTTCCTCCTTACTTGAGTACATATCTCAGCTGCCTAACAATTCTGAGGTCATCATCCTAGTTGATTTTAATATAAACTGGCCTGCCCCTTCTGCAGCTCCCCCTTAAAAATGCTGTGGCTGCATTAAACCTAATACAGGTTGTGTACTCCCTTACTAGGATTAGCTATCGATCTGGCACCAGTACCATGATTAACCTCATTTTCTTTAACTTACCGGACAGACTCACCAATGTCATGGTTTTACCTGATATTCTTAGTAATCACTCACCAAATCTCTGTTGCTGGTCTAACTGTTCCCCCAAGCCCCATCCTAAAACCTCTTACCACCACTCACTTAAGAAAGTGCAGTTGACACATTTCAAGGACTACCTACACAATTGTGACTGGTCCCCTTTAGACTCGACCACCAGTGTCGACAGTGCCCTGCACACTTTTTTTTTCTTTTGTTTTACCAGGAGAGGCTAAGCTGGAAGCTTGTTTACAGGTGCAACCTGGGAGCACAAGGAAGTTAAGTGACTTGCTCATGGTCACACAGTATACAAGTGGGGGCTAAGGGATTCAAACCCAGGTCTCCAAGTTTGCAGTTCAGAGCCTTAAACCACTGTGCTATACTGCCTCCTTTTCTACTTTCATTTTCGCTGCAGATCCTACTTGATCTATGGTGCTTCCTCTTCCCCTTCCTTGCTTACCTCTGCAATCTGTTATTCCTAAATTTTGTATTCTGTACTATTGTTTTTTTTCTTGTTTATGTTTTATTGTGAGTTGCACCTGTAAGTGGAATTTTTGTTCCAGTGTTTTAACTCATTAATCAAATAAACAAACAAATCCCCTTGTGCCTATCCCAGGCATTTTTGAATCCCACCACTGTTTTCACCCCCATCACCTCTGCTGGAAGGCTGTTCCAGCAATCCACCACTCTTTCTGTGAAGAAGTACTTCCTCACATCTCTCCAGAATCTACCCCCTCCAGCTTCACAGCATGTCTTCTTGCTCTAGCACACCTTTTTTCTGAAAAATACTCCCCTCCTGTACCTTATTTACCCCTGGGAGACATTTAAAGGTCTACATCATATTTCTCCCCTCTCCCTCCTCTGTTCCAGGGTCTAAGAATTGAGATTCTTTAGCCTCCCCACATAAGGCTTTTGATACAGACCCTGTGCCATTTTGGTTGCTCTCTTCTGGACTGCCTCCACTCGGTCTATATCCTTTCTGAGATGTGGTCTCCAGAACTGGATGCAGTATTTAAGGTGGGGTCTCACCAGTGATCTACTGTATATAGGGGCAAAACCACCTCCCACTTTCTGCTGATGATTCCCCTACCTATGCACCCCAGCATCCTTCTAGCCTTTCTGACTACCTTGTCACACTGCCTGGCCACTTTTATGTCATCCGATATGATTACCCCAGGTTCCTTTTCTGCTTGGTCATTGTCAGTAACCCTGCACCCATTTTGTACTCTACCCCCAGTTTATGTGACCTAACTGCATTATTTTGCACTTTTTTGTATTAACCCTCAGCTGCCATACCCTTGACCACTCCTCCAGTTTTTCCAGATCCCTGCCCATCCTTTCCACCCCACCCCCAGAGTGTCAACCCTGTTGCAGATCTTGGTGTCATCCGCAAAGAGGCAGACTTTTCCTTCCAGGTCACTTACAACAAAAGGCTGCACTCCAAAAAAACTCACATAGCATATTACCAACCACATGAACAGTATATTCATAAAAGGCATATAGTTTTTCATGTGATTGGTAATATGCTTTGTGACATCACTAATTGAAGTGTATTTAAATGATACAGTGATGTGATACCCAAAGCCCGCCCCCTGCGGAAGACCTAACGGTCGAAGCACAGGGACTTCTGGCTGAGGTGTTTTGTGCCTGTGTGTTACACCAGTTTTTGGTATTAAATTGATATTTTGCAACAATTCTGTTTGTGCATGAGTTTTTTGGAGTGTAGCCTTTTGCTGGAACTGTTCTATACGGCGTGGCTGCCTTGGTTTTGCACCCCATCTTACTTAGAGCAGCACGAGGACTTGTTGTCTTTTCCTTCCAGGTCCTCTGCTACATCACTTATACAGATATTGAAGAGAACCAGTCCCAGCACTAAACCCTGAGGTATCCTGCTGGGTCACCCTCCTTTCTTCAGAGTGAACTCTGCCAGGCAAGAACCCCAGGTGGCGGTGAGGCAGTGGAGAGGAAGGACGCTTCAGACTGGATGGCCTCCTTGACCCTCATGTAACTCTGCAGCGGCACCGGCAGAATGCTGGAAATGGAGCGGTGTTACAGCTACTTAACTCCATGAAGCACAAAACATGGAGCTGGAGGATGTCTGAAGGTGGCTTCTGATTGGTTGAGTGATTCTCAGGAGGCGCAGCGTGAGACAGCTGGAGGATGGGATTGGTCAGGCTTCTGAGCCTCTTGTAAAGGCAAGGCAATTCTATTTATACAGTGCCTAATCCCAGAGGCTCTGGGCACCTTACATAAAAACTGAAAAAATCACAGTAAATAATACCAATAATGAAAAAACATACAAATCTATAAAATACAGAAGCTAATATATAACATTTAAAATAAATAAACTCTTAAAAAACTAGGATAACTGGTATAACTAATTGACTTCGTCAGGGAAAGCCAAACAAAATAGATGAGCATTTAGACCCTTTTTAAATAACTCAACGGAGGCTTCAGGACAGCTTCTCTGTCAGGCAGGAACCCCAGGAGGTGGTGATCCAGTGGAGAGGTAGGACACTTTGGAAAGAACAGCCCTCTCAACCCCCCTCTCATGTGACCCTGCAATGGTGCTGGATGAGTGCTGCAAGTGGAGCTGTACTACAGTTATTTAACTCCATGATGCACAAAGCATGGAGCAGGAAGACTTCTGAGGGTGGCTTCTGATTGGCCGAGTGGCTCTCAGGAGGTGTGGCTTGAGGCAGCTGGAGATTGGGATTGGAAGATGAGATTAGTCAGGCTTCTAAACCTCTTATATACTGCAGTAAACAATATAATCCAATGGCATTTAAGCCCTTTTGTCATGCAGTATTGTTTGACATGTCACTTACTACAAGTTATTGCATTGCATCATGGCTGGCTCTGATGTATAAATCCACAGTGAGCAGCAGTAGATTGGCTGTCTCAGAAGACATAATTCATATAGTTCTATTTTGGCTATGATATCACAAATGAAGGAAAAAATTGCTGGGTAACTGTCTGGCAAAATTTCTTGATCCTCCCCAAGAAACAATTATACATGCTCTTATCTAGAAAATATGTATGTTTAACAGTAAGGTGCACACATTTCTTGAAGTCAGTTATAGATGTAAGAAAGCACTTTAAATAGTTCTGGAATACTACTAGCTTGTGCAGTTGCAGCAAGTCACATCATCAGGGGCCAGATATTCAAAAGAGATGAGCCATGCGCAATAGGGTTGTGCCTGCGCAAGTCTGAAAATGTGCCATTCTGCGATATTCAGCAGGAGGCAGTTGCTCCCCCCAAATCATGCTGAGCAACAGCGCAATGATAATGAATGTATTTGCAACTGAAGGGGGAAGAACCATGCATAAATGGCGCAGTGCGATATTCAGCAACATGTGCCATGTGCAATAGGGGAGCCAGCGGAAGTTACGCCATAGCGGAAATGAGCCAAAATAAAAGGGAGCAAGGGAGAGGTGCAAGAACGCTACAGGGAAGGCACATGAGGCTGAACTCTAGCAAGAGAAACTGGGCAGCAGGGCACACAGGGCAGGCCAGGAAAGGCATCTGGAACCCACAGGCTCAGGGAAGGTGTGGGGAGCCATGGAAATACATACATAGATACATAGACAGTGTCGGCAGATGAGGGCCTATGGCCCACCCAGTCTGCCCATTTGAGCTTATGTTCAGTTTGTTTTCCTAGAAGTCTGTTGCCCCTACCTCTGACCTCCAGAATTCCTTTATGTCTATCCCATGCATTCTTAAATCCCGTGATTGTTTCAGCCCCACCACTTCCTCTGGCAGGGTGTTCCACTTGTCCACCACCCGTTCTGTGAAGAAATTCTTTCTCATGTTTCCTCTGAATCGTCCTCCTCCAACTTCATCCCATGCCCTCTAGTCCTGGAACATCTTTTCACTTAAAAATAGTGTTTTCCTGCACCTGCTCCTCCCTGTCAGATACTTGTATGTCTCTATCATATCCCCCTCTCCCTCCTCTCCTCCAGGGAGTACATGTTCAGTTCCTTCAACCTGTCTTCATAGGACTTGTGATGCAATCCATGCACCATCTTTGTTGCCCTCCTCTGAACCTTCTCTACCCTGTCTATGTCCTTACGTAGGTATGGTCTCCAGAACTGTACACTGTACTCCAGGTGGGGCCTCACTAGTGTCTTGTATAGCGGAATTATGACGTCCCTTTTCCTGCTGGTGATGCCCCTGCCTATACATCCCGGCATCCTATTTGCTTTACCTGCTGCCTTGTCACACTGTTTCCCTACCTTGAGGTCATCAGAGATGACAACCCCAAGATCCCTTTCCTGCTTGGTGCATGCTATATCCTCACCCCCCAACTGATATATTGTGCCGGGGTTTTTGTGCCCCATATGCATTATCTTGCACTTCTTTGCATTGAATTTCAACTGCCAAACCCCTGACCATTCTTCAAGTTTCTGCAGGTCGCTTCTCATTCTGTCTACACCCTCTGGTGTGTCTACTCTGTTACAGAGCTTTCTGTCATCAGCGAACAGTGAAATTCTGCCTTCTAGGTCCTGCGCAATGTCACTGATGAAGATGTTGAATAGGACTGGTCCCAGCACTGATCCCTGTGGTACCCCACTGGTCACTCTTCCCTCTGTGGGTGACAGCCATTTACCACCACCCTCTGTGTCCTGCCACCCAGCCAGTTACCTACCCACCACACTATTGTCCTGCCCACACCATATTCCCCAGTTTGTGTAATAGTCTTCTATGTGGCACAGTGTCAAAGGCCTTGCTGAAGTCCAGATAGGCCATGTCCACTGCCCTCCCTGATCCAACTCCCTAGTCACCCAGTCAAAAATTCAATGAGATTGGTCTGACATGACCTCCCCCTGGTGAAACCATGCTGCCTTGGGTCCTGTAGTCCATTGACAACTAGATGTTCCACCAATCTCTCCTTCAGTAGTGCTTCCATGATCTTCCCCACTACCGAGGTGAGGCTGACTGGTCTGTAGTTCCCTGCTTCCTCTTTGTTCCCACTTTTGTATAAGGGGACTACATCTGCTGTCCTCCAGTCTTTGGGTACCTCCCCTGTTTCCAGTGATCGGCTAAACAAGATAGCCAGAGGTTCAGCCACCACCTCTCTTAGTTCTTTAAGGACCCTGGGGTGCACCCCATCTGGCCCCATTGCTTTATCAACTCTTATTACTTCCAGTTCCTTCAGGACCCTTTCTCGTGTAAAGGGACTTGTGTCCATTTCTGCACCATTCTCACCCCTTGTACTCCCTTCAGACCCATTACCCTCCTCTTTCTCAGTAAAGACTGAGCAGAAATACCTGTTCAATATGTCAGCTTTACTGTTGTCATCCTCCACGGCCCCCATCCTCCCCCTTCAGTCTCACTATCCCTCCCTTTGTCTTTCTTTTTTCACTTATGTACCTGTAAAAGGTTTTGTCCCCTCTACCCACTGATTTTGCAATGTGTTCTTCTGTCTGAGCTTTGGCTTCCTTACTGACCTGCCTGCCTCCCTTTGCTTCTCCTGGTACTTCTCTATCCCTTCTGCCTGTGTCTTTTGTATTGCCTGAATGCAATCTTTTTGGCTTTCACTTTCTTTGCTACCTCTTTGGAAAACCATAATGGTCTCCTCTTCCTTTTCCTCTTGCTAACCTGCTTAATGCATAATTCTGTTGTTCTTGTAATCCCCATTTTAAATACTGCCCACTGTTCCTCAACCCTGATTCCTGTCCCATTCCCCTTAATGCCTCTTTCAAGTATCTCCCCATTTTCCCAAAGTCTGCCCCCCTAAAATCCAGGATCCGTGTTTTTGTGTGGTTTGGTTCTGCTCTTTCTGTGATTTCAAACCACAATGACTGGTGGTCACTGTTCCCCAGGTGCTCCCCACTATACCCCATCACACTGTCCCTGTTTGTGAGCACAAGGTCAGTATTGCCTTCTGCCGTTGGTTCCATGACCAGTTGCTTGAGGAAAGCACCTGAAGGAGTCCAGGATAAATCTGCTCCTAGTTGATGCTGCTGCTGGGATGCTCCAGTCCACGTCTGGAATATTGAAGTCTCCAACCAGTACTACCTCACCCTTGTCTGCCATCCTTTGGATGGCTAGCATCAACTCCTATCTGTTTCTTCCTCCTGGGCTGGTGGTCTATAGACCACACCTGCGGATGGCTGTCCCCATTTTCCTTTCCAGCTTAACCCACAGTATCTCTCCCCATTTGTTCCTCCTGGATCTCTGTGGCCCTTATGTCATTTTTCACATACAGTGCCTCCTCCTCCCTCCCTTCCTGCCTGCTCTGTCTCTTCTGAATATGTTGTAGCCAGGTATGGCCATCTCCCAGTCGTGGTTATCATTACACCAGGTTTCAGTGATGGCCACAATGTCCAGGTCTGACTGTACATGACAGCCTCCAGATCTTCCATCTTGTTGCTAAGGCTCCTGGCATTTGCACACATGGCTTTCCATGATTTGACCTCCCTAGACTGTTTCACTGTTCTACTCCAGCCCCTTCCTTGGTTGTCATTTATCCCTGGTTCTCCTTGCTGTCTGCCCTTCTGCTGAATTTTGCCCTTTTCTGCTTATCCACCTCTTGTGCACTAATCTCCATCTTTTGCACACTGCTTTGCAGAGATAGCCACTCCTCTGGTTCACTGGTTCCACTGCTAGCTGTGGGAGGTGAGCAAGTAGGTACCCTCCTTGCTGGCCTGCTACCCCACTTTGCTAGTTTAAATGCTTGTCAATGTAGCATTTAAACTTATCATTGAGTGCTTGGATTCCCCTCCAGGATGGATGCAGGCCGTCAGACTTGAACAAACCTCCATCCCTCCAGGTGGGTCCCCAGTCACCAATGAATCAAACCCTTCCTCACAGCACCAGTTCTTCAACCATGAGTTAAAGTTCCGTGCATGCACTCTATGCTCTCCCTTGCCTCTCACAGGCAGTACTCTGAGAAAGTGACAGAAGTAGCTACTTGCTGAGACCCCTCCCAGTTTCCTAAACTCTTCCTGAACTTCCTTTGGCTCCCATTTGCCAGGTCATTAGTACCTAGGTGGATAATGACATCCAGCTCACCCTCCCGTCTTGCCTTCCCAGTGATCCCCAAGATCTTCCTTCCATCCGTCCATGCCATGGCACCTGGTAGGCACCTCACCTCCCTGTCCTCCCCCTCCTGTGTTCCTAGCTGGATCCCTCTTATGATGGAGTCCCCCACCAGGATTCACTTCCTCCTCCTCTGGGGTCTTCTGCTTTCCCCGCTGAGGTCACCTCCTTGGCTGACCTCCACATCCTTTCCTTCCACTTCTCTGGGTACCTCTATTTGGTTGTCCTCATTTGCCAGTGTGGCATATGAGTTCTTGAGTGGAATAGGATATGGGATGTGCCTCTGCCTGACTGCTCTAACCCTCCCTGAGCCCACTGTCATCCAAGCGCTCCTCGTTCTCGGCATCCTTTGAGGCAGTTGCATTGGACTGGGTGGTCCCTGGATAGGAGTGATGGTACTCCTGACCCAGTTTACTTCCACTCTGAGTCTGGTTACCTCATCCCACAGTCCAGAGAGATGCATGCAGATAGGGCAGCACCTCAGTGTCCAGAAGGTCTGCCTGAATATGGCTGCCCCACAGCCACTGCATTGCACCACTCCCAACATTATACTGCAATTCCACTACTTGTCTGCTACTGAAGCTCTCCTAGTTCCCTTTGTATTAATATACTGTACTAAAAATCCTGCCACTGATCCTCAGATAGATTTTTTTTTTAAAGAAAAAGAAACCAATAAATAAATAAATTAGTCAAAACATTTGCCGTGCTGAGGGTGGGCTTCTTCCCCCTTATGCCCCTCCTACTTCACACCCCTTACTGTACCCTGTGTTTAGCTCCTGTCAATCAGATTTAACAGGGCATATAATTAAGAGTTGGGGGAAGGGGAGGGGGGGCGAAAATTTGCAGCAATTAAAGACAGCACCGAATTACAATTATCACGTAGTTGAGGTCAGAGGCCAGACAATTAACACCCTTCACCCAACTACAGAGCAGTCAGACAAGCCAAGATAAAATCTGCAGCAATTAAAGACAGCACAGAATTACACCACCACTATGTTTTAAATTTTCAACAGCCCAAAAACAATTATAAGTAAAGACAACAAAGAAAGTATAGTGTCACTAAAAGCCCACAATCTAAGTTTAAAAGGAAAATAGCAATTACCAGTTACTCTAAAGCACTGACTTGAATATGTTTCCTTCCTTCCCCTCTGGCTTCTTCTGAGAAAATAAAACTCTGCTTGCTACTTTAACTCTGACTAAGCCCCACCTCCAGTTATCACGAGCTGAGGTCAGAGGCCAGACAATTAACACCCTTCACCCAACTACAGGGCAGTCAGACAAGCCAAGATAAAATTTGCAGCAATTAAAGACAGCACAGAATTACACCACCACTATGTTTTAAATTTTCAACAGCCCAAAAACAGTAAAGACAACAAAGAAAGTATAGTGTCACTAAAAGCCCACAATCTAAGTTTAAAAGAAAAATAGCAATTACCAGTTACTCTAAAGCACTGACTTGAATATGTTTCCTTCCTTCCTTCCCCTTCTGGCTTCTTCTGAGAAAATAAAACTCTGCTTGCTACTTTAACTCTGACTAAGCCCCACCTCCAGTTATCACATAGCTGAGGTCAGAGGCCAGACAATTAACACCCTTCACCCAACTACAGAGCAGTCAGACAAGCCAAGATAAAATCTGCAGCAATTAAAGACAGCACAGAATTACACCACCATTATGTTTTAAATTTTCAACAGCCCAAAAACAATTATAAGTAAAGACAATAAAGAAAGTATAGTGTCACTAAAAGCCCACAATCTAAGTTTAAAAGAAAAATAGCAATTACCAGTTACTCTAAAGCACTGACTTGAATATGTTTCCTTCCTTCCCCTCTGGCTTCTTCTGAGAAAATAAAACTCTGCTTGCTACTTTAACTCTGACTAAGCCCCACCTCCAGTTATCACGTAGCTGAGGTCAGAGGCCAGACAATTAACACCCTTCACCAACTACAGGGCAGTCAGACAAGCCAAGATAAAATTTGCAGCAATTAAAGACAGCACAGAATTACACCACCACTATGTTTTAAATTTTCAACAGCCCAAAAACAGTAAAGACAACAAAGAAAGTATAGTGTCACTAAAAGCCCACAATCTAAGTTTAAAAGAAAAATAGCAATTACCAGTTACTCTAAAGCACTGACTTGAATATGTTTCCTTCCTTCCCCTTCTGGCTTCTTCTGAGAAAATAAAACTCTGCTTGCTACTTTAACTCTGACTAAGCCCCACCTCCAGTTATCACGTAGCTGAGGTCAGAGGCCAGACAATTAAGTCCCTTCACCCAACTACAGGGCAGTCAGACAAGCCAAGATAAAATTTGCAGCAATTAAAGACAGCATAGAATTACACCACCACTATGTTTTAAATTTTCAACAGCCCAAAAACAATTATAAGTAAAGACAACAAAGAAAGTATAGTGTCACTAAAAGCCCACAATCTAAGTTTAAAAGAAAAATAGCAATTACCAGTTACTCTAAATCACTGAATTGAATATGTTTCCTTCCTTCCCCTTCTGGCTTCTTCAGAAGAGGGAAGTACTTGCCACACAGCAGTGAGGCCAGCACAGTCAGGTGTTCCCAGTGCAGGGGAAGTAGCAGCCAGGACAGCGGGGGGAATACAGAAACAGCTGCCGGGGGGGTGAACACAAGCCAGGGACATGGCCAGTGCCACCATCCAGAAGGAGGCAGTAATGAGGGGGGCAAGAAGGTGGGCAGCAGGGGTGTGTGGCTGTGGAAGGGCCCGTCGGTGGTATGCCCCCAACAGGCAGTACCGAGCCCGCACCAGCTTTGAACTGTATAGTGATATGGAGATCATGGGCTGGTGCCACCTGAATCATACAATTCTGAGGTGGCTCTGTGAGCTGTGCAGTGATGTGATGCAGGCACCCAAACAACGGAGCCATGCTCTGTCAGTGGAGATGAAAGTGACAGCTTGCATGTGCTTGCTCGCCACGAGTACCTTCCAGAGACCAACTGGGGACACCACAGGCATAACCCAGTCGGCCACATCATGCCACCTCATCCAATTCTTCAGTGCACTGCTGCCACATGCTGCGGAGTACATACATTTCTCAAGCACACCGGCAGAGCGCACAGCAAACATACAGGAGTTCCACAGGGTAGCACGTATGCCTGGCATGCTAGGGGCAACAGATTGCATCCATGTGGCCATCTGCACACCACCTGGCCCTGAGGAGGCCGCATATATAAATCGCAAGGGCTATGCCAGCATCAACTGCCAGGTGGTGTGTGATGCCAGGGGGTGCATAATCAATGTCTGTGCCATGCACCCTGGGGGAGCACATGATGCCTTCATCTGGCACCAGTCAGCACTGTGCCACAGATTCGAGAGTGGGGATATCCCCACTGGCCACCTAGTGGGTGAGTATGCAAACCACACGGACAATCATAGGGCCTGGGGGAGCATGGTCAGAGGTGACATAGCTAGTGGCATACATGGCCCAGGGCAGGGCAATGCCGATCACCAAACTAACCTCCACCCTCTACACACAGGTGACAGTGGATACCCACTCCGTCCCTGGCTGCTCACACCCTACCGGCAGCCCGCGACCCCATCGCAGCAATGCTACAATGAGGCACACGCCACCACACGGAATGTCATCGAGTGGGTGTTCGGGATGCTGAAGGCACATTTCTGTTGCCTGGACACCTCTGGTGGTGCCCTACAGTACAGCCCTTCAAAGGCCTGCGGGCTATTCCTGGCCTGTTGCATCCTGCACAACATGGCCAATGAATGTGGGATAGCCGTACAGGTCGAAGAGGGGGACAGCGATGGGGACGATGAGGACATCGGTGACAATGGTGATGGGCAGCTCCCCTTGGGCGATGGGACCCCCTACTGCTCTGGCTGGCACAGCTGCACCGGGACACCATCATGGAGGAGCACTTCTGCCAACCTAGGTAAGTCATGGGGACATGTGCAACCACCAGTGGCTAAGGCACAACCCACAAACATGCATGGACACACACCAGGGGTGCATGCCATCAAGGGAACTGGCCAGGCGTAGAACCACACACAACCAGGGATGGGTGAGGTCTAACATGCCACATGGACACACACACACACACACACACACCACACACACAATGCACCAAACATGCACAAAGGGTAGGAGGCACACTGACCCAGAACGCCACCCCTAGCCACACACATGTCCACAGACCACCACGCCCACGGCCTGTCATTGTGCATGTGTCAGATGCTGAGCACCATTGCACATTGGTGTACAGCACAATGCAGGCATCATCATGCACATGCAACTGCAGACAGCAGCCAGGAGGGTGTGCAGATGGATTGTGTGTCCGCGTGCAGGGCTGGGTACCCACCCGTGCATTGCCCGCTGAATGACACAATGCACACAGGGCAGCACCAGACAGTTGCCACATTGGGAGACAGGTCAGTCATGCGCCACAGTGCCCTGGCCACCATGGATGCGTGGGCGGCCCTGCCAAGACCCACCAGCACTGACAGGCTGACCACTGGCCTCATGGGGTGGCACTGATGGTCCCCCAGGGGTTCCACTGTGTGAACGCAACTGTGCTCACACAGGGGTCCGCAGCACACCAAACATTCCTGCACCAGGCGTGCTTGGGATGCCCACAGCTGAACCTGGTGTCGACAAGGATGGTGTCGCACGATGCCGGGAATGGGGGGTGGACAGTGCACTGCGCGGTGTCTGCGACGTATGGGCAAATAACTGTGTGCCCATTGTGGCCATGACAGCAGTGAATGCCTGTGTCTACCTGTCAATGGCAGTGGTCACATCCTCCTGTAACCGGTCCATCCCTGCCAGGATCAGAGTAGTGTCTCTGCTGCGATGCTCCTCTGCCTGCTCCAGAGCCGTACACAGTGCATCCACCAACATCGCAAACCACATCTGCTGGTTGACTGATGCTTGCAGTATGCGGGAGTGCTCATCCAAGAGGTCATCTGCCTCCTCGGCATCCTGTCCCTCAAGGTGTGCGTGGCCCTGATGCTCAGCACCCCTTGAGGGTGGGTGCTGCACACCAGGACCAGGTCTGAGCATGTCCACAGGCGGTGCACTGATGCCGCCCCCTGACACTGTAGCCCCAAGCCCATTGGCCGACTGCTGATGCTGTCCCTCTGGCTGCGACTCCCCAGGGCTCACTGGTGCCACCACAGTGGCCACAACAGTCCCACTGTCCTGTACACACACCAGTGCTGCCCCACTGGTGCTGACAGGCACAGGCTGGGACTGTGATGACACGCAGGCCTCCACGGTTGCACCATCCACAGCCATGGCCACGATGTTACCTGCTGTGTGGCCATCCCGTGGCACACATGTGTCACTGCCCATGGCATTAGCGACATCATCATCGGTGACGGACCTGGCACCAACCCGAGTCACAGCATGCCGGCATCTGTGGATGCCGGCATGCTGGGACATGGGCAGGGCCTCCTCCGCACCTGTTCCAACAACATCAGTGTGGACAGTCAGGTGGGTCCAATATCACACTGAGCCACGTATACCTGTGGAGGTGGATGGGCCCTCCTCCATCTCCATCTGACTGGCCTCAGTGGACAGGCCCACCACCACTGACCCATGCAGATGCTCAGGATCTGTAAGGGAAAACAAAGTTGCGTTACTGCATGTGACCTACCCTGCCCCCCCATAGACAGACCATGACCTACCATGCAGTGATGGGCTACCACCTGTCTGGAAGCCACCACCAGGAACACCCTCAATGGCACAATGCTGCATGCTGCCAGCAACCCTCTCCTCCTGTGGGGTCAGGCATAGCACCTCCGGCTGTCCCCCCACCTGTCGCAGCTCATGCTGCCCTGATGGCAGCCACCTTCTCCTTTATCCACCTCCTGTCTGTGCCCATCTTCATCTTGCACTCCTGCACGGAGCACTGGTGGCTGCCGTGCAGGTTCGCTGCACGCACCACGTCCTCCCATGCAGCAGCATGGGCCTGTGGTGTTCCCTGCCATCCACTGAGAAGTGGCTCCTGATCCAGGTAGGCCTCAAACAGGGCATCTGTCTCGATCTTGGTGAAATTAGGCCTTCTCCTTCTCCCACCACTCTGTTCCTCCTGTCCCACAACTCGCTCGGTCATGATTTAGCCTGTGAGAATGAAAGTTGTTACCTGCGACTGTGCAGTCTCATGCATGTCCCAAAATCCACAGTCCACACTCCCAAACAGCATGCAACTCACCAATAGACTGCAGTAACCAGCTATGGCCAGTGCAGCCCAATGTCGCACTTTTATAGTGCAACCCATGCAAATGAGGTGAGGCGCAACTTTAAGTGGATGCAAATTGCAGTGCTGCGCCATTGAATGGCTGATTAGCTGATTTGCATACGATGGCTGAATATTGCGCTGTTGCGCTTTGCGAAATTTTGTTGAACATGCTGAGCCAAGGGCACAGTTCTGTGATATGCGCAGTACACACCTCACTGCGCATGCCCGGGTTGCTGACGCAGGTGCCTGCTGTGCTGCTGACGTGCTGTGCATGGGAAGCAATGCAGGGCACGGCCACCAGTGTGCCAGTGGCACTACAGCGACGTTCACCTATATGGTGCTGTGGCACTGGGGCATCGTAGGTGCACTGGGGCAACAGTGCAGTAGGCCACTACTGAAGGTAGCACACAGGCACCCAATCACGCTATACGCATTGGGTTCAAATTGCGCTGTGCCTGTCCGTGCGCCACAGACCCTTGACCCTGTGCCTGACCTTTTCCCCCAAGGTGCCATGCGTCAGGCATGGGTGCACCACTATCACACTGTTCGGTGACAGCACGATAGGGAATGGCAGCGCTGTACCATGCAGCATCTGCATGTGGTGGAACCATGCTGCAGAGCACCATTTTGAACCTACTGAGCAAGAGAGATGGCATGGAGGAGAGCTGCCCAGTGGAGCCAGGTCGAAATGGCAAACCTGTTTGCCATTGTTGAGACACTTTATGGCCCACTGTTTGGGGAGGCACCCCTGGACAGGGTCCAGGAGCCAGGTGTGGCAGGAGGTGGCAGACGCCCTGGAGGAGGCCACAGGAATGGGACGGATGGTGGAGCAGTGCCACCACAGGTATGGGGACCTGAAGCGGAGGGACCCAGACCTGCTTGCCAGCCTGCGGGCACGTGCCAGGAGGGGCACGGTGCCACGGCCAGGTAGGTGTAATGTTCACACACTTTTATCTTCCATATTGGTATCACGGTTGCATGTGTCCGGAACATGGGGGAGGGACCATCCAGTGTTGGCTGTGGTGGTGTTATCAGGGTGTGGGATGGGTGGGTCTGGCTGGGTGGGATTGCACACACATGGGGGCAGGGGGACTTTGCTACAGGATTGTACTGATGTTCCTCTCTCCATGTTTGCACCTTAGGGCCAGAAGAGAGATGGCTGGCCAGGGAGCAGAGGCGCCAGCAGGAAGACAGGGCCATTAGGAGGGGCAAAGGTCCACAGCACCAGAGGGACCGGCCTGATGATCGTGAGTGCCATACCTCCATGATTACTATTGCATGCTATGTAACAGGGCGGGCAGCGGGGCATGGCCACCATCCATTGACACCACTGCCATGCACACAACTTGTTACAGTCAGCACTGTCCAGTGGCAGTGCATGTCTGGGAGTGCATCAATGGTGGTCCATGCGTGCACCGGGTACATGGCTGTGCCACTGCCTTCGCACCACATAGCCATATCACTAAACAGCCACAGTGGTACTGTGCAGGACTTGGCCAGTGGGTGTGTGCAGTAGTTCGCATGGCTGTATGCACCTGGGTGGGCAGGTCTTGTGGACGTGATCACTGTGGGTGGTCACACACTATCACAGAGGCATGTCCCATGGCCGTATGCCATGCACAGTGGGTGGGCTGTATGGGGCTGTGCATTCACACCTATTGATTGTGCTCCCTTGTCCTAGGTGTCCACCAGCTGCAGGCAATCTGGGAGGCACTGCAGGAAATACTGACCATGGCGAGGGCATCAGTGGACATCCTGCAAAGGATTGAGTGGCTGGGGGTCCGGCGGAGACATGGGAGGTGGAGCAGCCGGAGAGGGGACCGGGGCTCCCACTGACCATCTATATGCCCCTGATTTCCCCTAACCCCCTGAACCCACCCTCACACCCCTCCTTTCCTGTCCCATTTGTTCACCCTTCCCCTTACCCACCCCCACCTTGTTTGTGGCCCTCCCCCCACACATTTGTACATAGTTGTAAATAGTTTTGTTTGATATTTTTGATTACAATTCTTTTGATATGAATACTGTGGTGGTCTCTGATTTGCAGCGGGCTATAGGTGCTCAGCTGCAGTAGTGTGCATGGTGTCAGGGGTGGTACAGTCATGGGTATGTGTGTGTGTCCGTGGGGAAGTGACTATGATGTGGGAGTAGCTATCAGTCAGTGTCTGTGGTGTGTGTGTGTTGTTCCCTGTGCACTGGTAGACTGTATGCAGTGGTCCATGGTGCGTGCTCTGTGTCCATGGCGTACCTGTCAGCCCGTCCATGGCCTGTGCAGCTGACACCCTTGCATGTCTGTGACCTGCACGATCTGCTGGCATGTCAGTGGTGGCTGTCCATGCAGGGCAGCCATGGTACCCGTCACAATGCTGGGTTGCCTCCTGTCACTGGTGTGGTGCATGTCTGCATCGGGTGACACTGTGGCCTCCGCAGTTGTTATCCCACCTCCATGCTGTGGCTTGTGTGTGTTGCAGGGGATGTGCACCACTGTCTGTGACTTGTGCTCCGGGCAAATGATGGTGGCATACAGGTCCACAGTGCCTGCGCAGGGTGGCTGGCACTCCTGTGCCATGGAGGACTGCTGGCCGTGTGTACAGGGTTTCCATGAGCCCACACTGGGGGCTTGGTTGCCCTGCTACTGCATCCCTGTGTTGTTGTGCCCTTGGGTATGGGTGGGTGTTTGTCCATGCACTGTGTTGCATCCGGTGTGGTGCATGCTTCCATGCACCACTGTGGGTGTCTGCGCTGGCTGCTGTGGCCAGTGCTTGGTCAAGGTGTGTCCTTGGGAGGGTGTGAAAGGTGCTGTACCACTGGTGGTGGGGTCTGGGGCATGCTCTGTCACGTGTGGGGTACCTCGTCTGCCGATGCATGGTCAGTCTCTCAGCTGTACCTCAGGCGGCTGTGTGTGGTGGCACTGTGTATGCTGTCATTGCATCGCTGTGTGCTGCCACCCGCTGATGGGTGCTCGTGGTGGGGCTGCCTTGCATGGTTCTGTGGTGCACAGGGTTGCATTGTCACAGTGGGGGTGGTGGCATGCATGGGGTATCCTGCAGTGGTGGACGCTGCTCCTGGGCAAGGTGTCTGGGGGTCACGGTGCAGGGTGTGCTCTGCATTGGGGGGATGGTGTGGCATGGGGTGGTCGGCCCTCCTTGTGTGTCGGTCACAGCTTGCCAAGGGGTGTGATGGGGCACTATGGCCCAGATGTGGGTTGGTTGCTTGTCTCCATGGGCCAGTGGTTATTCCAGCCCTTCCCCAGTTGTGCAGTGCATGGGGTGTGGGGGGACGATGTCTGTTCTGCTGTGTGTTCCTCTGCCCATCTGTGGCATGGGTGGTGGGCCCCTGCATCCCTGGTTGTGCAGTTGCATTGCTGCCCTGCTGCTGGTAGGCATCCCTGGTTGCACTATGGCACCTCTGGACTGCTCAGCTTAACATCCCTTGTTGCTATGGCGCATCAGATATGCTCAGCTTCCTCCCCTAGTTGGCGCTATATGCGCGATGCAGGTAGCGATATTCAGTCATCGGCTGTAGGCGCATCTTGGCCGGCTCAGTTTTTCAATATTGCACCTCTTGTGCATGGGTGCAATGGACTTGCACTTGCTCCTGCTATTGCACACTTTTTGGGCGCAGTTTGAATATCTGGGCCCAGATGTTCAAGTATTTCACAGTTTTTCTACTGATATTCTCTAGGGTAGCTCTGCATCAGTACTGTACTTTGGCCAGGTAGAAAATGTCTCTAGAGGTATATCAGTAATTTTCAGGAAATATCTGACCATGTCAATTATGCCTGTATTTTATTTTCTTTTTATATACTTTGAATGTATGGTAATGATTGTTCAATATAAAGTCATTAAAATAGACTAGTACCATTGCAGCTAGTAACAGTATATCTTCAGCAGACATCTCCATAGAACCACACCCTTGAAACTGTAAGCCACTGATGTCAGGACCACCAAGAAATTTAGCCCTGGTTGTCCACACTGATGTATATCAATACCGCCTATATAATGTGAGTGACCCCTTCAATCCTCTGTTTCCCACTGGAGACAAGGTCAGAGTCTAATCATACTGACAGGAAACAGGAGACCAGAACCACCAGGCACACAGGAGAGGAGATGGAACTTAAACATTGAGAAATCCATCCAGGGAACAGAATAGGAAAAGTCCCACCATGCAACAACTGGTGAATCTGTAGCAGTATGCCACCTATAACACAGAAAGAGAAATGGAAGAAAAGTGAGCTGTGACTCTATTGAAGATATGTTCTTGAAGGTCTACTGTTACTTGTAAGGAGCACAACTGTCTTCTTCAAAGAAATATCCTCCACAGCGCTGAACCTTTGGAACAGTTATGAAGCAGTGCATGAAGTAAAGTGGAGGAAGACCACATGAAAGGAATCTAATGCACCTCAGTATAAGAGACCTTGAAGGATGGCACACCTGAAGTCAGCCCATCTGTGGGGAAACCAGGTCCAGACTGTGATGTTTAGCGAAAGGATGGACAGAACTCCATGTGGTAGCAACACATATGTCAGCAGCTGAGGCATTATGGAAACAAACCACAGAGACATCATGCCAGGTGACAATGTGGCTGGAGACAAAGGGGAGTGGCTTGTATTGTTCATAGTAAACCCTGGTGTTTCTTCCATGTTACGTCCACAAAACAGCTCAGCAAAAAAAGAAGCACTCTCAGACTAATTTAGCTGTTATTAATTTATTGTCGTAATGTACTGCAACTTATTGAGGCTTAGCAAATAGACCAGGAGAAAAACCCAGTGCTTTGAGGCTTAACCAGCCTATTCATTCATTCATTCATTCATTCATTCATTCATTCATTCATTTAAAAGTGTAATCAGGAAGTACATACTGAGTTGAAAACAACTAATTTCCAGATATGTTCTGGGGGAGAAGGGAGTAGGAGATAGCTAACAATAAAAAAATAATAAGGTAAAATACAATAATATAGTTTTACAAGCAGAATCATAAATATTTTAGGCAGCATAGTAAATGAAGGTATGTGGAAAATAACACACACTCTAATATATACAGAAAGGGAAAATAGCAGAGCAGTAAGAAGAGGGCAAGACTAGAGAATGGAGAAAAAGAGGAAAGGTCACAAGCAGTTTCAGGTAGGATGACAAAAGTCAGAAAGAAGAGACTTTAGGGAGCAAGAAGAAGAGGCAGAATGACTAGGAAGAATAGGAGTGATTTCATCATGATGAAGAGGCTAGTTAAGTCTCGAAGCACTGGAGTTTTCTCACAGTCTATTTGCTATAGCTCATTAAGTTGCAGTACATTGCTACAATAAATTAATCTTGGCCTGAGAGTGATTCTTTTTTTGGTAAGCTGTTCTGTAGGTGTAGTGTGAAAATCCAATGCCCACAACAACATGGCTTCCAAAAAGGGCATAGTACCACCATGGCACTGTTGGAATTTACCGGTTTCCTCCATGACACCCTCTACCAAAGAACATGTGGGGGGGCAGTATTCGTTGATCTAACGAAGGCCTTTGACACCGTTAACCACCCACTCCTACTCGATCAACTGACCACTCTTGGGCTCTCCAATGATGCACTGCTCTGGTTTGCTAGCTACCTAGGGGAAAGGGTCCAACGTGTCAGGATTGCTGGAATCACCTCTGATGAAAAAACAGTCCTCTCAGGTGTCCCCCAGGGGTCAATACTGGGGCCATTACTCTTTTCTCTCTTTCTTAATGATCTCCCTAGCGTCTGCCAACAGAGAATATTATTTTATGCGGATGATGCAGTACTGTTTACTAGGAACCAAGATACCAGTGAACTTGAGAGTGAACTACAATGTGACTTCAGGTACATTGAAGATTGGTTTAGGTCACACAAACTTGTACTGAACTATAGCAAAACCAAGGTCATGACATTCTACAACCCAAGCAGCAAGTACAAACCTCTGTGCCTCAACATTAAGAACCATGCGGGGGCCTCACTTGGACATGTTCCTGAGTTTAAATACCTTGGCATCACCCTGGACAGCTCACTTTCTTACTCACAGCACATTGGTAATGTAGCGAAGGCCGCCAATATACGGATTGGCCTGCTCAACAAGCACAAGTACAGCCTGACCCCTGAAGCCCTTAGGCTGGCCATCTATAGTTCTGTCACCTCCATTATTGACTATGGTCTAGTCCTCTACAGCTCTGCCTCCCCTTCTGCTCTCTGGAGGATATCTGTGACACTCAACAAAGCCTGTAAGCTCCTAACAGGTGCCGCCTGCCTAACGCACACCTGTGACCTATATGCCCAGGCTGGATGGCTACCACTCCTTAGTAGAATACAATACCAAACCTGTCTGCTCACCAAAAAAGTTCTCCTCGGGCTCACGCCACCAGGAGTGGCAAAACTCCTTACTGCCTACTACAGCACCCAGCTTACATGAAGAGCTCAACAACAGACCTTCCAGGTCCCTAGATGCCGGACCACTATGGGTCAGAGGTCATTCATGCACAGGGCTCCTCAGTGGTACAATACCCTTAACAAAGAAACACTTGCAGCTGTGACTCTTGGTCCCTTTAAAAGGTGACTATCCCTCGCCTCTACCACACAATGTGACTGCCTCTCCTAAGCAACGGTCATCTCCTTCTACACTAGTCATTGGTGATCTGTAACCGGCTGTACTGCCTCACTCTATTCTTCACCAGCCTCCACCCTCTCACCCATTACTGCCCCCCCAACCCACCTCCAATCTCAACTGGCAACTTCCTTCATGAGGCCTCCAGCCCACCCATGCCACTCTTTGCCATCCACCTCTACCCTCCAACAATGGCCCTTTAGCCTGCTGACTCCCTTCTGACTCACTCCTATCCCATATACAGTTCACATTGAAAACTGTTTCAAGCTGGCTTATGCTGTCTCTCTCCACTACTTATTGTATATATGATGTTTAGTCAACTATGTGTGTTAAGAATGTAATTGTTATTTACCTTTGTATGTATGTTACCCTTCATCCTTTGACGTGGAACCTTTGTAAATGAGCAGTTCCTGCTCAAAGGTATTTGTAATCCTAGAGTTTAATAAATAAAAAATAAAATAAAAATAGTGTGGTCATGGATATAACCAGGGAGCTCCTTACTGTGCATCTGGTAACAAAAAGAAATGAAAGATGCCAACCATTTGGAAAGACTTTGCTTTGAAATAGGCCACCCCTTAAAAAGTTAGAAGGAATTCTAGAGTCCTTCATATGGTCAACATAGAAGAACAAAGCCATATGGAGGACCAGCGAACACAGGAAAATCTCCCCATTAGCCTAAGGGAAAGGAATAAACACAGGAAGGTGAATAGTCTGATTCTGAGTAGAGTCAGAAACTACCATAGAGAGAGAAACAACAGATTGGTGCAGAAAGATACCCTATATGGGTGGAAAGTGAGGTACAGATCCACCACCAAAGTTTGAAGCACTGACACTTGCCCAGCCAAAGTGATTACCACAAGGAACAATCTCTTCCAATCTCTTCCAAGATAGGAAATGCATCTGACAAGTGGCAGCTGGCTGATTCAAAGAGAGCCCTCATAAGGGACTCCAGAAACAAATTAAAGCCCCACACTGGAACCGATTTACAGACGGGGAACGCAGATGCAGAAATCCCTTAAGGAACCTGTGGGACACCTCCAATTAAGCCACTACTTTGCCCCTTATGAGGGCATGGAAGGTTATGATGGTTGAAATGTGGACCTTCAAAGAGTAACACATGAGGCCAGAATCCGATAGAGACAGGAGGTAATCTAAGACCTGCTTAGGAGGGCACGAGAAAGGGTCATGTGAGTGTGAAGCACATCAGATGCTGATACATTTCAGTGAGTATTTGTACTTTGTATATGGCTTATGAGTCATTAGCAGAAAATCTGAAATCTCCATGGGACACCCCAAAGCAGATAAGTCCTACATCCTTAGGAGCCAGGCATGAATGGTACAGTAGACAGCCATACTCCTACAGCAAGATTCCTGCTTGTAAAGGGAGTGGGACCATGACCAATCAATAGTTGAAACAAATGAACCACCTCAGCCCAAAATATTCAATATTAAAAAATCAAGTTTATATTGAAGTAACAGACATAACATGCAGACTTGAACTCCTGTCAATATTTCACATCTTAATAGGTTATGTAAATAAAGATTTCACTCAGTTCTATATTAAAATATCTACAATGAAACATTTTAGCATAAAAAAGCATGGTGGTCAGCAGTGTGAAACTTAAAACAATGTGCTGTACAAATCAATTAGTCTTACAACATATACAGTACATGCTATTTATGTCTCAATTCCACAAAACAAACTCTTACATTTTTTCCACACTGTTATAAAATAAAACAAAAAAGACCAGTTCCTTGCAGGATACCTCACTTATTTTGATTGTCCTAACTTTTGTGATCCAGACACTTTCTCTAAAATTATGCAAAATACCTGTATGGGCACATAACTGAATAGTTAGGTAATCCAGTTAAATTGCATGGGTACTGTGGAGTAGACCGATATACTAATTTTCTGCATTTTTAACCTTTTATTTCTTTATGTAAAGAGTCATTTATTTCAAACTGTTTCCCCATTTACATCTGTTTATATAGATTTCCTTCTTTAAAATTAGCCAGAGTAATTTCTTTGATTACTTAAAAATAAGTAATGGAATTCACAGCTTCCTCAGATACATGAATATTATGTCACACTCAACTGTATCATAAACAATTCCAAAGTAAGTAGTACCTGCAATTTCCTTTCTGTTGCTTCCAACTTAGTGAGGCCTATATACCCTTTTGTATTCTGCTGAAGAACACATGTTTTTCAATAAATGCAGATAGGCTCACGCTCATCACTTGCAACTCGGCAGAACAAAACACTTAGAGCGACAAAGTTCTCCTACTTCAGTTTATTTTGGGTTTGAAAAGAGCAGAAGCATTTGCTGGCCTAACATTTTGTCCCGACCAATCAGGGACTTCGTCAGAGGTAACACCGGCCAGTCATATCACACTATTTAAATACTCCCATATTTGCATATTCATATCTACCTCATTGCGAATGGCTGGTTTTGTGTTTAATCCAAACTAACATACCCGTTCATAAAAATACATATAGTGTATCAACAGAATCTACATCTAGTGAAGCACTACATTAAAGTCTATCAAATTATTTTTGTTTGTTTTCCTCATCTCCGTGTTTCAGTAATTCATCTGCTTCTATTCTATACCCTCCAGTGCCATCTTCATGATTTCTAAAAAAAGAAGAAACATAGAAACACAAGCCACTAAAGATCCCCGAGAGCTTATGTTTCACAACGGGGATCTGTGTATTCTATGTCCATCATATCATAAGGCTCCAGTTCATCAATACCAGCAGTAGCAAAAATAATGATTCATGTATAAAATGAATTATGCTGACATTTGCACTTACAGCGGGGGATAGCAAATGGGGGGGGAAAAGGAGAGGGGATTAAAATCATGTTATTTATAGCCAATTATGGGGTGGGGGAATGCCTTCCTACTGATGTCCCAAGTCTTATTACTTATTAAACATTTATTTCTTCAGTAAAGGAAGTGAATTCATACTTTTCATTTTAACCTGGTCTTTTTAATCTACCTAGTCAACAAATCCACTCTTGCTCTTTCCTGTAAGGAAATTTTCATAATCATCCCTGTCACGTTTTTCTTAATGTGCTCCATGCCAATAGCTTTTTGCACTACTAACATGTGTGGCCATGGCATATTCGTCATTACCATTGCTAATGGGAGCTAAATGTCCATTTAATCTTATTCTGAAACTCTCTCTTAATTTGATCAATGTAATAACTACCACAGCAGCATGTGAGCAAATATACCACCCCTTTACTATCACGTTATATGTCCCTTGACCCTTTCTTGAACTCCAGTCCAAGGATTTGTAAAAGAATCACTTCGAGTAACCATTTAGCACACCCAACATCTGCCACAAGGTTTATACTCCCATCTTGCTTGACCACTGTTCCCGTCTTCCAGTTTTGGCAAATAACTTTTGACCAATATATCCCTCAGGTTGTTGCCCCTTCTGTAGGTAATTCTAAGCATTTTTGAGGTAATTATTTAATTATGATATCCCTCTAAGAATGCTTAGATTATTCCTTAAAATATTGGCAACTTCCCTGCCCCCCCCCACCGAAAGTAGTCATAAATGTCAGCTGGTAGTCTGCCATTTTTTTCTGTGATTTAGGTGTTAGAAGAGAAATTCTTTCTAGCTGGTTCACTGTCTCCCTAGTTCTAGATATATCATATTCCCTGTACTCACATTGTCCTAAATGGTCAGGGAGTTCATTAGCCCTTACATAGCAAAATGCTTCAGTACCACAATTTCTTTTTATTCTCAAACGGACCTTTAGGTAGGTTACAAATTATATATCCAGGATAACAACTGCTTGCTAATAAAAAAGTACTATAATCTGTTGATTTTCTGTACAAGTCAGTTTCCAAGACTCCATCTTTTCTTTTGTAAATGGTCAGGTCAAAAAAGTTAATAGTCTGCAGATGTGATGTTACCTTCAATTTAAGGTTTGCATTCATGGATTCTAAGAACATCACAAAAACATCCAGCTCTACCTTGGACCTTTTCCAGATGAAAAATAAGTAATCAATAAACCATTTCCATAAATTGATTGTATGGAAGAGCAGATTAACCGATTCAAAATACACAACCTTTCCCACAACTTTCCCATGTACATACTCACGAGACTGAGTGCTAACGTGGCCACCTTAGCTGTCTCTTTAATTTGTAAGTAGTTCTTTCCTTGAAACATAAAAATATTGTTTTTCAGGACAATCTCCATGAGGTTATCCAACATATTTATCTTTTCCTGGCTCAAAATGGTGTCCGGCTGACAGCCCCCCTTCCTGAAGAATGTTTGTGAACAATGAGCTGACATCCATTGTAACAAGCCACCATTCCTTTTCAACCTGTATTTAAGTACAGAAAGAATATCCACTGTATCCCTATAACTCCTGATATTTGGGACTAGTGGCATCCTGTAACTATCCATGAACAACAATAATTTGATGGAGTTCGGTGTTTCACTATTTATGGATTCTGTTGATACATTATATGGGTGTTTTTATGAATGGGTATGCTAGTTCAGGTTGAACATGAAACCAGCCTGTCCTTTAAAACAGTGTTTTATGCTTCAAGGAAATAATTGCATACAAATTAAAGGGACAGCTATGGGGGCCACACTGACATCCAGCCTCACGAATATGTACATGGGAAGGTGTGAGGAAGAGGTTGTGTATTGTGACAATAAACCTTGACACAGAGGGAGGGGTACAGAAGGTTCCACTATCAGCTGATGTAGAAGGGGGAACCATATCTGGCAAGGCCATAATGGAGCAATAAGGGTGAGGGTGGCACCCTCCATCCTCAGTTTGAGTAGAACCCTCTCTATTAGAGGAATCAGGTGAAATGAGTGCAGGAATTTTTCTTTCCAACAGAGGGGTGTGTCTCTTCAAAAACTTCAGGCCTTGGAGCAAATTAGCAGAAATGTTGCAGTTTTGCATTGTGTGGGGATGCAAAAAGGTCCAACTGCAGACAACCTCATCTTGTGAAGAGGTCATCTACCACAGAGGTCAACAGTTTCCATTCATGCATCTTGGACTGTGACCTGCTCATCCTGTTTACTAAGACATTTTGGGTACCTGGGAGATGCACGGCTGACAGTTTTAGGCCATATTACAGCACCCAGTACCACATTCTCATTTCTTCCCTGCATAGGGGATAGGAAGGAGTGCCCCCTGCTTCTTTATTTAATGCATCACACTGGCATTGTACATCTGTATTAACAGAGGACTTAGACTCAGATGCTTCTGCAGTGCCTAAGGGCTGTACAGGACAGCTCTCATCTCCAGAGCATTTATGTTTCTTGGCCTCCACCTTGGACTAGGACCCTTGTGTCTGGTAGGTCCTAGATGTGCACCCCAGCAAGAGCTGGAGGCATCCGTGGAGAGGATCTGTACTGCATTTGGTACAAGGAATGGTACACCCTTTAATACATTTGCGTGATCTATCCACCATGTGATCGGGCACAGGTCACCAATGGCCAGCTCACTTACTAGTCAGGTAATGTAGCACAAAAGCAGCTCTCTTCATAATGCAATTTTATTTCACTTCTTCAAAGTTTCTTCAGAAGCAGGACAAATACATCACATCGCATTGATTCAGTAGCAGAGAAATTTAACTTTCACATAAATTAGACAAAGTCTAACACTTTGGAGCTAGTAACAGAGCTCTCTGGAGTCCTACCTCTCCAGACCCGAAAACCTATCTATCTGAATTCACCTCACATCAGTCCTTTCATACAGGTATAGGCCCACGTGATCTATCTAACTCCACCCACACCTGATTCAAATAACATCTTTTAATTCACACACATTTACCACACTCTACACATCCATACAATCACCTCCTTTAACTATGACATCGTGCATGTTGTCCATAGTATTTTATATTTAATCTTGGCTGTTTTCAGATAGTACTGACCATCCAAGCACTAACCTCATCAGAAGCACAGCTTAAAACTGCAGAACAGACAGCCAGTTTGCACTATAGCTGTTCCACAAAGGGGAGTGGTGCAAATCAGCCTGCATGCTGTAATTCTAAGAACCCCCACAGAACATGTTCCCACAATGTAAGTGAGAAGCCCACCAGTAACGATCACTCCTTTACTGTTTAAATCTCCCAGCCTCCTTTAAACTGTATACCGTGAGCTCTTTTCCTATAACTAATTACTTTAAATAATACTTAAAGGAATTTAGAACTGTGTACCTTTTAAGCATTCAGAAGCATAAACCCAGTTATTTAAAGCACAAAACCATTCCATCTAATTTAAGAACTCAAGAAGCTACACTATTTCAAACACTCTAACAGCTTCACTTTTAAAGCGAAGTTGGGGGGGAGTTCAAGCTGCATTGTAAACTAAAGCACTTATTTTAAACTAACAGCGCTAGAAACACTAGAACACTTAAGGCATTAATAACACTAAGAAGTAGCAGCTGAAATTAACAAATCTACCTTTTCACTGCTTGCTTTCCTTATTTAATCTACTACAGGATTGTTTTCTAGATTTAAAACAGGCTTAATTTCTTCTTTTAACACAGAAGCAGTCTTCCCATTTGAGAAGACAAAACACCTGTCCCTCTCATTTAACCCTCAGGCAGTACAACCAGGAAAACCACAAGGGGCAAATCTTTTACTTTTAATTTTAAGTGTTTTGGGGCTGGCAGTTACACTCACAGACACTGCCTTGTCCTGAAACACCACTAGATTCAGCACTTCTATCATTAAGCCTATACAGACTCTCAAGCAGGTATTTCTGCATCCATCCTGCCAAGCATATACAAGCTCCCAAAGGCAGCATTTAAATGCAGGCATGGAAATACCTCAGCAAAAGCACATTACTTTAAAACCTGCATACTTTATATTTTACTACCATTTCCACTACCTATCCACTACTGAACGGTGGAAATACTTTTAACCAGCATACAGGATACATGCACGCTATCAAACAGGGGAAATACAATACCCCACTGAGCAGTAGCTCGAGAAGCAGGCAAGAGAAACAGCCCTCATTACCAATGGGCAGCATAGCATCCCTCACAGAGGCTTTCTCATATTTACTGCCGCTCTCGTCCTAATGTGGGGGGATACAAACCTTTGATCATCCCTTACCATAACTACCCTCCCCCTTTACTCTACCAAAAGCACCTCAGGTTATAAATCAGCACTATACCAAGTGCCTTCATTACATTTTACTTTATTTTACTGTCACAATATTTCCACAGGACTGCTACTTCATTTACTCACTGGATAAATGCAGCCTGAATATATAACCAGTAAAACAGCACCACTAGGAGAAAATCCCAATCCCAAGACTCTTCTCCACCTACTAGCTTCTACTATATTTATTTTTCAGTTTTTATGCTTAAAAAGCACACTTTGCATTGCAGAACACCATTTTCTCCAAACCCTTTCCAAGGATACTACCTATTTTTCTGGCCTCCTACTCATCACAGGAGCACCCTGTGACACACCATAGTAATGGTCTGTGCAATAGAGCCATGACAAACATCATTTGGTCCAGCTCATCAGTCAGCTGATCCTACTGGACCATGAGTGTCTACTGAGGGATCCTTATCTGTAAGCGGGCCAGTGGCATAGTTACAACAGCTGCAGCCTTAAGTACCAGAAGATGTAACATGGTCTTGGATGGGACAAAATTACTTCTGTATATCAGCTGTACTTGGGCAATCAGATTTTCTACTCTGTCTAGTGGCAGGAAAGCACATCCCTTCTCTGCGTCCAAGACGACCCCATGTACTGTAGTCTCTGGCAGGGTGTCATAACAGACTTTGACACATTCACTGTGACCCTTAAGTTGCCAACAGCTGCCGCATTCAAGACAGGGTGTGGAACAGAACTTCCCTAGAGCTGGCCTTCAAGAGCCAGTCGCCCAGATATGGGAAAACTTATAGGCATTCCTTGTGAATGGCTGCTGCTACTACTGCCAAGCCTCTGATAAAGACCAATGGCGCAGAAGACAAGCCAAAGGACAATACTCTGAACTGATAATTTCAGTCAGTGTCAATAGTGTCAGTGGCTCAGTAGGTAGCACACTCGCCTATGAGGCCGGGATATCAGAGAGCTGTGGGTTCAGTTCCCACATCTGGTACTTGGGCTAATATCCCAGTACTGATACTGTAGTGCAGCATGAGAGGGGTGCTGCACTTCTGAGGTGCTGTCTTTCAGATGAGACATTAAACCGAGGTCCCATCTGCCTAGATTGGTGGTAGTTCAGGTGGATGTTAAAGATCCCATGGCACTTATCGAAAAGAGTAGGAGAAATTTTTATTAGAGGTCAAAAACAAAACACAAGCAAGGAATACAGAACACAAGAGAAACAGAGTACATCAAATAGGCATTACCTAAAGGAAAAGAAGTACAATAAAAAACATAAACTGGAAAACTGTAGAAACAATTAACAACTATTCATAAAGCATAAAAACAACAAAAAAGGACTAACCCACCCACCCAATATGATGCCATAAACGATGCCCTACATCAGACCCCAGAGTATGGAACTCATACTCATATAAATTATCCAGAACATTTTGAATGTGAAAAAAAATATCTTGCATAAGAACAGTTTTAGCTTGGAGACATCGTAAACATCTAGCATGCCATATGGCCCATTTAAGACAAGCCAAAATTACAAAAACTGTACTCTGATGCCATTTATGCCACTCTGCAGGAATTTGTCCCAGAATTAAAATATCATATGTCATAAAGCGAAACAATGATTCACCCCACATGATGGCTAACGAAGACCAGAAACCCTGCACATGAAAACAATCAAAATGCAAATGATGCATAGTTTCTAAACACCCTGAACAAGATGGTTCATAACAATATCTGTCACCTAACTGCTTATGTTTTTGATTATTTCATACATTAAGCTTCTGGTGCCCATAAAGCCAAATGATATCTTGCATTTTTTTTGGAATTCTGGGTTCTATCATACTAGCAAGTAACAAATCAGTGTTTACAGTGGTAGGAACCATAAACAAAGGATCTTCAAAAAAACAAGAATCAACAACATGAGTATAGAATACTATTTTTTTCATGTGAAATAAACCAAAGCAGCTCAATTTTCCACAGTCTAATATATTTTAGAGTTATTTGAACATAATCTGGCAGTAATTTTTCTGACTGATGCCATTTACCCCTACCCCAGGCTATCAGGAATTCCATTCCCCATAAACTCATACACAAAGTTCCCATACCATCAGTATCCAGTAGCATCGGATGAATAGAAACATAGAAACATACAGAAACATAGAATTTGACGGCAGATAAGGACCGCTTGGCCCACCCAGTCTGCCCATTTCCCTACCTACTGGATAAGCTGCAGATCCTAGTTAACCAGCAGCCTACTTCTTCCTACCCCCAACCCCAGAATTGCCTTATGACTATCCCATGCATGCTTGAATTCCACCACTGATTTTGACTCCACAACCTCCTCCGGAAGGCCATTCCATGCATCCACAACCCTCTCTGTGAAAAAATACTTCCTTAAATTACCTCTGAGACGCCCCCTCTATCTTCAAATTGTGCCCTCTTGTTCTTGCACACCTCTTTTTTGAAAGATGCTACCCTCTTGGACTTTGTTGATTCCTTGAGGTACCTGAAAGTTTCTATCATGTCCCCCCTCCCTCCTTTCCTCGAGGCTATACATATTAAGCTCCTTAAGTCTCTCTTCATATGTCCTCCGGTGCAGACCCTGCACCATTTTAGTGCCCTCCTCTGGACAGCTTCCATCCTGTCTATGTCTTTGCAGAGATTGGGTCTCCAGAACTGCACACAGTACTCAGATGGGGTCTCACCAGCTGTCTGTACAGAGGGATAATAACTTCCTGTTTTCTACTGGTGATGCCTCTCCCTATGCATCCCAGTATCCCCAACCCTCCTTGCTGCCTTCTCACATTGCTTGCCCACCTTTAGGTCATCTGATATGACTACCCCCAGGTCCCTTTCCATTTTTGTTGTTGTTAGTATCTCACCCCCATTGTGTACTCTTCCCCTGGGTTTTTGTTTCCCAGGTGCATTACCTTGCACTTCTTAGCATTGAATCTAAGCTGCCATACATTTGACCAGTCCTTTAACCTTGCCAAGTCCCTTCTCATCCTTTCCACCCCACCCTGTGCATCAACTCTGTTGCAGATCTTTGTGTCATCTGCAAAGAGACATACTTTTCCTTCAGTCCTTCTGCAATGTAACTTATAAAGACATTGAAGAGGACTGGTCCTAATACTGAACCCCGCGGTACCCGCTAGTAACCCTCCTTTCTTCTGGAGTGGACTCCATTTACTATTACTCTCTGTGTCCTATTCTCCAGCCAATTCTTTTACCCAGGCTGTCATCTTGGGACCTCCCAGGCTGGCTAACTTATATATTAATCTTTTGTGTGGGACTGTGTCAAATGCCTTGCTAAAGTCTAGGTAGGCCATGTCCACAGCCCTCCCTGATCTACTACTTTGGTCACCCAGTCAAAGAAATCTATTAGATTCGTCTGGCATGACCGTCCATGATGAATCCATGCTGCCTAGGGTCCTGTGCCCTTCTGGCCTCTAGATCGTGACAATTCTTTCCTTTAGAGTGATTCCATCATTTTCCCTATCACTGAGGTTAAACTAACAGGTCTATAGTTTCCTGCTTCTGCCTTGCTCCCACTTTTGTGAAGGGAATCATCTGCCCTCCTCCAGTCCTCGGGTACCACCCCATCCTCCCATGATTTGTTAAAGAGGGTAGTCAGTGGTGTCACTAGTTCTACCCTTAGTTCTTTTAGAATTCTGGGATGAATCCCATCAGGCCCCATTGCTTTGTCCACCTTCAGTTTTAAGAGCTCTTTCAGAACCCTTTCTTCTGTAAATGGGCTGGTATCAACTTCTGTATCCAGAGTGTTACTACTGTTTGTTTTATGTACCTCCCCCTCTTCCTTTGTAAATACTGAGCAAAAATATTTGCTTAGTATCTCTGCCTTTTCACATTCTCCCTCTGCCCACCCTCCCTCCCTTTATTAAGCCTCACTGCTCCCTCCCTTGGTCTTCCTTTGCTCCTGATGTACCTATAAAGGTTTTATTCCCTTCTTAACTGAGTTGGCTATCTTTTCCTCAGTTTGGGCCTTTGCTGTTCTGACTGCCTTCCAGCCTCCTTTGCTTTAACTGATACAGTTCTCTGTCCTGCTCCTGCTGATTCCTTGTACTTCCTGAATGCTTTCTTTTTCTCTTGAACCTTCCTGCCACTTCCTTTGAGAACCATAGTGGTTTCTTACATCGTCTTGTTTTGTTTATTTGCTTCACACAAGGCTCGTTACCTCTGTGATGGCAGTTTTATTATTCCCCATTGTTCTTCCACCCCTCCTTCCCGCCCATTTGCTAGTGCATTCCTTGAGGCACTCACCCATTTAGCAAAGTCAGCCCTCCTAAAGTCCAGTACTTTTGTCTTTGTGAACTTGACTCTATTGCTGTGTTTATTGTGAACCATACTGTTCGATGGTAGCTGGTTCCCAGATGGCTACCCACTTCTACATCTGTGATCCTCTCTCCATCTCCATTTGAGAGTATCAAGTCTAATATTGCTCCCTCTCGTGTGGGCTCCAGTACTAGTTGTCTAAGGCATGCCCCTGTAGGGCATCTAGAATAACTGCACTCTTCGAGTGGCAGCTGCAACTGCGCTCCAGTTAACATCTGGCATATTCAGATCACCCATCAGCAATATCTCCCTTTTCTGCCATTCTAAGTATACTTTCTATCATTTCCTTGTCCACTTCCTCCCCTGAGAAGAGGTCATGCTCTAACCCTGTGCGGATTGTGGTGCCATTGCCTGTCTCCAAATTTACCCACAGTGCTTCTTCTCCTCCCTGTTTACCCTTTTGTTCTGTTGCTTTTATTCCTTCCCTTATGTAAGAACTACTCTTCCCTCTTTTATCCTCCCTGTCCCTCCTGTAGATAGGTGTATCCTGGTATGTTTACGTCCCAGTCATGGTTTTGTGTGTACCATGTTTCTGTGACTGCCACGATATCAGATGTTCCTCCTCCATCAAGGCCACTAATTCAGGAAGCTTGTTACCTAGACTACGGGCATTGGTACTCATTGCTCTCTATTTTTTGATGGCCTTACCTTCTGTTGCAGCATCCCCCACTGACCGTTCTACCTTGGTCTTTTTCTCATTTAGTACCCTGTTTTGTAGGGAGAGGCTGGGATTTTTCTGCTGCTTGTCAGTGCCTCCCCCATTGACTAGTTTAAAAGCTTGCCAATGAAGCATTTACTGGTACTATAAAAAAAATCTCCCCCCAAAATACTAAAGGCTGTATTATATTAAGGCCCCCTGACTTCCAAGCCCTGTACGTATGAGCCCGTTTAACAGGATTTAACCGACTCCCCCATAAAAAAGAAAAAAAAAGGCCCATTATCTTGGTATGCATACTGAAAGGAAGAGGAAACACATGCGAGACATACAAAAAAACCGGGGTAATATAAGAGCGAAGAAGAAATACTCTTTTCTTCCGTGACATTTTCCATGATTGCCATTTAGCTACCTTCTGCTGAGCTATATTGAAAACCATATCCCAATTACATTGGGGGGCCGTAGAAGTGCCATAATATATACCCAATAATTTTACATTACCCTGTCCTGTCGGTATTGCAAATGAATCTGGAACTAAGGCAGAACCTAAAACCAATACCCTACTTTTCAAAAAATTAATCTGTATACCAGTAACAGATTGTAGTCCCTGAAAACCTGAAGAACTCTCATACCAGAATCCAAATCTGCCACAGTAAATATACAATCATCAGCATATACTAAAACTTTATGAAATACACCACCCTTTGCGAGTAATAGGCACTACCTGTGAATCTGCATCTATACAGCTGTAAAACAGGATCAAGCCCAAAAACAAACAGCAGAGGACTTAAAGGACACCCCTGCCATAATCCAATATTAAGATGTATAGGGACACCCAAATACCCATTCACCAAGGGAGTAATCAATGACGCAGAATACCTAATAACCAACAAATCAATAAAAGATGCAGGAATACCATAAAACTTTAAAACTGCCCAAATGTGCTCATGACGGATGGCATCAAATGCAGTTTTCTGATCAAGGGACAAAAGATAACCAGACAGAGAAATAGACAAACCTTGCTCAACCAATTCACGTAAATAATTCAAATTATGTACAATAGTACGACCAGGAACTGCACACGTCTGTGTTGAAAAAAGCAAGTATCGTGCTACCTTAGAAAGTCTAGTTGTCAAAACCATGGCCAAAATCTTATAATCAGAAGTCAAAAGACTAATAGATCTCCAATTTGAGAGCTGTTTAGAATCTCCTTTGTTTTTATAATGAACAATCATAATCCCATTACTCATACTCGGAGTAAGCCTATTTTCCAACCAAACAGAGTGAAAAAGGACTTGTAACCAAGGAAGTACACTATCAGAAAAGATTTTATAAAATTCATTAGGAATACCATCTATTCCCGGGGTAGTACGAGTGGATAATTTATTAATAGCCAATGAGGTTTCTTCTGTAGTTATAGAGGACACCAACGTCTCTCAATCCACAGGTAAAAGGGGAGGAATAACTAAATCATTAAGAAAAGGACTAGGTAAAGCTGGGGAAACATCCTGAAACTTAGAGGTAACAAAAGCTTGGACTACATGACAAAGACCCCTCACACCGTGCACCTGAGTGCCATCAGTATCCACCAAGACAGACATACCAAACCGTTACGAATTCTGTGGGCAAAGATCATAGGGGTTTACTTACTGCTCATCCGAAACTGACACCTGACCCAGAAGCTTAATGTATTGAGCCCTATACCCTAAATATTCTATATAATGACTTCTAGCTTGATGCTTTGAAACATGAAGAAATAACAATTTCAAGTCTAATTTAGTATCCTCTCACCATTCAATCGGACTATCATATAGAAAGCAAAGGTCAACGCGTGCAGCAAATAAATCATGTACCCGACCCACAGTGACAGCATCGTACAGTAAACCCACATTAAGTTTCCAGTAAGCTCGGCCCATGGGAAGTTGCTAATACTGGCCCATTTGGAGTTGTACAACCAGGTGATCCGAAGTTTCCATAGGCAAAAGAGCAACCTCCGAACAGGTAAGTCTGCTGGATAAAAAACAAAAATCTATTCGGGAGGACAAAACTCCCTTAAAGAATGTGTGCATCGGAGAAATATTTAAAATATCATAAACATCTACAAGATTATGACGTGTAATCACCTCATTAAGCATGTTAGTGTCACAAAAAATGTTCTCCATCTTCCTACCCCAATCCCGTGGACCCAGGCCACAATTATAATCACCCCCCCCCCACAATACCAGTTTAGACATATGGAGATATGGAGAGATCCTCCTAAATAAAGCTGCCCTTTCTGCCTTCTGTTGGGGAGCATAAACATTAATTAAACGATAAACACAATTAGAATAAACAAAATCCACCAACAGTGCTCTACCCGGTAAAATATCAAAAACCTTCAGAATCCAAATATTGACGTCTGCAAATAAAATACCCACCCCATCACAGACATCTTCACCCAAAGATCATAAGGAAACACCCCATCTCCAATCTTTTTCAGCTGCTTTCAGTTGTAATAAGGAATGTAACCTAGTGTCCTGAAGCAATAGTATATTACCCCGACATTCCCTTAGACTAGCAAAAGTTACCAGTCTTTTGCGGGAATTTAATGCTATTAACATTAATAGTAAGCAGGACCACTCCTTTATCTATGGATAATGATGTTAAGGAGATGTGAAGTTACAAGAAAAGAAAACAGAATATGCCACCAAAGACACATCATTTCCTCTTCTTTCTTTTCTTCGGCTTAGGTTTATCACAGACACGTATGTCTAAAATTGTGTCCGTATGGGAAGAGGTTACAGAAGCAATATCCGACGCCAAACCATCGTCTTCTTCTTCATGATCCTGCAATGGTGTGTAGGTGTTTGCAAAGGAAGAGGGTCAGAATCAATAGAATGTTCCAACAAAACTTTATTAGTTTTGGAGCGAGTCACTCTATGAAAAGGGGCCTCTTGCTGCATATCTGGAGGAGGCATACTTGATAAGGTCATAGAAGTGGAGGGGCCTGCAAGGAGACCTGGGTCCATGGCACATACAGTAGAATTTTCTACTTGTAAAACCTCATATCAAAGGAATATCTGGAACTGAAAAAACAGAATCTGGCTCTGATTCCAACACTGGAAGAATCCCAGAAGGAACAGCTACCATAGTGGCAGAAGAGGCTTCTGAAGGGACCAGAGGTCGGGGGGGGGAATCAAAGGAGAGGCCTGGGGATGAGTAATCAAGGTCTGAAGTTTTTGGCCCTCCTTCTGGGCTGTTGCCACATAGACATCCTGCTCTGCCCTAATAGCTGGATCCGTATTACTGTGGGAAGGCCAAGAGCAGAGTCTAAAAGTATGGCCCAATTCATCACATAGATTGCACTTAGGAGGATTCCTACAATGTGCACCAGTATGTCCCAAATCACCACATAGGCCACACTTTACTGAGATGACCCAAAACCCCACACTTTTAACAGGCCCATGGCTGACCCAGGTAAAAAATTACCCCCGTCCCTCTCCAGAAAGAAACAATTAGGTAAATGCTGTGTTAAGCCATTTTCCAATCTTAAATCTACCAAAAACTTCCACCCCCCCAGTCCGTAAACATTCATCATCCAGGATATGTTCTGGATGTCCTTTAACTACACAATGCTGTTGCAACCAATAAGTAATATCTGCTACATTAACTCCTTCATTACGAAACATAACTGTAATTTTTTTGGAGACAGGTTTAGTCAAAGGAATCGCAATAAAGGGACTCCATAGAGGAGTATGTTTAAGAAGCTGAAACTGTTTCCAAAACCTATCTAAACCAGCAGAATGTTTAAAACTGATGTCAAAGACGGAATCTCCAGGCATATGAATGAGAGCATAGATCTCATAGGCATAGAATTTCATACTTCCCTTCAATAAGTCCCGGCCAACAAACTGTCTGTTAGGGACCTCAGACACAGGGCCCCTAAATTTCAGACGCACCGCATTATGCCATGCTGCCGGTTCAGAAGAAAGCCCAAAAGTAGCCGGAAAAAGCTTCTCCTTGATGCCTGTATGCCATACAAAAGGTGCAGCAACTGATGCAGGTGCAGGCTCCATAATAACTTCAGCAGGACCTGCAGGGGACAAATGCTGAGAAGTAGACTGAAAGTCCTTGGGGGAGGGTTCCAATGATGAAAATTCCCCTTCTAAAGATTTAATATCATCTAAGAGAGATTTAGAAGGGTGCACAGCAAAGGGTTAAGGTTGTACTACAGGGGAACCTTGACCCAGAGGGATTGAAACAGTGGACTGAGCAGCCTGCTCAGAATCCACAAAAAGTTTGTCAGGAGCTGAGGGTACAAAGTTTGAATCCCACCCTGTACCATCAGGAGATTCAACCCATCCTGCTGCTTCCAAAGCCTGGGAAACCCATGCCGCTGAAGCCACGACGTTCCCTGCAGGAAGAGCACTGGTTTGAGAAGTTGACAAAGAAGAAGCAGGCTGCTGAAGATCAGCAGACAAACAAGCGTCCACAGTACAAGCTGCAACAGAACACTGTTGTGCAGAGTCATGTCCAAGAAAAGGGGATTCCACAGTAGTAGGCTGAGAAGAAAGAAAATCACCGCAAGGCAGAGAACACAGAGGAGAACTCTGCAAAGCAGTCGGATCACAATGTGTGTCAACGGACTCCATAGGCATAGAGCCTGAACCAAAAGTACTCACTGTGCTTTCTGAAAGAACTAGGGCAGAAGTATCATTTCAGGATCCACAGGCTGAACCATGTCTGTTGCTCCAGTCACATCGATCTGCATTCGATTATCGCGTTGAGGAAGTAGTGCCACTTCCTCTTCCTGTACCTCCCCTCAAGATTCCCGTGCACTGTCCAAGTCTCACATCAAATGGTTCCATATTGCCAGGTACCGACTCTCTTCCTGAGCCAACCGCTGACGGATTTTGTCCTCTGATAAAACAGCCATAAGAATCATAGACTCTGCTTGCACGAAGGTAGGATCTACATTTTCACAGACAAGCTATCTTGATGGAAGCAGTCTCCCCCTGAAAAGTCATCTGAAGCCATATCGATCACAAGTAGAAGAAGGAAGGCCAAGAAGGTGATCAGCACCTCAGCCTTTCACACATCCACACTCCGCAATGCCTCAGCAAACACTGATCCAGTTTGCACAGCGTCACAGCGTCCACCTCCAACGGAGTAGGGGAATTTCCCCAGTGTCCTGGCCAAATTTCCCTCATTCACTAAAAATACCACCAACAGCATAATCTGGTTCAAAGTCAGTTGGCATTCATCTGTATCCCCCTCCCCCGGGTCGTGCCTGAAAATAGACAGGATTTGTCTAGTGCACTTACCCAGTCAACAAAAACTAAATAAATAAAATAAAATAATGCTCCCCCCTTCCAGCATAAAGCAGAGGTACTGCATGTGAGCTTTTCTGATCTTGAAATAAAGATATGCATCCTTCATGTAAACAGAAAAAAGCCAGTACTGTTTGCAGATGGGGAATCACAGCTTATATTCTGTACATAAGTTGAGATCCCTGAGATCCAATACAGGACACAGTTCACTTCTCCATTTTGGAACCAGGAAGTATCTAGAATGCTTCTCTGATGATGAGGAGGAATGGGTTCCATAGCATGTTTTAGGAGTAACAACTGCACATCTTCCTTCAGAAGGGACAAATGGCTCAAAGAATAACTGGAAGAAGGCAGAAGATGATGTGGAGGCATTTCTAAAAGCTCCAGACCATGCCTCCTCACAATTATCTCTAGTACCCATTTGTCTGTTGTGACCTCCCACCACTGTTTGAGATGCAAGGAGAGTCTGCCCTCCCACAACCACCCCTGGAGGCAACAGTAGCATAGAGGGAGTAGTGGCATTTGGAACCAGTGTGGGCAGAGCCCCTGGCTCCAATAGCTTTGGGTGATTCTGTATAGGCACCTGGGGGGGGCTGGCAAGGACCCATTACCCTCACATTGGCCCTGCTGATGGTAGGAATGGGCACCTCTGGCAGCGGGCTGATGAAAGGATTCCCTTCCTTGTCCCTTGGCAGTAGTGGGGTAAAGGGATTTGATAGAACTTGGGGTATTTGTCAATGTGTGAAGGCAACCGTGTGCCTCTTCAACATCATAGCTAAACATGTTGGTCCCTCTAAAAGGGGTATTTAAAAATGCTTGCTGCACATCATTTGATAAGAATATCTCATACAAATGCCAGAAGCAGCTGCCTTGGCAGAGGCATCAGATATATCACATGCTGAGCAGCATAAATTTTTGCCAACCTCAGCCCCAGAGGTTAAAGGTTTAATCAATTTATTCTTGGCAGGGCCTTCAGGCAATGCCTGGGCTGCAACTTTGGCATCTTTCCACAGGCCATTCTATTTAGTCATATGGGCTTGGTAATATGCTGTTCTAAGGCTTAGTGAGGGAGAGGCATGTGTGCTCTTGCCTATCAGATCTAGCTTCCTAGATTCTTTGTCAGAAGGCAAAGTACTCATGCATTTAGGTGCTCTTGACCTATCATGAGCAGTCATGATGTCCACCAAGTTAGTTTCTGGCTAGTTAGTATGGTACGGCTTAGCAGATGGGGGAGTATACTGCTTTTCAGCCTTTCATGGAACTACAGGTTGTGAGTTAGGTCTGTACCATGCAGTAAAGGTGGCATCCTCCAATGCAGAATATGATGGAATAATAACGGATGGCGTACAAGGGACCTCCAGAAATTTCACAAAGTTCCTTTTTGTAAGTTTTCCTCCTCCACAGCGAATCATATTGCATAGATACATAGATACGCAGACAGTGTCGGCAGATAAGGGCCTATGGCCCACCTAGTCTGCCTATTTCAGTTTGTAACTTCAGTTTACATTTTCCTAGAACTCTGTTGGCCCTTACCCCTAACCTCCAGAATTCCTTTATGTCTATCCCATGCATTCTTAAATCCTGTGATTGTTTCAGCCCCCACCACATCCTCAGGCAGGATGTTCCACTTGTCCACCACCCGTTCTGTGAAGAAATTCTTCCTCACCTTTCCTCTGAATCGTCCTCCCTCCAGCTTCATCCCATGCCCTCCAGTTCTGGAACATCTTTTTTGCTTAAAAATAGTGTATTCTTGCACCCTGTTCCTCCCTGTAAGATACTTATGTGTCTCTATCATGTCCCCCCTCTCCCTCCTCTCTGCCAGGGAGTACATATTCAATTCCTTCAACCTGTCCTCATAAGACTTGTGATGCAATCCATGTACCATCTTTGTTGCCCTCCTCTGAACCTTCTCTACCCTGTCTATGTCCTTACGTAGGTAAGGTCTCCAGAACTGTACACTGTACTCCAGGTGGGGCCTCACTAGTGTCTTGTATAGTGGAATCATGACCTCTCTTTTCCTGCTGGTGATGCCCCTGCCTATGCATCCCAGCATCCTATTTGCTTTACCTGCTGCCTTGTCACACTGTTTCCCTACCTTGAGGTCATCAGAGATGATAACCCCAAGATCCCTTTCCTGCTTGGTGCATGCCATATCCTCACCCCCCCAACTGATATATTGTGCCAGGGATTTTGTGCCCCATATGCATTATCTTGCACTTCTTTGCATTGAATTTCAACTGCCAAACCCCTGACCATTCTTCAAGTTTCTGCAGGTCCCTTCTCATTCTGTCTACACCATCTGATGTGTCTACTCTGTTACAGAGCTTTGTGTCATCAGTGAATAGTGAAATTCTGCCTTCTAGGTCCTGCGCAATGTCACTGATGAAGATGTTGAATAGGACTGGTCCCAGCACTGATCCCTGTGGTACCCCACTGGTCACTCTTCCCTCTGTGGAGTGACAGCCATTTACTACCATCCTTTGTGTCCTGCCGCCCAGCCAGATACCTACCCACCACACTACTCTCCTGACCACACTCATATTCCCTCGTTTGTGTAATAGTCTTCTATGCGGCACAGTGTCAAAGGCCTTGCTGAAGTCCAGATAGGCCATGTCCACTGCCCTCCCCTGATCCACCTCCCTAGTCACCCAGCAGCCTACATTTGCTGTATCATGGACTGAAAGGTAGGATCTTCAGGAGGAGACCTGGTAATATATACCACAGAATCCTTACTGCAGGAGGAGAGGGTAGAACTGGATCTTGGTACATATTATGTTCCCTCATAGCCCTCTTCTCATCATAATTCTCCTCCATCACAAGGTCGGGATTATATTCAACCTCATTGTCTGCATCTCTATCGACGACAGGGCCTGCTTAGTGCACTGGTGATGCCAGGGACAGCTGAGAAGGGATTTGCTGTGTGCTGGAAGATTTCATTGATGGGGGCTGGGATCCTGTAGGCCCCATCAATGGAATAACAGGATCCACAGGCAAGACAAGCAAAATACATTGTATCATTTCAGAAAATGATGCCAGCACAGCTTGTGTTGACAACACCCTGGCCAGGGGTCATGAATACATCTGTTGATAACAGACCCTGGCTCAACAATGATGGCATCATACCATCCATAGTATGGCATAGCAGTGCCTGAGTCAAGCCCCAACCTTGCTGTCTCAGTAATGGTTGAGGGGGCTGTTGTCTTCACCACCAGAGCAGTCGCTTATGCAATAGAATTACCTTGCATTCTCAGTTGTGACTGGGATCTTGTCATAGAAGCAGACTATTCTTTATCCCTGTGCTTGTGGCCAGACAATAAGGAGGGCCTGGACAACAACCTGTCCCCTTCCCAGTCCTCTGACTTCAGCAGCCATGACTTGGCTGACATGGCTGGTGACATGGATTTTGGGCCTTGTTCCTTCTTCATGGCTGCTACAGTTTTAAAGGGGAACTGTCATCAGTAGGATTTCATAATGTCTCAAAGTCCATAAAAAGCAAATTTGAGCGAGACATTGTATTTATGTGTGAGTCTTTGCAGTCCAGAATTATTCATATGTAAATCAGCCTGTAACTAAGGGATGAGGGCAGCCATATGTTTTAGGCTCCTGACAGGAAATTATGTCGCCGAGGAACTTGGCCCCTCCATTTACTGAAGGTTAAATAGGAAATCATCTGTTTTATTAAGTGTGTTTTAAGGTGCTATTACAACACTTTCTACATTTATAATAATTGTTTTGTAGGTGCATTGAAACTAATAATTTGTCACCTTTACATTTCAAACTGTTAGTAATAATAATCCATCTTTAGGATTGCTTTAACCTCTAGGCTATACTGCCAGCTGATCATTAAAAAACTACACATCTCAAGGCTGGCTCTGTGGTGTCAACAGGTACTGGGGAACCATATCAGGATTTCTAAACCTTGGCTATGTTCATGTCAGTACAGATTTCTGGGGCTGCCACAGCACCAACTTCTGTCTTACTCCATTTCCTCTCTTACAGCCTTTTCTCTTACAATTTCAGCTGTGAACTAGGGTCTACAAGATGCAAATATTCTTACTTACCTACTGGCCTGGCATTATGGGGCCAGCCTTGAAATGTGTAGTTTTTGATTTACAGCTGGCAGTGCAGCCTAACGGTTAAGGTTAAAACCAAGAGCTGCAAACAAGCTTCTTTCATCCAGAAGAATGAGTTTTTATTCCAACATTCTCTTTTTGTATATTGTGTGACCAGAACAATTCACTTACCCTCCTTGTGGTCCCAAAACACACCCAGAAATAAGCTGTAATTGTGTGTCTTTCCTGGACGAAGACAGTAAAAACAATCTGAGCATGTGTTATGATTCTGAAAATATTATGCTCTTTCTATGCAGATTTGACTTGAAAAGGAATAAAAATGGGACACCATTAATAGTTTATTAATTGCAAAAACACATAGATGGACAGCACTGTTAAAACATGCATAATTGGAACTGCATTATTAAAATACAGAATAATATATGTGTGTGTGTGTGTGTGTGTGGTGTGTGTGTGTGTAACCATAATTTTACACACACACACACACACGGATGGTATGGGATGCTACATTAACCACAAGGGCAAAGTCCAAGGAGTTTATAAAAACATCCCACACCAAGGGTGTGTGCAAAATTCTGTTTTTTACACCCACCCACTGGTTATTATTTTATTTAATTAATGGTGATTTTTTTTCCCTTTCAGCACAGTTCAGTTAGTGCAGCACTTTTCTCAGCGATAGACACACACACACACACACACACACACACGCATGCACTCACTTCACACACATGCACACAGACGTGTGTGCACACGTGTACTCGTGCGTGCACACACACACCCTGTGTCTCTCTTTTTTATCTTTCTTTGTTTTTACATTACAATGGGAATGGCTTTCTGGAAAGTTGAGGTCCTTTGCCAGAGCTGCAGTGTGTAAGACACACTCAAAGGGCATGAGCGGTAGGATCAACCAGATTCATTTCTTTCCGTTATGGTAGAAAATCCCACTCCATCCAAAGTATTTCAGTAAGAAACTTTTATACTTTTAAATTCATCAGAAAAGTAAAATACTCTTTTAATAGTGCATTTCAGGTTATGCATGCTTTAACAGTGTTATACAAAATCACACATGCCCCCACTATGCAAAGCTTCATGGGCTGTATATGCAAATCACCACAGAATATTATGCTGGTTCAACTTTAAGCAGAAATGCATGGTGCCAAAAGGCCTCTCACACAGTTTGCAAAGGGTGCCAACAGAAGACATAGACATGTTTCGTCTTACCAGGACTCATCAGTATGCCTCGTCTGTTTGACAATGTTGTCTGTCTATGTGTTTTTGCAATTATTAAACAATTAATGGTGTCCTATTTTTTTCTTTTCAAGTCAACATGCTCAGATTGTTTTCACTGTCTTTGTCTGGGAAAGGCACATTACTACAGTACAGCTTGTTTCTGCTCGGTGTGTTTTGGGACCACTGGGAGGTTAAATGACTTGCTCTGGTCACACAATATACAAGTAGAGCATGTTGGAATCAAACCCTATTCTGCTGAATGAACAAAGCTTGTTCACAGCTCATTGCTTTAACCTCTAGGTTATGCTGCCAGCTGTTAATCAAAAACTACACATTTCAAGGCTGGCCCCATGATGCCAGGCTAGTAGGTAAGTAGCCACATTTACATCTGGTAGACCTGAGTTCACATCCAAAATTGTAAGAGAGAGAGAATGGAATGAGACAGAAGTCAGTGATGTGGCAGCCCCAGAAATCTGTACTGACATGAACACAGCCAGGGTTTAGAAATCCTGATATGGGGCCCCAATACCTGTTGACATCACAGAGTCAGTCTTGAGATGTGTAGTTTTTAATGATCAGCTGGCAGTATAACCTAGAGGTTAAAGCAATCCTAGAGATGGATTATGTTTACTAACAGTTTGAAATGTAAAGGTGATAACTCACTTGTTTCAATGCCCATACAAAACAATTATTATAAATGTAGAAAGTGTTGTATGACACCTTAAAACACACTTAATAAAACATGATTTCCTATTTAACCTACAGTAAATGAAGGGGCCAATTTCCTCTGTGACATCATTTCCTGTCAGGAGCCTAAAACACAGGCTGTTCCCAGCCCTTAATTACAGGCTGATTTACATATGAATACCTCTGGGCTGCAAGGACTCACACATAAATACAATGTCTCACTCAACTTAGCTTTTTATGGACTTTCAGACATTAAGAAACCGTGTTGATGACAGTTCCCCTTTAAGGAGAAGGAAATTCTCCAGAACCTTCTTTTGGTGTCACCACGTAGCTTGGTTAAAGCTCTAGCAGCTCTCACAAGTCCTTACATTGTGAGATAGGCCCCAAAATACACAGAAACCTTGTGTGTGTCTTCCTTGTAAATTGTATCTCTGCACTTACAGTACCAAAATAAAGCGTATTTAAGATTTTGGTGGCATGCAGAGGTGATGAAAAACAACTTGTATAACAAAATAAAGGATAAATTTATTTATTTAGTTATTTATTTATTGAGAAATTTGGAATTACAACCCTCTGAGTCCTATGGACTCTTTTGCAAAGGCTCCTCATCAAAAGTCACAGCACAAGATTACAAGTATAGGTGTAAGGCAACAACACATTAGACAGACCTGAAAATTACATTACGGGTAATAGAGAACTGGGTAACATATTATGGCAGAGGGTGAAGACAGCACAGCGTCATGTGCAAAAACAAAACAACATTTACAGAAAAGATACAGAAAGTAAGGCAGGTATTGAATCATAATGGCTGAAATAAAACATAGTAATAAGTCAATGTGAGGGAGGCGGCAGGGCTGAAGTTAGAGAAGTACCACTAAGGGCAGTCGCAAGTGGAGGTGTTAGACAGAAATTCCTTGAGTGAGGATTTAAATAGTGATGGTTAGTTAATGATGTTTCCAGCAGCGGGTCTGACAAGTATGATCGATGGCGGGAAAAGAACCTGAGTAGTTATGGGGCTGCCCACATTTATACAGACGCTGATGCATGACGTCATTGTGGGCCACCCCCCCATTGAACAAAAGTTTCCATGTGGTCCTAGCATTGCCGTGGGTATAGTTCCAAAGGTGCAGCCTAATGGAAATGATATCCTCAAAGAACATCAGCAATAAATGTAGACCCCCCCCCTTAGGAACTATGTACCTTGATGAGTGTGTATTGTCCTCTATAGGGTGTGCCAGTTTTCTATGCCTTTGAATAACTGGGTCAGCTGGCTGGACTTTGCATTCCAAAGAGGAGGAGTCAGTAGTCTATGCTGAAGGACAGGGACTGGTGAGTCAGAGTAGGTGAGAGGCCTGCACCTGGTATGCAGTGCCAGCGCCCACTTTTCTGAAGTTTTCTCTATGGAGCCTGGTATCATAGTAGTACTCATTCATGGCAGCTGCCAGTGAACAAGAGCCTCAAAAGGGGGTACCCCTCTCCAGCAGGAGAAAAATGACTGAAGACAGAAGCTGAGGTTGGCCTGAGAGAAAGTTGGTCCAAGAAAATCTGCGGGCAAAGGACCCGAGGTGATGTTCACTCTATTTCTCATGTAAAGTGACTTGGTCTGGCATCCAGCAGTGCCCTCCGTCCTCAAGCATGGACAAGTGACTATGAAATGACAGACAGTGAAGTTACAGAATTCCTGTCAGAAAGCTGAAATTAATCTCAGTGTGCAGCAACCCAAAAAGGGTATGGATATTGCCAGCTGGCACCAGACAGAAGTGTGACACTTTAAAAGGCTGAATCTGTGAGGAAAGTGTACAAGAACTGAGGGAAGTTAGAGTTTATTCAACAGCCTTTGACATGATCCATTTGTGCTGCACAGCCACTAGCACTGAACTGTGGAACATGTCAGGTTTAAGTGAAAGGGGAATAATGGGCTAGGATATGCACAAGGAGTCCCGACCTGTGTTGCCTGTGGTTGTGGACTGCATGAGCTTCTAGCTGCCTCCACTGGGGCCAGTTTACTGGATTTACTGGATTAATAGGTGCAAAAGAAGGCACAAGGCCCATTGGGATTGTCCCCCGCAATCGTGGCTCATTTTGATTAAGGAATTTAGCCATATATCCAAATGAGATTTGAAGGTATCAAAATTAGATACGTTTATTAACTCCTGTGGTAGTGGATTCCAGCTTTTGGCTGCTCTTATAGTGAAAAAGTTATGTTTATTAGTGTTAGCCCAATCCAATGCGAGCTGCTGGTTATAAAGTCTACCAACTGTGCACTTGTTAGCTAAAGTAAGTCTGCATTGTTTCATTAGAATAGGTGTTTTAAGTAACTTAAAAGTAAGAAGAATGTCCCCCCATGTCTCCTTAAGGTAAGTGGATAGAGCCCTGTCTCCCTAAGTCGTGCTTTATAGGATCATGTTTTAAGTCATGGGATCATTTTAGTTAGCTGTCTCTGGACCTGCTCCAAGCGGTTTATGTCACCCTTTAAATAAGGACTCCAACATGGAGTTCCATAGTCCAGATGAGGTCTGACATAGGTCCTATAGAGTGGTACTAAACAGTGCTCAGATTTACTAATACATGTTCTTTTGATTTGTTTTAAGATTATATTAGCTGTTCTTGCTACTTTATTACAATGGTCATTTGGTGTCAGTTTGTTATTAATTAAAATACCCAAGTCTCTTTCACAGGTTAATGATTTAAGCTGATGATTACGTAGATAGTAGTTAAATTGAGGATTTTTGTTTCCAAGGTGGAGAACAGTACATTTCTCTGTATTAAAAATCATAGAGTTTGTCTGTGCCCAAGATTCAATAAGCTGTAGGTCAAGTTCAAGTGATCTAATGTTTGATAGGGTATCGACCCTTCCACCAAGTTTTGTCTCATCTGCAAATTTAGAGAGGTGATTATTTGTGGATACTTTCAAATCAGATATGAAGATATTAGAAAGTGTGAGCCCCAACACTGACCCCTGAGGAACACCACTGATGACTCGACCGATATCTGAAAGGACATTGTTAATTTTACCTGTCTGAGTCCTATTTTGCAACCACCTTGCTGTCCAGTTAACTAGGAATGATGAAATCCTAGTTTTTGAAGCTTACTAATTAATACAGAATGAGATATTTTATCAAATGCTTTGCTGTATTCAAGTAATATGAGGTCAGATGGTATTTTGTTATCCAGGTATTTGCTTAAGTTGTTATAAAAAGAGATCAGGTTGGTAGTACATAAATAACCTGTCTTGAAACCATGTTGGGTTAAATCATGGATACCGAGTGTGACATAGACAGTCAGTTCTGAGTGCTGTATCATTTTTTTTAATACAAAATGTATTACCGAATGTCTCTGCTGAAAAATACAATGCTCTATGAGTGACCTCACTCATCCCCCCGCCCCAAGTTTCAGCTGAGAGATGAAAGCCATGAGGAAAATGCTGAAAACAGCATGTGAGATCACACACACAGTTTTAGAGACAATGTGTTATGTGGAAGACCTTAATCAAGAACCTCCTGTTTTTCTGAGTTAATTACAGATTTGTTTAAGTTAATTTTGTTAAGACAGAAATCATAAAAAAATGTTTATGATGTTAGAAGGGGAATCTAGGTTGTTACACAGCAGTGCAAGGTTGTAAATGATCCTGTGAAGCCTGTGTGAGGGAAGATGCAGCATGAGATCAAAAGAAGTGTCATTTGAAGGATATGAATTATGTTGAAGTTGCAGAATGTAATACTTTAAAAAAAAGACATCCTGCTTTTTTGTATAAGATATATATTTTTATATATATCCTGACAGGGAGGAGTTAGCTGACCTCCTGCAAAGAGGTGGGATAAAAGCCAGCTTTTAAATTATTCAGTTTTACTTCACTGACACACATTTTTACCTAGAGGCTGACCAAGAAAACATTTTTGGAGCACTTGTAAACAGGTATTTAAAGAGAGAGTCAAATCTAAAAACTGTAAGTAGGAATTTGCACTGTTTAAATCTTATTCTTTTAAAAGATGTGTATGTCTTGTGATAAAAAAGTTCTGTATTTTGTGTGTTACATATGTTTATCAATTTTAGAGAAAAACTCTAATTTTAGAGCATATTTGGTCTGTCTTTGAATTTTCTTTTATTTGTAAGAAAAGTACATGGTTATAGCAGGCACTAGACATAAGCTTGAATGGTGGTACCAAACTGGAAAGAGTAGCGTTTTAAATCTGGGGTCTTTATTAAAGTTTTAAGGGTTCATCTCTGTATACCTGGTTAGGTGCCCATAGGCAAAGATATCTGGCCCCCTGAAGACAGAAATATCTGAGCCTGTGCACTGGGTATGCTAGCAAGAGGTTCACAGTTTGAATCCCTCTAGGACTTGAGACCAAAGGTTGATCAGAACTCACAAAAACAGAAAAGAGGGTTACCATGTCTGTTAAACTGTTCACAAGACTGCGCTCTGAGGTTGGCAGTTTGCGAGTAGAGGGCCTGACCTGCTGAGTGGGTTGGTGTCAGATTGGTTGGCAGTGGTGGCATAATTTTGTTATCACAAGCTTGTATTGTTCTGTGTCAGCTTGAGACCGTAGCTCTCTTGTAAAGAAAGAAAAAGACAGAGTTTTATATTAAAAAGGAAACAGAACTGTATATCACTTGGCATACCGTCAAGTTCCTACCCATTTTATTTTTTTTTCTAAAGTGCAAGTCAGAGTAGCCGTAGTCAGGGAAGAAGAAGATGGCTTCCGACTACAGCAGGCACACTGTAGATTACTTAAAGCAGTTGTGCAGGGACAGAGGAGTCCTGTTCGAGATGATAGCCAAAAAGCAGAACCTCATAGAGGCCCTGATGGTAGAAGATACCCAGAGAAGCAAGTCACAGACCGTGACTGGAAAGGACCAAACCTCGAGTATGGCAAGACTAGCGGCCAGTGCAGAGTCTAGGTTTGATGAGGAGGACAGTAGGGCCACTGTCAGTGAAGGGCCACAGCAGCAGGGGATGGTCACCAGTATCCTGAATCTGGAAGTACTCAAGCTGCAAATTGAGTTGTGCAAGATGGAGCTGGAGTTCCAGAAAGAGGGGGAGCAAGACAGTCATGAGGCACAGCGAGAATGCAGACAGGCAGAGCGACAACAGAGGGTGGCATACCATGAAGAGCATGAGCACCAGTGAGCTGCAGAGGAGAAGAGAGAGGAGCACCAGTGACAATATGAACTGGAGAAGCTACGACTCCAACCAGCAGCACCAGAGCAGGTAAGTGGCTTGGGTTTAACTGGGACTGCAGGACTGGGTTACAAATTGAACTCCACATTTATAGGTGAGTTTAAAGAGGGGGAAGACATGGATTCCTTTTTAAATTCTTTGGAAAAAGTTTGTATTCAGGCTAAAATTCCTAGAGGGTCCTGGAGCTTCCAGCTATCCCCACTACTTACCGGGAAAGCTCAGGATGCATTGGGTCAAATGGACAATGAGGACAGTAATAATTACAGCAAAGTAAAAGCTGCATTGTTAAAAAAAGTTTGAATTAACTGCTGAATCATACAGAGCTAAATTCTGTAAGCTCAGGAGAAACCCTGATATGAGCTACAAGGAGCTAGCCATGAAACATCAGTTTTTAAAACATTGGTGGGAAGGAATTGAGGCAAACTCTACTGACAAAATAATTGAAAATGTGATGTTATTAGAACAGTTTTATTGGGCATGCCCAGCAGAGCTAAAAACCTGGCTAGAGGACCGAGATCCCAAAATAGTGTAAGAGGCTGCTGACCTCTCAGATCACTATGCCAAGAGCAGACCAGCTCTGAGAGCGAATTGGGTGGGCATGGCAGTGCAGAAAGGGAAAGCGCACCTTCAGGGCAGCTAAAACCCTCACTTCCTCCACCGAAACCACTTAGCCCCAGGTTTCAGAGAAAAGATTTCTCTGAGAGAAGAACTGACTGCTGGTTGTGTAAGGAAACTGGTCATATTTGCAAACTGTGTCCCAAAAAGGCAAGCCATAATACACAACCGGGTGCTAGAAAAGAAGTGGGTTGTTTGTGTGTCCCTGGAAGCATGCCAGTGAACATGAGGGAACACATGCACTCATTCATGGTGAATGGTGTTCAGACACAGGGGTTAAGGAACACTGGGGCATCCCTGGCATTGGTAAAGGGGTATCTAGTACAGCCTGGTCAGCTTATACCCAATAAATACATTACTGTCCAAGGGTTCACTGGTGAAGAGAAAACATTGCCACTGGCCAATGTTCTCCTGGACTGGGGTGAAACAGGGGGAACTGTGCAACAGGTGGCTGTAGCCAAAACATTAGCAGTGGATGTGATTCTGGGTAGCAATCTCCAACAGGGGATAGTATGTGCAGTTACCCGCAGCCCAGCGGCAAGGGAAAATTGTAGTTCCCTGAACCCTACAGAAGCCATTGTGGAAACCACTGGGAGGCTGGTTCCCCAGCCTGCGTCTCCAGATATGGAGACTGATAAAAAGGGGGTAGAAATTTCCCTGGTAGCAAGTAACCACACAGCTATGGAAGGTTACACTGAAGAGGGAGGGGGTGACCCATTGCCAGAGGGTTGGGATTGACAGTGATCCTGAGTGCCCTGATGCTAGTACTAGGGACCCTAGTTTAGCAACTGAAGGGGACCTGTTCCATGCCTTGGGAATGTGTGAGGGTTTTGCAGCTGCTCAGAGGGGTGACCCTAGTTTAGAGAAGCTGAGGGCTTGGGCAGACTCAGACAGAGCACAGGGAGGTGATGGCCAACATAAGGTTTATTGGGAAAATTGGCTTATGTATACTCAGGCAGTACAGACAGAGGAAGGGATGCTAGGCAGGCAGCTTGTCATTCCCTAGGGGTATCATGAGCAGTTGCTCAAAACTGCACATGATATTCCCTTGTCTGGTCATCTGGGAATTGAGTGCACAATGCAGCGGTTAGCCCAGAATTTCTACTGGCCTAACTTCACCCAGCAGGTGAAGGAGTATTGCAGGTCTTGTCACCGGTGCCAAGAAATAGGGAAGGTGGGCAAGAAAACCCAAGCCACCCTGATCCCCTTGCCCATAGTGGAGGAGCCATTCCAGAGGGTGGGAATGGATATTGTGGGGCCTTTAAATACTCCCAGCTCTTCAGGGAAGAGATTCATCCTGACTGTGGTGGATTATGCTACCCGGTACCCAGAGGCAGTCGCCCTATCCTCTCTGAGGACAGACAAAGTGGCAGATGCCTTACTTGGGATTTTCTCCCATGTTGGGTTTCTGCAGGAGGTAATCACTGATCTAGTGAGTTCCTTCACGTCGGACCTGATGAAATGTTTATGGGAGAAGTGTGGAGTGGTGCAGAGATGCACGACACCGTATCACCCACACGCCAATGGGCTTGCGGAACGATTCAATGGTACCCTAAAGTCAATGCTCTGGGCATTTGCTGAACAGCATGGGAGGGACTGGGAGAAATACCTTCTCCACCTGTTGTTTGCATACAGGGAGGTGCCCCAAGAGTCGACAGGATTTTCCCCCCTTTGAACTCTTTATGGACGCTAGGTATGTGGGCCCCCAGACTTGATCCATGAGGAATGGGAAGGCAAGGACACCACCCAAGGAACTCCTGTTGTGGATTATGTCCTTAGGTTTAGGGAAAGGCTGAAGGAACTTATGGGGACAGCCCAGAGCAACCTAGTGGCTTCCCAACAGAAACAAAAAGAGTGGTACAACCACAGAGCCAGAGCTCACTCATACATGGTGGGTCAGTAAGTCATAGTCCTTATTCCGGTCTGGAAAGACAAGCTGCAAGCTGAGTGGGCAAAACCGTACAAAGTGGTTAGGAAGGTAAATGACATGAACTACATTGTGGAGTTACCTGACAGAAAACAGACTGAAAGGATGTACAATATCAACATGATGAAGCCATATGCAAATAGGGCTGACATGGTGTTTGCAGTGTGTAGTCATGGTGAGGGGACAGACGCAGGAGACCCCCTTCTGGACTTGCTGGAAGAGAGACAGCAGGAGTCCTCTGTGGAAGCAGTAAAATTGTCTCCCCAGCTGGCCCCAGACCAGGTCCAGAAAGTAAGGGAGGTTTTAGCAGATTTTGGCCCCTTGTTTAGCACCAAGCCTGGACTAACCCCCTTAGCAACACACGATGTGGAGACAGGGACACAGACGCCCATACGGTGGACAGCATATCAGGTGTCAGAGGCTGTCCAAAAGGACATTAAGAGGGACATGGAGAAGATGCTGGATTTAGGGGTAGTCCAGAGATCCTACAGCCCCTGGGACTCACCCGTAGTCCTTGTGCCCAAGCCAGATGGCTCAGCTAATTCCTGTGTGGACTATCATGGACTGAATGCTGTCACAAAGTCAGATGCCTACCCGATGCCCTGGATGGATGAACTCCTGGACAAGTTGGGAGGGGCAACCTAACTTACGACCATTGACCTGACCAAGGGGTATTGGCAGGTAGAATTGACAGACAGAGCTAGGGAGAGGTCGGCCTTCATTACTCTGATAGACTTATTTGAGTTTAAAGTAATGCCTTTCAGAATGAAGAACGCCCCAGCCATTTTACAAAGATTGGTGAACCAGGTGTTAAATGGTGCTGAGGAGTACACCATGGCATACCTGGATGACACTGCCATCTTCAGTACCAGCTGGGAGGAACACCTATCCCACCTTAGGGAAGTGCTGGGCAGGATACAGAGGGCCGGGCTCATTGTCAAAGCTGAGAAGTGCCAGGTGGCCATGGGAGAAGTGGCATGTCTCGGGCATATGATAGGCTGGGGACAGCTCCGTCCCAACCAAATAAAGATAGAGGTGATCCAAGCATGGCCCAGACCAGAAACCCAGAAGCAGGTCAGGAGCTTTCTAGGGACAGCAAGGTACTACAGGAAATTTGTACCCAATTACAGTGCCCTGGCTGTTCCCCTATCTGATCTGACAAAGAAAAAGATGCCAAAGAAAATTACCTGGGGCCCAGCCTGTGAGGAAGCCTTTACCAGACTGAAGAAGGCACTGTGCAGTGCTCCTGTTTTGACAAGTCCTGACTATAGCAAAACCTTTATAGTTCAGACGGATGCCTCAGAAGTAGGTATTGGAGCAGTACTGAGCCAGTTGTCCAGCCAAGGGACAGATCACCCAGTAGTGTACCTGAGCTGGAAGCTGCTTCCCAGGGAACAAGCGTACTCCACAGTGGAAAAGGAGTGTCTTTCCATAGTGTGGGCTCTAAAGAAGTTTGAGCCATACTTGTATGGGCAGCATTTTGTGGTGCAGACTGACCACAACCCCCTGGTTTGGCTGACGCAGATGGAAAGAACAATGGGAGATTACTAAGATGGAGTCTTGCTTTACAAGGGTATGATCTAAAAATCAAACATAGGGCTGGAGTGAAAAATCAGAACTCAGATGGGCTGTCTAGGGTCTATGAGGAGTGAACTGATTTGGGAAGCTCATTCCATGTAGGGGATAGATCCCCCAAATTCAGTCTAGGTGGGGAGGAATTGTGACATAGACAGCCAGTTCTGAGTACTGTATCAATTTTTCTTAATATAAAATGTATTACTGAATGTCTCTGCTGAAAACTCCAATGATCTAGGAGTGACCTCACTCATCCCCCCCCCAGGTTTCAGCTAAGAGGTGAAAGCCATGAGGAAAATGTTGAAAACAGCATGTGAGATCACACACACAGTTTTAGAGGCAATGTGTTGCATGGAAGACCTTAATCAATGACCTCCTGTTTTTCTGAGTTAATTACAGACTTGTTTAAGTAATTTTGTTAAGACAGAAATCATAAAAAAAAGGTTTATGAAGTTAGAAGGGGAACCTAGGTGGTTACACAGGGGTGCAAGGTTGTAAATGATCCTGTGAAGCCTGTGTGAGGGAGGATGCAGCATGAGATTAAAAGAAGTGTCATTTGAAGGACATGAATTATGTTGAAGTTGCAGAATGTAATACTTTAAAAAAAGACATACTGTTTTTCTGTATAAGATATATCTTTTTATATATATCCTGACAGGGAGGAGCTGGGTGACCTCCTGCAAAGAGGTGGGGTAAACGTCAGCTTTTAAATTATTCAGTTTTACTTCACTGACACACATTTTTACCTAGACTCTAACCAAGAAAACATCTTTGGAGCACTTGTAAACAGGTATTTAGAGAGATAATCAAATCTAAATACTGTAAGTAGGAATTTTCACTGTTTAAACCTTTTTCTTTTAAAACATTTGTATGTCTTGTGATAAAAGGGTTCTGTGTTTTGTGCGTTACATATGTTTATCAATTTTAGTAAAAAACTCTAATTTTAGAGCATATTTGGTCTGTCTTTGAATTTTCTTTTATTTGTTAGAAAAGTACATGGTTATAGCAGGCACTAGACATAAGCTTGAATGGTGGTACCAAACTGGAAAGAGTAGTGTTTTAAATCTGAGGTCTTTATTAAAGTTTTAAGGGTTCATCTCTGTATACCTGGTTAGGTGCCCATAGGCAAAGATATCTGACCCCCCAAATACAGAAATATCTGAGCCTGTGCATTAGGTATGCTAGCAAGAGGTTCGCAGTTTGAATCTCTCTAGAACTTGAAACCAAAGGTTGATCCGAATTCATAAAACAGACAAGAGGGTTATCTTGTTTCTGTTACACTGTTCACAAGACTGCACTCAGAGGTTGGCACTTTGGGAGTAGAGGGCCTGACCTGCTGAGTGGGCTTGTGACACCGAGTACATGCATTTCTTTTTCAAACAAGGATTTGACTATTCATTTCATAACTTTTCCTATTACAGATGTCAAACTAATAGGCCTGCAGTTCTGGACATTTGATTTATTACCTTTTTATGTGTCAGAACAACTATAGCAGTACACCAATCTTCAGGAATATCAGTCTCCCCTAAAGACTTGTTGTAAAGCAATGTACGAGGTAAGGTCAATGATTTGGCTGTTTCAGGTAAAAATCTGGGACTAATATTATCAGGTCCTGGACTGGAAAATTTATTTAAAGAGGACAAAGCTTTTAGAATCTCAGCAGAACTAAAGAGCGGACTAGGAGATATATTTTCAGATACAGTAGGGTTGGGGTCTATTGAATTGAAAATAGAACAGAAATAGCTGTTAAAGAGATTTGCTGTTGCCAGGTCCGATTTGATAGGAATACCATTTTTCCAGAAATGAGCCTGTTGTTCTTGTATTACCCTTTTTACTACTAATATAGGAAAAATATTTTGTGTTTGGACTTGGAATGGGCCAAATTAAATTCTAATTTTAAGTTGGCCTGTCTGATTGATTTTTCAATAATAAGGCAACGGCTTTGTATTTATACAGAATAGATGGTTTATTACTTTTCTTTAGCTTCTTGAAAATACACTTTTTTTTAATTAATGTATTGATAGATTTAATAAACCAAGCAGGGATTCCCCCTTCCTCTGCCAAACAGTTCCTCAAGTAACACATTATATCTTCAGTAGCTGTAATTTTTGATCCTCCTGTACATTAACTACCTCTTATTTTGATGTAATGGTGTATTTTGATGATCCTTCTGTACATTTAGTGCCTGCAATTTAAGTTTAATATTATGCCTGTACACTGTGAATCCTCCTGTACATTCATTGCCTTTAATTTTAGTTTAATACTGTTGCTGTATATTGTGGATACTTCTGAACATTTTCTTCCTGTAATTCTAGTGTAATATTTTAGCAGTCTTATTGATAATGCTCCTGCAAATTTATTGCCAGTTACTGTAGTGTAATACTGTAGCTGTATATCATTGATCATCCAGTAAATTTACTGCCTGTCATTTTTAATGCTAGTGTAGTATTGTAAGTTGTTAATTCTTCTGTACATTAACTGCCTTTAATTTTAGTAATACTGCAGCTGTGCACTGCAGATCCTCCTGTTAAATTTACTGTCAGCAATTCCAGTGTAATGCTGTATTTATTTACTTTATTTAAAAGTTTCACCAGGAAAGGCATACTGAGCAAATAATGCTCACTTCCAGATGCGTCCTGGGGAGGGGGGTGATACATAGAGAGTATCACAGTAAGACAAAATACAGAGAATACAGAATAATAACAAATACAAAACATCAATAGGAATGTAACTTAGATATTATACATTAAATATTAACAACCCAGTAAAAGTGATAGGAGAACTATAAACAATCAATTTCAAAACAGTGTTTAGGATAGGTGCTAACAATTTAAACATTACAGAGAGCAAATAAGGTGAAGGTAGAAATTAAACACATCCACAGGAGGGGGAAAGGTTCATAAAGAGGGTGTTTGGACTCGAGGGGAGGAGGCATGATGGATGAGAGGAGGGAGGGTGTTCCAGATTTTTGGGAAATGGTGAGAGAATGCTGCTTGACCAAATGAGGCAGACCTGGGCAGGATGGATAAGTTACGGTGGTCATGGTTTCTTAGTGAGTGAAAAGCAGGCAGTTTGAGTGAGATAGAGAAGAGGAGAGATGGGGGGGAGAGTGAGACCAGAAATTAGCAAGAAAGTTTGCTCAGTGTATATGGCGTCTGCCAGCCAAAGAAGGAAAGGAAACACACTAGTATATGGGAAGGACAGTCAAGAGCAAAACAATGGAAAGAATGAAAAAGAGAGTCCAGCCTGTTTAGGGAAGACTTGGGAGCAGCACTGTACACTATGTCACAGTAGTCAAAAATTGGAAGGATCATTTTCTGATTCAGAACATGGTGAGCTGGCAATGGAATACATCCACAATTTCTGTATAGGGCACCTAGTTTGGGGTGCAGCTTTTTGTGGATGGCATTAATGTGCCTAGAAATGGTGAGGTTCTGCTAAAGCCAGACACCGAGGTACCTGAAGGAGGGGTTGTCCACAAGTAAAGTACCATATAAGGTATGGAATGAAGGGAGAGAACTGAGCAGACAGAGTCTCTGCTTTGTGCCAAAGGTCATGGAGACTGTCTTCTTAGCATTCGGGAATAACTGATTAGAGCAAAACCAGAGCTGAACATTGTCAAAGTCATGCTGAAGTCCGGTCTCTACATCACAGGGGGAGGAACCAGATGCATACAGGACAGTAGCATCCGCATACATGTGGATGGAGGAGAGAGGGCCGGCAGTAGGAAGGTCATTAAGGAAGATAGAGAACAGAAGTGGGCCTAGCATGGAGCCCTGAGGAACTCCAGTGTTGATGGGAAGGGAAGGAGATACTACTTCATTTATCCGAACAGATTGTGTTCTTCCCACTAGATAAGAATGGAACCAGCTGATAGCTGCAATTGAGAGCCCAGCAGTGAAGAGTTTGGCAAGCAGAAGAGGGTGAGAAACTGTACTGAATGCCTTGGCTAGGTCAATAAAGACAGCAGATATGAGGAGGCCCTGGTCCATATCAGTGAGTATAGAGCCTGTGAGTCTCAGGAGGGAGGAGGTGGTGGAGTGGTGTTTTTGTAACCCAGACTGGTAAGGGGTGAAAAAAGAGGAGGAGACAAGGTGGGAGGAGAATTGGGATAGCACCAAGCATTCTTGGCATTTAGTGAGAATAGGAAGCATCGAGATAGGCCAGTAGTTTCCAGGGGAGGAAGGATCACCACCTTTTGCAAGCTGGATAACAGTGGTATGTTTCCAGACAGATGGGACAGATGCAAGAATGAAAGAGAGATTTAGTTGAGAAGCTAGGGGAGCAGCAATAGCAGGAGCAGAGAGGTATAGGATTCTGGAGTCAAGACCATAAGGGTACTTGCCCTTAGAGGGGTTGAGGACAAGAAGATCATTTAGGGCGTCGGCAGGGGATACAAGACAGAAGGAAAAAGGAGGTGATGAGAGGGATCCTAATTAGGAAGGATCAGAGGGAGAGGACAGCTCTGAGGAGGAAGTGAGGGTGGAGAGAAGTGAAGGGGCACAGGAGGTAAAGAATGTGTTAAACTCTATAGCCACAGGGAGAGGATAAACTAGGGAGTTATCACCCACTTTAAGAACAGGTAGTGGGGGTGTGTGAAACAGGGGAGAACAAGGAGTGAACTACCTTCCAAATTTAGATGGATGGTTAATGTGTGATTTGAATGTGGTTGAGAAGTAGTCAGCTTTGACCTGCCTAATAACCCTAATACAAGCATTTCTGAGAGTGCAATACTTCTGGAGAGCTGTTAAGGAGCTGATTGATTTGTGCAACTTCCAGGCCTGATCCCTGGCATGTTGGCAAGCCAGCAGCTCAGCAGTGACCCATGGGAGATGTGCACATGGGTGCATCTTATTGGGGTATGACGATCCCAGATAACGAGTAGCTTGCAATGGAAATATTCCAGGGCAAAGTCAATTGATGAAGCAAGGGGATGGGTGACCAATCAGTGTTTAATAGATCATTTAGTATAGGAGTTATGTCCAAGGATTTATACAAGTGGATCAACAAGATTCTTGGAGATTTCGGGTGACGGATTTTGCAAACTGTGTATACCAGCTGGTGGTCACTTATACCAGCTGCAACAATGCGATGAGGGTGGGAGATAAGAGACCAATCAATTAGGGAGTGATGTAATGATTTAGTGTTTAAACAGGTGGGTTCAATTAGTAACTGCATCAAATTTAGGAAAGCAGTCTCATTCTGAAATTTATTTTAAGTGGGTGAGAGCCAGTTCATGTTAAAGTCACCCAGTATATACAGTTCACCTGTACCGGAATAGGATTGGAGGGTAGTTAGTAGAGCTGTAATAGCAGATGGAGAAAGATGGGGGCAACAGTAGGCCCCAGCAACAAAAATGAGTAAAGAGGAAGGGAAGGTGATCTTTATCAGAAGTACGTTGTAGGCCTTCGGGAGAGATGTGAGAATTGGTGCGAATTGGATGGAGGAAGCAATATACATAGCAATGCCACCACCACTGGTGTTGCAGTGTAGTGGATGAGGTAATAGCCTGGGATAGAGACACTTGCATCAGTAACATGGGAATTTAGTCAAGATTCAGTAATGATTAGAATGTCAGGGCACAGGTCTAAGATTAGTGGCTGCAGTAAAATCAGTTTGGGAGGAAGCTCCTGATGTTTAAATGTGCTAATTTCAGCCCATGAGGAACTTGGGAGTAAGGGTAGGAGACTGGGCCAAGGTTACGTTTGATGTCACCAGCAAGAAGGAGCAACATGGTAATTAGGAGCTTTGCAGTGATGAGAGAGAAACTCCGGGGTAAAAAGTGGGTAAGGGGGTATGTAGTAGGTGTGAGTGGGAGTGGGGGAGAGTACTTGAAAGCAAGCAAGCCAGCATGGAAACATGGGGGTAGGATAGATGGACCAGGAGGTCAGTGGGTTTAGGTCTGGGGGAAGAAACCAGGGAAGAGGATGATAGAGTGGACTTGGAAAGGGATGTGAGTAGGGAAATAGGATTAGAGGGGAAGATTTGGAAGGGAAGGGAGGCTAAGGTGAAGAGAAGGGGAAGCAAACAAAGAGATTTCAGGAGCATGACTTGTAAGGGAACAGGGCAAATCTAGATGAAAGCAAGTGATAATACAAGGAATAAAAAAGTAGCAAGCAGGTATAAATATTATATCACAGTACCTTGGAGGTGGAAGTAAAATTGGAAATTTTGCCAAAAGGAGAGAAGAATTAGAGGTGTGTAGGGTGAGCTACATATGAGTTCACCAACAATAGGTTAGGGAATTATTTGGTAATTTGCTGGGGGAAGCCAACAAGTGTGGAGCGGGGGGGCAGGGAAGGAGGGATGAACCACTATTGACAGGCAGAGGCGCATGGCCATGGCTGTGGCAAGCTGCTGGACTTTGCCAATGGGACCCTACCCGATAAAGAATCGGGTGCAGGGTTCCTGGCACACCAGGCTTTCATGCAAGCTACCTCTTGCCACAGTTTGCATTAATTTAAATGTCCTTTATGAATTGGGCCCCCTATCTTTGTGGAAAATCAAATAAGGAGGCTCACACATAAGAGCCTGAAGGTCAGAAAAATTCTTCAAGCAGAAGTAATAGCAAGTAGTAACGCTTTCCACAACAGAAAGCATAGCTCACAAGTCATGGCTGGCTCAAAAGAAGCCACAATCAGCTTCTCTAACACAAAATTCAAGTTCCAAGCTGGAACTGGATTGCGGATGAGAGGCTTCAACTGTAAAATGCCTCTTAGAAATGTAAGGGACACCTCCAGCTATGCAACAGTATGGCCATCAATAGATACACAGAAAGCTGAAATAGCAGCCAGGTGCACCTTAATGGGAGAGTATTGCAGTCCAGTGTCTGAGATGGATAGCAAGTACTCCAAAATCTGATTCACTGGACAAGTAAAGGGATCCAAGTGGTGGGAAGCAGCCTACAAAGTAAAATGCTTCCACTTCATGGAATAAAGTGGCCCTGGTAGAGGGTTTCTAGTGGCCACTAGGACATCAGACACCTTTTGAGACACCCAAAATCTAGCAATGACTATGTCTTCAGGAGCCATGCAAAGAAGATGGAGAGACTTGAGGTCCAGATGGACCAGGGTACCTCACTCATGTGATAGTAAGCCTTAGCACAATGGTAGAGGTACTGAAGGTTCCACCGCCAACTGCTGCAGCATGGGGAAGCAGACCTGATGAGGCCAGAAGGGAGCTATGAGTGTCAGAGTCACTTCCTCCATCTAGAGCTTGATCAGCACTCTCAGAATAAAAGGATAACAGGAAAGGCATAGAGCAACCTCCCTTTCCAAGACAGGCAAAATGCCTCTTGCCAGAAAACTCCAGGCCCTGGAGCGAGCAAGCAGAAAAGCATCAGTTTTGCGTTGAGTGGGGACTCAAAAAGGTCCAACTCTGGATGACCCCATCTGTTGAAAAGGTCTTCCGCTACTGAGGTCAGCAGCTCCCACTCTTGCATTCTGGACTGCGACCTTCTTAACCTGTCAGGCCATTTTGGACACATGGAACATGGACTGCCAACAGTTCTACACCGTGTTCTAGAGCCCAGTACCAGACCCTCGTCGCTTCTCTGCACAGAGGGTATGAATGAACCCCCCCCTTGTTGTTTAGGTTATGCACTACATTGATGTTTGTCTATCTGCAACAGCAGAGGCCCTGAGGACAGGTGATTGTGGAAGGCTTGCAGACCATACAGAATGGCTGTCATCTTTAAAACATTTATGTGGAGAGAAGTCTCCACTTCAGTCCAAGTACCCTGGGTCTGGTGAGGCCCCAGATGTGCCCCCAGCCCAACCTTGAAGTGTCTGTGATGAGGATCTGATGAGGGGGAAAGGATTAGTTCAAGTTCAAGTTTATTGTAGGAAAACTCCATTGAGCAAGCTCATTCACAAGGAGGTCCTGTAATTAGGATTAGGAAAGCAACCCCTTTGAGCAGATTGCTGGATTCCACCAACCACAGAACACCTTCTTTCCAGGTGATGTTACTAGAATCTTCTGTTGTGGAGTGTCAGTGCATTGATCCCATTGAACCCTTAAAATCCACTGGGGATCTGCATGTGCAGCCATGCTATGGGAACCATAACAATAGCTGCTGCCATCAGGCCCAGCAGTCACAGGACAGTCCTGGCTGTGACATACCTGATGCTGTAAAGCTTCTGGGCCTGGGCTATCAGGTGCTCTGCCTTGTCCTTAGGCAGGAAAACTGATCCCTGAGTGGTGTCCAGTATTGCTTCAATGTACTGGAGGTGCTGACAAGGAGTCAAGACTGACTTGAATTGATTGACATAATCCCTAGGGTGTTGAATATCTGTCTGCTACATGTTAGGGTGTGATACAAGTTGCTCCCTGGACTGAGCCTTCAACAACCAGTCATCCAGTTAAGGGAAGACATACATAGTCCCTTCCTTCTGAGGGCTGCTGCCACCACCACTAAGCATTTCATAAAGACCCATGGCACAGATGACAAGCCAAAAGAGAATACCCTGAAAGTGTTCCCCCTGAAAAAGGAACCTGAAGCACTGCCTGTGAGAAGGGCAAACTCTGATGTGCAGGTAAGTGTCTTGCATATCTAGGGAGCATATCCAGTTCCCTCATTGCAGTAGAGAGGCAACAGATCTTGCAGAGTTACCATCCTGAACTTCTTGTACTGAATGTAGAAGTTCAGATTTCTCAAATCCGAAATGCACCTCAAGTTCCCTGTGAATTTGGGGACTAGGAAGAAGTGAGAATAGAACCCCCTGTTTCTCTGTTCTCTTCTGCAGCAATGTTCAGACTTCCTCCAGTAGCACTGGAATGTGGTCTGGAGGGTAGTTTGAATGATTTGGCGGGAAGTCTGGAGGTAACTCCAGAAGTTCTAGAGTGTGATCTTGCTCTATGACTTGCAGGACCCAGGCATCTGTTGTAATCTCTCTCCACCTGTCCAGGTGAAGGGAGGAATGACTCCCTAACGCCACTCCCTGGAGTACTGGAGGGTTGGGGTCTAGTAAGGAGTCATACTGAAGTGGAACCTGTGGCAGGGGCTGCACCTCCACATTTGGGAGCTTTAGCTGTGGTGGGGTTGGGGCAGGCAATGCTGCTGCTGCTCTGCACTTGCCCTGCTGTCTGGACCCTGACTTGGGTCTGTGGGGGGCACGACGAAAAGGTACCCTCTGCCCACTTCTTCGGTGTGGTAGAGAGAGTGAACTGACTGAAGGGTCCTCCCTGAGGCCTGCAGGTCATTAAGGATATCCTGCATATCTGCCCCAAAGAGCTTGTATCCTTCAAAAGGGGTATTCAACATGGATTGCTGGACATCACTATCAAACTCTGACACCCTGAGCCAAGAATCTCTCCTGAGGCAGATGCCAGCTTCATCTGCCCTGGCTGAGGCATCAGAAATATCATAGGTAGACCTCAAGAGGTGCTTACCTACATCAGTCCCAATTTGGAGGGCCCTGAGCATCTCCTATTTCTGGGGAACCTCTGGAAGGGCCTTGGCTGCTGTTTTAGCCTTTTTCCGGAGGGTATTCTGGAGTTTGACCATATGGGTCTGATAGGTAGCTATTCTGAGGCCCAGTGTGACCAAGGCAAATGTTCTCTTCCCCATGAGCTCCAGCTTTCTTGAGTCCTTATCTGGTGGGAGAGAGCTGAGGTGTTTAGGCACCTTGGACCTATCATGGGCTACCTCAATCACAACCAAATCTGCCTCAGGCTGTCCTGTAAAGAAGGGTTTGCCTGAGGGGGCCTGGTATAGCTTGTCTGCCTTTCTGTGCATGGCAGGAATTAATCTTGGCCTGTACCAGGCAGCCAGGGTGGCATCCTCTAATACAGCCAGTAGAGGAGGAATAACCAGAGGTGGAGTATCTGGCTGTTCTAGGAACTCCATCAAGTTCCTCCAGGTGATATCCCCCTCTTGGGCATAAAACCCTATGGCACTTTGAAGTGGTCTCAACCAGCGATGTAGGAGGGGTCTCCAGGAGGGGACCTAGGAGTATATAATAAAGAATCCTCACCCTTGGTGGAAACAGTGGAGCCAGATATATCTTTGCTGTCATCCATATCTTCCTCCTGCTCTTCTTCCTCTTGTATTGAGAGGTCAGGTATGTATTCCTGATCCTCATTGATGGGTTCTGAAGGCTACAAGGAGGGGATCGTGGACGTCAACACCCTGAGATGAACAGGGCACACTGACAGAGCAGGTGTTGATGGCAGGGCTGGTCTGGCAGGCCCCCTGCATTATCTGGCCTGGAGGAGGCACAAGGCACTGTATAATCTCCATGAAGGAAGAGAGCACTGTATGCATGTCGACAGTGGCTTGTAATGCAGGGGTGCCTTGGGACATCGATGGGGAAGGTTGAGTCCCTGGCGTCAACAAAGTGCCTTGCGGCATTGATGGGGGAGGCCAGAACCCCAATGTCAATGGGCCATCTCTGACCATAGAAGGACCAGTGGAACCTGCTGTCAGCCAAACTGACAGAAGCTGAGGTCTGGGTGGTAGGGGTTGCAGCATTCATGGGGGTACCAAGAGCCTGGATATCAACAAGCCTTTGCCTGCCATGGGGAGGTCGGTGGAACTCACTGCCAAAGCTAACCCTATGGAAGCGAGGGTTTGGGTGGCAGGAGGTGCTGTCACAGAGGTGGATCATGACACTACCACAGTCAGCACCGGGTTAAGCGGTGACCAAGAATGAGCCAGGGTGGGGCTTATCCTTATTCTTCTTGTGACAGGGTTGAATAAGACCCTGTCCCATTTGTTATGCAGAAAGAGTTAAATGCAAGGATCTGTTCTATCCTCTCCTTTTCTGTCTTAGGTCTGTCTGGTTGTGCAACAAAATATTTTTGTGAGACCTAGGAACTGATCATTCTGATGGTATTGTGATTCTCGGCCTCTCGCCATCTCTCTACCTTCACTTGCTGTTTCTGTCCTTTCTTCCCCCCTTACATATCAGTGGTTATAAAATATATTTGAATCTTTATGTGAAACTGGGATCCCTTGGTTTAAATTGCATATAGTTATATTGTTGAAGTGATTGCAAAAAGATATTTGGAATGTGGGTGGTTAACCTGAGATGCAGTTTGAGCTCCTCTCAAGCTCATTTGCAAGCTCTTTTGCAGAGCTGTCAGCAGGAGGCCAGCTTGGGACATTGTTCTATTTGCAAACCTGCTCTGGTAAGAAACTGACAAGAACTCTGATACATTTTATGAAAAACAGGATGCCTCCTCAACGAGCTCAGGATGTAGAAATGAATTGCCATGCTAAGACCTGTTATAAAAAGAGCAGCAATACTTTTGCTAGAGAGACTGAAACTTGGAATTTGAGATACCCTCAAACAAAGGGCTTTGTTTTCTCTGTTTGTACTGCCTTTGTAAATAGTTATCCTGAACCATTTTTATTTTTTATTTTACTGCTATGGACAATAATAAAATGCTGCTTGTGAATTTTGTAGCTGCTCCTGGTTCTTCTATGCTTTCTAACCTGTGCCTCAATGACAGAAGTTGTCAGACTAAGTGGGATTCACACAGTGCATACTCTAAGCCAGGAGTTTTATGCATGGGTACTAGACCTGGTGTCAGGGAAGCTAGAAGAAAGGTATGTATTCTGCAGCAGCAAATCAAGGAGGGATTAACAGAAGAATGGCAGCCAAATTAGCAGAGACAGAAGTCCAAGCTGAGACTGTACAGCCAGCAGCAGTGATGGAAAAAGAAGAATAGGCAATGACAGAACCAGAAAACCTGACTGCCTTTTTCAAATGGTGTGCTATACAACAAGAACAGACAGAAAAGCAGAGAAGAGAAGAGAAGAGAAGAGAAGAGAAGAGAAGAGAAGAGAAGAGAAGAGATGAGATGAGATGAGATGCAGCAACAGCAGCAGTGGTGGCTGGATGCCTTGCAAGTTATCAAAGCTGGAGGATCTGGCACAGGTCCAGCAGAGCAACACAAACAAAAGATGCTAACCTTACAAAGTTGTGTCCCTTGGGTGATATCGAAGCATACCTGACAACTTTTGAAAGGGTTGCCACAGCCTGCCAGTGGTCAAAGCAACAATGGGCAATCAGGCTGTTACCTTACCTGACAGGTAAAGCCCAACTTACCTACAGTAATATGGACACTACACAGTCAGAAACCTATGACCTGGTGAAAAGAGAAATCCTGAAAAGATATGACATCTCAAGACCTACAGGCCAAGGATTCTGGTCCCTGATGTACCACTCAGCCGACAGTCCTTGAGAAGCCTTCACCTGACTTGGAGAACTCCTTATTAAATGGCTCCAACCACAGGGCAAAACAGTCCCACAGATCATTAACACACTTGCAATGGAGCAGTTCATCAACATCCTGCCTACAGACGTGCAGCTTTGGGTAAAAGAACATCAACCAGAAAGTGGGAAAGAGGTTGTTTCTTTGGCTATAGACTACCAGATGGCCAGACAGATGCCACAGCAGCGAGGTAAAAGCCAAGCACTGGTAAGACCCTCTTTTTCCCGATTTGACTCCAAGTCAGATAAGAACTCTGGCGGGGGTAACAAATCTGCAACCAAAGACTTTATTTGCTATAACTGTAATAAGCCAGACCATAAGGAAGTGCTGTAGTAAGGAGGATAACACTGGAGCAGATTTGTCCTTAGCAAACTGGGGAAAGTACTTAACAGATGTCATGGTGGGAGATAAGACTGTAAAGGGGCTGACAGATTCAGGAAGCAGACAAACCCTGGTGCATGTTGAAGTTCTTGAAAAGAACTGTGCTAAAGGACCAGGTACTGGTGTCATCTGCATCCATGGGGACACTTGATACTATCCCACCACCCAAGTGACTCTGAAAATTAGTGGGGTGTCACATCAAATGAAAGTGGGGGTAGTATCTAAGTTACCTGTGCTTGTGATGATTGGAAATGACTTTCCAGGATTTGCTGAATTAATCACAGAGGGAGTAAACCCTGATGTTTCAGCAGCTGTGATGACAAGAGCACAGCCAAAGAAAATCTCAGGTGGTAGCCAGCCCAGTGGCACTGAGGGTTGAGGTGCTGGATGCCACACCTTGCACCATGCCAGCGATCCAGATTCGAGAGCGAACTCGGGCTGCCGGTGGTTGGCAGAGGGGGAGCAAGGCTGAAGCGTCCAATGACAGCTCGTCCTCTCTGGGGGGAAGGAGGGCCTTCTAGTCTGGCAAGCAGTGACCCCTGGCAAAGGCTGGGGGCATGACAGCAAGCTGGAGTCACTGGGGCATGATAGGTCAGGGGCATAGGCCTGGGACCAGTCAGCTCCAGGGCAGCTCCTTTGTGGAAGAAGGGGGAGGAATGTTGTGGGCGTTGGCAAGTGTGTCTTGATGCAAGGGCACACAACATCCCACAGAACATGGGAAAATCCCCCCCAGAGCCTGGTAGATGGAGCGCCGAGCCAGGTCCTGATGTACCAGTGCCTGCCTGCAGTCTCGGACCCTAACTAAGACTGCAAGATTCGAGGGATGTCCCCTTCCCCACCCGGAGGGTCTAAGGCTGGATGGAGGGACCGGGGCTGTCAGGTAAGGCACTGGTAGGGTCAAGCTGAATGGGCGACTATGGAAGGTGCGGCTCTGGAGGGTAGTAGGTGGGGAAAAAAGAAATATAAAAAAACAAAAGAAAATCTCAGGTGGTGGGGACTCTTCCTTTTGGTGATTTTGGTTCAGTTTTGTTTGAGCTCAGTTCCAAGAGCAAGTCCAGGAAAGAAAGAAGACACCTGAATAAGCAGTGGCAACAACAGACTGATGGACATAAGGGGTTAATATATGAAAATGATAAAAGTAAACTAACTGACTGTGATTTTGTTTCAGAGCGAAATAACAATGCCTCTCTCCAATGTTATTTTAAGCAGCTGGGGGTGAAACAAAAACAGGGTGAACCAATGTTTAAAAAATGTAATGGTCTACTGTACAGAGTTTGTGTTAACCTTCAGACCAAGGAACAGATAGAACAATTGGTCATACCAAAGAAGTATAGAACTGAGTTGTTACAGATAGCATTTGATAGTCCTACAGTATGGCTGGTCACTCAGGGAGGGACTACATCCTTGCCAGATTGCTGAACAGATTTTACTGGCCTGGATTCATGAAGATGTTGCTAACTATGGCAGTTCTTGTGCTGAATGTCAGAAAGTAGCCCCAGTGACTAAAGAAACAAGGCACCCCTGGTGCCCCTACCCTTGACAGATGTGCCTTTTGAGAGAATTGCAATGGATGTGGTTGGCCTCTTAGACAAACGTAAAAAGGGTAATCGATTAATTTTGGTAGTATGTGACTATGCTACTCGATAAGAGGCAGTTCCTATGCATACTGCCACAGCCACAAAAGTGGCAGCAGAGCTTGCCAACATTTTCAGCAGGGTGTGCATACCCAAAGAGATTATTACTGATCAGGGTAGTAATTTTGGTGCTGCATTACTGAAGGAGCTGTACTGACTACTAGATATCACTACTATAAGAACCTCCCCTTATCACTCTCAAACAGATGGTCTTGTTGAGTGTTCTAATCAAACCCTAAAACACATGTTAAAAAGGTTTGTAAAAGGGGAAGGGAAATGCTGGGACCAATACTTACCTTACCTGCCTCTTGCTTACAGCGAAGTGCCACAGGCATTAACAGGTTTTTCACCATTTGAAATGCTTTATGGTAGACAACCCAGAGGGTCACTAGATGTAATGAAAAAAACATGGGATGGTAGCCTCACTCAGAAAAAACAGGTTCCTCACCTGTAACGGTAGTCTTAGGAGTGGTATATGGTGTACATTCACACTTCTAGCAGTGTCCTTTCCCCTTTAAATCCTGCCGGAACGTCTTCAAGCTGGCTCCTCCTACCCACCTCGGTGGTAACTGACCTAGTACTGCCCCATGGTGTCAGATCATGCCCGGTGGAAGCAAGACCAGTGTGCCACTTGCCAGGGGAAGGCAGGTGGTTCAGTATAGATGAACACCATATACCACTCCTAGAACTACAGGTGAATAACTTGTTTTTCTAGGGATGTGGATATGGTGTACTATGCACACATCTGGCAGACTCCTAGCAGTTCTCCAGGAGGAGGGGGCAAGCCATGCACCCCTTATTTAGCAAATAGAGATTGGAGAATTGAGGCCCCAAAACCAGCATCCCAGTGTGACTCAAGGTTGATGTGGTAGTGGGAGATGATGGCATGTGCTGACTTCTAGGTAGCAGCCCTGCAGACTTCCTGGATAGAAACATCCCTGGAAGCAGCCGCTGAGGCAGCAGTAAGACAGGTGGAATGAGCCCCTAGCCCTATGGGAGGCTCCCTACCTGACAACCTATAGCAGGAGTCAATACAGGAAACAACCCACCTGCATTTGTCCACTTAGCTGCTGGTCTGCCAGGTGCAGCTTCAGTGTAGGTGTCAAATAACTAGTGAAACTCTCCCTGAACTCCAGCTGTGCACTCCTTATAGTGGGCAAGTGCTCGCCACAGGTAAGAAGCATGCAGCCTGTACTCGGCCTCTGGAGTGTGATTACTAAAGTACACTGGGAGAATAATCACCTGGTTAAGATAGAAATCAGACACAACCATTGAGAGGAACTTTGGGTTGGATCAAAGGACAATGTGGAAGACCAGATAAGGAGACTCCACTGAGAGTGCTTGGAGCTCACCGTCCTTCTGGCTGATGTGGTAGCCACCAAGAAGGCAGTCTTCCATGACAGGTGAGCCATCTCACACCTGTGCATCAGTTTGAATGGCTTGCCCATGAGCTTTGCCCATACCAGCAATAAGTACCAAGGTGGTGGTGGTTCACCCAATGGAGGGAAAATATGGTCAAGGCCTTTAAAAAAGCACCAGACCACCTTCTCCTGCACCACAGACTCCATACCAGCCAATGCCCAGTAAGCAGAGATGGCAACCAGGTGCACCTTGAGGGTCATTGACCAAAGGCCCAACTGAGAGAGGCACCAGAGGTAGATGAGAATGCTAGCCACTGGACAGGATAAAGGGTCAAGGCCCTTGCCCTGGCACCAAAGAGAGAATCTCTTCCATTTGAAGGTGTAGCATTTTTGGGTCAACTCCTTCCAAGATGCCCCAACCACAGTGAGAACATCTTCAGAGAGATACAAAGCCTGGAACTCTAGCTGCTCAGGAACCAGGCTGTCAGATGCAAAGATTGAAGGCCTGGATGGAATACCTTCCCCTGATGGTAAGAGAGCAGGTCTGGGTGTAGGAGACACCTCAGGAGGCTGCAGCTGAGGTTGAGGAGATTGGGATCCAGAACTGGTGGGGTCACCAGGATCATTCATGCCTTGTCCCTCCTGGCCATGATCAGCACTTTGTGAATCGGGGGAAATGGAGGGAAGATATAGAGGAGGCCCAGGGGCCAGGGCCTCGAGAAGGCATTCCCTCTGCAGCATTCCCTGCTGAGGGAGGTGGGTACAATACATCCTCAGGTTTGCATTCTCCCTGGAGACAAACAGCTCCACCAGAGGGGTGCCCCACTGGGAAAACAAGTTGTGAACTACCTCTGGATGTAGTGACCTCTCATGAGACACCTTGCCCACACAACTGAGGGTGTCCACCAGCTGGTTGGTGGTACCAGTCACATTAAAGACCAGGAGATCAACACCCATCTGAGCACAAGGGTCCAGAAGTGGAGAGCTTCTTTGCACAGGGGCAGGGAGTGTGTTCTGACCTGCTTGTTCAGCAAGTACACGGTCATGGTGTTGTCCATTTGGACCTCAATGACCTGACCCCAAATGTGTGGAGCAAACGCTGTCAGTACCAGCCAAACTGTCCCAAGCTCCAGCAGCACCATATGGCACCTGGCCTCATTGGGGATCCAGAGCCCGTGGACTCTGTAGTCCCCCAGGTGGGCACACCAGCCCATCAGGGAGGCATTGGTCATTAGGATGACTGTTGGCTAGGGGTGGATAAATGGGATCCCTTTCTGCAGATGTTCTGGAACTAACCACCACTAGAGGGCATCTCACATCAGCTGGGTCACAGTGACCGGAAGGTCAAAGTGGCCCTTGCACTGAGACCATTGGCATACAAGCTCCTATTGCAGAGAGTGCATTCTCCATCAGGCCCAATGGACCACACTGGTGCAAGCTGCCATGTATCCCAGAAGGCACAGAAAGTCCTGAGCAGGGCACAATTGCCCAACTCAAAATGATGGCAAAGGAGGAAAGAACCTCTCCCCTGTGTACACCAAAAGATGAGCCCTGGCTCTGCAACAGTAGAGTTCTGCACTGATGGAATGAATCACCTGCGAGGGCACAAGTTCTGACTTGGCCTCATTGACCAGTAGGCCAAAGGAGATGCAGGTCTGAAGGGCAAGGTCCCTGGACTGCTCCACCTCCTCCCTGGAGGGACCCACAATCAGCCAGTCATTCAGGTAGGGGTATAGACCCCTCAGCACTGCAGTTAAACTAGCACAACTGTTATGCATTTGGAGAAGACCCTGGGAGCTGAGGAGAGACTGAAGGGCATGGCCTGGCACTCATACAGAATCCCCCTCCACATGGAACTGGAGGAACTGTGGTGGGATGGATGGATTGGGACATGAAAGAACATGTCCCAAAGAGCTAGGGAGAAAACCACATGCTCTGCTCAAGAGATGAGGCCCCATCTGAGACAGAGTGACCATACTGAAAGTGCATGACTGAAGAAACTGGTTCAGGTCATACAGATTTAAGATGGGGTGCCGATCCCTCATCCATTTTGGCACCAGGAAGTACCTGGACACAAACCCTGGGTGTACTGGAGGGTCCACAACAGGAGCCATGACCTCCTTGCACAGAAGCTGGGCAATGTTGTCCCGAAGGACTGACAGAATGTCAGCAGACATCATAGCCTCCCATGGGGAATGGTCTCAGCAAGGCAAGCAAGCCTCGAACTCCAGAGGCAGACCCTGACCGACCTCCTCGAAGACCCACCTGTCCAGGGTAACAGCAGACCAGGTGAAAAGGAAATGGCAGAGCTGGCCCCCCCACGGGAGGACCCAGGTGGGTCAGGACAGGACTGGGGAAGACATCTCCCATCCCATCACTGGGCAGGCATGGAGGCAGAAGAGGGACCAGCTGAAGAGCCACTGGGACCTCAACCTCCTGGCTTCAAAACAACCGATGCAACAGATTTTGGCTGAGGATGCCAAACCTGGGTCTGTCACCCAGCCATGGGCTGGGACAGCTTGGCTGCAGGAGCAGAGAGGGGTCAAAAGGACTTCTTCTGCTGAGCTTTGGAGCCCTTGGGATCCCTCTGGGAAGAGGTCACTGAGTCCAAGGTGGCATCAGACTTCTCAATCCGAGTGAGGTGCCCTTCGATGCCCTGGCCTGAGCAAATTGATGCCCAAGAACAGACATCCACCAAGTTATGCTGAATATCCACTGTGAAGGTCAGGATTCACAGCCATGCCCTGTGGCGCATGGCAACTGCGGTCACCATGGACCAAGCGCAAGAGTCGCCAATGCCCATGGCTGTCTGGAGCTGCTGCTTAGCCACAGCTTAGCCCTGACCCTGGTCCTGCTTTGTCATTGTCTGTAAGTCGACTTGGAGATCAGGAAGCACCCCATCAAGTGTGCCCAAAAGGGCTTGAGTGAAGTCGAACATTAGGAGGGTTGAACTCATCTGCCAAAGGCCAAGAGAGGAGGCAACATAGACCTTCTTGGCCATGTGATCAAATTTCTTGGATTCTTTGTCGGAAGGCTTGTTGACATACCAGATATTGCTGGTGTGCTGAAACACAGAGTCAGCCACCAGACCCTCAGCTGAGTGGTGCTCTGTGAATCCTGAAAATGAGCCGGTGGGAACTGCATCCTTGTGGGCCATCCAGGCCGAAGGTGCAGGGCAAGAGGCTGGATGTTGCTAAAGCTCCAGAGCAGGACCAAGAATGGCCTCAGTGACCAGGAAGGCTTCCTCTGGGGGAGTCACCCCGGTTGAGAATCCCACTAAGCGTGTACTTAGCCTGTTTCTGGATGGGCTCCATCTGAAGACCCATGGACTCCAAGATAAGGTAGAGAAGGCCTATGAAGGAGGTGGGAGCATGCTCCACTGATAAATTCTCTGCTGACTCAACCTCCACCAGATGGGAGTACAAGAAGAAGCCCTCAGACTCTGAGGATTTGTCAAACTGCCAGAGTCCCCGCTGACCCTATGGGGCCTATCGGGGGTCACAGTGACTGACAGCTGATGAAGAAGCCCCAAAGTGGTACAGGCATTCATAGCAGGAGGACCCTTCTTTAGTTATTTCAATGGTGGCTCCACCAAGATAGGCAGAGAGGCCAGAGGATGCCGAGCTGGGGTAGGCAGAGACTAGCCAGGGTGGTAGCCGGGATCAGCTTAACCCCAGTGAACATGAGCTGCTGCCACATAATCTCCTCGTAGCACTGTTGCATCATGCAGCAGAGCCTCTTCTTGTCCGAGGAGGAAGAAGAGGAGGAATAGTGGTGTAGCTGCTTGCCCAAATGTTGAGAGTGGAAGCGCTGATGCTAACATAGGCAGCTTGACTCAGGAGTATGGGATCGGGGCCACAACCTCAACCATCGGGGTTGCCAATGGTGGGTCTCAGAGGGAGTCAGCGAAAGCCGAAGATCCTCCTGGTTCACCAGATCCTGAGGAAGAGGCAGCGGATCAGGAGGCTGACCTGACCCTCCCATGGAGGTAAAAGGCAGGACCGGAGTCCTGGAGAGGGAGATATCCTCATCTTGTGACAACGGGTCGACCATTTTGGTAAATATCTTGGCCCAATGGGGAGACCGTGGAGCCAGTGGTCTGGGCCGAAGAATCAACTGTTGTAAAAACCTCCATGGAAATATGGGAATCTGAAGCCTGAGAATGGTCACAATCCCACAATCAATGGTGAGACTTTCTTTTAGCCTCTTTCTTCAATTTGGATTTTGTGCCCAAGGAAGGACCCTGCCCAAGAGTGAGAAGGGCCTGGTACATGTCTCTAAATGCCCCTGAAAAGAAGGCACCTAAAAGGAGTGGCAAAAAGCCCAAAGCCAAAGAAGCATGCTCCACAGCCTGGACCACAGCTTCCTTAAATGCAACAAGCTGTTCAGCAGACCCCACAGCCACAGAGACCACCCTACAGGCATCTTTAGACTTAACGGGAGGATCCTGTTCCTTGGGGCACTTCAGAAGTCGAGCATGCCAGTCTTCCAATGTAGAAGGATGCAAGGTGCGACACAGGCTGCATGCTTGGGGATCATGCTCATGGCCTAGGCAGTAGATGCATGTAGAGTGTGGGTCCATCTGGGACATCATCTGCCCACACGCACACTTCATGAAACTGGGAGTTGACTTTGCATCATCCGTCAAGAGAGAGGTGAGGGAGATCACTCTAAGACAAGAATATGCAATGTAAAAGTTTTCTGAATGCAAAGGGCTTATTCAGCACAAGAGTGGTAAGGAGGGAACCTTCTTCTTCCCACAGAAAGGAAGATCTGACACCATGGTGCGGTGCTAGGGGAAATGCCACCCAGGCGGGTGGGAGGAACCAGCTTGAAAACATTCTGGCATGATTTAAAGGAGAAAGGAACACTGCCAGAAGTGTGGATAGTACACCATATCCACATCCCTATAAAAATTTATTACATCTTATATGTGTGCCCTGAGAAAGAGGCTGGCAAAATATGTTGAAATTTCCCATAGTAATCAGGAAGAGGCCTAAAACCAGCAGAAGGGGTATTATGACCATGGGCTAAAAGACGGTATTTGAGCCAGGTGAAAGGATCTTGCTACTGTTACCCACTACAGAAAATAAACTGTTAAAGAAATGACAAGAGCCTTATAAGGTGCGTAGATGTACTGGCACAGTTAACTAGGAGACTGAGACCCCTAATAGGAAAAATCCTACCAAGATATACCATGTTAACCTCCTGAAGAAATGGGTTGAAAAAACACCAAAGGCTGCTTTGCTAGTTTTACCGAAAACTGATAAAGAAGATATTAATATAGCTTATGACAGACTGGAACAAACATTAATTACTGATGCTGTAAAGGTGAATGTTTCCTTAACCTCCAAACAAACCTCAGAAATTTGTAACTTGGTAAAGACATTTAACAGTACATTTACCACAGTGCCAGGCTGAGCAAAAGGAGTCGAGCACATGATAATGACAGGGAATACTCACCCTATTAGACAAAAGACATACAGATTGCCAGAGTGGTTAAGAGTAAATGTGGTTAAGGAAATACAAAAAATGAAAGAACTGGGTATCACAGAAGAGTTGAGAAGTGCTTGGTCATCACCAGTGGTGATTGTGGTATACCATGTACAGGGTGACCATGATTCAGTGCTTACAAAAAGGGAGACTCAGTCACGGTGCCTGTGTACAGGGCTACTTGGCAGGGTAGCAAGCGGATACCGGGGTGGGTGAGGTAGGGTGAACGGATGTACGGAGTATACATGCACACGGGAGGGAGTAAGAGGAATGAAGGTACGTGGGAGCGGGGTGTGATGGGCAGCTTTTGAGCTGGACTGCTAGCGTGGTGGGGTGGGTGGTCACTTGGGAGGTGCAGGGTTTGGGTCCAGTGCAGTGCTTTTTATTTGTTTGCCAGCGGGTGGCTTTGTATTTTCAATTTTTTGACTCCCCAACATGCATACCCCCCCGGAGTTGAAAATTCATTAGTAGGGCAGTGCGGGGGACAGCCTCCATGATAAAGAAAACACTCCTAGGTCTCAGCACCTTCTTCATCCTTGCCACAAGTGTGCATCGGCAAAATTCATTTACAGCGATGTGCACTCACCATAACGGCGATTGCTATTCTGTGATTGTCGTTATAACATGGAACCAATGACTGTAAATAAAAAGGAAGGGGGTGTAAGAATCTGCCTTGATTTTAGGAAACTTAAGTGTCAGAATTTGACAGTTATCCTATGCCCAGGATAGATGATTTGGTTGGTGGACAAACTGGGGAGTGCCACGTGCATCAGTACCCTCGATCTCACCAAGGACTACAGGCAAATTCCCCTAGATAAAGAATCTAAGGACAAAACTGCATTTGCCACTCCTGTTGTAGTCTGTCAGTTCATCACCATGACGACTGGTTTACATTGTGAACCAGCTACATTCTAGTGGTATATGGATATAATTTTATCCCCTCACACTGGTTATTGTGCTTTGTACTTGGATGATGTCGTGGTGTATAGTCCAGACTGGAAAAAAACACCTGGAACACCTACAAGCAGTTATCCAATCAATCAAAAAGGCAGATCTGACAATTAATCTTACCAAATGTGCATTGGGCATGCAGAAAACCAGATATTTGGGTTATGTTTTGGGAAATGGAGGGTAAAGCCAGAGATTTCTAACATAAAAGCTGTAGCTAATAATCTTATCCCTAAAACAAATAAATCTGTAAGGTGATTTTTAGGGCTAGCCGTATTTTATTGGAGATGTGTTCCCAACTTTGCCCAGCTAGGTACTTCCCTCACTGAACTCATGAGGAAACAGTTCCCGAATAATGTGAAATGGATCCCAAAGTGTGATGAAGCTTTTCAAGCCATCAAAGTTGCATTATGTTCAGCCCTGGTTTTAAGAAGCCCAAACTTTGAGAAACAATTTTTGTTACGGACAGATGCATCAGAGGTAGGCCTAGGTATAGTCTTGAGTCAGCATGTAGATGGGAAGGAACATCCCATTCTATATATCAGTAGGAAATTGCATGAAGAGAGAAAATGTACTCCACCGTTGAAAAAGAATGCCTTGCAGCAAAGTGGGTCATGGAGTTCCTTAAGTTTTATTTGTTAGAAGTTAACTTTTTACTTAAAACAAATCACAGACCTCTCTGTTGGCATAACCAAATGAAGGATAGAAATTTCAGAATCACACTGTGGTATCTGGCACTACAACCATTTAAATTTAAAGTGATGCACAAATCTGAGAAAGAGAATGTCAGTGTTCATTTTCTTTCAAGATATGGATCAAGAATTGAGACTTCTGAAGGCTGAAAAAAAATGTGTGAGTTTAAACTTCCGTACTGCATATGCACTGAACTGTAAAGGTTATAAGCTGTTAGAAGAGAATTAATAGAAAGTTCTTGAAACCTGTTTTATTTAAAACATGTCCCCTCTTAAAGAGGGGGATATGTGACAGGGCTGAATAAGGCCCTGTCCCATTTGTTATGCAGAAAGAGTTAAATGCATAGGTCTGTTCTAGCTTCTCCTTTCCTGTCTCTTGTCTGACTGGTTGCACAACGAAATGCTCTTGTGAGACCTAGGAACTGATCACTCTGATGGTCTAATGATTCTCCACCTCTTGCTATCTCTCTACTTTCACTTGCTGTTTCTGTCTTTTCTTCCCCCTTGCATTATCTGCGGTTATAAAATATATGTGAATTGTTATGTGAAACTGGGATCCCTTGGTTTAAAATGTGTATAGCTATACTGCAAATGATTGCAAAAAGCTATTTGGAATTTAGGGGGTTAACCTGAGATGCAGTTTGAGCTCCTCTCCCTCTCCCGGTGTTTGTGCTTGCCTGAAGACTTGTTCCAGGCCTTGGAGGAGTGGGAACCCGAGGACTTGGCTGACAACGATGAGAAGCATCCCACATGGAGCTCTCTTTCCATTCTGGCTACCTTCTGCTCCAGGAGGAAAGACTGCAGAGTTTTCTGACGGTGTCACCAGGTGGCCTGACTGAATTTCAGGCAGATTTAGCAGACTTTGACATCGTGAGCGCCTTGACGTCGTGAGCTGGCCCAAGACAGCAGACGCAGGTGTCGTGGTCACAGATTTTTCCACTGCACTCACAATAACGAAAGAACTTAGTGGGATCTTTCGTCAACATACACAATGACAGCAATCACTTTAAAAATAAAGTTATTACATACTTGGGTGAGAAAAATAAGAAAACGCAGAAGAAATGAAAGTTTAGCAGTTGACTGTAGCGGCGATGTCTCCATGGAGTCTGGAGAGTATGGTCAATGGCTGGAAAAAAACTGAGGAGAGTGCAGGGCCACCCAACGTTTATGTAGTGCTGGATGTCAACATCTGACATTGCCGTGGGAGAGCTCCTAGTAGACTGCTAAGAAAAAAGTTTCCGTGTGGTCCTGGTGCCTGGCGGCTATAGTTACATAGGTTTGGCCTGATGAAAGGGATAGCCTTGAAGAAGATCTTATATTATGTGCTCAGCTCTGCGTAGTTTGGAATGGCCATGTTTAACTTTTTAATAAACCCAAGGAGGCAGGTAAATTGCTACACAAGACTGAGAATGAACTGGTCCCACAGAAGAATGCTGAGTCCGATGAATCGGAAGGAATATGACTTATTTTTCTGAATGGGACATTTATTTCAGGTGACTCGATAGACCACTTATAATGGAGTTTATTTTCCAACTCTACAGTGGGGTGTGCTGTTTTTCTAAATAATGTTCGCATATACTTAAAAATGTCTTTTACTGCCTATCGGAGTATTGGGGATGGGTTATATGCAGAGAGTGTATATATTGCTTGCTGAATGCCATTTTTAACCCTGGTGTAGTGCTATCGTGATTTAGACATTAAACATGATGTGCACAAACCTTGAAAAATGATTTGGACAATATGGCACTTTCCCGCAGAGACTGCCTTCTTCACCTTCCCTGGCGGGTGATACAGCACCTGCACATCACCCAGATGGCAGTATTGGAGACTTCGAATTGTTTATTATTGTTCTCCCCTGTGGCAGCTCTCACTCCTAAAGACTGTTCATTTAAATTAACCTTATTGGGACTGCCTGAAGGTGCATACTCAGTGGACAGTAGCTTTATGTTATCCCCTCGCTAGACTCTGATCTATGCACCAGTACTTGAGTCTCCTATCAATATTGTTTTACTTGTTTAAGCTGTTGCAGTCTTATGCCTTGTTATATGTTATGCTTTGACACATGTCTGACCATATGAGTAATCTCTCTTGGGGTAGATCTATAATATGCAGGAACTAATTGTTGCTATATGAGGAAATACGTGGGCTGAGCCCTTTATGGCAAGAGGAAATGTGTTTTCTAAGGTTTGGATCTTTATTCCCTGTATAGTAGAGATGCAGCGAATTATAAATCTGCCCGCAAAGTGACCACTTTGCGTCTGTGTAGCACAACGCAAAGTGGACCTCATAAAGTGCTCACTTCTCTTCCCCTCCCCCCAATAGTTTAACCAGGTGAGACACACTAAGCTGAAAGCTTGTTTACAGGTGCAACCTGGGAACACAGGGAAGTTAAGTGACTTGCTCAGGGTCAAACAGTATGCAAGTGGGGGCTGTGGGATTCAAACCCAGGTCTCCAGATTTGCAGCTCAGAGCCTTAAACCACTGCACTATACTGCCTCCCAGTATACTGCCTTATCATTACCATGCCACTTCGCGTTCTCATTTTGCCTTAACGTGAAGTAAGGTGAAGTGAGAAGAAAATAAGCACATCACGTGGCCTGCAGTACTGTAAGCCACATGCTTTAGCCAGGCAGGAAGGAGGTGAGTCCGAGAAGTAGTTTCACTTTCTCCTTTGCATTTGTACAGGGAGAAAGCAGAATTGTGAGAGGAGATGAGTTTTCTTGGCTCTCGAAGTCATTTTTCGTTACTGCTATTTCAAACAGCTTTTTTAAAAGCTATTTTATTTAGTGTTTGTATTGTGTTAGTGTTTTTTTGGTTAGTGAATTTTTTTTTTATAAGTTTTGTTTTTGTTTTGTGTGTGTGACTGACTCTGTGTGTGTGTCCGGCGTGTGTGTGTGTGTGTGTGTCATCCCGTGGACCAAGGAGGATGTAGGGTCAGGTTGGAGTTGGGGAAGGTGAGTCGCTGGCACATGGGAGCGTTAGGAGGGGAGGAGTGCAGACCCATGGGAGCAGGGCGGTCGTGTTATGTTGGACCACTCCAGACTCCTGGCCAGTGTTGCTTCCCCCGAAGAAGCAAACAAGAGCAGCAGCAGCAGTAGCAGCAGCAGCACCAATGCCACCGGTGGCTGTTGCTCATCCACCTTCTCCACCACCACCACTAGCAGAAGCTGTTGGGGCTCCAGCAGCACCCCCTCCACCACCTCCACAGCCACAGGAGGTGGCCCCTACAATAGTGGGAGGTGGTGGGACTCATGCCTGCCAAGTGCATACTGTGTCTGGCCCCCCCCCCACAGCTCCCCAGTGTGGGAGTTTTTTAATTGTGTGGGGGGAGACAACACAGTGGTGCAGTGCCGTGTGTGTGGTGTGCTGGTGCGCTGTGGTCCCCCGGGACACATTTGGGGACCAGCAGCCAGCCCACCCACATGATGAATCACAACAGGGCAGAGTGGCAGGCTGCCATGGAAGAGGCCATGCATCCACCTCTTGGCCCTTCCGTGGCAGTGGCCAAGGGTACTGCTGGGGTGGGAGATGTGCCTCGCAGCAGTCACTGTCACAGCAGGAGGAGGAGGAGGGCTACATCAAGAGCTCCACCACCACCACCACTGCCACCACAGCCACGAGCACCACCCTGTCCACCACTAGCCCCACTACCTGGATGACCCACTGTAGTGGACCCCGGCACAGTCCCTGTTAGCCAGTCTGACCTCCTCCTGGTGTGGGCAGCACTGGAGGAAAACATCAAGAGTTTAATTAATTTGGAACAGCAGGTTACCAGAGTGGAAGGACAGCAGCAGCAAATACTTTCAGTGCTGCACCTGCTGCTGGACCACCACGGCATCCCACAGCCATAGTAAGTCCAGGTATTGTTTTCTGCCCTCCCACACACACACACCCCCACCCCCCTGACCTCACCCCACTACTGTGTTGTACTTTTGTTGTGTGTTTTTTATTTGTTATTATTAAATCATACACATTTTCCCTTCCAGGGGAATCTTTCTAGCACCACATAGTGCAATAAATTTTTTTGAAAACAATGCGTAAATGCATTACAGTGAGTCGTGTGACAGAGGCATTCCCATTCTGAAAATCTTCCCACATTCTGTCTCCCTTCTCAGCAATGTTAGTACATGATGGCAGGGAGAGCGTGCGCGCATGCTCCGATCCTTACAGTGAATATTGGAATGTGCAGGTTTGCGAATGTTTCTTTATGTTAATGGTCAGTTTGTTGTGAAATGTGTACACGTTTCCAGTAAGAAGAGCCTTGGTAGTGGAAACATCCCACATTTCATCACAAAGTGAACCTTATAACATTAGGAAACATTGCTTGGGATAGCTGCTGGACATTCAGTATAGTGTAGCATGCACCTGTGCTCTCCCTGCCATCACGTCTTAACGTTGCTGAGGAAGTGTGGCACAAATGTGGGTTACTTTTCAGATTGTTAATTCCTCCATCATGTGACTCACTGTAATGAAATTATGGTTGGTTTTCACAGACATATATTGCACTCTGTGGAGCACGAAATATTCTAGTGGTAGTAATGCCCCCACATATTAGTTTATGTGCATCACCATAACTATGTAATGTGGTGATTGTCTGTAAAGCATCAGCACAACAATCTGTTGATAACTCTGACCTATATTTTTTAATGCTATGTTACAGCTTCCTTTACTTACATCCTGACTGGAAAGATACGATAATTTGCAGTAGTTGAGTGTGCTGTACTACCTTTTTATGTTTGCTTGCACGCATGTGCAAGAAACATAGTGCCATCATCCGAGTTTTCAGAGGTGTGTCACCCCCTCTTCCAATTCAGTCAGTGTGTTGGCAGGCGCGGCCCCAGTTCACCAATGCATGCTGGAGCTGTCTATGACAGCTCTAAAATGCAGTGGCGTACAGTTGAAAGGGGGGGCTACGCTTCAGTGAGCAGCGATCAGATGTCACCTGCTCATGCGCAGCTCCCTATCCTCCCCTCCCAGTACGGGTGCCACGCTGAGGAGCCCACCCAGCGTGGCAATCCATTCTTATGGCCAGCGGGGTGCCCAATCCCCGTCCACTCCATGCCCCCCAACCAGCTGTCCTTGTGCCACGCTGGGAGCCCACCCCAGTGTGGCAAACGTCCCACGTTGTCATTTTGGTAAAAAAACCCTGAAAATTAAAAACTGTCCCTCGGCACTTCTTCCTGCCCCCCTACCACAACCTGCACCCATCCACTGAGCACCCTGCCTCCCCACACCCTCCCCCTCACCCCATACTTACCTCCGGACCTCAGCGCGACGATCTTCGGTGGACCGGGAACACATCTGCACTCTTCAAAGCCGATCGCGAACTGAGGAAATGCCGGTAAGCTGTATAATGGGATAGATAGGGTTTTTTCAACTTTGTTGCATATCTCAGGCATTTTTTGGAATTTTTGCACCAAATTTTCAACATGGGGTTTTTGGGACCCCTTCTCATGAGTGATGTCACTGTCATGGCGTTATTCGGACCTGAAGGGTGATTTTGCAGTCACTCGTGAAATCACCTTGCAGGCCTAGTTACAAAACGACACTGCCAGCACTCTTAAGGTTGGCTCAAGAAGCCTATTTGAAAATTTGGTGGAAAAATTCTAAAATGATCTGTTTTATGAGCATTATGAAGTTCCCACGCACTGTAGCTCCGAATTTTCAATATTTCACTCCAGATTTTCAACATTGCCATTTTACCACACTTTCTTATGAGTAGTATAGCTGTCATTTTCACATCTCACCCAAAACATGTTTCTGCCCATGTAGCGCACAATGGCACAGTCGGTGTGCGAAATCAATGTACGGAACAAATTAAGAAAATCACAGTGACACTGTTCATGAGCAGAGGTCTTCAAATGGCTATGTTGAAAATTTGGTGAAAAAATTCCTAAAAATGACTATTTTACGAGCGTGTGTTGCGCAGTTCCTACGCACGCTTGTAAGTTCATGAATTTTCAATATTTTCACTCCAGATTTTCAACATTGCCAGTTTACCAGACCTTCTTATGAGTAGTACAGCTGTCATTTTTCACATCTCACCCAAAACGTGTTTCTGCCCATGTAGCGCACAATGGCACATTCGGTGTGCGAAATCAATGTACAGGACAAATTAAGAAAATCACAGTGATACTGTTCATGAGCAAAGGTCTTAAAATGGCTATGTTGAAAATTTGGTGAAAATTCCCTAAAATGACTGTTTCTGACGTCGTTGTGCAGTTCCTACGCACTCTCGTAAGTTCGCGAATTTTCAATATTTTCACTCCAGATTTTCAACATTGCCATTTTAATACACTTCCTTATGAACAGTACAGCTGCCATTTTTCATATGTTGCCCAAAATGTGTTTTCACACATGTAGCGCACAATGGTGCTGTTGGTGTGCAAAAGCAATGTTTGGGACAGATTAAGAAAATCACAGTTACACTGTTCATGAGCAGAGGTCTTAAAATGGCTATGTTGACAATTTGGTGACAAAAGTCCATAAAATGACTGTGTTACGAGTGAGCATTGCGATTTCCACGCACCCTCGTAAGTTCATGACCTCTAATATTTTCAGTCAGATTTTCACTGGTGGCATTTTTCCACACTTCCTTATGAACAGTACAGCTGTCATTTTTCACAACATGGCCGGAGTGTGTTTTCACACTTTCAGCGCAGAGATGCATGGTCGCTGTGGGAAATCATTGTTCGGGACAGATAAAGAAAATCACAGTGACACTGTTCATGATCGGAGGCACCACAATGCCTGAGTTGACAATCTGCTGTAAAAAATCCCCAACCTAATTATATTACGGGTGTGCGTTGCACAGTTTCTATGTATGCTCATGACCTCACCATTTTTTTAAATATTTTTGCTGCAGATTTGCAACATTGCCATTTTTTACACCTCCCCATGAACAGTACAGCTGTCATTTTTTACATCCTGTTCGGAATGTTTTTGCACCTGTGGTGCTAAATGCCGTAGTCGCTGTTCATAAGCAGCTTTCGGCTAACAAACTGATATTCCCCCTGTTCATGAGGTGGGATCACAAAAAAAACATGTTGAAAATTTGGAGTGAAAATACCAACGAATGCCTGAGGTATTAGGGTTTCCAACCATAAAGCCCAATCCTGTAGAGAATGACAGGCATCAGGGATGTGACTTGGGATTCTTGCCTGTAATGCTCATACCATTCCACACCCTGCAGCCAGTGAGAGGCATCGAGGTATACCTTGGACTCTTCGGCCCCAAAGTTCACCCCATTCTCCTATATCGCACCCATCTCACCATATTTCCTAATGGAATGGGGTGCGCATAAGGGCCAAAGACCCCAAGGAACACCGTGACACTTGTCAGTGTCTGCAGGGTGGGGTGTGGTGAAATGGCGTGGCCGTTATGCCTGACGACCCAAAGGCACATCCCAATGCCTGTCACTCTCTGCAGGGTGGTGGTGGGGTTGGCTTCAGTTCAATACTTCACTGCCATTCCTATTACGCAGCTCTGTAACTTCTACACTACCACTGCCAATGCCAGCAAGCAAACATTCGGCATTGACAAATGCTTGTTTCATGTGTGAAATAATGAAAGGAGCATTCCTTTTAAATTGGTGCTGCTGACAGTGATTGTGACCAGGTCTTTGTCATTGTTTTCCTCTTCTTTTTTCCATCACATCAAGTAGCTGTCATATATAACTTCTGTTGTTAACTAACAGTTATGCATCAGTCAGTGTTTTATATGACACCACGGAAAAATAGTTATTGAAAAGCAGCTGCAAATAAATACAAAGCTGGTTGGAACAATATTGGAAGACATGCTCATTTTATTTTCATACATGAAAAAAAGTAGGAGTAAGAGAAGCAGACATAAATTGTGAGAAGAATCGTATCATTCAAGTCACTGACGACTCGTACGTAAGTAGTGGTTGCTGTGGCAATTTAAAGTAGCATAAAAAAGTACAGTTCAGAACTGTGAGGACATTCTTGCAATGCTGCTTTAACTGTAAAAATGTCACTATGACATCATGACTATGAGCTCACAGCAACAATCACAGAACACACAAAAGTGGCACAGAGTCCCCAGATTTTTTCTGCAGGCCCACAATGTGTCCTCCTTGTGTGCAGCAAATTGACAAGTGGTAACAAAGTGAAAAGAGACTGTTTCAGCACATACAAAGTCCCCCAGAATTAATGGCGCACTCAGTCATGCGTGCAGTGGTGGCACAGAGTCCCCAGATTTTTTCTGCAGGCCCACAATGCGTCCTCCTTGTGTGCAGAAAAGTGAAAAATGATCATCTCAACTGGATTGAAAGGTGCCCTTTGGATGTACAGTAATAGTAGCCTTGGTGAGTAGATATATATATATATATATATATATATATAGTTGTGTATTTCAGAGGTGATGATGAGGGGGGTTGAACTTGACATGGACATGTATTCATGCTATTGTTCTGCATCACACACAGGTGACTCCGAACTGTTGCTGTGCACCTTCCAGTGCTCAATGAGAATTTTTTGCACTTAAATGGAAACAGATAACTCTCAAGCACATGAAGATAAGTATTTATTTTTTTTTGGGGGGGGCAGGAATCATATTTTCAGTTTTGTCTGTAATGGTTTCTTATTTTTTTACTTCTTCACAGATTTCATCAGCATCCTTCTGGAGTCTGGTTGTTAATGATGGTCATGGTCATCGAATGAAACGACTTCTGCGGGTTGCATGTGTGCCCAAGCTCGGATCGGGGGAGGGGTGTGCCTGATGTTGACAGAGTTTTTTGGATAAGGCCACTTTGACAGAAGAACAAAGTATCATAAATTTTCCTAAAAAAAGAAATGAATGACTTCTTAAAAGTTACAACTTCATTGTTATGTGTCCCTCCCTGGTTCTCAGATCTCAATCCCTATTGTCAAGTTACATTTCAGAGACACATCTTGTCAACTACTGAGACAACCTGTTGTGTGCAATATTTGCAGCAGTCCTTACAAAGCAATGAAATGGATGAAATAAAATCTTCGTACTTACCAAAATGGATTTCCCATGGACATTACATCAGTTCCTCTCTGTACGGTATAGCTACAGCATCTTTCCCAATGAGTAATAACGATGGAGCCTGTTTTTGTTCTCCTGTAAAAGAAACAAAAGAAGTGTACTGTATGTGTTTTGCCACTGCGGCTCTGAAAAGCTACAGAAAACAAAACAGACAACTTAAGGAAGTGAGGCAGCATAACAAACATGAGTGCACATACTCACTTTATGGTTTAAATATTAAGAAGCTGGTGGTGGTGGTGTACTGGTGGACTGGTGGTCCATGGGGGCAGACAGACTCTTGGTGGCAGCAGAGTTGCATAACATCAGTCCTGGTGGTGCTGGTAGTCCGTGGGGAGCAGACAGACTCATGGTGGCAGCAGAGATGCATAACATCAGTCCTGGTGGTGGTGATGGTCCATGGGGTGCAGACAGACTCATGGTGACAGCAGAGTTGCATAACGTCAGTCCCGGTGGTGGTGGTCTGTGGGGGGCAGATAGACTCATGATGGCAGCAGAGTTGCATAACATCAGTCCCAGTGGTGGTGGTCCGTGGGGGGAAGACAAACTCATGGTGGCAGCAGACTTGGATAACATCAGTCCTGGTGGTGGTGGTGGTCCGTGGGGGGCAGACAGACACATGGTGGCAGCAGAGTTGCATAACATCAGTCCTGGTGGTCGTGGTGGTCCATGGGGGGCAGACAGACTCATGGTGGCAGCAGACTTGGATAACATCAGTCCCGGTGGTGGTGGTCCGGGGTGGGGGGGGCACACCACCTTTTAAATACTGCAGTTAAAACCTGCCAACATTAACCACATCATCATGCTCATAAAGAAAACTGCCCTCATAGTCATCGATGTCTGAAGTCTGACCACTGGGAAATTCTTTCTCCATTGTGTCATCATCTACATCAGTGGTGGGCCGTTTCAGGCAACCATTGCCAGTGCCACCAGGATGCTCCATTTCCACATCAGCAAGACCACCATGACTAGGCCGGGGTACAAATACCGAGGCTGCAGTCTGTGCTGGCATGTGTCTCTCATTCATTTTAATGAATGTTAGCAAACTAACATTTGCAGGAGACAGGGTTGTCCGACGATCCCTGACTATTGCACCTGCTGAGCTGAATACCCTCTCAACACTTACACTGGAGGGTGGCATGTGAGGTACTTATGCCACTGCAGTCAGCTCTGGCCACTCACCGACCTTTCCACTCCAGTACAAAAGAGGATCTTCACTTATTGTCAGATGCCTGTTTTCAGACAAATATGACTCAACCATTCTCTGTGCCACACTAAGTCCAAATGTTGATGCATCAGCCTGTTCCCCGGAATCACTGATTTCACAAATACTCACTTGGGACAAAGCCTCCCAAAGCGGGTTGATGCCAACCACTTTGGATGACAGATCACCAGGAACTACAGTCCCCTTACCCTTGCATGATATGCTTGCTGGTCCTCCAGCTACACCTTCAGCTGGATTATACTGCTGAGGTTTGCAAACCTTGGCACATGACTTCTGTGCCCCATGAACTAAGCGAACCAGTTGACCACTGATATTTTTCACCTGTTCAGGCCCTCCCTTCAGTACTGATGCAATTCCATGTTTGTATCGTGGGTCCAGCATTGTTATCATGGCAAAGTTGTCACTACGCTGAATGCTCACAATGTGACGATTGTGGTCGAATACTGTCAGCATGTGTTGCAGCAACATACTGCTACCACCGTCTCCAGCAACATCAAGGCTATGCTGTACATTCACCAATGTCTGCCTCAGCACCTGCAGCAGTGGAATTGATTAGCTAATGGAGGTAGACTCGGCGCTCACTACCTGTGTGGCATGTTCAAAAGGCCGCAAAATTGTTATGATAGAGTCCATGAGGCGCCACTGTTCAGTCGTCATAGACATGGAGGCTCCAGAACTGTCACGGCTAGTGTGCATAACAAGATATTCTGTGATGTCTTTGTATTGGTCATACAACCTCTCTGCCATGTATAACGTGGAGTTCCATCGGGTAACAGCTTCCAGCTTCAAGCGGTGCTGAGGCAGGCTGTTTTGTATCTGCAACTGCCGCAGTTGGTCACAGAGCCTTCCAGGTCTTGAAAGTGAGCAGATCCATCGTGCAATGGTCAGCATTTCCTTTATGTCAGGGTGCTGCAGAAACTCCTGAACCACAAGATTTAAACAGTGGGCCATGCGTGGAACTCAGAAAAAAACACTATTTGTGATGCATTTCACTACATTTGACCCATTATCACTTGCTATGAACCCAGCTCTCGGGGACAGAGGGTTTAACCATCTGTCATTTTCATTCAGTACCATATCCAACATGTTCTCACCAGTGTGTGAACAGGTCACACTGTGCATAGCAATTGTTGCATACTGGCAAATTCCCGGAAGATTGCTACCCCAACAATCCACCTTCCTGAACTGATTATTCGCATTACCAGCATCGCAAACAACCCCCGGCACCTGCGCCCAGTGTGCAGTTATACACAGATATGAACTCCCTGCTGTTTTGCCACTTGTCCACATATCCATACCTAAATGGATGAATGGAGAGGAGGAATGTTGAGGGGCATGTCTTATTGAATCTGAGACAGTGTGGAACAACTCGGGAACAGCACGGGTAGAAAAGTATGTCCTGGATGGGACTTTCCATTTTGGACAGGCATGGGCAGCAAACCACTGGAACCCAGAAGTCTCCACAAAGGAGAAGGGCAAAAGATCAATTGCCAGCATTTCCGCTACAGCAGCATTAAGTTCACATGACACTGCATGATTTTGGGGGGGGGGGGTACTTCAGCTTATGCACAAAAACACTCTTGTGACATGGGCTGACTTAAACGTTTTACACGGGGTGTGTTGTTGGTCACAAATGGTTGTGCTCTGTGAAGAATGGCATTGGCAGGGGGTGGAGTGTGGACATTTGATGAAGACGGTTGCACAGGGAATGATGACAAACCCAGAAATTATGTTATTTTTCCAGATTTGCCAACTGGGGTTGATGTACCACTTGCACTAGACATACTGCATTCACCACCACAACCACAAAAACTGCTACTCTTACCAGCACTGGATAACATTTCAAAGTTATTATGGTCCTCCACCTCATCATGCCTGTAGTAATCCTCTGCTCTTATTACTACACTACTGCACACATGTAATTTTCTACTGGGATTAACAGTCATGGAAGGGGATAACATGCTGGCTATGGTTGCCGGTGATACGGGTGAATGCCCCAGTCTGGTATTAGCTGCCAGCTTGTGCTGGGTCCACAGTGCCATGTGCCTATTCTTAAGATGCTTATGCTGTCCTCCTGTTCCAAGATGGCTCCCCTTTTTACCTCGACTCACACGCACATGGCAAACCTGGCAGATTGCAACTGAATCATCATTTGCATCTTGAACAAAAAAATACCAAACAAAGGACTGTGATGCTTTGCTTTTAACATGTCCATGATGATGCGGCTTATTTAGGTCTGTTATTTTAAGCACTGAAGTGGGGGGCATGTGATGTTTCTGGCATTCACACCTGGACTGCAACTGACCACCACGACTACCTATCATATTAAGTACTGGGTCATCATCATCATTATCATCCACTAAAACCGGTAAATCACAAGTTTTTACATGGGGATTCCTGCAAACAGATTCAGACTCAGCCACTTTTAATTTCTTTTTCTCCAGTTCCCAACTGGGGTCAATTACATCATCATCATCATATTCATCAATGTCACTGTCACACACATATCCACATCTTCTGCTTGGATGCTAACATGTGGACTGCATGTTGCAACAACAGCAACATCATCATCATCACATTCATCATCAGCATCTACACCACCATCACCTGATATTTTTCCACCACACTGTGAATCACTGCATGGAAAATGAGTGACGTGAAGTGCCATGGTGAATGGACTATCACATTGTATGCTATCATTGACATGATCATCAGAATCAGGTTCAGTTAATGAGATGTTACTGGGAAGTATGACATCATCTACGCTGTCACTCACTTGCACTGCTTCACACTCAATATGTTTGGATATGGTACACTGGTCAGAATTAGAACTTGACGCAACAATGCTAATACTACCTCCACCACCATTAACACCAGTAACACTAACACCACTGGCTGGGAAAACATCATCTCCTCCAACTGTCAGTGAAGCTACTGATTGGGCTGTAAAAAACATTGCAAGAGAAATACTTTTCCTCACATCAGCAATGCACTTCTCCGTCTGCATACTACTACCACGCCCACAGACCCTCTTACTGCCAACATTGCCATGGCCAGAAACAGCTTTACTTGCACGTCTCTTTGCAGACATTTTGGAGGATCAACCACAAATATTATTACCAAATTCAGATTTTGATACGTTCACTTTCTGACTGGAGGGTCACTAGCTGGATGTGAAGCAAAATAAACAACTGTGGCTTCAGCAACAGATAAGAGACTACTGTGTTGTGACACTGTCACGGAATTAAAACAACTTCGGTAACCAGTGGTGCTGATGGGGTCACAAAAACAACCCAGTCTGGTAAAAATACCTTTTCAAAGTGAGGGGGGGGCACTGAATACAGACAGTGCTGATTTTTATGGCACTATAAGCAGCAAAACTAAGAACAGAGAACATGATTGCAGTACAAAATCAGGCAGCTGCAGTGGATAGCAGGTTCACACTGCTGCACTTAGTTGCACTTACACTGATCTGTGTCACAAATTTTAAAAAGGTGTATTATATTTGATGCACGCAACACTGCACACACAACACAGAACACTCTGTACAATGCTGAATGAGGAATTCGATGCAAATGCAAAAGTTCAGTGTCCTTAGTGCCACGTAATGTAAATTTGGAATTTAAACAACCTGACCTTATGAAATGCTGCACCACATTCACACAACAAGCAGCAAGAAAATGTGTACTATCACTGACAATTTTACTATGTGTACAGTAACACAGTAAGTTATATAACAAAAATATTACCAATACACAAAAGAAATCACTAGTTCTCCAACTTAAATCTACCTACACACAAATATGCCCCTCCCCCACACAGCACTCTTCACTGTCTTTCACCACACACACTCGATGCTGTAAATTTACATTCAAAATCCACACAAACAAAAACGCTCGATGATGTGAGCACAGGAGGGTTTCCTACAATCGATGAACTACAGCTGGATCCCCCAAAAAGCAAAAATGCTTTTTGAACAGCTTTTAAAAGATTCCTACAGACAGCTCTCAGAGCACACTGTCTCCTACTCCTTCTTACTCATACTACCTCGAACTGAGGCTGTGCAGATCAATATAGAGCCCATGTGACCTGAACTCCCATGAATCACCGCAAAATCCACCTTCGGAGCTCAAAAACAAGATGAAGTGAACTGCCACCAATGTACTTCACCTTAAAAATTGAAAGAGAAGTGACCAGTTGAGATGGAGTAACGAGAAGTAGCTGTTTCCAATGCCTTGCGTTCTCACTATAACACAGTACTCCGCTTTGTGTTACGGAGCACTCCACGAATCCACCTGTGCTCCGCGAAACACTTTGCGGAGTGGATTGAGCCGATTTCACCCATCACTACTGTATAGTTCCTGGAAGGCAGGCCTATATGATTACTTTTGGCTGAATATAATTCATCTGTACTTCCTCTAATGAGTTATTTCTGCGAAGATGTCATACTGCTCATTTGTAAGTGAATTTTTGGTATATATGTGCTTCTGGTATACTTCCATGCATGTATCACCTGTAAGTGTCCCTTTTAAAAATGATAACTAAAAAGTTAGCAACAAAAAAAGGGGGAACTAGAAATACGCTATCAGGGGTAAGGGTAAAAAAATATTTTGAGGTAACACAGGAAGAAAAGAAGTTGGGAATGCTGGGAGCTGTGCAGTGCAGTGGCTATGAGGCAGCAATTTTCAGAGACCTGGAGACTGTTATGCTGCCCCTTCTGCACACACCTCTCTGGGTTGATGGAGGAAGTCGCTATACTCCAGACTGAACTGGCTAGAGTTCAGGCAACCTCTTCCCTCTCCCAGGGGCCACCATGTCTGCAACCCTTGCCTCAGAGGATGCCAGGGAGGAGGAACAGCTGGACTGTGGTGGGATTGGGAAGGGTGGGGGGTCAGGGAACATTCCACTTGTACCTCTATGCAATTCCTACACTGCTCTGGTGAGGCAGGATTACCAGGGTGAGGCACCCGTGGTAGAAGCCAGGGAGGATATGGAAGTCTCCCGTAGTGGAAACCCCAAGCAGAGTGGAAGAGGAACCCAGAGGAGGAGGGAACAACTTCTGGTGGGAGACTCGTTTGTGAGAGGGACAGATTTGGGAATAGGAAAGGGAGGGGAGAGGGAGGGAGGTTAGGTGCCTACAAGGTAGTCTAAAAGCCACAGCCGTGGTTCTCTGATGAACCCAACCTACCAGACTACCACTCGCAGTCCAGGTGTGAAGCCACCAGCCCCTCACAGAAACGCAGGTAGTCTGAGAGCCACAGCTGTGGTTCTCTGATGAACCCAACCTGCCAGACTGCCACCAGCAGTCCAGGTGTGAAGCCACCAGCCCCTCACAGAAATGTAGGTACGGACTTGCCCTCAGGGACTGATTACCTCCAGGAAGGGAGCCCTAGCTGCCAATTTTTGCTTTCTTTGCATGAGGACAGTTGTCTCTGGGTTTAAATCCAGAGTCTTTTACTGCTGCAGCCCACTGGCTGCAGTCAGCCCCAGGAGCATTCTGACTGGCTCCATATAGCTCTACACTGTTAATGCTTGATTATATTGTGCTAGATTATGTTTTCTGTTAAAACTGTCTTGTTTGTATTATATAGCTAAAGTTTTCTGATTTAATGTAAATGCCTATATTGTGTTCCTCATAAGACCAGTAGCGATCTCAGCTCAGGCCTTTGAAGCCCCCCTTCACCTTTTTACGCTAGTATTGTGTTTTAAATAGCCCTGTTATTGCTCACTCAAACTTGGAAGCACCTTGCCTAACATTTTGGTCTGCAACACCCCCTGTTTAAGCCAGTCTGCATTTCTTTTTAGCTTCACGAGCAGCCCCACCCCCTCTGACTTCCTTATTTAATTCTTCTCTGCCTTCTCCTTCCAGGTAGTCTGAGAGCCACAGCCGTGGTTCTCTGATGAACCTGACCTGCCAGACTGCCACCCGCAGTCCAGGTGTGAAACCACCAGCCCCTCACAGAAGCGCAGGAATGGACTTGCCCTCAGGGACTGATTACCTCCAGGAAGGGAGCCCTAGCTGCCAATTTTTGTGCCCACCCACCCACCTGCCCCCCAGTCCTGATTAAATACACATAAACCCTGCCCCGGCTTTCTAGCTCATTCCTACTGGCTATTGGCAGCCACGCCTCATTGGTTATCTATGCCTTAATTTTCACTGGTCCCCCATCCTCCCACAGGAACCATTCATTTTTCTGGCCATCTCAAGGAACTGTTGCAAATCCAGTGTTTATAACTGGTAAAAGGAAATAGCTCCACGTTAAGAATGCCATCTGCACCTATCCTTCTCTATAGTTGCCTTATATTACTAAGTTATGCTCTACCCAAAATTTCTATTTGCAACTCGGACAAAGGCCAGTTTCCCTCCTTTATCATCTACCAAGATATAGCCTCCCACATTAGACCGTGGCATCCTACATCAGGGACATCTCCTCTATGGTCATGCCCCTCCTCCCACCAGGTCATAACTATAGAACACGTGCAATTCCCAAGGATGGTATCGGCCCTATCAGTTCTCTATGTTTTATCCCTAGCAAATAGCAATCCTGCCCTTAACACAGCCACTGCTAAACCAATGTGCGCTAGAAGGAGTAACAAAAGACTATTTAGCAGGCTAAGACACCACCTTAAAAAACTACTACTGCTTCCCCTACTCTGTTCGGGAAATGTTGAATTAAACCCAGGCCCTCCTATTTCTCTGGACACCCCTGCAGACCTCCTCAATATAAAGGGATTAGCTTTCTCCATATCAATGTCTGTAGTTTGCTAAAGAAGATTGACTGTATACAGACCTGGGCTTTACATGCATCTCCTGATTTCTTCATGATAACTGAATCCTGGCTCACACACTCGACCCCGGACAAATCTATCAACGTACCCGGATATATCATCTACCACTGTGATAGACCAACTAGAGGGGGAGTGGTTGCAATATATGTCAAAAACAAATTCACAGTCACAGTTTTTGGCTGTACCTCAAAGACTAAGGAATTTGAATGCCTGGCTCTAAAATTATCACTTTCCAGTGAGAAATCACTCCTTATGGCAGCATGCTACCAATCGCTATCTGGTGGCTGGGCACTTCTGCCACACCTTCAAAACCTTCTTGTCTCTGCTAAAACTGAATGTATTCCAGTGGGGGATTTCAATCTAAATTGGAATGATGATAGCTATAAGAAATTGAAGGATCTATGTGATGTTAATGGTCTGTTACAAATGGCGACTGCTATAACCAGACCTAACAGAAAAAACTCTGAGTGCAGCACCCTCCTGGACCTTATGCTAGTAAACAAACCTCACAATATCTTGCATACTGGAGTATTCTTCAATGATATAAGCGACCATTGCACTACTGCCTGTATCAGACATCCTTCCCAAACAAAAACGGCCTCCAAATTCAAACTGAAAAGATGCCAGTAAAAGTTCTGCCTGTACACTTTCCTGAAAGATCTAAGCAACATTCGTTGGCAGGATTTCTATCTAGCTCCCACCTTTAACAAGGCATTTAACATCTTTCACAGCCTCTTACTGAGGCTAATAGACAAACACGCCCCACTAAGACTGATCAAATCAAAAAATAAAACTTCTGGCTGGTTCTCTCCCATCCTGAAGAAAGCACTTAGGGATAGGGACTACTGGTGGAAAAAAGCGAGGAAATCCCACCTGGAGGCCAATTGATAAGCATTCTGTACTACTAGGAATGCTTGTACCAAGTTAATTAGGTCAGAAAATACTAGGTACTTCCAAATAGAACTAGAAAACAATAAAAACAACTCTGCCAAATTTTGGAACATCCTCAAAGAAGTGAAGGTCAGTCCACTGCAACACCCCTTCCAAACAAAATTGTGTCTGATGGTACCACCTATACGGACAAAGCTGATGTACTAGAGAAGTTTAATGATCACTTTGCCACTGCTGGGCTTGCCTTTGACACCTCACCTATCAGTAAACTTAGCCCAGTAAGAGACTACACTGTTAGCTTCACTGATAACCACAACCATAACCAACTGCATCCCACCCCCTTCAGCTTCCTCACAATTATGTTCAAGCAAGTGGAGGACCTCCTCCTTTCTCTGGATACAAAAAAGAGTGCAGGTGCAGATAATATTGAACCTTACTTCCTAAAACTTGGCAATACCTATCTGACTGCCCCCATTACACACTTATTCAACAACTCTCTGATTCAAGGTGAGCTACCTGTCTCGTGGAAAACTGCCCACATCCTACCATTATTCAAGACTGGGGATCCGAGTGATCTGAACAATTACCGGCCTATTTTTATACTATCTGTCCTCTCTAAATTACTTGAACAAATTGTCAACATCCAACTTAGAGAACATCTGGATTCACAAAAGTTGCTAAACCCGGCTCAGTCTGGCTTCAGAGCCAAACACAGTACAGTATCGGCTCTTGCCAAAGTAACTACAGACTGGCAAATAGCCTTGGACTCTAAGAAGCATGTATTTGCCCTCTTCCTTGATCTAAGTAAGGCCTTCGATACTGTGGATCATACCATCATGCTTACTGCAATGAGTAACATCGGACTTGATAGTTCTACCATTAAATGGTTCACCAGCTACCTAACCAATAGGTTACAACAAGTCAAAGCCATAGGAGATCTGTCCCACAAAATCCTTATTACGAGGAGTCCCACAAGGCTCCATCCTGGGCCCTATCATCTTTGCATTATACATCAATAATCTGGACTCGCAGCTGGGCACAGCCAATGTGCATTTATTCGCAGATGATACTGTACTCTATACCACAAATTCATCCTTGGATTTGGTCCATGAGTAGTTACAGAAAGACTTTGTCACCCTCCAATACAACCTTATCTCTCATAAGCTCCTCCTCAACACCAAAAAGACTAAAGCAATGAGTCTATCACCAAAGTCTACTTCCAGATGTCTACATATCACACAGATCCAAACACTCTTAGATGAACCCCTTGAAGTAGTTATTACCTTTAAATACCTAGGGTTCTGGCTGGATAACAAGCTCAACTTTCTGTGCCACTTAAATGAAACCTCAAAGAAACTAAGACAGCGATTTGGTTAATTCTATCGCATTAAACACTTATGTTAGAAGCCAGAATGAGACTAGTACAAACTACATTCCTACCTATACTGGGCTATGCAGACTTCCTTTATAGTCATTGCCCATCAACGATGCTAAACAAACTGGACACCCTTTACCACCGGGCTTTAAGATTTATCCTAAATCTACCCCATGGTACACATCACTGTTGTCTATACCAGGTTTCGGGATGGACCTCACTCTCAACTAGGAGAAAAAGGAATGCTCTCCTCTGGTTTTTTAGAGCATTATCTGATAACCTCCCTGCATACATCTCGAAGCTCTTCAAACAGGTTAAAAGTTCCTATGGCCTGAGACGCTTCTCCATAATTTGCTTCCAGATTCCTAGAGTGAAAACTACCCTTGGCTCAGCAGCAATCAACTTCTCACTTCCATCACTTTGGAAGACTATGCAAGACTCATTAAAATGATCCTCACTTCCAAGCATTTTCACATTCAAAGCTCTATTAACAGATTATCTGAAGGAATCATGAAATTGTTTCAGACGCCTATGACTCTTAAGCCCCAGGTGCCCCTTTCAAATCCTACGCCTAAATATTTCATCCACCCCACATTCCTAACAACAGAAACCTAAGCTCTACAAGCCTAGTTCCCTTAATCCGAGATGGCTCTGCCTATTCTCTATCTTTTACCTATTCTGGCCTCCCTCTTGGCTGCCTACTCTTTCACTCCAGTTTCTACCCTATTCCTTAATATCTCCTTATTTTTCATCATTTAGGTATGAGCTCTTACTTAGCAGAGATTATATGGGATTGTTGTCTCTTCTCATTCCAGTAAAGCTTATCACTATGTACCTTTGCATGTTAATTATGTTGACCGGTATGTATAGGCCCATATTGACCGGCACCTTCACAATGTTTTTTTTTTTGCACCGCTGTCCACCATAATTGTAATCTTATGAAGTGTACTGTATTGTATTAATGCCCAGGACCACCTTGAAAATGAGCTTGCTTAATGGTGTTTATGCCTGGTTAAATAAAGTGATTGATTGATTGATTGGTGCCATGACCCAGAGGAATGGGAAGTGGATCCTAAGGATCATTACAGCAGCAGGACAAAAGGAAGCACTGGATGTCATTGTCTACCTGGGGACTGATGACATGGGCAGGGATGGGGCTGGGATAATGCAGGGGGGGGTTTAGGGAACTGGGGAAGGGTCTTAGACATGTAGTACACTCAGTGGCTTTCTTTGAGCTGTTGCCTGTCTACGACAGTGGGGAGGAGAGGGATCTCCACACTACAAGGTTCAAGCTATGGCTGAAGGAAGCGTTCAGAGAGGAGAAGTTGAGCTGTACTGGGGACCCACCTGGAAGGGTAAAGAATGATACAGGGGTGACAGCATGCATCCATCCAAGAGGGGAACAACATTCCTCGGTGTACAGTTTAAATGCTACTTTAATGAACACTTAAATTTGACAAGAGTGAAATCGGCCAGGATGCAAATTAATACAGGAAGGAGGGTGGAAGAAATGAAGGGGGAGGGGAGCAGCTAAATTAACAAGAAAGGGGGAAGAAAGGAAAGTAAAAAGGAAACAAGGGGGTAACAAATGGAGTGATAACAAAACCTGGAAAGTCATGTGTGCAAATGCTAGAAGTCTAGAAAATAATATTCCAGACCTAGAAGCTACAATGGCAGAGGCTGACCTCGATATTGTGGCCATTACAGAGTCATGGTGCACTGAAAACCATGACTGGGGCATGGCTATACCAGGCTATACTCTGTTCACAAAGGACAGGATAAGAAGGAAACGAGGGTGTGTGATACTTTATGTGAGGGAGACATTACGGTGTCGGAGATACAGGCAATACCGGGGAGGGGCAGAGGTACTGTGGGTTACTCTAGAGATTGGGAATGGAGACTCCGTACTGGTGTTATTTACTGACTTTCAGCACAGGAGGAGTCAGATAAGGTACTGATAGAAGCCACTGACAACATGGCAGAAAATGGGGGGGGGGGAGGTGTTGTTTGTGGGGAACTTCAATCTGCCGAATATAGATTGAAGCCTCCCAGCTGCAGCTTCAGCTAGAAGTAATGAGATCTTGGACTCCCTGTAGGGGGAATTCCTCCTGCAACTAATCAGCAAACCCACTCATGATGGGGCAATACTGGACATGTTGCAGACATCAAGGTGGGACCACCTGCAGACCAGTGATCACCGTGCAGTGTGGTTCAATACAAGGACGGTTGCAGACTCAAACCTCACAAAGGTGAGGGTCCTGGACTTCAGGAGGGTGGTTTTTAAAAAGATGGATGACTACCTCAGGGATGACCTAGCATGGGGGATGAACTGGGCAGGAAGGAGGAACAATGGGGAAGCTAAAAAGGGCCATAGTGAAGGAAGCAAACCTCCACATCAAGCAAGGGAGCACACAAAAGAGTAAAAATAAACCATTATGGTTCTCAAAAGAGGTGACGGAAAAAGTATAATCTAAGAAGGTAGCTTTCAGAAGGTACAAAGTGATGCAGAGGGAGAACGATAGGGAGGGGTATTGGGGAAACAGGGAAGCAGGAAGAGCAGGAAGGAGTACAAAGGTGCAAACTGAAGAGAGAGAATAAACAAGGCAGTAACAAAAAGGAACAAGACATTTTTAGGTATGTAAATGAAAAAAGAAGACCAGGGGTGGGGTTGTAAGGTTAAGAAGGGAAGGGAGGGGAAGGGGACTGTGCAGCGGGGGAACAGGAAAAAGGCATCCTGTTCAGTGTTCACAGAAGAAAGAGATGTGGAGGAGGGGCCAAAAATAATGTAACAGAAGCACTGGAGGGAGGTAGACACTAGTTCATTTTTGGAGGAGAGAGTCCTAAAGGGATTTGCAAATCTGAAAATGGACAAAGCAATGGAGCCAGATGTGGTCCACTCAAGATTACTGAAGGTGCTCAGAGAGGTACTGGGTGCACCTCTGATGACTCTATTTAACAGCTCATTGGAAACAGGAGTGGCCCTGGAGGAGTGGAACAGGACTGATGTAGTACAGTACCTCATAACAAAAGTGATAGCAGGAAAGAGGCTGGCAATTATTGGTCAGTGAGCCTAATTTCGGTGATGGGAAAGTTAACAGAATCACTGATGAATGAAAGGATTGTGAAATATCTTGAATCCAGTGGGTTACAATACCCGAGGCAGCATGGATTCCCGGTGGGAGGTCATGTCAAATGAATCTGACAGAGTTCTTTCACTGGGTGACTAAAGAGCTAGCTCAGGGAGGAGTGGTAGACATAGCCTACCTAGATTTCAGTAAGACATTCAACACTGTTACACATAGCAGACTAGTGAGCAAGCTGGGTAGCTTAGGAGTGGGCCCAAAGGTGTTAAACTGGATAAAAAACTGGTTTACTCAGAGGAAGGGCTGGTGACCAGCAGGGTGCCTCAGGGTTCGGTCCTGGGACCGGTCCTCTTTAATGTCTTTATAAATGACATTGGAGAGGAGCTGGAAGGAAAGGTCTGCCTCTTTGAGGATGGCACCAAATTCTGCAATAGGGTGGACACTCCAGGAGAGGTGGAAAGGATGAGCAGCAACCTGAGAAAACTCGAGGAGAAGTTGTCATCAAGGCACAGGTCAGGAAGCATAGGAAAACTAGGAGCAGGCATAAAATCAGCAAGTAGTGTTTTATTTTTTTCTAACAACAGTAAAAAAAAAATTGTTCAGTATAACTATTTATAAAGGCAGAACAGAGAAAACAGTCTTTCATCTGAGTGTTTCTTCTCAATTTCAAATCTCAGTCTCCTATTCTCACTCTCCTTGTCTCTCTAGCAAAAGCATTGCTGCTGCTTTTATAAGTCTTTGTCTGGGAACTCATTAAGAGATGCTATGCTTCTCACAGAATGTTCGTGACAGTTCCCTTGCAAGTGCAACAAACAGAACATAGCAACCCAGAACTGATCTCTTGTTCACAGCTCTGCAAAGAGCTTGAAAACTGTATCTCAGGTTAACCCCTTGAATTCCAAATAGCTTTTTTTAATCATTTCAACAGTATAACTATACATTTCAAACAAAGGGATACAGTTTGAAACAAAAATATCCCAGTTTCACAAAAAGATTCACATATGTTTTTAATAACTGCAGATATGCAAGGGGGAAGACAGAACAGCATGGGAAGGCAGAAAGAAAGTTCAAGGCGAAGAATTGCAAGTAGGTCTCACAAGAAAATTTAGTTGTGCAACCAGACAAAGAGACAGAAAAAGAGAGGATAGAACAGATCCTTGCATTTAACTCTTTCTGCATAACAACTGGGACAGGACCTTATTCAACCCTGTCACATACTCCTTCTTTTAGAGGGAACCTGTTTTACAAAAATGGGTTTCCAAAACTTTCTATTAATTTGCTTCTAACATTAGAATATAACCTTTACAGTTAAGTACATATACAGTATCTTTTAAACATAGAAATGTACCCCCCCCTGCAAATGGGGGTTCCCAAAAGTCTTCCAGGAGCTTGCCTAAGTGCTCCAAGTCTGGTTGGCATTCAGCAAAATGCCGTTTAAATGTGAGCGCTGTGAGTGCTTTTTGAGCCTCCACGTACTGTCCCTTTAAGAGCTGCCTGCTTGCAGGCATAATTAGTTTAAATGGGGGGACCGTGTGTATTTATGCCTGAGTTCTGCTCGAGCTGCTGGCTATATGCTCCGTTTTTGCTGCCGCTATTTGGGAAGAGTGAGCACTCTTGAAAGATGTAACTAATTGCTGGTGATTGTCTTGAGTGATAATAAAAAATGCAGTTTGTTCTAACCTGCTTTCTTGCAGCCTGGACTCTGTGTCTGTTGTGTCCACCATTTTGGTCCCAAACTGCCAAATTGGACCAATCAGTACCTGAGACTCTAAAATGGAGCCTGCTTTGGGCCAGTCAGTACTGGAACTCTCATCTGGAGCCTGTTGAAAGGGGACTGTATGGAAGGTGCCTCTGGGTAACATAGTTTTGGATCCTTGGTACCTTTTTGCACCTATAGAGGGAGCCCTGCTGTGACTGACAGCTGAATCAACCAACCAAACTCTTGTGGATCTAAAGGAAATGCCCTTTACTGTTGCTGGCAAGATTAGATTCGAGTTGGATGTGAAGAGAGAAGGAGCTCTGCTCTATTTGAGCTGCGTGATAGTGCGCATGTGAGGCCCAAATTCCGGCCTCCTTTGCCATTGTGGAGGAAGAGAGAGAGAGAGAGAGAGAGAGTCAGAAAAAAGTGTTTTCGGACTGAATCCGAAGTTTGTGAGAAAAAAATCAAGCTGCTGCTGTTGTGGGACCAGGCTTACCCTGTAGAAGACCAAAGATTTTGCTGAAAGTGGTCAGCCTGTCAGGACTTTAGCTACTGTAGTGCTCCCGGGTAATTGCAGTGATTTTTGTGATCGGGACCGAGGAGTCACCTGCCCGGTACAGTAAACTTTCTTTACATATGAATGTGCTAAGTCCTGGAGGGGGATCACGATCTGATTTCCCCATTTGCTGTAAACTGTGTGCTAGTGCTGGAAGTTGTTTTTCCCAGCAAGTTTTGGACTGAATCTGAGCTGCCTGGTGCAGAGATGCCCTGCCACGAGGGTCCTGCCTCACTACCTTGCTGCACAGAAAGATCCATCGAAGATGGACCAAGCTTCCTCTGGCAATCCAGAGAGAGATCATCCATCAGCCCTCCTGTGTTAGTCTGGGTATCGTGAGTAATTATCAGGGTAGCTCTCTGCAACTTTTGTTTAATCAAAGTGTGTCATCTGATTGTATTGTGCTTTTCTTTCCATGGACTGAGCCATCCAGCTCCGGATTACAAATTGTGTGTGTGCATGTTCTTTTTCCATCACAGGGCCCCAACCAGCTGCACTTGCCCTGGCCAGCCCCTTTCGCCATCTTGGGTACCCAGAGAGCAGGACTATATAGGACTTTAAGTGCATGCACAGTACCGTGATTATTATTGTGTTTAAGCTAATTAACCTGATTTTCCCCCTCCTTGTTACAGCTCCCCCTGAATAAATCAGATCTGTTTGTTTCTGCAATTTACATTGACTGTGGTGTTAGTTTATGCTGAAAGTATTGCATTGTTGCCATTGTACTGCATCACCTTATTTTACAGGGGGTCCCCAGAGTCAAGCTGAAGGAACCAGTCCTGGGGGTAAGTGCTAAGGACAAGTGTATGTGGTTTACATATCAGGGGCATTGGGAAAATTACTGTTGTGTATGGTGTGGGCCACTAGTGGGAGGCAAGGGGGGTCACAGTGTCCCAGACGGCTGTGATCTGGTTAGCATAACCCAAACCAACCCAGACCTTTGGTTGGAGGCACCCATTTTAGTACTCAGGCCCCTTAACCTGTTAGTAGCCAAGCAGGCACGGGTAATAGCCCAAAGGGATAGCGCCACCTAGGGGTTACAGAAACATAGAATTTGATGACAGATAAGGACCACTTGGCCCACCTAGTCTGCCTATTTCCCTACCTAATGGATAAGCTGCAGATCCTAGTTAACCAACAGCCTACTTCCTCTTACCCCCACTAGACTTGCCTTATGTCTGTCCCATGCATGCTTGAATTCCCCCACTGTTTTTGGTTCCATGACCTCCTCAAGAAGGCCATTCCATGTATCCACAACCCTCTCCATGAAAAAATACTTCCTCACATTACCTCTGAGCCATCCCCCCTCTATCTTCAAATTGTGCCCCATCGTTCTTGCACATCTCTTTTTCTGAATGATGCTACCCTCTTGGACATTGTTGATTCCCTTGAGGTACTTGAAAGTTTCTATCACATCCCCCCCTCTCCCTCCTTTCCTTGAGGGTATACATATTAAACTCCTTTAGTCTCTCTTCAAATGTCTTCTGGTGCAGATCCTGCACCATTTTAGTTGCCCTCCTCTTGACAGTTTCCATCCTGTCTATGTCCTTGCAGAGATGGGGTCTCCAGAACTGCACACAGTACTCCAGATGGGGTCTCACCAACTGTCTGTACAGAGGGATAACAACTTCCTGTTTTCTACTGGTGATGCCTCTCCCTATGCATCCCAGTATCCCCCAGGCTTCCTTACTGCCTTTTTACATTGCTTTCCCACCTTTAGATCATCTAATATGACTACCCCCAGGTGCCTTTTAATTTTTGTTGTTAGTATCTCACCCCCCATTATGTACTCTTCCCCTGGGTTTTTGTTTTCCAGGTGCATTACTTTGCACTTCTTTGCAGTGACTCTAAGCTGCCATACATTTGACCATTCCTCCAACCTTGCCAAGTCTCTTCTCATCCTTTTTTTTCCAGTACAACAGTACTGCAGACAGTGAAGTTTAAACTCACACATTTTTGTTTTTTCAGCCTTCAGAATTCTAAATTCCTGATCCACGTCTTGATGGAAAATCAGCACTGACATTCTCTTTCCCAGATTTGTGCATCACTTTAAATTTAAATGACTGTAGTGCCAGGTACCACCTTGTGATTCTGGAATTTTTATCCTTCATTTGGTTAAACCAACAGAAGGGACTGTGATCTGTTATAAGTACAAAGTCAGCTCCTAGTAAGTAAAACTTAAGGGACTCCATGGCCCACTTTGCTGCAAGGCATTCCTTTTCAATGGTGGAGCACCTTTTCTCTCTGTCGTGCAACTTCCTACTGATATATAGAATGGAGTGTTCTGTCCCATCTATATTTGACTCAAGAATACACCTAGGCCTACCTCTGATGCATCTGTCTGTAACAAAAATGGTTTCTCAGAGTCTGGGCTTCTTAAAACAGGGACTGAACATAATGCAGTCTTAATGGCTTGAAAAGCATCGTCACACTCTGGGGTCCATTTCACATTATTTGGGTATCACTTTTTCGTGAGTTCAATTAGGGGAGTAGCTAACTCTGCAGAGTTGGAAACAAATCTCCAGTAATAACCAGCCAGCCCTAAAAATGACCTGATATGCTTCTTTGTTTTAGGGGCAGGACTGTTAGCTATAGCTTCTATCTTAGAAGTCTCTGGCTTGACTTCTCCATTTCCCAACACATAGCCCAAATATCTGGTTTCCTGCATGCCCAATGCTCACTTGGTAGGATTGTCAGACCTGCCTTTATGATCAATTGGATAATTGCTTGTAGGTGTTCCAGGCGGCTTTTAAATTCTGGACTGTACACCACAACATCATCCAGGCACACCACACAATAACTAGTGTGATGGGATAAAATTACTTCCATGTACTGCTGGAATGTAGCTGGTGTACCGTGTAAACCAAATGGCATGGTGGTGAACTGATAGAATCCTATAGCAGTGACAAATGCAGTTTTGTCTCTGGATTCTTTAGCTAGGGGGATTTGCCAGTAACCCTTGGTGAGACCGAGGGTACTGATGTACTTGGCACTCCCAAATCTGTCCACCAAATCATCTATCCTGGGCATAGGCTAACTGTCAAATTCTGACACTTGATCAAGTTTCCTAAAATCAAGGCAGATTCTTACAGACCCATCTTTTTTGGTTACGATCACCACTGGTGATGACCAAGCACTTATCAACTCTTCAATGATACCCAATTCTTTCATTTTCTGTATTTCCTTGACCATGTCCGCTCTTAACTGCTCTGGTAATCTGTATGTCTTTTGTCTAATAGGGTGAGCATTCCTTGTCACTATTACGTACTCGATCCCTTTTGCTTGGCTTTGCACTGTATTAAAAGTACTGTTAAATGTCTTTAGAAAGTTACTAATTTCTACGGTTTGTTCAGAGGTTAAGGAAACATTTACCTTGACAGCATCAGCAGTTACAGTTTGTTCCAGTCTGTCATAAGTGTGGAGTACAGAGTTAAGCTATGGGGCTAAGGTTAGCTGCTGCCCCTTTAACTAGGAATAGTAATGGGCAGCCAGCCATGGTCACATGTTATGCTAATTATTTGCCAGCAGGGGCTAGGAAACCCCAATTTCCTGTCTAGCCAGAGTCTATTCTGTACCTTGTGCTGATGAGATGTCCCTACTTATGCTCCTGAATAAACCTTATTCCATTTATTATTTTATGTGTCCGACTCAGTTCTTTCGGTACCAGCAGTCAACTACTGCAGAAGCACCAGATGGGAAAGCAGAATACTGGAGAAGGCAAGGGGTCCCATGGCAGACCAAATACCAAAACACCACACATAGTGGAGAATGCAGCCCTTCTTCTGCCCAGACCCCCATTTTGCTTATCTGCATCACTGAGTACCCCAGAGTCATCATCCAAGTGTGCCTGAACTGTTTGCATGCTCAGAAAAATCAACCTGGCAGCAGAGAGGAATAGAAAATAAAACTGAACTATATCCTGCTAACTTAAGCCTACGGCAATCTGCCTTAGGAAATATAAATGTAATTACATATAAATGTGCTTGAATGTGGGACACTGTTTAATCAGCAACACTGTTGAAGTTTGAATTTCAGCAGCCTCCACAAACCCCATGGAGCTGCATACTGCACAAATTCAGTGCCAGAAAAGAACGGCAAAAGTTCCACAGAGCTTGAAACTGCAACCTACCCCGGTTTCAATCTTGTGGCAGGGTCTGCACATCATCAGCCTGTACAGTCTTCTAATGGGACCCCAACCTACTTGTAAAAGGGTATCAAAGTCAAAAATTGTCCCTCGGCCCTGAACCAACCAACTACTGTGCTCCCATTGTGACTTTAGTGTCAGAGCCCTCCCACTGCAACCCTCAATGCAGAAGCTGCTCTGAAAAGGGACTGCTCAAAATTTTTTTATAGACAAAGAAACATGGCTCAACCTGGCCGTCCACAACTAATTGTGGCTCCCTTTGCCCTTCCTTCTTACAGAGTGTTTCCCCAAAAAACTACAGCTCATTCTGACACAAAGGCAGCCCTATTTCCCACCGCAATGGTCTGTTACCCTGCTCCTCTGTCCTACATCAAATTGGAGCCTCTGCTATCTGCTGGCCAACCTTACTGTAACTCCTGGACTCGTTGCTACCACGCTCCCCTTGGAGCACCCTCTCCCAGCCACCAAGCTACAAGGACCACTGCTATTCCTGGCTCCTGCTGCAGTTCTGATCACTCCTGTCAAATGGCCATGCTAATCAAAGCCACGGCGCTCACAGCAACCTATAGCAGATCACTCCTGCTTCACTCTGCTCCAGACCGTTCATTCTCAGAGAGCCATACAGCCAACCACAGCTTCTCTCCCTCCTTCTCCTTCAGCTGCATGGAGTGATTCTTTCCCTGCTCAGCCATGCAGAGCCCATCAGGGCCAGGGGAAGCCAGAAAGAGACAGAAAAAGGGGGCATTACAAAAAAAAAAAACTAAATAATCAAACCTGGGGGGCAGCTACAAGCAATACCAGCACAGTATACAAGGCAAAAGGGGAGGCGACATACAAATACAGGGAAGCACAACAATCAATAAAAATAAATCACTGCAACAAAATACAGACATTTTCTTTTCCCCAGCATTTGCCACTCACCACAGCCACTTGAAAGCGTGCCAAAAATTTCAGCAGGAGAAGAGGCCTGCAGCCTGGCAAAAAAACATTTCACTCCCTGCACAGCAACCTTGTGGCAAGGAACCTCCATTTTGTTACCAGCAAACAGTACCATTAGTAGTAACTTTGCTCCCTGTAGTGGTGATATCTTGCTACAACCAAGCACTGAAATGACATCAAGTCAATACACATGAATGGTTTTCTAGTACAAGACAATGCAAGCCTATGCAATTAAAGAGACAGTACACCAAATAATTGATCTTGTGATAAAAGTTAAATTAAATAACAGACAAACACCAAAATAGAGTGGAAATTGTTTATTACGATGTCACTTGATCAAACTTGCTTACAAATAACTGTACTCTGTCTACAAAAATGTTTTTTCTCTGCAATTTATTTCCCCCGAAGATGTCTCATTCTCTACATGACAACCACTTCCACTCATTCCTATGACCTCTGTTCAGTGACACACAGCTCATCTCCGACCATGAGGTCCAATGACGCCGCCGTCTCGAGCACTACAAGCTCCGGGGCCCCAGCTTCAACTGCCTCGAGAGCTTGGGGTCTCAAAACTGAAACTACTCTGCACAACATCCAGTCATCCACCTCAGCCCAAGGGGCGTCCACTATGCAGTCCATTCAGGATGACTTCACATATATTAAAGCTATTTTCCTACACTCAACGGTCCACACTAGCTTACACAGCCAGTACCTTTCTCAGCACTACCCCATGAAGATGCTGTCAACTGGCTTGAGCAGTTCCAGGCCTGGATCTCCTTCAATGGCTGGACAGATCCCTTGCAAATTTCCAAAGCCATGCACTTACTCCTGTGAGGGATGGCCATCTCGTGGTTCAATGCCCTTCCAGACCAGATGAGAGGGGACACTGTCACCCATATTCCACCTTCTAGGACCATTTCTTACAAGCTCATACATGTTGGTTGTTAGAACAGCATCTATGGGAGTGCACTATGCAACCCTCCAAATCATTGGAAGCATTTATAGTGGACATTGAATCACAGTGTAAATGTCTACAAAAACCAGAGAAAGACCAGATCACAGCCTTTGTCTTGGGACTGCCTCCGCAATTTCATACATATGTTATCCAGCAAAAGCCAACCACCTAGATGGACATGATCCAAGCGGCATGGTTAGCCCAGAAGTCTATTTCCATGCCCCGGCCTACCACTGTTCAGGAGCCACAGTGCTCACAATTGGCTGCACTTGCTACTTGCAACCAACAGCAACAAATAATGACTGACAGGCTTGTTTCAACTGTCAACAGCTTACATTCCAATACTGTGGCTTCCCCTGCAACTCCTGTTAATGTCCTGCAGCCACCTTCACAGAGATCTGAGTCACCTCCACCTTAACAGGAGCCAGTGACCTGTCAGTGGTGCGGATTCAGGGGTCACACTGCTGTGGTCTGCTGCAAACTGAAAAACTTTTACAGAAATCAAGACAACCAAAGGCAACCACCACAGTGCAATCAGCAAAATGCTAGCAACTATTCACAGGATCAGGGAAACAAGTGCTGCCCAACAAACTAGGGGCTTTTGTTGGGCAGGAAAATGAAGCAATTGACCGCCCCACTGACTCTCGTAACTGAAACAAACTGCACCCTCCAGCTGCCAAGTCAGACACAATCTCGCCTAAAGGAGACAAAGTTCATGTCATCAGGTCACCCCTCCTTGCAAACTACATCCCTGTCACCACTGGGAATTGGTCCACACATGCCTTGCTTGACTCTGGAGCAGAAATCTCTGTAATCCACAGCAGTATACTAGACAATCCAACTATTCGTCATGTACCTACCATTGCTCCAGCTGACCTGAAGTACATCATCACAGCATGCACTGCTACAGTACCTATCACAGGCATGGTCCATCTTAAGCTCCACTTCAACTCACAGCAAGCTACGGTTAAATTCTACCTAGTGCCAGAACTTCAACCAGATGTGATTTTCGCCTGGACTTTCTCAAAGCGCACAAAGCCATCCTAGACTTTGTCTCAAACAAACTGTCACTAGATCCCCAGAGGCAACTCACAATTATAGACTCAGTCACTGTATCGCCTAAATCAGAGATGGTTTTAATTGCCAAGATTTGAGGTGAACCACTCTCCCAAGGTGTTGTCTGCATCGTCACAGGATCCTCAGCTCTGCACTCCTTCCAGGGAACACCTTGTCTGCTGAGCATGACGGCTTGGTATTCCAAAAATGCTCAACTTCACAGACGAGCCAATGGTCATCTCAAAGGGTGCCAATATCAGAAAGTTTGTTTGTCTGTCTTCAGGGGACCAGCTACAGCTTCTGCATGAACCTCAGCCTGGTTCCACTAACAGTTGTCTTGTCAGTACCATCACAACCACTCCAGCTTCAAAAGGCATACCCTTCAGTCGTCTATCTAACTCAAAACTTCCATCATGCCCAACAGAGAAACAGCAACTTCTAAAATTTCTGGAGAACTACCCAGATGTCTTTGTTGGCCCTGATAAACTTGGATGCTGCGATATCCTGCAACACACCACTGAGGTGCAGCCCAACCAAAAGTCAATTTGTCAGCAAGCCTACAAAGTGGGACACAAGCAAAAACAAGTCCTGGAGGAATTAATCATGGACATCCTTGAACAGGACATTATTGAGGAATCCACAAGTCCCTGGGGTGCACCTTGCTTGCTGGTAGTAAAGAAAAACAAAGGGTATCGGTTTGTGGTGGATTACAGAAAGCTCAATACCTACACAGTGCAGGACGCCCATCCCTTGCCTACCACAGAGGACACCCTAGAGAGCCTTGGTGCAGCCAACCCAGCTTACTTCACCACTCTAGACCTTCAGAGTGGCTTCTACCAAGTTACCATTGATCCAGCTTCATGCCCATACACAGCCTGGCACTGCCACTTGGGACTTTCCAATTTAAACATCTGCCTATGTGACTTCGGAACAGCCCAACCACATTTCAACGTGTTATGGAAGCTGTATTATGTGGACTGTCTTGGAAATCTTGCTTAGTTTACCTCGATGATGTTATCGTCTTCAGCAAAACTTTCCAAGAGCACTTCCAGCATCTCAAAGAGGTGTTCGAACACTTCAGGCAAGCCATCCTCAAACTTCACCCAGAGAAGTGTTGCTTTGTTCAGCATCAAATCCATTACCTGGGACACGTGGTCAGTTTGCAAGGCATCTCGCCAGATCCAGATAAGCTCTCTGCAGTAAAAGACTATCCAGAACCTACAAACCTCAAAGACCTTAGAGCTTTCCTGGACTTGTCTGGCTACTACAGAAAATTCATTTGCAACTATGCCAAGATTGCAGCACCACTGTATGCTCTCCCCAAAAAGGGTTCTGGCTACATATGGACTTCCGAATGCAAAGAGGCCTTTGAAACTTTGAAAGAAAAACTTATTTCTTTCCCAGTATTGGCCTATCCCTGGTTTGACCCACCATTCAGGCTTTATACAGATGCTAGTTCCTTTGCAGTGGGCGCTGTTCTGTGTCAAATCCAAGATGGAACAGAGTGAGTTGTTTCCTATTCTGGGCGCTCTCTTTCTTCAGCTGAGCAAAACTAAGACATCACAGAAAAACAATGCCTAGCTGTGGTCTTTGCTGTAAAAAAATTTGACTGTTACCTACGCTACTCCTCCTTCACACTATTGTCTATCACTCTGCCCTCAGATGTTTTTTGAAATGAAGGAACCAGTAGGAAAGTTCACCCGGTGGATTGTCATACTGCAAGGCTACAATTTTGAGATTCAGTACCAACCAGGTCGAGTTCACCCCAATGCTGATGCTGTAAGCATCCTCTTCAGCAGCCTCTCCTGATGAAGAAGCCTGCCTACAAGCTCTTCCTTTCCACTCCACAGATGAGCTCCCTGTGGACATTCCTTCAGCACCTCAAGTTGCTTTGCTGCTGCCAACTGCTTCTACAGAGAAAAGCACCAATCCTCACCTATTGCAAGCAGTTGAAGAGCTTCTTAAAACCTCTAATACTGATATCCCCTTGCGACGATTAAACTGCAACAAAGAACTCATTCTCAGTTTAGAGACATCATCAGGTATCTAGAGACTGGAACTTTACCTCAACAAAAGAATACTGCCAGGATGTACTATTCTTTGCATCACAATATTTTCTCATTGCCTTGTCCACCCTGAGCTTATCGAGCTCTTGTGGCACCCTTTCTTTTGTGAAGGGACTAGTTCTTACCTCCATCCCCCCTGTGTTCATGGTGCTGAAATGTGGGCCCTGCCCTACCTTCTCTTCAGTAAATACTAAGCAGAAGTATCTATTTAGGATAGATGCTTTAACATGGTCCTCCTCCTCACATGCCCCCTTATCTCCTTTGATCTTAGCAATACCCCCTCTGGACTTTTTCCTTTCACTAATGTATCTATAGAAAGTCTTGTCACCTTCTTTTACTGTTTGTGCTAGTGTTTCTTCGGTTTGGGCCTTTGCCTGTCTTACTGCCTTCCCTGCTTCCCTTAGGGAAGTTTGCTATGCCTCCCTATCTTCATCCCACTGTGTTCCCTTATATTTCCTGAAGGCCAGCCTTTTGGCTCTGACCTTTTCTGCTACTGTTTTTGAGAACCAAAGTGGTTTCCTTCTTCTTTTGCACATCCTTTTCTGGCTAACACAATGGGATGTTGCTTCGAGTATTGCATCCCTAATGCTTGTCCACTCTGCCTGTACCCCCTCACCTGTATTTATTTTTGCCAGGGCTAGCTTAGCTCTGTTGGCCATCTTACCAAAGTCAGCTCTTCTAAAGTCCCATGTTTTTGCCTTGGAATGGGATGATTTAGTTGTAGTGGCCAAATTGAACCATACCATGTGATGGTCACTGGCCCCAGGTGACCTTCTACCTGGAGATCTGTGATCCTTTCCCTGTTAGTCAGCACTAGATCTAGGATAGCCCTGTCTCTTGTGGGTTGTTGTACCAGTTGTTTGAGGCCCTTCCTGCAGGGAATCCACCAAGTGTCTAGTTCTGGCAGATGTTCCTGCTGGTATTGACCAATCTGTATCTGGCATGTTGAAGTCTCCCATTATCAGAACCTCCCCTTTAGCTGTCATGTTTTGTATATCTTCTAACAGTAATGTGTCTATGTCCTCCCCCTGGTCTGGGGGCCTGTAGACAACCCCAGTTTTTATGGCTGTCCCATTTTCTGTTTCCAGGGTGACCCACAGTTCTTCTGGCTCCTTGTGTGTAATCTGAATTTCTGTAGCTTTGATATTTTCATTGACATACAGGGCCACTCCACCCCCCCCCCTTGCACATCGGTCTCTTCTGAAAAGTACATAGCCAGGTACTGAAGTCTCCAAAGTGTTGTTACTGGTAAACCACATCTCGTTAATTGCTACTATGTCTAGTTTAGCCTCTGTCATTATTGCCTGTAGGTCTGGGATCTTGTTTCCAGACTGTGAGCATTTGTGTACACGATTTTCCATTGGCCAGATTTTGGTGTGTTAGTTGTTGGGTGAGATCTGGTGTTTCCCCTGTGTGCCGTATGGGGAGCTGGACCATCTTCCTTACCTGGTGATGCAAATGAACTGCAAACATGCTGAATTCCTGTTTGACCACTAGCTGAGGTGAGAGGGGTGTTCTTCCCATTCGACGTGTGGGGTGCGGCACCCCTTTCCCCATTTGCTAGTTTAAATGTTCTGCAAAGACGTCAAATTTCTGCCCCAATGCACTGACTCCCTCCTTAGTCAGATGCAGTCCATCAAATTTAAAGAACTTTCTCTCCAAAACTGTTGCCAGTTCCTACAAATTTGTGTCCTTTTCCTGGCACCAGCCCTTGAGCCACATGTTTAGCTCCCCTATCTCCTTTCTCTGACCTTCCGTCCATCTGCCCCCTCTCCCAGACTGAGCAGGATCTCAGAGAAGGAGATGCGGACAAAATGGATGATAGTTTGTCACCCAGCCTGGTCAGGTGTTCCTTGGTCTCCACAACTGACTGGCTGGAGGATCATTAGTCCCTATTTGTACCAGAGATGTCAATGTTTCTCCTGCTTCCTGAACAATTTTAGCAATGCAGTCAGTGTCTCTCCACGCTGATGTACCTGGGAGACATCTGACCATTACCCCTGGCTGGAAATAGGTATCAACTCCCCAAATCATGGAGTCTCCTATGATCAGAAGTTTTTTGGATTTCCTTTTTGCCTTTTTTGTTTTGGTTCCTGTTTTGGGTGAGTTTTGTTGTGCTAGCTCCTGTGCTGCAGTGTCCTGCTCTGCAGTGTCCTCTGCCCATTTGTTTGATTTCAGAGATAAAGGCAGATACCTGTTTGTAGTTTTTATATGGTTTGTGAAGGTAATATGTTGGAGAGCACTGAGTGATGGGGGCACGATTTGCCCTCTAACCACCTGCCAACCTCCCAGACCAACTACCCTCTGCTGTCGAGGTGCTTCTGTTGGATGTTGGGGAAATGGTGGGTGGTTCTTGTAATATATTTACTCTTGAATATGAAATTTCAGGCGCGCAATCTCTGCCCATGCTGCCTGGAGCTGAGCCCTAAGAACTCCAATGGCCCAGCATGTAGGACAGTGTCCTAAATCCTGTAAAACTGCCCTTCTGAAAAGTGTTCCACAGTACCTGCAATTAATGATATCCATTCCAGATAAGTTGCTGGGTTTATAACCTGGTCAGAGTAATTAGAAGGAAGAAAATGAAATCAAAAGTTTGATTTTATGTTTTGTTTGTTTGTTTTTGTATAACTTGTTATAACAAGTTAAATTACTAGTGCCCCTGTAAATGAGGTCACCCTGCCAAAAATGAAGAACCACGGACAAATGAAACAAGGAGGTAAGAGCAGAAACAATCAGTCAGCAACAAATGCAGTAACCCTGAAAGCTTATTCTAATGATAAATAAAACTGTAAAACCTGTAAAGCACCACCTGTAATAATTTCACAGAAGATATACCCTATAAGGAACACTTTACTACAGAGAAAAATAAAGCAGTAACAGTATATCTTGCAAAAGACAATTCAAATCAGAAGATTACAGCAGTAATCTGTTAGCACACACCTGTAGGCACACCTTGTAATAATGCAGCAGAAGGTATACCCAGCAACAATTTGAATCAGAGAAAAATAAAGCAATAAAATGTTAGCAACAAACAATAACAATCCCTGTGAGTACAAAATAAAAACAAGCATTTGTCAATGCCGAATGTTTGCTTGCTGGCATTGGCATTGGTAGTGTAGGAGTTACAGAGCTGCGTACTAGGAATGGCAGTGAAGTATTGAACTGAAGCCAAGCCCGTCACCACCCTGCAGATAGTGACAGGCATTGGGGTGTGCCTTTGGGTCGTCAGGCATAACGGCCACGCCATTTCACCACACCCTACCCTGCAGACACCGACAAGTGTCACGGTGTGCCTTGGGTCTTTGACCCTTATGCACAACCCATTCCATCAGGAAATATGGTGAGATGGGTGCAGTATAGGAGAATGGGGTGAACTTTGGGGCTGAAGAGTCCAAGGCACATCTTGATGCCTCTCACTGGCTGCAGGGTGTGGGTGGGGGTGGAATGGTATGAGCATTGCAGGCAACAATCCCAAATCATAACCCTGATGCCTGTCATTCTGTACATGGTGGGGCGTTATGGTCGTAAACCCTAACGCCTCATGCATTCATTGGTATTTTCACTCCAAATTTTCAACATGTTTTTTTTGTGACCCCCACCTCATGAACAGTGGTAATATCAGTTTGTTAGCTTAAAGCTGCTTTTGCATAGCGACTACAGCATTTGGCACAACAGGTGCAAAAACACATTCCGAACAGGATGTGAAAAATGACAGTGGTACTGTTCATGGGAAGGTGTAAAAAATGGCAATGTTGAAAATCTGCTGTGAAAATATTAAAAAAACTGGTGAAGTCATGAGCGTGCATAGAAACTGTGCAACGCAGACTCGTAATGTAACTAGTTTGGGGATTTTTTTACAGGAGATTGTTAACACAGGTATTTTGGGACCTCTGATCATGAACAGTGTCAGTGTGATTTTATCTGTCCTGAACAATGATTTCCCACAGCGACCATGCATTTCTGCGCTGAAAGTGTGAAAACACATTTCGGCCATGTTGTGAAAAATGACAGCTGTACTGTTCATAGGGAGGTGTGGAAAAATGCCACTGGTGAAAATCTGGACTGAAAATATTACAAATTCATGAACTTACAAGGGTGCATGGAAACTGCACAATGCTCACTCGTAACAGTCATTTTATGGGGTTTTGTCACCAAATTTTCAACATAGCCATTTTAAGACCTCTGCTTATGAACAGTGTCACTGTGATTTTCTTAATCTGTCCCAAACATTGCTTTCGCACACCGACTGCACCATTGTGCGCTACATGTGCGGAAACACATTTTGGGCTAGATGTGAAAAATGGCAGCGGTACTGCTCATAAGGAAGTGTGATAAAATGACAATGTTGAAAATCTGGAGTGCAAATATTACAAATTCGCAAACTTGCCAGCGTGCGTAGGAACTGCTCAACCTGCACTCCTAAAACAGTAATTTTGGGGAATTTTTTCACCAAATTTTCAACATAGCCATTTTAACACCTCTGCTCATGACCAGTGTCACTGTGATTTTCTTAATCTGTCCCAAACATTGACTGTGCACACCGACTGCGCCATTGTGCGCTACATGAACGGAAACACATTTTGGGCAACATGTGAAAAATGACAGCTGTATTGCTCATAAGGAGGTGTGGTAAAATGGCAATGTAGAAAATCTGGAGTGCAAATATTAAAAATTTGCGAACTTTTGAGCGTGCGTAGGAAGTGCATAGCGTACGCTAAATAAAACAGTCATTTTAGAATTTTTCACCAAATTTTCAACATAGCCATTTTAAGACTTCTGCTCATGAACACTGTCACTGTGATTTTCTTAATGTGTCCCATTCATTGATTTACACACACTGCGCCATTATGCGCTACATGCGCTGAAACACATTTTGGGCGAGATGTGAAAAATGACAGCTGTACTGCTCATAAGGAGATGTGTTAAAATGGTAATGTTGAAAATCTAAATGTGAATATTAAAATTTGCTGACTTACGAGCATACATAGGAACTGCGCAAAGCACATTCATAAAACAGTCATTTTTAGGAATTTTTTCACCAAATTTTCAACATAGGCTTTTTGAGAGCCCACCTCATGAACACTGGCACTGTTGCTCCATTAATTAGTCCTGAAAGGTGATTCTGTGCAGTGACTGAGAAATCACCCTTCGAGCCCGATTAACGCCATGACAGTGACAGAATTCATGAGGAGGGGTCCCAAAAACCCCATCTTGAAAATTTGGCGCAAAAATTCCAAAAAATGCCTGAGATATGCCTCAAAGTTGAAAAAAACCCATCTATTACATTATACAGCTTACCGGCATTTCCTCAGTTACATGATCGGCTTTGAAAAGTGCAGAGCGTATTCCAGGTCCACCAAAGATCATCGCGCCGGAGTCCGGAGGTAAGTATTGGGTGAGGGGGGTGTGGAGAGGCAGGGTATGCAGTGCGTGGGTGCGGGTGGGGGAGGGGGCCAATGAGACTGCAGGGGACCATTTTTTTCTTTCAGGGACTTTTTTTTTTTAAAGGAGGACAACGCAGGATGTTTGCCACGCTGGGGTGGGCTCCCAGCATGGCATCGGGAAGGCTGCTGGGGGGCTGGAGCCAATGGGGGATTGGGCACCCCCATCAGCCATAACAGTTTCTGCCACACTGGGGTGGGCTCCCAGCGTGGCACCGAACTGTTTTTGGGGGGGCCTGGAGCGGCGGGGGATTGGGCACCCCGTCGGCCATACAGTGTGTGCGTCGGGGGGGCACACACGAGCATGAGCATGCAAAATGCAGTGCTTGTGTGCCTGTGTGTGTGGGGGGGAGCTCTTCTTTTCAACTGTATGCCACTGCATCCGGTATCTCGGATGATGGCACTATGTTTCTTGCACATGTGTGCAAGCAAGCATAATAACAATGCACAGTAAATCTACCTAGCCAAAAGAAGTCTTAATCCTTTCCCTTGCTCTGGTAAGGTTCTTTGCTCTGTCCTTTCAAGCAACCTAGAAGGACTCAGTGTGGTGATTCTGTACATTTCTGTGTCTTAACAATGCATACTAATTCTAAATTACTGTTTGCGCTAACATTTTTTTCTCTCTTAGATCTAGGAAAAGATATATTGTTTCACTCATTCCAGTAAATTGAATTGCATTTGGGTAATAAGTGCAGCTCCCCTTCCCTGCCTTTCCTTTCCCCTGCACCTTAGTGCTTGTGGCATGGCCAATCTCAAGTACTATGGTGTCCACCTCCCCTGGCATTACACTGACTGGCCACCAGAGTAGTCCAGATTCTTTCCTCCCCTGCCCTGCAGCAATGCATTATTCCTGCCTATCACTCAATCAAAAGTCATCTTCTATTAATGTCTCCATAATGTTAATAACAGTTCGTATTAATGTTTAATAAGGTAGTGATGTTTACTAAGGTTTGATCATTCTTATTCTTGTTCTTGCATAACAATGTCTTTACTTGTTCGAGTGGTACTCACATTTACAGTACCCGGGGTGATGTGGAGTACAGAGTTAAGCTATGAGGTGAAGATTAGCTGCCACCCCTTTAACTAGGAACAGTAATGGGTGGGCAGCCAGCCATGGTCACATTTTATGCTAATTATTTGCCAGCCAGGGCTAGGAAACTCCAATTTCCTGTCTAGCCAGAGTCTAGTCTGTACCTTGTGCTGATGAGATGTCCCTGCTTATACTCCTGAATAAACCTTATTCTGTTTATTATTTTATACATCCGACTCAGCTTGTTCAGTACCAGCAGTCGACTATTGCAGAAGCACCAGATAGAAAGCAAAATATTGGAGAAGGTAAGGAGTCCTGTGGCAGATCAAATACCAAAACACCACATAAGCTATATCAATATGTTCTTTATCAGTTTCTGGTAAAACCAGCAAAACAGCATTTGGTGTTTTTTCAACCCATTTCTTGAGGAGGTTAGCACTGTATATCTCAGTAGGATTTTTCCTATTGGGGATCTCAATCTCATAGTTAACTGTGCCAGTATGTCTAAACACTTTATAAGCCCCTTGCCACTTCATTAACAGTTTATTTACTGTAGTTGGTAACAGTAGCAAGACCTTATCACCTGTCTCAAAAAATACAGGTTACTCACCTGTAACAGGAGTTCTAGGAGTGGTATATGTTGTTCATCCACACTGTCTGGCAAGTACCTTGCCACTTTAAGATAGTCCAGAAAGTCTTCAAGCTGGCTCCTCACACCCACCTGGGTGATGAAACCCTCAGCTCCAACCCCATGATGCCAGGTCTAGCCCACTGGAAGCCAGATTGTGCGTTGAAGCCGAGGAGGTCGGGTGGGTCCATGTGGATGAACAACATATACCACTCCTAGAACTCCTGTTACATGTAAGTAACCTTTATTTCTAGGGGTGTGGCTATGTTGTTCTGTCCACACTGTCTAGCAGACTCCCAGCAGTTCTCCAGGAGGAGGGAGGCAAGGCACACACCCCCTACTTAGGGAACAGGGACTGGGCAACTGAGGTTCCAAAACTAGCATCCCGGCGTGACTCAAGGTCAATGTGGTAATGGGAAATGAAGGTGTGTGCTGACTTCCAGGTAGCAGTCCTGCAGATTTCCTGGATAGGGACATCCCTAAAAGCAGCCACCGACACAGCAGTATGGCAGGTGGAATGAGTCCTAAGCCCTACAGGAAGCTCTCTACCAGCCAACCTATAGCAGAGATTAATGCAGGAAGTGATCCACCTGCCAATCATCCACATGGCTGCAGGTCTGCCAGGTGCGGCTTCAGCGTAGGTGACAAACAGCTGGTGAACCCCTCCCTGAATGTCCGCTGTACACTCTTTATAGTAGGCGAGCACTCATCTCAGGTCCAAGGTATGGAGCCTGTACTCGGCCTCCGAGGTGTGATTGGGGTAGAACACTGGCAGAGTCAGTACCTGATTCAGGTGAAACTCTGACACCACCTTCGGAAGAAATTTCGGGTGGGGGCGCAGGACAACCTTGTCCCTGTGGAAGACCAGGTAGGGAGATTCGATGAAAGGACCTGGAGCTCCCCAATCCTTCTGGCTGATGTGATAGCCACCAAGAAGGTGGTCTTCCATGACAGGTGAGAGATGTCACACCTGTGCATCAGTTCAAATGGCTTGCCCATGAGCTTGGCCAATACCAGCAGTAAATCCCATGGAGGTGGTGGTTCACGCACCGGAGGGGATATGTGATCTAGGCCCTTGAAAAAGCACCAGGCCACCTTCTCCTGCACCACTGACTGCTTGCCAGCCCACACCCAGTAAGCAGAGGTGGCTGCCAGGTGCATCTTGAGGGTCATCGACTGAAGCCCTTGCTGGGAAAGGCAACACAGGTAGTCCAGAATGGTAGCCAGCGGGCATGACAAGTGGTCCAACCCCTTGCCCTGACACCAGATGGAGAATCTCTTCCATTTGAAGGCATAGCATTTTCTGGTTGACTCCTTGCAGGATGCCTTAATGATGTGGAGGACCTCGTCGGAAAGACCCAAGGCCTGGAACTCTAGCCACTCAGAAACCAGGCCGTCAGGTGCAGGGATTGAAGGTCTGGATGGAGTACCTTCCCCTTGTTGACAGAGAGCAGGTTCAGGTGGGCTGGAAGCCACCCGGGGAGCCTGGAGCTGAAGCTGAGAGGATCTGGATACCAGAACTGGTGAGGCCAGTCTGGGGCTACCAGGATCACCTGCGCCTTGTCCTTTCTGACCTTGAGGAGCACCTTGTGGATCAAGGGAAGAGGAGGGAAGGCATAGAAGAGGCCCGGGGTCCACAGCCTGGAGAAGGCATCCCCTGCAGTGAGCCCTGCTGAGGGGGGTGGGCATGGTACAGCCTCAGCTTGGTGTTTTCCCTGGAGGCAAACAGGTCCACCTGAGGTGTGCCCCAGTGGGAGAACAGGTCTTAAACTATCTCTGGCAGGTGAGATCACTCATGAGATGCATCGCCTATCCAGCTGAGGGCATCGGCCAGACTGTTCAAGGCTCCTGCCACATGAATGGCTAGGAGATTTGCCTCCAGGCTGAGCATGAGAGACCAAATGCAAAGAGCCTCCTTGCACAGAGGCAAGGAGTGCATCCCGCCCTGTCTGTTGAGATAGTAGATGGTTGCGGTGTTGTCCACCTGGACCTGGACCACTTGACCCCAAACAAATGGAGTGAAGGCGGTCAGGGCTAGCCGGACCACTTGGAGCTCCAGCAGGTTGATGTGGCATTGGGACCCCTGAGGGGACCAGAGTCTGGAGGGCTCCATGCTCCCTCAGATGGGCACCCTAATCCATCAGAGAGGCATCAGTCATCAGGATGACAGTTGGTTCAGGGCAGACAAATGAGATTCCCTCCTGCAGATGAGCTAGGATGAACCACCACTGCAGGCCATCCCACATCTCCTGGGTCATAGAGACTGGCTAGTCTAGATGACCTGAGCACTGAGACCACTGGCGGGCCATTCCCCACTGCAGGGGGCACATATGTCAGTGGGTCCAATGGACCACACTGGTACAGGCCACCATGAGACCCAGAAGGTGCAGGAAGTCCCAGGCAGGGCACTATTTCCCAACCAGAAATGATTGGGCAAAGGAGGAAAGGACTTCGGCCCTGTCCACTGGGAGCTGAGCTCTGGCTTGGAGAGAGTCAAGCTCTGCCCTGATGAACTGAATCACCTGCGAGGGCACAAGTTCCAACTTGGCCTCGTTGATGAGGAGGCTGAGTTGAGAGCAAGACTGGAGGGCCAGATCTCTGGACCACTCCACCTCCAACCTGGAGGGACCTGCTATCAGCCAGTAATCCAGGTAAGGGTAGACCCGGACCCCTTGGCACTGCAGGAATGCTGCCACCACTGTGATACATTTGGTGAAGAGCCTTGGAGCTGATGAGAGGTCGAAGGGCATGGCCTGGAACTCATAGAGGGTTCCCTCTGCCCGAATGTGGAGGAACCGCTGATGAGGCGGACAGATTGGGACATGAAAGAACGTGTCCTGGAGGTCCAGGGAGCAGAACCACATGCCCTGCTCCAGGGATGGTATTATCTGTGCCAGGGTTACCATCCCAAAGGTGCGTAGCCTTAAGAACTTGTTCAGGTCATGCAGATTGAGAATGGGGCACCAGCCCCCTGTCCATTTTGGAACCAGGAAGTACCTGGAAACAAACCCTGGGCATGGAGGAGGATCCGCCACATTGCTGACTATCCCCTTGTGGAGGAGCTGGTTGATGTTATCTCAGAGAGCTGACTGGGAGGCTGTGGACCTGGTAGCCCCCTGTGGGGTACAGGCTCGAAAAGGAGGGACCTGCTAGAACTCCAGAGGCAGGCCCCTGCCGACCACTTCCAGTATTCAGTGGTCCGTGGTGATAGCGGACCAGGCAGAAAGGAAGTGGCTGAGTTGGCCCCCCCACAGGGGGACCCAGGGGAGGTGAGACGAGGTTGGGGGTTGCACTCCACAACCCATCACTGGACAGGCTTGGAGGAGGAGGGATCGGCCAAGGAACCACCGGGGCTTTTTCCCCCAGGCTTCCTGACCGAGGAAGTGACGGACCTGGCTCTAGGGTGCCAAGTTTGAGCCTGCTGGCCCTGCTGCTGGTACTGCTGGGCAGGTCTTGCCGCAGAAGTGGAGGGATAGATGGGCTTATGCTGCTGATGGCGGCCTTTGTCCTGTGCAGATGTGACCGAATCTAGGGTGGCACTGGATTTTTCAATGCGCTGGAGGTGGCCCTCCACAGCGGGCCTGAACAGGTCAATGCCCAGAAAGGGAACATCTATGAGCTTGTGTTGGGTGTCTACCGTGAATATCAAGATCCACAACCAAGCCCTGCAGTGCATGGCCACTGCAGCCGCTATCAAACGGGCACAAGAGTCTCCAATGTCCAGAGCTGTCTGGAGCTGCTGCTTTGCCACCACCCTTCCTTGATCCCAGACCTGCTTGACCATGGTCTGGAGTTCAGCCAGGAGATGAGGGTGAACCTCATCCAGAGAGCCCAGCAGGGCATGAGAGAAGTGTGCCATCATAATAGCTGAGCTGGCCTGGCAAAGGCCCAAAGAGGTGGCAGTGTACACCTTTCTCCCTGAGTAGTCCAATTTCTTGGACTCCTTGTCTGGGGCTTGTCCACGTCCCTTGTGTTGCCCGAGCACCTGAAGACAGAGTCTGTCACCAACCCCTCAGCCAAGGAGTGCTCTGAGAAGCCAGAGAGAGAGCCAGTAAGGACCACAAACTTGCGGGCCATCCTGGCCGATGGAGCTGGGCAGAAGGCTGGGTGCTGCCAAAGTTCTAATGCCGTGTTCACAATGGCCTCAGCAAGTAGGAAGGCCTCCATGGAGGGGGTGCTCCTTGTCCAGAATCTCTGTAAGGGGATAGCTGACCCGTTTCTGCACGGGTTCGAGTGGCATCCCAGTGGACTCCGAGATGAGCCGAAGAATACCGAGGAACAAGGTGGGGCTCTCGTCCACAGAAAGACCCCCCCGAGGATTCTAGGTCAACTGGACAGGAATGCAATGAGGAGTCTTCAGACTCTGAAGAGTCCGCGTACAGCTGGTGACCGCCTGAGCCACTCTCCACTTATTGAGGATGATCGGGGGTGAGAGTGACCGACAACCTATGGGGCAGACCTCGAGCTGGCCGAGAATCCTTGGTCAGTGCCCCATTCTTCAGCTGGGGAGGTGGTGGTTTCACCACAATGGGCAGGGCAGCCGGTTTTGGCTGAGACGTTGGTGCTGGGACCAAGTCCTCGATCAGGAAACCAGCGGCGAGAGTCAGCTTCGGCCATTCAGGTGACAGTCACTTAATTGCTGGTGTGGAAGCCGGCGTCGGCTTGTTGCCAGCCAAAAGGAGCTGTTGCCACATTACATCCTCATAGTGGTGACACAACTTGCACTGGAGCCTCTCCTCAGCCGAGGAGGATGAGGAAGAAGAGCAGCGGCGCTGCTTTCCGTGATATCGGGATGGAGACCGCCAATGTCGGTGGGATTTCCCTGAAGCAGAGGACGACTGAGACTGAGACCATCAGTGGTGCCAGCGGTGGGCAGAGGAAGGAGTGGGGGAAACCCACTGCTCCTCCGGTTCAGGGTCCTGGGCCGGGGACTTTGGCTCAACGGTCTGAGGCAAGTCCTTGAAAGGCACCGGAAGCACCGGTATCTGAGAAAGAGAGTTATCAGCCTCCTCAGTCGACAACCTGTCGGTTGGCTCAACAAAAATCTTGGCCACATTGACTGTCATCTTGGCCGACTAGTCTGACGGGGACACCTTGAAACCAGTGGCCCAGGCCGCAACTTCGATCAAAGTCGAGGTTCGATGGTCCTGGGAGTGAGATCTCTCCTGCTCCCAAGAACATCGGCGGTCTTTTTTCAGTTCCTTTTTTCAGGGCCGAGAAGAATGAGTCCCCGAAGGGCCCTCCCCTTTAGTAGAGAGGAACTAGCACAGCTCCTGAAAGGAAGCCATATAGGAGGATCCCAGTTGGAATGGAATGAAGGCCGCAGCTGAAGAGGAGCTTGCCGCCTCCTCGAGGGCCATGAGCTGCTCAAGTTGCTCTGCAGAGCAGCCGCAGTGGACACCACCCAACGGGCCTCCTTTGACTTGACCGGAGGGTGCCATTTCTCAGATCATCCCAACTGAACTCGAGCAGCGTGGTCCTTGAGCACCGAAGAAGAGAAGGACAGGCACATCTTGCAAGCCTGCAGATCATGGTTGTGGCTGAGGTAATAAACGCATGAGGCGTGGGGGTTGGAGCGCGACATCTTCTGCCCGCAGAGGCACCGGCGGAACCCAGGAACGGTCTTGTCCTCCATCGCAGCTGTGAGGGAAGAGAGTGAACACTAAATTCGAACAAGTTTCAAAGTAAGTTTAGGAAAAAAATCCAACGTTTTTAGAGCCAGGGCCTGCAAAACACGAGAGCGTTAAGGGGGGGAACCTGATGCTTCCAAGTGGTAAGAAAGATCTGGCGTCATGGGGCGGAGCCGAGGGTTTCATCACCCGGGTGGATGGGAGGAGCCAGCTTGAAGACTTTCCGGCCTATCTAAAAGTGGCAAGGTACCTGCCAGGCAGTGTGGATAGAACAACATATCCATGACCCTAGAACTTTCACTTTTACCCCATGATCATACTACACCTTCTGCTGGTTTTGGGCATCTTCCTGATTACAATGGGTGATTTCAACATATTTTGCCAGCTTCTTTCTCAGGGCACACACATAAGATGTAATAGATTGCTTTTGAGTGGGGTTATCCTCCCATGTTTTCTTTTGTTACATCTAGTGGCCCTCTAGGTTGTCTACCATACAGCATTTCAAATGGTGAAAAACCTGTTGATGCCTGTGGCACTTCTCTGTAAGCAAAAATCAGGGAAGGTAAGTATTGGTCCCAGTCTTTTCCTTCCTCTTTTACAAACCTTTTTAACATGCATTTTAGGGTTTGATTGAAAAGCTCAACAAGACCGTCTGTCTGAGGTTGATAAGGGGATTTTCTTATGTCAGTGACACCTAGTAGTCGGTAGAGCTCCTTCAGTAGTGCAGCACCAAAATTGCCACCCTGAGTAGTAATAATCTCTTTAGGTATGCCCACCCTGCTGAAAATTTTGGCAAGCTCTGCTGCAACTTTTAGAGCTGTGACAGTATGCATTGGAACTACCTCTGGGTATCGAGTAGCATAGTCACATACTACCAAAATGAATAGATTTCCCTTTTTACTTTTGTCTAAGGAACCAACTACATCCATTGCAATTATCTCATAAGGCACATCTATCAAGGGTAGGGGCACCAGGGGCATCTTATCTTTTTTAGTCACTGGGGTGACTTTCTGACACTCAGCACAGGAACTGCAATAGTTACACAAGAAGTAGCCAGCAGAAGGAGATCACCTGGTCTGTCATGTCTGCTTGATATGTATTGGGGTTGTAAGGTTGTGTTGTGTTGTGTTGTGTTTGCAAAAGAGTTCCACTCGAGCCTTCAGATTTATTCTAAGAGTTTATTGTGGTTATTCAGGTTTACATGCATGTTCATTCCTTTATCTTTTTTTGGAGCTGTTTATTTAATTTACATACAGTGCTTATATAAGGAGTTCTTATCTTGAATAATACCAACACCCCATTATAAGCCGAGCATATAACAAAGTAACATATTAATCTTAGGGTGTGGTGAGTTTGTGTCAAAACATAGGTATGACTTCATTTCACACACAATCTCATAAATGTTGACTACACTTATAGAAGGTTCTTTGTGTGCACACCTTCCTTAACAGGTGTATACCATCCTAATAAGGGCACATCATCCTGATAAAGGTAATTATAGGACATTTGATGTTAAAATGTTGTGAAATATAAAGTGTGAAAATATCAAGGTTATTACAAGACATTTGATTATATTGTAAAAGGTTATACCTAAATAAAATTACACTTCAGTAAATGTTACACTATAGGGATTTTGTATTTTACCTCTACACCAGTGTCGGTGCCCCCCTCTTCCCCCTCCCTTTGCCTTTGTCCTATGACTTCCCTCTGTGTTTGTCCAAGGGTCTTTTGAATGCCCCCACTGACTTGGTTGCCATGACCTCCTCTGGCAGCTCATTCCAGACTGACACTACCCTTTCTGTGAAGAAGTGTTTCTTTACATTCATCCTATATCTTTGCCCCACCAGCTGCAGGCTGTGTCCTCTGGTGGTGGTATTTTCTCTCTTGTTGAAGAGATCCTTACACTCTACACTGTTTACTCCCTTCAGGTACTTGAAGGTCTTCATCATACTCCCTCTCTGCCTCCTCTCCTCTGAGTACACCCTCAGGCCTTTCAGCCTCTCTTCATAATGACCTGTCCTTCTGCCCTCTGATCATTTTAGTTGCCCTACTCTGTACCCCTTCCAGCAATCTAATGTCTTTCTTTAGGTACGGGTGCCAATTCCTCACTCCATACTCCATGTGAGGCTTCACCAGAGATCTATATAGCAGTAGCATAACCTCACTGTCCCTGCTAGTGAACCCCCTTGTGATGGATCCCAGCATCCTGTTGGCTTTTGCCATCACCTTTTTGCATCGTGTGGACTGCTTCAGATCACTAGTAATTACTTCCCCCAGGTCTTTTTCTTCTTCCAACTCAGCTACTTATACTTTTCCCATGTAGTACTCTGCTCCTGGGTTTCTTGTCCCAATGTGCATCACCTTGCACTTTTTAGCACTGAATCCCAACTGCCACATCCCTGACCATTTCTCTAGTCTGGCTAGGTCCTCCCTTAACTCTTTTATCCCCTCCTGTGTGCCCACCCTCCCACAGAGCTTGGTGTCATCAGCAAATAGACACATTTTGCCCTGAATCCCCTCCCCAATGTCGCTTATAAATGTATTAAACAATACTGGGCCCAAAAACCACCACTGTGGAACCCCACTGGTGACTTCTTTTGTACTGGAGACCCCCACCATTACCTTTCATATTCTGCCTCCCAATCAGTTCTCTGACCATCTTGCTAAATTCTCCCCCAACCCTAGCTCCCTCAGTTTTGATATTCGCCTTTGGTGTGGCACAGAACTGAAGGCCTTACTATAGTCTACGTAAATGACGTCTACTGCCTGACCCTTGTCCACCGCCTTTGTGAAATAGTCAAAGAACTCTATTAAACTTGTTTGACAGGGACTGCCAGCCACAAGACTGTGCTGCTTACTACCTTGCAGACCATTCTCCTCCATGTACCTTACCAGTCCCTCCTTCAGTATGGTCTCCACAAGGTTGCACACTATCAAAGTCAGCCTGACTAGCCTGTGGTTGCCTGGGTCCTCCTTGGGATCATTTTTGTGGAGTGGTACTACATTTGCTGCTCTCCATTTCTCTGACACTACTCCTGAGTTCAGTGAACTGTTAAATGTGGTTGTCGTTGGGCCTGCCAGCTCCTCAGCCAATTCCCTGAGTACCCTGGGGTGTATTTCATTGGGCCCAGGGGACTTATCCACTCTTTGTACTTTAGCAACATCTTCATGACTTCCAGGCCAGTAAAATCTGTATAGCAATCTGGCAAGGGTGCAATCCCACCTCGAGAGACCAGCCATAGGACTATCATGCGTTATCTGTAACAACTCAGATCTATACTTTTGTGGTATAATCAATTTTTCTATCTGTTCCTGTGTCTGAATTTTAACCCAGACTCTGTACAGTAGCCCATTACATTTTTTAAACATAGCTTCACCCTGTTTTGGTTTCACTCCCAGCTGTTTAAAATAACCCTGGAGAGAAACATAGTTAACTTGTTCTGAAAGAAAATCACAATCATTGATCAGTTTAGTTTCAGCATTTTCATATGTTAACCCCTTATGTCCATTAGTCTTTTGTAGCCACTGTTTCTTCAAGCGTCTTTTTTTCCTGGACTTCCGGATCTTGGAGCTGTGCTCAAACAGGTCCTTCTGCTGAAACATCAGGATTTACTCCCTCTGTGATTAATGGCAGTGACAGGACTCGGCAGTTATTTTGGCAATTTGGAATTTGAAAGCTTTTAAGGGAATTAGTGAATTAAGCTTAAGGGTAGCTTGGAGCTTATTTCATGACATGGGGAGAAAATAGCTGCTGGTCGCTTTGCCAGAAAATGTGTGGAATCTGGGTACTTCTAATGATATATAATCCTTCTTCCTTAGATCATATGGGCTGTTTGAGAGGTGTAGAAGCATGGTGATGTAAGTAGGAAGTTTATTTAATAGAGCCTTATATACCCATAAGTAGGTGTGTACCAGTCTCCTTGTGGCCAGGGAGGTCCAATCGACCTCTTTATAAAGGGTGCAGTAGTGTGTTCTGGCTGACATGTTGGTAATGAAACAGATAGCACAGTGGTAAAGTACACCCAGGCTATGCAGGAAGGAGGCTGCACAGTTCTTAGATATTATATCTGCTAATCAAGGAGGGGCAAGAAGGTGGCCTGCATTAGTCTCATTCTAGAGTTGCGGGGAAAGAGGGTTTTGTTTCTAAAGAAAAAGAAGCCTAGTCTTTGTTTCAGTTTTTTGGCTAGGGCCTCAAGATGGAGGGAGAAAGAGTTAACGTGGTTCATCCCTCCCAATGTGGGACAGTTGAGACTGGGCTACAGTCTCAGTGAATACTGACACCCACCCCGTTTCCCACAGACGTCTGCAAGCACAGCTGGAGGACAGCAAGCAAGCTAACTACTACTGTTCTGAATCCTAATTATAGAGGTACAGTCCTATATAGATCTACTGCACTCGAGCCAAAGGGGGATGCAAAGACACTAGAACACATGGGAAGGGAATATTATAAGCAAGCAGGGAATAACTACCTGATGGAGCTGAGAACAGGCCCACTCTGATCGGATCACTAGCAAGAGTGAGTGCATGGTCGAACTTAGAGTACAGTAGACATGTTAAATAGGGCTAATGTTACTACTGTTAATATCACTCTAGAGGGGAAGGAGAAGCTGACAAGCTAGCAATGAGCTGGTTTTGGGTGGCCGAGTTACTATCACTGGGACAGGGGAGAACATCTTAGGGTAGGCTGTTCTGATTTAAGACTCAGTGTGGTGCCTACCAACCTCATCCACTTCACGTACTACCTGAAATTGCATGCTGATCTTCAAAGTATACAATTGCTTTTTCTGCAGCACTTTGGGACCAAATTCTACGCAGGGTTACCATTTGCCACAGAACTTCTGTGACAGTGGTTTATAAAGTCTGAGGCAATTTTGCAGCACCAATGAGCTGCCCAGACAGTGCATGCTTGGCATATAAGCGCACTTGTGCTATGCCTCGTTTTAATGCATTTCACATGCCTTCATGTATAGGGCACTATATGTTTTTACTGTCAGTACTGGTATTGTCAACTGTTCCAAATGAATGTATTACACTCTTCTTCAGGGTACTGTACAGAAATATCCCAACAACAAATATAAGGCATATGCAGGGGGCACCTGTGGGATAACAAAGTTATCTGTACAGTAGCCTGTGACCTCAAGTAACCTCATGAGTGTCCCCCGCATACTGGATTTATGCAACAGGCCCTAGTTATTTTTTTGTTTATTTTTATTATTTTATAATAGTATTTATATTTTTTGAGGGACTTTTTGTAATTCATCCTTTTGTGGTTGCATCGGGGGTTTTCTGTGAATGGTATAAAGTTGTGGTATGTGATTGGTAGCTATGGCACGTCTGACATGCATACGTAGCTGCTGATTGGTTCAGTATGCCTTGGGAAAAAGTTTTCAATAAAAGATGGTGGCAGTAGTTCACAAGAGCGGTGGATTTGGTCCATTTCATGGTGTGTACGAAGTAGTCGTTTTTCATTTTTTTTGTAATAAAATAAGATTTTTTTATATCTTGTTGATCCTGCATTTCCATGTTGCCAGGGCAAGTAAGTGAGAGCCTTGTTGAAGTCGGAGAGATAGCAAATTGCATGGCTGGTCAGCGGAGATAGGAAGTGCCATTTATAAATTAAAAAAAAAAAAGACATTTCTGGTTTGGATGTTTTGTTGAGTAGAGGAGACAGTAGCAGGGTTGAGCTTATGGGTCCAGAGGAGAATGAGATTCGGCAGACTGTCTCTGGGAGCAGGTAGGCAAACGGGTATGGGGGCGGGCCGTAGGCAGGTGGGGTAACCACCATGGCTAGGGCTTGAAGAGTAGAGAAAACAAAATTGAAAGCTGCAGCGGCGCAGGGAGTGACGTAGTCACTGTGTGGATAAATTGGGGATGACGTAATCACTATGTGGATAACTTGAAGTTATTCACAGTGATTACATCATCCCCCATTTATCCACACAGTGACTCAGATAAACTATTTATCCTGGAGCCTGTTGCATAAATTAAAATAAGTACCATCACCAGGTTTCAAATAAATCATATTTCATAATGAAATTTCATTAGGGTGCTGTACAAACCCACCATTCTTGTACAGTGTAATCTTATGGTCACTTCTTGATAAAAAAAAAGATGAATTCTCACCATACATGGTATCTATTAAAGGAGTTACTTATTTTTTATATTCTTTACATATTTTAATTATTTATTATTCTGTAACAATACGTGCATACTCATTACCATAGTAATTTTTTTAGGTTTTTCTTAAGTCTGTACACCTTCCTTTCTTTGTTATTTACCTCTGCTCACCAGAAATCTATTCTGCCACTCCCTGTTGGTGGGGAATAAAATAAATGTTCATTTAATGTGTTGTAAAGGGGACAGGAATGAGCAATGAGCACTTCTACTAGATTCCAGTGGAACAGTATGGCTAACAAACATTTGTGAAACACTGTTTCATGTATGTTAATTTCTATGTAGATTGCAGTTGTATCTTTCCCTTGTCTGGTCTGCCTTAACACAAGTTCCTAACGAGCTTGTTTCTGCCTAGTAGGAAGAAAAGTCATATGATGATGTTGCAGTTTTTTGCTATATATCTGCACATGATCCATAAACAATATAAACACAGCAGTGTGAGAGAAATGCAGCCACAGTATCCCAATTAACATTTTATACGCTAGAAGACCAAACATTGTTGAACATGTTAAGCACTTGTAAAACAGTACTTCTTTTGAATGACTAATTTATGCGTAAATACTGTTTCTTCTATCTCAGAAGAAATTCATAACATGAGTCAACAGCCTGTAAGTTTAGTTAGTTTATATTAAAAACTGAGTCTTTCCCGTTAATCTTGAGTCCAGCAGAAAAGCTCAGCATTCCTGTAAGCGGTTACAATCCCCAACAAAATAAGACTTTGAGCTCGGAGATGTATTGATGTTGGGGATTGTAACTTTTTATAGGAGTGCTGAGCTTTATTGATAGATTGTTTATACGTGTCTCATATTCCAAAAAGTTTGTGGTGGCTCTATTACAAAAAAAAAAAACAGCATATGGAGAAATCAAAGACTAATGCGGCAGTGTGTATAATAGTAATGATCTGCATTACCGGTTTGGAAATAATGCAAACGTTATCACAGTTCATCCTTTCCAGAGCTATCTGACATCTATAGTCATTTATGTTGTTTTACTAGTTTAGCTGTGTTTTTATTTTCTTCAATCACTGTATCATCATTTTTGTTCTAGTTTCTCCCTGCCATTATTTCACTAGACCCCCTCCCCTAAACTACACATTCTTAGCCATAGTTGACCAACTCACTGCTACAGGCCTTGCTCCCGAGGTGGTTGCATGGTTCCACAGTTACCTGCACTGCTGCTCCCAGCAAGTCAGGATCGGTACTGTCCTCTCAGACAGCTAACCTCTCTGCTCAGGCATTCCGCAGGGGGTCAATACTGAGTCCCCTCCTATGAAGGAAAAAATCTGGGTTAGGGGGTGTTGGGCCATAAATGGAGGCGATTGACAAGTATGAACCCAGGATAGAGACAGAGAGAAAAATTCCCATTGTCCCCTTTTATTACCACCCTCTTTACCACATATGGGCAAGCCTTCCCCACCAGAATAGCAACTCCCCCCGAAGCCATTGTGTTTCCCTCTCCAAATACCTGGCCAACCCACATTTTTTTCAACAGATCCAGTTCCTCTGATAAAAGATGAGTCTCCTGTAAAGTCACAATTTGTGCCCCCATTCGTTGAATATGTCTCAGAATCACCATCCTTTTTCGCCTACCTCTAAGGCCTTTAACATTCCAAGAAATAATTTTAATATTTAACATTGTATATGTATACTCCCCTATTTATTACCTTGCTATGATCTGCCAGTGTCTTGTTCCCAGCTAATGGACTCTGTCTTTTCTTTTCCCCCACCCTCCACACTTCCCTGATCCTATGATCGCCCTCCTAGAACAATAGCGATCCATGAGTAAGCCAGTTCCCAAGTGTCCCCCCGGTCCCCTCTCCAAGCTCATACCAGAAATTACAAATAATTCCATCCTTCCAATGTCTCCCTACCCTGCCCCATAATTTAGCTTCTCCTCACGCACCTTCTCCTAACCCCATTGTTCAAGGGGAGATACATTCCTAGTGGTCTCCCAGATTATAGATATTTTCAGGCTATCCTGCCTAATTATCTTTCAGTGCACATTAATGATTGATGGGGTTTTATTTGGATACGCTATTATAGCACACTTCAAATTCTTTACCCACTATTCCCCATGGACCTTCATTATTTCACAAAATGACCACCTCCCCTGTAGTGTAGTTTCCCTTTTCCCTGTATTGTGAGGGAAGCCCAGCTCTAGCCCTCCAGCCCGATATTAACCCAAAAAATCCTCTCCTCTGATTCCCCTCCCCCCCAAAAGACTGCTCACAATACTAAAGCTAGCCTGTTGAATGGAAGCAGCAACTTACCAGAGGAATGAGCTTACAGAGAAAATAGCTATTGCTGCTTGCCATTCACCCCAGTTGTATAATCATAAAACCCCTAGCTCCTTTCCCCCAGGATAAGCCTTCCGAATTTGTTTCTGAGGTTACCAAGTTAAAGAACGACAAGTTCTCTGTCATCCGATACAGCGCCAAACCTGTTTTTGAAACAAACCTAGGCTGAGTGAAGTGCTCTCCCTGCATCCATTGAAACGGGCCTTAACCCCCACCCCCATCGTAAAATCATTAAATTACTTAACCTAAGGTATGTCTGCCCTCTAGTGGCATCACCCAGTAATTGCCTTGCTACAGCTCAAATTAACCCTGAAAGAGAAGGTCTCCTATCCAAATTCCCAACATTAGCCCTACCCCCATTACCTCCCTATAGGTCTCCATAACTCTTTCTTCCACTCGATACCTTAAGCTGCCCCAAAACAAAAATGTAGGCTACCTGCCTAATATAATCAACAGACTGTTTAATTTTAATAAATCGTAAACAAGTTCAGTCCACGCATAGCATTTCAGCCTTTCTTTTATCACATCCAGATCTGGTTAGACCTCCCCAATGCCACTGCTAAGCCAGTCAAGTCGGTGGCTTGAATAATGATGGTAGCTCGAATCTCAAGCCTTCCAGAGCATCATGCATTGTTAGGTATTTTTTGTCTCCAGCTTGGAGCTTAACTATTAGGATCGTTGGATACTGCGTCTGAAACTTGATCCCAGCTAGGTATAGTTTCTTCTTAATGTCCGAGTACTCTTTCTGGCGATCTCGAATTGATGGGGTTTGATCCTGGAACAGCCACAAAGTCGCCCCATTCCACTGCAGATTTTTTGATTGCTTAGCTTTACTGAGAACAAAGACTTTTTCTTTATAGTTAAGAAACCTCATGATTAATACCCGCAGGTGAGCTCCCGGGGGGGGGGGTTCTCTCTAAGTGCCCGGTGCGCTCTTTCCAGGTTATATGCCTCCCCGTATGGAGTCGGGCCTAGTAGTTTCAATAGCAGATCCTGCAAGAAGGTTACACAGTCCACCCCCTCCGTTTTTTCAGGAAGCCCCGCCATAATTAAATTATTTCTCCTGCTATGTGATTCTTGGTCTTCAATGCGGTCTTCCAGCTTTTTGAAATGCTTTCGTAGCACAACCACTTCTTGCTTTGTTGTTGTAGTTTTCTTTTCCTGCGATGAGACCCTGGCCTCTAAATCTCCCATCCTCCTTGCCAGCGCATTCAGAGTCGGTTTTACCATTGAAAAATCCACCACCAATCCCTGTAGCATTTGTTTAATCTCCAGAATGACATCCGCATTCGCTTTCTCTCCCCCTTCCACTCTCTCTTCGTCGTCTTGATCCTCCAGAACAGGCTAAAGGTGTTTCTGGCATTTTACTGCCGGAACTCACGCTGACAATGGCTCTGGAATTCCACACTCCATCTCGGCCATTCAGTCGGGCCTTTGCAGATCACCACCGAGACCAGATAAAAAATTCAATCTGCACCTTCCTGCTCAATCGAAAGGCAGAAAGGCTTAGTAAACTTTCCTGAACAATTAGATTACCGAATTGAGCCCAAAAACGTATTTAAAAAGTAGATTAAATTGACGAGGGCCCAGGAGCAACAATCAGGATGTCCTCTCTCCTCTAGCTCATCACGTGATCCCAATGCAACCTACTTTCTGAAGTTTGAAATATCATATTAGCTTATTTTTGTATATTTGAAAGCTGCTGAAGGAACAGTATATTAAAAAATCCTTGACATGACAACATACATAGTTTTCCTAATAATGTAGATACCAACTGACCTTGCACTCTTCCTTAGTTGCATAATGTAAGCTGCAGTTCATAAATATTGACTAAAACAAGGTGATTCCACCGAACAGCTTCATTTTTTAGTTTTATTTATTGAAATGTTTCACCAAGAAGGCACGCTGAGCATCAAGTTGCTCGTCTCCTGGTGTGATCTTGGGGGTAGGGAACAAGGGGATAAGAATACAGAGAAATGTTACAAAGTTGGAATACAATTTGCTTACTTGCATACAATGAGAGCAGGAGGGATTACAGGTGGATCACATTGGCTAATAATGCAACAGTTGAGTATAGTAGATATGAAGACACATATAGCAAACAGGCAACAGTAGGTGATAGTTGGTAACACTAGAACACATATAATAACTTGGCAACAGTATGTAGCACTAGATGATAAGATGACTCAATAATAATTAGTAGCAATTCGTGTAACATAGACATTCAAGATTTATAGAGATTGGAGTAAAAAGAGAACGAATGGAAGGAGGGAATGAAAAATTGTGGAGGGCAAAATGGAACAAGGGAAAGGAAATTTATGGAGTGATGCAGGCAGAACACGATATTTGAGGCAAACAGAGATGACAGGGTAGACTAAAGTGCATATAAGAGGGGTATAGGAGTAGGTTATAAGTACTTAATTGAGTGTAGGGGTAGGCCAGTGTTAGGCTATGTTAACCAGGAAGGGGTAGAAGGAGAGGTAGAGTGTGGCAGGGTGATATGAGAGAAAGGTATTATAGGTGGGGGTATCCAAGGGGGAAGGGGAGCTGAAATTCAACAGTGTCCTGTTATCCCTATCTGGACAGGGTGGTGGACAGCCCTACTGGTAGGACACAGGTTATAGGCAATGAGAGTTATTTATATATAGTGATGCGAGGAGGGGTGATTGGGAGGGATGTTGTGGGAGGGGTAGCATGGGTCAACTATGGTGAGGGTAGTACCCCACCAGTGTGCTGGGTGACCCTGCCTGCACAAGGCAGTGATCTAACAGTGACTGAGGGGGTGCAGTAAAAGGAGAAATAGCAGAAAGGGGCTAAAGCTGTTGCCCACCATGTGCTATGGCTCCTGCCTGCACAAGGCAGTGATTGAGCTCACAGGAGAGAGAGAGATTAAGGGTAGAGAAAGAAGGGGGAGAAACACTTTAGGAGGAGGGAGAGTAGGGGACTAGGAGGAGCACGAACAGAGGGAAACAGGAGTGGTAGGGAGTAAGCATATGGTAATATGGGCTTAGGGAAGATGGCAGGGGGATTAGGGAGGGTCATGGCAGGCACAGGAAGGGGCAAGGAAGTGCCTTGAGGGAAGAGTTAATGGAATAGCAAGAGGATGAATGGCAAATTTGAGGGGGAAGTGAATTCCAGATTTTTTGGCGGCAATAAGAATAACCCGATTGGCCAATAAGGGTGGAGCAGCGAGGGACCACCAGGGTTCAAGAGTCGATAGATCTTAGGGAGTGGAAAGTGGGGGGCGGTTGTAAAGGCAGGGGAGAAATAAGAGGGAAGTTCACCCAGCCAGTGCTTGGAAGTGAATTTTGTGCAGTGTAGTCTGGCCAGGGAGGACTTAGGGGCAGCATCGTAGACTACGTCACAGTAGTTGAAGATAGGTAGGATCATCTTCTGGACAATCTCACACCTAGCCATAGATGGGATGCAGGAACGGTTCCTGAATAAGGCATCGAGCTTGGGATGCAATTTTTTCTGAATGGCGTCGATATGACCAGAGAAGTTCAGGTGTTGGTCCAGCCAGACACCTAAATACCTGAAGGAGGATGTGTCCTTGAGTAAAGTCCCATCAGGGGTGTGGAAGGAGGGTAGAGAAGGAAACCTGGTAAGTCTCTGCCCAGTGCCAAAGGTCATGGAAACTGTTTTTTTGGTGTTGAGAGGTAGCTGGTGGTTTGCAAACCGACACTGAACTTTGTTGAAGTCGTGCTGCAAGTTGGATGCAACCTTGGTGGGGCAGGAGCCAGATACATACAAGACTGTAACATCAGCATACATGTGAATGGAGCAGAAGGCAGAGCAGGTGGATGGGAGATTGTTTAGAAAAACAGAGAACAGTATGGAGCCAAACATTGATCACTGGGGGACACCAGTTCATATCAGAAGGAGTGGGAAAATTGCATCAGAGATCTTGACTGGGTTCTGCCAGTGAGGTATGCCTTGAACCAGTCTGTGGCTAAGGGGATAGCCCAGCTGTTGACAGGGTGTCAAGGATAAGGGAGTAGGAGACTGTGTTGAAGGCTTTGGCCAGATCAACAAAAATGGCTGAAGTGATTTGGCCATTGTCCATTCCCCTGAGGACAGAATCAGTGAGCGGAAGAAGGGAGGTGGTAGTGGAGTGATTTTTCCTGAAGCCAGATTGATAAGGGGTGAAGAAGGTGGAGTCATTGAGGTAAGCGGTGAGCTGGGAGAGGGCTACATGTTCCTGAAGTTTGGCAAGGGTAGAGAGACGAGAGATAGGGTTATAGTAGCTAGGGGAGGTGGGGTCTCCGACTTTGGAAAGGGGAAGGACCACTGTGTGTTTCCATGGGGAAGATACTGAGGTGGTTGAGAAAGACAGATTTAGGATAATAGAGAGTGGGTAGGCAATGGCTGGGGCTGAGAGGGATAGTAGTTTAGGGTCAAGGCCATCCAAGGAGGAGCCTTTTAAAGGGCCGATTGCTAGCAGGCCATTTAGGGTGTCATTTGGGGAGACCATAGAAAAAGGAGAAGGGGGAATCGGAGGGAGGGATCATTCATAGGCAATGATAAGGGGGAGTGGGAGGGACGTAGTTTGAGAGGGACTGGAGTAACCTATCAGCACAAGTGGTGTAACAGGAGTTGAATTCAATAGCTACTGCAACCAGATCGGCAATGAAGATGGGGCTTATCTTAAGCATATGGGCGGATGGACAGGATGGGGGTAAAGAGGGCATGGACCACTCTCCAGAACTTGGAGGGGGACCTGATGTTTGTCACAAAGGTAGATTTAAAGTACTCTGTTTTAGCTAGCCTGGTAGCCCAAAGTTTTCAGTAAATAAGAAGGTCATTTGGAAGCTGGGATACTTTATGATGTTTCCAGGCCCAATCTCTGGCTCTGTGACAGGCTAGTAATTCAGGGGTAATCCATGGGAGGTGATGACCTATAACCCTTGTTTGTTTTAGGGGTGCAAAGGCATTCCAATTTGTTAGGAAAATGTCTTTAAAATAGATTATGGCTTTACCAACCAAGGAGGTGCTTACTAGAGGGGACCAGTCTGAGCCGGCAAGGCTATGCAGGAGAGGTTCCAATTCTAGGGATTTATAAGTCTGTATTTGTAGGGTTTTATGTGGGGATTTAGGGCTGTGAACTTTTCTGACCAGGAAAACTGAATTGTGGTCACTGAGAATATCCGGAAGGATGCCAGAGGTGGTGGGAAGTTAGGGCCCAATCAAGTAGGGAGTGATTTTGGGTCTTGTGATTAGGACAGGTGGGTTCTGTAATTAATTGTGCGAGGTTGAGGGCACTGATAGCATTTTGTGTGATAGATGTTGTTGGGGACAACCAATTTAAATTGAGGTCACTAAAGATGTAAAGCTCGCCACATTGAGAGAGGGAAGTAATGGAAGTTAGGAGGCAAGGGAGACAGTGGGCTGGACATTTGGATGGCAATAGATACCGGCTACAAAAATAGGGAGTAAGAAAGGGAGGGATACATTGATGGCTAAGACATCATGGGTTGTTGGGTTGGAGGAGGAGGAGAAGAAGACTGGGAAGTACTGGAGGGAGGTGTGGATATACGTGGACACTCCACCACCCCTGCTTGCTCTGTCTAGCCTTAGGATGGAGTAACCAGGGATGGAGATCAAGTGGTCAGGAATCATGCTCTTTAGCCATGTTTCTCATATAATTAGAATGTTTGGTATAGGGGCAGCAACCATGGCTTGCAGGAGGTCTATTTTTTGAAGTAGGCTACGAATGTTTAAGTGTAATATCTTGAAACCCTTTATGAGCGCTGTTGGGGTAGAGGTATGGGCAGCAGCAGTGGGGGAGATGGCAGGGGTGAAGAAAGTAGCAGGACTGGGGTTGGGGTGGATGTTCCTGAAGAGAGTAATAGTAGAGCTAGGATGAGGAAGTGTAGCTCCGTGGATTTGGAGTGATGGGACTTGGAGGCCGAGTGAGTAAAGTAGAAGGGAGTGGTACACTGAGGAAGCAGGAGGTGGAGAACAGCAAAGAAATTTGGTAAAGTTACTAGGGATGCATGTGGAATGATGAGGGAATGAGACCAGAATACGTTGGGGGATAGTGTATTAAATATAATTATAATGTATACTATTTCCATTTTACTCAAAGGCTATCTAAATTTATGATGTAGTTGCAAATGAATATTTATGTTTTATTTCCTAATACAGTAATTTTCTTATACGCTACTTAATCTGTAAACTAAATCCTAGTTTGAGTTATATCATTTGCTGATTTGCAGTGCAAGTGAAAGAGGGAGATAGTGATGTCATTGCATATTTTTTTAAATTTCACAATTTCTTAAACTTTGAAATGCCATAGTAGTTTGTTTGTACACTCCAAAGCTGAAACACAATTCAATCCATGCATTGAGAGTATCAGTCCACATAACTTGTTTTTCTTTCCCATTTCTCTTTCATTTGTAAATGCACCATAAGTTAAGTTAGCTTTTGAATGAATCTGAAACAATGTACACAGATTTAATCCATACTGTTCCAAATGAAGCTGTTCAGTGTGCATCAGTTTGTCTGATGCTATAATTAGCTATAGTCAAGAACTGCAGCTTACACCATGCAATTAAGAAAGGCTCTTATGTTAAGCAGACCTCCAATGTGATTTTTACTGAAATGAGTCCTGGGATACGTTTGCTTTAGGTTGTGGTTGATAATGTGGTGCTCAACATATGGTCTCAGCAAGAGGGGCACAGAGGGTCATAAAATGTATTGCAAAACAGCTGGGACTGTATTTTGTTCTTTATTTTTATTATTTATAATTGTATTCCATGTATTTAAGCAGGGCTCTCATAAGAGCCATAATTTGTTCTGCCCTGGAAGAGCCTGCACATTGAATATGTAGATGTCTGGTGTGGAACTGTGGGACAGAATTTATTGATTGACTGACTGATTTTCCCATGGAGGGAATTAAGTTAAATGTTCCTGCCCAAAGCAGGTCACAGCCCTGAGGGGCACAAGGTCTCAGCATGGGGGGGGGGCAGAGTGGGTCTTACCAAGAGACAAGGAGCATGGCCTGTTTTATTTTTCATTATTTGTATTTAATGTACTGAAGTATGGCTCTCATAATAAATTCTGCCCTGGAAGAGCCTGCATGTTAAATATGTCCACGGCGGAATTGTCAGGACGGGAGACTATATTTTTTCCTGCTAACAGCTGGACTGAGCCCCTGAGAGTCACGGAGTGGCATTAGTTAAATTAAATGTTCCCACCTAGAGCAGGTCTCAGCCCTGGAGGGTATTCATAATTTTAAAATCCCTGCTCCAAGTGGGTCTCCGCAAGGGAGGGGGGAAGGTTGGTCTTAGATTGCACTGTAAAATAGCAGAGACTGTATTTTATTCATAAAGCGCAGCTGACACCTTGAGGAGAACATTAACAAAACATAATATTTGGACACTGTTCAGCTTATACGGTATTTGAATTTTTATATTTTCACATCCCTGTTATCTATTACTGAGGTTGTTTACATGAAAACATGATTTTTGCTCCTGAAGAATTTATCTATTCCTATTGTCATCTCCCTATCTCAGGTCATAATGCACTGCTTGTGACATCACAGTTACTCCCATGGCAACAAATTGTGATGTCACAAGAGAGGATTATGATTTGAAGTAGGGAGCAAGCTATACAGGTAGATGAACATTAAATAACTCTACGGAATAATTTCCTCAGTAATAAACAATGGAGAGAGGAATATAGAATGTAGATGGAATGCAAGCAGAATTTTATCTAATTATGTTAGGTTTTCTTTGAGGTGTCAGTAGCTCTTTAATATTTATATTCCACGTATTTACGCACAGCTGTATCAAAATTTATTCTGATGTGGAAAAGTCTGCAAATTAAATATGCCTGGAGCAGACTAGCAGAATGGGACATTATTATTCTTTTTGCCAACAGTGGGACCGAGCCCTGGAGAGGCACAAAGGGGCTTCAGGTTAATTAAACTTTCCTGCTGAGAGTGGGTCTCAACCCTGCAGGGTGTTCTTAATTTTTAAAATCCCTGCTCAGAATGGGGCTCAGCACCCATGAAAGTGCAGCTCTGCCCAAGCTCTGTGAGGGCGCAAGTTAGTAAGCTGTCTTCTGCGGTGAGTTTCCTTGGGGAAGGTACTGAGGTGGTTGAGAAAGACAGGTTCTCTGCTTGGAACAGAAATCCATGAGTGGAGTTAAATTCTGCGTTTACAGAACCGTGGAAAACTTGGGGTGCATAGGATATTGGTGTATTGCTAGGAGCTGCACTGACAGGGTGACTGGACTTCATCAAATCTTGCAACTTTTTAGCACACAGAAATGTAAGAAGCAGTTTGGCCCTCAAAATAAGTATGTGTACGAGGGAGGAGACAGCATGTAGTGCATATTGTCTAATACTGCAAAACGGGTAAAAAGACTGATTGTAATTTGAAGAAGACCAATGTCCATCAAGAATCACAGATTTAATTTTTGCTATATGTTAGCGTAAATGTTTGCCAGCAGCCTTTCTAAGTTGGGTGGAGAAGTAAAATAAAATTCAGATAATGTATAATAAATTAATTCTCAATTAAATATGAGTGGAATGTGAAAGCAGGTTCTTTACACAGAACATACCTGTCATGGGTTGATGCAAGACATTTCAGCTGAAATACATTTAGCTGAAAAGGTGGATTTAAACAATGCATGGTATAGGAGTTTCACTACAAGCTGTGCAATATGCATGAAACAAAAAAAAGTGGCAAGAGCAAAATTCATTAAACCGTAAGAACCCTACGGACCCCCTCCAACACAGATCAACATTTACACAGATCTGTAATATTGTCAGATGAAATATGATAGACACCCATTACACTACCAGAGATAGAAAGAGTGAGAGAGAATGAGAGTGAGAGAATAGAGAGAGACAGACACAGAATGACAAACAGATTTTTTTCTGGCGGCATTACAAATTTTACATGGGATTCTGGAAAGGAGTCAAACAGAGTGTTCCTTCTGCAAACATTTTAGTAATATAAGACACTGTTTTGGTTTAATGATCGTCCTGGTGCTATATAGCTTCACTTTTTCTGATGCAGAAATATGTAAGAAGTTTATGCTTGCATTTGTAAATATGAATGTCAAATGAAATATCCTTGTCTCTTTCAATGATCTACTGGAAAATGCTGTTTTATTCTTTGCACATGACAAAAGTGTGATACTGTTCTTTTATTTACTGAGGAGACTTGTTACAGGACTTGGATTTATTTATGGTGTTAAAGTTTGTCACTGATTGATATCTAGTCTACCTATTTGTGTAGCAAGGGCATCAGCTCTATACTGAAAGAGCCCTATCTGATGTAATACAGAGAAATTAACTAATCAGGACCAGCACTAATAGACTCAACTGGCTCAATATCAGTCAACATTTTTTTTTTATGAGCCATTTTGTTTCTTTTTCCTAATTACACACCACTGAGGAGCATAAGTGAAGTTTATAAGAAAGCACACTGCTCCCTTTCAGTTTCACTCGTGCTCTTCTCTACCAGCTAAGGGCTGATACCGAGTTAAAGCAGCAGTGTAATGAAAAAGGTTTTTCCAAAGAAGTTAGTTTCGGCTACAATTAAGAACATGTTTAGCCTGCATGTCAAATGTACATGTCTAGGTACCACCTTTGCTGTGCAACCTGAGCCTTTTTTCTTTTTTTTATCCTCACCTTGCCAGGTCTACAATTCTATATCTATGCAAAATGTGGCATCCATCTTTTTTTCTTGATAAAAAATCAATTAGAACATTTATAAAATACAGTGGATTCCACTTGTATGCACACCTTCGGAACCATTCGTGTTTGTGCATACAAACGAAATGTCCAAAATCACAGGAAACGCTAGTCCGGTAATCAGTAAATTTTAAATACGAGATCAAGTCTGCTTACTAGCATTAGCGGTGATCACCTCCAAATGAGCTGATGTTGGAGGTGTTATTTCCTGATACTTTTCATTGTCATTCACCTCTGTTTGGGTACCGAGGACCGAGCTGCAGACGTCCTCATCAGTGACAGCTCCCAATTTTGGCTCCTCAGCATCAGTCTGGGCATAGGTAGAGAACTGTTCTGTGTCTGTGAATGCAGCGGGTATTACAGGAGCCATGTCTTCTATGTCTGCATTGGGGGAGGAAGACCGATTAGCAGATTGGAAATCCTTAATGCCAATAAGGAGAAGGCTGTTTGTTACCCCAGCAACTGCTAATTGGTCCTATTAACAGTGTGTTCCACTCTTGATCTCACCGATTAGCACCAATTATCACCCTGTCTCCCTAGAAAACAAAGCAAACTGACTGAAAATATGTGCATACTTCTGAAAAAACTAGTGCAGACAAACGGAAGGTTTATAATGGGAGGTATAGGATGAAAATCGGGACATTGCGATTTTGTGCATACAACCGAAATATGCACATATCCGAATTGCATACAAGTGGAATGTACTGTACTCAAATTTAGGTGGAATTAAAATATTGTACTACCAAATAAAATGAAGATGCCCAGAATATTTTATAGTGAAAAAAGGTAGAGTCAAATTTGTTGCCTAATTTCATTGCACTGTTGCTTTAAGAAGCTGAAGTATCAAATACATTTCCTCTTATTATTTTAAAATGTCACATAATAGATTTCAAGCCATCAACACACCCCGATCATTGACAGTCCTACACAAATCATAATGAGGTCCTGAACTGTGGCTAAAACATTCAGAACACTAAACTGACAGCCTGTTCACTTTCTAGTGTGAAAGCAAATAGGATTTTATTTTTTTAAAAAGCTGCAATTTAGTAAAATCTATACAACTATGAAAAAATAAAACTCTGCAGTATGTAGATTTACATTATACTTACAAACAATGGGCTGTTTTACTGAATGACCATGAAAAAAAAAAAGATGGAACACTTTGAATATTGACACCAGGGAGCTATGTCGGTTCAAACTGTCATGGACCTTTACTGTTCGCAGTTTTTTGAGTTTGAACAGTAAAGTTCAAACTGTAAAGAACTGCAAATGGTTATTTTCTGATTGAAGGATCCTTACCTAAGTGAGTGATGGGCAAAACGATTCTCGATCCAAAGACATACTTGCCCTGAAAATTTGTAAATTATAATATAAAAATGGAACAAAGTATGTGACTGAGACCTAAAGATAGATCTAGTTCATTCCTTATCAAGTAGTATTTCCTTAGAAATCCATTTTTAAAACAAAAAAAAAATCAAGATGGCTGACAGCACAAAAAAACAGGTTACTCACCTGTAACAGTAGTTCTAGGAGTGGTTTATATTGTTCATCCACGCTCTTTGGCATGTCCCCTTTGCAGAACCTGCAATCCCCTTGAGTCCCTATTTGGACTGCCTGATCCAAATATTCCAAAGCAGCAGCTTTTCCTAGAACTAGAGGACATGAAGGAGCAAGAACCCACTATTTCCCAGAGACAAATAGATCTGACTTATTGACTTTTCTCTAAATTAAATAATGACAATTGAAAAATGCTTTACTTCTGCTTTTTCTGAATTGAATTAAATACATCATAAATGCCAAGCATAATTATGTTTAATCAATAAATTGAGTGTGTTCTACTGTAAAATAGTTTAAATATATATTTAAATCAAAAATGATTATAGCTTCTTTGAAATATTTGGCTGTAAACCAGTTTCCTCTATATCACATAAGTTACATCATTAGCATTTGTAAGTTGCAAACATTGTTATTATTATTGAGTGTGCCTTATAAACAGTTTTAAGATACATTTAAAATAAGAATGATTATAGCTTTTTTGTGATAGTAACAGTTTATAGTTTCAAAAGAAAAAATATATCTGCATGTCTTGTTTGAAATTGACTATAAAATGAGGAGATTTTATTTGAGGAAGTGCTAGCGCTTCTAGAAAGTACAGCTAGCGAAACCACAGTTTCCTCAGCAGCAAAAAACAGAGCTTACAAAACAATGTTCTAGTAAAGCAAGAATCTGAGATGACATTCCACTTTTAAAATAAGATATTTTTGTTGCTGCCTTGCATGATTAGCACACTTCTAAAAGAGATGTGTCATGGTCACGGGGCATACTTCTACGAGAAGTGTGTCAAGGGACATACTTCTACCAGAAATGTAACATGTGGTACATCAAAAAAACATATAAATTTAGTCTCATTTAAGCTAAAGTAGGGCAGAAGAGAGGAAGGAGCTGTGACAGCATGTTCTTCTGCCTAGGACTTGATTTGAGACATCAATGTATGGCACTGTGTGTTTATAATTGCTATTATCTCTGATTATGAGCAGAGAGGGATGATGCTTGCATTTTATTTTATTTTTTTACTTTTTTTTTATGATTGTTTCTAAAAGTAGGAGAAAATTCCTCTCCAATTAAAGATAGTTTGCTTGCACTGCTGAGCCAAATGATGCTAATTGCAGTGTCAGTGGCTCAGCAGGTAGCACACTCGCCTCTGAGGCCGGGAGATCAGAGGGCTAGGGGGTTCAGTTCCCACATCTGGCACTTGGGTTAATATCCCAGTACTGACACTGTAGTGCAGCATGAGATGGGTGCTGCACTTCTGAGGTGCAGTCTTTCAGATGAGACGTTAAACCGAGGTCCCATCTGCCTGGATTGGTGGTAGCTCAGGTGGATGTTAAAGATCCCATGGCACTTATCGAAAAGAGTAGGGAATTTCCCCGGTGTCCTAGACAAATTCCCTCATTCACTAAAAAATACCACCAACAGCAATCTGGTTCAAGGTCAGTTGGCAATCATCTGTATCCCCCTCCCCCGGGTCGTGCCTGAAAATAGGCAGGATTTGTCTAGTGCACTTACCCGGTCAACAAAAACTAAAAAAAAAATTCTGTATACCACTTTTAAGTAAAGAATTAAGACAATATGACATTTCCTGGTATTTCTTTTTGGTTAAATATTTTTACTTATAAAGTTGTTGACTTACAATACAGAGGTAAAGCTTACTTGTGACTATTGGTATATATAAGTTGTACCAGAATATTAAAAGAAAAACAACTATAAAGGTTTAGGATAAGGTAATTTTAATCAAATAAACTAGACTATGAATGAGGTAGTGTGGTTTTAACTGAACATGCAGCCAAGTGCATGCTGTCATGCATACCCAGTTAGACTTCCCCATTCAGGCAAAATTTCTGTATGGGGTGGTTTCTCCCAAAGGTCCTGGGAGGTCAAAAGGTCATCCCATGTACATGAAGCAAACCTCAGAAGGCAAGCTGGGGGTCAGGTTTGACCCCAATCAGCTCACCTTCCACTTTAAATCTTGCCGGAAGTCTTCAAGCTGGTTCCTCCCACCCACCAGGGTGGTATAACCCTCGGCTCCACCCCATGATGCCAGATCTTAGCTCGCTGGAAGCAGCCGGGGAGGTCAGGTGGGTCCGCGTGGATGAACAACATATACCACTTCTAGAAAGTACAGTTACTTATGATCTTACTGTAACAGTAGATCTTGAAGAAATGTCTCTGGCAGCAAATCATTACTTCTGGGAGTGTTCAGCAGAGGACGCTATCACACGGCAGCTTCTAGTAGCAGTTTTTAGCAGGAACCCTGGAATCCTTATTCCATCACCAGATTCAGCTTGCAAAAAGAGCAATCTGAGGTGAAACCAAGGATCCAAGGAGCCCACTCCTACTTCTGTGGTGCATACAGAATTTGCCTCAGAGAAGGAGGGGGTAGGAGGGAAGGATTATATTTACTGCAAGAGACATTCCTTCAAGATCTACTGTTACAGTAAGATCTTACGTAACTGTACTATCTTCTATGGAATGGTCTTTTGCAGTAAGTCATTACTTCTGGGAGATTCCCAAGCAGTTTGCCTAGAAGGGTGGATGATTATGATAAGAGACCTTGTAGGACTGCATGGCCAAAGGCTGTCCTACGTCTCAAAGCCACATCCAAATTGTAGTGGTGAGTGAAAGTGTGGAACATGGACCACGTAGCTGCATTGCATATGTCTGCAAAGGAAGCACCCTTGAAACAGGCTGCAGTAGTGGCCATGGTTCTTGTGGAATGGGCTTGGACTAGACCAGGAACAGCCTTGTTGTATTTTCCGTAGCAAAATGAAATGCAGTTTGCTAACCATGAGGACAGAGTCCTTTAAGCAACAGGAAGTCCCTCTCTGCCAGAGGTGAAGGTGAAAAATAATTGAGACATCTTTCTAATGTCCTTAGTACGATTAGTGCAGTATCGTAAGATGCAGAGAAAATCCATTAGATGTAATAGATGCTCACCTTGATTGGAATGTTCCAGAAAAAATACCAGGAGTTCCATGAATTGATTTAAGGTCTTTTCAGACACTACTTTCAGTAGAAAGGAAGGGTTAGTATGGAGTACCACTCAGTCTTTGTGAAAATCAAGTAAGGTTTTCTACACAGGGGGCATGGAGCTCAGAAATACACTAAGCAGAAGCAATAGCTACCAGGAATAATGTTTTCCAAGAAAGAAAACGAAGTTCACAGGAGGCTGCAGGCTCAAATGGTTCGAGAGTCAGCTTTTCTATAATGAAATTGAGATCCCACAGAGGTTTGTGTCTTCGGATAGGAGGCTTCAAATGAAGCATTCCTTTCAAGAACATTTTGGATAAGTGATGCTGGTAGAGCAATCTACCATCCAGAGGTTCATGAAAAGCCGAAATGGCTGCTAAATGAACCTTGACAGAGGAATAGCTGAGTCCAGACTCGGATAAGGAAGCAAGGCAATCCAACACTGTCATATGTGGACAAAAGTAAGGGTCCACATTCTGAGAGGACGACCATATGGAAAACCTTTTCCATTTGGAGTTATATGTTTCTCTAGTTGCCAGCTTTTTAGAAGCCAACAGAATATTGGCAACAGAAGAGGACACCTGTAATTTGTTTATGAATGTGTCCTCAGAAGCTAGGCATGAAGACGTAATGTCTTGAGGCTGGGATGTAAGAGGGATCCCTGATTCTGTGTCAGGAGGTCCAGTTTGAATGGCAATGGAATGGGATCCTTCACCGATAATTGGTGGAGTAGAGGAAACCACTGTTGTCAAGGCCACAGAGGTGCTATTAGTATCATGATGGCTGGCTCCAGGTGAAGTTTCAACAGAGTTTTTAGAAGGAGCGGGATAGGAGGGGAAGCATGTAAGTAAAGTCCTTTCCAAGGTTGGGACTTGGCATTGATAGATTTTCCCCTGTTGTTTGAGATAATGGAGAAGTAACTGGGGATCCTGTGACTGACTGGGGAGGCAAATAGGTCCAGCTGTGGTGTCTCCTAGAGTGCCAAGATGTCGCATAGGACATTCTCGTGAAGTGTCCATTCATGAGTGGATGATAGATGACTCAGTCTGTCTGCTGATTGCATCGTCCTTGAAGATGGACCGCTGTCAGTGTCAGTCCTTGTTTGATTGCTGTCTGCCAGACTGCAATGGATTCTCTGCACAGGGAGCACGAGTGCATGCCCCCTTGCTTGTTTAGGTATGAAACCACTGCAGTGTTGTCTGATTGAATCAATAACAATCCTGGCTTGCGGTGGGGAAGGAATGCCTGAAGGGCAAGACGGACCGCTCTCATTTCTAGGAGATTGATATGAGATATCTTAGTCCATTGACCTTGGATCTGATATGGACCCAGGTGGGCACCCCAGCCCTCCAGGGATGCATCCGTGGTTAATGTCTGCATGGGAAGTGGGAAGTGGAGTGGCATTCCTTGACATAGATTTATTTTGACTATCCACCAGGTAAGGGCACACACTAGGGAGGAGGTGAACCGAATCTGGTCATCAAACTGTCCTGTTTTCTGAGACCATTGGTTCTGTAAAGTCCATTGGACAGGTCTCATATGGAGATGGGCAAATGCCACCATGGAAATAGTAGCTGACATATAACCCAGTATTTTCAGTATTTGTCTGGCTGGTTCTCTTGGCTGGGACTGGATGTATAAGGCTAGGGACATCAGGATGTCTTGGCGGGTGGGCAGAAGGAAGACCCTTGCCTGTATCATGTCCAGAACAGTGCCAATATACTGTATTGTTTAGGTTGGATGTGGATTGGACTTTGGCCAACTGACTGTGATCCCTAGATCATGAAACAGAACAAGGGTGGTGGCCAGAGAGGATAGCAGAGCTTCCTTGGAGTATGCTTTTATGAATCAATCATCTAAGTATGGGAAGATATAGCGCCTTCTTTCCCTTAAGGCTGCTGCTACCAGTGCTAGGCATTTGGTAATGACTCTCGGGGCTGAAGAGAGGCCAAATAGGAGAGCCTGAAACTGGTAGTTTTGGTCCAGCAGGTAGAAGCGCAGGAATTTGTGGTGGGCAGGGTGAATGGGGACATGAAGATAACCATCCTTCATATTGAGGGCACACTTCCAATCTCCTTGTTGTAGGAGCGGTATTACAAGTGGCAGAGTGACCATGTGGAAATGCTTGTACTGAATATATAGGTTCGGACATCTCAGATTGAGAATGGGTCTGAGATCTCCAGTTCTTTTGGGTACCAGAAAGAAATGGGAATAAAATCCCTTTTGTTGTTCCACAGCTGGTACTGGCAAAATGGCTTGCTTGGCCAGGAGTGCTAACAGTTACTCTTAGAGGATAGGAATATGCTGTGGAGGGTAATGGATTGCCCAAGGAGGGGAGGGGGGGAAATGAATTCCAGGGTGTGACCCATTTGAATTACTTGAAGTACCCATTTGTCTGACGTGATCATCTGCCAAGCCTCTAGATGGTGAGCAAAAGACACCCGACTGCCTCCGAGTCCTGGGCAAAGAGGTGGGGGGGGAGGCAAGAGAGGTCACTGAGCAACAAGCTGCCCAGCCGCTGCGGGGGGGCGGGCATGGGATCCACAGGTGGCAGAGGGAGCACTTCTTGTAGGTTGGTTTTGTCCTCTGAAGCCACCTCTGTTAGTTTTTATATTTTCCACCTCTTTTAGAGTAGGAGGAAAAGCAAGTACGGTTGGTTGATTGGGGATTATGATATAACCCTTGAACTGTACAGAGAGTTCTTCCAGATGCTTGTAAGTCATCTATGAGAGTTTGAGTACCTGGCCTGCATAGTTTGAACCCATTAAAGGGTGTGTTAAGTGTGATGCTTGGCCAGCAGGTTATGATTGCTGCATGATATTTGCAATATAAAAATATAGTATGTGAGTTTGTGCTTCCATGGGTGCCCCCCCCCCAGTTTCAATGAAGCTACATGATATATTAAACTGACCAGGAGATCTCTGTAACGTAATTAACTTCTTTGAGGAATTGCATTTTATGGCCTTTTTTATGACCTGTTGCTGCTTTGAAGTTGGGAAGCTAAATATACATTTTATTACAGGACAGGACATAATTTAGCTGATTCATGTTGGTTATCTCACACCTAGGTGAGGGATTGCAGGGTTGTAAATCTTCAAAGGAACTGGCTGATCAAAGACTCATAATTTGGGAAATGAGTTTTTGTTGATGTCACATTATTTAATATATCTCCTGACAGGAAATCATGGTTTGTATTTTTTAATTCTAAAAAGGAGGAGCTAGATAACACACCAAGGGGGTTGGGAGATGGAGTTGAAATGTATCTTTGTAATTGGGGAATATGAACTATCATTTTGGGACTCAAAAAAGACAGATCTCTGATCTAACTTTGAAGGCACTTATGGAGGCAATACATTAGATAGAAAAGGTCTAATTGTGTTGTGGTAGGAGTTTGTTTTGCACTTTGCCCTTGTTCTTTTATGTAATTGTGAGCTCTTTGATACATTGTTCTGTGTTTACAGTTGTCATAGTTTTATCATCTTTTAGTAAATAATCGTTTATTTAAAAGACTGCCTGGTTGTCTGCCAGTTCTTTTTTTTGCATGTGACATATAGAAGATTAAGTCTGACAAAAATGGTTCAACAGCTTGATGGTGTTACTAAACTGGCAAAAGGTAAGAATATACCTAAGGTCTTTCATAGAGTATTAAGGGTTCATTTTGGAAGCCTGGCATGGTGCCCCTGGTGAAAGATTGTACCGCAATTCCTGAAGAGGGTACATATCTGAGCCTGTACATTTGGGTGCGCTAGCATAAGATTCAAAGTTTGAATAACCCCAGAACTGGAGTCTAAAGGTGATTTGGACCCAAAAGCAGACAGGAGGGCTACCCTGTCTGTTACCTGTTCACATTACTGCACTCGGAGGTTGGCACTGTGGGAGCAAAGGGCCTGACCTGCTGAGTGAGTTTGTGACAGATTTGGTTGACAGCAGTGTGATAAAATTTGGTAACACAAGCTTTAACTGTTCAGTGTGTCAGCTTAATACTGTACAGCTCACTTGCAAAATAAGGCCGTGATTTATTGTTAAAACGGAAACAGAACTATGTCATTTTGCTTACAGTCAAGTTCCTACCTGTTTTATTTTTTTTTTCAAAGTACAAGTTAGAGTAGCCATAGTTAGGGAAGAAGATGGCTTCCAACTACAGTGGGCACATTGCAGACTTCTTGAGGCAGTTGTGCCAGGACAGAGGAGTCCTGCACGAGGGGAGAGCCACCAAGCAGAACCTTGTGGATGCCCTGATGGCAGCAGATGCGCAGAGCATCAAGTCACAGACTGTGACTGTAAAGTACCAAACCTTGGGTGTTGAGGTGCCTGCGGCTAGTGCAGTGTCCAGATCCAGTGAGGAGGGCAGCAGGGCCAGTGCAAGCAAAGGGCCACAGCAGCAGGGGAAGGTAACCAGCATTCTGGAGCCAGAAGTAATCAGGCTGCAGACTGAGTTGCGCAGAATGGAGCTGGAGTTCCAGAGAGATGCACGGCGAGAACAGCGAGCAGCTGAACATGAACAGTGAGAGGCGGACCATGAGCGCCAGAGTCGACATGAACTGGAGACATTATGACTCCAACCACCAGCACCAGAGCAGGTAAGTGGCTTGGGTTTAACTGGAACTACAGGACTGGGTTTCAAATTAAATTCCAAATTGATAGCTGAATTTAAAGAGGGAGAGGATATGGATGCCTTTTTAAATTCCTTTGAAAAAGTTTGTATTCAGGTAAAGATTCCTAGAGGGTCCTGGAGTTTCCAGCTATCCCCGCTACTTACCGGGAAAGCTCGGGATGCATTGGGTCAAATGGACAATGAGGACAGTAATGATTAAGCAAACTTAAAGCTGCACTTTTAAAAAGTTTGGTTTAACTGCAGAAGCATATAGAGCTAAATTTCGTAAGCTCCAGAGAAGCCCTGACATGAGCTACGAGGAGCTAGCCAAGAAACAATGTCATTGTTTAAAATGTTGGTGGGATGGAATCGAAGCAAACTCTGTAGATGAAATTAAAAATGCTATATTGTTAGAACAGTTTTTTTTGGGATGCCCAGCAGAGCTGAAAACCTGATTGGAGGACTGAGATCCCCAAACAGTGCAAGAGGTGGCTGAACTTTCAGACTGCTATGCCAAGAGCAGACCTGCTCTGAGAGGGAAAGGGGTGGATGTGGCAGTGCAGAAAGGGAAAAGCGTGCATTCAGGGAAGCTAAAACCCTTACTGCCTCCACTGAAACCAGTTAGCCCCAGGTTTCAAAGAAAAGATTTATCTGAGAAAAGAAATGAATTTTGGGTTTGTAAAGAAACTGGGCATATTGCCAGACAGTGTCCCAAAAGGATGAGCAATATGCAGAATGGGGCTAAGAAAGAAGTGGGTTGTTGGTGTGTCCTTGGAAGCATGCTTGTGAACATGAGGGAACACAAGCACCCAGTCAAAGTGAATGGTGTATAGATACAAGGGTTAAGGGACACAGGGGCATCCCTGATGCTGGTAAAAGGGGATCTGGTAGAGCCTGGTCAGCTTATACCCAATGAATTTGTAACTGTACAAGGGTTCACTAGTGAGTAGACCACATTGCCACTTGCTAGTGTTCTCCTAGACTGGGGTGAAACTGGGGGAACTGTGCAACAGGTGGCTGTAGCCAAAATGTTAGCAGTTGACATCATCCTTGGCAATAATCTCAAACAGGCCATGGTGTGTGCAGTTACCCATAGCCAAGCAGGACTGGAAACTATAGTTCCCCGGACCCCAAAGAAGCCATTGTAGAAACAACTGGGAGGCTGGTTCCCCAGCCTGTGTCTTCTGATGTGGAGACTAATGAAAAGGGGGTTGAAATTTCCCCAGTAGCAGTTAACCACACAGCTAAGGAGGGTTACTCCGAAGAAGGAGGGGTGACCCATTGTCAGGGGGTTAGGGATGGCAGTGATCCTGAGTGCTCTGATGCTAGTGCTAGGGACCCTAGTTTAGAGACTGAAGGGGACCTGTCCCATGCATTGGGAATGTGTAAGGAGTTTGCAGCTGCTCAGAAAAGTGACCCTAGTCTAGAGAAACTGAGTGTTTGGGCAGACTCTGATGGAGCACAGGGAGGTGACGGTAAACATAAAGTTTATTGGAAAAATGGACTGATGTATACTCAGGCTCTAAAGACAGAAGGAGATGTGATAGGCAGGCAGCTGGTCATTCCCCAGGGGTACCTTGAGCTGTTACTCAAGATTGCACATGATATTCCCTTGTCTGGCCATCTGGGAATCACATGCAATATGCAATGGTTGGCCCAGAATTTCTATTGGCACAACTTCACCCAGCAGGTGAAGGAGTATTGCAGGTCTTGTCACCGGTGTCAAGAAATAGGGAAGGCGGGTAAGAAAACCCAAGCTGCCCTAATTCTATTGCCCATAGTAGAGGAGCCATTCCAGAGGGTGGAAATGGATACAGTGGGGCCTTTAGATAGCCCCAGCTCCTCCGGGAAGTAGTTCATCCTGACTGTGGCGGATTATGCCACCCATTATCCAGAGGCAGTTGCCCTATCCTCACTGAGGATTGACAAAGTGGCAGATGTCTTACTTGGGATTTTCTCCCGTGTTGGGTTTCCACAGGAGGTTATCACTGATGGAGGGGGTTCCTTAATGTTGGACCTGATGAAATGTTTGTGGGAGAAGTGTGGGGTGGTGCAGAGGTGCCCGACACCTTAGCACCCACAAGCCAATGGGCTTGTGGAAAGATTTAAGGGTACCCTGAAGTCAATGCTCCAAGCATTTGCTGAACAGCATGGGAGGGACTGGGAGAAATACCTTCCCCACCTATTGTTTGCATGCAGGGAGGTGCCCCAAGAGTTGAAAGAGTTTTCCCCTTCGAGCTCTTATATGGATGCTGGGTATATGGGCCCCTAGACTTGATCCAGGTGGACAGGGAAGGTAAGTATGCCACCCAAGGCACTCCCATAGTGGATTACATCCGCAGGTTTAGGGAAAGGCTGAAGGAGCTTATGGGGACAGCCCAGAGTAACCTGGCAGCTGCCCAACAGAAACAAAAAGTGTGGTACGACCGCAGAGCCAGAGCTCGCTTATACATGGTGGGTCAGGAAGTCATGGTCTTTATTCCGGTTCAGAAAGAAGCTGCAGGCTGAGTGTGCAGGACTGTACAAAGTAGTTAGAAAGGTAAATGATGTGAACTGTATCATAGAATTACCTGACAGAAGGCATACAAAAAGAATGTACCATGTCAACATGATGAAGCCATATGCTAATAGGGCTGACATGGTGTTTGCAGTATATAGTCCTGGGGAAGGGATGGATGAAGAAGACCCCCTTCTGGACTTGCTGGAAGAAAGCAAGTGGGAGTCCTCTGTGGAGGCAGTTAAACTGTCACCCCAGCTGGCCCCTGACAAGATCCAGGGAAGTAAGAGAGGTTTTAGCATACTTTGCCCTACTGCTTTGTGCCAAGCCTGGACTCACCCCCTTAGCAATGCACAATGTAGAGACAGGGACACAGACGCCCAAACAGCAGACAGCATATTGGGAGTCAGAGGCTGCCCAAAAGGACATTAAGAGGGAGGTGTAGGAAATGCTGAATTTAGGGGTAATCCAGAGATCACACAGCCCCTGGGCCTCACCCGTAGTCCTTGTGCCCAAGCCAGATGGCTCTACCCATTTCTGTGTGGACTATCATGGACTGAATGCAGTCACTAAGTCAAATGCCCACCCGATGCCTCAGACGGACGAACTCCTGGACAAATGGGGAGGAGCGACATACCTTACAACTACTGACCTGACAAAGGGGTATTGGCAGGTAGAGTTAACTGACAGAGCTAGGGAGAGGTCTGCCTTCATCACTCTGATAGGCTTATTTGAATTGAAAGTAGTGCTTTTCGGAAAGAAGAACACCCTGGTCACTTTCCAAAGGTTGGTGAACCAGGAGTTAAACGGTGCTGAGGAGTATGCCGTGGCGTACCTGGATGACACTGCCATCTTTAGTGCCAGCTGGGAGGAACACTTGTCCCATCTTAGGGAAGTGCTGGGCAGGATACAGATGGCTGGGCTCACTGTCAAAGCTGAGAAGTGCCAGGTGGCCATGGCTGAAGTGGCATACCTTGGGCATGTTGTAGGCCTGGGACAGCTCAGTCCTAAGCAAGTAAAAATAGAGGTGATCAAGGCATGGTCCAGACCAGAAACGCAGAAGCAGGTCAGGAGTTTTCTTGGGACAGGAGGGTACTATAGGAAATTTGTACCCAATTACAGTGTCCTAGCTGCTCTCCTATCTGACCTGGGAAAGAAAAAGATGTGTAAGAAAATTACCTGGGAACCAGCCTGTGAAAAAAGCCTTTACCAAACTGAAGGAAGCACTGTGCAGTGCTCCTGTACTGACTAGTCCTGACTACAGCAGACCCTTTATAATCCAGACAGATGCCTCAGACATGGGTATTGGGACAGTACTGAGTCAGACATGCAACCAAGGAAAAGATCACCCCGTAGTGTACCTGAATAAAAAGTTACTTTACAGGGAGCAGGATTACTCTACTGTGGAAAAGGAGTGTCTTGCCATAGTGTGGGCCCTAAAGAAGTTAGAGCCATACTTATATGGGCAGCATTTTGAGGTACAAACTGACCACAACCCCCTGGTTTTGCTGACACAAAGGGGAAAAACTAATGGTAGACTATTAAGATGGAGTCTTGCCTTGCAAGGGTGTGACATGACAGTCTTACATAGGGCTGGAGCAACCAATCAGAACACAGATGGCCTGTCATGTCTATATGAGGAGTGAACTGACTTAGGGAGCTCATCCCATGCATGCAAGGGATAGAGCTCCGAAATTCAGTCTAGGTGGGGAGGATTGTGACACTTGGCCAGCTGGTTATGATTGCTGTATGATATTTTTAATATAAATATATAGTATGTGAGTCTGTGCTTCCATGGGTGCCCCCCAACCAGGTTTCACTGAAACTACAGGATATATTAAATTGACCACAAGATCTCTGTAACGTAATTAACGTCCTTGAGAAATTTCATTTTATGGCCTTTTTTTATGACCTGTTGCTGCTTTGAAGTTGGGAAGCTAAATATACATTTTATTACAGGACTGGACATATTTTTGCTGATTCCTGTTGGTTATCTCACACCTAGGTGGGGGACTGCAGGGTTGTAAATCTTCAAAGGAACTGGCTGATCAAAGACTCATAATTTGGGAAATAAGTTTTTGCTGATGTTACATTATTTAATATATCTCCTGACAGGAAATCATGGTTCGTATTTTTTTAATTCTTGTAATTGCGGAATATGACACAACATTTTGGGACTCAAGAAAGACAGATCTCTGATCTAATGTTGAAGGCACTTATAGAGATAATACATTAGATAGAAAAGGTCTAATTGTGTTGTGGTAGGAGTTTGTTTTGCACTTTGCCCTTGTTATTTTATGTGATTGTGAGCTCTTTGATATATTGTTCTGTGTTTACAGTTTTCATATTTTTATCATCTTTTAGTAAATAATCTTTTATTTAAAAGACTGCCTGGGTGTCTGCCAGTTCTTTTTTTGCATGTGACATATAGAAGATTAAGTCTGACAAAAATGGTTCAACAGCTTGATGGTGTTACTAAACTGGCAAAAGGTAAGAATATACATATGGACTTTTATAGAGTTTTAAGGGTCCATTTTGGGATCCTGGCTTGGTGCCCCTGGTGAAATATTGTACTGCAATCCCCAAAGAGAGTACATATCTCAGTCTGTACATTGGGTGTGCTAGCATAACGTTCACAGTTTGAATCCCCTCAGAACTTGAGACTAAATGTGATTCGGACCCAAAAGCAGACAGGAGGGTTACCCTGTCTGTTACCTGTTCACATTACTGTGTTTAGAGGTTGGCACTGTGGGAGCAGAGGGTCTGACCTGCATAGTGCATTTGTGACATTAAGTACCTTCTGTTGTGTGTCAGGGGTAAATCCTGACATGCGAAGCCAAGCATGGTGACGCAAAACCACACCGGTGGCTAAAAGTCAGGCAGAGGTATCCATAGCATCATAACCCAACCTGAGAAAGTGGCAGGAGATGGAATTGGAAGTCGGATTCATAGCCATTAATTGGTCTTTCTCCTGAGAAGGATGGAGCTTATGGACTGTTTCCAGGATAGAGGTCCCTAAGGTACGTTGGTATTTAACCGTATGTCCCATATAATTCAGTATAGGGACATTCATGGAACCTGAGGAAAAAAAACCTTTTTCCCTAGGTAATCAATCTTTTGGGACTCTTTATCTAGAGGTAAGGAGCTCAAGTGTTTGGGCCTCTTAGACCAGTCATAAGCGGTAGTAATGACCACCGAGTCAGCCTCAGGCATGGCAGAGAGGAATGGGTGGTCAAGAGGAGACAGGTATGGTTAAGTAACTTTGCGATGGACTGCTGATAAATTGGAAGGCTGTTGCCAGGTAGCCAACAAGGCATTTTGATATGCAGGGATTAGTGGTGGGACCACCAATGCTGGTTTCTCAGGCTACTCTAAATAATCTGTCATATCCATATGTTCTTTATCATGTTCCGAAATGGAAACTCCCATCACTTTTTGTATTTGAAGCATCATGTCATAAAAGGTGGGATCACCTGGAGGAGAGGTAGCCCATGGTAGGGAAGGAGATGGCTGAATAAGGGGAACCCAGCTCGTGAAAATCAGGGGCAAGGAACTCCTCATCAAAGTCATCAGGGAGATCCCCATATGTCTCCCAGTCCTCTGAATAATGTTCTATAGGAGAAGGAGGAGAGAATGTAGGTTCATAGTCAGAGTCATCGCAGCAGTGACGCTTGTGAGATGGAGAGGGACCTGGGTTGGAAGGAGGATCACAGAGTAAGCTGTGCAAAACCTGCTGCATGATTTTGTTTTGGAATTTCTGCTCCTGGGAAGGAGGAGAGGTAAGGGAAATGGGGCATGTTAGTTGAGGTATGGTAGGAAGAATATTAGTAGGAGCAGGTCATGCAGAATAGGCAGGCCTTGAATCTGGGTGGTAGTAACCAGGGTCCCTGTCCCTATCTGATTGACCTCTATATGAGCCCACTTGTGTTGGTGGAGGGGCTTGTTGAAGGGCAAAAGCCAGCGCCTTACCCCAAGGTCTTTCGGTCCTGGTAGCAGGTCCCATTAAGGTATTATCATGAAGTAAACCTGTCATTGTTGATGGGGGAGAAGCCCCCATCAGCGGAGCAACAGTGGATTTTGTTGCATACATGATGCTTGGAAGTGTCATCGACAGAGCAGGTATTTCCTGCACTGTACTCAGGGCAGTGGCAAGCCTCGTCGACAAGAGAACAGTCTCCGTTGACAGGGAGGCATGCCTAAAGCCTTCCGTTGATGAGACAGTAGCTCTCATCGATGAGGAAGCATACTTTGAACCCATCGTCGACGAGAAAGGAGCCCTCATTGATAGGGAGGCATGTTCTAAACATTCCATTGACGGGGTGACCAGAGACATAGCGGCCATCGATGAACGCTTAGAGTGGGAGGAAGAGGGGGTTTGACGCTCTCCTTACCCCGTCCATGATGAGAACTCTTAGCTGGGGAGCCCTTGGTATGGACTCCCTTGTTCTCAGGCTGAGACATTTTCTGCTCTGCAATGAAATGTTGAAGCTCTAATACTCGTCGTTGATGAGTGGCCTGGTTAAATTCTTGACAGTGTTTGCAGGAATTAATGTTGTGTGAAGGTCCCAGGCATCTTACACAAAGTAAATGGTTATCAGAGTGAAAAATCTTCCTGCCACACTGACAGGAACGCAGTAAAACTTGCTTGGATGAAAAATCAGTAGACATTCATCTGGAATCCAAATTCTTGTCGATGAACTGCTACACAGAAGTTGAACTAGCTACTGCGCAAGCTTAAGACAGCGGGAAAATGAACAATGATTCCAGGGACCACCCACACTTATATAGGAAGACCACCCACACTTATATAGGAAGCAGGATGTGATGTCATGTGTGGGTGGTCCCTGCCGAAAACTGCTAGAAGAAGCTGCCGTGTGACAGCGACCTCTGCTGGACACTCCCAGAAGTAATGACTTACTGCAAGAAACCATTCCGTAAAAGATCTACTGTTACAGGTGAGTAACCTGTTTTTCTAGGATCATGGATATGTTGTTCATCCACACGCTTTGGCAGACTCCTAGCAGTTCTCTGGGAGGAGGGAGGCAAGGCGCACAACCCCTACTTAGGAAATAGAGATTGGAGAACTGAGGCCCAAAACCAGCATCCCAGCATGACTCAAGGTCGATGTGGTAGTGGGTGATGAAGGTATTTGTTGACTTACAAGTAGCAGCCTGGCATATTTCCTGCATAGGGCTGTTCCTGAAAGCAGCCACCGATGCAGCAGTATGGCAGGTAGAATGAGCTCTTATCCCTCTGGGAGGCTCCTAACCCGCCAACTGATAACATAAACTAATGCATAATGTGATCCATCTTGCAGTCGTTTGCTTTGCTATAGGTCTGCCAGAAACAGCTTCAGCGTAGGTGACAAACAGCTGGTGAACCTCTCCCCAAATTTCCACTGTCCTCTCCTTGTAATAGGAGAGAGCTCGTCTCAGGTCCAAAGTATGGAGCCTGCACTCGGCCTCCGAGGTGTAACTGGGGTAGTAAACCGGCAGATGTAACACCTGGTTAAGGTGAAACTCTGACACCACCTTTAGAAGGAATTTCAGGTGGGGGCATAGGACAACCTTGTCCCTGTGGAAGACCAGATAAGTGGAGTCCACCGAAAGCATCTGGAGCTCCCCTGTCCTTCTGGCAGACATGATAGACACCAGAAAGGCCATCTTCCACAAGTGTGACAAAGCACACTTGTGCATTGGTTTGAATGGCTTGCCCATGAGCTCTGCCAGTACCAGCAGAAGATCCCACAGAGGTGGAGATTCATGCACCGGAGGGGATATGTGATCCAGGCCTTTGAAAAAGCACCCAAACACTGTCTCCTGTGCCAGTGTATGCTGACCGGCCCATGCCCGGCAAGCGGAGATGGCTGCCAGGTGCACCCTAGGGGTCGATGACAGCAGACCCCCTTTGGAGAGAGACCAAAGGTAGTCAAGAATGTTAGCCACAGGACAGGATAAAGGGTCCAGGCCCTTGCCCTGACACCAAATGGAAAACTGTTTCCATTTGAAGGCATAACAGTTCCTGATCGATTCCTTTCTGGATGCCTCCACCATGGTGAAGACATCCTCGGAGAGACCCAAAGCCTGGAACTCAGCCACTCAGGTACCAGGCTGAGAGGTGCAGGGATTGAAGGTCTGGATGGAATACCATCACCAGATTGAGAGATATCAGGTCTGGGAGTGCTGGAAGCTGTTCTGGGGGCCTGCAGCTGAGGCTGAGGAGATCAGGATACCAGAACTGGCACGGCCAGTCTGGGGCTACCAGGATCACCTTTGAATTGTCTCTCCTCACCTTGAGAAGCACCTTATGGATGAAGGAAAATGGAGGGAAGGCATAGAGGAGGCCTTGGGTCCAGAGTCTCATGAAGATATCCCCCTGCAGTGAGCCCTGCTGAGGGGGCGGGCATGGAAAGTACAGCTACGTAAGAACTTACCGTATCAGTAGATCTTCGAGAACAGCTCTTGCAGCAGGTTACACCATTAGGACTAAAGCCAGCAGGCATCAGGACCCCACGGAGATCTTCTAGCTAGCAGTCTTCAGCGGGGACCGCCTCGGACGTCGGTCCCACCCCTGATGTCAGGCATAGTACATAAGAAGGCGGTCCCGTCAGAATCCCCAGTTCTCCCAACGGAGAGTTACGGTAAGTTCTTATGTAACTGTACTATCTTACTTTGAGAGAACTTTAAGAGAACCTGCCATTGTTGATGGGGGAGAAGCCCCCATCAGCGGAGCAACAGTGGGTTTTGTTGCATACATGATGCTTGGAAGTGTCATCGACAGAGCAGGTATTTCCTGCACTGTACTCAGGACAGTGACAAGCCTCGTCGACAAGAGAACAGTCTCCGTTGACAGGGAGGCATGCCTAAAGCCTTCCGTTGATGAGACAGTAGCTCTCATCAATGAGGAAGCATACTTTGAACCCATCGTCGACGAAAGGAGCCTCATTGATAGGGAGGCATGTTCTAAACATTCCATTGAAGGGTGACCAGAGACATAGCGGCCATCGATGAACGCTTAGAGTGGGAGGAAGAGGGGGTTTGACGGTCTCCTTACCCCGTCCATGATGAGAACTCTTAGCTGGGGAGCCCTTGGTATGGACTCCCTTGTTCTCAGGCCGAGACATTTTCTGCTCTGCAATGAAATGTTGAAGCTCTAATACTCGTCGTTGATGAGTGACCTGGTTAAATTCTTGACAGTGTTTGCAGGAATTAATGTTGTGTGAAGGTCCCAGGCATCTTACGCAAAGTAAATGGTTATCAGAGTGAAAAATCTTCCTTCCACACTGACAGGAATGCAGTAAAGCTTGCTTGGATGAAAAATCAGTAGACGTCGGTCCCGGCCCCGATGTCAGGCATAGCACATAAGGAGGCGGTCCCGACAGAATCCCCAGTTCTCCCACCGGAGACTTCCGGCCGCTGGATGACATCAGAAATGGAGACCGAGGATCCGCCTTCAGAGGGACAAAGGAGAGTAAGCTCTTGCCGAAGCCTGGTTAGGCCTTACCTCCTCCAAGGGGGAATGGTGGGCGGGAAGGTACCTGCTGCAAGAGCTGTTCTCGAAGATCTACTGCTACGGTAATTTCTTACGTAACTGTACTATCTTACTTTGAGATACAGCTCTTGCAGCAGGTTATATCAGTAGGACTGATTCCCAAGCAATAGCGCCTAGAGACGCTCTAGGGAGGAGGCATAAAACAGAGATCTTGAAAAATCCTGAATCTAGGACAGGAGACCCTGCAGAGCAGCGAGACGAAACACACTCTCCGCCATGGGCGATGTCGAGGCTGTAGTGCCTAATGAAGGTGTGCACTGAGCTCCATGTGGCTGCGGCACAAATGGCCGAGATGGAGACGTTCCGCAGTGCTGCGAAGGAAGTATCCACCCCCCTAGTCGAGTGGCCCCTGACTGTGCCCAGAAGGGGCTTCTGTTTGTTGTTGTAGCAAAAAGAAATGCACTGGACAAGCCAGCGAGAAAGAGTCTGTTTTGAGACTGGTTGGCCCAACATCCTCTCAGCAAAGGAAATAAACAGCTGTGCAGATTTGCGATGCTGTTTGGTCCTGGTCAAGTAGTACCTTAAGGAGCGGTGAACATCTAGAGTGTGAAGCAGTGCCTCTCCTCTGTTGGTGTACCTGGGGAAGTACACCGGCAAATCGATGTCTTGATTAAGGGTAAGGGCTGAGACCACCTTAGGCAGGAATTTAGGATTCGTCCTCAGGGACACTCTGTCCTGGTGGAAAATTAAATAAGGTTCCTTACACATGAGGGCATGTAGCTCAGAGATTCTCCTTGCTGACGTAACAGCAACCAAAAATAGCATTTTCCACGACAGAAAACGTAGCTCGCAATCTGCGGCAGGTTCAAAAGGGGGCAGTGTGAGCTGCTCCAGGACAAAGAGCAGGTCCCAAGGAGGGACGGGATCCTTAATGGGTGGTCTAAGGTGTAGCATCCCCCTCAAAAAGTCACGAGAGGCATCTAGTTGTGCCACTGTGCGTTGGCCTATGGGGTAGTGGTAGGCCGAAATCGCACAGAGGTGAACCTTAATTGAGGAGTAGGCAAGGCCTGAGTGAAAGAGGGGAAGCAGGTATTCCAGAACTGATTTTTCTGGGCATTCTAAAGGGGAGAGACCACGTGCCTGAGACCACAGACAAAACCGGTGCCATTTCATGGCGTACATCGCATGTGTTGCCGGCTTTCTGGCAGCAGAAAGGACTTCCGCCACCTCTTATGAGACCCCGTGTCGCAGAATGGCTATGTCTCGAGGAGCCAGGCATGCAGGTTCAGTGAGCGTAAGTCCGGGTGGACTAGTGGACCCTCCTCTTGAGACAGCAGATGGGAGCTGATGGGCAATGGGAGTGGAGGTTCCCGGGACAATTGCGTCAGCATGGGGAACCAAATCTGTCTGGGCCAGAAAGGCACTACCAAGATCATTGTTGCGTGCTCCCTGCGAAGTTTGAGAAGGACTCTCTGGATCAATGGGAAGGGAGGGAAAGCGTAGAGGAATCTGTCTGCCCAGGAGAGGGACAACGCGTCTCGCCAAAAAACACCAGGCCCTGGATCTAGCGAGCAAAAATTGGGCAGTTTTGCGTTGGATGAGGAAGCGAACAAGTCCAATTCTGGAGTGCCCCATCGAAGAAACAGATCCTCTGCTTCCTCCTGAAGAAGCTCCCACTCGTGGACTCTGGCCCGGGATCGACTCAGGCCATCTGCGATCGTGTTGTCCACTCTGGGAACATGAACTGTAATCAGGCTCGCGCCGTGTTGAATTACCCATTCCCACACTCTCATGGCTTTCCTGCAGAGGGGATAAGAGTGTGTGCCTCCTTGCTTGTTGAGGTAATACATCACTGCCGTATTGTCTGTCTGAAGCAGAAGAGTACTCGGTGGAATTTCTGACTGAAAGGCTTGCAGGGCATACAGGACCGCCCTCATCTCCAGAATGTTGATGTGGAGGTGAGCTTCCTAAGGGGTCCACGTTCCCTGAGACCTCACCCCGTTCAGGTGTGCCCCCCACCCCAGCCCTGAGGTGTCCGTGGAGAGGATTACCTCTGGGGACAGTGCTACAAATGGGACACCCACGGAGAGTGTCCCTGGGTCTAGCCACCATTGCCAGTCCCGAATCATGGCCCTCGTGATTCTGACTGGCTGCTGCATATGGTCTTGCCTCTGATCCCATTGCACTTTGAGCATCCACTGGGTTACCCGCATGTGGAGCCTTGCCATCGGGACGGTTGGAATGGCTGCAGCCATATGTCCGAGCAGGCGAAGGACCAGTCTGGTGGGGACAGTCTTCTTTGCCGAAAGGTCCCTGATGAGGGACCTGATGCGCTCCGCTCTGTCCTTGGGAAGAAAAGCTTTCCCTTGGATGGTGTCCAGAACTGCGCCTATGAACTGCAGCTTCTGGGACAGTACCAGGAGAGACTCCTCGTAGTTGATAAGTATGCCCAGTGACTGAAAAGGAGCTTGGGTGATCTGGATAGCCAACAACAGTGCCTCTCGGGAGGCGGCCATGAGAAGCCAGTCGTCCAGGTACGGGAACACGTAGTGGCCCTGTCTCCTTAGAGACGCTGCCACAACTGCCATGCACTTGGTAAAGACCCTGGGGGCACGATGACAGTCCAAAAGGAAGCGCCCGGAACTGAAAGTGGTGGCCTAGAAACTCGAAGCGCAGGAACCTCCTGTGTGCTTGAGTGATGGGGATGTGCAGGTAAGCATCCTGCATGTCCAGTGACACCAGAAATGCATCCTTCTTCAGCATGGGAATAAGACCCTGGAGGGTCACCGTGCGAAACCGTTTGTAGGTGACCGACATGTTGAGGTCGCTGAGGTCCAATATTGGACGGAGGTCCCCTGTTTCCTTTGGAACCAGGAAGAAGTGGGAATAGTAGCCTGCTCCTCTCTGGTTCTCCGAGACATACTCCAATGCTCCTTTTTGCAGAAGCGCGAGTACTTCTTGCCTGATAAGCAATCTGTGCTGACCCGAGTAGCGGGAGAGCAGAGGAGGCCTTGTGGGTGGCTTGTCTATGAACTCTATAAAGTGGCCTTTTTTGACCAATTGGAGTACCCACCTGTTGGTGGTGATAGACTGCCACCCTGGCAGGTGGTCCGCAATTCGACGACCGACCTTGGTGTCCCGTTGATCCTGAGGGGTGGGGGCCAGGAAGGAGTCATGCTGTGGTGGCTGAGGGTCCTGCAGGTTGGGCCGACTTGGTGGGATGTTGGCCTCTACCTAGGGATGACTTCCCCTGGCCTTTCAGGGAGAAGGACCCCCTCTGTTGCAGGCCAGAACGGGACTGTTGTCTCTGAGTCTGGCCGCGAAAACAGCTCTGGTTCCTACGAAAGGAACCGGGCCTGGGTCTGTACATAGCCTGGACAGACCTCACGGCCTTCCAGGCCTCCTGAAGCTTGGTGAGGACCTTCTCCAAGGACTCACGGAAGAGAACTTCGCCGTGGAATGGGGCGTCCAGTATGTTCTTCTGGACGTCCGGGGTGAATCTGGAAACACGGAGCCATGAGTGTCTCCAGAGGCATACGCCTGAGGCTGCCGCTCTGGCTGAGGAGTCCGCAGAGTCATACGCAGCTCGAAGCACCTGGGTTCCCACGTCTGAACCTGTGCGAAGGAGCCGAAGCAGTTCTTCCTTCTGCTCACCCTCCGGCATCTTTTCTGCCAGCTCTAGTCCCTGCTTCTACAAGGCATTCAGAAAATGGACCATGTGGGTGAGATAATTGAGGGACCTAATTGTGCAGGTTGCAGCTGCGTATGTGCGCCTGCCCATCGTGTCCAATTGCTTGGACTCTGGGTCCGGTGGCAGGGTGCTCAGATGTTGCTGCCTCTGGGACCGGTCATGTGAGGCTGTAATGACCAGGGAATTGGCCAGAGGATGAGATGCCAAGTAATGGTCCTCCCTAGGGGCCTTGTACAGGTGGTCAGCCTTCTTCGGCATCGCCGGGAGTGAATGTGGACATTTCCACGCTGCCTTGGTGACGTCCATGAAGGTGTCCACCAAGGGTGGTACCACCACTGGCTTTGGGTCCTTTTGCCGAAGATAACGCGCAAGGCGTAGCCTCTCGGGGTCAAGCTCTTCTGCGTCCCAGCCCATATTCTCTTGGATATGCCTCATAATCTCTGAGAATGATGGGTCATCCAGAGGAGATCTTGGGAGCTCACGTGGGTCCGGAGAGGGGACGCTGATGGGAGAAGAGGATCTGGATCTGCCTGAGAAGTCTGATCCCGAATCCTCCGTCGAAGGCTAGTAACGGTGTCTTCTGGGTCTCTTGGGGCTGGGTGACCCTGAAAAAGATCTGGACGGAGGTCTCCTCTTTTCTGATGGTCTGCCCCTAGGAGATTCAACAGGCTCCTGGGGAAAGGTACTCGGCCTGCTGCCCCGGATGGGGTGGGGGGCGCTGGGGCCGGTGGAGTCACGGGTGGTGGAGAAGGAGGAGAAGGAAGAGGAGGAGGTGTGGGAACTACGTCCTTTTTAATAGGATCCCACCAAAAGGTAAACAACTCCTTGACCTCGGCAATATTGAGGCCCGACGACGGGCCGGTGGTCGGTCGTCGGGTTCCGGCGTCAGCCCCCCAAGGGTCTCTGGTTCAGGAGAGGGTTCCCTCGCAGGTTCGACAGGACCGGGTTCGCCCACCTGGTCTTCGGGCTGCGTCGACTCCTCCTCCGTAAACACCTCCTGGCCGAAGTCGGTAGGTGGCGTAGGGGTTCCTCTATCTGCTGGGATGGGCGTCGGTCCCCCAGCCGGCGTCCGAGGTGGAGAAGGCCTGGCCAGCGACGGGCGTCTGGCTGTCATCAGGTCCCGGGACTGGTGGTGCTTGGCCGACGTCGGGTCCGATGTCCTCTTGAACGATGTCAGCTCCTTGATTTTCCGCTGGGGGCGAGGAGGCAAGGAGACCGACCGGATGTCGGGGGCCGAGTGGTGGGAGCCGGACTTGTGGTGATGGCAGTCCCCTGACCTCAGTGAGGCCTTGGATGATGAAGAAGAAGGCCTGGAAGTCATAACAGGCTGAAGAGTGGAGGAACCAGAGGAAGACTTGACCACGACCGGGGGAGGCTGAGAGCGGGCCCGGGAAGGTGAGCGGTCGGACCAGGAGCCAGAGCTAGGGGAGTCGGAAGACCTAGAAGGGGATTTAGATCTCACCCTCTCCCTGTGTTTTTTGAGGTGCCAGTGGGCTTTCTCAGAAGATTCCCCCTTGGAGGCAGGATCCATGGCCTTCAATCTCTCTTCCAGAAGGTAAGCTTGGAGGGCCTTCTGACGACGGATCTGGGTCCAACTGTTAAAGCCTTAACAAAAGGAGCAGGCCCCAGTGTCGTGGTCTGGGCCTAAGCACCGCACGCAGGCTGAATGTGGGTCTTTAAAGGGAATTTGCTTCCCGCAGGAACACTCTGACTGATGGCCCTCCGCGGATGTTGGTGAGGACATCAGATGGCAGACTATTCATAGAAATTGAAGTTTCTGTCGAAGCGGGAAAAGAACTTTTCATCAAATTAAGCAGCATGCTAGACACTGACCGGAGGGTCGAGACATGCAAGTCGATGGCAGGAAAGAACTGGGGATTCTGGTGGGACCGCCTCCTTATGTACTACGCCTGACGTTGGGGGCAGGACTGACGTAGGAGGCGGTCCCTGCTGAAGACTGCTAGCTAGAAGATTTCCGTGGGGTCCTGACGCCTGCCGTCTTCAGTCCTAATGGTGTAACCTGCTGCAAGAGCTGTATCTCAAAGTAAGATCAGCCTCAGCTTGGTGTTGTCCCTGGAGGCAAACAGGTCCACCATCGGTTTTCCCCAGTGGGAGAACAGGCTGTAAGTTGCCTCTGGATGGAGAGACCACTCATGGGATGTCTCGCCTAAGCGGCCGAGAGCATCCGCCAGATGGTTTGAGGCTCCTGCCATGTGGATGGCTAGGAGATCTGCCTCCAGATGACTGACGAGGGTCCAGATGTGGAGCGCCTCCCTGTACAGCAAATGGGAGTGCATGCTGCCGTTTGTTGAGGTAGTACATGGTCATGGTATTGTTCACCTGAACTTGAACCACTTTACCCTGGAGCTGAGGAGCAAAAGCTGACAGTGCCAGTCTGACTGCTCTGAGCTCCAATAGGTTGATGTGGCATTGGGACCCCTCTGAGGTCCAGAGCTCATGGGCCCTTTTGTCCCCAATGTGGGCTCCCTAGCCCTTGAGAGAGGCATCGGTAGTAAGGACAACCGTCGGCTTGGGGCGGACAAATGGGATCCCTTCCTGCAACTGGTCTGGGACGGTCCACCAGTGGAGAGCGCACCACATCTTCTGGGTTACAGTGATCAGCTGGTTGAAATGACCATGGCACTGAGTGGCCAGCTCCCACTGGAGGGGGCACATGTACAACCAGGCCCAATGGACCACTGAGGTGCACGCTGCCATGTAATCCAGAAGGCACAGAAAGTCCTGGGCAGGGAGCAATTGCCCAACCAGAAATGATCGGGCAAAGGAGGAGAGGACTTCTGCCCTGTCTGCTGGGAGCTGAGTTCTGGCTTGACAAGAGTCGAGCTCTGCCCCAGTGAAGCCCATCACCTGAGAAGGCACGAGTTCCAACTTGGCCTCACTGATCAGGAGGCCGAGTTGTGAGCAGGTCTGGAGGGGCAGATCCCTGGACCTCTCCACCTCCTGTTGGGTCAAATCTGCTAGGAGCCAATCATCAAGGTAAGGATAAATGCTGATCCCCGCCCCCTCGACACTGAGATGGGCTGCCACCACAACAATGCATTTGGTGAAGACCTTCAGGGCCGATGACAGGCCAACAGCATGGCTTGGAACTTGTACAGGGTCCCTTCGACCCTAAAGCAGAGGAACTGCTGATGGGATGGATGGATTGGGACATGAAATAACGTGTCCTGCAGATCCAGTGAACAGAACAAACAGGTTACTCACCTATAACAGTAGTTCTAGGAGTGGTATATGTTGTTCATCCACACTCTTTGGCATGTCCCTTTCCCCTTTAAATCTTGCCGGAAGTCTTCAAGCTGGCTCCTCCCACTAACCCGAGTGGTATATACCTTGTCTCTGCCCCATGATGCCAGATCTTAGCCCGCTGGGAGCAAGGTGATGCGCCTAAAGCCGGGGAGGTCGGGTGGGTGCGTGTGGATGAACAACATACACCACCCCTAGAACTACTGTTACAGGTGAATAACCTGTTTTTCTAGGAGCGTGGATATGTTGTTCATCCACACTCTTTGGTAGACTCCTAGCAGTTCTCTGGGAGGAGGGAGGCAACGTGCACACCCCCTACTTAGGAAACAGAGATTGGAGAACCGAGGCCCCAAAACCAGCATCCCAACATGACTCAAGGTCGATGTGGTAATGGGTAATGAAATTGTTTGCTGACTTCCAGGTAGCAGCCTGACAGATTTCCTTGATAGGGATGTCCCTGGAAGCAGCCACTGATGCAGCAGTATGGCAGGTAGAATGAGCTCTTATCCCTCTGGGAGGCTCCTTGCCCACCAACTCATAGCACAGACCTATGTATGATGTAATCCATCTTGCAATGGTCCATTTGGCTGCAGGCCTGCCAGAAGCGGCTTCGGCATAGGTGACAAATAGCTGGCGAACCTCTCTCCGAATTTTCGCCATCCTCTCCTTGTAGTAGGAGAGAGCACGTCTAAGGTCCAGGGTATGGAGCCTGTACTCAGCGTCCGAAGTGTAGTTAGGGTAATATACTGGCAGAGTCAACACCTGGTTAGGGTGAAACTCTGACAACACCTTCAGAAGGAATTTCGGGTGGGGGTGCAGGACAACTTTGTCCCTGTGAAAGACCAGACAAGGGGAGTCCACCGAAAGTACCTGGAGCTCCCCTGTCATTCTGGCTGATGTGATAGCCACCAGGAAGGCAGTCTTCCATGACAAGTGTGAGAGCTCACACTTCAGCATGGGTTTGAATGGCTTGCCCATGAGCTTTGCCAAAACCAGCAAAAGATCCCATGGAGGAGGAGGTTCACACACCGGAGGTGTTATTTGATCCAGCCCTTTAAAAAAGCACCTGACCACTGTCTCCTGTGCCAATGTCGACTGACCGGCCCGCGGCAGGTAAGTGGAAATGGCTGCCAGGTGCACCCTAAGGGTCGATGACCATGGACCCCCTTTGGAGAGAGACCAAAGGTAGTCTAAAATGTTAGCCACAGAGCAGGATAAGGGGTCCAGACTCTAACCCTGACACCAAATGGAAAACCTTTTCCATTTGAAGGCATAACATTTCCTGGTCAGTTCCTTATGAGATGCCTGCACAACTGTGTAGACATCCTCGGAAAGACCCAGAGCCTGGAACTCTAGCCGCTCAGGTACCAGGCTGTGAGGTGCAGGGATTGAAGGTCTAGATGGAATACCTTCACCTGGTTTAATGATATCAGGTCCGGGCGTGTACAAAGCCGCTCCAGGGCCCTGCAGCTGAGGCTGAGGAGATCTGGAAACCAGAACTGGTGGGGCCAATCTGGGGCTACCAGGATTACCTTCACCTTGTCCCTCCTCACCTTGAGTAACACCTTGTGGATCAAGGAAAATGGAGGGAAGGCGTAGAGGAGGCCTGGGGTCCACAGCCTCGAGAAGGCATTTTCCTGCAGTGAGCCCTGCTGAGGGGGGTGGGCATGGTACAGTCTCAGCTTGGTGTTCTCCCTGGAGGCAAACAGATCCACCAATGGTTTGTCCTAACAGAACAGATTGTAAGCTACCTCTGGATGGAGAGACCACTCGTGGAATATCTGGCCTATGCGGCTGAGAGCATCCACCAGTTGGTTCGGGACTCCTGCCACATGGATGGCAAGGAGATCTGCCTCCAACCAGCTGACGAGGGTCCAGATCCAGAGCACCTCCTTGCATAGCAGATGGGAGTGCGTGCCACCCTGTTTGTTGAAGTTGTACATGGTCGTGGTATTGTCCGTCTGGACTTGAACCACTTGACCCCAGAGCTGAGGAGTGAAAGCTAACAGTGCCAGTCTGACTGCTCTGAGCTCCAGCAGGTTGATATGGCATTGGGACTCCTTGGGGATCCAGAACCCATGGGCTCTGTTGTCCACCATGTGGGCTTCCCAGCCCATGAGAGAGGCATCGGTAGTGAGAACGACCTTCTGCTCAGGGCAGACAAACGGGATCCCTTCCTGCAGATGACTTGGGACGATCCACCATTGGAGAGCGTCCCACATCTTCTGGGTGGGTGACAGTGACCAGCTGGTCGAAAAGATCCTGACGCTAAGTCCACTAAGCGGCCAGCTCCCACTGGAGGGCGTACATGTGCAATCTGGCCCAATGGACCACTGAGGTACACGCCGCCATGTAACCCAGAAGGCGCAGGAAGTCCCGGGCAGGACGCAAATGCCCAACCAGAAATGATTGGAAAAAGGAGGAAAGAACCTCCACCCTGTCCACCGGAAGCTGAGCTCTGGCTTGATGAGAGTCGAGCACTGCCCCGATAAAGCCCATCACCTGAGAGGGCACGAGTTCTGACTTGGCCTCGTTGATCAGGAGGCCTAATTGGGAACAGGTTCGGAGGGCCAGGTCCCTGGACCTCTCCACCTCCTGCAGGGAGGAACCCACCAAGAGCCAATCGTCGAGGTAGGGGTATATCCGAACCCCTTGATGCCGCAAATGGGCTGCCACCACTGCAATGCATTTGGTGAAGACCCGAGGGGCCAATGACAGGCCGAACGGCATGGCTCGGAACTCATACAGGGTCCCTCTGACCCTGAAGTGGAGGAACCGCTGGTGGGATGGACGAATTGGGACATGAAAGAACGTGTCCTGTAGATCCAGTGAACAGAACCACATGTTTCGCTCCAGAGATGGTATGATCTGGTTCAGAATTACTATCCAGAAGGGTGCGAGACCTGAGATATTGATTCAGGTCATGGAGATCTAGGATGAGGCACCAACCCCCCATCCGCTTGGGCACCAGGAAGTACCTGGACATGAAGCCTGGGTCTGTAGGAGGATCCAGCACTGGAGCTACCGCCTCCTTGTGGAGGAGCTGAGCAATGTTGTCCTGAAGGGCCGACTGAGTGCCAACTGAAATCCTTTCCTCCCATGGGGCACGGGCTCGGCAAGGAGGGTACTGCTCAAACTCTAGAGGCAGTCCCAAACCAACCACTTCCAGGGCCCACCTGTCTGAAGTGATACCGGACTAGGCGGAAAGAAAGTGGCAGAGCCGGACCCCCACAGGAGGACCCAGAACTGGCATGATGGAAGTAGGGGTGGTCACCCCCGACCCATCACTGCGCAGGCTTAGAGGAGGAGGAGGAGGAGGAGGAGGCTCCTGGACTGGCACCTCTACCTCCTTTGTGGGGCTGTTAGGGACCCTGCTTGGGCCTAGAGTGCCAAGCTTGAGCCTACTGTTGCTGTTGATCTCCCTGGAAGGGGGGATGTCTAACCGCAGGAGAAGAGTGCCAAAAAGACTTCTTCTAGTGCTTCTGCTGGTTCCTGCCCGAAGAACCCTTTCCAGAAGTGGCATCCAAGGTGGCATTGGACTGCTCTATGCACTGGAGGTGACCTGCCGACCTGCCACTCCCAGACCGAAGAGGTCAATGCCAAGGAAGGGCACGTCAGCTAACTTGTGCTGAGTATCCGCGGGAAAAGAGGATAATCTCAGCCAGGCCCTGTGGCGAGTGGTCACTGCGGCTGCTAGTGAACGGGCACAGGAATCTCCAATGTCCAAAGCCGTCTGGAGCTGCTGTTTTGCAACAGCACGGCCCTGGTCATGGACTTGCTTAACCATGGTCTGCATGTCCACTGGGAGATGAGGGAGGACTTCATCTAGCGACCCCAAGAGGGCATGAGAAGTGTGCCACAATCACTGCTGAGCTGGCCTGATTAAGGCCCAAGGATGAGGCTGCATATACCTTCCGGGCAGAATGGTCCATATTTTTGGACTCCTTGTCCAGAGGGTGGTCAGTATGCGCTGAGCTACCCATGCATCTAAACACTGAGGCAGTCACAAGGCTCTCGGCCGAGGGATGCTCAGTGAAGCCCACCAGGGACCCCATGGGTACAGTGTACTTGTGACCATGCGGGCAGAGTCGGGCAAGAGGCAGGGCACTGCCATAGCTCAAGAGCCGGGCCAACAATGGCTTCAACCACTGGGAAGGCCTCCGTCAGGGTATCCACCCTCTTAAGGATACCAGGTACCAGGACAGAGACCAAAGGTAGTCAAGAATGTTAGCCACTGGACAGGACAGAGGGTCCAGTCCCTTGCCCCAACACCTTTTCCAGTTGAAGGCATAACACTTCCTGGTTGACTCCTTTCTGGATGTTTTCACTACTGTGAGAACACGCTCGGAGAGACTCAAAGCCTGGAACTCTAGCTGGTCAGGTACCAAGCTGTCAGGTGCAGGGATTGAAGGTCTGGATGAAATACCTTTCCCTGACTGAGTGGAATCCAGTCCAGGCATTCTGGAGGCCACTCCAGGGCCTGTTGCTGAGGTTGAGGAGATCTGGGTACTAGAACTGGCATTGTTAGTCTGGGGCTACCAGGAACAACTGCGCCTTGTCCCTTCTCACCTTGAGGAGCACCCTGTGGACCAAGAAGAATGGAGGGAAGGCATAGAAGAGGCCTGGGGGGTCCATGGCCTCGAGAAGGCATCCCCTTGCAGTGATCCTCATTCAGGGGGGCGGGCATGAAGCAGCTTCAGCTTGGTGTTTTCCCTGGAGGTAAACAGGTCCACCAATGGCTTGCCCCAGTGGGAGAAGAGACTGTAAGCTACCTCTGGATGGAGCAACCACTCGTGGGATGTAGAAACATTAAAACATAGTTTGATGGCAGATAAGGACCACTTGGCCCACCCAGTCTGCCCATTTCCCTACCTATTGCATAAGCTGCAGATTCTAGTTAACCAACAGCCTACTTCCTGCAACCCCCCACTATAATTACCTTATGTCTGTCCCATGCATGTTTGAATTCCCCCACTGTTTTAGATCCCACAGCCTCTCCAGGAAGGCGGTTCCATGTGTCCACCACTCTCCCATGAAAAGAATTTTCCTCACATTACTCCTGAGCCATCCCCTCTAACTTTAAATTGTGCCCCCTTGTTCTTACACATCTCTTTTTCTGAAAGATGCTACCCTCCTGGACTTTGTTGATTCCTTGAGGTACTTAAAAGTTTCTATCATGTCCCCCGTCCCTCCTTTCATCAAGTGTATACATATTAAGCTCTCTCAGTCTCTCTTCATATGGTTTCTGATGTAGACCCTGCACCATTTTAGTTGCCCTCCTCTGGACTGCTTCCATCCTGTCTATGTCCTTGTGTAGATGAGGTCTCCAAAACTGCACGCAGTACTCCAGATGGGGTCTCACCAACTGTCTGTACAGAGGGATAACCACTTCCCTTTTTCTACTTGTGATGCCCCCTGGCTCTCCTTACTGACTTCTCACATTGCTTACCCACCTTTAGGTCATCTGATATGACTACACCCAGATCCCTTTCCATTATTGTTGTCGTTAGTACCTCCCCTGCTATTGTGTACTCTTCTCCTGGATTTTTATGTCTGACCATTCCTCCAACCTTGCCAAGTCCCTTCTCATCCTTTCTACCCCCATGTATCAACTCTGTTAAAGTTCTTTGTGTCATCTGCAAAGAGGCATACCTTTCCTTCAGACCCTCTGCAATGTCACCTATAAAGACATTAAAGAGGACTGGACCCAGTACTGAGCCTGAGGGTACTCCACTAGTAACCCCTTTCTTCAGAATGTGTTCCATTCACTATTACCTTCTCTGTCCTGTTGTGCAGCCAGTTTGCTACCCAGGCTACCACACTGGGACCCACTCCCAGGCTGGCTAACTTGATTATTAATCTTTTGTGGGGGACTGTGTCAAATGCCTTGCTAAAGTGTAGGTAGGCCATATCCACAGTCCCTTCCTGGTCTATTACTTTGGTCACCCAGTCAAAGAAATCGATTAAATTTGTCTGACATGATCTTCCTGCTGTGAATCCATGCTGCTTTGGGTCCTGTGCCCCGCTGGCCTCTAGGTACTGAACAATTCTTTCTTTCTTTCAGAAGTGATTCCATCATTTTCCCCACCACTGAGGTCAAACTAACAGGTCTGTAGTTTCCTGCTTCTGCCTTGCTCCCACTTTTGTGAAAGGGAATTACATCTGCCCTCCTCCAGTCCTCAGGTACCACCCCATCTTCCCATGATTTGTTAAAAAGTGTGGTTAGTGGTGTCACTAGGTCCTGCCTTAGCTCTTTTAGGATTCTAGGGTGAATCCCGTCAGGCCCCATTGCTTTGTTCACCTTGAATTTTAGGAGTTCTTTCAGGACTCTTTCTTCTGTAAATGGACTGGCGTCAACCCCACTATCCAGAGTGCTTCTACTGTTTGGTTTAGGTAACTCCTCCTCTTCTTCTTTTGTGAATACTGAGCAAAAGTATTAATTCAGTATCTCTGCCTTTTCACTGTCTCCTCTGCCCACCTCCTCTCCTTTATTAATCTTCACTATCCCTCCCTTAACCTTTCTATGCTCCCTAATGTACCTATACAAGGTTTTATCCCCCTTCTTAACTGAGTTGGCTATCTTTTCCTCGGTTTGAGCCTTTGCTTTTCTGACTGCCTTCCCCACTTCTTTCTGCTTTAATTGATACAGTTCCCTGTCGTGCTCCGTCTGTGATTCCTTATACTTTTTGAATGCAGCCTTTTTCTCCTTAACCTTCCCTGACACCTCTTTTGAGAACCATAGTGTTTTTTTATTCCGCTTTGTTTTCTTTGTTTCACACAAAGGCTTGTTGCCTCCATGATGGCAGTTTTGATTTTTCTCCATTGTTCTTCCACCCCTCCTTTCTGGTCATTTGCTAATGCATTCCTCAGGTATTCACCCATTATGCCAAAGTCAGCCCTTCTAAAGCCCAGTATCCTTGTCTTTGTATGACTTGTCTCCATGGTTGTGTTTATTGTGAAGCACACTGTGCAGTGGTCGCTTGTTCCCAGATGTCTACTGACTTCTAAATTTGTGATCCTCTCTCCTTTTGAGAGTACCAGGTCTAATATTGCTCCCTCCCAAGTGGGTTCCACTAACAGCTGTCTAAGGCATGCCCCCTGTAGGGCATTGAGAATGACCCTACTCTTTGATGTGGCTGCAGTCCATGTAGCCCAGTTAACATCTGGCATATTCAGGTCCCCCATCAACAGTATCTCCCCTTTTTCAGCCATTTTGAGAATGCCCTCTATCATTTTCTTGTCCATTTCCTCCCCTTGAGACAGGGGTCTGTATACAACCCCTGTGGATTGTAATGCCATTCCTCTCTTCAAGGTGACCCAGAGTTCCTCTTGTCCTCCCCTTTACTTTTTAGTTCTGTAGCTTTGATCCCTTCCCTTGTGAGAGCTACTCCCTCCTCTTTTACCCTCCCTGTCCCTTCTGTAGATTGTGTACCCTGGTATGTTGACATCCCAGTCATGGTTCTCCATGTACCATGTTTCTGTGACTGCCACAATATCTAAGTGTTCCTCTTCCATCAGGGCTACTAGCTCTGGAAGCTTGTTTCCCAGACTATGGGCATTGATACTCATTGCCTTCCATTTAACGTTGGCTTTATTCTTTTCTACCCCATCCCTGCTCTTATTGCCCTTGTCCATTTTTCCATTTACCCCTGTCCTGCCCTCTGTCGAGCTCTGTACCTCAGTGTTTACTACCTGCCATGTTTTGTGGGGGGAGGCTTGAACTTTCCTGTTTCCTATCAACACCTCCCCCCTTGGCTAGTTTAAAAGCTTACCAAGGAAGCCTCTAAACCTGTCACCTAGGAGCATGTTTCCCTTGCTGGACAGATGCAGACCATCATGCCAGTATAGACCTTCATCTCTCCAGGTGGACCCCAGTCCCCAATGAAGCCAAAGCCCTATGCTCTGCACCAGTTTTGCAACCATTAATTAAACTGCATGGTGTGCAGTACTCTAGCCTCACCCATGCCATAGACTGGCAGCAACTCTGAGAAGGTTACAATGCTTGCTACCTGTCTGAGGCCCCTCCCCAACTCCACAAATTCATCCTGCACTGCACTGATCTCATGCCTAGCTAGGTCATTTGTCCTGAGGTGGACAATGATATCTAGTTTCCTCTCTTGTGATGCTACTTTTGCAATCCTGAGGATTTGCTTCCTGTCCCTCCAAGCCATGGCACCAGGCAGGCAACTTACTTCCCTCTCCTCTCGTCTCCCTTCCCCAGGTCTACACCCCTAACAATTGAGTCCCCTATCAGAAGCTGTTTCTTTCCCCTGTGGTGTCCCTTGCCACTCTTTTGTGGGTCTCCCTTGTGGATGTCCCCAGCATTCTTCTAGGTCTTCAATGAGGGTATCATCATAGAGGAACCTTGATTTGCCAGACTGATATATGATTTGCGTAGAGGTACAACTCGGGGGCTACGCCTCTGTTCCACCACCCTCACCCTCCCAGAACCTACTGTGGTCCATCTGCTCTTCACACATGGCAACCTCTGAGGCACTGGTTGTGGAACTGGTGCTCTTTGGGTGGGGGAGACCTCCTTAGTCCTTGCCAGTTCAGCCTGGAGGTGGGCAACCTCCTCCCTCAGAGCTGACAGTTGCCTGCAAATAGGGCAGCAACGTAGGTTCAAGAATGTCTCCCGGAAAATTGCTGGCCCACAGCCAGTGCATTGCACGACTCCCCACATGTCCCTCTTCCTTATAATATACAATAAGTAATATATACAATTTTTTTGTGTGTACTTACCCTTTATGCGCTGTGCTGGGTAATTAAGAATATTATAGTTCTGCTCCAAGACCTGTTGAGGAAGTGATGTCAGAACCTTGGCTATAAAGGATATGCCATGCCAGGGTGGGTGGGGTGAGGGAAGGGTGGGTGGGTGAGCCACAAGCACTGGTGACTGTTAGAAACAATCAAATACACCACTGCTCCACCACCCTGGTGAGTATTGTCCTTTATAGTAAGTCAACCAACACCACAATTTACTAGACCACTGCTCCTACACAAACCACTCTACTGAGTCAAGAGATAAAAACAAACTCACTGCTCAGCCAGCTGGACACTTCTGAAATATTGCACAAATATCCTTCCAAATCCTATGTGTCTAGCACAGAAATCAAGCAACTTCAGTTGTATTTCACCCCCTCTGGTTATAAAATTACTACACTTTAATGGAATCCTACAATTCTTAATGTCAATAAGAAAATAATGAAACTTTCTGTAGAAAGTATAGCTTACCTTCCAATCCTGCAATTGTTATTGCCAATAAGAAAATAATGAAACTTTCTGTAGAAAGTGTAGCTTACCTTCCTAACTAGTCCCCAACAATATTATGTTTTACCAGGTTCCCAGTTCCTCAAATGCGTTCTAGTTTGTTCTCTGCAGTATAGCAAGTTTTTCAGCTTCCAACAGAAGCAGGCAAGTCTTTTCTGACTGGCTTCTCCCTGTGTAGTTTGCCTAAGACAGCTCAGTGATAAAAGCCCCACCCAGAATCAATTGATTGACTAGTGACACCTGTGATGTAAGCAGGCCTTTCAGTGAAGACAATTTGCTATGTTGCTTCTAATACACACACAAACCCTTATCTGAAACCAGGGATAAACTCACTGCTCAGTCAGCAGGACACTTCTAAAATATTGCACAAATATCCTTCCAAATCCTATGTGTCTAGCACAGAAATCAAGCAACTTCAGTTGTATTTCACCCCCTCTGGTTATAAGATTACTACACTTTAATGGAATCCTGCAATTCTTAATGCCAATAAGAAAATAATGAAACTTTCTGTAGAAAGCGTAGCTTACCTTCCAATCCTGCAATTCTTATTGCCAATAAGAAAATAATGAAACTTTCTGTAGAAAGCGTAGCTTACCTTCCTAACTAGTCCCCAACAATATTATGTTTTACCAGGTTCCCAGTTCCTCAAATGCGTTCTAGTTTGTTCTCTGCAGTATAGCAAGTTTTTCAGCTTCCAACAGAAGCAGGCAAGTTTCTTTGGCTGAGAGCATCTGCCAGTTGGTTCGAGGCTCCTGCCACATGGATGGCTAGGAGATCTGCCTCCAGATGACTTGCAAGTGTCCAGATGCGGAGCGCTTCCCTGCATATCATATGGGAATGCATGCTGCCATTTGTTGAGGTAGTACATGGTTGTGGTATTGTCCGTCTGGATTTGACCCACTTGACCCTGTAGCTGAGGAGTGAAAGCTGACAGAGCCAGTTTGACTGCTCTGAGCTCCAACAGGTTGATGTGATAATAGGACTTCTCAGGGGTCCAGAACCCATGGGGCCTGTTGTGGGCTCCCAGCCCATGAGAGAGGCATCGGTCGTGAGGACAGCCATTGGCTCAGGCCGGATGAATGGGATCCCTTCCTGCAACTGGTCTGGGTCACAGTGATCAGCTAGTTGAAGTGACCTTGGTGCTGAGTCCACTGGGTGGCCATCTCCCATTGGAGGGGGCGCATGTGCTACCGGACCCAATGGACCATGGAGGTGCACGGCGCCATGTAACCCAGAAGGTGCAGAAAGTCCTGGGTAGGTCGCAATTGCCCAACCAGAAATAATTGGGCAAAGGAGGAGAGAACACCTGCCCTGTCTGCCGGGAGCCAAGCTCTGCCCTGATGAAACAAATCACCTGAGAAGGCACAAGCTCTGACTTAATCAGGAGGCCGGGTTGGGAGCAGATCTGGAGGGCCAGCTCCTTGGACCTCTCCACATCCTGCTGGGTGGAACCTGCTAAGAGCCAATCGTCGAAGTAGGGGTAAATTCTGATCACCCCTGACACCTGAGGTGGGCTGCCTCCATTGCAAAGCATTTGGTGAAGACTTGTGGGGCCGCTCACAGGCCGAATAGCATGGCTTGGGACTCGTATATGATTCCTTCGGCTCTGAAGTGGAGGAACCGCTGGTGGGACAGATGGATTGGGACATGAAAGAACACGTCCTAGAGATCCAGAGAACAGAACCACATGTTTCGCTCCAGGGATGGTATGATCTGAGACAGAGTGACCATTCAGAAGGTGTGTGACCTGAGATACTGATTCAGGTCGTGCAGATCTAGAATGGGGCGCCATTCCCCCATCTGCTTGGGAACCAGGAAGTTCCTAGAAACAAAGGTTGGGTCTGCTGGAGGGTCCACCACTGGAGTTACTGCCTTCTTGAGGGGGAGCTGAGCAATGTCATCTCAGAGAGCTGACTGAGTGTGGACATATACTGTCTCCTCCCATGGGGCTTGGCTTGGCTTGGAGGGTACTGCTCAAATTCCAGAGGCAGTCCCTGACCGACCACTTCTAAGACCCACCTGTCCATGGTAACAGCGGACCAGGCTGAAAGAAAGTGGTGGAGCTGGCCCCCCCGCGAGAGGACCCAGAGCTGGCCTGACAGGAGTAGGGGTGGCAGCCCCCATGCCGTCACTGGGCAGGCTTGGAGGCAGAAGGTCCAGGGCCTGAACCTCAGCCTCCCTTACAGGCCTGGGAGGGTCCAGGCTTGGGCTGGGAGGGCCAAGCTTGAGTCTGCTGCTGTTGTTGACCCCCATGAAAGGAGGGCTGCTGGGCCACAGGGGAAGAGTGCTGAAAAGGCTTTTTCTTGTGCTGCTTCTTGACACCAGAAGAACCCTTAGCAGAAGTGGCGTCCAAGGTGGCACTGAACTGCTCAATGTGCTGAAGGTGACCAGCCACACCTGGGCCAAAGAGATCGGTGCCCAGGAAAGGCACATCTGCTAGTTTCTGCTGAGTATCCACCGGAAAGGAGGAGAGCCTCAGCCAAGCCCTGTGGCAGGAGGCAACTGTGGCTGCCAATGAACGGGCACATGAATCCCCGATGTCCAGAGACATCTGGAGCTATTGTTTAGCAACAGCTCGGCCTTGGACCCGGACCTGCTTGACTGTGGTCTGCAAGTCCACGGGGAGATGTGGGAGGACTTCATCCAACGACCCCAAAAGGGCATGGGGGAAGTGTGCCATGACGACGGCTGAGCATGCCCAATGGAGGCCTAAAGACAAGGCCGCACAGACCTTCTGGGCAGAGTGATTCAAAAGTTTGGATTCCTTCTCAAGAGGTCTGTCAGTATCGGCAGAACTACCAGTATGCCTGGACACAGAGGTGGCCACAAGGCTCTTGGCCAAAGGGTGCTCTGTGAACCCCACAAGGGACTCCATGGGCACCGAATACTTGCAGGCCATATGGGCAGATGGAGCTGGACAGGAGGCAGGGTGCTGCCAAAGTTCTAAGGCTGGGCCAACAATGGCCTCAGCCACAGGAAAGGCTTCCGTCAGAGTATCCCCTCTCTTGAGAATGCCAGTGAGAGGGTACTCAGTCTTTTTCTGGATAGGTTCCAGAGGCATCCCTGTGGACTCAGAGATGAGGTGAAGAATGTCCCAAAAGGATGAAGGACCTTCCTCCATCTTTATCCTACCAACTGATTCATCATCCCCTGGATAAGAATGGAGGCCAGTTTCATCCAAATCTGTGGTATCCGGATACAATGGTCGACCACCCACATCACACTCGATCCGCCAGGGGTGGTCAGGGGTGACAGTGACCGAAAGATGCCAGGGAAGCCCGGAATCTGGTCTAACTTCCTTAGAAGGAGATCCTCCTACAGGCTGCTTGGCCAGTGGTTCCACCAACATTGGTGGAGAGACAGGTTTAGGCCAAACTGGAGGAACCAACTTAACTGGCTCCAGAGGAGTCAGCTTTGGCCTGGGAGGTGAGAGCCAAGTAATGGCTGTGGTAGAAGCTGCAGTAGGCTTGTGCCCAGACAAAATCAGCTGTTGCCACGTGGGGTCCTTGTAGTGCTGACGGAGCTTCTGCCGGAGCCTCTCCTCATCCATGGAGGATGAGGACGACCTACGGCATTGCCTCTTTTTAAAGCACTTATGACCCTTTCTCGGCCTTTTGGTTGAGGGGGTCCAAGACCTTGACTGAGATCGGACGGGCTGACTCAGTTGCTCGAGAGACACCGGTGGGACTGGGGACGTCCTGGGTCAGGGATCACTTCCTCAGCGGGAATCCTAGCAGGCTGGGTCTGCTCAATGGGGAAAGCAAAGACCAGAGTCTGAGTGAGGGGGGAGGTCGACCAGAGTCGGTGACAAAGGGTTGATCAGGTCAAGAATTATCTCCATGTCGTCAATCAACACTTTGGTCAACTGGCCAGATGGCAAAGCAGAGAAGCCGGTGGCCGAAGAGGCAATTTCAACAGAGGTCAAAACAGCCGGTTCCTGTGACCGAGATCTCTCCCAATCCCAAGAACGTCTCCGTTGGGACAGAGATGATCCCTGGTCCCTGTCCTTTTTATGAAAGCGAGAGAAGTGCGTGCCCACCAGCCCCTCACCCTTAGTAGGGAGAGAGTGGCACAGCTCTCGGAAGGAACCTGAGAAGGTGGAGCCCAGACTGAGTAGAATGAAGAAGCTCAGAGAGGAAGATTCTACGGCATGAGCCACTTCCTCCTCGAAGGCCTGCTGCGCTCCAATTGCTTGGTGGATCCCATGGCCGCAGAAACCACCCACCTGGCCTCCTTGGATTTCACCGGCAGGTTCTGTTTTCAGGCCTCCCAGCAGGCATGCGAGGCCCGTTGTCGAGGACATTAGGTTGGAGCGTGAGAGCTGCTTCGCACATTGTGGTGTCATGACTGACACCCAAACAGTATATGCATGCATTATGTGGGTCAGTGCGTGACATCTTCTGGCAACACAGGCACAGGCAAAATCCAGGGGAAGACTTGTCTTCCATGATCGAGAAACAATCACAATCGCTAACAAGAACAATGTGAATTTTTGGAATAACCAAAGGTTTTGAATCCTGGGCCTACAAAATGCGAGAGCACAAAGGGGGCAACCTGAATCTTCCAGCAGAAAGGAAGATCTGGCGTTATGGGGCGGAGCAGAGGGTTATACCACCCGGGTGGGTGGAAGGAGCCAGCTTGAAGACTTTCTGGCAGATTTAAAGGGGAAAGGGGCAATGCCAAGAAGTGTGGATGAACAACATCGCCACATCCCTAGAACAGTATTTCTCAGAGCATGAATGAACAGTAAATTAACAGTTCAGTTTTCATTTACATGCCTGTCTAGCAGCTACACAAAAAACATAATTCAATAATGGTGAGATATACGCTGGCCCAGTGGTGCTGAGGGCTGAGGCGCTGGATGCCTTACCTCATGCTACCCCAGTGACCCATGTTCGGGAACAAGCATGGGCCACCAGGGCTTGGCAGGGGAGGAGAAGGATCGAGCATCCAAAGGGACTACTCTCATTCTCTGGGGAGGAGGGACGCCAGTGGTCAGCATTTGACTGGCCCCTAGTGGAGGCTGTGGGGCAGTGCACCGACATTGCAGAAGGGAGTAGAGATGGGGCAAACACTTGGAGGAGCATGTGTGGACACATGTGCTCTCCGTCCATCATGTGTCATTGCCCGCCTCATCTCCAGGGACAAAAAAAGGAGGAGAAAACATTGCTGCAGCAAATGACAGAAGGTGCCTCCATGGTGCTGGCCACACTGGATCCAGTCTTCGGCAGGGATTGAGGAACCCTTCCGGCCCTGCCAGGTGGAGTAAGCCCTTGGGGTTACGGTCAGTGCCGGCTACTAGATGCCAGGGGATGGGGCTGGGGGCTCCCTTCAGACTTAGGGACTGCACTAACAAGGAGGCAGAAAAATAATAACTAAAAAAAAATGGTGAGGTATCCTTTCACCAAACCATCCAAAGGCACACCCTTTGCACAGACCCCATCATCCCTGAAAATGTCAGGAAAAAAATTCACTGCGTCTGGGCTGCAGACGAGGGCAAAAAATCCCATGTTAAGTATAGGGAAAAAAAATGTTTTCACCCCCATTTCTTTACGCTTCCATATCTTAAAAACCATACTAGATGCCATCACAAAACTTTCCACATTTTGAGACACTGGCTGAATGACTGCACATGCCAAATTTTGGGCTATTTCATCACAGAATGCCAAAGTTTTTAAGGTGCAAAATTTTGGATTTAACATAAAAGTGGTGGTACAACCCTAACTATAGGAGTGCAAGACTGCGCCCCTATAATAGAAGGGTAGGAAATGACTAAGGTAGGGTGGCCATGGGACTAGCCTGTCTCCCAGTTGAAGGATAAGGTTTGCCACTCATTCTCAACCTTCTTGTCCACACTTAGCCTGTCAGCCAGCAACACACTATCTGAGCAACATGCAAGCACCAAAAGGTTCACGGTTAATTCACAACCCTCTGATGCAAAGCAGCCATTGCAAGTTATGGACTACTGTTACAGACAAGAGAACAAACAAAGGAAAAGGCACACCACTCACTCATTTTATATAATAAACCTGCCAACTCTCACCCCAATGCATTCCCTATGGAAAAAAGTTACCACCCACTAGTCTGTTAGAATTACAACAGGAACATAAAGTAATTGTCAAGTCAGTGTGCTCTCCTGTAGGCACTGCTATGACTTCAGTTGTTCTGGTCCCACAGGCATGCAGAGGGTAGTGCTTACACCACTGCTCAACCACCTCTGCTGAAGGACTATGGATTTAACTACACAGCACTGGCCTTCTCTCCTGCTGGACAGCATGGGTATTTCAATCATCGAGAGGGACATTGTGATAGGGTCCCTGTATTTCCCTAAGAAAACCTGGTACCGTCAGAACATATTTTGTTTTATGTCCAGAATGAGCGTGAATAAGCTTGGGTGTTATATGTCCATTTCTCTGTGTAAAACATTATTTTAATGGACTGGCCACCCATTGGATACTGCTGTAAAACTTTTTGTATGTCTGTTTGTCCTCTGACAGTGCCACCAAAACAAAGGGTTGCATTCTAGTATTTCAGTTAGGAATCCTAATGCTAAAACCCCCATTCCTAAAAGTAAATAAAGTGAACTCCTCGTTGTAGTGTGGGGCGAAGGTTTCAGTGAACAATCCCCCCATACTCAGGAGCGATTCTGTATTTCAGTCTTTCTAAATATTAAGTAGACGGCCATCTTTGTAAGTAATATTTTGTAGCAACAGCTGCAAGGGTTTTAAGGGCTAGTATTACTTAGCCTGGAAGGAGCCTAATAGCATTGACAGTATCATATTTTTGTAAATACAACCCTCGTAAGGTGTTCAGTTATAGCCCTTATTAAGGCAGTATGCTGCTTGTCCCCATATATGTTTGAAGATCTAGCAGTTATATGTCCGCATTTTAGTTAGGATAGTTTAATATTTAAAAAGAAAGCTGTATTGAGTGTTTACCCTGGTTTCAAGGTACAGGTAGCTCAAGCCATGGCTCTGCGTTTCTGTGCCACAGTGATGTTTCTTAGGAAGCTTGCTACCACTCGTATGTGCACAAGGTCGCACAGGAATTAGTTTAGGTTTTGTTAGGTAGGGAGAAGCACTTCTGCAGTGTGAATGTGAGCAGGTAGCTTATCAAATGTTCAACAGCATTACCTGCTCATTTTTTCTGTTCAGTTTAGTTTCTAATTTAGGTGCACAGTTCATCCTACTGCAGAGGTAGCTCTCAGAAACACTGCCCCAGTAATCCTGCTCTTTAGAGCCAGACAGCCTCCTATTCACATTATTTATGCAGTGATTTACAGGGTGGGGTGGGGGGTTCGCCTGCTGATGATACCTCTAATAAAACTCTGGATCCAGAATGTTTTTTTTTTTTTGTTTAGCTGGGTTTACAGTGATGTATATAATGTTATTATAATGAAAGAAATTTAGACTTATGTTTTTATTACTGTTTCTAAATCATTTCTCTATGAGTGTAAGGGACAGTTCTGATTGACACTGAGGTGGACCAATTTCTTAGTCCAGCCCTCTATAAATTCTATGCATAGAATACTTCAAGTCAGAATGGAGAGAGGTGTTGAAGGGAGAACACCTGAGTGACTAGCCAGTTCTAACACTATTTTTTCTGTTTATTGTGTTCTACGTTTTCTGCTGAAGTTAAGCCTGCTATTTTATTTCTGGAAACCTTTATTTTGATTTCGTACTAGTCCGCTTTAATTTTGTTAGTGCTGTAAAATTCTAAGCAGAAGATTCCACAGAACTGCAATTACAGTGTCTGTGTCCATCTGTTATCCCACATGCCTTCAGCACATGGTGGCAGTTGTGGGATTCCAGCTGGCATCGTTCCACAGCGGGAGGGTCTGCCCTAAGGCCCTGGTGGGCACCGGATGCGGCTTGACAAGGTGGATGAGGACCAGCCAGATCAGCTCAAGCCTCCTGGAGTTGCCACAAGATCGGTGGTTGCCAAATACCAGATCCCATTATTGCACGGCTTGGATCCAGTGGTCAGAAGAAAGAAGTCCAAGAGAACAGCAGGTGAGCTAGAGTTGAATATGGAGGATCAAAAAGAGCGATTAGCTCAAGCTAGTGGGAGTGAGCCAGAGAAGACACATGAACTACTCAAGTGGTTGTGCATACACCAAGTAGAACTGGAGAGACAGAGGAAAAGAGAGAAAGGAAAGCGATGCTCAATGGAACGATACGCTTCATACCATACAGGCCCTGGGTGCTAGTAGACCCCCTTCAGCCCCAGGGATGGGACAGGAAAGACATTAAAATGGTTAAATTATCAGACTCAGATGATATTGAAGCATATATAATGACCTTTGAAAGAGTGGCCACTGTATGCTCGTGGCCACGGGATCAGTGGGTCATCCGGTTGGCCCCTTATCTCATGTGGAAGGCTCAGTTAGCCTACAGCTGGGTGGAGGTTGCTCATGCTAATGACTATGATGGGGTAAAAAAAGCCATTCTCAAGAGATATGACATCAATGTGGAAAGATATCGACCGAGGTTCTGTAACTACAAGTATCATACTGCTGACAACCCTCAGGATGCATACACCCAACTAAAGGACTTATGTGTGAAATGGTTACAACCAGCTACCCGAACAGTACATCAAATTCTCAAAGCTATTATTTTGGAACAATTTATCCGGATTTTACCCCAAGACATTCAATTATGGGTAAAAGAACATCACCCAGAGACATCGGATATGGATATCTGGTTGGCTGGGGACTATATAACAGCCAGACCACATCGACAGAAAAGTGGTCCCCCAAACCAACATGCCACGGTAAGACCTACTTCTGTTACCCCTATACAGACTAACAGTGCTTCTGGGAATGTGGGTAACACTGGAACTAAAACTTTTAACAAGTCAGGAAGGGGGTATAATCCTGATATTATTTGTAGATTGTGCAATGCTAAAGGTCATATTGCCCGTTTTTGCACAAAGAGAAAAGCAGAAACAACACAGTTTGCTCTTGCCAACTGGTGACAGTATGTACTACCTGTGCAAATAGGACCTCAAACAGTGACTGGGGCTGTTTGATTCAGGGAGCAAGCAAATGCTTTTACAAGCTGCTGTATTGGAGGAACAACATACACCGGGGGACCAACCACAGGAGTGACCTGTATTCATGGCGAAGTACATTTTTATCCAATAAAGGAAACAGTGATCACTATCCAAGTTTATGCACAACAATTAGAAGTAGGTGTTGTGCCTACTCTCCCTGTACTTGTTCTTATAGGCCATGATCACCACCAATTTCAGACTCTGTTAACTTCCAATGTCTGTGCTATGGTGACTAGAGCACAGGCTCAACATTATAAAACTTTGGGACATGTTTTTCCTTTCAAAGAGGATGTCTATGGGACCATAGGAAAAGACAGAAGCCCCTGGCACCAGAAAAGAACAGGAAAAAGATGTTTGGACTTTAAATAAAAGCAAAGTGGTGATATCTAATGTTATACATAAGACACAAGGGTTTGATGTTGATGATTTTAAGTTAATGCAACAAAGGGATGAAACGTTAAAATGTTTTTTTCCACAGGGACCAAACAGTACGGAAAACAATAAGTACCAAAAACAGAAAGGGTTGTTACATAGGGTATGCACCAGCCCCAGAACTGGGGAAGTAATAAAACAGTTCATGGTACCCCAGGCCTATAGAGAACAACTGTTAGAGATGGTCCATGATATCCCGATGACTGAACATTTAGGTAGGGACTGTACCCTTTGCAGACTTCTTTACCATTTTTTTTGGCCAGGCATTCATGAACAAGTCTCTGAATATAGTCGGAGTTGTTCTGAATGCCAGAAAGTGGCAAAACTGGGTAAAAAGGACAAAGTACCGTTACAGCTAATGCCCTTATTCACAATTCCTTCTGAAAGAATTGCTGTTGATATTGTTGGGCCCCTACCAAAAAGCGAGAAGGGGAATCAGTTCATTCTCGTAGTCTGTCTATGCCACAAAATATCTGTAGGCTATTCCCCTTCATAGCATTACTGCCCCTAGGATAGCAGATGAACTTGGCAAGATCTTAGCAGGGTAGGCATTCCACGAGAAATCCTTACAGATCGGGGTAGCAATTTTTGCTCAGTAGTGTTACAGCATCTCTATAAGACCCTGGGTATTGAGGCTACACGTACTACCCCTTATCACCCTCAAACAGTCAGTCTGGTCGAGCGCTTCAACCAGACACTAAAAAAGATGTTGCAAAAGTTTGTACAGGAGGAGAGAAAAAAGTGGGACATGTTTTTGCCATAGCTTATGTTTGCTTATTGAGAGGTGCCTCAGGCCTCTACGGAATTTTCCCCATTTGAGCTACTTTATGGTCACAATCCTAGAGGACCTTTGGATGTCATAAAAAGAAGAGTGGGAGGAAGGGAAAGTCCCCCAAAATGTAAACCCTGTTGAATACCTGAAAGAATTACAACAGAGGTTAGCCAGGTACATCCAAAAAGCACATGTGACCAATCAGAATTAACAAATAACTCAGAAAACGCAGTATGATAAGGAGACTGGTCAGAAAGAATTCAGGGAAGGGGACAGAGTATTACTACTTTTACCCTCATCAAACAACAAACTTCTGTTGAGGTGGCAAGGTCCCTATACCATAATGAGGAGGATGGGACCTGTCACCTATGAGGTGGAGTTACATGATAAAGTACATAAACACCGTATACATCATGTAAATATTCTTAAGCCATAGGTAGACACAAGCTCTTCATTTTGTGGCTATATGCGCCCCTAAACACATACCAGTGAGTTAGATGTTACTTATCAGAGATTGGAAAGTATAGCGGGGATAGCTGAGTTGAATATTAACATTGATCTGTCACCCTCCCAGGCCACAGACCTACAGACACTATTAAGGGCTTATACAGACACCTTTACTGTGATGCCAGAGAAAGCAAAAGATGTCGCTCATAGAAACACAGAATTTGATGGCAGATACGGACCGCCTGGCCCACCCAGTCTGCCCATATCCCTACCTAATAAATATGCTGCAGATCCTAGTTAACCCACGGCCTACTTCCTCCTACCCCCAACCCCTAGAATTGCCTTATGACTGTCCAATGAATTCTTGAATTCCACCAGTTTTTGACTCCACAACCTCCTCAGGCAGGCTGTTCCATGCATCTACAACCCTCTCCATGAAAAAATACTTCCTCACATTACCTCTGAGCCATCTCTCCTCTATCTTCAAGTTGTGCCCCCTTGTTCTTGCACACCTCTTTTTCTGAAAGATGCTACTCTCTTGGACTCTGTTGAGTCTCTTGAGGTACTTGAAAGTTTCTATCATGTCTCTCCTCTCCCTCCTTTCCTCGAGGGTATGCATATTAAGCTCCTTAGGTCTTGTTTCATATGTCTTCTAGTGCAGACCCTGCACCATTTTAGTTGCCCACCTCTGGACTGCCTCCATCCTGTCTATGTCTTTGCGGAGATTGGGTCTCCAGCACTGCACACAGTACTCCACATGGGGTCTTACCAGCTGTCTGTACAGAGGGATAACAACTTCCTGTTGTCTACTGGTGATGCCTCTCCCTATGCATCCCAGTTCCCCCCAGCCCTCCTTACTGCCCTCTTACATTGCTTGCCCACCTTTAGCTCATCTGATACGACTATCCCAGGTCCCTTTCCATTTTTGTTTGTTAGTATCTCACCCCTCACTGTGTACTCTTTCCCTGGGTTTTTGTTTCCCAGGTGCATTACTTTGCACTTCTTAGCATTGAATCTAAGCTGCCATACATTTGACTGTTCTTCCAACCTTGCCAAGTCCCTTCTCATCCTTTCCACCCCACCTTGTGTAACAACTCTGTTGCAGATCTTTGTGTCATCTGCAGAGAGACATACTTTTCCTTCCAGTCCCTCTGCAATGTCACTTATAAAGACATTGAAGAGGACTGGTCCTAGTACTGAACCCTGCAGTACGCCACTAGTAACCCCCTTTCTTCCGAGTGGATTCTGTTTACTATTATGCTCAGAGTCCTGTTCTCCAGCCAATTCTTTACCCAGGCTACCATCTTGGGACCCACTCCCAGGCTGACTAACTTTTATATTAATCTTTTGTGTGGGACTGTGTCAAATGCCTTGCTAAATTCTAGGTAGGCCATGTCCACAGCCCCTCCCTGATCTACTACTTAGGTCACCCAAAGAAATCTGATTTGTCTGACATGACATTCCCACTGTGACTCCATGCTGCCTTGGGTCCTCTGCCCCACTGGCCTCTAGGTACTCAACAATTCTTTTCTTCAGAAGTGATTCCATCATTTTCCCTATCACTGAGGTTAAACTAACAGGTCTGTATTTTCCTGCTTCTGCCCTGCTCCAACTTTTGTGAAGTGGAATAACATCTGCCCTTCTCCAGTCTTCAGGTACCACCACACCCTCCCATGATTTGTTAAAGAGGGTAGTCAGTGGTGTCACTAGTTCTACCCTTAGTTGTTTTAGAATTCTGGCATAAATCCCATCAGGCTCCATTGCTTTGTCCACCTTCAGTTTTCAGAGTTCTTTCAGAACTCTTTCTTCTGTGAATGGGCTGGTATCAACCCCCATATCCAGAGTGTTTCTATTGTTTGGTTTAGGTACTGCCCCCTCTTCATTTGTGAATACTGATAAAATATTTTAGTATCTCTGCCTTTTCACAGTCACCCTCTGACCAACCCCCCTTCCCTTTATTAAGCCTCACTATCCCTCCCTTGGTCTTCTTTTGCTCTCTGATGTACCTATAAAAGGTTTTATCCCCCTTCTTAACCGAGTTGGCCATCTTTTCCTCGGTTTGGGCCTTTGCTGTTCTGACTGCCTTCTCTGCTTCCTTTTACTTTAACTGATACAGTTCTCTGTCCTGCTCCTTCTGTGATTCCTTGTACTTCCTGAATGATTTCTTTTTCTTCCTAACCTTCCCAGCCACCTCCTTTGAGAACCATAGTGGTTTCCTACATCGTTTTGTTTTATTTGCATCACACAAAGGCTTGTTGCCTCTGTGATGGCAGTTTTGATTATTCCCCATTGTTCTTCTACCCCTCCTTCCTGCCCATTTGCTAGCGCATTCCTTAGGCACGCACCCATTTTGGCAAAGTCAGCCCTCCTAAAGTCCAGAAACATAGACTTTGATGGCAGATAAGGACCGCTTGGCCCACCTAGTCTGCCCATACCTTTGCCTTTGAATGGCTTGACTCTACTGCTGTGTTTATCATGAACCATACTGTTCGATGGTCACTTGTTCCCAGATGGCTACCCACTTCCAAATCTGTGATCCTCTATGCATCTCCATTTAAGAGTACCAGGTCTAAAATTGCTCCCTCTTGAGTGGGTTCCAATACTAGTTGTCTAAGGCATGCCCCCTGTAGGGCATCTAGAATGACCCCACTCTTGGAAGTGGCTGCTGCAAATGCACTCCAGTTAACATCTGGCATATTCAGATCCCCCATCAACAATATCTCCCCTTTTTCTGCCATTCTAAGGATACCTTCTATTATTTCCTTGTCCATTTCCTCACCCTGAGATGGGAGTCTGTATACAACTCCTGTGCAGATTGTGGTGCCATTGCCCATCTCCAAATTGACCCACTGTTTCCTTTCCTCCCTGTTTACCTTTTTGTTCTGTTGTTTTGATTCCTTCCCTTATGTGAAGAGCTACTTATCCATCTCTGTTACCCTCCCTGTCCCTCCTGTAGATGGTGTATCTTGGTATGTTTACATCCCAGTCACGGTTCTGTGTGTACCAAGTTTCTGCGACTGTCATGATATCCAGATGTTCCTCTTCCATCAAAGCCACTAGTTCAGGAAGCATGTTACCCAGACTATGGGCACTGGTACTCATTACTCTGCACTGTTCGATGGCTTTACCTCTTGTAGCACCATCCCTATCCTCATTGACGTTGCTTTCTCCATTTACTCCTGTCCTGCTCCCTACTTGACCTTTCTACCTTAGTCTTTACCTCATGTAGCACCCCATTTTGTAGGGGGAGGCTGGGAATTCCCTGCTGCTTATCAGTGCCTCCCCCCTTGGCTAGTTTAATAGCTTGCCAATGAAGCATTTAAATTGATTGCCTAGAAGACTTGTTCCCTTCCTGGACAGATGCAGACCATCTTGCCAGTATAGGCTGCTATCCCTCCAGGTGCAACCCCAGTCCCCAATGAAGCCAAACCCCTGTGCTCTGCACTATTTTTTCAACCATTTATTGAATTGCATGGTGCAGAGTACCCTCACCTCACTCATGCCATAGACAGGCAGCACCTCTGAGAAGGATACTGTGTGTGCTACTTGCCTTATGCCCCTCCCCAACTCCACAAACTCCTCCTGCACTGCTCTAATCTCATGTTGAGCCAAGTCATTCATCCCTAGGTGGACAATGATGTCCAATTCCATCCCCCATGCAGCTGTTCTCGTGATCCTGAGGATGCACTTCCTGTCCCTCCAAGCCATGGCACCAGGCAGGCACCTTACTTCTCTTTTCCCTACTCCACCGAGTTCTATCCCCCTAATAATTTAGTCCCCCACCAGGAGCTGCTTCCTTTCCCTGTGGTGTCCTCTGCCTCCTTCCTGTGGGCCTCCCTTGTGACAGTTGCCCACAACCTCCTTAGTCTCCTCTGGGGGTGCACCCACAGGGGACTATGCTCCACCAGAATGGAGTATGGATTGTGGAATGGTACAACTGACTGGGTGTGCCTCTGTTCCACCACCCTCACCCTCCTTGAGCCCACTGTGGTCTAACTGCTGTGCTTTCTTGGCAATCTGTGAGGCAGTTGTGGTAGCCCTCATGCGCCCTGGGTGGGGGAGATTCCCTTACTACTGTCCAGTGTGGCCTTTAGATGGGCAATCTCCTCCCTCAGAGCAGAGAGTTGCCTGCAAATAGGGCAGCATCTCAGCCTCCAGAAAGACTTCTGGAAGACTGCTGGCCCACAGTCAGTGTATTGCACTTATTCCCCACACGTCTACCTTCCTGTGTATTACAAGTTCTTTTTTTTGCTTTCTGTTATTGTATTGTTCTATAGAAATATATATAAAATGCATACACTTATATTGTCAGTGTTGTCAGTGCATTGTGCTGGAAAGGATATGACAGTGGTATGCACCTTGCCCTCCTGAGGAAATGATGTCGAAACCTTGGTATAAAGGAAATGGTACCAGGGTGGGTGGGGTGAGGATATGGGCTCAAACTGCACCCTCTCGAAACAATCAGCTAAATGCTCTGACCCACCACTAAGATGAGTCTTGACCTTACTGTCAGCAAGACAACCTGCACAATTTAACAGAGAAAATACCTTGCTAAACAAACAGAGAAAAATCAAGCATCTGAGTCAAACACAGGTAAACCTCCCCAGCCCCAATACAGCCTGTTGATTTGTGCTCTGAAAGCAATCAGCCCCAAAACAAGCTGTGCACAATGAAAGAAACAGTAAACAGTTAGGGTTACCACCATTTAAGAAGCCCAAAGTTGGACATTTCTTACTGAAGCAAGATTTTTCGCAGGACAGTACGTAACCTCGACCAGTACAACAGACTTGTTTTCTCTATATAATCAGAATCAAGGTTAAGTATTGTAGTTTCTTAGTTGCTTCTATTGTTTATCAGTTTAAGGTATTTTAGTTAAGGTATGATAGTTTTCTGCAACATTTAGTGGAAAATTAGAAAATATTTTTACTACTGCAAAGTCAGGACATGTAGTATTTTTCATGTTTTTTTGCAGGACACAGCTGCTCAAGTCAGGACTGTCCTGCAAACATAAGGACAGGTGGTAACCCTATAAACAGTATTTCAATTCCTCTGTGTTTAAACTACCAATCTCCAATGCAGTACTGCAAGCCCCTTCACTGAAAAGAATAACTGTAAAATGTAAAATAAGGTACACCTCCCTCTGCTGTGAGCAAGACCTGTCTTTGCTGCTGATTCTAAGTTCAGAATTTCACCTTTCCAACTTTGTTAGCGGTAGCTTCTGTGACACTTGGCCAGCTGGTTATGATTGCTCTATGATTTTTTTAAAATACAAATGAACTGTGATTGTCTGTCTTGAGACATACTGTGATCCTGGAATGACCCCCCCCCCCAAAAAAAAAAAAAAAAACAGGTTTCAGTTCAAAGGACAGGATATGTTAAACAGCAGATCTCTGTAAGGTGATTAACTTTCCAGTTTGCTTTGAAGCCAAAGGAAATGAAAATATTCATTTTATGACATTTTTCTGAGGAAGAACAGTTAATTGCAACTGGTGTTACAAAGCATATTACACCTCAGTGAGATCTGGCAGAGTTAGTCATAAAGTCCGTTGATGTCTTTGAGAAAGGAAACTGCTCATAGATCAAAGAAGGATCTGGAAAATCACAGACTTAATTAAGAGTGTTATAATTTGGGGAATGTGTTTTGCTGAAGTCATAGTATTTAATTTACCTCCTGAGTGATAAGACACCCTGGTTGTATAATGTTTAATATTTTAAAAGGAGGAGCTAGGTGGCATCATACTGTAGAAGGGGTGGAGACACAGGGTTTAAACTGTATTCTGTATTTCCACTTACTGACACATACCTGTTGGACTCTGAAACATCATCTACGTTAAGCACTGTTTTAGAAGGTAATACATTAGATAGACAAGGCTAATTGTATTATGATGGTAGGAGCTTATTTGCATTTTCCTTGTTTTCTTTTAAGTGACTGTATGCTTTGTGATATATTGTTCTGTGGTTACATTTTACGTTTTATTCATTTTAAGTAAACCTCTTATTTCAAAGAGACTGCCTGTGTCTTCGAAATCCTTCCCATTTCCCTGTGATGCATGGATAGTTAAGATTTTGACAACACTGTTCGTAAGCTTAATGGTATATCAAACTGGGAAAAGGTAAGAATTTATCTAAGGTCTTTCACAGAGTTTTTAAGGGTTCATTTTGAATACCTGGTTAGGTTCCCTTGGCTAGAGATATCTGGCATTTCCCCGAAGAGCAGAATTATCTGAACCTGTATGTTTGGGTATGCTAGTAGAAGGTTCACAGTTTGAATCCCTCCAGAACTTGAGACCAAAGGTGATTCGGACAAACAAAACAGGCAGGAGGGTTACCCTGTTCACAATACTGAGCTCGGAGATTGGCACTGTGGGAGCAGAGGGCCTGACCTGCTGAGTGGGGTTGTGACAGGTTCCACCTGAATATTATTAGCTTTTCTGATGAATCTGCTACAAACCGCTTGCTTATAGTAATCTGATCAGGCCTGTAGGACTCTTCCAAAAACTACTGGCTGATAAGTATCTGTGATGTAAGCACTCCCTGACACAGCCTGGTCTTGCCTTTTGAAGGCACATAGAGAGAAAAAACAAACAGTTTCTACCCCCTGAGACGATGTCTGATTCAAATACACAACCCTCTAACCTGCACTCACTACAGACTTTTGCCAAATTCTTAGCCCAGTGAATAACTCACAGTATCACAAATATTGTGATGCAAAAGTCACCAAACAAGAATCCCAGTCAAGTTAACTGTGCACAATGAAAGAAACAGTAAACAGTATTTCAATCCCTCTGTGTTTAAACTACCAATCTCCAAAGCAGTATTGCAAGCCCCTTCACTGAAAAGAACAATAACAATTGTAAAATGTAAAGTAAGGTACACCTCCCTCTGCTGTGAGCAAGACTGTCTTTGCAGCTGATTCAAAGTTCAGTATTTCACCTTTCCAACTTTCAGTTAGAGGTAGCTTCCACCTGAAGAATATTAGCTCACCACATTTATCTAACTCAAGACAATCCTATCAGACAAAAGGCATATAGGCTACCTGAAACAGTCAGGGAAGATGTGGGTAGGGAAACCAACAAAATGCAAAAGATGGGTATAATTGAACCATCCCATAGTGAATGGAGCGTTCCTCTAGTGGTAGTTGGTAAGAAAGAGGGCAGGGTACGTCTGTGCTTGGACTTTGGTAGGTCAAATGCTGTATCAGAATTTGGAAGCTACCCTATGCCCTGAATTCATGATATTTTGGACCATTTAGGAAATGCCCAATGTATAATAACACTAGGTTTAACCAAAGGATATTGGCAAATTCCTTTGGATTCTGAGGCAAAACAGAAGACAGCATTTAGTACTCCCCTCGTCTTTTCCAGTTTACAGTAATGCTCTTTGGATTGTATGGAACGCCTGCCACATTTCAAAGGGCAATGGATAAGATTCTAGCACGACATGCTGCCTATAGTGCAGCATATCTAGATGATGTGGTGATCTTTAGCCCCTCTTGGGACAAGCATATGCAACACTTGTCTCAAGTACTGTCGGCTATTTCAGAAGCTGGACTCACCATCAACCCCACTAAATATAACATAGCAAAGCAGGAAACCAAATACCTACATTTCCAAATTAGGAACAGACAGATAAAACCAGAGGTGACTAAGGTGAACACCATAGCCCTAGGCCCAAAACAAAAAAGGATGTTAGATAATTTTTGGGCCTTGTGAGCTATTACCATCGCATCATCCCTACGTTCACAACCCTGGCTGGCTCCCTTACAGAGTTAATAAAAAAGCATAAACCAGACAAAGTCGTATGTCACCTTAGTGTGAGGAGGCTTTCTGCTCCATAAAGGCTAGGCTATGCTCATCTCCAGTACTCCAGATTTTACACAGCCCTTTATACTCCAAATGGATGCCTCCAATTGTGGTATAGGAGCTGTGTTAACACAGATCATTAATGGAGAGGAACATCCTATTATTTATGTGAGTTGAAAGCTCCACGAAAGGGAAACTCGCTACTCCACCATTGAGAAGGAATGTTTAGCAGTTAAATGTACTATTGGGGCACTCCGATTTTATCTATGGTGAGCAGAGTTTGAATTATGGACTGACCATAATCCTTTATGTTGGCTGCACATGATGAAAGACCAGAATCCACGAATCATGAGATGGTATCTGTCTTTGCAGCCCTATCATTTCACAATAAAGCATAGGCAAGGAAGTGCACACTGTAATGTTGATTACTTGTACCATTATGGGACAGAGAAAAAAACGCCTATCATCAGACCTCGGGGTATTGTAAAGATCTGTTGTGGAAGAGACTTCACATCCACACACTGTTAATGTTCATAGGGACCCTGAGGTGGAGCCTTATGAGAGGGTGGGCTATGGCTCCATCTCTCCCTTGGGAAAGTTCTGATGATTAGGTGTTGTTCAGTAATTAGAAACCTTTTTCAGTTTTTTTTTTAAAGGGTGGAGGAAAATGTGATAGGGTCCCTGTATTTCCCCAAGAAAACCCAGTACTGTCAGAACATGTTTTGTTTTATGTCCAGAATGAGTGTGAATAAGCTTGGGTGTTATATGTCCATTTCTCCATGTAAAATAGTATCTTAATGGACTGGCCACCCATTGGATACTGCTGTAAAACTTTTTGTAAGTCTGTTTGTTCTCTGACAGTGCCACCAAAACAAAGGGTTGCATTCTAGTATTTCAGTTAGGAATCCTAATGCTAAAACCCCCATTCCTGAAAGTAAATAAAGTGAACTCCTCATTGTAGTGTAGGGCCAAGGTATCAGTGAACAACTCCCCCCCCCCCCGATACTCAGGAGCAATTCCGTATTTCAGTCCATCTAAATGTAATCAGATGCACATCTTTATAAGTAATATTTTGCAGCGATAGCTGCAGGGGTTTAACAGCTAGTATTACTTGGCCTGGAAAGAGCATAACAGCATTGACAGTATCGTATTTTTGTGAATACAACCCTCATCAGGCGTCCGGTTGTAGCCCTTATTAAAACAGTATGTGGTTTGTCCCCATATATGTTTGAAGAGCTAGCAGTTATGTGTCCACATTTCAGTTAGGATAGTTCAGTATTTAAAAAGAAATCCTTTCAAAAGTATTGAGTGTTTACCCTGGTTTCAATGAACAGGTAGCTCAAGCTATGACTCTGCATTTCTGCACCACTGCGGTATTTCTTTGGAAGCTTGCTACCGCTTGTATGTGCGCAAGGGTGCACAGGAATTAGTTTAGGTTTTGTTAGGTAGGGAGAAGCACTTCTGCAGTGCGAATGTGAGCAGGTAGCTTACCATATCTTAAACAGCATTATCTGCTCCTTTTTCTGTACAGTTCAGCTTCTGATTTAGGTGCACAATTCATCCTGCCGCAGAGATAGATCTCAGCAACACCGCCCCAGTAATCCTGCTCTTTAGAGCCAGACAGCCTCCTATTCACATTATTTATGCAGTGATTTAATGGGGACGACGCTTGCTGATGATACCTTGAATAAAACTCTGGATCCAGAATGTATTTTTTGTTTAACTGGGTTTGCAGCGATGTATATAATGTTATTATAATGAATGAAAGTTAAACTGATTTGTTTATTACTGTTTCTAAAGTATTTCTCTACGAGTGTAAGGGATAGTTCTGATTGACACTGAGGTGGACCCATCTCTTAGTCCAGCCCTCTATAAATTCTATGCATAGAATACTTCTAGTCAGAATGGAGAGAGGTGTTGAAGGGAGAACACCTGAATGACTAGCCTATTCTAGTACTATTCTTTCCGCTTATTGTGTTCTACTTTTTATGCTAAAGTTCAGCCTGCTATTTTATTTCTGGAAACCTTTATTTTGATTTCATACTAGTCTGCTTTCATTTTGTTAATGCTGTAAATAAATTCTAAGCAGAAGATTCTGCAGAACTGCAATTACAGTGTCTGTGTCCATCTGTTATCCCACAAGCCTGCGACAGACATATGCAAAGAAAATGTCTGGTGCCATGAATGATGCTTGGTCTTGGGTACCCACATCACCAGGCACAACACAGATCCCGCACCCCATGCAAAAAGAGGTAATCCAGGTAGTAGACAGCAGCTGACAAACCAACCCCTCCAGCAGAGGGCAGGGTACCATGAAATGTATTGCAAGGTGACAGTGATTTTAGACCACAGTATCAGAGCACAGAGACAATGCCCTGAACTATGATGCCAGAGTCAAATTTGAGAGAAGCAGAGAGGTGGTTAGCAGGTCTACTAAGAATCAACCACATGCAAAGTAACTGGCTTTACCAAACTCTTTATTAAAAGAAAAAAAATCACAACACTTTACAAAAATGTTAATGGGTTTATTCAAAATGTCATTCAAAAGGAGAATGCATCACCCAGTTTAGGGGTCTGCAACACTACAATTTCAAGTAACATCTTAAAAGTCAACATACATAATTCTTTGGTAAAGAACAACAGTTATGTTGAAAAAAATCCAATCCATACATTTATAAAATTTACACAAATCATGTTAACATTCATATATTAAAATTCTTACTTCCTGATCTATTTTCAGCTTTGCATTAAAAGCGACATTTGTAGAGGAGCTTATTACATTTTATACTCAGAAATAAACTCAATGTCCACTAGCAAGTGCATATTTTAACACATTTCTAAATGTAACAGGAAACAAAAAACTCATTTAATGTGAAAATTCCTCTATGTCTAGTAATCGGCTGAAGTAGGAAAAGAAATGTGCATAATTAAAGCAACAGCAGCATGCTGGTGACTATCAAAACAGAGTACATTACTGTCTTTGTTCTTTATCATCAAAATGTTTGTGCACTAGGACCTTTTTGTAAAAACAAGAGTTTCTCATCTCATAAGGCCTATTTTAGCACCAACATTTTAAATGACAAATGTTTAACAACCCACTCAGACATGAATATGAAGACAGGATACAAGGTAAAGCAATTAAATCATGACATACTACTTTTAAATTTCATTGTGACCAAACCCATCTTAAAACAAAAAAAATTTGACAATCAGGTAAAAGATTACATGGTGTTCAACCCCAAGATATTTATGTACATATGAATGACAAGTGTTGTATGGCATATTTTAAAGGAAAATAACCTCAATATCAAAAGCAATGGGGTATGTAACAAGTTAATTGGCAATAAGGCAAAGTTAAAAAAAAAAGGCACATTAGACATACTCCATGATTTGTAAAATGGGCCATGAAAAATCTTGTTACCTCACTGGATGAAACATGTCATGTGACTTTTTTCTGACAACCACACGCCTCTACTAAACTACATTTTTTTTAGCAAATAAAAGCCCATTTTATAAGTGAGATAACACGCTCCATTGTGTGTGGTCATAGGGTAATACACTTCTTAGCTGGTCGTGGCATTCGTCCATGCCTCGTGCCAAACCACCACCCATGGGGTGCATTATTTTCTTATAACTGCATACTCTGGAGTTTATTATCCCATAGACAGTGCATTACTGGCAAAATATGCAAACAACCATGAACAAATTTAGGCAGAGTTGGGGTTTAGCAGGACTCCTGGGTACCAGAAGGCAGCACTAATAATATCAAAAGGCTGAACCCACCTTGTGGATAGTTTGTGCTGCCTTCAGGCACCTAATGCTCCTATTTGGGACCCATGCAGCCTAAATTTCTTTTTGAGGATTTGTGTGTCTTGTCCATGATGCACTAGTTTAGGGGATATGTGTAATGTTTGCCTTTTAAAGCAGCAGTACTGGCTATCAGTATGTGATTTTCAAAATTCTGTTTTTTGGCTGAAAGCATGCAGCCATAGTTCGGGTTTTCATTTCTGTAAATTTTTTTTTCTAACGATCTTTAGTTATTAGATATTTCAATTTTTTTTCCACTGTTATGGATCCACAGTAAATATGGCTGCTGCCTAATTTCCAGCCAAACTCTCCCCTCACGTCACATCACATCTTTTGTTTACTTCCGTGGGACCCTGTGCTGCATGTTCCCGCTGTTCCTGTGCAGTGCTGTGAGTCACGCACATGTGTGGTTGGCAGAACTGGCAGCAGAGGGTTCCAGTTCAACATGGTGGGTGGGAGAAATGTAAACAAAAACAAAGGAAAATGGAGCTAATGATGGGGTGATAGTACAGTGAAAACAAGAAAGATTACCAGGTGAGTGCTCAACAGAGCACAGGAAGAAAACTGTTGCAAAATATCTGATTTTTTTAATTTAGTATTGCTGCTTTAATGTGACATACTGCATGTACCTGTTCAGAATGTAGGCACAGTTCATGCCTAAAGCTGGCTCCGATTCAAAACTAACATTCTTCTTCAAAAACAAACAATTCCCCTTAGACACTTTCTTGCCCTACTTTTGAAACGTAAGAAATGAAAGGAAATATATGTAGCAAACAAACAAAAAAAGAGACTGGAGAATTTTTTTTTTCTGCAGAAATGATGACAGTTTAAAGCTGTTACATGAAAAATACATGTGATGATTTCTTGTGCTTTTTCATCTTCCAGAGCTGTATCTAGAAATATGTTATATCACAATGTTTAAACCCAACTGATCTGTATTATCATGGATTACAATAACTTGTCCACAGGCTACATGATTTGCAACTAGGTAACAGTGCTGTATTTATTACAATTGTAATAACCAGTCTCAATTTAAACATGTCTAGTTTTGTGAAAATTCCCAAACAGCCTTCTAAAAGAGCATTCTTTAAAAGCAGAAATTCAGTGTTATACATTAGCTGTTAAATATCTTGGTTGTCTACTTTCGTTGAGGCAGCTACTTTGAAATCAGACCACTTTGAACTGCAAAAGAAGTTAACAAAAAAAAAACAATGTTACTAAAGCAAAATAAAAAAAATAAATGAGTATGTGACCTTTATTATATAGTTAACATACATTACACAAACAATTGGTTAAGGATTCAGTTCTGGGAGGTTGTGTGTCCCAATAATGAATTGAAAACTACTCTTGAATAAGGGTAATTTCTGTACAAAACCCCTAGATTACTGAATATTATGCCCCTGTAAGCATTCAATAAAAAGACAACTAATGCATTTAAACATTACACAATTTTTTCCAACAGCCAAGTCATTTTCATTGTTACTAATATATGCAAGTAGTAAGCCATGACAGGGTGTGCATTATAGGATTTTAATGCACACTCCAGGTGTGTAGTGAAGCACAAGGTCGAAGGCAGAGTGTCGTTATGCCCCTGGGAAGTGCATTAAAGTCCTATGATGCAAACCCAGTAGGGGCTCATTACACTTATAAAATGGCTTTAAGTAGGGTTTTTGGGGAGGAAAATGAGATTCAGCACTTGACCATACATTTATAGAGAATTGATGCATGGTCAGGTGACATTTCCTGGCCAATTAAATTTCTAGTTTTTTTCCTAGCCATTTTATAATTGCTATTATACAATGGCAAGAAAGAATCTTGGACTGTGATTGGTCAGTTTGGGACTGGACCCATGGCGTTATCCCAGCACGACGCCATAGGTCTAGTCTCAGCACTGTGAACCAATATGGATCACATGGATATGGATCACCATCTGTTTTTTTTGCATCTCCTCTTAAGAAACAAAAATATTTTTCCACACTAATAAAAATTCTTTAAAATTATTTTTTTATTTTATATATAACAATGAGGCATTGTATAATAGGAATAATGCATTCCAGGGTGTGTGTCGTTTGGGATAACGCCACGCCTGGGGCATTGGATGCACTCGGCCTGCGGCCTCGTGCCCAACCCCCCAGGCGTAGTGTTATCCCAGCACGACACACACCCTGTCATGCATTATTCCTTTAATATATTACATTATGTGCACAAAATGTTCTGACAAATGCTATGTCATGTAGTAAACCATGCAGCCATTTGCCCTGGGTCACTACTGAAAGGGATAACTTCCTCATAAGCTTCTCTACGGCAACCAAAGATATGAATAAACAGACAAACATATATGTATGAAGGACCTGAGACAACCAGGCCTGTATTCAGGAACATTACCTTTAGTGTTAACATCATCTTACGTTGTTTTAACAAACAAAATTTAGCAGTGCATCACTGGACAACATAGGAGATTCCTAAATCAGGTTTAATTGTTTACCTATTTTTTTAATTTCTGTTTATGCCTTCTTTCCGGTCCCTCCAAATCACTTGGGCCCTACGAGCAACCCCCCCCCCCCCACCAAACCTCCCTGGTCACAGTCACCTACCTTCATGGAGCTTTGGCCTCAACCCCCAGTTGGGGTCAGGGTTGGGGGAGTCCCCCCAAATTGTGCAGTCTGTCAGGCAGGTGCCATGATCCAGAGAGATGGAGGCCTGGGGAGCTCCCACGGGCTGTCATCATGGAAGTGCCAGGGCCATTTTCCTTGGTTTTCTCCCTACCCCAGGAGAAACTGCATACTTTTAGACACCAAGGCAACTCCACCCACGCTGTAAGTGTGTTTAGGTTCTGATGTCAGTGACATTTTCCCCTCCTCCCACTGCTCTCCATATGGCAGAATACAGCACCCTCACATGACACAGGAGGAGTGTGTCATCTGGGACACTCACTCCTCCTTCCACCAGCCAGCCCCCCCCCAACCCCAATGACACAAGCTCATTCCCAAACTTGGGTCATCAGCATTGCAAGCAGTAGTGCTTCCACTGCACCAATGGGCTGGTTATTTATTTGGTTTTAGATGACTGGGTAGGTGACCTAGACAATGAAATGCTATTTGTCAGGCATTACCTGGGAAAATATAGTCATGAGCATAATGGAGTTCAGATACTATGAATATGATACAGGGAATGAGAATACAGTACTGCACATTAAATATAGTGGCAATGAGGTACCCATTAGATATGGTGGTACTAAGTACAAGTTACTGCAAATAGACAACTTCACACAAAGGCACTAAAAACATCCCCGAGGTTAGCAATAAGTAATTAAAAAAGTCTAAAATAAACACTATGTGTAATGAATGCAGCCAAAGGCACACAAGTCAGTGAGTCAAGTACACATGTCTGAAGACTTTAGATTTACTTATAACTCCCTTTTCAATTGGGCATGAGATAGGGAATGCTGGAGAGCAACTGGGAGGGGTTCCAATATTTTGGGACAAGGTTGCTCTATAATGATAGAACACTATGGAATAGCTAGTAGAGACAAGTCACCAGACTGGAGGGGTTATGCCAGATTTGGAGGTTGCAAGAGTGCAGGAAGGCACAAGGGCACAGCTGTCCTGGGAATTTTGTCCACTAGGATACCAATAGCAAAGGAACAACAAGCAACAGGAAATAAACAGTTTATCCCAGTGTACTGCAGAGCAGGCAGTGAGGGTACATCGGTTGGAGGCCAGGGCAACATGGTAAATGTCACTGTAAGTAAGGTTTCCTTAGGAGGAGGTGGAACAGGTGACAAATCCATATGCAAAGCTGGGAAACAGAATACCCTGAGCAATGGAAATCCTGGCAATTGGAGTGATGGCATACTTAACACTATAGGCAAGGCCTATTTTAGTATTAACTTTACAAACACTGCAAATATGCAGTGAGAAATCCAAAGAAAGGTCAAGGGTTAAGACCAAGGAATTTAAATGACTGAATATTTGTGAGAAGGGTACCATCAGCAATAAAAACAGGTACAATTTTTTCAGCTTAGAAGTAGATCCAAATAATGTAGATTTAGATTTACTAGTGCTGAGAAGTAAATTGTTTTGGGAGACAGGAGTGCATCAGACAGAAGTCAGCATTCAGGATGTGGTGACGTCCACTAAGCATGTTGAGTGAGTACAGAGTACCGTATTGTCTGCGAGGAGCAGGATGCTGGGATGAGTCTGAGGCAGTTTACAAAGATAGAGTAATGGATCTAGTATCAATCCTTAAAGTATGCCTACATTGATAGTAGTGAGGTCAGACTTGGTTCTGTTAATTTTTAATTACATTTTTCCTTGGGGAGATTCCCAGGGACAACATCTTTACTCAAGTAAAGCCACCCAGCAAACTGCTTGAACACATCATTGTATTTTCAGTACACTTTGATGACCATCATTAGACCAGGTTCATTTAGGTGCTCCAGTCAGGAAAACTGTTCTTAAAAACACCCAATGTTTTTCATTGTTTTTTTTTCCAACCCTGTCTCTTGGCTCGTATGTGTGCAGTGGCAAATTACTTTCATATTTCTACTTAAAAAAACAAGTTTAGGTCAGGTATCAGTTATACCAGTTACCGCACTTTTATAATTCTTTGCCCCTGAAGCTAATCACTGTGGCCTTAATGTATCTTTAACTTCAAATCTGTATTTAAAAATTATTTACTGGCCTTAGAGTATTGTCAGTGTACATGATTATTAGTTTTTATGCCACTTCTTTTATTTAGCTGCACTCTACAGGATTGCTTCTCTTAGCCGTTGGATATTTTGTACTTTATTCTGTGTTTTTTAATTTGTTATGTTTATGATACATTGTTTGTGTTATCTTTGTTATATCTGGCCACCTGTAAAGATGGGCTTTAAGCTCATGGATTTATCAGATTTTAAATAAACCAAACCAAGTAAACCAAAGACCATGGTCAAGTCAATAAAGGCAGCTCATGTGAGCATACCTTGTCCATGGCAACATCTGCATCATTCGTGAATTATGTAACTACTGTAGTACTATGGTCTTGTCTGAAACCACGCTGGGCATTAAACAGATTATGCACATGAAGATATTTGGTGGTCTGGGCAGCGATCACTTTCTCTAGTATTTTGCCAAGGACAAATAGTGTGGCAATAGGGCGATAACTGACAATCCATTCAGGGTCACCCTTATTGAAAGTGGGGATCATTTTTGCCACTTTCCAAACCTCAGGTATAAGCCTGGAGTACGGGGATAAGTTGCATGTTCCAGTCAGTAAAGGGACTAGTTTAGAGGAAAGCCTGAGCAAGTCAGGCTTATGGCCATCTGAGCCAGCATTACAAGCCGAGATGGAGTTAAATATTCGACACACCTCCATGATAGTTACAGATCACAGATACTAATGAGAGGTGGGGGGGGGGAAGGAAAAGCGGCCAGGAGCATGAGCATCAAGGGAGATGTCAGAGCGAGTTTCAAGCATGTCTGGGTCAGGACAAGTGTATATGAACAGGTTTGAAAAACTACGATTGAAGGTATTAGCATTAGTAGCAGAGTTATTATAGTTCATGCCATCAAGCTCCATGTAATTTCTGGAATGGGTACCCCCCATGAAACCCTTTACAGTTTCATATCTTCCACGTCACCCGCAGCATCGTGCAGCAGCTCCAATTAGTTCATGCCATCAAGCTCCATGTAATTTCTGGAGTGGGTACCCCCCATGAAACCCTTTACAGTTCCATATCTTCCACGTCAACCATAGCATCGTGCAGCAGCTCCACACAATTGGAGCTCCTGGAAAGATGTACTGCCTTTTTACAGGTATTCCTCAAAGACCTACTGGCAACCCAGGCAGATGAGACCCAGGGATTTAAATTTAGCCCATTTGTCCCCAATTTTCAATGCAGTGAGGTCCCTGTGCAGCCATCTTACAGGAACATCTCCAACTATATTTACCGGGGGATGCAGATCCTGGAAGGCACTAACGCAAGATACAAAATAATTTAGAGTCTCAGTGACATCAATCAATTTGTGGCAAAGCAGAGAATAAGGCAATAAGGTAAGCTTAGAGAAATCCCACAGGAACATTTCTTTAGGTGGGCAGCTGGGTGATTGAGCCTTCCCAATGCAAAAAACAGGAGGACAGTGGTCAGTAATAACATTCACAAAGCTGCCAGCCCCAGTAATTCTATCGTTTCTCCTTGTAAGGATCAAATCTATGCAAGTGTTATGTCCTATAACAGATTATTGAAGGTAAAGTGGTGTTACCACTGGAGTAATGTTAGCAAATACATGCAAATTAACAGTGTTTATTTAAAATATTTGGATATGAGGGGACATGAGTTGTGAACCGGTTGATTCACCTGTGGTGGCATCCTTTGGCTCCACACCATTCCCGTCAGATCCTGCACACTTTAAGGAGGGATCTGTGCGTCATTCACCAGGTCAGGTTGGGTGGGTTGTTTGGATGTGAACTGTATACCACTAACAGAAAGTACAGTTACGTAAGAACTTACCGTAGCAGTAAATCTTCAAGAGAGGTTCTTGCAGTAGGCAATAACACATAGGACTGAGCTGCCAGGCACTAGGACCACACGGAAAACTTTAGCTAGCAGTGTCTGGCGGGGGACTGCCCACCCAGTGTCACATGACCGATGTCGGTCCGGCGCTAGTCTGTGGCCCACCCTCCAGTTTTCCAATCAGAGACCTAAGACAGGTGTGACAGGAGAAGAAGTGGGCTCCTGGAGCCAATGAAAAGGCTGAAAAGAAGCAGTAGGAGCAGGGGGAAAGGAGGGAGGGAAAAACTTGCCTACTGTAAGAGACTCTCTCGAAGATCTAGTTATGGTAAGTTCTTATGTAACTGTACCACCTTTCTTCGAGAGGGCTCTTGAAGTAGGCCATAATGCACAGGACTGAGTACCAAGCAGAGTAATTCAGGCAAAGACTGAACACGGGAGGCAGGAAAAGGTCTGCATAAGGCAGGGTTTAAGACCCTTGATTAGAATGCTCAGGGTAATACACCGACAGATGTATGGTCTGATTCAAGGTAAACTCAGAAACCACCTTTGCTAAAAACTTAGGATTTGTACGCAGAGCCACTTGGTCTCTGTAGAAAATCAAATAGGGCTCCTTACACACAAGGGCCTGAAGCTCGGAAATCCTTAGAGCACAAGTAATGGCAACTAAAAATAGCGCTTTCCAAGAAGGATAGCGCAGATTGCAACTCGCGGATGGTTCAAATGGAGGCAATGCGAGTTTCTCAGAAATGAAGTTCAGATCCCATGGTCGAACAGGGTTCCTAACTGGGGGTTTCATGTGGAGTATCCCTTTCAGGAAAGTACAGGAGACCGCCAACTGAGCTAAAGTCTTGCCATCCACTGGGACATGGTAGGTGGAGATGGCAGACAAATGGACCTTCAGCGAAGAATAGCGGAGCCCCAGGTCAAAGAGATGCAGAAGGTACTCCATGACCTGAGGGACAGGGCACAAGAAAAGGTTCTCATCCCTTGGCAGTTGCCCAAAAGGAAAACCGCTTCCATTTCATAGTGCAAGTAGTTCTTATGGTTGGTTTTCTTGCCTCGACAAGAACCTGGGCAACTCTGGAATTTCCAGAGACCCCACAGCATGAAGCTGATGTCAGAAGGTACCACGTGTGAAAGTGAAGGGAACTGAGACCTGGATGAGCCAGTGTGCCCTGCTCCTGGGTCAGGAGGTCCCGGCAGAAGGGTAGAGGAACCAGAGGCTCCACCGCCAGCTGCTGGAGCAGAGGGAACCATACCTGGTGAGGACAGAATGGGACAATCAGAATCATGTGAGCCCCTTCTGCCTGCAACTTGAGAAGGAGTATCATTTGCAGTAGCGGGAAGGCATACAAGAACCTCCCTGTCCAATAAAGAGACAGCATGTCTCACCAGAAAATACCATGCCCAGGAACAAGCGAGCAGAAACTGGGTAGTTTTGCATTGCATGGGGAGGCAAACAGATAGAGATCTGGCCGACCACAGAGATTGAAGACTTTCTCGACCACTAACTGCCTCAGTTTCCACTCATGTGCCCTTGCCTGAGTGCAGCTGAGACTATCCGAAGGATGTTCTGAATGTCTGGGATGTGTACTGCTGTGAGCTGGAGGCGGTGCTGAATTGCCCAGTACCATACACGCATCGCCTCCTTGCACAGGGGATATGATAGTGTGTTTCCCTGCTTGTTCTGGTACCAAAGTACACACATGTTGTCCATCTCAAACAGAGGTGGACCTGGGAGGATAAAGGACTGGAATGCCTGATGGGCATACAGCATTGCATGCATCTACAGGATGTTGATGTGCAAAGAGAACTCCCACTGAGACCAGGATCCCTGGGTTCTGCAGTACCCAAGTGGGTACCCCATCCTTGGCCAGAGGCATCCGTGGTCAGGGTCTGGACTGGGGTTGGGGGCTGGAAGGGAACCCCTCAGCAAAGACCATCCACGTCCTGCCACCACAGGAGATTCTGCTGAATGAGGTTGGACACCGGGACTCTGTTGTCCATGTCATTTGATCTCTGATCCCAGTGAACTCATAGTGTCCACTGCATGATCAGCATGTGGAGCCTGGCTAGAGGAACAGTAGGTATCGCCGCCACCATAAGGCCCAGAAGGCATACTAGACATCTGGCCATAGACCAGCAGCAGGAAGCCACCTGCTTGGCCTGTAGCTGCAAAGTTTCTGCACTGTCCAAAGTGAGGAAAGCTTGACCCTGGGCTGTGTCCAGCACTGCCCCCAATAAACTGGCGGCGCTGAAAGGGAGCAAGGTGAGACTTGGGGTAGTTCACCGTAACCACCATCTGGCTGAAAATGTCTAGGGTAGCTAACAGGGAGGCATTTAAGCTGTCCTGCGACAGAGCTGACAGCAGCCAGTTGTCGAGGTACAGGAACACAAAATGGCCCTAGTGACGAAGTACCGCTACCACCACCACTAGGCACTTGGTAAACACCCCGGGTGCCAATGAAAGGCCAAAGGGAAGAGCTTTGAACTGAAAATGCTCCCCCTGGAAGGCAAACCTGAGAAAGCGATGCTGGGCCAGGTCGACCGGAATATGCAGGTACGCATCCTGCATGTTCAGGGTCACAGAGCCAGTGTCCCTGGTGAAGCAGTGGCAACAGACCTGGGAGGGTCCGCATGTGTAATCTCTCATACTCGACGTACCGATTGAGTGTGCTGAGGTCCAGTATAGGCTGAAGGTCTCCCATTTTTTTTGGTACCAAGAAAAAGTGGGACTAATGCCCCCTTCCAACCTGTCTCGGGGGAATGGGCTCTATGGCAGACTTTCTGAGAAAAGCTCAGATTTCCTCTCCGATGAGGGGAATGTGACCTCGCAGGTAGTGAGAGAGACTGGAAGGATTTTCTGGAGTTCTCTCTAAGAATTCCAGTGTGTGACCTTGAGTGATTAGCTGAAGGACCCACAATCTGAGGTGACTGCCTCCCACCTGGGTAGGTGGTTGGTGAATCTGCCCCCAACCGGCTCCTCTGGAACTAGAGGTGGACAAGAGGGGGCAGACCGTGAGTCAAGAGGCGGAGGGGGGCTTGGGGAGCACCACTCCAGAAGTTCTCTGAGACTTGGCCTGGGGGGTGGCAGAGGCTGGAGAAGCTCGACATTTGCCCTGATGTCTGGCAGGCTGTGGCCCATTCTGACACCATTGTTGGCATTGAAAAGACTGCTTAGCCTTAGTGTTGGCATGGTAAAAAGATTGTACAGAGCATACAGCCTTGCCACTCTCTTGAAGGTCAGTCGAGAGATCCTTAATCCCCCCCGCCACCCACTGAAAAACACAAAGCCTTGAAAAGGGGCATGCAGGATGGAGGATTGAGCATCCTGGGTGAAGCCAGAGACCCACAGCCAGGAATATCTGTGGAGGCAAACTGCTGTAGCGGTGCTCCTAGTAGAGGTGTCAACAGCATCATAAGTTGCACGTAAAGTGTGAAGGCAGGTAATCTCTGCCATCCGAACAGTCTGTTCAATCTTGGCTGTGGCCTCAGAATCAGGCAAGACTGCAAAATCAGACTTCAGCTACCCCAAGATTGCCTTCTGATAGCAGACCACATGGGTGACATAATTCAGAGCCCTCAATGCCAAAGAAGAGAATGAGTAAACCTTGCGTCCATACTGGTCCAACTGCCTGGACTCTATCTGGAGGAGAGGTACTCATGCTTGGGCGTAGTGGAGCGGTCATGGGCTGCATTTATGACCACTGAATCAATCAGTCTTAGGATGGGTGTTGAGGTGGTCCTTGCACTCTGGGGCATGATAGAGCCCACTGGCCTTTATAGAGATCACAGCTGATGACATCTGTTGCCATATCATAGTGGACAAGTCATTGTGAGGTCCAGTCCATGGGGGAATAAGGAGGAGAGCCAGCTCTGGAAGATTGAGGTGCTCCGCTAACCTTTTTTGATGAGGGTTCTGTTCCTCATACCTCCAACCGTTAGCCTCCTGAATTTTACAGAGGATTTCTGTGAGGGAAGGGTCCTCTGGGGGAGACTTGGGAGACTCCTTAGTCTTAGGGTTCTCCAGAAGAGGAGTCCAAAGAAGGGATCCTATCCAGAGTCAGTGCCATATGAAGGGGAACCTCCTTCCCACTGGTGAGGGGGACCGTGGAGTAGGGGTCAGATGGGATGGCATGGAAGCTGCGACCGGCAGATGGTGGTCCAGCTCTGAAACCAGCTGGATCTTGGTTCTGCTCCACCAAGACTTGAACCGTGCCTCATAGTCCACCTGTGGCTGTAGAGGAGGTGGAGGGTGTTGATACACCAGTGGATAGTCCGGCGTTGGGTAACTCAGCATCAGATAGCCCGGTGTCTGGTATCTCGGTGTAGGATACCCTGCTGTTGGATAGCCGGGTGTATGATACCCCAGCGTGGGATACCCCAGCGTCGGATACCCTGGTGTAGGGTAACTTGGCGTGGGATAACCCAGCGTCAGGTAGCCTGGTAAAAGACCTGACAGTGGTGCAGTAGGACCCTGCGGGGGCCCCAAAGAAAAACTGGAGGGGCCCAGCAGACCAGGGTCCAGCTGGGGCCTGCAGGAGGAAGACCCAGCATCGACCCAGAAGGGTCGGAGGATCCCTCTGGGGTCTGGGGATGAGCAATAGGCCCAGGCAGAGGGACCAGAGGCGAGGTCTGGCATAAGACGGTCCAGTGTTGGCTCTGGAAATGGGTCAGCAGGTGGCCGTTCCTCCTCCTCCAAATGAATGGGGGAGGCCGGAGGTTCCACCAGAGGTGGAGAAGGAGTGTCCCGGAAGGGGGATTCCTCCTGGGGAGGCCGCGGCAAAAGCGACAGCAGGCACTGGGTCAATAGATTGACATCAGACCTCAAATCGGGGTCTGACACAAGTGCGGTGGCTGGGCGGTCATCAGAAGAACCGACACCAGACTTATCAGCTGCGACTGTGCAACTGTCGGAGGGCCCGTCGCTCAACTTACCAGCCGTACCACTAGACTTAGGCCCGTGAGTTTTGAGGGGCCCATGACTGGAGGAGGCCTCCGAATCCCCAGAGGTGCCCACCTGAACCATGACTAGTTCAGGCAAGGGGGCCAGGGGCTGCTCTGTAATGGGAGGAACAGGCTTGGCTGAAGCGGCCCTATCCTTACTGGAGGAAGGCCGCTGATCGGCCATGGCCTGGAAGGAGATCGATCCTGGTCCAGAGTCTTCTCTTTGTCCTTTTTTTCTACTTTTGGGAGGCAGAAGAACCCCCCTAGAGATGAAGAGCTCCTGATTTGTTGCAGCTCTTTTTCCATGGAAGCGAGTTTCTGCTTCAAGAGGTGAGCTTCCAGGGCCTGCTGCTGACGTTTCCGTGTGGAATGACTGAATTTCTGGCAGGCCGCACAGGCCTCGGTGTCTTGGTTAGATCAGAGGCACAGTAGGCAAGAAGTGTGGATGTCCTTTTCTAGGAGCTGCTTGCCACAGGAGGATTTATTTTGATGAGATTCTGAAGGAGTTGGAGAAGACAAGCAATCCAATGACAAAGAACATGATTTTGTAAGAAAATAAAAAAAAAAAAACATTCAAAAGTCATACTTACCAAAAATGGCAGCTGACTGTAGTAGCGTTCCACGAGGTCTGACGTGCACAGGTCGATAGTGAGAAAGAACTGGAGGGTGGGTGTGGGGACTGCCCACTACATAGAACCTAACCAACGTCGGTCACATGACTCCGGGTGGGCAGTCCTCCACTAGACACTGCTAGCTAAAGTTTTCCATCTGGTCCTAGTGCCTGGAGGCTCAGTCCTATGTGTTTTTGCCTACTGCAAGAGCCCTCTTGAAAGACGATCTATGGTTACAGGTGAATAACCTTTATTTCTAATACTGTGGATACAGTTCACTATCTGCACTCTGGCAGACTTCCAGCACTCCTCTGGGAGCAGGGGGCAAGCACCCATGCTAATCTGGCAAACACAGACTGGAGACTGAGGCCTCAACAGCAGCATTTTGATGACTCAGCACACCGATAATACAGTGGAGATGAATGAGTGTCCTTTAGCCCAGGTTGTGACCCTGCATTTCTCCTGAATGGGGATATCCCTGGAAGCAGCCACAGAGGCCAGCCAACCTACAGCAGAGATCGATGCAGGATGTGAGCCACCTAGCAAGCATCCATTTGCTGCCAGTCATCAGACACAGCTTCAGCATAAGTAAATAGCTGGTTAGCCTTGCCACAAATTCCCACCATGTGCTCCTTATACAAGGAAAGCACCATTTGCAAGTGCAGGGTGTGAAGTCTGATCTGCATCTGAGGTCAGGTTGCTAAAATAAACCAGAAGGTTAGTCACTTGGTTAAGTCGGAACTCCCATACAACCTGCAGAAGGAATTTCACATAAGTACAACCTTGCCCTTGTGGAAGACTAGACAGGGAGACTCCATGAGATTGCATGGAGCTCACTCACCCTTCCGCCTGACAGGATGGCCTCCAAGAAGGTGGTCTTCTACAGGCAAGACATCTCACACTTGTGCATTGGCTCCAATGACTTGTCCATGAGCACACCCAGTAATAGCAGACATTCCTACAGAGCAGTGGTTCACGCACCAGTGGGGACAAGTAATCAAGGCCTTTGAAAAAGCACCTGACCACCTTCTTCTGCACCATCGTCAGCATACTAGCATGCACCCAGTATGCAGAGACGGCTGCCAGGTTAAGCTTTTGAGCGTGGCTTGCAGTCCAGACTGTAACAAGGACTGAAAATAGTCAAGGATCATTGCTACTGGGCATACAAGAGGATCAAGATCCTTCTCTTGGCACGAGAGTGAGAACCTCTTTCGTATGAATATGTATGTTCTGCGAGTAGACTCCTTTAGTGACACCTACACAACATGAAGGACATCTTCCATGAGGCCAAAGGCCTGGAAGTGTATAAATTCAGGAACCAGGCAGAGAGGTGCAGGATGTGAAGGTCCAGGTTAAGAACTGTGCCCTGCTGTCTCGTCAGCAGGTCGGAGTGGAGAAGCAACCTCCATGGAGACCTGCTGCTGAGGAGAATCCTGGTACCGAACTATTTTAAGCAATCAGGATCATCTGTACCTTGTCAATCGAGGCATTAATCACCACCCTGTGAATCAAAGGGAGGAAAGGAAACAGAAGGTCTAGGGTCCAGAGAATGCATCCCCATGAAGCGTACCAAGCACATAAGAGCCTCTGTACTCCCATGAGACTAGATCCACCAAAGGGGTGCCCCACTGTGACAAGAGGTGTTTACCACCTCCAACAAAAGTAGTCTAATATAGTACAAGAAACAAACAAAAAAAAAAGACCTGCTTCTCCTGCAACCAGATGGGTATACCCTATGGAAGAGCTAGTAGAGTCGATCCAACAAGGTGCACAGCACCTCCCACATGCAGTGCAATTACGAAGTAGAGTCACACTAGATAGTGCTCAGGGGCACATGTTGCATTTAGCAGCTAACAGGGATACAGCCACAGAGGGGATATATTCTGGTAAGGGAGAAGGAAGACGAGAAAGAAAAAGGGAGGAAGGAGCCACCTTACACAAAACCCCCATTTTTTGGTCTGGTGGTGGTGGTGGGGAGAGGTCTATAAGGGATTCTCACCCCACTTTATCATTTTTTCTGTAAGAGTGGGTATCCTGTACGAGTGCCCAACTCCCTTTTATATATAAGAAAAAACAATCCTTAGGAAGTATAATTGGAGAGACGCCCAAAGGTAAATGGTGCTGCCAGCACCAACAGGGTGAGCTTGCCCAGAGACTCTGGCTTTGTCAGAGCAGGGGATGGTGGGCGGGGCATAGTAATCAATGGTGAAGTTATGTTCTGGAAGATCAGCATTTATAGTAAGTACGCAATTTTCATATCTTCCAAGAAATCAATCTTCACTGCTGATTTTAACTTATGGGTCAGAGTATCAAGCTGTCCACTTCTTTTAAGGAAGCACATGGCTCACCCTGAGGGTAACAAATACCCTCAGCCCTCCGCATCGGGAAGTACACCTGAGGGCAGGGGTTCCTTGAAAGTCTGGCAAGACTAGAGACTGGTCAGGGCCAGGCAGGGGCCCCCATGGCACAGGAGAGGGATGGTGCCCTGACAACTGCCAAAAGACCCTGGGGGAGAAAAAAATAAGCCCCCTGGAAATGTGGGTTTAGCATTTTATGTCAGGCTTAAGGTGCCAGCTGAGAAATGCAAAGCTTTGCCATCCAGCAGTTATTGTTAGTCCGAAGGATACCTTGTTGGCATCATATGATGCTCTTGACTGGTACCAGGCTAACTTGTAAGCCTGAGCAGAAAGGCTAATGGCTCGCCTAACTAACGCACTTTGACACATGGCAGCTAAGAGCTGACCTAGCTGCAACCACAGGAATGATTAAAGGCTCCCAAGATGTGCCTGGTATGTGGATATGCACATGAGGAATCTGTCTCTGGAGATCAATCATGCATGGGGTGTGGACCCTGTGGGTGCACGATAGAGGAGGAGGCCCCTGAGGGCTTGTGGACATGAAAAGGGACACCTCTCCAATCGGTCTTTGATGCCTCCTCGTAGTCCTTAGGCCACTGAAGGATGACAGTTGCGTAATCATTGGGAACACCAAGAATTCCCAATGGCAAGGCTGCCAGAAGAAAAAGATTACTCATCGTAATAATATTGTTTTCTGTCTATGGTGGTCTCCGAGGTTCACCTTACCCAATATATCACTCTTCCTGTTTTCTTCAGTGAAAAATCCACTCCTGGAGAGCAGAGACTCCATAGTCTGGATGTGAAGAGAGCCCTATCCTACTACTTGGAGCATACCAAGCAGTTCAGGGGCTCCACTACACAGCTTTTTCTTACCTATGGAGAGGTAGGTGGAGGAAGGCCAGCCACTAAGAGAACTATTTCCCAGTGGATAGTCTCCTGTATTCAGTTCTGCTACGACAAGGCTGGTAAACAGCCCTCTGAGAGCCTCGGGGCTTACTCTACCAGGGGCACTGCTGCCACAGTGGCAGCTGCAAGGGACATTCCCTTACTTGAGGTCTGCAAAGCTGCCACATGAAAGACTGTACACACATTCACAAAGCATTATTGCCTGGATGTGCAGTCCAGATCTGATGCAGAGTTTGACAGGGTGGTCCTGCAGAGCCTCTTCCTAAGTAGGTTCTGTATCTGCCTCCCAACTACACTGCTTTGTAGTCTTCACATAGTTACTAATGCTAAAGGACCTCTGGAGTGAGAAGAAAAAATTACTCACCATAGTAATATTGTTTCTTCCAAGGTGTCCTTTAGTATCCATAACCTCCCACCTTTCCTCCCCAGGAAACCTATCTGAAGAGGACTCTGCTTCCTCATTTTTGCCAAGTTTGTTCCAGAGCTTTTGAATTACATTTAAAGCAATGTTTTCATGTTTTTCAATACTTTTCTGTTTATGCCGTTGCATGATTTTTGGATCCTGTTGGTCCACACTAACATGGGCATGTTCCCATTCCTACTCTGAAAAAATTCTGGTGCCCTCTGGGCAGGCTCCACTCAGCACACTCTCCTGTTCTTTTCTGATTGGTCAATTCATTACATGAATATTCATGGCTCCATCTCTGAGGCAGTTCAACCTAGTCAGCTTGCTGCACGTAGTTACTGATGCTAAAGGACACCTTGGAAGAAAGTATGGTTACGTAAGAACTTACCATATCAGCAGATCTTCGAGAGAGGCTCTTGCAGTAGGTACTAACGGATAGGACTAAGCCGGCAGGCATCAGGACCCCATGGAAAATCTTCTAGCTAGCAGTCTCTGGTGGGGACCACCCTTGACGTCAGCTGACCTACGTCAGCGTGCGTCAGTATAACAGGGCAGTCCCCACCTGCCTCCAGTTCTCCCACTGAGGCCCCAATGGGCGTGACAGAAGAAAAGAAAAAGCCCCTGAAGCATAGAAGAAGAAACCAGGGAAGGAAGGAGGAAAGCAGTACATGCAAGAGCCTCTCTCGAAGATCTACTGTTACAGTAAGTTCTTACATAACTGTACTATCTTACTTCGAGAGGGCTCTTGCAGTAGGTGCTAACCAACAGGTCTAAGTTCAAAGCAGTACTGAAAATGGAGAAGTCAGGGAGAAGGAGAAAAAGGTCTGTCCACAAAAAGCCTGGCAGGGAAAGGCCTAAGAAAAGAGACCCTGTAGAACAGCCAGGCCAAACCCCACTCTGAGGTGAGAGGCAACATCCAGGCTGTAATGCTTGGTAAAGGTATAGATAGAAGTCCAGGTAGCAGCACTGCAGATGTCTGCAGCTGAGATGCCTTTAAAGCATACGGCCGAAGCCACCATGCCCCCTAGTAGAATGACCCTTTACCTGGCCTGGAAGGGGTTAGTCGTATCTGTTGTAACAAAATGTAACACAGTTGCCAACCATTTGGAGAGGCACTGTTTAGAGACAGCATTACCCTCCTTTGGAGCAAAGGAAACAAACAACTGGTCCATTTTCCTGTGGTCTTTGGTTCTGCTGGTGTAATACATCAATATCCTATGCACATCCAAGGTGTGAAGGAGGTGCTGTCCTCGGCTGGAGTGTTCCGGGAAGAAAACCGGAAGTTCGATGGATTGAGTGAGGGTGGATGCAGCCACCACCTTCGGAAGGAACTTGGGGTTAGTTCTCATGGCCACCCCATCCCTGTGAAAAATCAGATGGGGAATGCGGCACATCAGTGCCTGGAGCTCAGATATTCTCTGAGTGGAAGTGATAGCCACAAGGAATAAAGTCTTCCAATACAAGAAACGCAAGTCTGCTTCTGCTGCTGGCTTGAAGGGAGGCAGCGTGAGCTTTTCCAGAATAAAACTGAGGTCCCACAGAGGGGCAGAACTGCGAATAGGAGGCTTCAAATGAAGAACCCTTTAAGGAATGTCTTGGAGACCTCTAGTTGAACCACGGATTTGTCTCCTATAGGGAGATGGCAGACAAGTGAACCTTCAAAGAAGAGTAACTGAGACCCAAGTCGAAAAGATACTTGAGATAATCTAATATCCTGGCCACTGGGATGAAAAGGGCTCCAGAGACTGGGATTTGGCCCAGACTGAAAAGCATTTCCACTTCATGGTGTAAGTGGACCTGGTGGAAGGCTTTCAGGCCTCCACCAAAATATGAGCTACCTCTGGGGAAACGCTGAAGCGAGAAGCCGCTAAGTCTGTAGGAGCCAAGCATGCAGATGTAGAGACTTGAGGCCTGGATGTACCAGGGTCCCTTGATCCTGAGTCAACAGGTCCTGGGAGATCGGAAGAGGAATGGGTGGCTCTTCTGAGAACTGATGCAGAAGAGAGAACCAGACTTGTCAGGGCCAGAAGGGGGCGATAAGGATCATTTGCGCTCCTTCCATCTGAAGTTTGTGCAGGACTCTCAGGATCAGTGGAGTTGGAGGAAAGGCATAAACGAATCTGCTGCTCCAAGAGAGAGACATCATGTCCTGTAAAAAAAAAAAAAGAAAAAAAGTCTCACCCTAGAGCGACAGAGCAGAAGGTGGGAAGTTTGGCATTGGAAGGGGATGCGAACAGATCTATCTGAGGTGTGCCCCACCTGAAAAACAGGTTGTTTATGATGTTCTGTTTTAGTTCCCACTGCTGAGCCCTCGCTGAGGAATGAATGAGGGTATCCGCCAGAGAGTTCTGAACCCCCAGGTGCATGGAGCGCTGTCTAGTGGAGGCCGAGCTGAATGGCCTGGTGCCACACCCTCATTGCCTCTCGGCAAAGCGTGTAGGACCGTGTCCCCCCCCCCCAAGTTTGTTGAGGTACCAGACAACAGACATGTTGTCTGACTGCATTATTAGAGATCCTGGAGGGATGAGGGACTGAAACACCTGAAGGGCTTACAGGACCGCCCTCATCACTAGCACACTGATATGCAACAGAGACTCCTCTGGAGACCAGTTCCCCAGAGTCCGGTGGGACCCGAAGTGGGCCCCCCACCTGGTTCCTGAGGATCTGGAGGGGGGATCAGGGCAGAAGGACATCCCCCATGAGATGTTCTCCGGGTGTAACCACCAGTGGAGGTCCCTGATCACTCGATCCAGATCATCCATGGACTGGTCCCATTGAACCCTGAGGGTCCACTGTGAAACCCTCATATGTAGCTTGGCCAGTGGGACTGTAGGTATGGCAGCTGCCATAAGGCCCAGAAGGTGAAGAACCTTCCTGGCGGGGATGTGTCTCTGAGAAGTCAGGGAACAAACCTGGAGAAGTGAAGACTCTATCCGGTCCGGAGGGAGGAAGGCTTTAGCCAGCTGGGTGTCCAGCATTGCCCCAATAAACCGCAGTTATTGAGAGGGGACCAAATGAGACTTGGTTAAATTGACAGTAAAACCCAGCCTGGAGAAGGTCTCCAGGGTAAGGGTAAGGGAATGAAGCAGGTCCTTCCTGGAAGGTGCTGCTATCTGCCAGTTGTCCAGGTATGGAAAAACCTAGACCCCCCCCCTTTGAGTGTGCAGGTAGGCTGCCACCACTGCTAAGCACTTGGTGAACACCCAGGGAGCCAAGAAGAGGTCAAACGGGAGGGCCCGGAACAGAAAGTGTTCCCCCTGAAAGCAGAACCAGAGGAACCTGTGGTGGGATGGGTGAATCAGGATGTGCAGGTAGGCATCCTGCATATCCAGAGCACAGAGCCACTGCACTGCCCTTAGAAGAGGTAGAAGGCTGTGAAGTGAGAGCATTCTGAATCTCTTGTAAGTCATCATGAGACTGAGAGAACTGAGGTCCAGAATGGGCCTCAGGTTGCCCATTTTCTTTGGTACTAAAAAGAAGTGGGAATAGTAACCTGTCCCGCAGAACTGAGGTAGAACAGGTTCTAGGGCCTCCTTTAGAAGAAGAGTGTTTATCTCCTCCTGGACCATGGGGAGTTAGTTTGGGGGGTAGAAAGTATGTGGAGAGAACTCTACGGAGTGCCCTTCAGCGATCAGCTGGAGCACCCAAGAGTCTGTCGTGATCCTCTCCCATTCCGGTAGGTGGCGAGAGAAATAACCGCCCACTGGCTCCACTGGAAAAAGGTCCATATGGAGAAGGATCGGCAACAAGTCAGGAAGTGGTGGATGAGTTGGCAGCTGGAGCTCCTGCAGCTCTATGTGCTTTGGCTAGGGAGGGCTTTAGCTGCTGAAGCAGTTCCTTGTTTTTGCTGACGACAGGGCTGCGTCTGTCTTGGTTGACGTCGGGACGGTCTCCGAAAGGGCCATTTCTGACCCTGAGGTTTGTGGTACATAGAATGTATGGACTTGAGGGCCTGCCTTTTATCCTCCAAGTCAGTGATGATATCTTTTGTATCACCACCGAACAGGACTGACCCTCGGAATGGGGCATCCATGATGGCCAACTGAACCGCAGGAGCTAAACCTGAGAGTTGTAGCCAAGAGTGCCGACGAAGGCAGAGCTTCGGCCAACTGAATCCACTGCATCATACATGGCATGGAGCATGTGATGGCAAGCGGGCCTGGCAGAATGGACTAACTCGTCCAGCTCCTGTGTTACAGTGGAATCTGGAAGAGATTCTAGTTTAGACGAAATCTGACCTAAGATAGATTTCTGGTAATCCCCCATATATGCTACGTAGTCAAGGGCTCGCATCCCCAGGGTGGAGGAAGAAAAGATCTTCCGACCATACTGATCCATAGTTTTGGAATCTTTATCCGGTTGGATGGAGCCAAGTTGCTTAGGGTTGGTGGTCCTATCATGCACGGTGCTGATAACCACTGACTCAGCTTTGGGCTGGAGACTTAAGAAGTCTTTACCCTCCAGAGACTGATATAGCCAATCCATCTTGCATACCAAGGTGGCGAAGGAGGATGTTTGTTTCCAAATAGTGGTCACAATGTCCTCATGGGGCCCAACACAAGGGGGTATAAGTGTGGGGGAGGCTTTAGCCAAATCTAGGTGCTTGGCGAGCCTCTGATGTTTCACGTTTTGTTCCACAGATTTCCATTCATAGGCCACTTGGATTTTTTGTAGGAGCTCAAGGAAAGAAGGATCCTCCAGAGGTGACTTTGGAGAATCCTTCGGTTTAGGGGCCTCTGGACTATGTGGCTCTCCCTCTGGATCTGAGGGATAATCGTCCCTGGAGTTCGAGGGCTCAGGTGAACAGGAGGTATCCCTGAGAGGCAAAGGGAGGCCTACTGGCCTGAAAATATCCAGAGGGCAGGTAAATTCCCTCGAAGACATGCCAGCGGGTGGCCCTGGTCTGTGTTCAGTGTCCAGCGCAGGTAAATCCAGAGGCTGCCGTCCCGGGTCCGGCATTAGGTGGCGTCTATCTAGCTCTGTTGTCAGCTGGGATCTGGCCTCGGCCCACCAGGTAGATAAGACTTCCTTGAGGTCCATCTGAGGGGAAGGCGGAGGTGGCATGGGGTAACCCTGGTAATGAAAATAAGGGTATGTGTACCCCGACAGCGGAAAACCTGGTTCGGGATAGGCAGGCATCGGGTACTGTGGCATCACATAATGCGGCCGTCAGATACCTCGACAGCCCTGCTGGAGGCCTGACAGAGGGGCCAATGGGCCAGGCGTTGGCCCCAAGAGCAGAGGGGGGTGGGAAAGATGGCCTGGAAAGAGGGGCTGGATCCCCTGCAGGCCCATACGGATGGCCCGAAGGCCAGTCACTGGGCAAAGGCTCCCTGGAAGGCGGCACCAGAGCTACAGGTGTCTGATCCAGTGTCCGAGGCGCTGGTGTCGGGGTGGAACCCTGAAGCTACGGCAGCCTCTGATCCCCCAAAGGGGAAGAGGGAGCAGACTCCCTAGGAGGAGGGAACGGAGGTGTCTCTGATGGCAGCGGCTCAGAAGGTCGCTGTGGTAAACCATGGATGTCGGGTGTGGTATCAGGACCCGACAGGGGAATATGGGCTGCGCACTCGTCAGGCCGGAAGGGCGGCTTACCAGCCTTGTCTGGGTGGGAAATGGCACAGCCGGAGCCAGACTTACTGGATTCACCCTCTCCGCTGGGCTGTAAATCAGGAGCCGGAGCGAGGGTGGAGGCCTCCTTTACCCCAGAGGCTCCCCACTGGGCTCGAACACAAGTCCGACGGGGGTCCGACACATGCCTGGACACCACCAGGGTGGCCGTCTGAGAGGGTTCCTCCAGAGGGGAAGTAGCAGAAAGGACCGCGATTCCCGCCGGAGTCTGCGGGGCTGTGGAAGGAGGGTCCCAGTCCCTATGCTTCTTTTCCTTCCTTTTCTTGTGGTGCCCTTCGAGAGAGTCTGACACCTGTTTGAGTTTCTTCAACTCTTTCTCCATGAAGGCCATCTTTTTCTTCAAAATATGGGCTTCCAGAGCTTGCTGCCTTCTCTTACGGGTAGCAGAGCTGAACTTGAGGCAGTGCTCACACTCTTCCACGCGGTGGTCCAGGCCTAGGGAATGGCCGTCCTTGTGCGGGAGTTGGGAACTGCAGGAGTTGCACTTATTTTTATGCGATTCAGAGGGCATAGGGGACGACATACATACCCGATGTCGGATAATACTATCGAAGAAAAATAGAAAAGTAAGAAAATACTCATCCAAAAGCAATACTGGAAGCGCCGATCTTCCACAAGGCGACTGAGTTGGAGCCAATGACGGAAAGAACTGCCACGCCCATGGGCCTCCGCAGGAGAACTGGAGGGAGGGCGGGTGGGAGACCGCCCCTTTCAGCTGATGTCAGAGGTGGTCCCCACAGGAGACTGCTAGCTAGAAGATTTTCCGTGGGGTCCTGACGCTTGCCAGCTTAGTCCTATCGGTTAGTACCTACTGCAAAAGACCTGTCAAAGTAAGATCTTCCTGTTTGCTCTGAGCTCTACCATGTCCCTGCTAGAGATGCAGCAAATTTAAATTCCGCCGGTGAAGTGAATGTGAAGTGGGCACTTCGCGTTGCCACTCCGCTACATGGAGTGGGCAATGCAAAGTGCTCACTCCGCCTTGTCATTACCACTTCGCATCAAGGCAGAATGGCAATGCGAAGTAAGGTGAAGTCACAGTTTTTAATGGACTTCGCGTGCCTCATTATGATTCTAAGTGATCCACTTGGTGTTTCAGATTTGCAGCCCCCCACGGCTTACAGTACTGTAAGTCACATCCTTTTTAGCTAGGCAGGAAGAAAGTGAGTCATACAAGCAGACACTTTTACTTTCTCCTGTGCAGATGGAGAGAGAGTAGTGTGTTTTGTGACTGCTGATACTTTGAGATCAGAGCGAGGAGGAGATTTAAACTTTGATTTAGACCCAACAGCTTTTTTAAAAGCTAAATTTTTTTGTCTTTTCTGTACTCTTTTTTACTTAATTTGTTCTTTCTGTGAATTTTATTTATCTTACCTTTATAAGTAGTTAGTTATTTGTGTGACTGTGTGTGTGTGTGTGTGTTGTGTGACAGTGTGAGTAGTGATTGCTCAGACTGAAGGAACCCAGTAGGAGAGATGGACAAGGGCGAGGAAATGTCTGGGGCGGGGGCAGCTCTGGGAGAGCGTGGTAGTGGTAAGCATCGTACCATGTGCATGTGTGGAGGGCATGGGTGCCCATTTCTGTTGGACCGCTCAAAACTTGTGAGTGTCCCCCCCCCTCCGGAAGCAGGATCAGCACCGCCTCCTGTCCTGACTGAGGCAGTTGAACCACCACCACCAGGTCCTCTGGAGCAGGATGTGCCTGTTCCCCCAGGCCCAGGTGTGGATCCCATCCCTGTTCAGCACCATGAACAGCCAGCTGCCAGTTCATCTGGCAATCCCTTGCCTGTGCCTGGTCCTCCCCGCACCTCCGTTGTCTGGCAGTTTTTTGACCGTGTTGGGGGGACAGCAGTGTGGTCAAGTGCTGCCTGTGTGAGGTGGAGGTGCGCCATGGTCCCCAAGGGACTCACCTGGGGACTGGGGGCCAACACACCCATATGCTCAATCACCAGCAGTTGGAGTGGCAGGCTGCCACAGAATGGACCATGCCAGTACCTGCTGGCCATTCTGTGGCAGAGGGTGCAGCTGTGCATTGCAGCATCCCTAAGAAGAGGAGGGCCACAGCAACACTTGCTGCTCCACCAGCACCCCCACCTCCACCACCAGCAGGTCAGCCTGTGGACCCCAGAGAACTGCGTGTAGCACAGGCTGACTTGGCAGTTCTCTGGAAAGCTGCAGAGGAGAACAACGAGAGGGTGAGTGCTGTGGAGCAGCAGCTGGATCGTATAAAGGGACATCAGTTGCAAATTATGTCCATGCTGGAACTGCTGCTGGATCACCATGGGATCCCACATTATCCCCCCTCCCCCACACCATGTGCCACCCCACACCTTCCTTGCTGTGTTATAAAATGTATTCCTCCACCATGCTCGACCCTTGTATATAATGATGCCCTTTTTTTGTTGTCTTCCGTATGCGTGACACCTTGTATTCTGAGCAGTGCAAGTATACTGTGCTAAGCTGCATGTGTGCAGTCGGTTTTCTTTCCAGTCTGTGTATGTACTACAGACACTGTCCAACTCCCTGACTTAAAAAAGTACAGTTACGTAAGAACTTACCGTAACGGTAGATCTTCGAGAGAGGCTCTTGCAGTAGGTAATTACATATAGGACTGACGCTTGTCGGCTGCAGGACTCCATGGAAAAATTTCTAGCTAGCAGTCCCTGGCGAGGGACCGCCCCCACGTCAGGTGACCGGCATCATACGACGTCGGTATAAAGGGGTGGTCCCGGACTCCCGCCTTCCAGTTCTTTCCTGCCACAGGCCCGGAAGGCCCGGACGAGAGAGAAACTGATGTTTCCATTCCTGGAAAAGGAGCTGAAAAAGCTTAGGGCGATGGAGGGTGGGAAGGTATTACCTACTGCAAAAGCCTCTCTCGAAGATCTACTGTTACGGTAAGTTCTTACGTCACAGTACTATCTTACTTCGAGAGGGCTCTTGCAGTAGGTAATTATATATAGGACTGAATCCCAAGCAGTCTGGAACAAAGGAAAAAGGCACCAGGAGGAGGGAACTACTCTAAAAAGTAGCCCTAGCCGTGCAAGCCTCAAGACAGGAGGCCTTGCAAAACTGCCAATCCGAAGCCTGCTCTACGGCGACAGGCAATATCCAAACTGTAATGTTTTGTAAAGGTGTGGACAGAAGTCCAGGTGGCGGCAGCGCATATGTCTGCCGCAGACACATTCTTGAAACAAGCCGCAGAGGCCGCTACTCCTCTTGTGGAGTGACCTCTAACCTGACCCGGAAGGGTCTTGTTGTACTGGTCATAACAGAAAGTGATGCAATGAGCCAACCTTTGACAGACATTGCTTGGAAACAGCATTGCCTTCCCTTTTGTGAGCAAAAGAGACGAACAGCTGATCAGTCTTTCTGAGATCCTTCGTCCTGTTGGTGTAGTACCTCAGAATCCGGTGAACATCCATGGTGTGGAGTAAATATTCCCCTTGATTAGAGTACTGCGTGAAAAAGGCAGGTAACTCTATAGACTGATTTAAGGTAGACTCTGCTACTACTTTAGGTAGAAACTTCGGATTCATGTGAAAAGCAACTCGTTCTTTGTGAAAAATCAAACAGGGAATTTTATACATAATGGCCTGGAGCTCGGAAACTCTTCGAGCTGAAGTAATGGCCACCAAGAAGAGTGTCTTCCATGAAAGAAACTTCAGATCTGCAGAAGCTGCAGGTTCGAAGGGAGGGAGAGTAAGTTTCTTGAGAACAAAATTCAAGTCCCAAGGGGGAGCAGGAGTACGGATGGGGGGCCTTAAATGAAGGACCCCTCTGAGAAAGGTCTTAGAGACCTCCAGTTGAGCAAAAGCTTTATCTGCAAAGGGAACATGGTAGGCTGAGATAGCTGCCATGTGAACCTTTAGGGAGGAATGACTGAGACCCAGGTCGAAGAGATGACGCAGGTGCTCCAGTAGAAAAGCCACAGAACATGAGAAAGGCTCCACGTTCTTAGAGGCTGCCCAAATAGAGAATCTCTTCCATTTCATGGCATAAGTGGAGTTGGTGGATGGCTTTCTAACCTCCACCAAAATCTCTGCCACTTTTGGGGAGACTCCATAATGGGATTGGGCTAGGTCTGTAGGAGCCATGCATGGAGCGGAAGGGATTTGAGTCCCGTATGAACCAGAGTCCCCTGGTCCTGGGTCAGCAACCCTCGAGATAGAGGAAGAGTAAGAGGAGGATCCTCTGAATATTGCTGTAGAAGACAGAACCAGATTTGCCTGGGCCAGAAAGGAGTGATCAGAATCATTCTCGCTCCTTCCGTGGCTAGTTTCTGCAATACTAGTGGGATCAGAGGAATTGGGGAAAAAGCATAGACAAATCTGTCCTTCCAGTCTCGAGACAGAGCGTCATTCCAGAAAGTGCCTCGCTCTGGAACGAGCGAGCAAAAGTTGGGAAGTTTTGCGTTTTGGGGGGAAGCGAACAGGTCCACCTGCGGAGTCCCTCAAAGCCGAAAGATGTCGTCTAGTATCCCTTGATCCAGTTCCCACTCATGAGCTAGGGGAGAGGAGCGGCTGAGCTTGTCTGCCAGTGTTTTGTCAACTCCTGGAACGTGAATCGCCGATAGGTGAAGGTCGTGCTGTGTTGCCCAATCCCAAACCCTCATTGCCTCCCTGCAAAGGGGGTAGGACCGAGTTCCTCCCTGTTTGTTGATATACCACACTACGGACATGTTGTCCATCTGAGAGCGGCTAGGTGGCAGGGAAGAATGTATTGGTGAAGGGCTTGGAGAGCGCACAACACAGCACGAAGCTCTAACACATTGATGTGGAGAGCTTGTTCCAGTTTGGACCAGGAGCCCTGGGTCCGATGAGGACCTAGATGGGCTCCCCAACCTTCGCCCGACACGTCTGTAGTCAGAGTCTGGGAGGGGGGCCGATGAAACAAGGGGACCCCCCGAAACAGGTTCTCTCGGACCATCCACCATTGCAAGTCTCTTACCATTGGCGATGAGATCAGGACTAATTGATCTAGGTCGTCCATAAGTTGATCCCATTGAGAGCGGAGAGTCCACTGAGAGATCCTCATGTGCAGCCGAGCTCGGGGGATCGTCGGGATGGCGGCTGCTATGAGCCCCAGAAGACGGATGACCGATCTCGCCCAGACTCTCCTTCGTTCCAATAGCAGGGAAATCTGGGATTGAAGAGAGGCTGCCCTGTCCGGAGGCAGGAAAGCCTTGCTGACAGTGGTATCGAGGATGGCCCCGATGAACTGTAGTCTCTGGGAGGGATCCAGATGAGACTTGGAATGGTTGATGGTAATATACCCAGGCAGCTAAAGACCTGCCAGGTGAGGGAGAGAAAGCGCAGGAGTTCCTCCCTGGACGGGGCCGCCAGGAGCCAGTCGTCCAGGTAAGGGAACACCTGAACTCCCATTGTACGCAGGTGGGCTGCTACCACAGCCAGGCATTTGGTAAATACTCGGGGGGCCGAGGCTAGACCAAAAGGGAGCACCTTGAATTGGTAGTGGTCCCCCTGAAATGCAAAGTGAAGATACTTGCGGTGAGAAAGGCGAATGGGGATGTGCAGGTAGGCATCCTGCATATCCGGGGCACAAAGCCATTGACCCGGCCGAAGGAGGGGCAGAAGGCTCTGCAGAGAGAGCATCCTGAACCTTTTGTATTCGATATAAAGATTCAGGGATCTGAGATCTAGAATTGGTCTGAGATCTCCCGTCTTCTTCGGGACCAGGAAGAAATGGGAATAGTAACCCATTCCCTGAAGATGCAGGGGACGGGTTCTATCGCTTGCTTCAAAAGAAGCGCTGAGATTTCTTCCCGGACCAAAGGAAGGTGTTCCCTTGAAGAGGTCAACTTCAGAGGTGGGTGGCGGGGTGGTTTCTGAAGAAACTCTTATGAGTGCCCTTCCGCTATGAGCTGGAGCACCCAAGAATCTGTAGTTATCCTCTACCATCCCGGAAGGTGGAGGGAGAACCTCCCTCCTACGGGTTCCTCTGGAAAGTCCAGAGGCGGTGGGAGAGGAAAGGAGTCAGGTGGTGGGGGCAGGCAGAGTCAAGCACCCGCTGCTTTTGGGCGGGGGCTTGGTGGCTGGGGGCCCAATGTTTGAGGCCCGCCTTCCTGTGGTTTCGCTTTTGTCAATCCGCTCCGAAAGGAACGGCGCTGCTGCTGATGGGGATGGTACATGGAATCCATGGATTTCAGAGCCGTCCCCTTCTCCTGCTAATCGGTGATGATGTCCTTGACATCACCCCCGAAAAGCACTGACCCCTGAAAAGGTGCTACCTGAATAGTGGATTGCACCTCTGGGACCAAACCAGACACGCGGAGCAAGGCATGACGCCGTAGGCCCATGGCGAAAGCGGAACTCCGTCCGGCAGTGTCCACTGCATCGTATGTCATCCGCAAAATGTGACGACTGGCCGAACGGACAAGGTCGGCTAACTCCTGTTTGACCTGGGAGTCAGGCAAGGAGTCCAGCTTGGATTCCACCTGGGTAAGGATAGCCTTCTGGTAATACCCCATGTGTGCGACGTAATTCAGGGCCCGAATTCCCAGTGTGGAAGAGGTGTAAATCTTTCTTCCATACTGGTCCAGAAGGCGAGATTCCTTATCTGGAGGAGACGAGCTCAGATGCTTTGGATGTGCCGACCGGCTATGAGCAGTGCTAATCACGACTGAGTCGGCACGAGGGTGAGAGTCGAGATAATCTACACCCTCAGGAGCCTGGTATAGCCTGTTAAGACTTCCTGGGAAGTGGGGCTACTGCCGACGGTCGTTTCCAAATCGTGGAAACAAGGTGGGCGTGAGGCTTTATCCAGGGTGGCACTAGGGTTGGAGCTGTCATGGGCAGGTCCAGATGCTCGGCGAGTTTAACCCGCTGAGGGTCTGGTTCCAAAGAGCGCCACTGGTGAACTTGCTGGATTTTTCTAAGCAACTCCGTGAAGGATGGGTCCTCCGGAGGAGACTTCGGAGGGGTCCTCGGCCTGGGCTTAGACAGAGAGCGGGGCTCATCGTCTCTCTCGGAGCATCCGTCGGAAGAGTCTGAGAGGGAAGAAGAAGAAGCAGATGAAGAAAAGGACTCCCTGACACGACTAGGGGGAGGAACGGGTTCCTTGGGTGGTACCCGGGAATGCGTGTCCTGCCCCTCTCGGGATCCAGAGGGAAGAGCCCTGGAGTCTGGCGGTGGTGAGGGAGTGTGCTGCCTCAGACGTATGGGAGCCAGTGGTAGCACCGTCGTCGTAGGGTGGCTCTCTACCTCCTTGGTGAGTTGAGCCTTAGCCTCGGCCCACCAGGAGGCCAGAGTCTCCTGCAGATCCACCGTCGGCCGCTGGGGGTGGGGTGGGGTGGGGTGGGGGTGGTGGAGGTGGAGGAGGAGGGAGAAAGGTGTATGGGTTGTACCCGTAAGGCGAGTATCCAAAACCCAGCTGTGGGAAACCCGGCATCGGGTACTGCAGCATTGGTAGTAACGGGGTCGGGTACTGCGGTGCTGGATACTGCGGTCCCGGGTATGACGGCGTCGGATAGGATGGCGGGTACCCGGGAGCTGGGGGAGCTGCCAGAGCAGACGGCCTGGTCGGCGGCCTCATGGGCGGGTTCACATTAAGGGGCCCGGAGGGCCCAACGGAAGGGGGACATTCCCCGCCGGGCGCTGAAGGGATTGCGCCGGTGGTGCCGGGCGCAAGCTCGCGCCCAGGGGTCCGGCATCAGATCTGGTTCTGTTCCGCTGGAGGAGGGTCTGACAGAGAGGAAGATCCCGCATCACCTGGGGATGGAGGAAGAAATCCCGGGTCAGGCTGGGGTGACTCAGGCTCCCCAGATGGCAGCGAGGCTGCGGGAACCAGGTACGGCAGACGGGGGGGGTCCGCTGCCGTTCCGCCGCACATCGGAGGGGCCAACGGAGGCTTAGGGGCCAGTTCCCAGCGAGGCCAAGGAGCCAGCATCCGGGTTTATAGGGAACCTCGCCAGAAGCGGCTGAAGGGGGAGGATCGTCCAGTCCGGGGAGGGCCGCGGCGCCGGGCCAAGGGTCGGGCGCCTTATCGACTCTCTCCATGCAGAGGTCGGAGGAGCAGACGTCCGACTTAGGAGTCGCCACACCAGTAGGCCGCAAGCCTGTGGCCGAACCGGGCGGAGACCTCCTTTCGCCCGGAGGCGCCCGCAAGCCAGACGGGCGGGCAGACGCCTCCTCCAAAACCTTGGAGGCTGCCGTCGAAGGGTTCCCCGTGGGGGACGTTACCTGAGCCGCGTCTCCAGCGGGAGACACGGTAGAGGAGGACTTCTCCCGGTGCCTCTCCTTGTCCTTCTTTTTCCGATGTCCCACGTGGGAAGTGGACATCTGCCTCAACTTTTTCAACTCTTTCCCCATCGAAGACATCTTTTTCTTGATGAGATGGGCTTCCAGGGACTGTTGGCACCGTCTACGGGTAGCCGCGTTGAAGTTGAGGCAATGCTGGCACTTGTTGACCGGGTGATCGGGGCCTAGGCAGAAGAGGCACTGGGAATGGCCGTCCTTGTGTGAAGGTAGTTGGGCACCGCATAAGTCGCGACTTGCTTTGTGCTCGAGGTGTATTGTTATACACAGACGCATATACCTGACGCTTGAAAAAGAATAACTACTTTTCAGTAAAAACCGATGAAAGGCAGGGCTGACGAAGCACAAACTTTACCGCGAGGCGCTGCACGAGCCAACGGCGGGAAAGAACTGGAAGGTGGGCGTCCAGGACCGCCGCTTTATACAGACGTCGTATGACGCTGGTCACCTGTTGTGGGGGCAGTCCCTTGCCAGGGACTGCTAGCTAGAAATTTTTCCATGGAGTCCTGCCGCCGGCCGGCGTCAGTCCTATATGTAATTACCTACTGCAAGAGCCCTCTCGAAGTAAGATCATTTATTAATGAGTACAATGGTGGGGTGGTGAAGCAGGGAGAGATACTACAAAACAGGTTTACTACAATACATCCACGTAACTATCAAAAAAAATTAATGTGATTCGAGACGTGATCGTAATTCGTGATTTGTGACTGTGATGATGAAGAACGTGATTTGTATCACAAGTGACTAGTGATGATGGTCCTGACTTAAAAATGCATATTAATGAGTACAATGTTCATGCAGCATTATCCACAACACCTGTCCAGTACTCTGAAGGGAAGCCAAAGAAACAACTGCGACTTAAGTTAGAGATGGAGCTTGGGGCCTAAAGAGATGCAAATGCACAGACAAAGACTGCGCTGAGCACTGAAGAGATGCAGATGCAAAGGCACAACACCTAACCAGTGCTCACCATCAGAAATTCAAATCTGGACAATACCTTTGCCAGGGCAGGCCGTTGGGGGTGGGGGGCAGTGTACTGCACTGCTACAGTAACAGTCACTAGTACTATACCGGTAAAGAAACCACAAAGAAGTACAAAAAGCTGCAGTGGATAGCAGGTTCACATTGCTAAAATTATATGGCACAATAAAAGGTGTCTGATTTGATGACATGCATCACACACACACACACACAAAGTAATGCATAGCAAATTGAAAACTTCAGTAATATAACCACATATTTTAAACAAACTATGCACTGCTGCACCACAACAATCAGCAAAAAAATGGCAAGAATTATTGGAAATATTACTGTGTACATTAACACAATTATACAAGAAAAATATCACCAAAACAAAGTACTGTCTTTTTCTTTATTTTATTTTCAATTGTTTAACCAGGTGAGACACACTAAGCTGAAAGCTTGTTTACAGGTGCAACCTGGGAGCACAGGGAATTTAAGTGACTTGCTCAGGGTTACACAGTATACAAGTGGGGGCTGTGGGATTCAAACCCAGGTCTCCAGATTTGCAGCCCAGAGCCTTGAACCACTGCGCTATACTGCCTCCCCTGTTCTCCAAGTTAATCTACCTACACCACAGATACACCCCTCCCCCAAAGCACACTTCCACTGTATCTCAGTACACAGACTGAATGTTGTACATTAACATTCAAAATCCACACACAAACAATAAATGCTCGATGATATAAGCACAAGAGGGTTTCCTATAATCAAACTAAAGTTTCAGACAAAAAAAAGACAAAAAGGCTTTTTTTTTTTTTTTAGATTTTATTAAGCAATAATGCCCAACAGGGTGTGTGTCGTGCTGGGATTAACGTCACGCCTCAGGTGGCTGGGCATGAGGCCGCAGGCAGAGTGCGTCCAACAACCGAGGCATGACGTTATCCCAAACGACACACACCCTGGAGGGCATTATTGCTATTATACAATGGCTCGTTGTTATACAGAATAAAAGAAAAAATCATTTTAAAGATGTTTTTGTGTGGAAAAATATTTTTGTTTTTTAAGAGCAGATGAAAATCAAGCAAATGGTCAATGTGCTCAAGATCATCTACATTGGTTCAAGTGAGGCTGAGACTAGAGCCGTGATGTTGTACTGGGATAACACCACGGGTCCAGCCCAAGACTGACCAATCAGAGTCCAGGATTTTTTCTTGCCATTGTATAAGAAGGTTTAAATCACAGACAGCTCTCAGAGCAGATTGTCTCCCACAACTCCCTACATACACTACCCCAAACTGAGGCTTTGCAGAACAATCTAGAGCCCAAGTGACCTGAAATCCCATGAATCACTGCACAATTCCCCTTTGGAGCTTAAAAGCAAGGTGAAGTACATTGTTTTCAATGTACTTCGCCATAAGAATTGGTGTGGATTAGTGGTTTGGGAAGGCGGAGTAACGCAAGGTCATTGTTTCCAATGGACTTTGCATTACCCATTATAATGCAAAGTACTCCGTGGAGCGAACTGGGGCCACTTTGCCCATCACTAGTCCCTGCAAGGGATAATGTAGTTGGGATCTGTGCATAGTGCTTGCAACTCAGATTCTTCTAGCAGAGGTCATGGACACTAGGAAGACTGTCTTCCAAGTGCCATATTTCAGACGGGCCGTAGCCATGGATTCAAAAGGTGGCTCCCTGAGCTTGGCAATGCACAGGTTAAGGTCCCAAGGAGGAACAGGTTTTCCTGATTGGAGGCTGAAGGTGGAGAAAGAAGCTTTTGAAAACAGGTAATGAAATTTTATTTATTTATTTAGCTTTTGTTGACCGGGTAAGTGCACTAGACAAATCCTGCCTATTTTCAGGCACGACCTGGGGGAAGGGGGATACAGATGAATGCCAACTGACCTTGAACCAGATTAAGCTGTTTGTGGTATTTTTTTTTAGTGAATATGATAGTGAAATGATTGTCTGCTCTTTGCCTATGGACAGGTAAGCAGAAATTGCAGCTAAGTGCAGCTTTAAGCATGAGGCCTTTAGACCATAGGCCTGTAAGTGCACCAAATAGTCTAGAATACTGGAGATTGATGCTTTGAGAAGATTGAAATACTTCCTCTTGCACCATAAAGAAAATCTTTTCCGCTTGGCTGCATAAGTTTCCTTGGTACTAGGCTTCTTAGCCATTCTCAGGATGCTACGGGCCTTGTTCCGAATACTGGGATTCTGGGTACTTAACTCCACAAGAGCCAGACTTTGAGGTGAAGAGACTGCCAACTGGGGTTTGTCACCCCTGTATGAGGAAGAGTCAGAAGAGAGTGACTGAGGGGAGGCAAGATCAACTTGCAGGAAAGCAGGAGAGAGTATCACGACTGCCTTGGACAATCCGGTGCCACCAGGATCATTGTAGCAGGCTGGATCCTTAGCTTCAGCAACACTCTGTGAATCAGAAGGGAGGGAGGGAAGGCATAAAGGAACTTCCCTGACCAGTCCAGGGACAAGGCATCTGTTCGAAGAGTCCCTAGTGCTGGAGGCCTGCAGCAGTACAGAGGACGTTGATGGTTGAGGTGAGAGGCAAACATCTATTTCTGTTGTGTCCCATCTTCTGAAGACTGTGGCAAGGACCTACTTGTTTAGAGTTCATTCATTGTTCCCCTGGCTGATACAAATGAAGGCATCCGACAGAGTATTGCCATTGCCTGGGAGGTGTATGGCTGAAAGGCTGACATCGAGGGAGTAGGCCAGAGACCAGATTTTCATTGCCTCTGTGCAAAGTGTTGTGGACCTTGTGCCACCCCTGCTTGTTTATGTAAAACACTGCAGTGGTATCCGGTTCTGATTTGCACCAAATGACCTTTCAGCTACGGGGCAAGGTACTTCAGAGCAAGGTAGATGGCTCTGAGCTCCAAAAGATTGATGTGGCTTACAGATTCCTTGGGAGTCCAAGTGCCACTGATAGAACGTCTGTCCAGATGAGCTCCCCACCCCAAGAGGGAGGCATCTGTGGTAATGACTTGTGGGAGAAGGCAGCTGGAAGGGACTGACAGGTTGGTAGGATCCTTCCACCAGTCCAGATCTTGGAGTAAGGTTTTTTGAATGGAAAAAGCTTGGACAGAGAATGCCTTTTTTGAGACCAGCATGTTCGAAGGTGACACTGTATGTCCCTCATCTAGAATATGACTCCTAGAACGAAAGCCGTCATGGATGCCATGAGTCCCAGGAGCTCTAGCAAATGTCTGGCTGGCCTGGGCTGGTCCAAAAGAAAGGAGTTTGCCAGTGCCAGGAAGTTCTGTATCCTTTCTGCAGGGAGGAAGGCCCTGCTTCGCTGAGTATCCAGCTCTGCCCTAATAAAAGTGAGGAGCTGAGTTGGAATCATATGGGACTTCTCTTCATTTATGAGGCATCCCAGAGACTGTAGAGTTCCATTTGTACTGATGAGGGCATCTTGCACCTGCACAGGAGTCTTGTCTACGAGGAGCCAGTCATCCAGGTATGGGTAGACTGAAGTGCCCCATTTTCTGAGATAAGCTGCCATCACAGTCAGGCATTTGGTGAATATGGGGCTGAAGAATGGCTGAAGGGCATAGCTGTAAACTGGCAGTGCCCTGATGGCAGCCTGCACCTTTGGAATTTTCTGTGGGACTGCCTTATTGGAAAATGAAAACAGGCATCCTTGAGATCCAGGGAGACTAGCCAGTCTCCTTGTTGGAGAGTGGATCACTGTCGTGAGACTGACTATTTTGAATCTTGGTTTGAGTAAGTGCCAGAGGTCGATGACAGGTCGCCACTCCCTATTTTTCTTCTCCGCAAGGAAGTATCTGGAATAGAGACCTTTCTCCCTCTGTGAAGGAGGAACTTTCTCTATTGCCTTTGCTGCTAGCAGCTTTTGTACTTCCAGCTCCAGAGGTCTTTCTGTAGGAGACTGGGGTTTTGACAGGCAGAGACTCCTGAGAGGTGGACATTTTTTGAACTGAAGGGGAAAGCCCTTTTCCACTATTTCCATGACCCACCTGTCTGAAGTTATTAGGATCCAGGACTGGAGGTAGTGGGACAGCCTGCCCCTACTGGTAGAAGGGAGGCGACCTGGACACTAGAATCAGGGCTTAGCTTGTGAGGCAGGAACAGGGGTGGAGGTACCTCTCCTTTGTCCCCTCCTACCTCTTCCTCTGAGAAAAAAAAAAAAAAACATTTGAGTGTAGTCCACTGGCATAGGATATAGGAAGAACGGTCTAGGGATGTAACCCCTGCCCCTGTTCCCTTTGTTCTGAGATCTTTGGTTATAGGGAGCCTATCCTTTGACCATATTACTTTGGCAGGCAGTTTTGTACTCATCTACCTTTTTCATGTAGGCTTCCGTTCTGTCACCAAAGAGAGTTCTGATCTCAGGGGAACTCCACAGCTTTGGACTGGGGGTCCTGTGACAGACTGGTTGTTCTTAGCCAAGCGAAATGCCTGAGGGAGATGGCATGGGCCATGACCCTGGAGACTGCATCATTATTGTCTGCTGCCATGTGGCACTGGAACTTGGTAGCTTAGAAACATAGACTCTGACTGCAGATAAGGACCGCCTGGCCCACCCAGTCTGCCAGTCTCCCTACCTATTTGATAAGCTGCAGATCCTAGTTAACCGATCCTAGTTAACCAACAGCCTGTTTCTTCCTAACTCCCCACCAGAATTGCCTTATGTCTGTCCCATGCATTCTTGAATTCCCTCACTGTTTTTTTACCCTACGACCTTCTCAGGAAGGCTGTTCCATGTGTCCACCACCCTCTGCATGAAAAAAATGCTTCCTCACATTGCCTCTGAGCTGTCCCCCCCCTCTATTTTCAAATTATGCCCCCTTGTTCTTGCACATCTCTTTTTCTGAAAGATGCTACCCTCTTGGACTTTGTTGATTCCCTTGAGGTAATTGAAAGTTTTTATCATGTCCCCCCTTTCCGAGAGGGTATACATATTAAGCTCCTTTAGTCTCTATTCCTATGGCTCCTGGTGCAGACCCTGCACCATTTTAGTTGCCCTCCTCTGTACTGCCTCCATCCTATGTCCTTGCGGAGATGGGGCCTCCAGAACTGCACGCAGTACTACAGATGGGGTCTCACCAGCTGTCTGTACAGAGGGATAACAACTTCCTGTTTTCAACCGGTGATGTCTCTCCCTATATATATCCCAGTATCCCTCCCAGACCTCCTTACTGCCTTCTCACATTGCTTGCTTACCTTTAGGTCATCTGATATGACTACTGCCAAATCCCTTTCCATTTTTCTTGTTGTTAGTACCTCCTCCCTATTGTGTACTCTTCCCCAGGGTTTTTGTTTCCCAGGTGCATTACTTTGCACTTCTTTGCACTGAATTAAAGCTACCATACTTTTGACCATTCCTCCAACCTTGCCAAGTCCCTTCTCATCCTTTCCACCCCCCCCCTTTGAGTATTAATCCTGCTGCAGATCTTTGTGTCATCTGCAAAGAGGCATAGTTTTCCTTCCAGTCCCTCTGTGATGCCACTTATAAAGACATTAAAAAGGACCGGTTCCAGTACTTGAACTCTGCGGTACCTCGCTAGTAACCCCCCTTTCTTCGGAGTGGACTCCATTTACTATTACCCTCTGTGTCCTGTTGTCCAACCAATTTTTTACTGAGGCTACCATCCTGGGACCCACTCCCAGGCTGGCTAACTTGTTTATTAATCTTTTGTGTGGGACTGTGTCAAATGCCTTGCTAAAGTCTAGGTAGGCCATGCCCACAGCCCCTCCCTGGTCTACTACTTTGGTCACCCAGTCAAAGAAATCTATTAGATTCATCTACCATGACCTTCCCACTGTGAATCCACGCTGCCTTGGGTCCTGTGCCCCACTGGCCTCTAGGTACTCAACAATTCTTTCTTTCAGAAATGATTCCATCATTTTCCCTACCACCGAGATCAAACAAACAGGTCTGTAGTTTCCTGCCTCTGCTTTGCTCCCACTTTTGTGAAGGGGAATCACATCCATCCTCCTCCAGTCCTCAGGTACCACAACATCCTCCCATGATTTGTTAAAAAGGGTAGTCAATGGTGTCACTAGTTCTCCCCTTAGTTCTTTTAGAATTCTGGGGTGAATCCCATCAAGTCCCATTGCTTTGTCTACCTTCAGTTTCAGGAGTTCTTTCAGAATCCTTTCATTTATGAATGGACTGGTATCGACCCCCCTATCCAAAGTGCTTCTATTAATTGGATTAGGTATCTCACCCTCCTCTTCTTATGTGAATACTGAGCAGAAGCACTCATTCAGTATCTCTGCTTTTTCACTGTCAGCCTCTGCTCACTCACCCTCCCTCCCCTTTATCAAGCCTCACTATCCCTCCCTTGGTCTTTCTTTGCTCCCTAATGTACCTATAAAAGGCTTTATCCCTTTTTAACCAAGTTGGCTATCTTTTCCTCGGTTTGAGCCTCTGCTATTCTGACTGCCTTCCCCACTTCCTTCTGCTTTAACCAGTAGTTCTCTGTCCTGCTCCTTCTGCGTTTCCTTATACTTCCTGAATGCTCTTTTTCCTCCCTAACCTTCACCACCTCTTTTGAGAACCATAGTGTTTTTTTCCTTCATATTGATTTATTTACTTCACACAAAGGCTTGTTGCCACTGTGATGGCAGTTTTGATGTTTCCCCATTGTTCCTCCACCCCCTCCTTCTTGCCCATTTGCCAGTGCTTTTTTGAGGCACTCTCCCATTTGCCAAAGTCAGCCCTCCTAAAGTACAGTACCCTCACATTTGTATGGCCTGACTCTACAGCTGTGTTTATAGTGAACCACACTGTTCAAAGGCTCCAATGCAGTTTTTGCTGTCTCCATTATATCCTGGACCATAATGTCTGGCTTATGCTGGGCAATATCCAGGACAGAATTCCAGAGGGCCTTCTGGTACTTAGCAGTATAGGCCATGTAAGAAGAGAGGTGCAGAAGGAGAGAAGCTGAAGTACAGGATTTCTTAGCCATGAAGTTAAGTCTCCTAGACTCCTTCTCAGGAGGCTAAGAGGAGAGAGGGACGTTTGCTTTGTCACAAGCTGCCCGCTGTACAACCCCTTCATGACTAGGATGCATGTGCAGGAAGTCAGTGTCAGTCCTGGAAAGCTGATACTTTTTATCTATTTTCTTGCCTACTCCAGACAGGGAGGTAGGGGTCTGGAACAGCTTCATGGTGTTTTTTCTGAAAGCCTTATATAAATGAAGGACAACCTTTTTTGGGGAGACCCATCATGTCTCTATAATCCTCGTCCTCATTATCCTGTATGGACTCCTGTAAGGGGAGATCCAGGGTGTCCACCACATGCTGCAAGAAAGTCAGCATCGAGGAAGCGTCCTCCTGATGACTAGGGGACACTCCAAAGTTTGGATCAGGGGAAATGTCAGGCTCTACGAGGCTTTCCCCTGTGTCATCATCATCTGGGCCATAATAATCTTCATCCTCCTCGGGAAAGTCACCTGCATCAGAGGGAATTGCGCTGGGGGGCACACTAGCAGTGGCAGGGGTTTGAAACATGGACCCTATGCCTTGCAGAGTTTGGCATAGATGCCAGGCTTTAGCCATTTCTTCAACGGAAGGTAAATCCCCTGATAAATCTGTGGGATTATGCCCCTGAGGCTCAATGTTTTTTGATTTATCTTTGTACTTTTTGCCTAGTGATGACGCTCCATGCTTAGGTGTGGAAGGGGCAGTGGCATGTTTATCTTTATGAAGCTTCTTGGCAGGCACGTCATTAGTGACGTGGTCTGGTTTTCTTTTAGTAAATGGCACTTCATCAGTGTGCTGAGAAGTCTTGGGCTTATTAGGCACTTCATCAGTACCTTTGCTGCCATTTTTTCTTTAGAAGGTACCTCATCAGCACCTTTAATCTTAGAAGGCCCCTCATCGACAGCCATCATTCTTAATCTTTTTGCCATGTTTCTAAGGGTTTTTGAACAGAACTCAGAGCAAAGTGAACAGAAATGAGCTGGACCTAAGCACTGCAAACACAGGTCGTTGGTATCAGCTTTAGCCACAACTCTGTGGCACTTCACACAATTTGTAAAACCTGTGAGTCCAGTTCTCTTTTTAGGCTGTTCTGACATGTCAATTCATCAGAACACAGAAAACAATGGTTCCCAATAGGGAAGATTTGAAATTAGCTGTTGGTTCCCTCATGGTAAAGATCTGCGATTAAAAACAGCAAAAAAGTGCTAGGCAAGCAAAAAAACAGTGGTTCCCAGTGAAAAAGAGAACTGCTATTAAAAATAACTAAAGAACTGCCGAAAAACTAACTGCGATAACATTTTACCACAAAAAAGTGGACCAGGGAACTGCAGAAGATAGGGAAAGACGCGGTTCCCGGGAACCACTAAAAAACCCCTAAAATAGCCAAAAGTAAGAAAATATTCACAGACACAAAAGTAAAGATTAAGGGTCAAAAAAGTGGTTTTCTCTTGAAGAGAGAGAGAGAGCACCTCAGAGGCAGTGTGTCTCAGTCAGAGAAAAAATTTTGGTGCCCTCTGGGCAGGCTCCACTCAGCACAACCTCCTGCACTTTTCTGACTGGCCAGTTCATTACATGAATATTCATGGCTCCACCTCCAAGGCCATTCAACCTAGTCAGTTTGCTGCACATAGTTACTGATGCTAAAGGACCTTGGGGTAAGAATGCGGGTACTTGGAGCATTTCCACCAAGAATTGCTGGTACAGAGTCTACTCAGCAGCTAAGGATGATTCATTGTCCTCAGAGGACTTGATGGGGCATTGACCTGAGAGGCTGTTGGTGCCAGGGACAAGGGCCGGAACTAGGCCCTGTCAAAGTCCCTGTGGAAGCTAGCCAGGGCACCAACAAACTATCTGTGTTGTTCCCATATTAGCAGACCCCTCATGGCCTACGAATGTGGGTGACATCTCCAAAAAATGGTGAGGCCCCACAGAGGGACAAGACTCTGGGTCTAGCGAGCCTCTACCTGGGCTGTGGGACTGCAAAGGGGATTCCCCCAAAAGGAGGACCTGGCAGAGTTACCTGAAAGAGGTCCACCTACACTACAGGAATGACCCAACTGGTGACCATGGGGGGAACCCCAGGTGAAGACAGCAGAACTGTATAATCCCTGTAAGGTGGCCCCTGTCCTCACCAGTGATGATGTCATCCACAGGCTCAGGGGAGAACTCCATCTCCTGCGCCGGGCTCAGGGTTAACCAAGTCCTCAGAGACGGGCTCATTCTCATCACTGTGGCCTGCACCATCCTTGATGCCAGGCCCAGCGTTGGCACTGGTGTTGACCCTACAGTCATCCACGACCACTGCACTATAAGTGGCAACAGGGTTATGAATGACACCGTCACTAGCGCTGTGCCTGGTGATGGGATGAAGACCAACACCACTGCTGCTGTTGCGTCCATTACTGTCCTCCTCCTTGCTGCCACTAGTGGCACCAGCAAAAAATAACAACCTCCACCTCAGTGATAGGAAAAACAATAGCCCAGTGCCAGTTCCTCCTCCGACACCATGGAGTGTGTTTGGGATGGGGGGGCACCCAGTGTTGAATCTGGCACCCTCCTGCATGTTACTACTGCGAACGGTGACAACAGCACAGGTGACACCAGACAATGACACCAAGGTGTCTATCGGTGTAGCCTGATCATAAGGTTATGGCCTTGTCACTGGAGAGTCCACTACCCAGGACAGCCAGCTGTGGAGGGTTTTCAGCCAACTGCCCAGAAGGAGTTGGCTGTCCATTAGAACCAACCACCAGAGCCTCTGATGCCACAGCATGATGAGGTCAAGGAGAACCATGTGCTTCCTTGAAACAGGAGGTCCCAGGCACAGGCCCAAGGGAAGGGCCAAGACCTAGTGTCTGTTGCTTGGCTGTACACATGTGGTGCCTACCTCCAAAGGTGGGGACTGAACAACCCCACCTCACTGTGTGGATCTTTAGAGTACAGCAATTGATAAGGAAGCAGGCATTGCACACCTCCATGTTGTGCTCTGGGCCAAGGCAGGCCGCACAGCACTGATGACTGTCTGTTGCAGCCATGGACTTCCCGAAGAGGCACCTATGCATAATGAGAGACTGATGGACTGTCTTTGACTTCTTAGCCCCCTTCTTCATAGACTTTGGCATCGAGGAAAGAAAATAATAAACAATGACATCATTGCAAAGAAATTTAAAGTGGTGACACACTTGAAAATAGTGCTGGCGGAAATCACGGAGATCCTGTCACTCTCATGGTGTACTCTCTCAATGGTGGGAAGACCTAAAATAAGGTGCCTGTGGGAGTCAGTGACCATTATTGGCTGGCACGCAACACCACATGAGGGATGTGCAGGTGCCATGCTCAGTAGCCAATATCAGCTCCTTTCCTGCAAAAATTTGCTCCCGTGGGCTCCTAGTACCTCTGGCCCCATAAATGGGAATCAATGGCGAACACTGATTCCTGGAAAAGCTCTGCACACTCAAGGGTATCCACAGAAATCAAACAAATGTTTTGATGTAGAGTCCTCCACCAGGACATGTCCTGAACTCAGAAGTGGTATATTTAGAGGAACCTAAGAAAACATTTCTCTCCTACCAGGGGGTGGCAAACCTGTGGAGCAGCCTACAAATGTGTATATGAGAACAGGTACGTACTGTGGGTAGTCGACTGAGGAATACAGGGAACAGAATGGGTCCAAGGACAGAGCCAGGGGACCTCCATAACTATGTGGGAGTCTTTGAAAATTCTAATGTTTCCAGTTTCATAATAGAACGCTTGCCATGGGACACTGAAGAGCCATTAAAGGTGAACTGTGAACTCACCTCAAAAAGCCAGTATTGAAGAAACTGGGAGTACAGACATCTGTTTACTTGTCTACGGAAAATCCAGCCCATATGTTTAAAAATGGGGCCCTCGCAAAAAAGGTTGTGGTCAACAAAATCAAGGCAGACATTTCATGCTCTGCCTCCACTCACCTCTAATTCTTGACGAGCACAGTAATTCTATGTGATGCTGACAATCTAGTGCCATTCACCTTGTAGTTTACTATGTACAGAAAATGTCACGTTTTGATGTATCATGTACTCGTCTATGTTTGCCAAGACTAAGCCTAACTTCCATGTTTATACTTACTGTATAAATATGGAAGTTAGGCTTAGTCTTGGCAAACACAGCAGAGGATTAAGATAGATCATAAAGTACGGTTGTGTAAAAACTTACCATAACAGCAGATCTTTGAGAGTGTCTCTTGCAGCAGGTCATAACACATGGGATAATCAGCCGTAGGCATAATTTCCTCTAGATGACTTCTCAGCAGCTGACCCTAGGACCTCCCCCTAACACTACCACGTGGTGTCTGCATGACAGGTATAAAAAGGGGGAGGTCCCAGCTACTCCTCAGTTCTTTTCTATCCTAGTGACCGAATGAGAAATAATTTCTTAGGCCTCCTATGGGAACCGAGGAGAGAAATAAGACAGCAGCTCATGGAGTCGTGACAGGACAGGAGCAAGGAACCCTTCTAAAGTAACAGCAAGGGGGACAGTGGGTTGGGCTGCATGACCTGCTACAAGAGATACTCTCAAAGATCTACTGTTACAGTAAGTTCCTATGCAACCATACTATCTTCTTCGAGCCAATCTCTTGTAGTAGGTCAAAATACATGGGAAGATTCCCAAGCAGTTATTATGCCAAGGGGAGGAGGAAGCAAACTATCAGGACTTAGGACAGGAGGCCTTGTAAAACCGCCAAAAGCAGTTTGCTTCTTGGAAGTGATGTCCAGACTGTAATATTTCATGAATATATGTACAGTAGACCACTTGGCTGCTTTGCAGATTTCTTAGGCAGAGACGCCCCGGAAACGCGCCTTGGAGGCAGCCATACCTCTGGAAGAATGGGGTTTTACAACTCCCGTGAGTGTTTTGTTGCATTTTGTATAGCTAAACGAAATGCAGTTGGCCAACCATGTGGACAAGCACTGCTCTGAAACCTGAATGCCCTGATTTTTAGGGGTGAAAAACAAAAAATTGCTGTGTTATTTGGCAGCAGCAAAAAAAGTGATCACTCGCCTTTGGCATAATACCACAACCCTGACACTGGCCCAGTGGCATTTGGTGATGAACGATGTCTACTTTTTAGAACATACAATTGCGGCTCAGATGGGCAGAGCACAACAATTTGAGTTATCCTGCAGGCCTTATGTGTCTTATATGTCACAGAAAGATGAATCATTTGTCCCATCAAATGAACTGGGAACTTTTTTAAGTTGTGTGCTGTCCCCTCAGGACATAATTGTTGTTTTAATTTTACTGTACTGTAAGATATGTTATATTATGTATGCAAACCCAAATAATTGCCGTGATGATACTATTCTGAATATTGTACTGTACCCTGCTCTAAAAGAATAAAATATATAAAGAATACACATAAAAAAAAGTTGCAGTTTTTCGCAACTGTGAGGTACGGAGAAAATAAAGACTCAATGTTCTATGTACATCGAGAGTGTGAAACAGGGATTCCCCTGGATTCACAGGCTCCGCACAGTACACTGGTAAGTGGCCAGCTCAATTTAAGTATATTCAGAAACAACCTTTGGCAAAAATGATGGCTTGGTGTGTAAAGTCACTCTATTGTTATGAAACTGTAGGTAGGGAAGTTTGCACATTAGTGCCTTTAACTCTGAAATATGTCTACCCGACTTAATGGCAACTAAGAATATAGTTTTCCAAAAAAGATAACCGAGATCACTGGATTCAGCGGGCTCAAAAGGACTCATGGTCAATTTTTCAAACACAAAATTCAAATCCCCAAACAGGGACTATATCCCAGATTGGGAGATGAAGGTGCAGAATACCTTTCAAAAAGGTTTGAATCCAAGGTCAGTCAGATCCCAGTCCTGTAGGAAAGGGTCCTCCATGTCTACGTCCTGGGTGTAAATATCCAGGGAGACTAGGGAAGAGCTGACTGTCCGCTAAGCTGAAGCAAGCGGAAAGGGAGCAGAGACCAGAGCTGACCCCTTTGCTAGGAGGGGCATGGGGTCTAAGTCAGGTCTAGGATGGTGTTCACTAGACCCTGGATATCAATCATAGCCATCTGCCCAGTGGAAGTAGCCAGGGCAGAATAGAGAGAGTGAACTGGAACCACTGACGTTACAGGAAAGCAGTGGAACCAAGTGTGGAGAAGTCAATAAGGGCTGTGTTTAAGACTCCAGGATCATCGACGAAGGCGCTAACATCAAGCCCTGTGAGGCAAGGTCGGCCATCGACGAAAGCCCTTGCTGTCGACGAAAAGATCGTCGACAGGCTGAAAGCCATCGACGACGGGCCTGAAGCCATCGTTGATGGATGATGGCCAGAGCCCACAGAAGTGGGAGGCAGCTTTGGAAGCTGTAAAATCACCCCAGAGTCCATCATCAACAGAGGAGCCATCGATGAGGGAAGAGAGGAGTCCTCAATCATCGATGGAGTTGAAGACGATGTAAGAGGGGCAACCTTCTCTATACTTACCTTCTGTGAAGCACTTGACGACGAGGGAATGGTAGAAACATGCTTAGTACTGCTGGCATGTTTCTTTCCAGGACCCTGTCCCGACAACAAGCAGAGCTCACCCACAGAGCGGCGAGACCCAGAGGAGGACATCGAAGACTCCCTGGGCTTAGAGCATTGCTGTTGCTTCGGAAGGGCAATTTTTTGCTCCATGAGGAACTCATGGAGCTGCTGAAGCCTTTGATGTTTTGTGGCCTTGTTGAACCGGTTACTGAAGACACATTCCTGGGTGTCATGTTCAGGACCAAGGCACAGAACACAGACTTCGTGGAGGTCCTCTGTAGCGAGTCTGTGACCACAGGAACACTTTCAGAATAAGAGATCCAAAGACATCAGTATATGAACTTTTCTGAATGAATTAATGGTCGATTTTTGGTCGGTAGAACTCTTCCTCGATGACTGGTAAGCAGAGCTCCAAAGGAGGACGTTTCATGCAGGTAGAGGTTGAAAAGAACAGAGAAGTAGCTGGGACAACCTCCTTTTATACCTACCATACAGATACCATGTGGTAGTGTTAGGGGGAGATCCCAGGGTCGACTGCTGAGAAGTCACCCAGAGGAAATGACACCTGTGGCTGATATCCCATGTGTTATGACGTGCTGCAAGAGATTGGTTCGAAGAAGATCGTTACATTCTCTGTGCAAAGGGCACCAAACTGGGGGGGCACTAGCACGTTACCACCACACACAATTACTGTGCTTGTCAACAACGATATTGGGGAGGGCAGCGGCAGAGCATGAAATGCCTGCCTTAATTTTGTGGACCATGGCTTTTTACGAGGCTGTGACTTAAATATGTAGGCTGGATCTTCCACAGACATGGAAGCAGTTTCCAACACTCCAAGTCTCTACAGTGCGGGTTTTGCCAGGTGAGCACACGATCTTCAAAAAGAAAAGAAGGGTTTAGAGAAGATGACCCCCCAAACCCAAAAACAAAAGGGCATATTCTGGTGAGCAAAATGTAAGCATGATAAATAAACAGGATTGACTGTATCTTTCCATAGTTTACAGTGTAAATGACATAGATTTACCGTTTTGTCCTGATCTTGGTTTATTCTGATTTTCCATCAAGACATTTTCTTGTTGTCCTGCAAACAGTAAGAACACAATTCTAAATATTGATTCATTTATCTAGACAGCCGTTATGAAAACATTATCACTGAAAACACAATCGGAGAGAAAAGAAATGGGGGAAGGGAGAGCAGTGGTGAAGAGAAAGAAAATGAGCACACACAGGAATAGGCTTACTAAAGTTAAGCAGTGAAGGTGTGGCATACATCTCACAAGTTATGAAAGACTCCCTCCAAAAAATAGATACATTTCATATTTCTGCCTAGGCTATACTGCATTCAGATTGCACCACTGGCCCCCAACCCCTGAAAAAAAAATAGATTACTCACCTGTAACTGTAGTTCTAGGAGTGGTATATAGTTAATTATTAACAAACCCTTTTTAACAAATCATTGGAGGATAGTGTGGTACCTGAGGACTGGAGGAGGGCAAATGTGATTCCCCTTCACAAAAGTGGGAGCAAGACAGAGGCAGCAAACTACAGACCTGTCAGTCTGACCTCAGTGGTAGGGAAAATGATGGAATCACTTCTGAAGAAAAGAATTGTTGAGTACCTAGAGGCCAGTGGGGCACAGGACCCAAGGCAGCATGGATTCACAGCAGGAAGGTCATGTCAGATGAATCGAATGGATTTCTTTGACTGGGTGACAAAAGTAGCAGACCAGGGAGGGGCTGTGGACATGGCCTACCTAGACTTTAGCAAGGCATTTGACACAGTCCCACACAAAAGATTAATAAACAAATTAGCCAGCCTGGGAGTGGGTCCCAGGGTAGTAGCCTGGGTAAAACATTGGCTGGACAACGGACACAGAGGGTAAATAGTAAACGGAGTCCACAGTGAAGAAAGGGGAGTTACTAGTGGGGTACCGCACGGTTCAGTACTGGGTCCAGTCCTTTTTAATGTTTTTATAAGTGACATTGCAGAGGCACTGGAAGGTAAAGTATGTCTCTTTCCAGAAGACACAAAGATCTGCACCAGGGTTGATACACAAGGTGGGATGGAAAGGATAAGAAGGGATTTGGCAAGGTTGGAGGAATGGTCAAATGTATGGCAACCTAGACTCAACGCAAAGAAGTGCAAAGTAATGCACCTGGGAAACACAAACCCAGGGGAAGAGTACATAATGGGGTTTGAGATACTGACAACGAAAATGGAAAGGGACCTGGGGGTAGTTATATCAGATTACCTAAAGGTGGGCAAGCAATGTGAGTAGGCAGTAAGGAGGGCTAGGAGGTTATGGGATGCATAGGGAGAGGCATCACCAGTAGAAAACAGGAAGTTGTTATCCCTTGGTACAGACAGTTGGCGAGACCACATCTGGAGTATTGCATGCAGTTCTGGAGACCCCATCTCTGCAAAGACAGACAGAATGGAGGCTATCCAGAGGAGGGAAACCAAAATAGTGCAGGGTCTGCACCAGAAGACATATGAAGAAAGACTAAAGGAGCTTAATATGTACATCCTTGCAGAAAGGAGTGAGAGGGGGGACATGATAGAAACTTTCAAGTACCTCAAGGGAATCAGAAGTCCAAGAGGGTAGCATCTTTCAGAAAAAAAGATGTGCAAGAACAAAGGGGGCACAATTTGAAGATACAGGGGGAAGGCTCAGAGGTAATGTAAGGAAGTATTTTTTTCATGGAGAGGGGTGTAGATGCATGGAACAGCCTTCCTGAGGAGGTAGTGGAGTCAAAAACAGTGGGGGAATTCAAGAATGCATGGGATAGACATAAGGCAATTCTAGTTGGGGGGTAGGAGGAAGTGGACTGTTGCTTAACTAGGCTCTGCAGTGTATCCACTGGGTAGGGAAATGGGAAGACTAGGTGGGCCAAGTGGTCCTTATCTGCCATCAAATTCTATGTTTATGTTTTATTCACACTATGGCAGTTCCACTGCAACTGTGGATACATCGTAACATCCTCAAGCTAAGCTCCTCCCACCAGGGCAGTTTACCAGCTTTGCCCTGTGACATCAGATCTTCCTTTCTGCTGGAAGAGTCCAGTCTCCTCCTTCACAGTTCCAAAGCACTGTAGGCTACCATGTGCGCCACTGGTGATTTCAAACTATTTCTTCTACAAATCTGAACCATTACTCGACTATTTTTTTTCTCCTTCTCTCTGGCTTTAGCCTCATCAATGAAGATTTATTTAGAGAAAGCAAAGCTAATTCACTGCTTCAAGTTCTTGATCATGTGCCAACAGAGGATGCTAAAAACAAACTCACAAGTGTCTTGCCTCTAATGCCTAGGGGCAGTGCATGATGTTTCTGGCTGTGGCCTGTGTCAGATGATGCTTTCTTTTTCCTTTGAAGATCATGTGGCTCAGCTTCTTCTCAGCCAGCTGGCTGACAGGGATCTGAAGCTCTGGCCGAAGAGCTGAAAGTAGGCGTCCACTGTGGTGGGGTTGGCTGCTCAGTTTGCGGCTATGTAAAAGGCAGCGGCAACTACTGCGGCAGGCACCTGTGCCTTGGCACTGCTCCCTGCTGGGGCCAGTGTTGGAGGGTTATTCATGAAGGACATCTGAGAAATGTAATGGGCCCCCCAACACTATGAGGAAAGCCCTGTCCACCACAGTAAGAAACACAAATGCCATTGGTGCCAGCTGTGGGACCGGCAGAGATCAATGTCCTCCCACTTCTTTGATTCTCCCAAGTGCTCAATACATGTCGAGCGCTCAACTTCGGTCAAGCTGAAAGTGGTCGAAAGCTCCACGGTGCCATCAGGCTTGTCAACCTTGTCACTAGCCAATTGGGCAGGTGAGATTTGCCTCACCCCCATCAACCAGTTGTCAGAGGGGATCGATGAGGTGTCAATCTCCAAGATCTCGGTTTTCCTGGTCCCCTCTCAGTAGGGCATGCACTGGTAAGTATCCCCGACTGACTCCACTTGGGATCAGCCTCTACCACTAGCTGTGCTGCCGGAGTTGGTGCTTGTCCATGCACCTCAGTATGTGGTCTATGCCAACTTTCTGGTGGCTCCCGGTCAGCATCGGCTCCTGGGTTAACAGCTGACATCAGGAGGGAGGACGATTCAGAGGAAACGAGACGAAGAATTTCTTCACAGAACGGGTGGTGGACAAGTGGAACACCCTGCCAGAGGAAGTGGTGGGGGCTGAAACAATCACGGGATTTAAGAATGCATGGGATAGACATAAAGGAATTCTGGAGGTCAGGGGTAAGGGGCAACAGACTTATAGGAAAACATAAAGTGAACTTACAAGCTCAAATGGGCAGACTGGGTGGGCCATAGGCAGTTGGCCGACACTGTCTATGTATCTATGATCAAGGCACTATTTGCATTCTTGGTACCACCCAGCAGGGAGGTGCCGCTGATGTTCCTTGACCTCCTTGTTCTCAGAGAGGTACCACCGCTGGATGTGGCAGTGCTACAATGAACTCCAATGGCAGAAATTGAACACTGTGGGGTGGCAGAAGGGCTCTATCCCAACACCTATGGTCAACAGGCAAGCGCCAGTCATGCCCATGCAAGTTCACCTTTGAAAGATGTCTCAGACATCTGTCTCCACCCTTGTGGATGGAGCAACTTCCACTGCAGCCTTTGGTGGGAGCACTAATCATAGTCTTACACAGTGCAGCTGGTTTGCTTGGCCAGCTTTCAGTGGAAATCACCCAGTTGAAAGACACTTGGGTGGTCCACAGCAGCAAATTATCGTGGGCCATTTTTGAAGCGTCCCTGGATGACTTGGACTAGTTGTCCTTGTTGTTGTCAAGGACACACACCTTCAAGAGGGCTTCAGTTGAGGAGATGACTACTGACAATGGGCTGGTGCCATCTGGGGCGCGTCTTCGACTGATAAGAGTCCATGAAATATGTCCTTGAAGACCATCTAGAAGTTGGCTAAGTACTCCTTTACTAATATCCTGTACAAGGACAATTCCCCGGGGGTCAACTTTCCCATGGTTGAGACCATTTTGGGACGAGCTCTGGCAGCATCCAGCATGACACCCTACACTCATATGGTCTGCATGTACAGTATGCACTCCCTACATGGTCCCTTTTGGGATTCTCAGACCATCCCTCAGCTGAAGCTCTGGTTGCTGACTCAGCCTTCCATAAGTCTGGGGGTCATGGGGATGTGGATAAGCCCCACCCCCTGAGAGAGTAAGAAGCTTAACCATGCGACCAAGAAGCTCTATGATGCTTCCTTTCTTGGTCTCTGCCAGGTGAGCTACGTCATGATGCTGGCCAACTCTGGTCACTCCCTGATGGGAGTACTGGATGATGTCCTTGTGAAGGTTAGTGGGTAGACAGATGCAGCAAACACAGGTAAAAGGTGTAGAATGAACTTTACTGTATTAATTTTCCAAAATAAAATAATAAACACACAGAAAGGAAATAGGAGATTCATCCTTTAGTTCTGCAAAAATAGTGCACAATTCCCTCAGTGTATAACTTCCAGGCTTCATTCCACCCAACAGATTCCTAGCATATGAAACCTTGCATGTACTATGAGATGCTTCCTCCACAACAGTCAGGTCTTCACTGACTGACTCATCTGTTTTGAATCTCAGGAGGTAGGCTTATATCCCTGCCTACTGATTATGTCAGCACCATGTGAGTTGCCTAACTCAATTCTCTAAGTAAACACAGACAGACTGACTCATGTAAGCATTAAACCATAACAGAGCATGGTTCTATTGTGAAATTAATCCATAGTGTGGTGTGTGTGTGGTGGTGGTGGTTGGGGGGGGGGGAGGAGAAGAGACATGAGTGCCTCCAACCACCCATGGATTAATTCCACAGTAGAGCCATGCTATGGAGTGGTTTATTGCATTTGTAACATGCCAAATGCAGAAATAGGGAGTTATGCTTTACAACAGATTGTAACATGACATTCTCTATTAGCAAGTACAATAAAAAACAGATACAGGTAGAGTGGAATAATCTCAATTTTCCTGCTGTATTTACTGTTTGGGATTTGGCTGTTGTGCATTATGGGAAATGCATATATTTAACTGCATTCTGTATATTGTAAGTGCAACGGTGAACAGTCATTCAATTACTGATTACATGCAAATGTGATCAACATTTCAGAATATGTGTTCATTTTGGCTGACTTACTTTTATGAACTGTGGAATCATCTCCGTATTTCTGCTGTGTTTGCTATTTGGGATTTGGCTGCAGTGCATTGTGGGAAATGCATATATTTAAGTGCACAGGAGATTTTAGCTCTGGTAGTTGTTCCTGCAATCCCCTTGGCAGGCCAACAGATGGCACTGAAAAGGAGCAGGGAATTCCCAGCCTCATGCCCCCCCCCCACAAAACAGGGTAGTTAGCGAATTAACATCAAGGTAGAGAGGTCAACAGGGGGCAGTGGTAAATGGAGAAAAAGGCAAAACCAGTGATTACAGGAATGGGGCTACAACTGGTAAGGCCATCAGAAAATGGAGAGCGATGAGTACCAATGCCCATAGTCTGGGTAAAAAGCTTCCTGAACTAGTGGCCTTGACAGAAGAGGGATGCCTGGATATCGTGGCAGTCACAGAAACTTGGTACACAGAGAAGCACGATTAAAATGTCAGCATACCAGGGTACACAATCTACATGAGAGACAGGGAGGATAAAAGAGGAGGAGGAGGAGTAGCTCTCTACATAAGGGAAGGGATGAAAGCAAAAGAACTAAAGGGTAAACAGGGAGGACAGGAGGCACTGTGGGTCACCTTGGAGACAGGAAATGGCACCACAATCTGCACAGGGGTTGTATACAGAACCCCGTCTTAGGGAGAGGACATGGACAAGGAAATGATAGGAGGCATCCTTAGAATAGCAGAAAAAGGGGAGATATTGTTGATGGGGACCTGAATGCGCCAGATGTTAACTGGAGCACATTTGCTGCAACCATATCCAACAGCAAAGTTATTCTCGATGCTCTACAGGGGGCATGCCTCAGGCAACTAGTGTTGGAACCCACTCGGGCGGGAGGAGTCTTAGACCTGGTACTCTCAAACAGGGACGGTGAGAGGATCTCAGATTTTTTTTGGTTTAACATGGTATTTCTTACTTGGTCCTGGCCAGCAATCCTTGCTGCTATCCACTGTCCCCTCAGTGCCATCCCCCAAGGATCAGACCCCATCCCTTGAGCTCCCATGACTTACCCCTCATGGCAGGGTGGGTGGGGAGCATATTGACCCACCCAACATGGATCCAGCCAGGGAGGTGCCTTCTTAGGGGCGGCACCTGTGAGGGACAGCTTCACGTCACGCGGCCAGGACCGGTTTTCTGCTTTTCTTCCCTAGGAGGTGGGGCGTGCAAGGCCGCCGACGAAGAAAGCGCACACACACATCCACACGCACTCCTCCAGGTGTGTGCCCCATCTCCTCTCCTTGCTGCAGCATCAGCACACTGCCCCCCAGCCACCGCCAGGGGCCAGTGGAGTGCCGACAGCTGGTGACCCCCTCCCCGGAGAAGGACAGCAGTCTATCGGATGCTCGATCCTTCTCCTCCCCTGTTGACCCCTGGCAGCCCATGCTCGCTCCAGAACACGAGTAGCCAGCATAGCGCTAGGTAGGGCATCCAGCGCCTCAGCCCTCAGTGCCACCAGACCTAGGATCTCAGATTTAGAAGTGGGTAGCCATCTGGGGACAAGCAACCACCTGACAGTGTGGTTCACAATAAACACAACCATAGAGTCAAGCCATAAAAAAGCAAGAGTACTGGACTTTCGGACGGTTGACTTTGGCAGAATGGGAGAGTGCCTAAGGAATGTGCTAGCAATAGGACAGAAACGAGGGGTGGAGGAACAATGGAGCAAAATCAAAACTGCCATCGCAGAGGCAACAAGCCTTTATGTGAAGCAAATAAATAAAACGAAGGAAAAAACCACTATGGTTCTCAAAAGAGGTGGCGGGGATGGTTAGGGAGAAAAAGGTAGCATTCAGAAAGTATAAGGAATCACAGAAGGAGCAGGAAAGAACTCTACCAGTTAAAGCAGAAGGAGGCAGGGAAGGCAGTCAGAATAGCAAAGGCCCAAACTGACGAAAAGATAGCCAACTCAGTTAAGAATAGGGATAAAACCTATTGCAGGTACATAAGTGAGCGAAGAGAGACCAAGGGAGGGATAGTGAGGCTTAATAAAGGGGGGGGGGTGCAAAGGCAGAATATAGAACGGATACTTTGTTCAGTATTCACAAAAGAAGAGAGGAGGCATACCTAAACCAAACAATAGAAGCACGTTGGATATGGGGGTCGATAATAGTCCATTCACAGAAGAAAGGGTCCGGAAAGAACTCCTAAAACTCAAGATGGACAAAGCAATGGGGCCTGATGGGATTCACCCCAGAATTCTGAAAGAACTAAGGGAAGAACTAGTGACACCACTAACTACCATTTTTAACAAATCATGGGAGGATGTTGTGGTACCGGAGGACTGGAGGAAGGCGGATGTGATTCCCCTTCATAAAAGTGGGAGCAAGGCAGAGGCAGAAAACTACAGGCCTGTTTGTTTGACCTCGGTGGTAGGGAAAATGATGGAATCACTTCTGAAAGAAAGGACTGTTAAGTACTTAGAGGTCAGTGGGGCACAGGACCCAAGGCAGCATGGATTCACAGCAGGAAGGTCATATCAGATGAATTTACTAGATTTCTTTGACTGGATGACCAAAGTAGTAGACCGGGGGAGGGGGGGCGGCTGTGGACATGGCCTACCTAGACTTTAGCAAGGCATTTCACACAGTCCCACATAAAAGATTAACAAGTTAGTCAGTCTGGGACTGGGTCCCAGGGTGATAGCCTGGGTAAAATATAAAAAAACTGGCTGGACAATAGGATGCAGAGGGTAATAGTAAACGGAGTCCACGCCAAAGAAAGGTGGGTTACTAGCGGGGTACTGCAGGGTTCAGTATTGGGGCCGATTCTCTTTAATGTCTTTATAAGTGACATTGCAGAGGGACTGGAAGTAAAAGTATGCCTCTTTGCGGATGACAAAAAGATCTGCAACAGGGCTGATACACAAGGGGGGGTGGAAAGGATGAGAAGGGACTTGGCAAGGTTGGAGGAATGGTCAAAAGTATGGCAGCTTAGGTTCAATGCAAAGAAGTGCAAAGTAATGCACCTGCAGGGGAAGGTACTAACAACAATAAAAATGGAAAGGGACCTGAGAGTAGTTATATCAGACGACCTAAAGATAGGCAGGCAATGTGAGAAGGCAGTAAGGGGGGCTGGGGGGACATTGGGATGCATAGGGAGAGGCATCATCAGTAGAAAACAGAAAGTTATCATCCCTCTGTAAAGATAGTTGGTGAAACCTCATATGGAGTACTACATGCAGTTCTGGAGAGCCCACGTCTGCAAGGACATAGACAGGATGGAGGCAGTCCAAGGGAGAGTGACTAAAATGGTGCAGGAACTACACCAGAAACCATACAAAGAGAGACTAAAAAAGCTTAATATGTATACTCTCGAGGAAAGAAGGGAGAGTGGGGACATGATAGAAATTTTCAAGTACCTCAAGGGAATCAAAGTCCACGAGGGTAGCATCTTTCAGAAAAAGAGATGTGCAAGAACAAGGAAGCACAGTGTGCAGATAGAGGGGGATGGCTCAGGGGCAATGTGAATAAGTATTTTTTTTAAAGAGAGAGTGGTGGACACATGGAATGGCTTTCCTGAGGAGGTCATGAGATCAAAAACAGTGGGGAATTCAAGAATACAAGGGACAGACATAAGGCAATTATAGTGGGGGTAGGAAGAAGTAGGCTGTTGGTTAACTAGGATCTGCAACTTATCTAATAGGTAGGGAAATGGGCAGACTGGGTGGGCTAAGCTTCCTTATCTGCTGTCAAAGTCTATGTTTCTATGTAGTTATTCCTGCAATTCCCTTAGCAGGCCAACAGATGGCTGTGAAACTTCTGCTGGTTGTTCCTGCAATTCCCTTGGCAGGCCAGCAGATTGCTGTGAAACTTCTGGTAGTTCCCGCACTTCCCTTGGCCTGCCAACAGATGGCTGTGAAACAATGTTAGCAGCACAGCACTGTTTTACAGCCATTTTCAGATCAATTTCCAAATGTACTTATTTGACAAAATTTTAAAAAAACCTTCGTAGACCCAAGTTAAAAAAAAAAGAGCCCACATTATATAGCCATATAGATGTTTTCAAGCTACTGCAGATAAAGATTATGATGGGGAATAGATATGGTGGGCACTATTGTAAAATGAGGAACACATACGGTGAGCACTCTACCATAGTTTAATTCAGAAGGAACCATCATGTACAGGAAACTAAAAAGGGGAAGAGATATGGTGTGTACTGTACCATGGATTAACTGAGAAGTATTCAATGGCCACCTGATGCAGATTCTCCAATCAGGCGCAACCCTTTCTCTTCCCCATGTTACAACTGACCTTTACACACCTCTGCGTCACCTAGGAAAGAATGTTTTATTTTTGTCTTCTTGCAAACCCAAAGCAGTTTACACACAATAAAACACAGAGTGCAAGGCTCCATGTTTCAATTCTTTTTCATTACTTACATTTTCTCAGTGTCTACCTGCAGTACAGCACAGAAGGCTGGTAACCATTACATCAGTCTGAAGGATCAGTGAGCTCCAGATTCTCTCAGTGATGTCTCCTTAACTGGTCTTTCACAAGGACAGTCATCCTTTGCCCCCACCTGAAGTTCCTCCCAATGGTAGTATTGGAGTTCCACCTTAACCAGCTGGCGGAGAGGCCGGTTTTGGCCGAACCAAGATGGTCCTGACCAGCTCCGCAGGGGGAGGGATGGTTTCAACCGACCCACGGGGGAGTTGATATCGGCCTCTCAGGTGACAGCCAACTGATGGCCAGTGTAGAAATCTAGGTCAGCTTTGTACCAGCCAGCACCAAATGTTGCCACATAAGGTCTTCATAGCACAGTCGCAACTTGCGCCAAAGCCCCTCCTCACTAGAGGAGGACGAAAATGAAGAACAGTGACAGCGCCGCTTCCCATGTCACCGAGTGCAGGAGCACTGATGATGGCGGGAGCTGCTCGATCCACTGGAGGAGGACTGAGACCTCGACCTCAGCTGCAGGAGATGACAATGAGGGACCTGGGGAATGCCTTGGCTCCTCCTGGTCTGGGTCGGTGACCAGACGGTTCTGATCAGCGGACTAAGCAGCCCCTTCTAAGGTCACAGGCAGGACCTGAGTCCTGAATAGAGAGTTATCAGTCCCTTCAGATGACAACTGGTTGACTGGGTCGAGAAAGATCTCGGCCACATCATCAGCCAGCATCTTGACCTACTGGCCCAATGGGGTCTCTGTGAGGCCAGTGGCCATGGCCACGGTTTTCACTGTGGTTAAAACCTGAGAGTCAGGAGACCGAGAACGCTCCTGGTACCATGAATATAGATGAGTCTTCTCTTTCTTCAGCTCCTTCTTCTCCTTTCGAGAGCGTGAACTGTGAGATCCAGAAGGACCCTGACCCTTAGTCAGGAGGGACTGGCACAGCTCCTTGAAGGGGCCCAAAAAAGTGGAGCCCAATTGGAGAAGCCTGAAGGCAGAAGTCGAAGAGGATTGAGCGGCGGCCTGAGCCGCTCTTCCTCGATGGCTGCAAGCTGTTCCTGCTGCATGGTGGACCCCGCAGCCATGGAGGGCACCCAATGGGCAGACATCTTTAGATTTGAACGGCGGATGTCATTTTTCCAGGTGGCCTAACTTAAGGTGGGCGAGGCAGTCCTCGAGGACCGTCACGTGAAAAACTGACAAATGTCGCAGGCCTGGGTATCATGTTTGTGGCCCAGGCAGTAAACACGTGTGCCGTGGGGGTCGGTATGTAACATTTTCTGCCCGCACAGACACCGGTGAAATCTGTGCACGGACTTGTTGTACATCGCAGTCGGGAAGCTCGAAGACAAATACCAAAATAGTAACAAAGTTCTGTAAAGCAATCCAAACGGATCAAAAGCACTAGGGACTACAATGTGGGAGCACAAATGAGGGAACCCGTTTCTTCCAGCGGAAAGGAAGATCTGGCTTCATGGGGTGGAGCAGAGGGATATACCACCTAGGTGGGTAGGAGGAGCCAGTTTGAAGACTTTCCGGCACTTCTTAAAGGGAAAGGACCATAACAAATAGTGTGGCTAGAACATATCCACGTCCCTAGAAATGCAGTTGTTTGTTTCATCTACTGTGAAGCAAATATTAAAAGACAATTTTAAAAGACTTAATAATCATTATTTGCAACAAATGGATTGCTTTTAGCTTTATATTTTATAATCAATTTTATTTATTTTTTTGACCACGTATATCAAAAGTGAGGCAATCCTAAATGGTCAACAAACTGGATCTGTGAAAAATGATGAGTGTAATGATGATTATGAAAAAATAAACAGTTTCAGGATTCTTCGTGATCTAAAGAGATATCAGTCCTGTGATAAATGTGCAGGACACCTACAGTGCAGCTCGATGATGTAACAGATCACTGGGGTACAAATAAGTGGAGAGGATATGTCCTGAGCGCAATGAAATCAATGTACAGTTGTCTCATCAGCCTGGATTGGATTCTTTTTAGTTTTTTTTTTTTTAATCAAATTTATACTCTTATGGTATGTATGCAAGTACTGTATGCATGCATGATATGTATGTATTCATGCATACCAGGGGTTGAAATTAAGTTTTGCAGCCACTAGCCAGCAGGGATAGTGACTGGGAAAATCCACCAGCACCACAGACTTTTCCACTGGCCCATCTGGTGTACTTATTGTTACCTTTACCACTACAAGTCTGCAGGGCTCATTAAAGGAAAATCTTACTAGCCTGATACAAAATTGACCGGTATTTGGCTGGTGGGCTGATGTCAATTTTGACCCTTGCATATGTATCAATAACAACCAATGGTGATTTATTTTAATAAAAATTGCTATCAGTTTTCATCAATACAGAATAATACTTGGAATGCTGTCCATTATGAGACTTTAATACACATCCAAGGTGTGTGATGCTACATAAACCCAGAGAGCAAAACTTGAGGGATTTATCAAGAATCCCACACCAAGGGTGTGTATTAAATTTGAGTAATTACATCATCCCATTATTTATTTTATATAATCACTGATCGACCCCCCCCCCCCCAAAAAAAAAATACATATACATGTTCACCTCTGGGGATACAGCAAGGACTACTGGATACATTCCCAGTGAGGGAAAACCATTGGAGAAAGACTGCTGTGCAAGTTTTGAGAGTTTTTGGTTTTTTCATTACTGAATGAAACCACACTGACAGTGCAGACTATCCATCTCTGCTTCACTGTGAATGACAGTCATCCAGGAAATGCTGCGCCCAAGACACAGACAGTTGGGTAGTTTCAAGTGCAGCTGGGTGTGTGTTTTTAACTCTGGTATGGGCATATTTGATGGAGGCTAACTTCAACACCATTTTTAACTTGCACTTTCACTTTTATAAGTGAAAGTGTTACTTTCATGGGAATGCACTGCTGCACTCGAGACAGCAAGTCCCAAGTGCAGCTCCTTTGTAGAAACCCATGTATCTGCCATAACTGGCCAGTTATTACGGCAAATAGCTGGTCATCAACACTTAAAAAGATGACCACCAGTTATTATATTTAAATAATTATAAAATGCTACATCAAATGCTATCTAAGTGTTGACTACAACCTGCAACTAGTATCTAAAATATACAGGTTACTCATCTGTAGCCATATTTCTACTACGGGTATTCAGCGTGCGTGCACACACACACACCCACCCACCCCTGGCAGTTTTGATGGATATAGCAGAGTCATCGGACAACTTCAAGCAAAGCTCTTTCCACCAACCAGGTATGCATCCTTCGACTATCCTGTGATATCATATCATTGTGCACTGGAAGCAGGGATCTGGGTGCCACATGCCAGTGGAGCTCAGGCGAGTTGTCTAAATGATCTGCATATCAGTAGCAGAACTACAATTACAGGTGAGTAACCCATATTTCAAACAATGTGGATACAGTTCACTTTCACACTCTGGCAGACTCCAAGCAGTCCTCCTGGAGGAGGGGGCAAGGCACCTTATTTGGCGAACAGAACCTAGAGGACTAAGGACCCTAAAGCAGCATCCCAATGACTCACAACATCGATGCTGTAATGGGAGATTAAGGTGTGTGCTTTACTCCCGGTTACAGCCTTGCATATCTCTGCGATGGGGATGCCCCAGGAAGCAACCATTGAGGATGTGGTATGTCTGGTGGAATAAGCCTTATGCCCCTTGAGTGACTCCCTACCAGACAACCTATAGCAGAGGTCGATGCAAGATGTAATCCACCTGGCAATCGTCCACTCTGCTGATGATATGCCAGCCATGACTTCAGTGTACATTACAATCAACCAGGGAGCCTCACCCTGAACTCCTGCAGTGTGCTCTCTGTAATAGGACTGTATGTATGTGTATGGGACCTGCGATCAGTCTCTAAGGTGGGGCTGGCAAAGTATACAAGAAGGTTGATCACCTGGTTAAGATGAAACTCCAATATGACCTTCACGAGGAGCTTTGGGTGGGGGTGATGGACAACCTTGTCCATATGTCTCCCTTATTCACTCATCTAGAGTTCAAAAAAAGAATGTAGAGCTTTAAGATCATAATCTACACCATGGTTATTAACCTCAAAGATTTAACAACCATGGGCGAGAGTGCTTATTCTGTGAAGGCAGACACATTTTGGAATACTGTCATTATCCTGTCTTAATGCAAGTAGCCACTAAAGTCAAATGTGCTGCAACACCTTAATTGTAACTGTTTTTAATGTTGGATGTCATATGCTGTTTATTTTTTTTTTTTTTTAAATATCTTTACAAAATGTTTTGTATACCTACAATGCCATCTTAGTTGCAACGTAGTGGCTCCAGGTCATTCCTGAAAAAGAGCCTTTGGCTCGATGTACTTAATCGGTCAACAAAGTAAATAAATAAAAAAAAAATTAAAGACCAGGTAAAGGGACTCCATCAAGAGTGCCTTGAGCTTGGTGATCCTTCTGGTTGACAGGATGGCCACCAGGAAGGCAGTCTTTCACGACAGATGTGACATCACACCTGTGCACTAGCTCAAATGGCATGCCCATGAGCAATACCAACACCAGCAGAGGTCCCATAGATGCAGAAGTTTGTGCACCAGAGGGAACAAGTCATCCAAGCAATTTAAAAAGCACCTGACCATCTTCTCTAGGACTATGGTCGGCATACCAGCCAATGCACAAACATAGCCAGGTGCACCTTAATGGTCGTCGCTTACTGTCCTGACTGAGAAAGAAACCATAGGTCATTGAGGATGCTTGCAATGGTGCAGAAAAGAGTATCAAGCTCTTTACTCTGTCACCAGATCAAAAACCTCCTCCACTTAAATGCATAGCATTTATGAGTCAATTCCTTACCAGATGCCTCCACAATGTGGAGGATGTCTTCCAAAAGGCCCAAGCCTGGAACTCTAGGCACTTAGGAACCAGGCTGAAAGGTGCAGGGATTGAAGGTTCAGGTGCAGGACCTTCTATTTTCTGGCAAGCAGATCTGGGCTGAGTGACAACCTCCATGGAGGCCTGCTGCTAAAGCTGGGGAGATCTGGATACCAGAACTGCTTGGGCCAGTATGGGGCTATCAGGATCATTCTCACCTTTTCCTTCTGGGCATGACAATGATCTTTGTGAAGTAAGCAGAAGAGAGGGGAGGCGTACGGAAGGCCTAGGGTCTAGGCCCTCATGAAGGCATCTCCCAACCATGTCCTGGGCTGTGGGGGTCAGGAACAAAACAGACTCAATTTTGTATGCTCCCATAAGGCAAACTGGTCCACCACAGGGCTGTCCCACTGGGAAAACAGGTGGTCTACTACCTCCTGACAAAGGGACCATTCGTGCGACATCTCTCTAACTCAGCTGGGAGCATCTGGTAGGAGATCTGCACTCAGGCTGCCGTGTGACTATCCAGATGCAGAGAGCCTCCAGACACAATGGAAGAGTGTGTTCTGCCTTGCCTGTACATAGTCATCATGTTGTCCATCTGGACCTGCACAACATGACCCTGAATCAACGGAGCAAACACCTGCAGAGCCAGATGCTCTGCACAGAGTTCCAGCATGCTGATGTGGTGACAGGACTCCTGGGTTGACCAGAACCCATGGGGGTCAGTGGTCTTCTAAGTGTGCTCCCAACCCTATCAGGGATACATCCATCGTGAGCCTGACTGATGGTTTTGTGTAGACTAACAGGTTAGCTCTTACAGATGTTGTTTGTGTCCAGCCACACTGGATGACATTCCACATCGGCTCGGTCACTATGACTGGCTGGTCTAAGTGACCTAGGCACTGGGACTACTGTTGGCCCAACCTGCACTACAGGTGATGCATCTGTCAGCCAGCACAACAGATTACACTGGTGGAGGATGCCATGTACCCCAGCAGCTGCAGGAAGTCTTAACCAGGGTGTAACAGCCCAAACTGAAATGATCAGACAAAGGAGGTAAGAGCCAGAGCCTGATGCACAGGGAGGCAGGCCTTGGCCCACAGATAGTCTAGTTCTGTCCTGATGAACTTGATCAGAGGGGACCAGTTTGGACTTTGCATGATTGATCGGAAGGCTCAAGTCCAGACAGGTCAAAAGGGCCAGATCTCTGGACCGTCCTACTGCCTTATCTGAACAATTCATCTATGAGCCAGTCCTCCAGACAGGAATATACCCAAATGTCCTTGCACCACAGGAAGGCCACCACCACTGCCATGCACTTTGTGAAGACCTTGGGTTGCATACAAGAGGCCAAAGGGCATGACCGAGAACCAGTAGAGGATATCCCCTGCACAGCATTGAAGGTACCAGCGACAGACTGGGATGTCGAAGAACCCATCTTGGAGGTTCTGGGAGCAGAATCACATTCCCGGCTCCAGAGATGGTGTGATCTAACTCAGAGTGGCCATTCAAAACTTGCACTTCTGCATGAACTGGTTTAGATTATGCAGATCCAGTATGGGGTGCCAAGCCCCAATCCATTTTGGGACCAGAAAGATCCTGGACACATATCCAAATGGATGGGACATCCGGGACATGGGCTATTGCCCCTTGCTCTAAGAGATGAGCAGTGCCAGCCCTCTGGTGGACAATGTGTCCTGCAACATGCTTCCAAGGAGCGTGGAGTTGGTACAGATGGAGAACCTCAAAATCCACAGCCAACCCTCTGCCCATCATTTCTGGAACCCACTTGTCTGAGGTAACAACAAACCACTGTGGCCAGAAGTGACAAAACCAACCCCCAAACAGAAGTTGGGAAAGGAACTGGACAGATGGGGGGATGATAACCCACAACCAGTCACTGTGCAGCCTTATCGAGAGACTGTAGGGGCTAGTGGAGCACCACCACCTCTGCACCTCCCCTTTGTCCCAGAGTGCTGAATTTGGACTTAGGACATAAGTGCTGATACTACTCCTGCTGGGGCTGAAAGGGACAATACTGGAAGGCTTTCTTCTTAGGCTTTTGGACTTTCTAGTGCTTCTGGGATAAAGCCACAGAACCAATGGTGGCAACAGTCCTCTCAATCCATGTGAGATGTCCTTCCACACCAGAGTCAAAAAAAAAAGTTGGTGTCCAAAAAAGGGGACATTGGCCAACCTGTGCTGGGGATCTGCCATAAAGGTGGAAAGCCTCAGCCAGGCCCTGTGATGTAGGGTGACAGCTGTAGCCATGGCATTGGCACAGGAGTCACCCAAGTGCACAGCCATCTGAAACCTAGTGTTTAGGCAGAGACTGACCCTGGTATCTGACTAACTTTACTGGCAACTTCTTGTCTGACAGAAGTGGGAAAGGAGTTCTTCCAGCATTCCCAGCACGGAGTGACCAAAGTTAGCCATCGCAACTTCATAGCTGTCCTGACAGAGACCCAATGATGCAGCAACATACACTGTTTTTGCTGTGTGGTCAATCTTTTTGGACTCCCTGTCCAAAGGTTTGTCCACATTCCCTTGGTTGCCCAATTTATGGAAGGCAGGGTTCAAAACCAGCTGCTCAGGAAAGGGTTGGTCAGAGAATCCTAAAAGGAAGCCTGTTGGGACCCCACACTTCAATAAATCAATCAATCTTTCTTTTACCAGGAGAAAACACCATTGAGAGGACTCATTTACAAGGTGGTCTTGAGTGGGCGCTACAACAGTACGACATGGGTCATCAAACAATACAATGGCAACAGACAATAAAGGACAACAGGCAATTACAGTGTTGTAATACACTACAAAACAACATAAGTAGGCTGACAATGCAATATAAAAAATACCATGGAAGAAAGGAAACTAGGAAGGAAGGAAATGGTTGGAGGATAGGGTGATATAGGAGACATAAAATGAAATAGGAGGGGGAGGGAGGAAAAAAATCAGAGTGTGTAGTAGATAAAGGGGAGGGAGGCAGGATACCAAGTGCAAACCAGGAGAAGGGAGCAAGTGCTATATGTAGAACAAGGGGCAACACTTGTGGACCATATGTGTAGAGGGCGTCGAGCAGGATGCTGTCAAGCTCCAGGTCTGGTCCGAAGATGACCTCAGCCATGGGAAAGGCAACCCCAGGGAATCATCCTTATCCAGTATATCCACAAAGGAGTATTCAGCCCAGTCCTGGACTGGTTCCAAGGCCACATTCGTGGATTCCAAAACGAGTCAGAGCAAAGCCCTGAAAGACAGTCTATGCTCAGTAGTCAGCTCTTCAACTGACTTCTGGTCGAACCTGCGAGTCCTGGTTGAGGCAAAGGGACTAAAGGTACAAGGGGCAGAGTCCTACCCCTCCCAACTACTCAACTGTTGCCAAATAAGCTCCTCGAGGCGTGAATGCATTTTGCACCAATGCCTTCCTTGCCCAAGGATGAAGAGGTTGAGAAGCATCGAAAGCAGCGCCTCCCACTCGAGTGGAATCTAGAGCATGAATCGTGCGACAACTTGAACATGACTGGTATCCTCCAACGGGTCGTGGTAGAATGTTTAGACATATTAAGCATGAGAGGCTTTGGAGGCTTGACCACTGGTGGAGACCACTCCTAAGGCGATTTAGTCAGGAACACAGACTGGGCCACAGACTCCTATATGGATTACAACATAAGTCTGAGGAATGCTCCAAAAGTCACTGACCCATTGTCAGTAGTCAACTCTTCGACCAAATCCCAGTCGAATGTGTAAGTCCTTGTCAAGGCCACAGACAACCTACCTTCAGAATCAGAGGACTTTTAAAAAATGACCCTTGATGTTTTGTCACTGTGGACCAACCTAGAGTCCTCAGACTGGGTGATTTCCACCAACAGCTGGCCTGGACAGCTGACAGTAGCACGGGACTCCATAGTGACAGCACCCAACAGGGGCTGCAGTGGAGGAGGTTCCACCCAAAGAGGATCAATGTTGGCAAGTATCCTCTAGTGGATCATGGTAAAGAACAGTTACGCAAGAACTTACCGGAACAGTAGATCTTCGAGGGGATCTCAGTCATCAAGCTACACTGTAGGAACCTTCGTCATCTGAGATGGGAAATCCACAAGGAAGATTTTCAGCAATACCGCTGGGGCCGCCCATGCAGTCGACATCCAGCGACGTCACCAACCCTATATAGCTGTGAGCGGCCCCACTCCCACCTCAGTTCTTTCCTCTGGAGACAAAGGGAGCAGGGCTGATGCACTGGGGAACTGAGGAGAGACGGATGGGACCCGGCTCTGTGAGCCCCTCCACCCCCCAAAAAAAGGGGGGCACAGTGGGAGGGAAATCACTTTTCAATTTAAGATGCTTTATTAGTTTTCAGAACAAACAGACAACCAAACAGTACACAACAAGGCAACACTACAAACACACTTCCCTACTCCTCCTTCCCCACTCCCATACCCCCCCAACCCTTCCTCAGCACCAGTTACATTGTGACAAACACTGCCCCTGATGGGGGGACATAGCTGTATCTTAGCTAGCTCAGTCATTAATAAACAAATGCTGACTACTTGTGCTAATGAGAGGCATGCAACAACAACAGTGTTTCTAGCTTGTCCCATTTTTATGCTATCTTGCGCGCACAGGGCAGACAACATATTGGGGTTGCTTGAAGTGGAAGAGCAGGTTTTGGAGGCACGGCCATGTTGTGGCCAGTGGTGCCACTGCTTTTTCGGGTTTGGCTGTGTGGCATGAATGAGACTGCATGCCGTCTATGACAGCAGTTGCAAAGTGTGCCACCAACTTGAAATATTTTAGCTGCTGCAATGAGGGAGCTCCACCTCATTGCAGGGCGTGCCTTCCCTGGTGTAACATTTCAATGAGACATGGTGGCGGCTGTGCTGTCCGCCTCTCACAGTCCCCAGAAAAGCAGACATCGGGGGTGCCTAATCCCTCTGTTGGCATCATCATGTCCCCCCTCCCCAGTTCATTTGCTGATGGGTGAGCCCAGTCCCCATTGGCATCATGTCCCGTGCTAGTTGTTTGCCAAGGGGATGCCCAATCCCCCTCAGCATCATCCCACCCCGCCGAATACACCCTTTATTTGCTGATGAGGTGCCCAATGGTCTTCTGCTCCAGTTCCCCCACCCCAAAACATGCAGGTGGCATGCTGGGAGCCCACCCCAGCATGCCAAATGTACCTGTCAAAAGAAAAAACCTTCCCGCAAAGTTTAATTTATTTTTTTTAACCTGTAAAGTAGAAAACAGTCCCACGCTATCTGCAGCACCCTGCCCCAACGCCACCATCAGCGTACCCCACCTCCCCACACACACCCCTCACCCCATACTTACTTCCAGGGCATGGCGTGATGATCTTTGGTGAACTGGAAACACGTCTACACTCTTCAAATCTGACCGTGAACTGAAGAAATACCGGTAAGCTGTATAATGGCATAAATAGGGTTTTTTTTTCCAACTTTGGTGCAGATCTCTGGGATTTTTCGGAATTTTGGCACCGAATTTTCAACATGTGGTTACTGGTACCCCTCCCCATGAATTCAGTCACTGTCATAGCGTTATTCAGTCCCGAAAGGTGATTTCGCTGTCACTGCGCGGAGTCACCTTTCGGGACAGATTAACGAAACGACAGTACCACTGTTCATGAGGTGGGCTCTCAAAAAGCCTATGTTGCAAATCTGGTGAAAAAAAATTCCCCAAATGACTGCTTTACAAGCATGCATGGCTGTTTCCATGCACGCTCGTAACTTCGTGAATCTGTAATATTTTCACTTCAGATTTTCAACATTGGCATTTTTCAACACCTCCTTGTGGACAGTACAGCTTTCATTTTTCACATCCTGGCTGAAATGTGTTTTCACACTTCCCACGCAGAATAGTGCAGTCGCTGTGGGAAATCAGTGTTTGGGACAGATTGAGAAAATCACAGCGATTGTTCATGAGTAGAGGTCCTAAAATTCCTATGTTGAAAATTTGGTGATGAAAGTCCATAAAATAAATGTGTTACAAGCGTGCTTTGTGCAGTTTCCATGCACACCTGTAACTTCAATAATTTTTTATATTTTTACTTCAGAGTTTCACCACTGCCATTTTTTCACACCTCCTTATGAACAGTACAGCTGTCATTTTCCACATCCTACCCAAAATGTGTTTTCATACATGTGGCATGCAGTGGCGCAGTCGCTGTAGGAAAACAATGTTCAGAACAGAGTAAGAAAAATCACAGCAACACTTTTCATGAGCAGAGGTCCCAAAATGCCTATGTTGAAAATTTTCAAAAAAAGACTATGTTACAAGCATGCGTTGTGCAGTGTCCATGCACAGTCGTAACTTCGAGAATTTGTGATATTTTCACTCCAGATTTTCAACATTGTCGTTTTTGCACACCTTCTTATGAACAGTACATCTGTCATTTGTCACATTATGCCCGAAATGTAGTTTTGCACATCTGGCGCACAATCGCGTGATTGCTGTGGGAAATCAACGTTCGCGGCAGATTAAGATAATCATAGTGCCACTGTTCATGAGCAGTGGTCCCAAAATGCCTATGTTAAAAATTTGGTGACATAATTCCCATAAATGACTTATGAGCATACGATGCACAGTTTTCACACATGCTCATAACTCCGAGAATGTTTAAAATTTTCACTCCAGATTTTCAACATTGCCATCTCTTCACACCTCCTTATGAATGGTGCAGGTAACATTTTAATGTGGTGCAGAATGGCACGATCACTGTGGGAAATCAACGTTTGAGACAGATTAACAAAAATCACTGGGACACTGTTCATGAGCAGAGGTCCCAAATGCTTTCATGAGGTGGAGTCACAAAAAGGCCAGGTTTTAAAATCTGGAGTGCAAATACCAACAAACACCCAGGGCATCAGGGTTTCTAACCATTACGTCCCATCCTGTACAGACTAACAGGCATAAGAGGTGTGTCTTTGGATTATCTGCTGTAGTGCTCACGCCACTGGTCCTCCACCCCCACCCTGCAGCTACTGACAGGCATCAAGATGTGCCTTGGACTCTTCAGCCCCAAAGTTCAACCCATTCTCCTATGCTGCACCCATCTCAATGTACTTCCTTATAAAATGGGGTGAGCATAATGCCCGACAACCCCAACGCACAACGCAACACCTGTCAGACCCTGCAGGGTAAGGTGAAGTGAAATGGCTTGAGCGTTACAGCCAGCGTCCCAAAGGCACACCCCAGTGCCTGTCATTCTCTGCAGGGTGGGGTGGGGTTGACGTCGGTTCTATACTTCACTGCTATTCCTATTATGCGTCCCTCTAACTTCTGCACTACTAATGCCAACACCAGCAAGACAACATTCGGCATTGACAAATGCTTGTTTGGTATAGACACGCACGCTACTTTTCAAGCTAGCTGTAGTTTTCTCTACTCTCAGATTGTACAAAATATCATTTAACCATTCTGTGTAAGAGATAGTCTCCTTGTCTAGCTCAGTGATACAAAATTATTCGTTTTACAGTCAGGGAAATTAAAGACATGTAAAATATTTTTTCTTTTACAGGAATTAGAGAGACATTGCCCAGCACACAGATTTCTGGGATAAAATATTCAGCTAAACCCAGCAGGGGTCCAGCATTGGCTTAAGCTTGTCCCATATAGGGGTTACCTTGAAGCATTCCCACAAAAACATGCCTCAGAGATCCTTCTGCGTTCTGACATCTGTGGCAGGTTGCTGCTGGGAGTTTACTCATTTTGTACAAACGGATCGGGGTAAAATATATGTTACGTAGTATGTGGAATTGTGTGAGATGCAGTCTATCATTAGAGAGATAATGATACACATCCAACCATGTGTGCTCCTAGTCCAGAGAAAAAGTGGGTAGTGCATTCTCCAAATAAGGGGAGTGCCCAGTGACTTGGGGGTGTATCTATAAGAAGAGGAGGGATACCAACTTTGATACAGCATGGGGTTGCCAGGAGCGAGACTGGAGAAGAGAGAAGATTTTCATTGTTAACATCACATTCCTTGGTCCCAAACCACTTGATTAACATATGTTGAAGTTGTTAGATTTTAAAAATCTGCATGTTGGGCAGTCGAAAAAATGACAACAGAACATGACTCAAGTAGATTCCCATTCAGCATCTTGTCAGAGACATGCTTGTCCAGTAGCCCCGGGAGCCACTGGGGAGCGAAGACCTTTCCATTCACTCTAAAGCTGAGACTGTGGCATAAGGGCTGTGAGGTGTCATGTGTATTCCTGTAATGCATGGATCTACATTACTGAGCACGCACCTTCATAGATGTATACACGACTGTCCCCTTGAGGTTCAGAGGTAACTTGTTGGGTGGGAAAGAAAAGGCTGAGTGGGGAGATCCTGGTTGATGATATTAGGTCTCTATTAATAGCCAGATGGGCAAATATCCAGGGGCAGCTACCTGCCCAGCAGGAGTAACCCACCAGGCATATTTAGAAGCATGACTGGCCAAGTAATAAAGGTAAAAGTTGGGAATTTTAAAGCCTCCTTTGCTTAGGGAATAGTCCTGCTTAAACCCGATAAGTTCACTAATTATCTGCTCAAGAAATCCTTACAGCTTTGGGAACACCAAACGGTGGTATGCTCTACAGGGAGGTTTACCTTTCCAGAGGAAGTAGGATATGATTGAGTGGAGTTTTTTTAACCAGACTTGTGGGAGAAAAATACTGAGCATGTCGACAGGGTAAAAGATATGCGGGAGAATGTTCATTTTAATCACGCTGATTTGGGCTTGAAGTGAGAATGGGAGCAGGGTCCATCTGTTTAGGTCTTGCGTGATGGTGACCACCATGTTCTCCAAATTGAATTCTTAATAAGGGACTTTTTTGGGACAAAGTGATGCCTATATATGCAAACATTGAGTCCCAGATTAGACCTAGGCCCTTGCAATCTGAGGAGAGGGTAAAATAATTTAATGGCATAACTGTGGTTTTGTCCACATTCAGTTTGTAATTAGAATAAATACCAAACTGAGACATGATATGTAGGGCATCTGCTATGGATGTAGCAGGATGCAATACATGCAATAGGATGTTATCCAAGTATGCTGAAATCTTAATGTCAAGGGGACCCACGGGAATGCCCTGGAGCCTTGGAGATGCCTTCAACACCCTAATCAGTGGTTCAAAAGAGATTAAAATTGGGGAGAGGACATCCCTGACAGATACCCAACTGGAGGATAAACCTTCAGAATGTATCCCATTGCAGTATTCTTTAGCACTTGGGCTAGTGTATAATACTTGTACCCATTGAACAAATTTGGATGGGAATCCAAATTTTTCCATAGCCATAAATAGGAAGTCCCATCGAACCCTGTTGAAGGCCTTCTCTGCGTCCAAGGAGACCAAGATCATTGGGTCCTTAGAATCTGGCCACAGAGAAGACATGGTCCATCTTCCAGAGGTGATCAGCAGAGGATCTTCCTTTCATAAATCCTTCCTGTTCTGGACAAGTCAAGTGGTCCCAGATGTGCATGATTCTAGTGGCCAGAATTTTAGCAAAGATTTTCATGTCACAATTCATAAGGGAGATGGGATGATAATTGATGACCTTATCAGGTTTAAGCAGGACTATGATAAGGGCTGCTAGTAGGGAGGCATCCGATAATCCACTGTCACAAAGATAGGAGGAAAAACTGAAACAGGATGGGGGCTAGTTCAGCCACAAAGGCGTTATAAAGATCGGAGGGAAGACAATCAGGTCCCAGCGATTTATCTAGGGGTAGGGAGCCCAGAGCTGTAAGGATTTCTTGAGCAGAGATTGGGCATATGAGAAATTCTTGCTGAGCAGGGGATAGCACAGGAAGTGGAATAGACTCCAAGGAGGTCTTGATCTCTCTCTCCATTGGGAGATTCGTTGGGAGGCTGTAGAGATATGAGTAAAATTTATCAAATTCTTGGGCAATTTCTACAGAGGAGGTTTTAGGTGTGGCTCCTTCCTGGGGTACTATGGAATACACCAGTCTAGAGGCTTCCTGCCGACGAACTCGCAGTGCCAGTAGATGCCCTGCCTTATCACCTTGGTCCACATAGGAGGCATGTGTCACTAAGAGGGCATATTCTGTTTTTTCCCTAAGCAGGTCAGAATATTGGTGCCTTAATTTGGTTAGGGTTACCTGCTCTGCTTCAGAGAGATCAAGAGCTGCCCTGTTTTCAAAGGCTGTAATCTGGTCAAGCAGGGTCCACAATGCGGCCTCTCTCTCTTTTTTCTTGATGGCTGCCAGGCAGATTAATTTGCCTCACAGTACGCACTTCAGGGCAGCCCATACTTTATCAATGTCTGCAATGGATTCCTTGTTGCAATCCCAGTAGTCCACTATTAGAGATTTTATCTTGGTTATCACCCAGGGGTCTTTCAAAAATTGTGTGCTGATCTTCCAGATCTTGTCCCTTTAAAGCTGGGGTTGGCGCCAGAAGATAAGTTTCTCCAATGCCAACAGGTGAGTTTCCCGAAGGAAAGCAAGCTGGCAGTGCACTAGTTTTAAGTGCTTTAAGATCTGATGCCGCTTCACTCTGGAGCGTGCCCCTTTAACATTCCATGATACATATTTTGCCATCCTTGAACCACAAACAAGTTTGCAGGTGCAGTGTTATATATCAGGTGCTTACTAACAAGTACTGTTGGTGCTTTGCCCTCCCATCCCTTATCCCTTCCTCCCCCATTTGTACCAAGTTCTCTGTCTACCCTCCCTTCTCCCCCCCTCCCTCCACTAACATACCCAGCATGCCACTGCTAGCATTTACCAGTCCGGAGACTGTTCTCACACTATCTGGGCCCTAACAACACTTACTGCCCCCAAACAATCACAGAGTCCCCCTGCTGAGTCATCATTAAGCAAATAAGACGATTCCCTGTCCTAATCTAGATGACTGTGCAATATCCAAACATAATGTTGTATTAGTGCCCTGGTATTCAATTAAGTGGGGTACCAAAATAACACTATGATGCACAGTGCCCTTATAGAAAAATGATACAAGGCAAATAAATTGCATCACTGAAATGTGGAACTATGCTAATAGCCAAGTTAACTACTGATAGTCTAAAACAGTGCACGTTCCCCATGTAAAGTAAAATTGTAAAAAAGCGTCAGGCCTCCAATGGAGATAGGGGCTAGTCACAAACCCACATACAGTATCTAATGAGAGAGGTCATCATAATAGCAGCAGGCTGAACAGGCCATTAAGAAACTGTGCTTTGAAAAGTCAGTGGCTCCAACATAAAGGAAAAACGTCACTAGTCTTGACTTGGTAACCGCGCAGATCAAGTGTTGGTTGACTTCTGCATCTCTTTAGTATGAACCATCCATGTAGAACTCCTCACAAAAGTAAGTTAGCCCAAAAGTCCCTCCAGATATTTGCTTCACTTGAAGAGATCAGGATAGAGGTTCCTCAGGCTCATTGCAGCTTGCTCCTGTGACTCAAAATGATGCCACACTTCTCGGTGTTGCACTTGGAGCACAGCAGGGTACTCCATTCTGAAGCGAATTCCAGCCGCAATAAGCTTGGTAACTATAGGATGCATCTCTGTTCTTTTCTGCCATACTGATTTAGGAAGATCCTGAGCAATTTGGATTCTCTGTCCCTCCCACTGTACTTCACTTAGTTCTCAGACTTTGTTGAGGATATGTTGTTTATCCAGAAGTTTAGCAGCCAGAACAGTAAGGGCCAGGGGGAGTTCCAGGTGGGGGTGTGGAGCGTAGATATTGGTGGGCCCTTTCAATTATGTAGTCAAGGCCATTAAGAGAGGACCCTGCTATTTTGTTGCACAGCTTTTGTACAAATAAGATGGGAGAGGGCCCCTCCTCTCCTTCTGGGAGACCCAGGATAACAATGTTGTTACGTTGGGATCTCCCTTCGAGATCCTCCATTTTGCTCTGTACAGCTTTTAGGCGCTGGCATAGTTGGCTTAGCTCTGGATCTGTCCTCACTCTCCAATCATCTAGTGAAGAAATGCGAGCTTCGTTATCCCCTGTGCGTTGAGAAAGAGCAGCTAAGGAACAGGTAAGGGTTTGCACCAAGGTCGCTAATGCTTCTAGTGTAGCTTTGACTGGCGAGATCCCTTCCAGGAACTTTTTCTCTGTTAGTGCGGTCTGGGAACTCATGCCCATCACAGCTCCGCTCGGAGATGCCTTAGCACGCTTTATGTTCTTGTCTCAGATCGGTGTATTTGGCAGTGTGTGGTGGGGCAAGCTTTCGTGCATTTCTGCCTCCATCCCAGAAAATGTTTTGCCCAACGATGTTCTGGACATACTCACTGGAGTCTCTATATCCAGAGTGAATGTTTAATGACCGATTAGATGCAGAAAAAGGAGTTTTTAGAGAGAGGGTCAGAAGCTCAGGGGAAAGCGTCTTGCTCAGGTGGCCATCATGTGCCTCTTCCCTTGGGAAATCATACCTGATAACCAAGATCCCCTCGAAGATCTACTGTTTGGTAAATTCTTACGTAACTGTTCTATCTTCTTTGGGGGTATCTCAGTCATCAAGTTACACCATAGGAATGAGTACCAAGCAGCGACAAGTGAAAAACAGACAGACAAGTCTAGGAGGTTGGATCTCCATAAACTTAAGACAGGAGTCCTTGTAGCACAGCCCTGCCAAATCCTGCATGGGTTCTTGGAGAAATGTTGACTGTAATGCCTGGTGAAAGTGTGGACTGTACACCAGGTGACAGCAGCACAAATATCAGCAGCTGAGACCTCCTTGAAAAAAAGCCACTGAGGTAGCCATATCTCTGATGGAATGAGCGTTGACAGCACCAGGCAAGTCTCCGCCATACTTGTAGCAAAACGCAATGCAATTTGCCAACCATTTGGATAAACATTTTTTAGGAACTGAAGTGCTCTCTCTACTTGGGGCAAATGAATCAAACAACTGCTTAGACTTTCTGGACTACTTAGTCCGAAGCAGATAATCAAAGTTCTGCACACATCTAATATATGGAGCAGTGCTTTCCCTGGATTGGCATGCTCAGTGAAATAAACAGGAAGGTGGATAGACTGAGCGTAAACTCTGAAACCCACCTTAGACAAAAACTTAGGATTTGTGTGCAAAGACACCCTGTCTTTGTGAAAAATCAAATAAGGCTCCTTGCATCAGAGAGCCTGAAACTCTGAAATTCTTCAAGCTGAAATAACAGCAATTAAAAATAAAGCTTTCCAAGACAGAAAGTGCAAACAGTGGTTGGCTCAAAAGGAGACAGGGTCAACTTTTCCAAAATAAAAATTAAGTCTCAAGCTGGGACAGGGGAACGGACTGGGGGTTTCAGATGCAGGATGCTCATAAGGAAGGTACAGGAAACATCCAGCTGAGCAATCGTGCAGTCACCCATGGACTCATGAAAGGCAGAAATAGCCAAAAGGTGGACCTTGAGGGAGTAATACTGGAGGCCCAAGTCAGACAAAGAAATCAGGTACCCCAGGACATGCCTACCAGGACAGGTGAAAAGGTCAAGGGAATGCTTGGCAGCCCAGATGGCAAACCGTTTCCACTTTATGGCATAAGTGGCATGGGTGGAAGGTTTGTGGCGGCCACCAGGATGTCCGCCACACTGTTAGAGACCCTGAACCTGGTGATGGCTATGTCCTCAGGAGCCACGCATGCAGATAGAGGGACCTGAGATTGAGCTGGACCAAGGTCCCCTGATCCTGGCTCAGCAGATTCCTGCAAAGGGGCAGAGAAACCTGGGGTTCCTCTGCCAGCTGCTGAAGCACAGGGAACCATATCTGGTGGGGCCAGAATGGAGCTACCAGATTTATGCTGGTCCCCTCAATTTGCAGTTTGCTCAGCACCCTCTGTATTAGAGGAAACTGAGGGAATACACGCAGAAATCTCCCGCTCCAAGAGAGGAACAATGCGTCTTGCTAGAAAACTCTAGGTCCTGGATTTAGCTAGCAGAAACTGGACAATTTTGCACTGAATGGAGACACAAAAAGGTCCAGCTCTGGACAACCCCATCTGTCAAACACATCTTCTGCTACGGAATGACAGAAGCTCCCATTTGTGCATGCTGGCCAAAGTCCTGCTGAGACTGACTGCCAGGGTGTTTAAGAAGCCTGGTATGTGGACCACTGAGAGTGTCAGATTGTGCTTCAGTGACCAATACCACATTCCTATGGTATCCATGCAAAGGGGGTATAAGCGAGTCCCAGCCTGCTTGTTGATGTAGTAGACGACACTTAGGTTGTCAGACTACACCAGTAGCTGGCATGGAGCCAGATGCTCCTGAAAAACCTGCAAGGCACAGAGCACCACTCATCTCCAGGACACAGATATGCAGGGCAGTTTACCACTGAGACCAGAAGCCCTGGGTTTGAAAAGAACCCAGGTGTGCTCTCTAACCTAGCCCCGAAGCAGCCGTGGTTGTAATCTGATGTGGGGAGGAGATCTGAAAGTGAACCTCTTGAAAAAGGTTTGAAGGGTCCATCCACTACTGCAGTACACCATACAAACTGGGGAGACCACCAGGACATGATGGTCTAAGTTGTCCATATGCTGGTACCACTGCACTCAAGAGTCCACTGAAGGGTGTGCATGTGAAGCCTGGCCAGTGGAATGGTGGGAATGGCCGCAGCCATTAACCCCAACAGCCTGAAATACAGTCTGGCAGGAATGTACTGACTGAGCCTGGGCCATAAGGCATTCCACCCTGTCTTGGGGCAAGAAGGCCTTCCCCTGCTTGGAGTCCAGAACTACCCAGATGTACTGCAGTCTTTGGGATGGAACTAGTACCGACTTCGGCAGGTTGACAGTTATGCCCAGAAGGCCCAGTGGAAGAGCTGTAGAATATGCTCAAGAGTCAGCAAAAGCTGTTCCCTGGATGGGGCCTTGAGAAGCCAATTGTCCAGGTAAGGAAAGGCATACAGTCACCTCTCCTCTGAGAACTGCTGCAACTGCTGCTAAGCATTTGGTAAAGACACATGGCACAGAATAAACCAAAGGGCAGCACTTTGAACTAGTAATGCTCACCCTGAAAGGCACAGCAGAGAAACTTCATGTATGGCGCAAAGACCGATATGTGCAGGTATGGGTCCTGCATGTCCAGTGAACAGAGCCAGTACCCAGTCTTGAGCAGGAGCGTGAGGCCTGGCAAATTTACCATCTGGAACATTTTGTGCTGTACAAAGAGACTGAGGTCATTCAGATCTAAAATGGGTCTCAGATCTCAGGTCTTTCTGGGGACCAGGAAACACCTGGAATAAAACCTCTGGTTTCTCTGTCACTTTGGCACCGATTTGATTGCCTGCTTGCGCAGAAGAGACTGTGCTTCCTCCTGGAAGACAGACAAGTGGGCCATGGGTTAGCCAGAGGGTGGGGATGGGGCATCTGGAGGCTGTTGGATGAGCTCCAGGGTATGACCTGTCTCTGTGATCTGTAGGATCCATGAATCTGAAGTTATGGGTTTCCATTGATTCAAATGGAGGGAGAATCAACCTCTGACCATCACCTCCTGGGTCTGGGCCAGAGGAGAGGGGTCTGGCAAGGAGACAACCTGAGGAGGGACCAGCCAAGAAAGCTGGCCCATCATTTCTGGGATGCTTTGCCACTGCTTCAGCATTGGAGGGAGCGGGCGAGGATGCCTGGGCTCTGCGCTTACCCTGGGTATATGGGGCCAAGCCAGGCCTACTGGCCTGTCTGTAAAATGTAGGCCATCTCTACCATGAGGCTGAGTGTGGTAGAGAGAATGCACAGACTTAATGGTTGTACCCAGAGACCTGAAAATCATTAATGAAGTCCTGGATATCAGGGCCAAAGTGCTTGGTGCCATTGAACGGGGCATTAAGTGCCTTGTTTTGCACATCAGCTGCATATGCCCATGGCAGCTGCCCTGGCCACTGTGTCGACCAACTCATACAGGGCCCTGAGAAGAAGACTGCTGACATCCTCCACAGTTTGTAAACAATGGAGCAATTCCTGCTTCTGGGAACCATCTGGAAGGGTCTGAGTGGCAGCCTTCCCCTTCCTCCAGTTGGCATGCTGGAATTTAACCATATGGGATAGACAGTTTACAGTCCTGAGCCCAAAGTGGAAAGGGCATAAACTCTTTTACCCCAGAGGTCAATCCTGTGGGATTCCTTATCTGGGGGAAAGAAACTAAGGTGCTTAGGTGCCTTAGACCTGTCATGGGCTGCCTTGATGACCACCAAGTCAGTTTTGGCCTGGGCAGCAAAATAATGAAGGCCCTGGGGGGCACTGTACAGCTTGTCCACACTGCATGGCATGGCTGGCATCTTGGCTGGTCTGTGCCAGGCTTGCCGTGGTTGCATTCTTTAGGGCTGGCAGCATAGGAGGGATACTCATATGGGGGAGATTCAGGAAGCTCCATTAAGTCCACTAGATCTTTCCTGGTGACATCCTCCTCCTCAGTCTGGAAGCCCATAGTGGCAGACAATTGCTTCACGACATTAAAAAAAGGTAGCGTCCTCAGAAGGAGACCTTGGGGTATGCTTGACTGAGTCCTCACTGTCTGAAGAGGCAGTAGACCTGTCAGAAATGAGGATTTCCTCCTCTTCCTCTATATCATCCATAAGATGAGCTCAGAATGGTACTCCTCCTTGATGCCGACCTACTCGTCCAGGTCTAGCATCAGAATGGTCATCTGTGGTCCCCGGGGGGCCTCCTGTGGATGATGAACAGGTGTCAACAATGACCTACTGAAGGCAGTGAACTGCTGAACGAGTACATTACTGAATTTGACAAGTACTTAATTCAGATACATAGTAGTCATCGATAGAGTGGGAGTTAGACGGTGCAGAAGTCGATGGACCGCAATCTTGAGAGCCAAACGACTTTGTAGCCCTCGGAGAAGAAGGGGCAGACTTCAACAGGGTAGCCCTCGACAACGAGCCCAACGTTGATGGAGGGGCCGACAACCTGGAGGTAGACAGCCGGGGGCCCGGGAATCGGGTGGCGAAGCTGTTGGTATGGGTCTGGGACAAGATTGGGACAGCTGGTCTCTTCATTGGGGCAGCTGCACTGACAAAGAGCCCCCCAAAGGAGAGGCCAGTGGAGAATGAGATGGCCATGGAGAGGAGAGGTCATGATCCTAGTCTTTTTTGTAACCCCCCCAGTACTCGTCTTGTGCCCTGGAGGCTTGGGAGCTCATAGATCCGGTGGGCGACTGAGCAGCCGGACCCCCAGAGGACCCCTGCCCAGAACTGGCTACCTGCTGCTCCATCAGGAATTTTCTGAGAGCCTTTTTACATCACCTAAGGGTTATCTGGTTAAACGTCTGACAGAGCTCACAGTCAGAGATATTGTGGTCAGGCCCAAGACAGCAGACACAAATGGAGTGTTTATCCGCAAAGGCAATCTTCTTCCCAAAGCAGCAGCGATGGAAAAAGAAAAGAAACCCTATATAGGGTTGGTGATGTTAGCGGATGTCAACAGTGTGGTCTGTCCCAGTTGTACTGCTGAAAATCTTCCATGAGGATTCCCCATCTCCGAAGGTTCCTACAGTGTAACCTGATGACTGAGATACCCCCGAAGAAGATCTACATACCTCGACATAAGGAGCATGAGAGGCTTTGGAGGCATGACCACTGGTGGAGGCTCCCAGTGTGATCCTGTCGGGGACATCAGCTGGGCCACATCCTCATGAGTGAGGACCAGGAGAACCTGCTTCTGGACTTGTTCCAAGGGCACATTCATGGATTCTTACATATGCCAGAGCAAAGCCCCCAAAAGACACCTGCCAATGGTCAACAGTCAGCTCTTCAACCAAATCCTGGTCGAACATGTGAGTACTGATTGAGGCCACAGACGACTCACCTTCAGAACCAGAGGACTTCTCAAAAACAGCCCTTGTCCATTTGTCACTGTGGACCACTCTACTATCCTCAAATTGGGAGATTTCCACTGAGAGCTGGCCTGGAAAGCCAACAACAGCACAGGACTCCTTGGTTGCAGCACCAAACAGGGACTGTGGTGGACAGGAGACATCTGTGAAGTGTGGACCTGTGTGGAAATGACTGACCAAAGGAAAGGGGGCAGAACCCTACCCCTCCCTGCAACAGTCCACTGTTGCCAAAGAAGCTCTTCTTAGCATTGACAGCAGCACCACCCGGTCAAGCGGGAACAAAAGCAGTGCCTCGACCTTGACCCCAAGATAGACATTGATGGGTACCCTCCAGTGGATAAAGGTAAACTACATACCTATACATACTGAGCATGAGAGGCTTTGTAAAAATTACCTCCGGAGGAGGCTGCTCCTGAGGCAATCCAGTTGGGGACACCAACTGGGCCATGTCCTCCTGAGTGAGGACGAGGAGAACCAAGGTCAAGGAGACAGACTCCTTATTGACCTTCAACAACTGGTCAAAAGGCTCAAGAAAGACCTCGACCAGCGTCGAGGCTGACAGACCCAATGGGGTTACTGCAGAGCCTTTGACTGTACCCTCGACTGAAGGTAGGTCACAAAAGGCTAAGCAGTTGCGGGAATAGAGGGAGAGTGAAGAGCTTTATCTTTCCTGGTCTCGAACTGCGAGAGCCGTGCCTGTGTTTCCTGATATGGTAAGAGGGTCTCTCCCCGAAGGTCTGGAGGGCCAGACACATTTCCCTGCGGTCCTCACAGAATGACCCTCTAATGCTGGCCCTAGCCAGGAACAGCAACAAGACCAATGAGGAACTCGCTGAAGCCACCATCTCTTGAATGATTGCTAGATGTGCAGTCAACCAGTCAGCCTCTGGGGTATTTCTGCTGTGTTTTGGTCGACCGAGCACCAGTTGAACCTTCTGCTCCTCGATGGAAAAGAGCAGCATGGACCAGCACAAGGTGCTTTCCATGATGTTGTGCTGCTTGCTTAGGCATTAAAGCACATGTCATGTGGACTCATGGCAGACATTTTCTGCCAGCAACAGGTGCAAAACTTAAACTCAGCTGATTGCGAAGTGCAGCTGGAAGATCAACAGAATACTTAGAATGGAAAACTGAATTAAAAGTCAAAAAATCACAAAAGAACACTCAGAACCCCTCAATGGTGCAGAGCTGCAAAAGAGACCTGTCCCTTCCAGCAGAAAGAAAGATCTAATGTCATGTGACAGGACTGGAGGATATTCCACCCAGGTGGTGGGAGGAGCTTAACTTGAAGTCTTCCACTTACTCACCTGTCTCCAGGAAACCTGCCGGTATGTGGATACTGAACTGTATCCATACCCTTACTGCTCAGGAGGGACACACATGCTGATTCGTTGTGGAGAAGTGATTGCAGCAGTTAGTAAAGGCTTTAAATCATCTAGAACAGGTATGCCACCTTTGCCTGACTAGAGATTAACATACTAACCTTTCCAGACTTTCTTTGGTGTCCTTTGGAAAAAGGAGACTTTGCTACATTATATCTACAGAGAAAACCCTCAGGGAACAGGCCTCTGGACAACCTCTGTTGGGAGTGAGGAGTTGGAGCAGTGGCCTAGCCAAGCCCTTAGAGGAGAGATTAAGTAAAACCCACAGGGGACCTATCAGCCTGCCTTCTAGTGGGAGTGGAGAATTTGCAGCGTTGTAATGCACCGTGGGTCTGTGACCCTAATGTAATGAACTTTTAGATGTAACTCAATATTTCTTCCTTTTAAATATCTACACATATTTCCACATACTTGCACACGTTTGTGTGTATACCTTTTAGATTCTAAGTTATAGCTCTAGTTGCATGAAGTATTATTGCCCATGAAAAGTTTTCATCTGTATGGATACTGTACTTTTATTTTTATTCACGTTATTTATTTTTTTGGACTGCAGAGACATATCAGCATATAGAAATAGTTACTATCGCCGATTGCGATTGTGACGAGGACCTGTGTTTTCCTGTGCTCCTGGTGATTTCAGTGTTTTTACCGCTTGTGGGTTTAGGGGGTTTGAAAGGGAGATTGTGAGAGGAGTTAAGGGTGTAAATTGAAAACCCAAATTGAAAGGTGTAAAAACTTTAAAAAGTTTAAAAAGGTATTTTTTTTATTTTATTTTTTTTAATTGGGAACCAGGAAGTAGGAAGCTAAAGCGTGATCCGATTGGGTCTGAGTTGCACATGACCCAATAGTATTTAATGCACAGGTCTAGACAGAAGCTGCAATCATAATCACAGCTACCTTCTTTGCAGCAACAGCATCCAGATAGTAAGCCACTTGGGGTTTGAGGTCTGTTAAGGACCTTTAATATTTTTTTTTTTTTTTTTAAGCGCTTCAGTTCGTTATCCTTCACTACCGGGTTTTGCTTACGGTCACAATTAGAGACGTGGCATTTTAATGCTGATTAGCACAGAACTGTAGAATACAGATGGTGTTTTAATAGTATAAGTGCTTTTATAAGTGCTATTAAGTGTTTTTTCGACACAGATTTAAGGAGCGAGGAGCGAAGCCCTGCAAGTCCCAAGAGATAATATTGATACAGAAGCGCAGGACTATTAGCGTTATTCCAGAGTTATTGAAGCTCCTATTAACTCTAGTCACCTTGGAGCACTATTATAGTGATAGTACTGAAGCATTATTATTTTACTTTTTTGCAACTCAACAACTGCTGCAAAAGTAAGTTTAGTTGTCTGTCGGTTAAAACATTGGGAATTTTTACTGCTTTTTACTATTTTTTTTCATAAATGTCAAATGTTAAATACTTCATGCCATATGTTTAAACACAAGAATTATAGGAATATAAGGGATTAAACCAAGGTGTTTAGCCTTTTTTCCTACTGCTGTATTTTCTTGATAACACTGCTCAATTGTAAGATAAAAAAACGTTTTAGTTAAAATTTGCTTGCTGAGGTAACTAACTGGCTGATTAGCTGACTGACTTCCTGGCTGGTCAGTTGGTTGGTCGACCTCTTTAAGGAGAAGTCCACCCAAAACTTCAGAACATATATATTGTGCAGAGTGTTTTAATTTGTATGTGAAGTTCTAGTGTTTCCTTCCCTCTGACTGGTAATAGTTTTTCCTAAATTAGCCTGCTAGCTTTATGCTAGTTTTACAGCCCCTGGGGATCTTCATCCCTGACAGCTTAATTGTATTTCTTGTTCCCACAGCGCATCTTGTCTCATGTGACAGTGATGTATGAGAGACCCAACATTCAGCACACACATGCCAAACAAACTAAATTTCTTGGAAGCTTTACAAGCTACACAAAAATTACCAGCAGCAAAGTTTTTCAGGACAGTAAGACCTTTACGATGAGGGTGGTCACCAAGCTGAATTCTACAGATTTTAAAATATAGCCATCTCTACTGCTGTGAACTGATTGTAAAGCAATGCTTTCTGCTGGATTTATGGTCTCTGCTACATCACCATCACATGAAACGAGGTGCATTGTAGAACAAAGGAATACAATTAAGCTGTTTCATATGGAGATCTCCAAGGGTGGTAAAACTACTCTAAAGCTAGCAGGCTAAATTAGTCAAAACTAACACCAGTCAGAGGGAAGGAAACACTAGAACTTCACATACAAATTAAAACACTCTGCACAACATATATTTTTTCAAGTTTTGGGTGGACTTCTCCTTTAACATGCAATCAGTTGATTAAATAGGGTGGCATTGAGGTATTATTCTGCTATTACTTTTATATATTTTTTTTTTGCGTATGCACACAGTGTCTTTGGTGTCTCTGGTATTAACCACTGAAAGCTGCATAAATATCAATACAGGAGCTTTTGCAGACAGAAAAACAACCACCGATAGATCTGAGAGGATATCTTTACAATTGGAAGTTGCTAATAAGGATGTTTCTAAAAGTGAAGTACCTCCTGAAAGAAAGTGATGAACTGAGATTTAGAGAAGATAAGGAATAAAGACCCACTGTGGTATTGTGGAACTTTTTTCCTGGACTTGAGTTGGACCTATTTTAAAGAAGTTAATAAACGGTGCCGAGAAGTTGAATTTTAAAGGGGACTTAAAGGAGAAAGATAAGAAAGATACAAGGTACCATGAGTAATGTAAGATCCATTTAAACACTGTGGAATTCTGTGGATTTTTTTCTGGACTTTTTTTGGAACTCTTCTGGACTGCCAAACCTATTTCAATTTTAAGCACAAAATCCTTTGCTAGTATTGTGAGTGCTGATATTGATACTAACATTGACATTGTTTTTTGTGATTAGCACATAAGGTTTCCAGGCTATAGGTTTTATTCAGGTTTACACAGGTTTATACTCTGTCTTTATTTTTATAAGCATAATCCAATATGCCTGTAATGACTAGGGATAAGTTAAATAATAAATCCTCTAAAGGATTAATGAGAAAAACAGATATAGATAATAAAGGTAACAAGAAACAGATGTTAAGAAAGATAGGACAAACAGAACAATTAAATCAGGAAATTTAAGTAAAGAAATGAAGGACAGGGCAATAGATAAAAATAAGTGTAATGGGAATATTGGGCTTTTAGATAACAAGGAACTGGCTAAAGATAGCAATCTGCCAACTGACAAAGACAATGGGGATCTAATTAAAGTTTTGTCAAGTGGCAGAGTAATCAATAAGGCTAAGACTGGTAAAAATAAACTGATTCAGCCCTCTGTCTGGGACCTACGGAAGGAAAAGGAGTTAAAGGTTAATCAAGATACCCAAGGTTTTCAAGGTGATCAAAAAATAAGTAAGATAGTGTCCCCAGAACTATTTAATCAAAGATTTAGAGAAAAACCAGAATTACTTGACCAGAGTATCATGGAAGTATCAGAATTTTTGGGGTCCCAGGCGGGTTTATTGACAAGATTTTTGGAGTTCTCTGGTGGATCTATTGATAATTTTCACCCTCAGCCAATTCACGGACTATCGCTACAGGAGTAGTTATGTTTGGAATTTTTATCAACAGTGTCTTTGGGGTTTTCTTTCCGTTTCTCGTAACGTGCAGTGGAATGTAGCCGAAGACATCTTGGGCAATTCTCTGGGACTTTGAAGGATTGGCAGGGAGACCAAAAACTTTTGGTAGCTCAAGGGCAGTCAAGCTTAAAATCAGAGTGTGGTGTGGTTGGGAGCTACACATGGTGGGGGACCTCCCCTTGCACCTAGGGTCAGCCATCGACTTAGGTCCACCTGTGACCGAACAGGAGTTGTCCCTGTGTGCTCCAAGGAGTCAGAGTCGCTGAGGGACTCTTCTAAAACCCTTAGGGGGACAGTCCGTGTGGCCTTCCACTCGGGGTTTGTAGTTGCGGGTCGCAGGTGATCTGGTGGGGGCCTGTAAGTTCTGGTGCATTGGTGGGAGGGTTCCCCTTGAGATTGTGCTGCATGCCCAACCTATTCGCTGCACTGGTGCCCTCTGAGTTTGCCTCTGATTGCTACCTGGCTTTCTGTTTTGTGATAACTCGCAGGAAGACAGCTGGTTTATGTGTGGTAGCTGATCTGACTATTTTAATTCGACAGGCCCTCTTTCTTGGTTTGCCTACACGGAACACTATTTATTTTGTTCCGAAAGTACAACTGGATTTAGAACTTTGCTGTTCCTGACTGAACTGTGCAGTACTCCTTGGTGGTGAGAGGACCTGGGTGTCCACTTTTATTTTTTCATCTGTCCATTGAAAGGAAACTTTTGGATTCTAATTATATACAACTAACTGTATGCAATAATCTGGCTTGTTAATCTGGGGCAATGAGAGTGCTCTGTGACCACTCCCTGGCTGTGAGATGGCCTGGGAGGGGGCGGACTATATTTCCATTCCTGCATACCCTGTGAGAGGGGGTTGCAAGGGGTTTTTAATTTTGATATTTTTCCTTGTCCTCTGTACTTTTTTTTGTGAGCTAAATATTTATTGATTTTCCCATGTATTGTGAGGAAGGATTTTTATATTTTTAAACATTGTTTTATTTGTATTGGGTGGGTATATTTACTTTGGGTGTCTTTGGGGTGGGCTCTATTATTTTTGAGGTTTCCCAATGCCTAGGGCTTGTGCTCTTTGTATTTGATCTTGGTCTACCTGTAGAATGTGTAGGCCTTTCCTCCCAGTTGTGCACCACTTGTCCTTTGTCTTCCATGTCCTTCGTACTTCCCCCCCACCTCTGACATTAACTTACCAGCGCTGGGTATTGCTCGTAGGAGGGGAGCTGGGGGTGGGGGCGAGGACTTCAGGGTGCAAATGAATGGGTCTGTTGTACTGGGGCAGTTAAGCCCAGAAGATGCCTGGGGTGAAATGATGAGTGGAATGTGGTTCACCAGGTCTAGTCCCGATACCCAAGGGCACCACCTCTTTTGGTGGGCAAGTAGCTGGGGCAGTCTTGGAAACCCGTCCAACTCAAGCGGTGTTATGCAATGTCAGATCTGTCAAGAATAAGACTGCAATTATTGCTGATCTTATTTAAACATCCAAGCTGGCTTGCATCACCGAGACCTGGCTGGATGAACAAGCAGGCCCCATTTTGGAGGCTGTAGTTCCGACCGGTTTCTCGGTGATACACCACCTGAGACTGGATCGCGGGGAGGGTAGCAGTCTATTTCAAGACAGAGTTGGGCCTTTGAGTGTACCAGTTTAGGAGGCCAAATCTTTTGAATGAACTGTGGTAGCAGGTGTAGGATGCAGGATAACTCTCAACTACCATCCACCCGGGGACGAGCAGCGTTTCCTGCAGGAAGTAGCGGATTTCGTCGTCGACATGGCTTCTGAGTCAGCCAGACTGATGGTCCTGGGCAACTTCAATGCCTGGGTTGATGACAAACTCTCACAATTTGGACAGCACTTCCTCCAGCTGATGACATCGCTGGGCTTTACACAGATTGTTACCTCTGCTACCCATATACACGGTCACTCTCTTGATTTGGTCTTCCTCCTGGGGATTGAAGCATCCAATGTGGGGGTGGAACCAGTTGGTTGGGCCAATCACTACACCGTGAGGTTCAACTCTTTTGCCTCCCTACGTAAGCCTGCCCCTGTGGAGATGGTCAGTTACTGCCCTTTATGGGATTTGTTCCCTGAAGGCCTAGCAGCGGTGATTGACCTCTCAGTTTCCTGTGACCAGCTCGAGTCCAGAGGTTTTGGTCTTGGCCTATAAAAAGGCTATTTCTACAGCTCTGGACTCACTTGCTCCTATTCGTGTGCGTCCTCTCCCCCTTCACCCTCAGGCCCCTTGGTTTGACGGGTCCTTGAGGGAGCTGTGGCGACTAATATGAAGGCTAGAGTGGCGCTGGCGTAAATCTATCCTGGAAGCCGACAACCTTAGATTGGTAGAGCATTATCGAACCTACCAATTAGCGATCTCCCATAAGAAGGCAGAATTCCTGTCTGAGGAGATCACTGCCTCTCAGAATCGACCAGCTCAGCTTTTCCAAACTGTGGACAGGCTATGCAACCCAGCCTGTCTGCAGTTCCGAAGAGCTTTTTCACAAATGGAGTGCGATGAGCTTGCGCGATTCTTTGTGAATAAGGTGGCCGGCATCAGGTCGGAGATATACAGGTTACTCACCTGTAACAGGAGTTCTAGGAATGGTATATGTTGTTCATCCACACTGTCTGGCAGGTTCCTTGCCGCTTTAAATCTTGCCGGAAGGTCTTCAAGCTGGCTCCTCACACCCACCCGGGTGGTAAAACCCTCGGCTCCGCCCCATGACGCCAGATCTGGCCCGCTGGAAGCTCAGGTTGTGCGTCGAAGCCGGGGAGGTCGGATTGGTCGTCTTGATGAACAACATATACCATTCCTAGAACTCCTGTTACAGGTGAGTAACCTGTATTTCTAGGACATGGATATGTTGTTCATCCACACTGTCTGGCAGACTCCTAGCAGTTCTCCGGGAGGAGGGAGGCAAGACACCCCTTAATACTTACTTGGGAAATAGACTGGAGAACGAGGCCCCAAACCAGCATCCCGAGTGACTCAAGGTCGATGTGGTAGTGGGTAATGAAGGTGTTTGCTGACTTCCAGGTAGCAGCCCTGCAGATTTCCTGGATAGGGACATCCCTGGAAGCAACCACCGATACAGCAATATGGCGGGTAGAATGAGCTCTTATCCCTCTGGGAGGCTCCATGCCCGCCAACTCATAGCAGAGATCTATGCAGGAGGTGACCCATCTGCTTATCGTCCACTTGGCTGCAGGTCTGCCAGGTGCGGCTTCAGCGTAGGTGACAAACAGCTGGCGAACCTCTCCCCGAATCCCAGCCATGCGGTCCTTGTAATAGGCGAGCGCCCTTCTAGGGTCCAAAGTATGGAGCCTATATTCGGCCTCGGAGGTGTGATTGGGGTAGAACACCGGCAGAGTCAACACCTGATTAAGGTGAAACTCCGACACCATCTTCGGAAGGAATTTCGGGTTGGGGCGTAGGACAACCTTGTCCCTGTGGAAGACCAGGTAAGGAGACTCGATGCTAAGCGCCTGGAGTTCTCCCATCCCTCTGGCTGACGTGATAGCCACCAAGAAGGCGGTCTTCCACGACAGGTGGGGGAGACCACACCTGTGCTTTGGCTCGAATGGCTTGCCCATGAGCTTTGCCAGTACCAGCAGTAAATCCCACGGAGGTGGGGGTTCCCGCACTGGAGGTGAAATGTGATCAAGGCCTTTGAAGAAGCGCCCGACCACCTTCTCCTGCGCCACTGACTGCTGACCGGCCCGCGCCCGGTAAGCAGAGATGGCTGCCAGGTGCACCTTTAGGGTCGTCGACCTAAGCCCTTGACTAGATAGGGACCATAGATAGTCCAAAATGCTGGCCACAGAACACGAGGAAGGGTCCAAGCCCTTACCCCGACACCAAATGGAGAATCTCTTCCATTTGAAGGCGTAGCATTTTCTGGTCGACTCCTTACGGGACGCCTCAACCACGCTGAGGACCTCATCAGAAAGACCCATGGCCTGGAACTCTAGCCACTCAGGAACCAGGCTGTCAGGTGCAGGGATTGAAGGTCTGGATGGAACACCTTCCCCTGATTGACTGAGAGCAGGTCCGGGCGAGCTGGAAGCTGCCTCGGGAACCTGGAGCTGAGGCTGAGGAGATCTGGGTACCAGAACTGGCGGGGCCAGTCTGGGGCTATCAGAACCACCTGTGCCTTGTCCCTCCTCGCTTTCAGCAGGACCCTGTGAATCAGGGGAAAGGGGGGAAGGCGTAAAAGAGGCCCGGGGTCCACGGCCTCGAGAAGGCATCCCCCTGCAGCGAGCCCTGCTGAGGGGGGCGGGCATGAAACAGCCTCAGCTTCGCGTTCCCCTGGAGGAAAATAGATCCACCAGAGGTGTGCCCCAGAGGGAGAACAGATCTTGTACTACCTCCGGCAGGAGAGACCACTCGTGCGATGCAGCCCCTATCCGGCTCAGGGCATCGGCCAGGGTGTTGGAGGCTCCTGCCACATGAATGGCTAGGAGATCCGCCTCCAGGCTGCGCACAAGTGACCAGATGCGGAGAGCTTCCTTGCATAGAAGCATGGAGCGCGTCCCGCCCTGGTGGTTTAGGTAGTGCATGGTCGTGGTATTGTCCGTCTGGACTCGGACCACTTGACCCCGGAGAAATGGAGCAAAGGCGGTGAGAGCTAGGCGGACCGCTCGGAGCTCCAGCAGGTTGATGTGGCATCGGGACTCCCACGGGGACCAGAGGCCATGCACTCGGTTTTCCCCCAGATGGGCACCCCAACCCATCAAAGAGGCGTCGGTTGATAGAGAGACCGTCGGCTCTGGGCGGACAAATGGGATACCCTCCTGCAGATGAGATGGAACAGTCCACCACTGGAGAGCGTTCCACATCTCCTGGGTCGTCATCACGAGCTGGTCCAAGGGATCGCAGCGTTGTGACCATTGGCTGGCCAGTCCCCACTGAAGGGCGATGTGCCAGCGGCCCAACGGACCACGCTGGTACAGGCCGCCATGAGACCCAGGAGGCGCAGGAAGTCCCAGGCAGGGCGTGATTGCCCAACCAGAAATGATTGGGCAAAGGAGGTAAGAACCTCGGCCCTGTCTGCCGGGAGCCGTGCTCTGGCTCGTAAAGAGTCGAGCTCTGCCCCAATGAACAGTATCACCTGCTTCGGCTCGAGTTCCGATTTGGCCTCATTGATAAGGAGGCCGACCTGAGAGCAAACCCGGAGGGCCAGATCTCTGGACCGCTCCACCTCCTGTCTGGAGGGGGCTGCTATCAGCCAATCGTCCAGGTAAGGGTACACCCGGACCCCTCGGCGCCGCAGGAATGCTGTCACCACTGCCATGCATTTGGTGAAGACCCTGGGAGCTAGAGAAAGGCCGAAGGGCATGGCCTGGAACTCGAATAGGGATCCCTCCGCTCTGAAGCGGAGGAATCTCCGGTGAGACGGACGGATAGGGACGTGAAAGAACGCGTCCTGAAAGTCCAGAGAGCAGAACCACACGCCGTGTTCCAGAGATGGTATTATCTGAGCCAGAGTGACCATTCTGAAGGTTCGAGACCTTAGGAACTTGTTTAGGTCGTGTAGGTCGAGAATGGGGCGCCAGCCCCCCGTCCGTTTCGGGACCAGGAAATACCTGGACACAAACCCCGGGTCTGAAGGAGGGTCCTCCACCTCTCTTATCACCTCCTTCTGGAGGAGGAGAGCGATGTCGGCTCGACGAGCCGCCAGTGAGGCTGGGGACCCCGAAGCCCCCCCCGAGGGGCGACGGCTCTGTAGGGCGGTGCCTGCTCGAATTCTAGAGGCAGGCCTCTTCCCACCACCTCCAAGACCCACCTGTCCGTGGTAACAGCGGACCAGGCGGAAAGGAAGTGCCGGAGCCGTTCCCCCACGGGGGGAACCAGGGGTGAGGCGACGGGGATGGGGGCGACACCCCTCAGCCCGTCACTGAGCAAGCTTGGAGGAGGGCCCGCCGAGGGACCTCCTGGGCCTTTTCCTCCTTGCTTCCTATTGGAGGAAGATGACGGCTTGGGTTTGGGGTACCAAGGTCGAGCCTGCTGGCCCTGACGTTGCTGGGCGGGCGCGCCACGGGCACAGAGGGAAGAAAGGGCTTAGGCTGAGGCTTACGGCCTTTGTCCTTCTGCGCGGAAGAGACCGAGTCCAAGGTGGCATTGGACTTTTCGATCCTCTGGAGGTGACCTTCCACTCCAGGGCCGAAGAGGTCAGTTCCCAGAAAGGGAACATCTGCCAATTTGTGCTGGGTATCCGAGGTGAAGGTGGATATCCTCAGCCACGCCCGCCGACGCATGGCCACTGCGGTCGCCACTGATCTAGCACAAGAGTCTCCGATGTCGAGGGCAGTCTGGAGATGCTGCTTAGCCACTGCCCTGCCCTGATCCCGCACCTGCTTGACCGTGGTCTGCAGGTCCGCGGGAAGATGGGGAACGACCTCATCCAGGGAGCCCAACAGGGTATGGGAGAAGTGTGCCATCAGGACGGCCGAACTGGCCTGACAAAGGCCGAGAGATGATGCAGCATAGACTTTCCGCCCGGCGTAATCCAATTTCTTGGATTCTTTGTCGGGTGGTTTGTCCACGTCCCTGGCGTTCCCGGTGCGCCGGAAAACGCTATCGGTAACCAGCGCCACTGCAGAGGGGTGTTCCGAAAAACCGGACAGGGAACTCGTAGGGACCGCTGCATTTCTAGCCATCCTGGCCAAGGCGCAGGGCAGGAAGCAGGACGCTGCCATAGCTCCAAGGCCGGACTAACGATGGCTTCGCCACCGGAAAGGCTCCTGAGAATCCCGTCCAGAATTCTGTGAGGGATATCTGGCCTGCTTTGGAACGGGTTCGAGCTTCATCCCGTGGACTCCAGATGAGTCAGGCAGGCCAAGGAAGGACGAAGGGCTATCGTCCACTGACTGCCCCCCTGAGGACTCCAGGTCCATCCGCCTGGAGAACAGGAAGGAGTCATCTTCAGACTCCAACGAGTCTTCGAAGAGCTGCCTCGAGCCCGAGACACCCTCCACCTGCCGAGGTTTATCAGGAGTGAGAGTGACCGACAGCCTATGGGGCAGCCCCTGAACCGACCGAGAACTCTTGGTCGGAGCCCCAACTAACGGCTGAGGAGGCGGTGGTTCCACTAAAATCGGTGGGGCAGCAGTAATAGGCCGAACAACCGGCCTGGGAACAGGCTCCTTGACCACCGCGAGGGGTTGTTTCGGTCGCTCCGGTGACAGCCACTTAATGGCTGGTGAAGACGACTGGGTCAGCTTATTCCCGGCCAACAGAAGCTGTTGCCACATAAGCTCTTCATATTTCCAACGCAACTTGCGTCGAAGCCTTCCCTCATCCGAGGAGGAGGAAGAAGAGGAAGAGCGGCGGCGCCGCTTACCGAGGTGCCGAGACCGAGACCGCCTATGACGGCGGGATTGGCTGGACCGTGAGGAGGTCTGAGACCGAGAATCTCGGCTAGGCTGAGGTCGGCGCCGCGGGGTACCGAGGATCGGTACTCCCTTCGGCTCGGAAGATTGCACCGACGGCTCCGGAACCGGAGGCACAGTCGAGCCGACGGGATCCTCAACTCTCACCGGGGGAACCGGGAAGAGGGGATTTTCAGCTTCACCAGCCGACAACCCGTCTAATGGGTCGAGAAAAATCTCGAACGCGTCGTCGGGTGTCTCGGTCAACTGGCCTGACGAGGACACCATGAAGCCAGTGGTCGAGCTGAAGGGTCGACTGTCGACTGTCGACTAGAGGGAGATCTTCCCACTCCCAAGAGCTCGACGATGGGACTTACTCCTTACTTTTTTGACCGAGAAAACGGTCCAGAAGAGGTTGGACCCTCACCCTTAGTCGAGAGGGTCAGGCAAAGCTCCTTAAAAGAAGCCGAATATGAGGCGCCGAGAGAGAGCGGGACGAATGCCGCAGCCGAAGATGGAGCGGCCTGCGCTGCTTCCTCCTCGAGGGCGATCATCTGCTCGAGCTGTTCCGCAGAGCCCACAGCCGCGGACACCGCCAATCGGGCCTCCTTCGATTTAACCGGAGGAAATCTCTTCTTGGGATGCCCCAACTGCAGACGGGCAGCACGATCTTCGAGGACATAGACCGAAAAAGAAGAGCACAGGTCATAAGCCTGCGGTTCGTGCTCAAGGCCCAGCAGTAGACACATGGAGCGCGGTCTGTCCGAGACATTTTCATTCGCAGTATCTCCAAAACCGGGAGTCGATTTATCCATCGCAGCTGCGAGGAGAAGAAGACCAAGTGTTTTTGGTAAATTTGAAACGAGTTTCAAAGTTTGAAGAGTTAGGCACCAAATCTTAATCGCAGAGCGTTAAGGAGGGAACCTGAGCTTCCAAGCGGTAAGGAAGATCTGACGTCATGGGGCGGAGCCATGAGTTTTACCACCCGGGTGGGTGGGAGGAGCCAGCTTGAAGACCTTCCGGCAAGATTTAAAGCGGCAAGGAACCTGCCAGACAGTGTGGATGAACAACATATCCATGTCCCTAGAACCTCTTGATTCATTCTGTGGGGGGTGCTGATGGTCGGTGCTTGGCTGCCTCACCCCATGTTTCTTGGTGTTTCTCTGACCTACCAGAGTTCACGGATGTTATGCAGATTGTCCAGAGTATGCACCCAACATGCTGTAGTTTGGATCCGGGCCCAACTTCCCTGATTAAGGGTTGTTGTGATACTATTGGTCCAGTCCTGGTTCAGATACTCTGGTGCTCCCTTGATTCAGGTGAGTTTCCTAGCTCCCTGAAGGAGGTGGTAGTAACACCCATCCTGAAGAAGGCTTCTTTGGACCCGGACTCTCTGGCCAACTACAGACCTATCTCAAACCTCCCCTTTACAGGGAAGGTCACTGAGAATGTAGTGGCAATGCAGCTGGAGGACCACTTGACCATCCATAACATCTACGAACCTCTCCAGTCCAGTTTTCAAAAGAGGCATAGTACAGAGACTGCTATGGTTTGGGTGCTCAAAGATCTCCTGATGGCGAGGGATCGGAGAAGCCATTCTATCCTGGTGCTCCTTGATCTCTCCTCAGCCTTTGACACTGTGGACCATGGGGTGCTGCCTGGGCACCCGAGATCCATTTGTGGCCTGACTTGTACGGTTATCAAATGGTTTACATTTTTCCTCACTGGCAGAATGCAGACAGTGGTGTCCGAGACTTTTTCATCGGACCTACTCCCTCTGTCATGTGGGGTGCCTCGTGGCTCAGTGCTGTCCCCCATGTTGTTTGCAGTGTATATGCTGCCCCTCGGAGACATAGTAAGATGGTATGGGCTGAGGTTTCACTGTTATGCTGATGATAACCAGCTCTACCTGTCTTTTGCACCTGATCAGGATAGTGCTCTCTCGATACTTCTTAACTGCCTTGCTAAAATCCAGGAGTGGATGAATTTGAGCTGGTTAAAGTTGAACGCAGGAAAGACTGAGGTGTTGGTTGTGGACCCAGGCCACCGGAAAGAGAGGATAAGGGAGGGTCAGCCCTTGGGACTTTTTCTGGGGGGCTCTCCAATCCTTTCCTCTGAGCAGGTGCGAGACCTGGGGGTGATGCTTGATGACAGGCTGACTTTGCTATCTCAAGTGTCAGCTGTCATCTAGCCCTCCTTTTCCCATCTTAGGAACATTGCCAGGATCAAGCACCTTGTTCCGTCCTGGGACATGCTTACATTGGTCCACGCCTTCATGATCTCATGCCTTGATTACTGTATCTCCCTATACTTAGGGCTTCTGAGGGTTGCTATCTGCTGCCTGCAGCTAGTGCAGAACGCTGCAGCAAGTTTGTTGACAGGGACATCGCATGCCTCCCATGTCACGCCTGTGCTGCGCAAGCTGCACTGGCTGCCAATTCGGTGGCAGATCACCTTTAAAGTCGGCTTGTTGACTTATAAAGCCCTACATGGACTTGGCCCTGACTACTTGAAAGAGCTTCTCGTTCCTTACTGCCCTGAGCAACAGCTCCATTCGGCTGACAAAGTGTTGCTAGAGATTCTGAGGGTGTCTTTAAAATCTTCTGGGGCCTGTGCATTTAGCTATGTGGCCCCTACCCTCTGGAATTCTCTACCCTGTCAGCTTCGGGAGTGTGCAACTGTGAGGGGTTTTAAACAAGCGTTAAAGACCTTTCTGTGGTGTCAGGCTTTTCCTGGTTAGTATAGTGGGACCTATTGGTTTGTATTTATTTAATTGCATTCTGTGTTGATTTTATTATTGTGTCCGATTTGATTGTGAAGCGCCTTGATTTTTTGAAAGGCGTTATATGAAATACATTTATTATTATTATTATCCTAGGAATGTTGAACAGGCAAATATTGAAGTGAGTAATATGGTGGTAAATATAAAAGAAACCATTCAAGTCAACATTAGGCTGGAAGAAAAAATCAAGGAATTTAATAGGATAAAAAGGAGCTTAATAGACAGCTGTAGCGTTCCATTTTTGATGCCTCAAAATAACAAGGAGAGAAATGGATACAATTAGGGGATCCAAGAAGAAACACCTTCTGAAATTTCATGGTCTATAAATGAAATGACACAATTTATGAGCCCTATAGAAGAAGAGATACCTCTCTTGGAATTTTTTTTTTGTTCACTCTATTTATATTCCTTCCCACCTAGGTATCCTTCCAGGGTATGCACTCAACCCCAGCCTATACTCCCTTGCCTGAACCCTCATTAGTGGAGAGACTCCCCTGACCACCCAGGCAGATCTAACCCCCTGGATCACCCCCCAGGGTGGGCCCGTCCTCCCACAGCGGCCTGTCTAAAATTAGGGAGATCCTACCTGGTGTGTGTTGGGTCAACCTTGGAGTCCTCCAGACGATGAGCCAGCAGTCGGGATGTGGGCTGCATCCCTGGCATCCCCTTCATCTCCACAAATGAGATAGGGGAATTTTCTCCTTTTTTTCTGGTCACCTTCAGGAGTGCGGTGTGCAATGACATCCACACAGCTTCCTTGCTGATGTCTGCTGCGTTCCCACACCTTCTTCTGTGCAATGCATTACCCTGATCTCCACGGGGGTCACCCAGGATGCGAGCAGCCCTGGATCCCTCCCCAGAGAGAGGAGAGCAGTCCTCTGGATGCTCAATCCTCTCTCTCCCCTGCCAGCCCCCAATGGCCCAAGCTTGTTCCCGAACCCAGGTCACCAGCATGACACAAGGTGTGGCGTCCAGCGCCTCAACCCTCAGCACCACCGGGCCGACTTTGGAATTTTTAACCCAGGAATGTGTGATGGCACTTAGAGATCCATTACTAGCTAATGCCATGCTATATGAACAACTGATTAAAGTCGTCCAGAACCTCTCATTTGTAAAAGGGGTTTATATGGAGAACAAAAATAAAATAGCTTGGATATATGACAGACTGGGTAATGAACACTGGAATAGAGAAAGTACTAGATTGAATGAAACAGATTGATGTAGTATAGAAAAAGGTAAAGGTATAGAAGATCCTAAACAGACAGATTTAAGTACAGAACTGAAGGTTGAAATGAGCGCTCACATAGATCATGAATTTCTGAAGACTAGATCAGATACAAATATAACAGGTGAATTAGTAATGTTACCAGACGGATTTGATCAAAGTGACAGTGTCATAAAAGAATTAAGATCAAGGAACCCTGTGGTATGGAAAAAGGGAATTGAGCAAAGAAAAGGATTTGGAGAATTAACAGTAAATGAAAAAAGAAAGGGGACTGAAGAACAGAAACAAGTGGCCCCCATCAGTGAGAGGTAATTCGAAGAGTATTAAAGAGAGAGTACATCGGAATTTAAGTGAAACATCAGAAACTTGTATTGGTGAAGAAAACTGAATTGGTAAAAGTAGAATATCAAATGTGACTAGAAAACTAAAGAGAGGGAGACAGAAAGCCTTCCAGTGAAAAAAGTAAAACCTAATAGGAATTTTTTGCAATGGTAAGGAAGGTTATAGGAGAAAATGTAGAGGTTGGGAAAGAGGGAAAAACAAAGAGAACTAAAAAAAGTTAAAAAAAGGATAAGAAGAATAAAGAAAAAACAAAAGATAAAGAGAACAGCGGTACGAAAGTCTGAAATATTGACTGAAAGAGAGAATAGCTTTACAGTCTATAATGATGAACCAGATGGTGAGGAAAAAACAGACAAAATTAGGTGGCTGGAAAAGGAGAAGGAACTAAAGATACAAAAGAACTTGGAGAGTATTCTATATAGAACACTGGAGACTGACTTTGTCCTACCTTTATATAAAGTCCCTATCATGCTGGAAGAAACTAAAAAGAAATTGAATGAAAATTTAAAACAATTTATAGGATCAGTATTACAAAATAAGATCTTTAATGACATATTTATGTCTAAATTCAGTATTATTACATCTCTAATGGACACAGAAATTGTCCTATTGCTTTCTGACCAATATTATGTGTTAAAGGCTATAGAAAACCAGAAAACTGGATTATGGGAAATGGGAATGGAACTGGATAGGGTTACTGGAATTAAGTCATTCTTTCCAGAGTTCTGTAAAAATAACAAGAGTAAATCTGTCCTAAAGAAGGATTTGGTGATCTCAGTCTTTGGTTTGAGTTGCTTTCTACATGAAACTAAACATAACCTTCATGCAAAGGTTATTGACTGGTTACAGAATTTAACTAAGGATAAGTTGAACAGCATGGTTAAATATGTGAAAAGACATGCGGATGGGGGACAAATTTTAATAGGAGTCAAAAGTGAGAAAGACTATAGATATATTCTCTCTAAAATGGAGTTATTGGATAGAGTAGAAATATATCTCCAAGGAGAATATGAAATAACGGAAGGGATAGGTGAATTATTATTGGCAAATGAACACTGGATAAATATGGTTAAGACGGCTAATCATTACCAAACATTACAGGATTTGGAAGATTGACATTTACCAGTTAAAACTGTAATTTTGGTGAAGAAGTAAATTCAGATAGATATAATATGCTCTCATGAAATACAGCAGGCATAAAGGATAGATTAGCTGACCCCTCTTTTATAGACTACTTGACACAGTTTAGTTGTATATGCCTGCAGGAAACTTGGTCCAGGAAAGATTTAAAACTTAAGGGTTATAAAAGCTTTCTCAAATGGGCAAGGAGTGCCAAAAATATGGCAGATTGTCAGGAGGTTTAAACACATACTGTAAAATATTAGATAATGTCCAACATACTGAAATAGATATAGATTCAGAACATATTCTGACTATAAAAATGGTAATTAACATATTAAGCTATATAAAATTGTTAATGTATACCTTCCACCTAAATGTTCTAGATATGCTGAAGAAAGAGACATAGATAAATTAGTTGGTCTAACAGAAAGTTGTTATATAGCAGACCCGGTTGTACGTTTATAATAATGGGTGATTTTAATGCCAGGGTTGGACATAGCCAGAAACTATCTGGGGACCTGGCATGGGCGTGTGCAGTTTTGGATCCCAATCCTCTTAAGTCAGTTTGGAAATGTAGGGTCCAGAAGCACTGTAAAAGAGGAATGAGACTTGTCCAAGAGTTGGAAAAAGAAGCACTAATAATGATTAATGGGAGAACTGGGGGAGATAAAGAAGGAGCATTTACTTATATAGGAATGAGGGGGTCTTCGACATTAGATCTCTGCTGGATCTCCCTGGAATTGGTTTCATCCTTGGATGACCTCAGGGTCAGGTTGAGAACAGAAAGTGAACACTGCCCCCTAGCAATTAAAATAAATCTGTGGTCACATTTAAAAAATCAGGAGGCAACAGAAGAAGAGATAGTAAGGGTAAGGAAAGGGATTAGATGGGACATATTGTCAGAATTTAAATCTATTCGGTTATTAATAGATTATGGAATTAGAGAAGAATTACTAAGCTTAAACCAATGTAGATCTGCACCCGGATTTTGTTATTAAGTTTAGTGAGGTTATGAAGATCATATCATCTATTATATTAAAAGTTGCCATTAACAAGGTAAAGAAAGGGAGCAAACGGTATGATGCAGAATGCAGGAACTGTAAAAAGGTTTTGAATAAATGCGTAAGAAGAACATACAAATTTCCAACTAAAATTAATAATTCTGAACTAAAAAATAGGAAAAATTATAAGAGGATTTTGGAAGAAAAAAGGAGAAATTATAGAAGTAAAATGTGGAGTCAATTTGAAAAAATAACTAAAGAGAATGATAACAAACCATTCTGGCAGATAGTTTTGAAAGGACGGGACAAAATTCCAGAAGAGATAGAAAGTTATATAGACTCTCTGTCGTGGGAAAAATATTTTAAAGCTATGTTTTATGTACAGGATGGTGAATAGCATAAAGGAAAGGATGAATGGATCCCATTATTATTTGAAATTTCTTTAGATTAAATATTTTGAGCTATCAATGAAGCAAAGAGACAAAGTCCCAGTTCCGGACGGAATCCCGATGGATATTATTATAGATGACCTGTTATTATGGGTATTTTTAGGTTTATTTAATAATATCATCCATACAGGTATAATTCCGCTTACTTGGAGGAAGAATATAATTGTTCCCATTTTCAAGAAGGGAGATCATAGCGATCCTAGTAATTATAGGCCAATCAGTTTATTGGATAACTCCCAACATTTTTTTACAAAGATACTACTTAATAGAATAATGGAATAGACAGTCAAGGAACAATTTTTGGATGAGGCACAGACTGGCTTTATGCCAGGTCACTCCACTATAGACCAGTGTTTTGTTTTATCCCACTTAATACATAAATATAAAAAAACAGAAATTATTTTGTGTTTTTGTCATTTTAAAGGCAGCTTTCGACAGGGTAACGAGGAAAAAGTTATGGGAGGTATAACATAACTATAACCTAGATCAAGATATATTACAGTTAATAACAAATTTATATCAATATAACCTTACTTCAGTATGATATAATATAGAGGGTGATTGTACTAACATTTCCAACTAATAAAGGCCTCTGACAAGAATGCGTGTTATCCCCCATCCTGTTCAATTTATTTCTTAATAAAGCACTGATTAGGATTAGAGATCTAGAACTGCACATGCCCAAGCTAGGATTCAAAGAATGCCCATATTTGGCTTATGCCGACGATGTGGTACTGATCTCTACAAGTTATCTGGGGATAAAAAGGAGCTTGAACCAGTTTTATAAAGAATGGCTCAACCTTGATCTTGAGATCAATTTTAGTAAAACAAAGTACATGATATTTAACAGTAGTTTTGTTGGGAAAGGCAGGATGTGCAGATTAAGTTGCAGTGATCATGAAATTGAATATGTGACAAAATGTTGCTATTTTGGCATAGTGTATACATATAACCCAGGGATTTATTTAACTCTAAATATTGATTAGCGTTTTGCTCATTAAAGTGCTAAATCTTTGCGAAAATGCATAGCTCTTGCCTTAATGTGTTTAACAAACACAGCACTTCTTAAAAATCTATATAAATACTTTCTGTACAGTTAGTATCGTCTCAAGAAAAAAAACTGCTAATCAATTATTTAAAACCCTGTAATCTTAAATGGAGAGAACATTTTAATTTAGTAACTGCTAGATTAGATAAAGTTATGCCCCTTTTTGAGAGGTTTAACTATAAATATGGAGGTCAATCAGTAAGGGGGCCAGTAAAGGATAATAAATGCTAAAGTGCACTCCCAGATTCTATATGGGGCAGAGATTTGGGGGTTGGAAAAAATAGACCTGCTAGAAATAATAGTTAACAAATTTTATAAACAACTATTGGCACTACCTAAAGGTGCTGCTTCCTGTTTGGTTAGACTTGAACGAGGTCAACTCCGAATCAAATACTGGGCAGAAATTAGAGTGATTAATTACTAGTTTAAAGTGTATAATATGTAAGATAGTTATCTCCCTAGGATGTGTATTGAGGAGATGTTGATATACAAATCGAATGGCTTCACTTTCCCGAGCACTACTATATTGGAAAAAGTGATTAAACTATATGGGCTCTTGGAATTGTTGACAAAAAGTTACAGAGTCCCATATGGAGAAATAAAGGTAATTATTAAAACCAGAATAAAAGATATTTACCTTCAGAAGGAAATTGCTATGGCTAAAAATGATAATATAGTGAATGACTGGCCAATAATGTGAAGTGTCAATTGGGACTGAATCAATATTTATATCTAATAAAAAAAATCCTATTAATAGGAAAGCATACACTAAATTCAGATTTAGATTTATTGAGAGTAACAGTTTAAATAAAACATACGGAATTAGTAAAACCAAAATATGTGCTTGTGGAAAAGATGAAGATTCTTCAAAACATCTCCTCTTATTTTGTCTATTGTATAAATCCCAGAGGATATTCTATCTAGGTGAAATGTTATTGGAACTAGATATGGAACTGAAATATCAGTTTAATTATCTTTTAAAAGCAAGAAACATATTGCACTTACAAAGAATATCAAGGTTTTGCAGGATAATCGAGTACAAACAGTTACATAGTTGTAATAAAACTACTATTTTAGGTAATGACTGTGATAATTAGATTAAGTTTTGTATTTTTATAAATAGCTATGCCCATTGTGTGTGTATTTATAATTAATGTGATAACTGTTCTAAAGTGTGTTGTGTGGAAATTGAGATACATAATATGAGGCATTGAATGTATGCTTAATGATATTGTAAAATCAATTTTAATTTAACAATAAATTATTATTACTACTACATACCCTTAGAACAGATTTATCTATTCAATTTTGGCAGAAAAAATTATATAATTTTGCTGAAACTGACAAGGGGAAAAGTGAGGTCAACTTACATGTGAGGTTGACTTAAAGGGGAGTACATACAGCACTTTATTTCTGTTGAAACTATGTTTTGTCTCTCCCACACACACGCACACTCACTCACACAAAGAAGACTCACCAGCATCTTCTTTGAAACAGAGCTTCTTCTTCTGATATGCAAAGTAGCTAGAAGCCATGCCAAACAAAGCCATGGCTACTGCACTCACAATACCAGCAATTGCTCCAGGGCTTTGAGCTGAAAAGAAAGAAAACAAAGACAGCATTTTAAAGGCTGCATCACTCCTGTCACTTAAAAAAAAAAAAAACAAATGTAACATGTATACAATGCAAAGATGCCACCCATGTGACTTAACAAATGCCTGCTAAACTTCAACTAAATTTATACAGCTGTGTTGATTTATTTTACCAAGGGCTATGTACTGGAAATGTTCAAACACCAGCATAAAGTCAGTTTGCACCACAAAGTACTATAGCAAGCAAGGCCAGCAGTAAGCATATTGAAGAGGCATAATGTGGAAGGGTTGAATTTGCAAACAGTATTTGAATATATCCTGTGCGAAAGCTGGATGCAAGGCACACTAGAGGTCACTTGCAACACATACCTCTGAATACACTCACAAACCACTAGTCACCAAACTGAGAAAGCTGGATGTGTAAGCCCCAAATCCCTGTATGTGAGGCACTAATCTGTGCTGAAACATTTTTATTTTTATTTATTTAAAAGTTTAATAACTAGGAGAGGCACAATGAGCTGAGGCTCGTTACCAGGTGCGACCTGGGGGAAGGGGAAAAGGAGGCAAAATTACAGTAATACACAGCATCAGGCAGGTTAAAAAGTTGCCAGAGTAAGAGCAAATGTACAAGTCAATATACAAGGCATACATACAAGATCAGAATACAGAATGGACAGACTGGATTACAAATTATCATTGTAAAGGCAAGTTAAAAGCAAAGTACAATCAATGTACAGATCCAGTAAACAAGTTGCAAATACAATACAGGTGATGAGGACAAAAAATAAACAGCAAAAAGAAATTGAATTAAGCATAGTGAGCATGGGTGTTACTGTCTGGTTTATACAGTAAGAGCAAACTGTTGGGCTAAAAAGTAAAAATAAGAAATAGGATGACTGGCATTGTGATGCTCAATAGGGGATTAGCCAGGTTGATAGCAAGTAAAGGAGGGAGGTAGAGAGTGAGAGAGGGTATATTTAAAGAGATTTGATGATGGTAGTATACGGAGCGAGGTTGGAAGAGAGTTTCATGTGTGAGGGAAGTGGAAGAAGAAAACAGCCTTTCTAGAGTTTGAGTGTGGACATGGAAAGGCGAAAATCTGAGAGTCTCAATTTCGGATATGGTAGGATGTGTGGGAGGATGGAGGCAAAGTAGGTGGGGTGAGTGAGCTGAACCAATATTTGGCTATGATAATGGAGATGTAGTGGTTATGGCAGGAGGATAGGGAGGGGAGTGACAGAGAGGTGTAGAGGGTGCAGTGGTGGGTCCTGAGGGGGGGTGTTCAAGGAGAATCGACAAAAGGCATTGGAAAGGGAGTCAAGCCTGGAGAGGGTGAAGGCAGAGGCAGATCCGTATGAGACGGTGTAATCGAAGAGTGGTAGGACTGTTTTGGTGAGCAGTTTCCGGCAAACGGGGGTGGAGAGAGCATCTTTAATTCTGTACAGAGCAACAAGTTTAGGGCAGAGCTTAGAATGCAAGTAGTTGACAACGGTTGTAAAGTCAAGGCAGCTGTCTAGCCAGACTCCTAGGTACTTGTAGGCAGAGATTGCATTCAATGTGGTGTTATTGAGGGTAGAGAAAGTGTGTGTGTGTGTTGGGGGGGGTTGGATAGCTTTTGGGGGGGTGCTGAAAGTCTCAGATACAGGTTTTTTTATCATTTTTTTTAGTTGGTTGGCTTGAAACCATTGCAGGATGTAAGTGAAATCAGTCTGCAGCTATGTAGTCACCATGGGGGCAGCGGGGCCAGAAGTGTAGGGGATAGTGTCATCAGCATAAAGGTGTATTTGGGAGGAAGACCATACAAGAGAGAGATCAATAAGAAAGATGGAGAAGAGGATGGGACCAAGAATAGACCCTTAGGGTATGGAAAATAAAATACACGAATCTACTTTTCTGTCAAAGTGTTCACTCCAATTTAAAGGGGAACAGCAGTTAAAATTTACAAAAACTTATGTGGTGCAGAGTGTTTTTATTTGTAGGTGTAGTCCTGGTGTGTTCTTCCCTTTGTTTGCTGTAAGGAGCTTTTTCTAATTTCGCTTGCAGATTTTATGGCCCATGTGGATCTCCATGTTTGCACTAGTATTGCTCCTCTCTTTCCTACAATGCCTCCTGTCCCATGTGACAGTGATACTTTCTGTGACCATACATTCGACATGAGCTGGTCTTGTGTCAAGCGTACAGCACTAGAGCTGTGGTAAGTTTCATTATCCCAATGAGCACTAATGAAGACTAGATTTACAGATGTCAAAACACCTGAGCAGGGGTCAATTTTAGCATCATTTTACTAGCCCAGGACCTAGTGCAAATTGATCAGGACTAGTGCAGCTAACCCTCCACTTGTCCATCTTGACTTGTGCAAGTTTTTCATGGCTGTCAATGAAGTTTTACTTCAGCAAGCTCTAGTCCTCATGGGGCTAGCAGTATTGACTAGAGGTTAGAATAATGAGCTTGGTACCTCTAGCAGAAAGACCTGGGTTGGATTCCCACACCCTCCACTGGCATACTTATGTGACTCTGAGCAAGTCACAACCTCCCCAGTGCTCCCAGGTCACCCCTGAAAACAGGCACCTGTGCCTAGTGGGCCTTATCCAGTTACCAAAGAATAAAGCAATTAGCTGGCAACACAAGAGGGGAGCCCACAAAAGACCTAATGTGAGATGTTATTGTGACACTTGGACAGCTGGTTCTGATTAACCTATGCTTTTTGTAATATAAAAAATGTTATTAAATGTCTCTCATGAGAGATGCTGACAGTCTGTGGAATGACAACCCCCCCCTCCCAGGTTTTAGCTAATAGGTGTTACCTGGAAGGCCAAGAGATAATTACAGGCTAGAAGAGGCCATCATAAACTTTTATAACGTTCAGAGGAACACAGTAAAATTCATATGGTGATCGAAAGCATGTTGCACCTCCGTGAGATCTGGCAGAGAGACATAACCAGTCCTTTGATGTCCTGGAAAGGGGAAGCTGATCATAAGATCAAGGAAAGTCATATGAGAAAATGAGTTGTGCTGAGATAATAGAATATTAATTTACCTTCTGGAAAAGGCATCCTATTTTGCATATATATATTTTTTATAAATTCTGACAGGGAGGAGCTAGGTGACCTCATGCAAAGAGATGGGCAAAGCCAGCTTTTAAATGGTATTCTGTTTTCCTGCAGAGACACACACTTATCTACACTCTGACAAAGAAACATCTTTGAGCAAATTAAGCAAGTATACATGTAGACAGAGAGACAAAATCTAAGTACTGTAGTAGGAATTGCACTGTTAAAACCTTGTTCTTTTAAGAGAGTGTATGGTTCTTGTGATATATGGTTCTGTATTATGTTTTACATACTTTTATCTATTTTAGTAAAACTCTATTTTTAGAGCCTACTTGGTCTGTCTTTGAACTTCTTTCTTTAACAGGTGAAGTATATATGGTTAAAGCTGACACTAGGCATAAGCTTGAATGGTGATACCAAACTGGAAAAAGGTAAGAGTTTAATCTAAGGTCTTTCATTAGAGTTTTTTTTTTTTCTTTATCCTCCTACTGCTGCCACTGATCCCTCTCTCAGAGCTCCCCTTGTAGATCCCAATCTGTAGCCCCAAGGAGTCTGCCCCTAGAGTGCTAATGCTACCCTCATACCTTCAGGGCTGCTGATTACCCTCCGGGCAGGTCAGTGGAGATCCCCCATATCTCCCCCTGAGCATTGTTTGGGAGCACGCACAGTGGAGTCTGCTTCTCAGGTGCTCCCCAGCTGCACTGACCACCCTAAGGTTCCCCCAAAAGGTGGCGGTATCACAGCAGAGTGTACGCTTCCCCCTCCCCGTAGAAGGAGAGCAGCCATTGGGCGCTCAATCCTTCTCCCTCCTGGCTGACCCCCCTCAACCCGAGTCTGCTCCCAAACCCGGGTCACCAGTGTGGTACGAGGTGTGGCGTCCAGCGCCTCAACCCTCAGCACCACCAGACTGGCTTTTATTAGAGTTTTTAAGGGTTCATTTTTGTACACCTGGTTAGGGCCCCATAGGCAAAGATATCTGGCCCCCTGAAAAAAGAATTATCTGAGCCTGTACATTGGGTACGCTAACAAGAGGTTCACAGATTGAATCCCTCCAAAACTTGAGACCAAAGGTTGATTTAAACCCACAAAACAGATAGGAGGGTTATCCTATTTCTGTTAACAAGACCGCGCGCGGAGGTTGGCACTGTGGGAGCAGAAGGTCTGACCTGCTGAGTGGGTTTGTGACAGTTATCACTCCATTGCTAGGACTTTCAGCTAGAGGCAAGGCTGTATGGCTTTGATCAAGGGTAGAGTACTGCTTAGTCACTAGCTTCTAGTTTTCTGAACTTGTCTTTGTCCGATGATTTGTCCCACACTATTAAGATCACGTCCCTAATTTCCTTAACTTTTGAGTGTCTGTATCCAACATTTCAGTGACAAATGCTAAGAGGTATACAGGGTATGTCCTGCAGATGGTGGGTTTTAACCCAGCTTCACTAGAGCTGCTCCCTCTCCCCTCCCAACTTTGTACTTTCCTTGGCTACCATTGCAAACCAGACTCTGAAATTACCATCCATAGGCCCACAGCTGCCTTTACTAGCAGGTGTAGGGGTCCCCAGCTCTTTGTGGACCATGTCAGTCAATGTCATCCATACAGTCCCACCCTTATCCCACGCAGCATGTCCTATCATCCTAAAAACAATGCTTTGGAGCATATACAGTACAAAAATAAACCTTAATGAAATATATAATTTGAAAGGTTAAAACATGCATTCCTGGGGGTGCACAGATCATCCAAAATAGAAACAGATGTGGTATACCATCATGCCAGTGTACTGCCCCCCCCCCCCCGAGATGATGAAAGAACAATGTTAAAAAATATATCTGTTGTTGTTGGGGCAGAACATGTTAAAATCAATACTTTTATTACTGGTATATATAAATAAAAATGTCACAAAGTTTTCTATATCACAAGCCCCCTAGGTTCATGTAGCCCCATGGCCACCCCCAAAGAAATTCTAGGTCTGCCCCTGGCTCACTTGATACTGTACAGAAACTTCCAGAAGTGCAGGTCTCTGGTTGATCACAGGGCGGGGTGGAGGTCAGAGTGTTGTCTTTCTCTGCCTGAATGCTTACTGCCTAGTGGGTGGGTGTGACAGTGTGGTAAGGTGCATGATGATGGTGTCTGCTATTGTGTGTACAGAGCTAAGACTGCCTGACTGAACATTTGCTGTTGTGGGATCTTCTGGGTCACGGTGGGGGGGGGTCGAGGGGTACAGAAAGAGGAAGAGAGAAGGCCTAGATGTGATTGCATTGAAGTCCTTTTGTTTGGCTGGACTAGGAAGCAATGTGGGAGCAGGATAAATGTGCAATATTCCTGTCTTGCATTTTTTCCCTGTATAAGTGATCAAAGTATACCATTATAATTGTGGGCTAGTGCAATTTTGAATAAACTTTTCCTACTGGTTAGTGCAAACAAGGTTAAGGTTCACACCTGCTGAGGGATAATTCAGTGGGCTATTCTCTACAGGAACAGCTAGAGTCTCCATTAGTTATAGCACTGGTGAACTGGGTGATTTGTGTTGCTTTTGTATGATGAAATGTACATTTTAAAAACAAAATATTTTTCTTCTACTGGCTAGCCCCTGACACATACCAAGAAAACAAAAGACTTGGATTAGAAACAGCGGAGGCCACAATATCAGGTTCCTAACAGCAGACTGCTGCTGCAAAAGCTGCAACTCACTGAATCAGTGTTTCTGGACACACCCATGAAACAGGGGGCATTGTTGGGGAAAAAAAGAGCAATAAAATATTTAAACATGGAGATTCCCAGGGGCCATAAAACTAGCAGGCAAACAAAAGCGGGCAAATTTAGAAAAAACTCAATGGCAAACAAGGGAAAGAATGCACTAGAACTACATACACAAATCAAAACACTCTGCACAACATATGCTTTTGCAAATGTTGACTGTAGTTCTCCTTTAACATCTAATTAAGTGGACTTTGCATCTAATTATGCACACTCCCATCACAGTGGATATACAGTAGGCAGTGTACTGCTTTAACACCAGAGAAATCCATAAACTTGATTCAACAGTACTACAGGCATGGATTATAAACAAACATATCGTGGTATGGTATGATCGTGACAGATGTTCATATTAGAATAATTATCATAAACAATATATAGTACAACCATGTTGAACAGTTGTTTAAAAAAAAGTATCATAGACATTACTTTTAGAATGGTACCATTGCTCTAACACAATGCTTGAGGTACTGCTTTAGTATGCAGTTATAATGGTCTTCTTATTAATTTTACAATGCACTTACAGTATGTGATGCTTGCTACGGTCAACAGTCATTTGTAAAACATAGAAACTGATGGCAGATAAGGGCCTCCAGACCCACCCAGTCTGCCCTATTTCCCTACCTATAGTGATGCTGCGTGCCCTAATCAGCATGGTCATTCCCCCCCTTAACTTTCAAGATCCCTTTGTGTCTATCCATGCATTCTTGAATCCTGTAACTGTTTCTGCTCAGACCACCTCCGCCAGTAGGCTGTTCCATTTGTCCACCACCCTCTGTGAAGAAGTACTTGCTCACATTACCTCTGCACCCCCTAACTTCATATTTTGGGATATGTATGTACTGTATATGCTGTAAATATTAGCTTAACTTTCCTGTAAATACAGGTTACTCACCTGTAACAGGAGTTCTAGGAATGGTATATGTTGTTTATCCACACTGTCTGGCAGGAATCCTTGCTGCTTTAAATCTTGCCGGAAGGTCTTTAAGCTGGCTCCTCCCACCCACCCAGGTGCTAAAACTCTCGGCTCCGACCCATGACGCCAGATCTGGCCCGCTGGAAGCTCAGGTTGTGCGTTGAAGCCGGGGAGGTCGGGTGGGTCGTGTGGATGAACAACATATACCATTCCTAGAACTCCTGTTACAGGTGAGTAACCTGTATTTCTAGGGACATGGATATGTTGTTCATCCACACTGTCTGGCAGACCCCTAGCAGTTCTCTGGGAGGAGGGAGGCAAGGCGTACACCCCCGATACTTACTTGGGAAATAAAGACTGGAGAACCGAGGCCCCAAAACCAGCATCCCGGCATGACTCAAGGTCGATGTGGTAATGGGTGATGAAGGTGTGTGCTGACTTCCAGGTAGCAGCTCTGCAGATTTCCTGGATAGGGACGTCCCTGGAAGCAGCCACCGATGCAGCAGTATGGTGGGTAGAATGAGCTCTTATCCCTCTGGGAGGCTCCATGCCCGCCAACTTATAGCAGAGATCTATGCAGGAGGTGACCCACCTGCCTATCGTCTGCTTGGCTGCAGGTCTGCCAGGTGCGGCTTCAGCGTAGGTGACAAACAGCTGGCGAACCTCTCCCCGAATTTCAGCCCTTCTAGGGTCCAGAGTATGGAGTCTATATTCGGCCTCTGAGGTGCGATTGGGGTAGAACACCGGCAGAATCAGCACCTGGTTAAGGTGAAACTCTGACACCACCTTCAAAAGGAATTTCGGGTGGGGGCGCAAGACAACTTTGTCCTTGTGGAAGACCAGGTAAGGAGACTCGATGCAGAGCACCTGGAGCTCTCCCATCCTTCTGGCTGACATGACAGCCACCAAAAAGGCGGTCTTCAACGACAGGTGAGAGAGTTCACACCTGTGCATTGGTTCGAATGGCTTGCCCATGAGCTTTGCCAGTACCAGCAGTAGATCCCACGGAGGTGGAGGTTCTCGCACCGGAGGGGAAATGTGATCAAGGCCTTTGAAAAAGCACCAGACCACCTTCTCCTGCGCCACCAACTGCTTCCCGGCCCACGCCCGCTAAGCAGAGATGGCTGCCAGGTGCACCTTAAGGGCTGTCGACCTAAGCCTTGCTGAGAAAGGGACCAAAGTTAGTCTAGTATGCTCGCAAAGGAACAGGAGGAAGGGTCCAGGCCCTTGCCCTGGCACCAAATGGAAAATCTCTTCCATTTGAAGGCGCAGCATTTTCTGGTCGACTCCTTATGGGATGCCTCAACTACATTGAGGACCTCGTCGGAAAGACCCAAGGCCTGAAACTCTAGCTGCTCAGGAACCAGGCCGTCAGGTGCAGGGATTGACGGTCCGGATGGAATACCTTTCCCTGATTGACTGAGAGCAGGTCCAGGTGAGCTGGAAGCTGCCTCGGGAGCCTGGAGCTGAGGCTGAGGAGATCTGGGTACCAGTACTGGTGGGGCCAGTCTGAGGCTAGCAGAATCACCTGCGCCTTGTCCCTCCTTACTTTGAAAAGCACCTTGTGCATCAAGGGGAATGGGGGAAAGGTGTAGAAGAGGCTCAGGGTCCACGGCCTCGAGAAGGCATCCCCCTGCAGCGATCCCTGCTGAGGGGGGTGGGCAAGGAACAGCCTCAGCTTCGCATTCTCCCTGGAGGCAAACAGGTCCACCTGAGGTGTGCCCCAATCGGAGAACAGATCTTGTACTACCTCCGGCAGGAGAGACCACTCGTGGGACACAGCCCCTATCCAGCTTAGGGCATCGGCCAGGGTGTTGGAGGCTCCTGCCACATGAATGGCTAGGAGATCCGCCTCCAGGCTGCGCACGAGTGACCAGATGCGGAGAGCTTCCTTGCATAGAAGCATGAAGCGCATCCCGCCCTGGCGGTTTAGATACATGGTCGTGGTGTTGTCCGTCTGGACCCGGACCACTTGACCCCGAAGAAATGGAGCAAAGGCGGTGAGAGTTAGGCAGACCGCTCGGAGCTCCAGCAGGTTGATGTGGCATTGGGACTCCCACGGGGACCAGAGGCCGTGCGCTCGGTGTTCCCCCAGATGGGCACGCCAACCCATCAGAGAGGCATCGGTCGATAGAGAGACCGTCGGCTTGGGGCAGACAAATGGGATGCCCTCCTGCAGATGAACTGGATTGGTCCACCACTGGAGAGCGTTCCACATCCCCTGGGTCATCGTCACTAGCTGGTCCAATGGATCGCAGCGTTGGGACCACTGGCTGTCCAGCCCCCACTGAAGGGGGCGCATGTTCCAGCGGGCCCAACGGACCACGCTGGTACAGGCTGCCATGAGACCCAGGAGGCACGGGAAGTCCCGGGCAGGGCACAATTGCCCAACCAGAAATGATTGGGCAAAGGAGGAAAGAACCTCGGCCCTGTCCGCCGGGAGCCGTGCTCTGGCTCGAAGAGAGTCGAGCTCTGCCCTGATGAAAAGAATCACCTGCTTCGGCTCGAGTTCCGACTTGGCCTCGTTGATGAGGAGGCCGACCTGAGAGCAAACCTGGAGGGCCAGATCTCTGGACCACTCCACCTCCTGTCTGGAGGGGGCTGCTATCAGCCAATCGTCCAGGTAAGGGTAAACCCGGACCCCTCGGCACCGCAGAAATGCTGTCACCACTGCCATGCATTTGGTGAAGACCCTGGGAGCTGGAGATAAGCCGAAGGGCATGGCTTGGAACTCAAAAAGGGATCCCTCCGCTCGAAAGCGAAGGAACCTCTGATGTGACGGACGGATAGGGATGTGAAAGAACGCATGCTGTAGGTCCAGAGAACAGAACCACACGCCATGTTCCAAGGATGGTATTATCTGAGCCAGAGTGACCATCCTGAAGGTTCGAGACCTTAGGAACCTGTGTAGGTCAAGAATGGGGCGCTAGCCCCCCATCCGTTTCGGAACCAGGAAGTACCTGGACACGAACCCCGGGTTTGAGGAGGTCTGCCACCTCTCTTATCACCTCCTTCTCGGAGGAGGCGATCATCAGCTCGGTGAGCTGACAGTGAGAACTCGGACCCGAGGCCCCAGTGCGACGGCTCTGAAGGGTGGAGCCTGCTCGAACTCCAGAGACAGGCCCTTTCCCACCACCTCCAACACCCACCGGTCTGTAGTGATAACGACGAGGTGGAAAGAAAGTGGCGGAGCCGCCCCCCCACGGAGAGCACCTGGGGTGAGGCGATGAGGTTGGGGGGGGGACACCCCTCAACCCGTCACTGGGCAGGCTTGGAGGAAGGACCGGCCGAGGGACCTCCAGGGCCTTTACCTCCATGCTTCCTGGAGGAGGAAGCCGAGGGCTTGGGTTTGGGATGCCAAGCACGAGCCTGCTGGCCCTGATGCTGCTGGGCCGGACGTACCGCAGGAGCAGATGGATGAAAGGGCTTGGGTAGCAGTCTGCGGCCCTTGTCCCTCTGAGCGGATGAGACCGAGTCCAAAGTGGCACTGGACTTTTCAATCCTCTGGTGGTGACCTTCCACTCCAGGGCTGAAGAGGTCAGTCCCCAGGAAGGGGACATCCGCCAATTTGTGCTGGGTATCCGCTGTGAAGGTGGATATCCTCAGCCATGCCCGACGGCGCATAGCCACTGCAGCCACGACTGACCTGGCGCATGAGTCTCCAATGTCCAGAGCAGTCTGAAGTTGCTGCTTGACCACTGCCCTGCCCTGGTCCCGCACCTGCCTAACCGTGGTCTGCAGGTCAGCCGGGAGGTGAGGGACTACCTAGTCCAGGGAGCCTAACAGGGCGTGGGAGAAATGTGCCATAAGCACAGCCGAGCTGGCCTGGCCAGAGAATGAGGAGGCAGCGTGAACTTTGCCCGCATAGTCAATTTCTTGGACTCCTTGTCGGGAGGTTTGTCCACGTCCCTAGCATTTCCAGCACGCTGGAAAACGCTGTCAGTAACTAACCCCTCGGCTGAGGGATGTTCGAAACCGGATAGGGAACCGGTAGGGACCGCATACTTCCTGGCCATCCTGGCCGAAGGCGCAGGGCAGGAAGCAGGATGCTGCCAGAGCTCCAAGGCTGGGCCCACAATGGCCTCGGCCACAGGAAAGGCCTCCGTAGGGGAATCCCCTTGGTCCAATATCTCCATGAGCGGATACTTGGCCCGCTTGGATACGGGCTTGAGCTGCATCCCGGTGGACTCCGAGATGAGCCTAAGCAAACCCAGGAAGGACGAAGGGCTGTCGTCCAGTGACTGACCTCCAGAGGACTCCAAGTCCACTCGCCTGGAGAAAAGGGAGGAATCATCGGACTCAGAAGAGTCCGCAAAAAGCTGCCTCTGGCCTGAGCCACCCTCCACCTGATGAGGGCGAATGGGAGTGAGGGTGACAGACAGCCTATGGGGCAGACCCTGAGCCGACCGAGAGTTCTTGGTCAGAGCCCCAAACAGCGGCTGTGGAGGTGGAGGTTCCACCGGAATCGGTGGAGCAGCTGGCTTTGGCCGAACAGCGGCCTGGGAACAGGCTCCTCGGGTAAGGCGAGGGTTGTTTGACGCTCCGATCAACCCTTAATGGCGGGAAGGCGGCCGTTGGCTTGTTCCCGGTCAGAAGGAGCTGTTGCCACATGAGGTCCTCGTATCATCGACGTAACTTACGTCGAAGCCTCCCCTAGTCCGAGGAGGAGGAGGACGAGCGGCGGCGCTGCTTTCCGCGGTGCCGAGACCGCCCAGGATCGGCTGGACCGCGAAGAAGTCAGAGACCGAGACCCTCGGCCTTTCTGAGGATGGTGCGGGGAGGGGACGGGTGGTACCGGCTCTCCCCTTGGCTCGGAGGGTTCACCCGAGGGCTCCGGAACCAGAGGCACTGGCAAGCCCACGGATCTCCAACTCCCACCGGGAAACCGTGAGAGAGGATTTTCGGCTTCGCCAGTCGACAACCCGTCCAACGGGTCGAGAAAGATCTCGACTGCATCGACGGGAGTCTCAGTCAACTGACCTGATGGAGACACCGTGAGGCCAGTGGCCGGAGCCGAACGATCGACCAAAGTCGATGGTCGACAACTCGGGGAGAGGACCTTTCCCGCTCCCAAAAGCGTCGACGGAGGGACTTACCCTTGACTTTCTTCTTGGACTGAGAAGAAGGTCCAGCAGACGTTGGTCCCTCTCCTCTAGTGGAGAGGGACAGACAAAGCTCCTTAAAGGAAGCTGTTTAAGAGGAACCCAGGGAGAGCGGTATAAATTCCACGGCCGAGGAAGATGCGGCCCATGCCGCCTCCTCTTTGATGGCGATCATCTGCTCTAGCTGATCCGCCGAGCCCGCTGCCAGACTGCACAGTTAATAGTATTAGAAGATCTCGCACAACACTTGCCAGTATGTTAAGTCACACCCCACAGGAATACCTGCTGAGGTCTGCTGACACGCCACTCTCTGATGTCCCTAAATGTATGACAAAGATGGCCAAGAGGTGTCCTCAGTATTTGCACCCAAACTTTGGAAGTCTATCTCTGTATTAGTAAGTCTCACCAGGTCTAATAGTGACCTACATAAACACCTCGTGAGCAATGACTTGTGTTCGTGCAGCATGATCCAGAGTAATACTATCTAGCTAGGCCTTACCTTTTGCCAACAAGTTTACGTGCAATTAACCCATTTTGGTATCAGACCTGCATTAACATGGTATCCAGTGAATATAGCGCACCCACTATAGCACGGGTCAAAATAGCACAGTCATCTCAGCATGGGACAAAAATAGCGCCTGTCAATGTAGCGCATGGACACAATAGCGTGAAATCCGGGGTAATAAAAGTGCAGCATACTCTAGCCCATAAGATTTACTGCTTTTTGCAATGGAGAGTGAAAAGGATGTGCGCTTTGTGAAGAGCCAGAAGGGCAGTGACTTAGCTACCCTTGATGGTTTTATTTATCGCTGAGAGTGCATCACGTCCTCTAAATCGTACTGGAAATGCTTGGCATATGATAAGGGGTTCTGTAGTGCACATCTGCATTTAGATAAGGCTAAGGTACTAAAACTAATTGGGGAGCATAACCACGTACCTGATCCCACTTCTATTTCTGTGAAGGAGGCGACAGCTGATATGAAAGAAAGGTCAACAGCAACTTGTGAGACAACACACCAAATTGTTGCTGCAGGTATCTCACAAATGCCACCTATTGTTTCCAGCAAACTTCCAGCTGTACCTTTGTTAAAATGCTCCATAAGAAGAAACAGACGTATAAATTCCCAACCTCCTCTGAGCCAGCAGATGTAGCATCGCTTGTCCTAACCCCTGAATGTGTGCAAATTTTACAGAAAGAGAACTTCCTGATATACGATTCAGGTCCATCTGCTGACAGGGAAATTATTTTTTCTGTCACTACCAGCCTAGCACACCTTAAGGCATTACCTCACTGGTCTGCAGACAGGACATTCAAATGCTGTCCATCGATATTCACTCAACTCTACACAATACACGTTATCAAATACAACAAAGTCATACCACTGGTTTATTTTCTGATAGCAAACCATACTGCTGCCTCATATAACAAAGTGTTTGCAGAGTTACAAAGGTTATGTGGCACATTGCATCCTGAGACTATATTAATTGATTGTGAACTTGCAGCAATTAAGAGATTTAAACTTGCTTTCCCAGCTGCTGCTATGCATGGAAGTATTTTCTACTTTTTTCAGGCGTCGTGGAGAAAAGTTCAAGAGTTGCCTGATGTCTGCAGTACATACATGACAGACCCTACATTCTCACTGCAAATCGGATTTCTCCCTTTATTACAGTACATGAAATGAAATAATACTTTTGCTGAAGCACTAATTGGGTGTATTGAATAAAAATTACCTTTTTAACTGCAATCACTTCATGCTGCTGATATTCTGTGCCATTGGAAGGGAGTGCATGGGACAGGAAGGAAGAACAAGGGACGGGAAGGAGAGCGAGAGCGAGGGACAGGAAGAGACTGTAGGGGGAACTGCTGAGAATAACACCAGTTGTGACAAACAGAATAGACTGGAACACACAAACATACGTCAACCTTGACCCGATAGCAGTATTTGTCAAAGAAGAAAGGTAGGGTGTTTTTTTTTTTTTCCTCGATGGAATCATACACCATTATTTTGCTCTTTTCCCAATACGTGATGAGAACATAGCACTAACATTACCGTGCTCATAAGTGCTGCACTGATTCAGTTGCACGATATTAACATTGAACCCATTTACATTACTATGTCCAAGGCTAGCTATCCTGACCAATGTTAATGCTTTGTTGTGTTGCATTCTCCAATCACTGGTGTGTTGTATTACCTGTTATCAGCTGCTTACACTGTCGGTAACTCCTCACTGTGTTGCACCATCTGTTATGTTGTGTCGAGTTGTGTTTACTTGTACCTGTCACCATTTATTGAGTCACCTTTGCTGTCTGTAACTCTTCCAGGTCGTGCCTGAAATTCTTTTTTTTTTTTTTGCACCAGGAAACACACTAAGCTGAAGCCTTGTTTACAGGTGCAACCTGGGTGCACAAGGAAGTTAAGTGACTAGCTTGGGGCCACACAATATGCAAGTGGGGGCTGTTGGATTCAAACCCAGGTCTCCAGGTTTGCAGCTCACAGCCTTAAACCACTGAGCTATACTGCCTCCTTAAAATAGACAATGCCTTTGTCTAGTGCAGCTACCCGGTTAACTAAAACAAAATAAATAAACAGACGTAAAATAGGATTACAAATACAGCAAAATAAAGAATTATAGAGGTTGCTGTGTTGGGTTTGAATGTATCTATCTAAAAGTGGCAGGTACAGAGCTGGCTGACTAAGAGCAAATATAACTAAAAACCTAATAAAATTTTATTAAATGCTATTCAAACATTGATGTACAACAACAAAGACCGATATAAAATAAACAAAGCAACCTATAACAGCCAGACATGTACACAGGGCATTTGGAAATGTGTCGATGGCTACAACTGTGGAAATGTATGGTCTCACTATCATCCTATTTAGATTCTTAGCTGGACAAAATATAATAGGGTAAATTGTTAGTCTAACAGTTCCATACAAACGTGAATCAATTTGTGCTAATAAAGAGTCATAAAACATTTCTGAATGCATCAAAAAAAATGCAAATCTGAAACAAATGGGGACATCTAGGTTTATTTACGAAACCAGGATAATGCACCATTGAGCTACACCTCATTTGTAAGGGAGACCTAACAAGAAAGCAGTATTAATCTACAATATAAATATCATACTCATAATCTAGTGGTCATAGTGTGGCTTTGGGTCCAAGTGGTCATCCGATGCATTTGGTGCGAGAAAAAGTCTATTGAAAAAAGGACTGGACTAGCCAGGAAGCAAAATGAAGCAAACACTTCTTTGATTATGTTAATAACAAAATGAAAACAAATACAATAGCAGGCCTATTGAAAACAGGGGGCAAACGGGCAGGGGACATTTATTTATTTTAACCGGGTAAGTGCACTGGCACTCGAAGGGCCTTTTTCAGGCAAGACCCAGGTACAGAAGAGTACACAACAAGATAGTTGAACAGGTACCAGTGCATAAGTATCAATGCAAAATGAAGCGATATGCTGCAGAAATAAGGCATTCAGACAGCACATTATATCAACAGTGTTTTCGAAGTCATGCAAAGCAGGTACAGACTAATGACTTGGAGATGTACGTTCAGCTTGGTAGTGAACATTTTAAGGGAAGGGAAGGCTCTCATAGCAAAAGGGATAGTGTTCCAGAACAACACTGCTCTGTATCCGAAAGAGTTCTGGCCCATGCCCCTACACATGAATGGAACTTTCAACAGATTGTTTGCAGCGGAGCAAGAGAAGAGGTTGTCCATGTCAAGAACAGCTTGGACAAGGCACTAGGGAGCACTTCCATGTAGAATTTTGTGTATGATATTCACTATGGTTAACTGGGCTCTGGTTTTGGGTTGCAACCAACCAAGTAATTCAAAGCTGGTGCAGTGATGGGACCATGGGTCCTGCAAAGTTTAAAGCAGCATAGCCAGCCTGGTGGACCTCCAGGGATGTGACCATGCAGCCCTTCGGACAAAGCTGTCTCTGCTTACTGTACTTCTTATCAAATGCTTTGTATAACTCACCCTGCTCCCTCAGCTTGTATAAACACCGCATCTACCACTAGCCCCTCCAATGACAAATGTTCCAAAATGGACAGTCTGCCCAGGAGGACTGCATTCTTGTTGTCCACATGGCAGGCAACAGAAAAGTTTTGAGCACGCATAAACCCAAAAGAGGGATGCTGGATGCAAAATTCTTTTTCAGAAAAGCATTTTTATTAGGACAGACACTGACATCCTGCCTGACATGTTTCAGACTAATGAGTTCTTTATCAAAGGCTTACATATGGTCTCATCACCTACCTGGAAGCCAGCAGGAAGGTCCTTAGTCCATACGGCCTAACAGGAGTCTGGGTGCTACCAGAAGCTGAGCACAGGGGGATGATGTGTAAGGCTAGCTCTGGTGTGGATGCTCCTTCAAAAAGTTTAACTGCAGGTAAGGCTATTTCTCCTGGACCTCCTCATACAGAGCATCAAAAGCCATGGGCATGTATTTCCTGAAGGCAATCAAGTAGTACTGGTCCCCCAAAGGGAGCCATTCAGTTGACTGGCTACTATTCCAATAACAAAGAGTCAATGGGTCAGAAGACATATCCCAATCATAGTCCAGACAAAGAAGCGCTGACTGCTGAACTGGGATCTTGACAACCCTCTCCATCGGGGTAACCATCACTGACAGAAGGGGAGGAAAGCCTGACTCTGACCTAGAGTCTTTTGTTAAGGAGCCCTTTGCCAGCTGTGGAGTTGGGGGCTCCACCTGTATCAGTTGCTGTGGCACAACCTCCAAAGCTGGAGGTGAACCCAAGGGATGCATGACTAGTTTCAGCACCAAGAGAAACATCAAAGTCTGGGATGGTTCCATCAGCATTACTAGTCAACCTACACTCCAAGAAAATTATTCTGCAAGATTAATGCTGCTGGCTGCACTCTCCCCTCTGTGATGGGGTAGACACTGGTGGTGGGAACCGGACAGCAAGGAAAAACTCAACAATAATCACTGACACTGATATAAATACTGAGAATGAAGCCTGAAATCACAACTGTGATCTCAATCATTGGTTCAAGGATATACGTGGCACAAAATTCTCTGGGTTCAGTTGCCCTCTTGAAGAATCTCAGGTATTTGCCAAATAGGAGGCTGCCCTGTGTTAAGACAACTGGTGTCAACTAAACTGGCAGATGGCTGACTGACCTTCCTTGGAATAGGCTGTTGTCAGCACCAGAGTCATAAAGTAAGTAATCATTATCCTTGGCAGATATGACAGTCCAATCGACCAGCACTGTCACTTTCGGTTGCCCAGATAAGGGTTCTGTTGACAGATGGATGGGCTCTATGGGTGGTCTGACCTCCTTAGATGATGACTAATCATGAGGATCCTTATGCTGGGCACAGCGAGATTGGTCACTTGACAGATGGCAATCCCACAACTGGCACTTATTCTTATGTCTTCAGTGTACAGACAGAAATGCACCCTGGAAGGAGTAAAGAGACCCAAGACAATTACAGAAGCCTCTGTCTTTGTGAGGAGTAGGGAGATCCAACATGTACTGCTCCTCCGCCATGAAAAGGTCCAGGGCCAGAACAGTCTTGTTGACTCTCTGCTTGTTAGGCTTGAAACTGTGCTCTCAACCCCACAGCTGCAGACAGTACCCATGTCTTAGCTGACTTGACCTGGAACAGTCATAGCTGGTGCTCGAGTGCATGTGGGTCCCCGGCCTGGCAGAGTGCAATACTCCGTATGTCGGCAATTCCCAAGCAGTACATGCAGGCATCATGTCTCTCGGTAATGAATATCAGATAACAGTGCACTAATACCTCTTGAAACCTGGCTTCTTCTGTTCCAAGGAGATATTTTGTGACAGCAGGAAATCAATGGCGAGGTTGAAAACTGATGCAAAATTTCAGTAAAATAGCTAAAAGGCATGAAAACTTTAGAAGAATCCTAATTCACCAGCAGGAGCTGTGAAGTAGGAGATCTGCCCCTTCTGCAAAAGTGAAGATCTGACTGAAGTGAGGTCACCCCCGGTGGACCACATGGTTGGGTGACAGGATGAATAAAAACTGTTACAGTTAATAAGCATGCTCAGTGGAAAACTGCCCAAGTGTGGACAGTGAATTGAACCTAGACAGTTAGAAAGGATTATTACAATTGCAATATCTACCAGGGTGGTAATGGATGCAGTGCTACATCTTGATGAGAGGAATAGCAGAGGATTTTTGCAGCACAATAATTCAGTGTTACTGCTAGCTTAGTTACTGCACAGCTAGGTAGGTTAACAGTGATTATAAAATGGCAACAAGAGATCCATTAACTTTATTGGCTAAAACCAGTCACATGACCATGCACTGATGTCACTCACCACACAGTCATACTGTCATGTAGCCTCTTCACATATCCCCATGGTATTGAAAAAATGATGTGGCAGCCACGTTTTAACTCTCCCTAACCATGGCCTCCACTGACCTTTATCACAAGTGCTGAACGGTCAGTCTCTCCAACCCCAAACCTAAGGTTACCACCTGGGAAAACAGTCATCATATGCTGCTGTGAACCAAAATAGAAAGGCCCCCCCCCCCCCCAACGGTTGAAACCTCTTCTCCTAAAAACTAAGTTACAAACATACCTCTCAGTCAGTGTGGGATAAAAGGTCAACATTTGGGACACTCCTTGTTTAAGAAGCATAAAACAGCACCCTTTCCAAACCCTCTTAACTAAGCAAATAAAGAAATATCAAACTGGACAATGCTTAAAGAAATTAGGGATAAATAATGGCCAAACTCAGGGACAGATCTTAAAAACAGCAATATCAGTTCAAGAGGGTTCCTGCAGTGTGTGGGTTAAAAAATATTCTTAAAGAGAACTAGATTGTTACACTAATGTGTTTGATTTCAAATCTGTTCTTTTCAGTAATAAACACACCAATGTGGTGTGTGTGAGACATTTCTGAGGCAAAATCAGGGACGTCCCTGAAAATCAAGGACAGTTGTGATATGAATAGTACTACTGATACTTTACACCTACAGGTCCACTTATTTGAGTTGGAATCGCTCCTTTATTTTTTTCTAAGTTTAACAGTAAGATGCACAAGAGAAACCTTTCTACACAGAGCTTTTCCTCGATTACAGCCTACATAAATACTGCTGATGATACCATCCCAAACCTACTCCTTTGCCCCCACTTTATCCATAACCCTTGCAGATGGTATACAGTCGTGGCCAAAAATATTGGCGCCCTTGCACTTTTTCAAATAACTCACAATTTCCTCTAAACAGAAGTTGAAATTAACAGTACAGTATTTGGTCTTCACAATTCTTTATTTCTCTGTCAATATTACAGAACTTTTGTTTTTGATTCAGAATTTAATATATCTTGTAAATCAGAAAATGAAAAGAAATGGCATTGAAAAAATTATTGACACCACAGACTTAATATTTGGTAGCACAGCCTTTGGCCAAAATAACTGCAATCAACCGCTTCCTATAGCCATGGATGAGCTTCCTGCACCTCTCTACTGGCAGTTTGGACCACTCTTCTTGTGCAAACAGCTCCAGTTCTCCCAGATTTGAAGGGTGCTTTCTCCCAACTGCTGTTTTCAGATCTCTCCACAGATTTTCAATGGAATTTAGATCTGGACTCATTGCTGGCCACTTCAGAACAGTCCAGCGTCTTGTCTTGAACTATTCCTGGGTGCTTTTTGAAGTGTGTTTGGGGTCATTGTCCTGCTGGAAGACCCATGACCTTCAACGGAGACCCAGCTTTCTGACACTGGGTTCAACACTGTGCTCCAAAATGGCCTGGTAATCTCCAGATTTCATGATGCCACGCACACATTCCAGGCACCCAGTGCCAGAGGCAGCACAGCAACCCCAAAACATCACTGAACCTCCTCCATGTTTGACTGTAGGGAAGGTATTCTTTTCTTTGAAGGCTTTATTTTGTTTTCAGTAAACATAGAGATGATGTGCTTTACCAAAAAGCTCTAATTTGGTCTCATCTGTCCACAGGACATTCTCCCAGAAGGATTTTGGCTTGTTCAAGTGTGTTTTGGCAAACCCCAGTCGGGCTTTCTTATGTCTCTCTCTCTCTCTACAGTGGGGTCCTCCTGGGCCTCCTACCATATAACCCCCATTCATTGAGTTGGCGATGGATAGTGTGAGTTGAAACTGTCGTACCTTGTGTCTGAAGGTCAGCTTGAATCCGTTCGGCAGTTGATCGAGGTGCTTTCTCCACCATTCAAACAATAATGTGCTGCAATCTTTGATCAAGTTTTCTCTTGCGGCCATGTCCAGGGAGGTTGGCTACAGTACCATGGGCCTTAAACATCCAGAAAACATTATGTACTGTGGAAATGGGAACATCAAGATCTCTGGAGATTGATTTGTAGCCTTGAGATTGTCCATGCTTGGCTACAATCTTCTGTCTGACCTTCTCAGACAATTCTCTTTCTTTTCTCCATGCTCACTGCGGTACATACAGTGACACAAAACAGGAGAATGAATCCTTTTCTCTATTCAAACTGGTTGAATGAGTGATTTCTATATTGCAGGCACCTGCAACTCACCACAGGTGAGTTCAGTTCCAAAGTGAAGGAGAATCACCTGCTTGAAATCTAATTATTTCTAACTACTTCCAAAAGGTGCCATTAATTTTGTCCGGGCCATTTAAGGATTTCTGTGTGGAATAAGCTAAGACTTAGTACATTTTTCTGCTTTTTGTGTTTTTTATTCCACTGCAAACCAAAGAAATACATATGTGGATACCAAAATATTTTTTTACTTTCAACAATTTTCTGGAAAGAATGGTGCATTATTAGAAAAAACTCCAAGGGTGCCAATATTTTTGGCCACGACTGTAAATACATAATAAAACCATGCTAATACAAAACCACTGAAGGTTACACTTGCTCCCCCCCCCCAACATCTCGACTACAAAACCACTTAAGTTTATGTTCCCCCATCCCAACCCTAAAGTTTCCCTAAACCCTTGCCATGACTGAATTTCACCTCAAGAACAAGAACTTGGATGGGACCCAGTGTCATGATTATGAAACCAAAATTATTAGAGCTGAGCAGCATGCATGGTGCAGCCAAAAACACACAGACACATACACAACAAAAAACAAAAGAATGCAGCCCATCTGCTTTCTGGCTAGCATGGCCATCTCAGTCAGAGCATGCGCATGACAACAACACTGCTTGAGATGGCACTAGCTGGGACAGAGAACCAGGATGCCATAGCAATTTCCAGGACCTCTAGGGGACACTGTGGTTAGGGTTTAAAGAAGGGAAGAAAGTGTAATATTTACAGGATGTGGGTGGGACAGTGGCCGAAAACAGCAGAAAAACTGTATTTTGTGAAATCTGGGACCGTTATGGGGTAAGACTACAAACCAGGTTTTACATTTTTTGAAGAAAGGTGTGAAAAACAGATCACAAAATCATGAACTCTTGTGTCTCTCCCCATCAGCCTATTCCAATACGGAATCATGGGGGGTGGGGTGGGGTAGAGGGCTGTTCAGCACTAAAAACAAAAAAAATATAGCTACAGAAGTTACAGCAAAGTCACAACAGCAGTTCCAGCACGTGGAGGCACTACTTAAGCAATATTTCATTCAAACGTCTAATTTATTATATATTTAAACATAAATATTAAGTGTGATAACACATGCCAGGTGTGGATAATGGTAGACTGCCACACTTCAGTGTGGTTGAAGGCAATGGGCCCGAATAACCTTGTGCCTCAGAATGCACCTAGGCATGTGGTGATCTACCCTAATCCATACTCTTTTGTGTGTTACTGCTATCATAAAACCCAAGGAATGGATGCTATGAATCAGAGAACACTCAAGTATCTGAAGGATGTAAAACAGGGTACTACTCTGGCAATGATTTTCTGAAAGTCAGTGAAAAAACTGGAGAGGCCCTTGTGAACAGGAGGAGGGCAAATGTGACTCCTCTTTTTAAAAAGAGAAACAGAAGTAACTCCTGTAACAATAGACCAGTCAGCCTGACCTTGATCGTAGTAAATATACTGGAGACTATAATCAAGGATGAGCCTGTGGAACATCTGGACAGATTCCAGTTGTTCAAGGAGAACCAATCTTGGTTTACTAGAATGGAATTATGCCAAGCTATTTTTTTTTTATATATGATTTTGTTTATTACTTACAGGATAACAATCAATAAAACATTGATACTTTCAAGGAATACACAGCATATTTGATCACACGTGATGCAATGCTGGTCTTTTTTGAGGAAGTAACAAAGGAACAGGATGTAGGAACAGCAGATGTAATATGCTTATATTTTGGCATAGCATTTGACACAGTCCCCCAAAAGAAATTGGTTTTGAAGTCAAGGAAATGTGAAATTGCAGAAAATATAGCAAAATGGAGAGAGAAAGAGATAGCTGCAAAATTTGGGTCAGCAGGCAGTGGTGCATGGGACATCAGATTAGAAATAAATCACAAGTGGGATTACCAGAGGGTCAGTATTGGAACCCCTGCAGTTAGGGATATCAAACAAGGTAATTAGATTTGTAGAGGACACAAACATATTGTGGTAGCCAGAAGTAAATATCCAGATGTAGAAGGACAGACCACAGGAAAGCAGCAAGTTACAATTTGACCCCACCTTTTTTCTTCTTAATCAATGCCATATGTCTTCTAGCTTATTTTGGTGGTAACATTTTCAGAGTTCATTATCATTTAAGAATTTTATGAAAGTTTTAAATAATTATTCCTCAACAAAAAGAGATGGGTACCTACTTTTTGCACAAAAATAATATTGAGAACCAGAAGAGAGTAAGAGTCCAGACAAAAATTCAAATGTACAGTCCACAGCACAGGAAGCACCCAGAAACATCAAAACAATATTTCTGTCAATATTTTTCATAACCATAGCAGTAAATTAGCTTTTTGGAATAACTTTTTTTGTTGCACTGCCGCTTTAAACTGAATTTGGATTTACAGTGATGCATCTAGAAATATCTCAATATACTGAGATTTATATCTTAGGTACCATAGTAATGTGGATGGTAGATTCCAGGGAAGAAAACAAGCTACAGAGGGACATAAATATACTAAGAAATCATGGACAGATAAAAGTGAAATTCAGTGTGGATAAGAGTACATTCCTAATTTGGATGCCAAAAATTCAGGTCAGAGGTGCTTGTTAAACAGGAAACAACTAGCAACAATGAACCATGAAACAGACCTGAGGTTATCACTGTGGAAAGTTTAAGAGGTGCAGCACATTCAGTGATAGGCTGCATTAACAGAGGATTAACGAGGGTCCGAGCTGTGGTTCTGACCCTTAACAGGACACTGGAAAGGCTGCACTTGGGAGTCCAGTGTACAATTCTTCTCAATAAGAGGAATGGAGAGTTTGCACTAGGGGAACACTTACCTTAGAGAGGCTACATTAGGTATGTTTTCCTAGGAAAAAAAGATGGCTAAAAGGAGACATTATCTCAGTGTTTACCATTTTAAAGGGATCAGATGACATGGATTAGAGAAACGTTTACTTTTTTTTTATCCAGGAAGTATAACAAGAGGGCATACCTATGGAGCTGGAGTTAATGGTAATTTTATGAAGCCTTTTTCATACAGAGTGCTAAACCATCGCAACATGTTCCCTCAGAAAGTAGTACACGTGGGGGGCTGCCAAGTCTTTTATAATCAAGTTTGATCAGTTCCTCATGGAACACAGGCATAGCATTACTGGGTACAGCATTTGATTCACTGGGATAAGAACATTTCCCAGAGGTTTCCTATTTATTTGGCACAATATAGTTAGATGTTGTGGTGCCTGGATGTCAAACATGGTGAACGTTTTATTTGTTAAGTATTTCCTCTGTTCCTAGGTTTGTTGGCACCCCGGTGCTGCAATATGTAGAAAAAGGTCAGCTGTCATATTGTCACTTTAAATAGTTCTCTGGAGTTGTCTGATGCTTTACTTGTGAACTTTAGGTTTCTAAACACAGAACAGCTATAGCAGAGTACTCTACAGACTGAATTTTGGGCACCCAAGGGAGTAACAAGGAAGCTTGCTTCTGGATTAAACAAATTTATGCAAATCCATACAAGATGACAGTGGATGCTACCGTTACTGTGTTTGAAGATGCTACGCCCTCTGTAATTTTTAGACTTGCTACATTGCAGAAGTTAGATGGTCTGTGAATTAATGAATTTTTAAAAAGATCTGGGATTACAGATGAAACTGCTTTATTATTATATCTGCAGAAGGGAAAAACAAGAATCCCATAACTCAAAGCAGTAAAATGTTTAATGCATTGCACATACAAGCAGGTTACTCACCTGTAACAGTAGTTCTAGGAGTGGTATATGGCGTACATCCACACTTCTGGCAGTGTCCTTTCCCCTTTACGGCTCGCTGGAAAGTCTTCAAGCTGGCTCCTCCCACCTACCCGGGTGGTAACTCCCTCAGCACTGCCCTGTGACATCAGATCTTGCCCACTGGAAGCAGAGTCGTTGTGCCACTTGCCAGTAGAGATTGAGTGGGTCGGTGTGGTTGTGCACCATATACCACTCCTAGAAAGTGCAGTTATGTAAGACCTTACCGTAACAGTAGATCTTCAATGAATGTCTCTTGCAGTAGGTTATTACTCTTGGGAGGTTTTCAGCAGAGGGTGCTGTCACACAGCAGCATCTTCTAGCAGTCTCAACTAGGGGCTGCCCACCAATGATATCATCTTCCTGTTTCCTATATAAGAGTGGGCAGCACTTGGAGCCTCTGTTCCCGGACGGATTTAGCTCGCAAAGGCGAGGACCGAGAGGAACCGAGGTATCAGTGAGTCCCAACCCTAAGTCCTTGGATCAGACTTTGCTCTGTTAGAGAAGGAGTGGGACAGAGGGCGGGATGGTACCTACTGCAAGAGACATTCTTTGAAGATCTATTGTTATAGTAAGTTCTCACATAACTGCACTGTCTTCTACGGAATGGTCTCTTGTAGTAGGTTATTACTCTTGGGAGAGTACCAAGCAGTTATGTCCATGTGGGAGGACAAATATGATAAATGACCTTGTAGGACTGCGCAGACAAAAGACCCTCTCTATGGCATTAGGCAAGGCCCAAATTGTAGTGACTTGTGAAGTATGGATCGTGGATCCAACAGCAACATTGCAGATATCTGAGATGGAGGGGTCAGTAAAGCAAGACACATTAGTGGTCATTGCTGCAGTCAGTGATCCTGGACAGGCCAGGTACAGTTCCTGTTGTCCTTATCTTGCCAAAGATAATACAATTCGCCAACTATGATAAAAGGGGTTCATGCAGCAATAGTAAACCCTGGTGCACCAGAGGCAAATGTGATGAATAAGTGAGGCATCATCCTAACTGACTGAGTATGATTACTGAAATAGTGTAGTATATGATGGACATCTAGAGTATGTAATAGATATGCACCCCTAGTGGAGTAGGCAGGCTGGTAGACTGGAGGTTCCACAGAGTGATATAAAGTATGTTTGCAGAGCCCTATCAGGATGGAAGGAAGGCAGGCAGGGCTGGGATGAAGGACCACCCAGGCCCCGAGAGAAATCATGTAAGGGTTTCCACGCATGCAGGTCAGAAGCGAGCAAATACTTCACGCAGAAGAGACAGCCACAGGGAACAGCGTATTCCAGAAAAGAAACCACTGGTCACCAAAGCCCACCAGCCTGAAGGGCTCAAGAGCCCACGGTGTAGGAGTGGGTCATTTAATAGGAAGTTTGATATATACCAGACTGGGCAAAGCATCATAGCAAGATGAGGTTGGTACAGTCATGTGCCATGCAGATTGAGTCATGGAAAGCTGAGATGGTGGCTGAGTGGTTTTAGAGTTAGGAATAATAAGATAAACCAGGCTCAGATAGTGAGGCTGGGTAGGCTAGAACCTTCAGCAGTGGACAAGAGTAATGGGTCACAGACTGAAAGGTAGACCATAGGAAAGTGTTTCCATTTGGAAGGGCATGTTGCACAGGATGTTGGCATATGGAAGGCCAAGAGATAGGCAACAGGCAAAAACACTGGTAGACTATTTAGGAAAGCATCCAGCAGGGGCCCAACATGAAGGCATAGAACCATCAGGTGGGGAAGCAACAGGGTTCCTTAATGGGCTGTCAAGAGGTTGAAGAGTGGAGCACCACCCTTGTCCGTTTAGGCAGAACACCACTGCAGTGTCGTCTGATTGGATCAGCAATGGTCCAGAGTCATAAAAGCCAGACGGACTAAATGGAATGGTCTCAGATCTAGGGGACCGAGGACAGGCCGAGGGAGAGACATGGTCAACGTGACCTATGGCCGTGACGGACCCAGTTATGTGTTCCATCCTTCAGGGAAGCAGCCATGGAGGACTGGGAGGGAGGGAGTGAACAGGCATTCCTGTCATATATTGGAGCTGACTGACCAGCATATCAGAGGTGATGGTACAGGGAGTGAGACACTGAACTTGCCTTTAGATTCTTCCTGGTCCATGAGGCATTACAGCTGGAGGATTCACTGAAAAGATCTCCTCGAATGATGGGAGAGAGGCCCTGTAGGGATGGCAGCAACCCCAGGACACAGAAGACAGAGCAATCACCCAACTTTGACTACATTAGAAATCTGTAAGCATGATGCCAGAGACAAGGATGGGCCGAGACTGGAGGGTTTGGGCTGAGACTGTATCTAGGATGGCTCCAATGCATCGGAGACAGAGGCAGTCCAGGTGGACTATGGCCAATGGACTGTGTCTCTTAGGACTGGTATAACCATCTCCAAGTATGTGGTGAGCATACTCAGTGCTGAAGAAAGTTTAAACTGGAGTGATTGAAACTGATAGCAGTAGCCTAGCAGATAAGTGAGGGGAAAAACCTGCGATGAGTAGAAAGGAGGCAGGTAGACACCCTTCATATATAGGATTGAAAGTTAATGTTACCATGTCTGATACAGGCTGAGGGGAATCATGCAACATCGTCTGTACTAGACAGAAAGGCTCAGAGTGGTGAGGTCCCATATTGGACCGAGATCTCCAAGTCAGTTGGGTACCTGAAAGAAGTAGGAGTAGGACCCCACGAGAGGCAGCACTGGGGAAATGGCATGTGGCACCAGTAGAGCCCACAAACCCTCTGAAAGGATAGGTATATGAGCCGAGGGATAATAAATATGACGGGGTGGGTAAAGGTGGGTCAGGGAAGGGAAGAAATACAGAGTATAACCCCTCTGTATAATCCAGAGTACCCATTCAATCAGATGAGCACTACCCCTGCCCAGAAATGGGGGGCAAAGAGACATCCACAACCTCTGAAGCTGGGCTGAGGAGGGTGGGAGACAGAAAACCCTAGTGAGTGACTAGGTGTGGGGCTGCCCAGCTCCCCCTGGCAGGGTGGGTCAGGAGCCATGTGTGATAATGGCGAACGCCTAAAGGCAATCGCCATTATCACTCAGAGTGCCGAACACATTTTCGGCAGTCTGACAACCCTGGTGCACCAGCACAATGGCGCCAGGACACCATCACCTCGGGGCCAGCCCCACCCCCTTAAGGATTCTCAACTCCGGGAGTGCTCGGGGGAGAAAGTACTAAAATAAAAAGGTTTGGGCGGGCACAATAAAAATGCACCAGCGCCCAGACCGAACCCAGTACCTCAGCCACCCCAGCCATTGCCCAATCCCCAACGCCATGCTACAGCTTGACCGACAACTGCAGTGCCACCCCTACAGCCTCTCACCCCCAGCCCACGCTCTCTCAGCTCCCATCCCCCCACACATCGTATGTGAGCATACACCCTGTAGCCTGGATTCGCCACCCTCTCATCTGTTCTACCCGTCACCATGAGTGGATTGTGCAAGGAAAGTGTCACTGTAATGGAAGGTGCCCTTCCTCATGTGCCCACTTCACGGGTTACCAGGAGCCATGGGTGGCAGAGGCGTTGTCTCATGTGAGTGGAGGATAACCACCAGAGCCTCCAGTAATGATTATCTAGTAGGAAGAGAATAGAGTACGGCAGGTGATATGCAGAGTATGGTACGAGACTGCTGCCTGATGCCTGTAAATCATCCAGTAAAATATGAGTACCTAGCCTGAGGAACCTGGACCCTTGACAAGGGGGCCATGGGTTGTCTGGAAAGCACAGCCAGGTATGGTGTCTTAAAGAAATGTCGATAACGGACAGTTGGACCTAGGTATCACCGGCATCAGATCCCAACCTGGTAGGTGACGAGAAGTAGCAGGACTAATTTAATATATTAGCCAATAAGCACTCCTCAGGAAGGAGGTGAGTGATAAACTCACTGGCAGATGACCCAGAGATATGGAGATATGTGAATCGTACAGCCCATATGGATTACAATTCTGATATTCATGGGAACTGGAAAAGAAAATGCCAGAGTCTCCAGAAAGGCAAGTCTTCGCGACTCTTTGAGGTAGAAGGGAGCTCATTTGTTAATAAGTGGCAGAACAGAGTTCGCTCCAAGGAAAGCTGGAAAGGAAGAGAGGAACCAGAGGAGCAGACAAATATGATCCACCATATGTGGAACAACTAAGAAAGCAGAAGGCTGATACACGTCAAGGCAACAAGCAAGGCCTGCTGCTAAGGTTATAATTAGTGGAGAAACCACCACCAAGAGACTCCTCTGGCAGATCAAGTTATTCTGCTATATCCCTACTTTGACATGTTCTGTGATGGATAATCCTATGACTTGCTGTACTGGTATCACTATTTCACAGAATGAAGTGTCATCAGGAGGGTAGCTGTGGAGTCCTGCCAGGTGCTCAGGCAGGGACAAGAGGTCCAAAAAGGGAGACTAGGGAAATAAAGTCCAGCCTTTGGAAATCGCCAAGGTCAAGGCCAACAGTGAGGTGAACAGGGAGCTCTTGCCAAGCAGAAGAATAGTTTCTGCTTTTCTTCCACAGAAGGAGAGCATGACAGGGTGGGAACGGATCCCGGTACATCATGAGAACTCTGAGGAGGGAGAAAAGAAGATAGCAGAGGGTCACCCTGCCCCCTAGGAGTGGAGGGCAGGGAGTGCCACAAGGCATGTAAGATGTGCTGTGCTGCAGTGGAGACATCCAGGTCCTTCTGAGAAGGAGGAGTGTGTAAAACATAGAGGGGGGGGGGACACGCAAGCCTGAGCAGGTCTTGCCCCTGGGGAATGAAAACCAGGGTCCCAATCTCTGTCCACCTGACCCCTGTGATTGACCACCAAGTATGGGTAAACACTTGGCATAAACCATCAGTGCATCATGAAGCCCCATTAACTAGGGATGACTATAAGAGTACGCTAGCAACAGAGGGACACCGGAAGCAGTGGTCACCAACCAGATGCAAAGTACAGAGGTGCTGGAAGCATAATTGATGCACCTTTGATGAAACAGAAAGGCATCGCTGATGGTGTTAGCTGTCTTGAAGGATGGCAAGAAGCCAGCAATGAGATTAGAGATGCCTGGTTCTAGGGAATGGATGCATCGTCGACGGTGGAAGCCATTGATGAGAAATGGAATGCATTGTCGATGCCGGAAGCCATCGATGAAAAAAAGGGATGCATTCATGATGGTGGAAGCCGTCTAGGGAAGCATAAATGCATTGTCAATGGAAGCTGTTGATAAAAGAATGGATGCCGCGTTGACGGGAGTGTAGATGCATCGTTGATGGTGGAAGCCGTCGATGACAGAATGGATACATCATCGACAGTGAACGCCGTCAATGGCAGTACGTTGATGAGTGAATTTATGCATTGTTGACAGTGGAAGCAGTTGATAAGAAAATGGAAGCATTGTTGATGGTGGAAGCCATCGATGGGAGTGTAGATGCATCATCAGCGGTGAAAGCCATTGATGAGAAAATGGATGCATCGTCAATGGTGGAAGCCACTGATGGGAGTATAGATGCATAGTCGACAGTATGGGGGAAGTCAATGAGAAAGAAAAACAGAGGGTAAGGAGGGGTACTCCTGCTCTATGCGAGTCCAAAAATGTAGATCCGTAGATGGGGAGCTCATGTGGTATGAGCCACAAGGAGTGGTAGACTCTTCTTGTCGATGAGTTCTTGCTGCTCTATCAGAAGTTGTTCTAGTTGCTGTGCAAGCTGAAGATGGCTGGAAAATGAACAGAGGCTCCAGGGGCCACCCACTCTTATATAAGCAGGAAGCTGATGTCATTGGTGGGCAGCCCCTAGTAGAGACTGCTAGAAGAAGCTGCCACGTGACAGCACCCTCTGCAGGAATCTCTGAAGAGTAATAACCTACTGCAAGAGACCATGCCGTGGAAGATCTACTGTTACAGGTGAGTAACCCATTTTACTAGGGACGTGGATATGGTGTACTTATCCACATTTCTGGAAGACTCCTTGCAGTTCTCCGGGAGGAGGGGGCATAACACACACCTTCTACTTAGGGAATAAAGATTGAAAAACTGAGGCCCCAAAACCAGCATCCCGGCATGACTCAAGGTTGATGTGGTAGTGGGAAATGAAGGTGTGTGCCGACCTCCAGGTAGCAGTCCTGCAGATTTCCTGGATAGGGACATCCCTGGAAGCAGCTACCGAGGCAGTGGTATGACAGGTGGAATGAGCACTTAGCAATACGGGAGGCTCCTTACCCACCACCTATAGCAGCGGTTGATGCAGGATACAATCCATCTCCCAATCATCCACTTAGCTGCTGGTCTGCCAGGTGCAGCTTCAGCACAGGTAACAAATAGCTAGCGAACCTCTCCCCGAACTCCAGCCATGCACTCCTTATAATAGGCTAGCACTCCAAGGTGTGGTTGATTAATCACCTGGCTAAGGTGGAAATCTGACACAACCTTTGAGACGAACTTTGGGTTGGGGTAAAGGACAACCTTGTCACTGTGGAAGCCCAGATAAAGAGAGTCCACCTAGAATGCCTGGTGCTCACTGATCCTTCTGGCTGATGTGACAGCCACCAAGAAGGCAGTCTTCCACTACAGGTGAGCCATCTCACAGCTGTGTATCGAGTCAAATAGCTTTCCCATGAGCTTAGCCAATACCAGCATCAAGTCCCAAGGTGGTGATGGTTCATGCACCGGCGAGAAAATGTGGTCAAGGCCTTTGAAAAAGCACCAGACCACTTACTCCTGCATCACTGTCTGCATACCAGCCTTCGCCCAGTAAGCAGAGATGGCAGCCAGGTGCACCTTGAGGGTTGTCAACCAAAGGCCAAACTGAGAGAGGGACCAGAGATAGTCGAGAATGCTAGCCACTGGACAAGATAAGGGGTCCAGCCCCTTGCCCTGGCACCAAATGGAGAACCTCTTCCATTTCAAGGTGTAGCATTTTCGGGTTGACTCCTCCTGAGATGCCTCCACAACAATGAGGACATCTTCGGAGAGACCCAAACCTTGGAACTCTAGCCACTCAGGAACCATGCTGTCAGGTGCAGGGATTGAAGGTCTGGATGGAGCACTTTCCCCTGACTGATAGAGAGCAGGTCTGGGCAGAGAGGAAGATGCCTCGGAAGCCTGTTGCTGAGATCGGGGTACCAGAAAGATCAGTTATGCAAAGACTTTTGCCGTAACAGTAGATCTTCTAGGAATGTCTCTTGCAGTAAGTCATTACTTCTGGGAGTTCCCGATCAGTGGTGCTCCAGCACTGAAGTTTCTTCCATCCGTTTCCACACCAGGAACCACCCACACAACCTCACTTCCTGGGCTGTACCTATAAAAGTGGGTGGTCCCTGGTAAGCTCCGTTCCCTGCCGGTTTCAGCTCAGGAAAGTGAGAGACCGAGGGGAACCGAGGTACCAAAGCTTCCTAACCTTACATCATTTTTCCTGTTGCAGAATGGCAGAGGGTTGGAGGAAGGGAAATTACTTACTGCAAGAGACATTCCTAGAAGATCTACTATTACGGCAAAAGTCTTTGCGTAACTGATCTATCTTCCACAGAATGGTCCCTTGCAGTAAGTCATTACTTCTGGGAGATTCCCAAGCAGTTACAGTGGATTCCACTTAAATGCACTTTGGATAAGTGCACATTTAATTTTAATGCACAACTTTTTAATTTCCCGTTTTTTTTTTTTTTCCCCTATACCTTCAATGTTAATAAAGCCACTTAAATACACATCGCATGAAAGCACATTTCGACTAAGTACACAGAAACTCAAGTCATTCACACATGTCTTTCAATGTAATTAGCACCTGTTAAATGCACAATAGTTTTAACAATGGTGCCAGTGTTCTGTGACACAGCTAATGACAGGGCAAACAGCTTAATTAAATGTTGCTGCTGTATTTAACACATTGCCCTAGTTATTCATTCACTCGCCTCATAGCAGCAGCAGCATGGATAGAAAAAAAAGTTACCCTCATACTCGGCCAGACAATTTCAATGCTCAAGTTAAACAGGAGACCATTCAAAATTGCTTCAAGAAAGCAGGTTTTTCCAGTCAGTCACCCCAGAGTGCTGAAGAGCTACCTAACATGAACAGCGTGGACTTCTTCATACCGGGTCAATGTTTTAAACACTACAGTGCATGGATGGGATCCTTTGTTAGAGTGAGAGAAAAGCGTGACCTTACCAGGTTTTCTTAATTTGAACATTACCTGACTCAGCTTGCAGTTACAAATAGGAAACAAAGCAAAATTACGTTGTTTTTTTTTAGCAGCAAATGTAGGGGGTGATTCAGAATTATGAGTAATGTACAGTATGATTAACGTATGATCACTTTAGACTGCAATGAAAGTTATTTTATATCATTGTACAGTGTACTGTACAATATTACCTCACTGAGGGTGTATTTTAACATAGCTAGAAAATAATGGAAGATAAACGTTTATATGCAAAAGTGTGTCCCCTGTATCTGGTGTGTTTAATAAAGTACCAAAAATGGCAATTTCGGGTAAATGCACATTCCGCTTAAATGCACATTTTCTCTGTGCAAAATGGGTGTGCATTTAAGCAGATTCCACTGTATATGGCAGTGGTGTGGCCAAATATGGCATTCTGCCATAAGGATAATGTGGTCTTAGGACCAATAAATGCTGCAAGTAGTAAATCAGCATATAAAATATTTTTTTGTATTCTATTTGTAAGAAGTTCCATTATCTTATTTGTCATAGGGTTATGGCCAAAATATAAGCCAGACCTGCTATTATTAGGTGTTTATCAGATGTATTAAGAGAATGGCAGCCTGGTCAAGCTGAGACAAGTCAATTATATCAATAAATCAGAAGGAATTCCACCCTATTATGGAGTGAATAGTAGCTGTCAGTGATCTGCAGTGAAAAGACAGTGTCAGCCAAAGGCTACTGTGTTCCAAGTCGTAACAGTAGCTCAAATAATACAATGTTATTCTTTAGAAGTGCAACAGTGTAGTAAGTTAAGTTTTTTTTTTACCATGCCTGTCAAGCCAGTAGAAAATGTATCCATTTGGCATAACTAGGATACTTAAGTAGCAGATAATGTTGCAAAATGAAACAATGTATGTGTGACATAAAGGAAGTCAGTGATTCTTAGAATCAGTAGCTATAGTCAATTTTGCATTTGCTTTTAAGCAACATGTGAGGTAACAGAGTAATGTTGACATATCCACCTTGTATTAGTAATCTTATTTACAAGAGGGTCCCAGGTATGTCAAGGCCTGCAACCTCGTTAGGAGTAAATCTGAAATGGTCGTATAGTAAGTCCATTATACGTACTGTTTGGAAAAACAGAAGCTAAAATAATGAACAATATAATCAAAGTCATAAGGCAGTGGATCTCATTCTTGAGATTAGTTAAAAACACATGTGTATGTTTGTGTATATATATATATATATATATATATTTTTTTTTTTTTTTGTCCAAGCAAAAAAGACATGCAGAGCTTTTAAGACTTATAATCTCTGTATATGTACTCACCCTTGTTCATGTGATCTTTGGTCATGATCAAGTGAAAGATGCTTACAGCAGTAGAAGGTTGAAAGAATAATATAATCCATACCAGGATATGTTGATTGTGTCTCAGCATGTGAGTAATAGTAGTAGGTGGACCTCTTTGTGGGAGGGACCTGGAGTCTGGTGCACAACAGGCTGAGAGACATCCTTATGGAATGGCCGTGATGGTCTGTAACAGTGATACCTCTGAGAAAGTGGCTAGATGTATAGAGCCTTTTGGAAAATACCTCAGTCTGATCTTTAGTTGAAGCCCCAAGAGGTCTCCGAGGCCTAGAAGAGGAGACTGGGGCAAAGTCTGCAGTCTTTAGTGAGAGGAAGAGGTGCCAGGCCGGCCAGAGGGGCAGTCATAGGTCGACTTTGTTGTGTTCCTTTTCACTTGTTCTCTGCCCTTAAAGGTTTCTCGTTGGGTATAATTAGGTCCAGTTTTGTATGAATAATTATACTAAGGGTGTGGTTTGGAGTACATGTATTGTACTGTCTTTAGCTGTCTGCCTGAGGCTTGTAGGTCATCCAGTATCGTTTGAGCCCTGGAGCCAAAAAGATGGTCACCTGAAAAGGGGGCATTATTAGCCACTTTCTGTTGACTATCAGGGGCTAGCCCTGAGAGTCAGAAACATGCCTGGTGGTGTATAAGAACACCGACTGCAGAGGCTCTAGCTGAAGCATCGGCAGTGTCATTTCCTGATCTTAATAAATGTCGAGAAAGGGAAGTGAAGGTATTTATTATTGATGTGAGTTTCTCTTTTCAGGGGATGCAGGTAGTCTATTTATAATGTCCCCAGCAGAGGTGCTCACCATATGCTGGTATTTCAGTGTATGTCCCATGTAATTAAGTATTCTGATATTTAGTGTGTTTAGAGCAAACACTTTATTCCCCATATAATCAAAATGTTTAGAGTCTTTTTTGGGAGGTACTGTACTTGTATGTTTAGGTTTGTCAGTGCAGTTGTGAGCAGCTGCAATAACCACATAATCCACAGTGGGTGTATTTTTTAAATATTGATAATCAAGAGGAGCCTGATATAGCCTGTGTGCTTTTCTAGGTACCTCCTGTGCTGCTATGGCCCCATGCTTCAGTAATCGCATTTCTGAAAGCTGGTATAAAAGGAGGGACTGCCCAGATAGGTTCTTCTGGAAGGTCCAGATATTCTGCCATATCTTTACTTAATCTGTCCTGTTCTGTTGTGGTAAACACCATTGTTTTTTGTATTTGTAACTTCATTTCAGGGAATGAGGGGTCGTCCAGTGGAGAAATTACCTTTAGTGGCTGTAGTAGCCCTTCGTCCCAGTAAGATGGCACATCATAAGGGGACTCGTACCCTCTTGTACTAGGAGGCATATCATAGTTTGTGTGATGTTTCGAATTTGTATGATAATCTGAAAAATATTCCTCTGAATATTCATGAGGAGGCAGGACAGGTGAGCATTCTAGCTCAGTGTGTGCCTGTTTAGAGGCGGGCGGAGACACAGTCTGTGACTGAGGGGTATGTCTCGGAGTGTGCATTTGGTCGAGGCCATACAATCTAACACTCTATTTACTATTTCTTCAGTATTTTGAACTTGTGAAGATGGAATAGCCATGTAAGCTGGTCCTGAATTCAGTGTACGTGGTGACAGGGGATCAATTTGTGCCTCCTGGTAGAGTGATCTAGTGCTATTTTGGCATCTTTGTTCATCACCAACTGGTGTGTGCGTACCATGCATGAGTGCAAACGAGGCCAGTTTGCCTCTGCGATCCGTAGTATATAACTCTATTTTGTGGTAAGGCGCCCCATGAGTATTTTTTGTATACGTATTTCTAAGCGTACTCATTGCTTTTCATGGTAGGCTTTTTATCGGGATCCTCCATAGTTGTATTATATGTAGGTTAAGGTGCTGTTCTATGATGCAGGGGCTGCTCCGTTGAAGGTGGTATCAGCCTCACTGATGGAAGAGGAAGAGAAGCATGCCTCGTCAATGATGTACTGTTTCTTATGGGTGATGGGCAATAAAAGCATGCTCCGTCAATGGTGGAATACACTCCGTCGACAATGAGGAAGGCAGTACATGTGCCGTCGATGGCGGGATGTCCTTCATTGATGATGGGATAGTGAGTGCATGCTCTGTCAATGATGGAAATGCTGCTGTCAACAATGAAAGGGTGAGTGCATGCCCCGTTGATGGTGGAAGGCTTCTTGTCGATGATGGAGCATAGGGAGCATCTCCCGTCGACAGGGGAAGCAGCACAGTCGACGAAGCATGTAGAGTGTACTCCGTCGATGGAGGAGGTGTTCTCATTGATGAGGATGTCTTGTCGGGCCCTCTCGTTGACGGGGAAGCATGGCCAATTGATGGGGAAGGTAGCAGGACCTCTGTCGTTGATGGTGTATATGGCCTCATGAATGGGGGAGCTGAGGAATGATGACCCGTTGACGAGGAACGTTCCTTTCTATGAGAGGTTGCATTTCCTCTGTGCTCTTTTGATGAAGTAGTGCCTGCTGTCGATGATGAATGTCTTCTTGATGATCCATGTTTTGAAGGTATGACCATTGAAAGGCAGTCAGGCAGGACTTTAGGTGAAGGTGTTTCCTTCCCTGTTTTATTTCTTGAAGAGGACTAAGTTTTTTTAGCCCTTTGATTGAGTACCCTGCGTGTATGACAGCGAAACATCCCTTGTAGCACTCTTATGGTATACAGGAATCTGGTGCCATGTATGAAGCCCAGGCACCTCAGGCTATGAGTTCAATCCACGTCGTATACTGCTGTAGAAGAGATGCTATCAGAGCTGAAGCCAGTGGGAAATTGAACGGAGCTTACCAGGGATCACCCAATTTTATAGGTACAGCCCAGGAAGGAGGTTGTATGGGTGGTCCCTGGTGTGAAGACTGCTGGAAGAAGCTTCCATGCTGGATCACCACCTATCGGGAACTCCCAGAAGTAATGACTTACTGCAAGACACCATTCCGTGGAAGATCTGGTGTTGCCAGTCCGGAGCCACCAGGATCACCCATGCTATGTTCATCCTCGCCTTGAGCAACACCTTGTGGATCAAGAGAAATGGAGGAAAGGTATAAAGGAGGCCCAGGGTCCAGGGCCTCGAGAAAGCATCCCTCTGCAGTGTTACCTGCTGGGGGGGGGCAGGCACAGAACAGCTTCAGCTTTGTGTTCTCCCTGGAGGCAAACAGGTCCACTAAAGGGGTGCCCCACTGGGAGAAAAGGCTGTGTACTACACATCTAGGTGGAGAGATCACTTGTGAGATGCCTCGTCTACATGGCAGAGAGTGTCCGCCAGCTATTTGGAGACACCTGTCACATGGATGGCCAGTAGATCAGCCTCCACGCTGCACACCAGGATCCACATGTGAACAGCTTCTCCACACAGAGGAAAGGAATGTGTCCCGCCCTGCTTGTTGAGGTAGCACATGGTTGTGGTGTTGTCCGTCTGGGCCTGGACCACCCGACCCCAAATGTGTGGAGCAAAAACAGTCAGTGCTAGCCAAACTGCCTGGAGCTCCGGCAGGTTGATGTGGCACAAGGACTCCTTGGAGGTCCAGAGCCTGTGGACTCTGTTTCCCCCAAGTGGGCACCCCAGCCTATGAGAGAGGCATCAGTCATCAGGATGACCATTGACTCTGGGCAGATAAATGAGATATCTTCGTTCAGATGTTCTGGGATTAACCACCATTGGAGGACATCCCACATCAGCTGGGTCACAGTGACCGGCTGGTCAAAGTGGTCCTTGCGCCAAGACCATTGGCATGCCAGCTCCCACTGCAGAAGCACATTCTCCAGTGGGCCCCAATGGACCACGGTGGTGCAAGCCACCATGTATCCAAGTAGACACAGGAAGTCCTGAGCAGGGTACAACTACTCAACCCAAAATGACCGGGCAAAGGAGGAGAGAGGCCTCTGCCCTGTTCACCAGGATTCAAGCCCTGGCTCTGCAAAAGTCAAGCTCTGCCCCAATGAAGCTGATCACCTGTGATGGCATGGGTTCTGACTTAGCCTCGTTGACCAAGAGGCCAAGGGAGATGCAGATCTGGAGAGCCAGGACCACGGACCTCTCCACCTCCTGCTTGGAGGGACCCGCAATCAGCCAGTTGTCCAGCTAGGGGTAAATCTGGACTCCTCAATGCCTCAGATAGGTGGCCCGCACCATGATGAATTTGGTGAAGACCCTGAAGAGCGGAGGATAGACAGAATGGCATAGCTTGGAACTCGTAGACGATCCCTACCACCATGAACAGGAGGAACCGGCAAAGAGATGGATGGATTAGGATGTGAAAAAACATGCCCAGAAGATCCAGGAAGTAAAACCACATATCCTGCTTGAATGATGACAGGATCTGAGAGAGTGACCATCCTGAAGATGTGCGGCCTGATGAACTTGTTCAGGTCGTGCAGATCTAAGATGGGGCACCAGCCCCCCATCCATTTTGGCTCCAGGAAGTACCTGGAGACAAACCCTGGGAGTTCCAGAGGGTCCGAGACAGGAGTCATGACCTCCTTGTCAAGGAGCTGGGCTATGTCATCGAAGGGCTGACAAAGATAATGGAAACGGGCACTATGTCCTCCGTGAGGTGCGGGCTCGGCAGAGTGGGTAACATCAAACTCCAGAGACAGACCCTGACCAACGACCTTAAGGACCAACCTGTCCATGGTGACAACAAGCCAGGCAGAAAGGAAGTGGCAGAGTCGGCCCCCCATGGGAGGACCCAGCAGAATCAGGATGGGTATGGTGGAGGTGCCCCTAACCTGTCACTGGACAGGCTTTGAAGCCGAGGAAGAACTGGCAGAGGGGCCTCTGGAAGCTCTACTTCCTGACTAACAAGGCCACTGATTTCAGCCGGGGACGCCAAGCCTGTTGCTGTCCAGCAGAAGGTTGAGTAGGTTTGGCAGCTGGGGCAGAGGCAGACCGAAAGGGCTTCTTCTTTTGAAGCTGAGAGCCCTTGGGTTTCTTTTTGGCAAAAGTTACTGAGTCCAAGGTGGTGCTGGACTTTGGGTGATGTGCCCTTACACTCCAGGCCTGAACTGGAGGAGGATGGATGCAATTCCTCTTCATAAAGGTAGGAGCAGGGCAGAGCAGGAAACTACAGACCAGTTAGTTTGACCTCAGTGGTAGGGAAAATGATGGAATCACTTCTGAAGGAAAGAACTGTCGAGTACCTCAAGGCCAGTGGGGCACAGGATCCAAGGCAGCATGGATTCACAGTGGGAAGGCCGTGTCAGATGAATCTAATAGATTTCTCTGACTGGGTGACCAAAGTAGTAGACCAGTTAGGGGCTGTGGACATGGCCTACCTAGATTTTAGCAAGGCATTTGATACAGTCCCACGCAAAAGATTAATACACAAGTTAGCCAGCCTTGGAGTGGGTGCCAAGGTGGTATCCTGGATAAAAAACTGGCTGGACAACAGGATGCAAAGGGTAGTAGTAAACAGAGTCCACAGTGAAGAAAGGAGGGTTATTAGTGGGGTACCACAGGGTTCAATACTGGGACCAGTCCTTTTTTATGTCTTTATAAGTGACATTGCAGAGGAACTGGAAGGAAAAGTATGTCTCTTTGCAAACGACACAAAGATCTGCAACAGGGTTGATACAAAAGATGGCATGGAAAGAATGAGAAGGGACTTGGCAAGGTTGGAGGAATGGTTAAATGTATGGCAGCTTAGAGTCAACGCAAAGAAGTGCAAGGTAATGCGACTGGGAAACAAAAACCCAGGGGAAGAGTACATAATGGGGGGTGAGATACTAACAATAAATATAGAAAAGGACCTGAGGGTAATTATATCAGATAACCTAAAGGTGGGCAAGCAATGTGAGAAGGCAGTAAGGAAGGCTGGGGGATACTGGGATGCACAGGGAGAGGCATCAACAGTAGAAAACAGGAAGTTGTTATCCCACTGTACAGACAGTTGGTGAGACCCCATCTGGAGTACTGTGTGCAGTTCTGGAGACCCCGTCTCCACAAAGACACAGACAGAGTGGAGGCACTCCAGAGGAGGACAACCAAAATGGTGCAGGGTCTGCACCAGAAGACACATGAAGAAAGACTAAAGGAGCTTAATATGTATACCCTTGAGGAAAGAAGGGAGAGGGAGGACATGGCAGAAATTTTCAAATACCTCAAGGGAATCAACAAAGTCCAAGAGGGTAGCATCTTTCAGAAAAAGATGTGCAAGAACAAAGGGGAACAATTTGTAGACAGAGGGGGGATGGCTCAGGGGTAATGTGAGGAAGTATTTTTTCATGGAGAGGGTTGTGGATGCATGGAACAGCCTTCCTGAGGAGGTTGTGGAGTCAAGAAAAGTGGGGGAATTTAAGAATGCATGGGACAGACATACAGCAGTCCTAGTGGGGGGCAGGAGGAAGTAAGCAACTTATCTGTTAGGTAGGAAAATGGGCAGACTAGGTGGGCCAAGCGGTCCTTTTCTGCTGTCAAATTCTATGTTTCTATGAACAAGTTGGTACCCAAGAAGGGACTGCCTGCCAACTTGTGCTGCATATCAGCCGTAAAGGTGGAGATACGCAGCCAAGTCCGGCAGTGCATGGCAACTGCTGCAGCCACAGACCAGGATTAAGCAACCACTGTGATTGAGTTACTGATATACTATGCTATGAAACAACCAAATGCAAACTTGTATGTTTTTGTATTGAGCACTGTGTAATTGAATATTATTTCGAGAGGGGCGCCTTCTTGCTGGAGGCAAGCTCCTTAATTTTCTGGCACTGAATTCTGGGACACTGGAGGACTGTTTCACCTCCCACTTCCTGGTCCCACGATTTTGAAGCCTTACAGGCTTTACGCTGCACAAAACTATCTGCAGGACTACAAATCCTGACACCACTAATCAAAAGCCTTCTTAAAGGCTGATTTAAGCACTAAACAATTAAAATCTCCATATCGAGAGAGCAGGAATATCTCTACATGTACTTCGGTTTCAGACTACTTCAAAAGCTCGCACTAGCGGCGGGCATGGGGCCACGTGCAGAGACAAGCACGTCGTATGCTGTGCCTTCTGGGGAAAATGGGAAAGGGGACTGCCATCCACCCTGAGTGAAATCAGGTAATTCTACCTTAACATACTACCAAATTATAAGTTTTTTCTCTATACCCTGAAAGATAACTTGGGGCAAACTCTAATACTATCTAACACAATGAAGAAAGCAAATAAAATGTGTCTAACATGCCTCACGTACACGACAGGAAAACAAACACCTAGTTTTGTTTGTGACAGATGTCTATTGGTAGAAAACTTCAGGATGAAATCAAACGCCTACTACCTAAAGATAATTTGCAACCTGAAATAAAAGCACTTGAGGAATATATAGATCAGATGTCTTTGCTAGTTGAAAACAATGTATCCACCACTCAAATCTCTGAAGACCCACCACACCTTGATAAATCACTAAATAAATTCATCTTCTCAACTTAGCAGAATCACAGTCATTTCCTCAACCCCTCAAACAATAAACCCGTGAAAACTGGACTAAAGTCCCCCATAAAAAGCATAAAACAAAAACCCAAAATCTGCATACAGAAAACCAAGAACTGGTCTTGCAAAACTCATTTGGAACCTTAAATTCTGAAGAAACCGATGGACATAGATTAGACAAGGCCGAAACTTTCTTAGATACACCAACCCTTCCCCCCCCCAATGTGTCAAACATAATTTTCAATCAAATTCACAACACAAAAACAATACACCTGAAAAAACCAACGTAAAAATAAAAGAAACACCCCTCACGGGTAATACAGTAATAAAACAAAAACAGGTAATTGTATTAGGAGACTGTCATTAAATACCTTGATAGACCAATATGCAATCCCGATAAACAACAAAGAATGTGTTCGAGTTTCAGAGGGGCCAGAATAGCAGACATAACAAGAATGGCAAAACCAATATTAGCCAAAGCAGAAAAAAAACCTCTGGTGATAATTCATGCAGGCACTAATGACATTAAAGAATCTAATCTTACACAAATCAAACAGGATATTGTAGCACTAAACAACATCCTAAGCAAACAAGGATGCTCAGTATGTATCTCAGAGGTGCTACCTATCCCTAGAGCCACCTTATATACCACCAAAAAAATCAAAGCCTTAAATGAATGGTTACAAAAATGGTGTTACAAACAAGACATTAAATGCCTAACCCACTGGGAAGAATTTGAAAACAGACCATCCCTATACTGCTGGGATGGGCTACACCTCAGTAGAAGAGGGAGTACAATACTTGGACAACAAAATGAATGCCTACATAAATACCCATTTAAACTGAAAAAAAGGGGGGAGTCTGGGAACTCATCCCAATCTCTAGTTAGCAAAGCAAACACACCACTAAATCATAACTTTAACATACTCAGTTTCAATGCAAGATCCATGACTATTCCCAAACATGCCGAACTGGAAATACTAACACACACTCTAGAATTAGCAATAATAGCTATAACCGTAACTCAGAAAAAATATGGACAACAGTAATACCAGGCTACAAACATTTTTTCAAAAACAGAAATAATAAAAAAAGAGGAGGAGGGGTCAGTCTGTACATAAGAGATGACCTAAAACCCTACCTAAAAGACTCCAATCCCTGTTTAGAAAATATGTGGGTATACATTCAAGTCGCATGGTCTTACAAAATACTGATCGGAACCTGCTATAGACCACCAGCCTCTGACTTAGAAACCACCAGACTGATTACTGAGGAAATACAGCAATTCTCTGATAAAAATGACACATTATTACTAGGAGATTTCAATCTGCCAACTATCAACTGGAGTACATTAACTGGACTAAATCAACATGACAATCTATTCCTGTCTGCAGTAACAGACCATGGTTTAAAACAGAAAGTGAGGGAGCCAACTAGGGAAAAGAAGATACTAGATCTTGTCATCACTAACCTAGAAACCCCAATATCTGATATAACAATACTGCCGCCAATTGGAAACAGCGACCACATGACTATATATTTCTCAATTCAGCTACCCTCACAACCTAAAATAAACAATATTAAAGTAAAGCAATACCACAAAGCAAATTTTGATCTTATTAAGCAAGATCTGGGAACAACCAATTGGGAGCAGATTCTGCCCCCCTTAAAAACAAACGAAGTATGGGAAACAGTAAAACAAAAAATTCTACAACTTGACAAACAACATATCCCCGAGAGACTTAGATACAACAATAAGGGAAAAATTCCTCAATGGTTTAATAAACACATAAAAACTCTAATAACCCATAAAAAGAAACTTTTTCAAGCTTAAAAAGTCATCAGTATCTCAAATAGATAGAATATTAAAATCCTATAGACAAACAGTAAAGGAACTTAAAAAACATACAACAATAGCCAAACGCAACCTTGAATTCAAGATAGCACAAACAAAGGATTCCCACAAAACTCTATATTCTTACTTAAACAAAAAAAAGAACTGCAATAACCAAATTGGAGCTTTGATCGTAAATTCACAAACCTTTACTTCAGATATCGAAACAGCCACTGAGCTAAATAATTACTTTTCCACTGTCTATACACGTAAATCAGAAATCATAACTGTACCCCCTATTACTGACACAAACAGAAAATATTTCAGAAGAAGAAATAAAGAAAGCAATAAACACTCTTAAAAAACACAGAAGCCCAGGACCAGATGGAATCAGTTCAAGATTCCTACTGGAAACAAAAGACGAGATCATTTAACCATTAAAAACATTATTCAATAAATCATTGAATGAATCATCAGTACCAAATGAATGGCGCATAGCAATAGCTACACCAATTTTCAAGAAAGGCTCCCACTCAAAGACTGAAAACTACAGACCCATAAGCCTGACGTCCATCCCATGTAAACTTATGGAAAAAATCATCAAGACCAAAATAGAACATGAACTAACACTATTAAAAATAACCGACATATACCAGCATGGCTTCAAACAGGGTTCTTCTTGTGTAACAAACCTCATTTCCTTTTACGAACACATTAGTTATCATTTAGACAACAACATACCTATGGACGTCATATTACTTGACTATAGCAAGGCATTCAATAAAGTCTCTCACCCTCTACTGATTAAAAAACTTATCAAAATAGGGCTGTCACCCATATTAACTTCCTGGATAAACCAGTGGCTGAACAACAGAACTCAGAGAGTCAGGGTCAACAATGTAATGTCTAGGGATAGGGGAGTGAACAGTGGGGTCCCCCAGGGCTATGTGCTCAGGCCTGTACTCTTCAATTTATTTATCGGAGATATGTCAGGGTTTTAAATAATTGATTAGCACTTTTTTCCTTAGGACAATACTAACTGTACAGAAAGCATTCATATAGGTTTTCTAGAAGTGTTATGTTTGTTAAACACAGTGAGGCAAGTGCTATGCATTTTCACAAAGTTTTAGAACTTTTATGAGCAAAACGCTAATCAATTTTTAGAGTTAAATAAATCCCTGTATGTACATATCGAGTAACAACAAAATGGTGAAATTTGCTGATGACACCAAAATTGGGGGAAAAGCTACTAACCAAACCAAAGACTCTGGCCTACAATCAGAATTGTTGTTAATCGAACAATGGGCATCCATAAACGAGATGTACTTTAATGTCTCCAAATGTGCAACTCTCTACCTGGGAAAAAACAATCCACTGCAAACATATTACTTAAACAACATGGCTATTAAAATATCTTCAGTAGAAAAAGACTTAGGTATTCTGGTTAATAACAACTTGTCCTCCACATCACACTGCACGAAAATAACCAACCAAGCAAAAGTCACTCTCAGAAGGATCAATAAAACTTTCATAACCAAACTGAACAATGTCTACTCCCACTCTACAAATCTCATGTTAGACCATTCTTGGACTACTGTTCCCCCTTTTGGAACCCTTATTTAACTTCTGACATCAATAAGATCGAAAGTATCCAACACAAGGCAACAAAATTAATACCCCACCTTTCTAAACTCAATTACACTATTAGATTAGAACAAACAGGTTTACACACACTATCTCAAAGAAGACTTATAGGGAACCTATTATTATTGTTCAAAATCACAGCAAACACTGAACAGATGCAAAACTGTGGCCTCAAATACTCCACTAGAAGAACAGCCGCAAGACTACACAATAGACAACTGGAGAATATGAGAGCTAAAACCAACAAAAAATGAATTTTTTCACTATAAGAGCACCCAGAATATGGAACAAATTACCTCAGGAAATAGTTGACTCGCCTAACATACTTATGTTCAAAAATAAACTGGATAAATGGTTAACCAACTAGGGACTAACTCAATGATCCACAAATGTGGAGGACAATCACGATGGGCTAGACACCTTCTTTTGTCCCACACCACCAAAGTACAAGAATTGCCGAGGTCAATGGCAGTCTAGAACTGCTTTTTTGCTACCACTCTGCCTTGGTCCCTGACCTGTTTGATGGTAATCTGCAGGTCTGAGGGGAGATGGGGATCACCTCATCAAGGGAACCTAAGAGGGTGTGCAAAAAATGGGCCATCAGGAGGGACAAGCTCACTTTCAAGGCTGAGGGAGAAAGCAGCATACACCTTCTTGGCCACATGGTCCAATTTCTTGGACTTCTTATTGGGGGGGTTGTCAATGTCTCCACATTGCTGGTGCGCTGAAATACATAGTCAGCCACAAGACCAACAGCTGAGAGGAATCCGTGAATCCTGACAGGGAGCCGGTATGGACTGCATACTTGCGGACCATCTGGGCTAATAGCACAGGGCAGGAAGCCAGGTGCTGCCACAGTTCAAGGGCAGGACTGAGGATAGCATCCTGAACCAGGAAGACTTCCATAGGAATTGCCCCAGTCAAGGATCTCTGTTAGTGGGTACTGTTCCTGCTTCCAAACGGGCTCCAACTAAAGACCAGTTGATTTAGAAAGAAGACAGAGAAGGCCCATGAAGGACATAGGCCCTTGATCCATCAAGAGATCCCCCGCCAACTCAACATCCAGTGGTTGGGAGTGTAAGGAGGACCCCTTTGATTCCAAGGAATTGTGGAAGAGTGGTTGACCACCTGAGTCCCCGCTAACCCTGCAAGGGTGGTCCGTGGTGATGGTAACTGACAGCCAATGGGATAAAGCCTTGCCCCAATGAGCATTTGTGGTTGGAGCACTGGACAGTCTGCTTAGGTGGTGGCTCCACCAAGATTGATGGAGAGGCCAGAGGGGGCCGCACTGGGACTGTATGAATCGGCTCCTCCTGAGGTGGGGTTGGCTCCGGCTCCAGTACTGGTAGCCAAGGAACAGATGAGTTGGGCTTCACCTGGGTCCACCAAAGTTGCTGCCACATGAAATCCTCTCAGCACTGATGCAACTTGCTCTGGTGCCTCTCCTCACCTAATGAGGATGAGAATAGTGGCGCCACCGCTTGCCTAAGCACAGAGAGCACAAGCACAAGCGGGATCAATGCAGACTGCCAGAGTCAGGGCTCTGGAAGCGGGGCCCTGGCTGGAATGATGGCGAGTCTCAGAGGGGGCTGGCAAAAGTCAAGGCCTCCCTCGGTCTAGAAGCTCTGGATCGAGAGGGGGCAGAACAGAGGCCTGGTCCATCCTTCCCTGAGAAAGCATCAGAACTGGAGTCCTGGAGGGGAAGGTATCAACCTCCTTGGCAGACAATGGGTCAGCCTGGTCAAGAAAGATCTCGACCGGGGTGTCAACCTGAATCTTGACCAACTGGCCCGATGGGGAGACCACGGGATCAGCGGCCTGAGCCGAAGCACTGACTGTGGTCGGGAACTCCAGTAAAGTGCTGGAATTGATTGGAGGACCAAGAGTACTCCCAATTCCATGACCGATGGCAAGACTTTTCCTTGGTCTCTTTCTCTCTCTGGATTTTTTAGATTTAGTGCCCAATGGATCCTGTCCATAGGTGGGAAGGGCCTGGCAAAATTCCTTAAATGCCCCCATTAAGGGGGTACCCAAGGAGAGAGGCAAAAAGGCAGAAGCTGAGATAGCCTGTGCTGCAGCCTGAGCCACGATCTCCTTGAAGGTCATGAGTTGTTCAGCGGACCCCAGGGCCATAAAGAACACCCAACAGGTGTCCTTGGATCTTACAGGTGAGTCCCAATCATCCAGACATTCAACGAGCAAGTGGGCTAAGCAATCCTCCAAGGTGGAGGGATAGAAAGTGTGGCACAGGCCGCACGCCTGGGTAATGTGCTCGTAGCCCAGGCAGTAATCACACGAGGTGTGTGGATCCATTCAGGACATCTTCTGCCTGCAACCACATTTACGAAACCCTGGAGCAGTCTTTGCATCGTCCATTTTGGCAGCGAGAAGTAAAATGCCTGAAGACAAAGGTTTTTATTAAAGTTAGAAGAAATAAAGCAAAGCGCCCCTTCAGTGCAAGAGCGATGTGGAGAGAACACTGTTGCAGCGGAAAGGAAGATCTGATGTCACGGCATGGTGCAGAGGGAATTACCATCCAGGTAGTAGGGAGGAGCCAGCTTGAAGACTTTCCAGACAGCCTTAAAGGGGAAAGGACAGTGAGAGAAGTGTGGATAAGTATACCATATCCATGTCCCTAGAAACATTTTTACATCAACTGTTACAAACTAGGTGTCAAAGGAAGAATGTCAGCAGATTCAGTTTTCTATTTAGAAGACTTCAAGGAATACACATTAAAATTTCCTAATAGTAACATAAGAAATGACAAAAAAAAAATTGGTTTTATATAGTATCATTCATAAACAGTATCAAAAATGACTGTACACATTTTTTATTTTATTTTAGTCTTTGGTAACTGGATAAGGCAAACTAGGCACAAGTGCCTGTTTTTAGAGGAGACCTGGGAGCACTGGGAGGTTAAGTGACTTGCTCAGAGTCACACAGTATGCAAGTGGAGGTTGTGAGAATCAAACTCTGGTCTGGTCTGCTGGACATATCAAGCTCATTCCCACGTTGTCCCTCTAACCTCTAGGCTATACTGCCAGCAAATAAAGTCATAAGAATTTACAGAAGTCATTAGGTGCACACAAGATGAAGGGAGGATGATGATGGTGAAATTATAACGTAGTTCACTAGGTTCACAGCTTTCCTGATAAAATGTCAGAAAACATGGATTTATGTTAAATCAGTACTGAAGTGTTAGCAGATAGGAGCCACAGGGTGGTGGTAAATGACATTCACTCTGAGGAGTGGAGAGTGACCAGCAGCGTACTGCAGAAGGTCAGTATGGGGCCAGTCCTCTCTACTGTTTTCATCAGTGATGTAACAGAACTGGGTGGACACTCCGGAGAGTGTGCAAAAGATGGAAAGGGACTTGATATGACTGGAGGAGTGGTCAAAAGTTTGGTAGCTGAGGTTTAATGCAAAAAAGTGCAAAATAATGCATTTGGGTCATAGATATCTTGGGGTGCGATACAAAATTTGGGGGGGGAGAGAGAAGAGATGCTAGCAGTTACCAAGCAGGAAAGAGACCTGGGGGTAATTATATCAGATAACCTGAAGATGGCCAGACAATGCGACAAAGTGATCGGGAATACTAGTGGGATGCTGGGATGTATAGGTAGGGGTAATACCAAAAGGAAGATGGAAGTGGTGTTGCCACTATTTAGGTCTTTTGAAAGACCCTACTGGAGTACTGTGTTCAATTTTGGAGGTCACATCTCAGGAGGGACATAAACAGGATGGAAGCTGTCCAACAGAGGGCTACCAAGATGGTACAGGGTCTACATCAAATGTCCTATGAGAAGAGGCTAAAGGAATTAAACATGTACATCCTAGAGGAGAGGAGGGTGAGGGAGGAATATGATGGAGACCTTTAAATATCTCATGGGAGTGAATAAGGTACAAGCGGAAGGTATCTTTTAGAGGAAAGGATGCTCCAGTACAAAAGGCCTCAATATGAAGCTGGGAAGTAGGTTTAGGAGAGATGCGAGGAAATACTTCTTCACAGAAAGGGCTTTGGATGCCTGGAATAGTCTTCAAGTGGAGGTTGTGGGAGTGAAACAATGGTGGGTTTCAAAAAAATCTGGGGTAAGCACAAGAGTCATAAAGTATAGGTAAGGGTGGCAGAGAAAGTGCCACAAACCTGGAGGGGTCTACAGTGTAAGCAATGGAACAAAATGGCAGACTGGATGGGCCATGTGGTCCTTATCTGCCATCAGCTTCTAGGTTTCTATGGACAACAAGTGCATAACTCTTATTTTTAGAGAACCTGACACTGCTAGGCCTGCACTAGCCTAGTTAGGTTATTCTGAGCCTAAATATTGAATTATTGACTTTAGAGGCCACTTTCAACAAATCTAAAACTATTTTATTTATTTTTAATTTCTGACCAGAAGTCACATGGAACACTGACATCTAGTTTCCAGGTGCATCTTGGGAGTTAGGTTATATTTATTCAGTTATCTGAACATGCTCTACTGGAGAGGGGGCTCCAAACTAAACCTTAATTCCAGACGCGACTCTGGAGATGGGTTATAAGAGAGAGACGACAGCAAACAATGAAGTGTCAAAAGCAAAAAGCTTGGGCAAAAACAGTAAAGCAAGATATTTATTTTCAAATTTTCAAATTCACAAATTAACCTATTTACATTAAATTGTAAAATATTCAATTAACAAAATTTGTAGTGGTAAGCTGGGATGCATCAGTAAGTGGTACGGTAACAGGGAGCTAGGTACTGCGGTATGCAAGGATAGGATTAGATGCACATGCATCATTCTCAGAAGTGCACCAGCAAGAGATGTCAGAGAATGGAGTAAGGATGAGAGTCAGGGGCAACAAAATTATTCCACAGGGTAGGAAAGTGGATAGAGAAAGCAGACTGATTGGACACGGATATGCAGTGTGGGTTATGGAATGAGAGAGAGCATTAGATGATTGTATGCCCATTTTATAAAAAGGGGGAATGCAGGCCAGGACACCGTGGATGCCCCCTACTCTTATAAGGGGCGCCACAGGATGCTTCACCCAGCTCCTCTTGAACTAACCAATCAGTCCAACTCCCCCCCCCCCATGGCTTACCTCTAATGGCTGGGTTGGCCGAACTCTGCATCTCCACTGAACTGCAGCTCCCGATTCCGAAGAAGGTCCACATTTACCCAGTGCAGGGCCTGCGGGAGGCCAGAATTTATCCTACCTGGCTGGGGTGTTTCTGCTTTTCTACTCTTACAGGACATCAGCAGCAAGGGTGCTCATGCATGTGCATGTGAACGTGTACAGCACAACACCAGCCAATGTCTTCCCTCTTACACAGCCACTCCCTACTGGACTACCTCTTGTGGTCACCCAGGTGGCAGTATCACAGTAAAGTAAGCTGCCCTCCCTCCCTCCCTCCTCGGGGAGAGAAGCATCCTAAGGAAATCAGTCCTCGACAAGTCCCAGGCTCCTTTCCAAACCATGGTCACGGGTAGTAGCCCTACAACTGTGCCAACAGGCTAACAAAGTAGCATGGGATCTTTAACTTCTAATAACTACAAACAGCAGTCATTTGGTACTATACTAATGTAAACCCTGAGATTTGGTTCACCTTTGACTGCATCACTCTCTCTGCAACAAGCTCTTGCCCCTCTACATGCTGGTAGAACAAAACAGCTTGTCCGGTACATGAGTGAGGGTGAGGAATACAGAACGTGCACATGTCCCTTTACCATAGAGAGTAAGTGTGTGGGGTGGGGGCGGTGGGGCGGAGACACCTATTGTCTCATGAAGTAAGTGAACAGTGTCTGCTGCATGCTAGTTCATTACGGTCAAGATAAATGAAACAGTGGTTGAGGCCCCAATTTTCAACAGAGAGGAGTAAGAGGGATATGTAAAGAAAACGACAGTGAGTAACCTTAAAGCAGAACTGTGCTGAGACCAAGTCATTTTTCCCTGTAGAAGGTAATTTTAAAATAACGGTTTCAATTCTGTTACTGTTGCATCTCTGCGAGTTTTTACTTGTCCTAGTGGGTATTTTTGGTTTACACACAGTTAGTACCATTTTAGCACAGGATAATGTATTCTATGTCCTTGTTCAGCTCTATCATTGTTGGCACAATGCATCCACGTTCTGCTATAGAGCTCTGTGATTGGGAGAAACAAACTACATCATGCAGTTCTGCAGACGGTCCCTGGTGTTTCAAATTACCATTTTTCTGATACAGCCAAAAAGGTTTTCAAGGCTATTTAATGGCACAATTACATGCTTAAATAAATGGAAGCATTGTTGGAATAATGGCTTTATGCTATTTGTGGCGGAGTTGGGCTACACCCTCGGCTGTGACTGATGGACCATTTTTCTATCTCCCCATTCCCTAGCTAACAAAAAGTAGTTACGTAAGAACTTACCATAACAGTAGATCTTCGAGAGAGGCTCTTGCAGTAGGTAATTACGTATAGGACTGACGTTGGCAGGCAGCACCTCGAAAAATTTCTAGCTAGTAGTCCCTGCAGGGGACCGCCCTCATTGTCAGGTGACCGCGCGCTGACGTACGCCGTATAAAGGTGGTCCCGGACAATTCGCTTCTTCCAGTTCTCACAGGCCCAGAAGGCCCGGATGAGAGAGAAGCGGATATTCCCTTAATGGAAAAGGAGCTAAAAAGCCTAGGGGGATGGAGGGCGGGAAGGTATTACCTACTGCAAGAGCCTCTCTCGAAGATCTACTGTTACGGTAAGTTCTTACATAACTGTACTATCTTACTTCGAGAGGGCTCTTGCAGTAGGTAATTGCATATAGGACAGAATCCCAAGCAGTCTGGAACAAATGAAAGGCACCGGGAGGAGGAACTACTCCAAGAAGTAGCAAAAACCCTGCAAACCTCAAGATAGGAGGCCTTGCAAAACAGCTAACCTGAAGCCTGCTCTACGGCGAGAGGCAATGTCCAAACTGTAATGTTTCGTAAAGGTATGGACGGAAGTCCAGGTGGCGGCAGCACAGATGTCTGCCGCAGACACATTCTTGAAACAAGCTGCAGAGGCTGCTACTCCACGAGTGGAGTGACCTCTGACTTGACCCGGAAGGGTCTTGTTGTACTTGTCATAACAGAAAGTGACGCAATGAGCCAACCAATTTGACAGGCATTGCTTGGAGACAGCATTGCCTTCCCTTTTGTGAGCAAAAGAGACGAACAACTGATCAGTCTTTCTGAGATCCTTTGTCCTGTCGGTGTAGTATCTCAGAATCCTGTGGACATCCATGGTATGGAGCAAGTATTCTCCCTGATTGGAGTACTGCGTGAAAAAAAGCAGGTAACGCAACAGACTAATTTAAGGTAGACTCCGCTATCACTTTCGGAAGAAACTTAGGGTTCGTGCGAAGAGCTACTCGTTCTTTGTGAAAAATCAGATAGGGGACTTTACACATAAGGGCCTGGAGCTCGGAAATTCTGTGAGCAGAAGTAATGGCCATCAAGAAGAGCGTCTTCCACGATAAGAACTTCAAGTCTGCGGAAGCCGCAGGCTCAAAAGGAGGAAGGGTAAGTTTCTCGAGAACAAAGCTCAAGTCCCAACTGGGAGCAGGAGTCCAAACAGGGGGCCTGAGATGAAGGAACCCTCTGGGAAAGGTCTAGGATACCTCTAATTGGGCAAAGGCTTTGTCAGCAAAAGGAACATGGTAGGCTGAAATAGCAGACATGTGAACCTTCAAAGAGGAGTGACTGAGACCCAGGTCAAAAAGATGACGCAAACGTCGAGCAGAATGGCCACAGGACAGGAGAAAGGCTCCACATTCCTGGAGGCAGCCCAAATGGAAAATCTCTTCCATTTCATAGCGTAGGTGGACCTAGTGGAGGGTTTTCTAGCCTCCACCAGAATCTCGGCCACCTTAGGAGAGATGCCAAAACGAGATTGGGCTAGGTCTGCAGGAGCCATGCATGAAGTTGAAGAGACTTGAGTCCCAGATAGACCAGGGTCCCCTGATCCTGGGTCAGCAATCCTCAAGATAAAGGAAGAGGAAGAGGAGGAACCTGAGTATTGTTGTAGAAGAGAGAACCAGATTTGCCTGGGCCAGAAAGGAGCGATCAGAATCATTCTCACTCCTTCCAATGCAAGTTTCTGCAGCACTCGAAGGACAAGAGGAATTGGGGGAAAAGCACAGACGAATCTGTCCTTCCAGCTTAGAGACAGAGCATCGCTCCATAAAGCGCCTCGCTCTGGAGCGAGCGAGCAAAAGGTGGGAAGTTTTGCGTTTTGGGAAGAGGTGAACAGGTCTACCTGTGGAGTCCCCCAAAGCTGGAAGATGTCGTTTAGAATCATTTGGTCCAGTTCCCACTCGTGTGGCAGAGCCGAGGAATGACTTAACTTGTCCGCCAGGACATTGTCAACTCCTTGAACATGGATCGCTGTGAGGTGAAGGTTGTGGAGCATTGCCCATTCCAAAACCCTCATTGCTTCCCTGCACAGCGGGTAGGACTGAGTCCCTCCCTGCTTATTGATGTACCACACCACGCACATGTTGTCCGTTTGGACAGCTAGGTGACCGGGAAGGATGTATTGGTGAAGGGCTTGAAGAGCATATAGTACTGCTTATAGCTCGGGCACACTGATGTGGAGAGCTAGCTCCAGCCTGGACCATAAACCCTGGGTTCGTTGAGGACCCAGATGGGCTCCCCAACCTTTGCCTGATGCGTCCGTGGTCAGAGTCTGGGAGGGGGAAGGATGAAAGAAGGGGACCCCCAGGAACAGGTTCTCTCGAACCATACACCATTGCAAGTCTCTTGTCATCGGCGAGGAGATCAGCACCAGATGATCTAGGTCATCCACAAGTTGATCCCACTGACAGCGGAGAGTCCACTGAGAGATCCTCATGTGGAGTCGCGCGTGCGGAACCGTCGGGATGGCAACCGCCATAAGCCCCAAAAGACAGAGCACCAACCTCGCCGGAACCTTCCTGTGTTCTGAAAGTAGGGAAATCTGTGACTGGAGGGAGGTCCCCCTGTTCGAAGGCAGGAAGGTCTAGCACACTGTCGTATCAAGGATTGCCCCGATGAACTGGAGTCTCTGGGAAGGGTCCAGATGAGACTTGGAATGGTTGATGGTGATACCCAGACCAGTGAAAACCTGCTGGGTGAGGGAGAGAAAATGCAGGAGTTCCTCCCTGGAGGAGGCCGCCAGGAGCCAGTCGTCCAGGTAGGGAAAAACCTGAACTCCCAAAGTACGCAGGAGGCAATGCGGGCACTTTTCAACCGCATGGTCGGGGCCTAAGCAAAAAAGGCAGAGGGAGTGACCGTCCTTGTGAGGCAGTTGGGCACCGCACGAGTCGCACTTATTTTTTGAAGGGGACGACATAAACCGACGTTCACCTGACAAAAATATAGCAAAATACTGATAACTTTCGGTATAAAAACGACGAAGCAACAGGCTGAGTACTTAACTTGACCGCGAGGCACTGCACGAGCTGACAGCGGGAAAGAACTGGAAGGCGGGCGTCCGGGACCGCCCCTTTGTACTGACATTGTCTGACGCCAGTCACCTGATGCGGGGGCGGTCCCCGCCAGGGACTGCTAGCTAGAAATTTTTCCGTGGGGTCCTGCCGCCTGCCGTCAGTTCTATATGTAATTACCTACTGCAAGAGCCCTCTTGAAGTAAGATCTTCTGTTGCGCAACAGTTAACATTTCTCTTTGCTTCCTCCTCCCCCCACCCTACGTCAGCCACCTAGTGTAGCTCTTTACTATTCCTACTAAACTTCCTACTAGTTCTCCCTTTTCTTTCTTTTTCCATTTCCATCCATCCAGTCCCTGGAATGATGCCAAATACCTGGAGAGGTGTTGTGTAAAGTGCATAAGTGCATTCTGTGTTCAAAAAACATGAAGGTTATTTTAAATAGGAATAAAAACAGTTAATAAAGCCTTTTTAAATAAAAGGATTCAGAAGCCATATGAAACAATAATTTCATGATTAATACAGTTAAGAAATCTTCAAGGAATTTTCATAAATTTACACTATAAACCTGTTACTGTATAAGGTTATAAAAGTGCTTAGTCACCTCACTGTGGATCAGAGACATAGAGTCAATATCTGTGGAGATATACACTGTACCTTTAACTGAACCAGGAAGTCCCCTGAAACAAAAGATCCCCCTTCCCCTTGGTTTTGAAACACGCTGAGACATGAAACCTGTCCAGACAGATAAATAAAAAAGGGCTCCGTCAAGTGACCCCACCAAAAGACATAAAAATCTCCTCACTGAGTTCACTTCAGTTCAGTCTAGTACAGTTCAGTCTTCAGGTGCTACTGTAGAGCAGCTGTTTAATGCAGATAAGAAGGGTCTTAGGAGCTCTAAGATCCAGGACTGTATTATATAAGACACTACTGACGTTAAGTAGTGATTTCCTTTGCATTCTTTTTTTTTTGTTTTATTATTTTTTGAACTTTTGAAAAATAAATACCAACCACGGTGTGTCTGAAACCTGTAAGTTTGCTTGTCTGATGATTATTCCCACACGCTGTGACACTATTATGCCATGTCCAGTTAAAAATATATACAGGACAGCAGCGAGGAAATTAGCTGCCACAATTGCAGCCACTGGCATCATTCAAGGCGCTTTACGTACATGTCTGTCTGTCTTTGGTTATTCTGTTTCTTTTATTTTTTTTTTGTATTATCTCTTTTACCTCCTACATGCTCCACTTCAACCTCTCTTTCAGGCTCACCAAGGCTGCTCTGATCCATCTGCCCTTTGAGCCTCCGGTCCCACATGGCAGCTACCTCCAGGGTAACCCGGCGTAACCCTTCACTGGATGATTTCCCCTCCTCCGAGGGGGAATGCGCCAGCCCCGGGGGCAGGCCAGCGCTACTCTTGGCCCCAGGGTGCTGCTGGGATGGAGGACTCAGCAGGGGCATGGATGGCACCAGAGAGCCGGGGAGCCATCATCCAGCTGATGTGGAGTGGTATTTCCGCTTTTCTGGTGCATTCCCTCCTGCGTGTGTTTGCAGTGCTCCTGGTCTCCACTCGATCCTCTCCTTCCCCTGTCAGCCCCCACATCCCGAGTCCGTTCCCGAATCCAGGTCGCCAGCATGGGTCGAGGTAAGGCATCAGCGCCTCAGCCCTCTGCACCACTAGAGCAACTGTTTCTTTCATATTAACGTCCTTGTCATTCCACGTGTACTTTTGAATTGTTTGAAAAATACCAATAAAGCTACTCAGTTACTTTTGCAGATATAAACAAAAGATGCATGGCAACCCCAATATTTCTTTCTTTTCCTACACTCAACCTTATTCTACATCTATCAAAAATGTTTTATGAAAATGACAGGAGACTGAAATGGGGTTATTCATAAAATATGCAAGTATTTCCCTATTTTTGGGGAATGTTATTTCAACAGTATCACCGTAGTGGTAATTTACTTTATTTTTGCATTAGTGGAAAAAATGAAGCAACCAGCATGCCAAATGATGCATCCTTGTTTCACCTTTTCTTTCTCACTCATGTTGACACCAAAAATAATGATATTATAACTACATAAAACAATCTGATCCCTTATGAATTTGTTCGGTAAAGAGGGATCAAGTCTCATCATGTAGCTTAAAAACAGGCATGGCAACCCATGTTTTTTGTTGTGGATTTTTAGATGACTAATGTACGGGGCAAAAAATTATGAATTTGATATAGGGTTGCTGAAACACCAGGGAACGTCCTTAAATCAGCAACGCAGTGGAGCATGACAGCAGTGAAAATTTTGACTTTTACTTTTTATTCTAATTTAGACTGTTCCTTATCTCTTGACTTGGATGATGCCATTCTTCCCCCAGTTTGAGTCTGCTTTTGCACTTTTTCACATCTGAAATAATAAAAGGAGCGCTCCTTTTACTGTGGCTTGAACCAGGTTTTCTTCGGTATTCTCTGCCATTTTTATTTTGTTCCATGAGGCAAGTGAGCAATGTCTGCTGCATGCTAGTTCATTACAGCTATAAGAGAAGTGATTTAACAAGGGGCGTTCAAAAAACAACGGGGAATACTGATGAAAACCTGGTATAAACTATTTTAAACAGAGCACTCCTTTTATTATCTCACCTTTTAGCAAACTGGTAAAGCAGACTCAAATTGAGAGAAAAGGTATCATGCAAGTCAGGAGATAAGGGAGACACTAACATTGAACTATATTAGTTTAGTCTTATTTTTCACTGTTATCGTGCCCTGCTAACTTTAACTCCAGAGTCTAAATCAGAAATTCCTGGGGCTACTTATAGGCACGTATAGATGGAAGAGCAACAGAAATGGAACCAGTATCTAATAACCATCTTCTTCAGGGAAAAAATGTCTTCTAGGTTCAGGACAATTCTCCTTTGCAGTTAGTGGTGAAAGTAATGTACACCTACAGATCAAAATACTCATTTAACAAACTAGCTTATGAACTGCAAATAAAAAAAAAACTGAAAGGAGTGCTACTATGTAAAATGTACTACCCTAAAGTCATAAAACTGACTAATAAAATGTAAAAATGCAACACACAATGAATGTGGAAATGTGTCCCCAGATCCATCAGGCATGTTTGATCCTACATCAAAGGTGGTGGGTTCTCACAGTAGATCAGGCCTCTTCAAATTCGAACACAAAAGGTGCTGTAGCTATTTTAACCGAGAAAGTCACCAATAACTTAAGGGCAGAATGGAATTGACTATTTCTAATCCCAGATGATCACGCAGGTATAAGTTAGCAATGACCCACGACAGGGTGTGGTGTTATAGACATAAGACCTGTAATTCGAATGCAACAGTAAGACCCCCCCCCCAAAAAAATAAAAAATCCACATGCCCTGGCACACTGATTACATACAGAAAAAAAAACTCACCATGATAATGTTATTTCTTCTCAGGGATGCATCAATGAGCCTGAAAAGTGCATCAGTCTGCAGGAATGTTCTGCCACAGAGATGGATCCTCATGCACATTGTAGAATTTACAATACGAGTTCAAACTCTGCACTGCGGTCATGCTCACCCCTACTGGCTTAACACCAGATCTGTTTCTACAGCCAGGGGAGCAGTGACCACCAAAATTATTAACAAGCTACTAAAATGTTTCAAAAAAAGTTTTTCTAAGAAATGTTTAAAACCCAAATACACGGTAAGCAGACAAAATCTATCATAAAATGACCACAACTTTAAAACTGAGAGTCCAGACAGTAATGCTTTACACATTTCTTGAACAGAAATTACCCTTGTAGCTCCTAGGCCTCTGGAACGTTGTTTACCAGCATTTCCATAGGAGACGGGTTTGTAAAATTTTTAGTGGGGCCCAGGGGTCAGAGCCCCCAGCTGTCCCGCCACAGCCGTGCGGGCATCTATTTTGCAAGGACCCCCCCAAATGCTCCTTCCCCAACAGCGGTTTGTACCACCCCCTCCCATCCCTCGGTGGTGGTTAGTTTCCCCCACTCCCAGCTATGGTACCAACACTCCCCCCATCCAGGTTCCCCTGACCCAAGTGTTGTGGTGAATCAGTGGAGAGTGACACAACCCACTGCAGCCGCTTCTGTCTTACTGTAGCAGGGAGCACGGCTTATTTATAGGGCATGGCGTGTCACCCGTGCCCTGTAAATAAGCTGCACTCCAGGTTATTGTTAGACGGAGTCAGCAGGCAGCCTAGTTGGTGGCAGGAGTTGGTTGCTGTTGAGTCACTGTGGCACGGACAGTCAGATCAGGGGGGACCGAGAGGTGGGGGTGGAGAGACACTAACCACCACCAAGGGGCGGGCAGGCAAAAATCACTATTGGGGACGGGGCGTAATGGAGGTGGGGGAGACTTCCTTGCAAATGGATTCCTGCATGGCTCTGGCTGTAGCCGTCAGCGGTAATGTCTGTCTGGAAAAAAAAATATCAAGATACACATGTTTTCTTACTGTTTTCTTTCATTCCTGAAGCATGATATGGGATGATGAAGTTTTTAAAAGTTCCTACTCCCAGCCAGCCTAGTGGTGCTGAGGGCTGAGGTGCTGGACACAACACCTCATGCCACGCTGGCGACCCAGGTTTGGAAACAAGCCCGAGTTGTCGGGGGTCTGCGAGGGTGGGGTGAGGGGCAGGATCGAGCAGCAGTGAGGAGTCTCTCCTCTCCTGGGGAGGGGTTTCTCCAGCACTCGGCTGTCACCCGGTGGAGGATGGATGTCAGTTCGAGCTATGGGGGCCTGGTGATAGCCAGGGGTGGGTCGAAAGGGGCCAAGACGCTACCCGGAGTGTGTGTTTGCCTCCACCTGCATGCACTGCTGTGTCTGCCAGGGTCCCAGGACTCTCGGGAGTGGGGGGATTGGGGGGGAGGAATAAAATACATATAGAAGAAAAAAAGTTCCCACTCCTGTGCCAGGCCTGCCATCCTGGTACAGTGTGTTGTGTTTACCATCAGAAGCACAGCACCACACTAGTAAATCCAAAGTCTGAATCTATCGTGCACATTTAAAAGGTAACTTCAGTGGAAGAGAGCTTTAATAATTTGCGAGTGGCATCCATCTTTAATTACGGGAGTCATTAATTACTAAATTAGCTGCAAAAGCTGTTTATGTCTGAAAAATTACAAATATACTAATCAAGAATCTTAGGATATCCGAAATACATTGTTGCTAAAAAAATATGATTCCCCCCCCAACAAATTCTGCTGCTTACTAATATGCCTTTTGTTCCCAAATACTTCATAGCGTCCCTCAGCGAAACACAGATCTCCATTTCAAAACAATTTAATTAAATGCATTTCTTGTTTTCACTTTGCAAATGAATTTAAATAATCTGATATGAGGTGCCTGGAAGGGAACACTGAAGCAATTAGTTCAGCTGTCACAAGTTATGAGTCAATAAATCTGGAGCAAGAGTATGCAAGAAGGAAAGTAAGCAGGAACATGAAGGTATTCAGTTAGTTCACAAGTTCTTAACACACTTCCCGACTCAGCCACCAGCCTACTGCAGTCATCCACCCTCCAGCCGGGGTGACTGACTCGGACTCCTCGCCTCATGATCATTTTTTTTTCCTCTCATAACAACTTCCAAGTTAAGTTCCTTCCAACAACTTCTGTCTAAAAGTTAGTTTCCCCAGCCCCTTCCCCACTCTGCCATCAGCAGCCTGTAGCCCACAACAATGAATATGGCAGACAGACTGCTCCAGAGGAGCGAGTGCCATCTCTGAGCAGTAGCACTTACAGCAAGACTGTTCCTGAGAGTCTCATAGTACCCTACTGGTCACATACCTCCTGTGACCTGTACTGAGCTGGTTTTGCTGGCACAATCAGGATAATGCCAGGTTGATATATTGGAAACTGCCATTAGTGCTTGCAATGAGCTTTAGTGTGTTCCCATATACATGGGGTTTACGCTGGGGCAGGCACTAATTTGCAATTGGAGCAAACATATAGTAGGTCTAGGATCTTTGAATATCCTGGCCACAGCCTAGTACAACTAGATGTATGTCATAAAATGGAACCTCCAGAACATCAAATTAAGTGTTTCAAATGCTTGACCATAAAAAGCCTCTTCTCTTCTAACTGATAAGGGGGCAGACCAGTTTGTTGCAGTTATTAAACATCTGATGGCTATCTTATAGAAATAATTTGCTGGTTGTTTTGAACAGGGAGAAGTGTAATCATGCTTTTCCTTCCCTATGTTTAAGAGACTAGTTGGAAAAGACCTGCTGCACAAAGATGAGAGGACAGGGGAACACTCAAATGTCACAACACCAAGATTCAAGGGACACAACTGGAATAACTACTTTACTAAATGAGTGGAGGATGCTTGGAAAGTTCAGTTATGTAAGAACTTACCGTAACAGTAGATCTTCGAGAGGAGCTCTTGCAGTAGGCTATAACTATTAGGACCAATGCCGTAGGCCTTGGGACCCATCAGAAAAATCTTAGCTAGAAGTACCCAGCAGGGACCACCCCTGACATCGGCTCCACCCCGTCGGTCATGGTACAAAAGAGGGCGGACCCCGGCTCCACCCCAGTTCCCCCGTCAAGACCCGCGAGCAGATCCCAGCAAGTGAACTGAGCGAAGCCTATCGATGCTGAAAATCTCATCAGGGGGATGGAGGGCGGGAAAGCAGCACCTGCTGCAAGAGCTCCTCTCGAAGATCTACTGTTACAATAAGTTCTTTCGTAACTGTACTATCTTACTTCGAGTGGGAGCACTTGCAGCAGGCTATAAACCATTAGGAAAGAGTCATAAGCAATCCTGCACCAAGGAGGTAACTAGCCCCGGGAGGAGGAAGGATGGAAGGAATGCTGAAATTACAGCAAATTAAGATAGAAGACCCTGGGGGACTGCCAAGCCGAAACCAGCACGGCATCTGGAGGCAATGTCCAGGCTGTAGTGCTTCACAAAAGTGTGTGTACCGAATTCCAGGTGGCTGCTGCAAAAATGTCTCTTATTTTTGAGATGTTTCTTAAGGCGGCGAAGGAAGCAGACACTCCCCTGGTGGAGTGACCTCTAATCATGCCTGGAAGAGGTTTGTTGTGCTTTTCGTAACACACAATACAGTGGACAAGCCACCTAGAAATGGTCTGTTTAGACACTGGTTTGCCCAAGTGTTGAGGCGCAAAGGCCACAAACAGTTGTTCCGATTTACGGTGCACAGCGGTGCACTTGAGGTAGTACCTCAGTGCCCTGTGAACATTCAGTGTGTGTAGGAGAGCCTCTCCCCTATTGGAAGGGGTAGAAAAATAAACTGGAAGGTCAACCGACTGGTTGAGGGTCAACTCCAAGACCACTTTAGGAAGAAACTTAGGATTTGTTCTAAGGGAAACTCTTTCCCTGTGAAAAACACAAATAAAGCTCTTTACACATCAGAGCCCGGAGCTCGGAAACTCTGAGCTGAAGTAACAGCAACTAAGAAACAAACCTTACAGGAAAGATATCGCAGCTCAAAATCAGCCGCTGGTTCAAGAGGGGGGGAGTGAGCTTCTCCAACACAAACAGGAGGTCCCAGGGAGGGATAGGATCCCTAATTGGAGGTCTCAAATGCAGAACACCCCGTAAGAAGATACGGGCCACGTACAGTCAGGCCAAGGTTCTATCCCCCAAGAGGACATGATATGCAGAAATGGCCTACATATGCACCTTAATGGAAGAGTAGCTCAAGCCTTGCTGATATAAGAGAGGAGATACTGCTGAAACGAGGATGTCCACCACCTCTTGGGAGACCCCATACCTTGATTTGGCTATGTCTACTGGAGCCAAGCATGAAGATGTAAGGATCTGAGATCAGGATGGACCAGTTTGTCTTGGTCCTGGGACAGCAACTACGAGCATATTGGAAGCGGAATTAGAGGCTCCGAGGACAACCGCTGAAGAAGTGGGAACCAAATCTGCCGTGGCCATAATGGGATGATTAGGATCATCTGAGCACCTTTGGCCTGTAGTTTCAACAATACCCTCTGGATGAGGGGGAAGGGAGGGAAGGCATAAAGAAACTTCCCCGCCCAACAAACGGACAACGCATCTGGCCAGAAAACACCAGGTGCGTGCTCTCACAAGCAGAAAATTGGCAGAGGTCCAGCTCTGGATTACCCAATGTGCTGAAGAGCTGGTCTGCTACTGATTGCAGCAACTCCCACTCATGCGCCTTGGACTGAGACCTGCTTAGGCCATCTGCCAAGTTGTTTCGGGTGCCTGGAACATGCACCACAGATAGATGTTTGTGATGTTCCAGCGCCTAATACCAGACTCTCATCGCCTCCGTGCATAGGCGGTATGAGTGAGTGCCCCCTTGCTTGTTGATATAAAAGACGACTGCCATGTTGTCCATCTGAACTAGAAGAGAGCCTGGGACAAGGTCCTCTTGGAAGGCGTGTAGCGCATACAGGACCGCTCACATTTCTAGAATATTGACGTGGAGGACACACTCCTCCAGGGGTCCAGACTCCTTGTGTCCGGGTGGGCCCCTAGATGTGTCCCCCATCCCAAATCGGAAGCATCTGTCATCAGAGTCTGATTTGAGGGCTCCTGATGAAAGGGGACCCCTTTCTCCAAATTGAGAGGGTCCAACCACCAAAGCTGGGTCCTCTTGACCGGTTCTGTGACCCTGACCATGTGATCTAGGTCGTCAGAGCACTGGTCCCACTGCACCCCGAGCATCCACTGTGGGACCCTCATGTGAAGGCGGGCCAAGGGAGTGACAGGGATGGCTGCCACCATGAGTCCCAGAAGTCTGAGGAAGGTCCTGGCCTGGACCTGGGGGGTTACTAGGAACATTCTGGCTATCTCTCGGAGGCGATCTCCCCTCTCTGGAGGAAGAAAAGCCATGTCCTGGAGTGAATCCAGGACCACCCTGATAAAGACAAGTCTTTGGCTGGGCTCTGCGGAAGACTTCAGAAGATTCAGGGTGATCCCCACATCTCAGAACAGAGTATAAGTGGCTCCGAGAGCCTGAAGAAGGCGCTCCCTTGATGGGGCTGCAAGCAGCCAATCGTTGAGGTAAGGGAAGATTTAGTGACCCTGGCACCTTAGAGTGGCAGCAACCACTGCTAAGCACTTGATGAAGACTCAAGGGGCAGAAGAGAGGCTAAACGAAGAACCCAAAACTGATAATGCTCCCCCTGGAAGTGGAACCTCAAATACTTCCTGTGAGGGGGAAGACCCGATGTGCATGTACGCATCTTGCATATCCAGGGAGCAGAGCCAGTCTCCCTGGTGCAGCAGAGGAATAAGACCTGGAAGGGTCAACAACCTGAATCTTCGGTACTTTATATAATTGTTTAAGGAACTGAGGTCCAGGATGGACCAAATATCTTTTGTCTTTCTTGGGACCAGGAAAAAGTGGAAGTAATATCCCTTTCCTCGCTGCTGCAGAGGAACTGGCTCTATCACCCTTTTCTGCAAGAGGGCCTGAATCTCTCCTATGAGGGGAATGTGAGAAGGAGGATATCTTGAGGACCTTGGTGGAGTATCTTGGGGAATTTCGGTGAACTCCAACGTATGTCCTCTCCTAACAATGTCCAGGACCCACTGGTCCACTGTGATGGAGCTCCAACCCTTCAGATGAAGGGAGAAGTGAACCCCTACTGCTTCCCCCGGTGTCCCCTCCAGAGAAGTGGGGGTCAGAAGGGAGCCAGGAGTGGGCAGAGAGGCTTGGGAGGTCTTGAGGCCTCTAAAAGGAGTGCATCCAGGGTGCTGGTTGCCAGCTTTCCTTTTGAAGCCACCTCTCTGGCCCTGTTGGTTTCCACGGGCTTGAGCACCTGAGGGCTTACGAAATGGCCGTTTTGTGCATTTCTGGTCCCCTCTGTACATTTGTCTGATGGACCAGATAGATTTGCCCAACTCCTGGAGACAAGAAATAAGAGACTGTTTCCTGCCCAAAAAGGACAGAACCCTGGAATGGGAGGACCTCTGGATTCCAGACTGCAAATCCTGGTGAAATCCTGAGACTCTCGACCAGGCATGGCGCTGGAGGCAGACACCTGATGCTGCTGCTCTGGCTGCTGTATCTGCAGTGTCATATGAGGCACAGAGGACACGCGTGCCTACGTCTGAGCCCAATTTTGGTACTTCCAGAAGCTCTGTTTTTTGCATGTAGTCTGGCAAGGCCTTAGCTAGCTTCTGTCCCCTCTCCCACAGCGCATTCTTGTACTGGACCATATGTGTAAGGAAGTTGAGGGATCTACTGGAGCAGGTGGAGGCAGAGTAGACCTTCTTGCCCACGTGACCTAAACAGAGGGATTCCGGGTCAGGAGGCTGGGAGCTGAGGTGTTTAGGCTGCTTAGACTTGTTGTGAGCAGCCGTAATGACCGATGAGTCCGCCTGAGGGTGTTCTACCAGAAAAGACTCATCCCGTGGGGCTCTGTACAGCCTGTCTGACTTTTTGGGGAATGGCTGGGACTGATGCTGGATGCTTCCAAGTTATCATGGCAAGATCTTGGAAGGTGTACACCAAAGGAGGCACCACCAGAGGCTTGGGCTCCTTCTGCCTCAGGTAACGGGCCAATCGACAGCGATCCACATCCAAGTCCTCAGTCCCCCATTCATTGGAGGCCTGGATGTGCCTCATGACATCCATAAAAGCCGGATCATCAGGAGGTGAGTGGGGTTAGTCCTTCTCCTCAGGGGAACCCCCTACCACTGAATGGGATGAGGAGGAAAAAGAAGAAGACTATGACCTTCTATTGGGCCTAGAACAGCCTGAGCTGAATCCAGGACTCCCCCTGCTAGAGTGTCGTTGACTGACTGACTGACATCGGTCCGTGGACCGACGCTGGCTATGGGACTGATGACGGAGCAAAGACAGATGCCAGTCTGGGGACTGGCATCAAGAATGGGAGTGGGCCCATCTGGAAGAGCAGGATCTGCTCCTGGGCTGAGACTGGGACCAAAGACAGCTGCCCGATTTAGAAGGGTGCTGATGATGGTCCTCAGACCGGGAATGAACCTTTGAGGGAGGGCGAGGGATTGGCCGCTCGGGGATCTTCTTCAGAGAAGGAGCGGGAAGGTCCTCGGGCTCACGGTTGTCCGGCTGGTCGGGAACTGGTGTTGGGTCCGGCTTTGGTGGAGTCCCCTCCTTTTGGTGGAGTCAAGTGAAGAAGAGTTCTTGCAGCTCCTCCTTGTTAAATACAGTAGCTGCTGTTCCCAACAAGGGGCCCAGTGAAGCTGGAGGGTCTGGTAGGGCGTGGATGGGGGAGTCCCCAGAAGAGCCCTGCAGGGTGGAAGACCTGGGGGTCACTGAACTTTAGTGGCTGCCCCTTCTGTGGGGGTGTCTTCCACCAAAGGAACCTCCACCAGCGTCGGTACCTTGGCTGCTGCCAGCTTTACGGGAGATGGTGCCACGGTGTCTGTCACGCAGCGGCTTGCCTGAACTGGGCAAAGTTGAGGCCTTCTTGGGCAGGGCCGAGGCTTGTGCCAAAGAGGCCTTGGGGGTCACTCGCAGCGGTGCCACCTTGGGTTTTGCTGGCTTTTCCCCTGACAGTCCCGCTTTGACCGGCGTCGGGTTCTTGGCGGGAGCGCTCAGCTTCTTAGAGTCTTCCTTTCGAGGATGCTTCTAGTGTCCCCCCACCCACCCCCAAGCCCGAGGAAGAAAAGGCTTTCCTGGGGGTGGGGTGGGAACGGGACCAATGATGGGACCAGCTACGGTCCTTGTCTTGGGAGCACTTATGGGGCTTGTCCCCGTGTGTTTTCCCTTGTCCCCCGAGGTGTGCAGGACATCCATCTGCTGCTCTAATAGATGGGCTTTTAGGGCCTTCAGGTGTCGAATACGTGTCCTGCTGTTAAAGCCTCTGCAGATCTTGCAGGCAGCGCTGTCATGGTCTGGACCCAGGCAGAAGATGCATTTTGTGTGGCCGTCTTTTGATGGTATCTGGCGGCCACAATCGCACTTGTTCCTCTTTGGCCCGGAGGAGGAGACTGATGATGGAGATGACATACTGAAGTCGAGAAAAAGAGGAAAAACAGCCGATTTTGTTGAAGAAAGTTCAAAATTTTAGCTGGAACTGCTGGAAGCAAAAACCTTTCCCAATGTGAGCGGGTGGTGGCGGGAAAAGAACTGGGGTGGAGCCAAGGCTCACCCCCTTTTGTACCGTGACCGACTTCGGCGTGGACCAGACGTCAGGGGGCGGTTCCTGCTGGGTACTGCTAGCTAAGATTTTTCCAGTGGGTCCTAAGGTCTGTGGCATTAGTACTAATGGTTATAGCCTGCTACAAGAGCTCCCACTCTAAGTAAGATCAGATTTTTCCAAGCAAGTGGCGTCAGTCGATAGACCACTAATACCTTCAAGGTAGATGAAAAACTTTCAAACTTTAACAAAAAGATGTGCCAGCCAGGTTATTTCTACTAAGTTAAAGAAAAATAGAACTTAATGAGCCAGTGGCTTGCTTTATTTCCCAACTTTGACTGGCTTATAGCTGGTATCCTGGCACTACAGTCTCACCGACGGACCACGGGGCAGAATGTGGCACAGATGGACATATGCAATGGGGTTGCTCTGGGCAAAATGCCACATCCCAGTATTATATGACTATTAAAGAGACTCACCAAGCTAAATACATTTAGCTGAGCACTGCGCAGTTCGGTGCTTTGCCTCCCACACATGCTTTCTATGTATAGTTGACCTAAAAATATGCGATTGCAGTTTATTTATAACACTTGTAAAATCTTCTTTACTGGGGCACAGGCACTTCCCTGATTTAAGATCCACCCCCCTGTGCCACCCCACGCTCAGGAAATTTCTGATGTGATCACAGGGAAAGCGGGGGGACGTGCAACATTATAATCTATGGGACACACTTTTATGATCATTGTTTAATATTATAATGGCCGATTGGCAATGAAACGTGGGCACTGGCTGACTAATGCCTTGTTAGTCAATCAGTGCCCATGTTTCATTGCCAAACAGCAATTATAATATAAAAAATGATCGTAAAAGTGTCCCCCATAGACTACAATGTTGTGCGTCCCCGCGCTCTCCTTGTCACGTCAGAAATTTCCTAAGGTACTGCTAGCAAGAGCTGTAGAAAAGGTCTCTGCATCACAGTGGGACAAGGGCCTCTTTTCAAGATACTTCTTAACCCACAAGAAAATGGGGAAGGGCAACCCATTCTAAATATATGGTACCCGAACAGACATATCAAGAAAGAGAAATTCATGATGGTCATACTGGGTGCAGTAGTACCATATCTGCAGTAAAGAGATGGGTGAGGTCACTGTATCTGAAAGATGCCTACTTCTACATTACAGGACAAAGATCCTCAGTTCGCAAGCACTGAGGCTATGGTTACCCCAAAGGGCACTGGCCGGTAAGCCAAGTTTCAAAGAAATACAAAATCACAGATGCAAAGCATCATGGGCTGCATATGCAAATCACCACAGAATATTAAGCTGGTTCAACTTTAAGCAGAAATACATGATGCCAATAGGCCTCTCACACAGTCTGCAAAGGGTGTTACATTACATTACAGTCAGACCCAGCCACAGAAGGGTATCTTAGGATCAGGCTAGGAAGCTGCCAGTATTAGTTCTCAGCCCTACCCTATGGCCTCACCTGAACACCAGGGAGTTCAGAAAGTGCTTAGCTATAGTAGCAGTCCACCTAAGAAGACAAGGTGCGGCATTTTTCTTTTACCTGGACAACTGGTTAATTTTGGGGGGAAACAAAACAGAAAGCAGTGGGCTCCATACAGCTGGTAAGAAGCACCTTGGAAGAGCTGGGGTTCCTAATAAGCCTGCAAAAGTCGAAGACAGAACCAGTATAGGTCCTTGACTTCATTAGAGCAGATCTGAATACCCTGCAGGGAAAGGGTTTTCATCCATGGGCAGGGTATCATATCAGATTGCTAGTGTAGAATCATTCACCTTAGGCCGGTCAAGACCTGCAAGGCATTTTCTACAGATGCTGGGCCTCTTGGCTTCATCTGCAGTTATATGGGCCAGATTCCAGATGAGGGACATACAGTACCATCTAAAAGGCTACTGGTCCTAAAGGTCAGACTCCCTTTCTCGACTACTGTCAGTCACAAAAATCTTTGTACAAGCACTGGAGTGGAGCGAGGAGGAACACAACCTCAGAGAGGGCGTTCTCTCTTTTACAGCATTCTCCCACCAAGATCCTCACCACAGATGCTTCAGTCCTAGGATGGGGTGTCCACCTTACAGGACTTAACCGTAAGTAGCATCTGGAGACTCAGGAGCATATAATCCTTCTCGAGGTCAGAGCAGCACTGCTGGCAATGCAGTCCTTCTCCTCCCAGTTACGGGATCAGTCAGCCTAAATAGGGACAGACAATACCAAAGTGATGTACTACATTAAACAGAGTGGAGCAAGATCCTCAAAACTGTGCATAGACATTTGAGGATCTGGAACCCAGCTTACTCCCTTGACACAAAAAGTTCTGCATTACATCTGCCGGGTAAGGACAGTGTGCTGGCAGACTAAGCAGAATCAGCTAGGGAACACATAAATGGGCCTTGAACTATCAGCTGCTGGCTTTGGTCTTCAGAAAATGGGGTACCCCAGAAATCTGTTTGCCTCTTGGGAGAACAGTAAGATTCCAAATTTTTGTTGCAGGCCACCTGCCAGGAACACAGTCTCAGACGACACAGTAGCCCTGGCTTGGACAGGGAAGTTCCTGTATGCCTTCCCGCCATTCCTGCTGATACAGAGGGTGCTCATGCAGTTCAGGAGAGAGCCACCAATAATTGTCCTAATGGTCCCAGACTGGGCCATGCAGGCATGGGACTCTGTGCTAGTAACCCTGTCTTACTGGACTCCAGTCACCCTGCCACTAAGATACAACTTGTTGACTCTGTCCCAGGGCAGAATAACCTCTTCAGATCTTGGAACACTGCACCATGGTGCTTGAAAAGCTTGAGTTCTTTAGTTTGAGCCATCAGAGGAGAAGCTGAGAGTTCTGAAGGTTTCTGGGAAACCAGCCACAAGGAAAGCATATTCCTTTAAGTGGAAAAGATTCCGATACTGGTGTACCCTCAGAAAGATAATTCCAATGCAGGCAGGATTGTCCACAGTTCTGGACTACGCAGTACACCTGGTCGCTGTGTCAGCCTACACATCAGCAGGCAAGGACAAGTCATTGGGTGTGCTGGACTTAATCACCTCAAACCTTGCCTCTACAGGGTCACACTGCTACTACTACTTATCTTTGATAATGTGCATCCTAACCATGGTTCTCTGCATGCCCCCCAGTCTGGTCTCATGAAAAATGGCCTCCTTAAACTAGCCTCTCAATATTTGGAGCCTCTTACCAAAGCTTGATGACCTCCAAGTCTGGGTGTCCCAACACAACCCTGACTGCTCGTGCGGACTGAAACCTGGCTCTCTAGTAATATCCCGGACTTCACATTAACTTTTCCCAGTTATACCCTGTTCAGGCAAGACAGGGTAGGTTAAAGGGGTGGAGGGTGCACCATCTACCATAAGGACTCCTTGAAGGGTCAAGTACTCCCCTAGCCACTAAGTCCCAACTTCTTAGAAACATAGAATTTGACAGCAGATAAGGACCGCTTTGCCCACCCAGTCTGACCCATTTCCCTGCCTACTGGATAAGCTGCAGATCCTAGTTAACCAGCAGCCTACTTCTTTCTACCCCCAACCCCTAGAATTGCCTTATGACTGTCCCATGCATGCTTGAATTCCACCACTGTTTTTGACTCCACGACCTCCTCCGGAAGGCCGTTCCATGCATCCACAACCTCTCTGTGAAAAATACTTCCTTAAATTACCTCTGAGCCGCCTCCATCTCTTCAAATTGTGCCCCTTGTTCTTGCACACCTCTTTTTGAAACATGCTACCCTCTTGGACTTTGTTGATTCCCTTGAGGTACTTGAAAGTTTCTATCATGTCCCCCTCTCCTCCTTTCCTCGAGGCTATACATATTAAGCTCCTTAAGTCTCTCTTCATATGTCTTCCGGTGCAGACCCTGCACCATTTTAGTTGCCCTCCTCTGGACAGCTTCCATCCTGTCTATGTCTTTGCGAAGACTGGGTCTCCAGAACTGCACACAGTACTCCAGATGGGGTCTGACCAGCTGTCTGTACAGAGGGATAATAAATACAGGTTACTCACCTGTAACAAGAGTTCTAGGAATAGTATATGTTGTTCATCCACATTGTCTGGCAGGTATCCTTGCCACTTTAAATCTTGTTGGAAGGTCTTCAAGCTGGCTCCTCCCACCCACCCGGGTGGTAAAACTCTCGGCTCCGCCCCATGACACCAGATCTGGCCCGCTGGAAGCTCAGGTTGTGCGTCGAAGCCAGGGAAGTCGGGTGGGTCATGTGGATGAACAATATATACCATACCTAGAACTCCAGTTACAGGTGAGTAACCTGTATTTCTAGGGACATGGATATGTTGTTCATCCACACTGTCTGGCAGACTCCTAGCAGTTCTCCGGGAGGAGGGAGGCAAGGCGCACACCCCTACTTAGGAAATAGAGACTGGAGAACCGAGGCCCCAAAACCAACATCTCGGCGTGACTCAAGATCGATGTGGTAATGGGTGATGAAGGTGTGTGCTGACTTCCAGGTAGCAGTTCCCTGCAGATTTCCTGGATAGGGATCCCTGGAAGCAGCCACCGATGCAGCAGTATGGCGGGTAGAATGAGCTCTTATCCCTCTGGGAGGCTCCATGCCCGCCAACTTATAGCAGAGATCTATGCAGGAGGTGACCCACCTGCCTATCGTCCACTTGGCTGCAGGTCTGCCAAGTGCGGCTTCAGCGTAAGTGACAAACAGCTGGTGAACCTCTCCCCAAATTTCAGCCATGCACTCCTTATAGTAAGCAAGCGCCCTTCTAGGGTCCAGAGTATGGAGCCTATATTCGGCCTCCGAGGTGTGATTGGGGTAGAACACTGGCAGAGTCAGCACCTGGTTAAGGTGAAACTCTGACACCACCTTCGGAAGGAATTTCAGGTGGGGGGCGCAGGATAACTTTGTCCCTGTGGAAGACCAGGTAAGGAGACTCGATGCAGAATGCCTGGAGCTCTCCCATCCTTCTGGCTGACGTGATAGCCACCAAGAAGGCGGTCTTCCACGACAGGTGAGAGAGTTCACACCTGTGCATTGGTTTGAATGGCTTGCCCATGAGCTTGGCCAATACCAGCAGTAGATCCCACGGAGGAGGAGGTTCTCGCACCGGAGGGGAAATGTGATCAAGGCCTTTGAAAAAGTGCCAGACCACCTTCTCCTGCACCACTGACTGCTTCCCGGCCCGCGCCCGGTAAGCAGAGATGGCTGCCAGGTGCACCTTAAGGGTCGTCGACCTAAGCCCTTGCTGAGAAAGGGACCAAAGGTAGTCCAATATGCTCGCCAAGGAACAGGAGGAAGGGTCCAGGCCCTTGTCCTGGCACCAAATGGAAAATCTCTTCCATTTGAAGGCGTAGCATTTTCTGGTCGACTCCTTACGGGACGCCTCAACTACGTTGAGGACCTTGTCGGAAAGACCCAAGGCCTGGAACTCTAGCCGCTCAGGAACCAGGCTGTCAGGTGCAGGGATTGAAGGTCCAGATGGAATACCTTCCCCTGATTGACTGAGAGCAGATCCGGGTGAGCTGGAAGCTGCCTCGGGAGCCTGGAGCTGAGGCTGAGGAGATCTGGGTACCAGTACTGGCGGGGCCAGTCTGGGGCTATCAGAATCACCTGCACCTTGTCCCTCCTTGCTTTGAGAAACACCTTGTGCATCAAGGGGAACGGGGGAAAGGCGTAGAAGAGGCCTGGGGTCCACGGCCTTGAGAAGGCATCCCCTTGCAGCGATCCCTGCTGAGGGGGGTGGGCATGGAACAGCCTCAGCTTTGCATTCTCCCTGGAGGCAAACAGGTCCACCTGAGGTGTGCCCCAATCGGAGAACAGATCTTGTACTACCTCCGGCAGGAGAGACCACTCGTGGGATGCAGCCCCTATCCAGCTTAGGGCATCGGCCAGGGTGTTGGAGGCTCCTGCCACATGAATGGCTAGGAGATCCACCTCCAGGCTGCGCACGAGTGACCAGATGCGGAGAGCTTCCTTGCATAGAAGCATGAAGCGCGTCCCGCCCTGGCAGTTTAGATAGTACATGGTCGTGGTGTTGTCCGTCTGGACCCAGACCACTTGACCCCGAAGAAATGGAGCAAAGGCAGTGAGAGCTAGGCAGACCGCTCGGAGCTCCAGCAGGTTGATGTGGCATCGGGACTCCCGCGGGGACCAGAGGCCGTGCGCTCGGTGTTCCCCCAGATGGGCACTCCAACCCATCAGAGAGGCACTGGTCGATAGAAAGATCATCGGCTCAGGGCGGACAATGGGATGCCCTCCTGCAGATGAACTGGATTGGTCCACCACTGGAGAGCATTCCACATCCCCTGGGTCACCGTCACTAGCTGGTCCAATGGATCGCAGCATTGGGACCACTGGCTGGCCAGCCCCCACTGAAGGGGGCACATGTTCCAGCGGGCCCAACGGACCACGCTGGTACAGGCCACCATGAGACCCAGGAGGCGCAGGAAGTCCCGGGCAGGGCGCAATTGCCCAACCAGAAATGACTGGGCAAAGGAGGAAAGAACCTCGTCCCTGTCCGCTGGGAGCCGTTCTCTGGCTCGAAGAGAGTCGAGCTCTGCCCCGATGAAAAGAATCACCTGCTTCGGCTCGAGTTCTGACTTGGCCTCATTGATGAGGAGGCCAACCTGAGAGCAAACCTGGAGGGCCAGACCTCTGGACCGCTCGACCTCCTGTCTGGAGGGGGCTGCTATCAGCCAATCGTCCAGCTAAGGGTAAACCCGGACCCTTCGGAGCCGCAGGAATGCTGTCACCACTGCCATGCATTTGGTGAAGACCCTGGGAGCTGGAGATAAGCCGAAGGGCATGGCTTGGAACTCGAAAAGGGATCCCTCTGCTCGAAAGTGAAGGAACCTCTGATGTGACGGATGGATAGGGACATGAAAGAACACGTCCTGTAGGTCCAGAGAGCAGAACCACATGCTGTGTTCCAAGGATGGTATTATCTGAGCAAGAGTGACCATCCTGAAGGTTCGAGACCTTAGGAACTGTTTAGGTCGTGTAGGTCGAGAATGGGTCGCCAGCCCCCTGTCCGTTTCGGAACCAGGAAGTACCTGGACACGAACCCCGGGTTTGAGGGGGGGTCCGCCACCTCTCTTATCACCTCCTTCTCGAGGAGGAGAGCGATGTCGGCTCAGCGAGCTGACAGCGGGGCTTCAGACCCCGAGGCCCCCCAAGGTGCGACGGCTCTGAAGGGTGCGGCCTGCTCGAACTCCAGAGGCAGGCCCTTTCCCACCACCTCAAACACGCACCAGTCTGTGGTGATAACGGACTAGGCGGAAAGAAAGTGGCGGAGCCGCCTCTCCATGGGGGGCACCTGGGGTGAGGCGATGGGGTTGGGGGCGACACCCCTCAACCCGTCACCGGGCAGGCTTGGAGGAAGGACCGGCTGAGGGACCTCCAGGGCCTTTACCTCCCTGCTTCCTGGAGGAGGAAGCCGAGGGCTTGGGTTTGGGATGCCAAGCTTGAGCCTGTTGGCCCTGACGTTGCTGGGCCAGACGTGCTGCGGGTACAGAGGGATGAAAGGGCTTAGGCTGCGGCCTGCGGCCCTTGTCCCTCTGAGTGGATGAGACCGAGTCTAAAGTGGCATTGGACTTTTCGATCCTCTGGAGGAGGCCTTCCACTCCAGGGCTGAAGAGGTTAGACTCCAGGAAGGGGATATCCGCCAATTTGTGCTGGGTATCCGCTGTGAAGGTGGATATCCTCAGCCATGCCTGACGGCGCATAGCCACTGCTGCCGCAACTGACCTGGCGCATGAGTCTCCAATGTCCAGAGCAGTCTGAAGTTGCTGCTTGGCCACTGCCCTGCCCTGGTCCCGCACCTGCCTAACCGTGGTCTGCAGGATAGCTGGGAGATGAGGGACTACCTCATCCAGGGAGCCCAACAGGGCATGGGAGAAATGTGCCATAAGCACGGCCGAGCTGGCGTGACGAAGGCCAAGGGAGGACGCAGCGTAGACTTTTCGCCCGGCATAGTCCAATTTCTTGGACTCCTTGTCGGGAGGTTTGTCCACGTCCCTAGCGTTTCCGGCATGCCAGAAAACGCTGTTGGTAACTAACCCCTTGGCTGAGGGATGTTCCGAGAAACTGGACAGGGAACCGGTAGGGACCGCATACTTCCTGGCCATCCTGGCCGAAGGCACAGGGCAGGAAGCAGGATGCTGCCAGAGCTCCAAGGCCGGGCCCACAATGGCCTCGGCCACAGGAAAGGCCTCCGTAGGTGAATCCCCTCGGTCCAATATCTCCATGAGGGGATACTTGGCCCGCTTGGATACGGGCTCGAGCTGCATCCCGGTGGACTCCGAGATGAGCCTAAGCAAACCTAGGAAGGACGAAGAGCTGTCGTCCAGTGACTGACCTCCAGAGGACTCCAAGTCCACTCGCCTGGAGAAAAGGGAGGAATCGTCGTCGGACTCAGAAGAGTCCGCAAAGAGCTGCCTCGGGCCCTGAGCCACCCTCCGCCTGCTGAGGGCGATCAGGAGTGAGGGTGACAGACAGCCTATGGGGCAGACCCTGAGCCGACTGAGAGTTCTTGGTCGGAGCCCCAAACAGCGGCTGTGGAGGCGGAGGTTCCACCGGAATCGGTGGAGCAGCTGGTTTTGGCCGAACAACCGGCCTGGGAACAGGCTCCTCGGGTAAGAAGAGGGGTTGTTTCGGCCGCTCCGGTGACAGCCACTTAATGGCCGGGGAAGGCAACGGCTTGTTCCTGGTCAGAAGGAGCGGTTGCCATATGAGGTCCTCGTATCATCGACATAACTTACGTTGAAGCCTCCCCTTGTCCGAGGAGGAGGACGAGGACGAGCGGCGGTGCCGTTTACCTCGGTGCCGAGACCGCCTATGACGGTGGGATCGGCTGGACCACGAAGAAGTCCGAGACCGAGAACCTCGGCCTTTCCGAGGACGGTGCGGGGAGGGGACAGCTGGAACCGACTCCCCCCCTCGGCTCGGAGGGTTCACCCGAGGGCTCCGGAACCGGAGGCACTGGCAAGCCCATGGGATCCTCAACTCCCACAGGGGAAACCGGTGAGAGAGGATTTTCGGCTTCGCCGGTCGACAACCCGTCCAACAGGTTGAGAAAGATCTGACTGCGTCGACGGGAGTCTCAGTCAACTGACCTGACAGGGACACCGTGAGGCGAGTGGCCGAAGCCGAACGATAGACCGAAGTCGATGGCCGACAACTCGGGGAGAGGGACCTTTCCCGCTCCCAAGAGAGTCGACGGAGGGACATACCCTTGTCTTTCTTCTTGGACCAAGAAGAAGGGGGCAGACGTTAGTCCCTCTGCTCTAGTGGAGAGGGACAGACAAAGCTCCTTAAAGGAAGCTGTATAAGAGGAACCCAGGGAGAGCGGGATAAATGCCGCGGCCGAGGAAGATGCAGCCCGAGCCGCCTCCTCTTCGAGGGTGATCATCTGCTCTAGCTGATCCGCCCGAGCCATACATGGTGGAAACCGTAACTGGGCCTCTTTTGACTTCACCAAGGAAACATTTCTCAGGGCGCCCCAGTTGTAAACGTGCAGCACGGTCTTCGAGGACGTAGGCTGAGAAGGAAGAGCACAGGTCGCAAGCCTGCGGGTCGTGCTCAAAGCCTAAACAGTAGACACACGTGGAGTGCGGATCCGTCCGAGACATCTTCTTCCCACAAGGGCATCTCCGAAAACCAGGAGTTGATTTGTCCATCGCAGCCGTGAGGGATAGAAGACCGAAGTCTATAATGCAAAAAACTTTTAAATTCGGAAAACCGAAGAATTAGGAACCAGTCTTATATGCAGAGCATTAAGGAGGGAACCTGAGCTTCCAAGTGGTAAGGAAGATCTGGCATCATGGGGCGGAGCCGAGAGTTTTACCACCCGGGTGGGTGGGAGGAGCCAGCTTGAAGACCTTCCGGCAAGATTTAAAGCGGCAAGGATACCTGCCAGACAGTGTGGATGAACAACATATCCATGTCCCTAGACCTTCCTGTTTTCTACTGGTGATGCCTCTCCCTATGCATCCCAGTATCCCCCCAGCCCTTCTTGCTGCCCTCTCACATTGCTTGCCCACCTTTAGATCATCTGATATGACTACCCCCGGGTCCCTTTCCATTTTTGTTGCTGTTAGTATCTCACCCCCCATTGCGTACTCTTTCCCTGGGTTTTTGTTTCCCAGGTGCATTACCTTGCACTTCTTAGCATTGAATCTAAGCTGCCATACATTTGACCATTCCTCTAACCTTGCCAAGTCTCTTTTCATCCTTTCCACCCCACCTTGTGCATCAACTCTGTTGCAGATTTTCGTGTCATCTGCAAAGAGACATACTTTTCCTTCCAGTCCCTCTGCAATGTCACTTATAAAGACATTGAAGAGGACCGGTCCTAATACTGAACCCTGCGGTACCCCACTAGTAACCCCCCTTTCTTCAGAGTGGACTCCATTTACTATTACTCTCTGTGTCCTATTCTCCAGCCAATTTTTTACCCAGGCTGTCTTCTTGGGACCCACTCCCAGGCTAGCTAACTTGTATATTAATCTTTTGTGTGGGACTGTGTCAAATGCCTTGCTAAAGTCTAGGTAGGCCATGTCCACAGCCCCTCCCTGATCTACTACTTTGGTCACCCAGTCAAAGAAATCCATCAGATTTGTCTGGCATGACCTTCCTGCTGTGAATCCATGGTATCAAAATTCTCCTTGGTCATAAAGTCCTATATGTATTCTCCATTTATATTCCCCCCAGGGAAAACAAATCTGGCATAAATATGGTAATTAAACTAACTGAAAGCCTACCGAATCAATCTGAGATTGTTGTCATGGGCGACTAACAAACTGGTTGGCCCCCAAAGCCACCCAGTTCAAAGATGCCATTGCCGTGCATAACATCTCCCAGTTGGTAACCTCCCCCCACAAGAGCTAACCTAAGAGCAGGCAACGGCACCATTCTGGACCTTGTTCTCATCACGCATCCACAGAGACATGTAAGCACCTTGGTTCTACCTGACGCTATGAGTGACCATTCACCTGTCAGTCTATGGTCAAATAAAGCCGCCAAACCCCCTCTCAGAGTCACATACCAGTGGATACTGAAGAAAGGGAAACCATCAATTCTGGGCATTCCTTGCTCAGTACGACTGGTCTCCTTTGGGCTCTTTCTCCAATATCGACCTTGCGCTAAGCTTCCTCACCACACACTTTAAAAATGCATGTGATATCTTTTCCCCAGCTCATAAAACCAAATGCAGGGGGGTAACCAACCCCTAGATCACTGCAGACCTACTGCACAAGATGAAAGCCAGAGATAATCTATGGCATCTTGCACAGGCCACAGGCACTCCAGCCAACAAGCAGTGTTACAGAGCTACTAGAAATGCTTGCACCTGAAATCCACAGGGCCAAAAAGATCCATCAAAATGAGCTTGCAAACTTGTGGGGAAATAGCTGGAATTTTTGGCAAAAAAATCAAAGACCTCACTGTTAAGCCTAATAAGGTTGCACCCTCAATGGTAGTTGTTAGAGACCCCAGTGCAGGACCCTAACTCCATAGCTGAAGCCTTCAACATGACCTTCACAGATCTCAGCCGCGTCCTTCCATCCAACTTCTTTGACATATCCAGTGTTAATGCTACCTCGGTTGCTGCTATCCCTCCCGCCCACATCCCCACCTTCCATTTCAGAAGAATCATACTTGCTGAGGCTAGAAAATATCTGCTTAGAGTACTAGGTAAAACCAGGTACAGTAATGACAGCCTTGACATGAAATTATTTCACCTATCATTGGATGTCATGCTGAAGCCCCTTACTACCATTATGAACCTTTCCCTATCCCTTAGGCAATATACCCACTCAGTTGAAGGCTGTGATGGTCAAGTGCAAAAATCTGGTGATGGATCACTAATCTCTTACCACCTCCCTATCTCGAGTCTCCCACTTCTATCCAAAGTCCTAGAGAGTTGTGGCTGACTGACTGAATTTCTCATCAAATGTAATACCCAGTGCCACAGCAGCATGGTTTCCATCCAGCACATAGTACCACCGCAGCCTTATTGAAAAATACATATTATATGCACAAAGCCATGAACCATGGTCACATTGCTGGGTCAGTTTACATCGACCTGACAAAGGCTTTTAATACTGTGGATTACTCTCTCTCCTTCTCAACTCTCTGCCCTTCAATAGCAGACTGGTTCAAAAGCTACCTTGGTTCCAGAACACAACAGGGTAAAATAAACGACTTGCTATCGAGCTGTCTACCAGTCTGCTCTGGTGTCCCACAATGATCCACCCCAAGGCCCCTACTGTTCAGCCTGTACCTGAATACTGTACCCAGTGCCTGTGACTGCAACCTTGTCCTTTACGCACACGACGCAGTACTTTTCTCCAGCCACACAGACCTACTCCCTTTCACTAGCAATCTGCAACTCAGCTTCTCAAAGACTGAATCCTGGTTTACCAACCACAAACTATTAATGAGCTACAAAAAAACAAAAAAAAAAACAATGCTCTTTGCAAGCACCCATAACAAATACAAATCTGTACACCTTAATATTTTTAATAACATAAATCAACCTCTGGAAATGGTGAACAACTTCAAATATCTAGGTATTACGCTCACCAGCTTCCTTTATTTTGCCCTCCACTGTAACCACATTTCCAGGATTGTTAACAGCAGGATTGGTGTCCTCTACAGGCATAGGCACTGTCTCACATCTGAGGCACTAAGGCTAGCTTGTCACCAGCTCCATACTGTCCGTTATAAATTACAGCCTGATAATTTACAGTGCTGCGTCAGATACTACACTCAAGTAGCTGGTGATCTCGCTTAACAAAGCCTGTAGGTTAATCACTGGTGCCGACAAACGGACACACACTTGTGAACTCTATCGTCAAACCAGTGGCTTCCCTTTCTTGGTTGAATAACATATCAAACCTGTCTCTTCGCAAAAAAAATATACCTTGGCTTAACTCCTCCAGTTATCCAGTCACTACTTCCCCTCTCAACAAACCAACGTAATACTCGTAGTTCAGCAAAGGCTGCTTTCCACATCCCACGCTGCCGGACCTCTCAAGCTCAGCAGACGTTCATCTGTAGAGCTCCTTCCTGGTTGAACAACCTGCCCCCTGAAATCCTCTCAGAACCCAAACTAGGCACGTTCAGTGACAAACTACGGGATCACTTTGCAACCCTAAGTAAGTGTGACTGTGCCCTATAGGCTTATCCTACCCACTAGTCTTCCTACTTATCTTCTATAGCAGTCTATTGCTTCACCCCAGCTGCTGCTTTCCTCCCCCCAACCCCCTCCTCCCGTCTCTGCCTTACTGAGCCTTTTCATTCCTGCCTCTCCATTGCAACTCCAAGTTTGACAAAGTCTGCTATATAGTTGACTGCATACCTGTGTTGCTGTTGCTATTGTTTCTTACTGGTAAATCTCAGTATTCCACTGTTTTCTCCAGTTATGCCACTTCTGTAATTTTCTGCCCCTTGATTTCTCTACTATGTATTTTTTTCTGATTGTATTATTTTTTTGTCCTTCTCTTGAATATGTTTCTGTTTTACTTACTTGACGTGGAACCTTTGTAAAAGAACCCCTGGTTCAAAGGTACTTGGAATCCTAGTTATGAATAAATTGTTATCTCAACCTTTTTTAAAGGTTTTTCAAAGACCTTGACTATCTTCACCCTCCTGTAGGGGAGCCCTTCCCCACAACGGGACTTGAAACGTTTCTCTTGCCCAGTTGCTGGAATCTACCTCTGAGCCTATGCCTACAGCAGACTTAAAATATGTCACCTGGAAAACAGTTTTCCTAGTAGCCATGACATCTGCCAGGAGGACAAGCGAACTTCAAGCCCTCTGTACAGATCCAGACTACGTAATATTCCACAACTATACGGTAGTCCTTAGAAACGGTAGGAAATTCCTACCTATAGTGGTTTCAGTATTCCACCTAAATCAGTGACACTTCCTGTTCCATTTCCTGAACGTGCCAGCACAGGTGAACAAAAACTGCACCGTCTTGATGTAAAAAGAACACTGGGCTACTACAAGGACTGGACAGATGATTTGAGGCGTCATGGCACACAACCCTTTGATGACAGATGTTTTTGGTGCAGTACTAGCACAAATTATAGTGAGAAAGGAATGTGACCAATTCTCAGTAGGTCATTTCTTTCTCATCACAGTTTATCACATAACTCACATTTTTTTACTTAACAGTTTTAACAAGAATCTTTCTGCTGGTAAGTCAGCTGGTAAGTTTTTAGTCTCTGCAATCTGGGAAACCTCTGGAATTACTGCAACAAACTCAGACCCATTACTTCCAGGACTCACTTATCTGTGACTTTTTTTTTTCCCCATTCCAGAAACTAGTGGGTCAGTCTTCCTCACAACTCACTGGCAACCTGGGCAAAACTGTAAGGGATTTGTTTTGACTATGGCTTGGGGGCTGCAGTTGCAGCATGACTTGAGACCCTTCTGCCCTCGCTCAGTGAAGGAGCCTTACCCTCCATAAGGCCTGTAGGAAGTGGAGGCCTTTTCTCAGTAGAAATGTAAGTGGCTCTGTACTCATTTTTTTCATATGTGCCTCTGTTTAGTTACCAAATTAGGAGTTTGCCTCAATGGAGAAATCCATGACTTTGGCCAGAGTGTCCTGGGAAAGGATGGTGGCCCTTAGCCAAGGAAAACTCCTCACTGCCACTGCATGAGCCAAGACTCTTGAAACAGCATCACTGCTATATGCAGACATGTGTAAGTGGTATTTTGTGGCATCCAAGGCTGACTTTGCTGTTAGACCCTGGGCCACTTCACCATCTACTTTACCACTCTAAGTCAGTACTGCTTCCACAGTGCTTTCTGGTACTGAGCTGTGTAGGCCAAATAAGCTGCCTGCCTCAGGTGCAAGGAAACTGTTGTGTACACTTTTTTTAGCCATGGTATCTAGTCTCCTGAAATCCTTTTCAGGGGCTCTGAAGAGAGGGGCACCTCAGCCTTCTCACAGGCAGCCATCTATACCACTCCGTGATCAGGGTGGGCATACAGGTATTCTACCCCGTCTGTCCACCTAATACTTTTACTCAGTTTTCTTATCAATGCCAGCTGCTGAATTTGGTGCCGACAGATTTTCAATGTGGCGTTTTTGAGGGACTAATGAATGGGAGCCATTAGCCTCCTTTTAGGAGCTAATCTCATCATATCAATGTACTCCCTACTCATCATCCTGTTTCATGACAGGGAATGCTGAGACTATCCACTATGTGTTTGATGAAAAGGAGGGAGATAAAACCCTCAGTAACTCTAGAAGGGAGCCCCCACCCATACAGGATGCTGGTCTGGAAAGGGAGGCAAGCACATTGACTAGCTCCCATAGCCCTGAAGGCCTGGAAAAACTGACATATCTTTTTATGTCCTCTTTCGAGGGCATTTGATTCTGTTTTACTGCTTTCTCCTTTTCCTCCACAGAAGGAGTGGCAGGGATATGTCTTACTTATAGCTTTTTCTTGGCAAGCACTGGTTCCAGCACTTGCTCAGAGGCACTTACTTGCATTTTTGCCATCACTGGAATCAGAGCTCTGCCTTTCAGACATCCTGGTCTCTTTACAATCCTTTCCATGTCTTTCAGATGGCTGAGCAGATTTATCTTTCTTGTCGGTCCCCTTCGACAGGGACTGCTGCTTGTAAAGAGACTAACCATCCAATGCATGCTTTCCACCATCGTTGGGAGCTGCCTCTAAGTCTTTATTGTGTTGTAGTGACACAGAGCGACTAGAAAGCCACACATTCTTCTCTTTCTTTAAGCCCTTTTCTTTTGGGTTTTACAGCACAATATTTTACAAAGTTCACAATGTTTAGAATTGTGATCTGGCCTTAAGCACATCTCTTTATTGGCCTTTCAATCATGCTGAACACTAGGATTTTTAATATTCAGGTCTCAGTCAAAGTAGTAAGATAAATCTTTTTAATTAAAAAAATACATAAACTGCTTTAAATAAAGTACAAATAAAAGCAATTAACTTTTTTTTTGTTTACATAGAAAACGTTCAGTGTCTCAAGTGGGAACAGCATTATAAAATGACTTTCTCCAGTTCCTGGGAACCAGAGAAACCTCTAAAACTTATAAAATTCTAAAACAAAACACCTTAACTAACATAGCATATTAAAAAAAAAACCTTTACACAAAATAAACACTTGGGCAACTGCTGTCTTTAAACAGAGAAACAAATGTGGCATAAAGTCAGTAGGGGGAGCATGACCACAGAGCAGAGTTGAAAAGTACAGTTACGTAAGAACCTACCGTAACAGTAGATCTTCGAGAGAGGCTCTTGCAGTAGGTAATTACATATAGGACTGATGCCGGCAGGCGGCAGGACCACATGGAAAAATTTCTAGCTATCAGTCACTGGCGAGGGACCGCCCCCACGTCAGGTGATGGCGTCAGCATATGTCGGTATAAAGGGGCGGTCCCGGACGCCCGCCTTCCAGTTCTTTCCCACCACAGGCCAAGAGAGGCCGGACGAGAGAGGATCGGATATTTCCCTCAATGGAAAAGGAGCTGAAAAAGCCTAGGGGGATGGAGGGCGGGAAGGTATTACCCACTTCAAGAGCCTCTCTCGAACATCTACTGTTACGGTAAGTTCTTACATAACTGTACTATCTTACTTCGAGAGGGCTCTTGCAGTAGGTAATTACATATAGGACTGAATCCCAAGCAGTCTGGAACAAAGAGAGGCACCGGGAGGAGGAAAACTACTCCAAAAGGTAGTTATAGTTGTGCAAGTCTCAAGAAAGGAGGCCTTGCAAAACACCCAGCCCGAAGCCTGCTCTACGGTGAGAGGCAACATCCAAACTGTAGTGTTTCGTAAAGGTATGGACGGAAGTCCAGGTGGTGGCAGCGCAGATGTCTGCCGCAGACACATTCTTGAAACAAGCCGCAGAGGCAGCTACTCCTCTTGTGGAGTGGCCTCTGACTTGACCTGGGAGGGTCTTGTTGTATTTGTCATAACAGAAAGTGATGCAATGAGCCAACCACTTAGACAGGCATTGCTTGGAAACAGCATTACCTTCCCTTTTGGAGCAAAAGAGACGAACAACTGATCAGTCTTTCTGAGATCTTTCATCCTGTTGGTGTAGCATCTCAGAATCTGGTGAACATCCATAGTATAGAGTAAATACTCCCCTTGATTAGAGTACTGCATAAAAAAGGCAGGTAACTCTATGGACTGATTTAAGGTAGACTCTGCTACTACTTTAGGTAGAAACTTAGGATTCGTGTGAAGAGCAACTCATTCCTTGTGAAAAATCAAGTAGGGGATTTTACACATCAGGGCCTGGAGCTCGGAGATTCTTCGAGCCGAAGTAATGGCCACCAAGAAGAGAGTCTTCCACGAAAGGAACTTCAAATCTGCAGAAGCTGCAGGTTCGAAGGGAGGAAGAGTAAGTTTCTCGAGAACAAAGTTCAAGTCCCAAGGGGGAGCAGGAGTACGGATGGGGGGCCTCAGATGGAGGACTCCTCTGAGAAAAATCTTGGAGACCTCCAGTTGAGCAAAAACCTTGTCTGTGAAGGGAACATGATAGGCTGAAATGGCCGCCATGTGTACCTTCAGAAAAGAATGGGTGAGACCCAGGTCAAACAGATGACGTAGATACTCCAGCAGAAGCCCCGCTGAACAGGAGAAAGGTTCCACATTCTTGGAAGTGGCCCAAATAGTGAATCTTTTCCACTTCATGGCATAAGTGGATCTGGTGGAGGGTTTTCTGGCCTCTACTAAAATCTCCACCACTTTGGGAGACACTCCAAAACGGGATTGGACTAGGTCTGCAGGAGCCATGCATGCAGTTGAAGGGATCTGATGCCTGAATGGACCAGGGTCCCCTGATCCTGGGTCAACAAGCCTCGAGATAGAGGAAGAGGAAGAGGAGGATCCTCTGAATATTGTTGTAGAAGAGAGAACCAGATTTGCCTGGGCCAGAAAGGAGCGATCAGAATCATTCTCGCTCCTTCTGAAGCTAGTTTCTGCAAGACTCGTGGGATAAGTGGAATTGGGGGAAAGGCACAGACGAATCTGTCCTTCCAGTCTAGAGACAGAGTGTCGCTCCCAAAAGTGCCTCGCTCTGGAACGAGCGAGCAGAAAATGGGAAGTTTTGCGTTTGGGGGGATGCGAACAGGTCGACCTGTGGTGTTCCCCAAAGTTGGAAGATACTGTCTAGGACCCCTTGGTCCAGTTCCCACTCGTGAATCAGAGCAGAAGAGCAACTTAGTTTGTCTTCCAGGGTGTTGTCGACTCCGGGAACGTGAATCGCTGTGATGTGAAGGTCTTGTTGTGTTGCCCAATCCCAAACCCTCATTGCCTCCCTGCATAGAGGGTAGGACCGAGTCCCTCCCTACTTGTTGATATACCACACCACGCACATGTTGTCCGTCTGGATGGCTAGGTGGTCGGGAAGGATGTATTGGTGAAGGGCTTGGAGAGCGTACAACACTGCCCGAAGCTCAAGCACATTGATGTGGAGAGCTTGTTCTAGCTTGGACCAGGAGCCCTAGGTCTGATGAGGGCCTAGATGGGCTCCCCAACCTTCGCCTGAGGCGTCTGTGGTTAGAGTCTGGGAGGGGGGGAGGATGAAAGAAAGGAACTCCCTGAAACGGGTTCTCTCCAACCATCCACCATTGCAAGTCTCGCATCATCGGCGAGGAGATCAGAACTGAGTGATCTAGGTCATCCACTAGCTGATCCCACAGAGCGTAGAGTCCACTGAGAGATCCTCATGTGGAGTCGAGTGCCAGGTACCGTCGGAATAGCAGCTGCCATGAGCCCGAGAAGGCGAAGGACCGACCTCACAGGGACCATCCTGCGGTCGGACAACAGACTTATTTGGGTCTGAAGGGTGGCCGCCCTGTCCGGAGGCAGGAAGGCCTCACCCATGGTCGTATCAAGGATCGCCTCAATAAACTGTAGCCTCTGGGATGGGTCCAGATGAGACTTGGAATGGTTGATGGTAATACCCAGGCAGGCAAAAACCTGCTGGGTAAGGGAGAGGAAATGCAGGAGTTCCTCCCTGGATGAGGCCGCCAGGAGCCAGTCATCCAGGTACGGGAAAACCTGCACTCCCTTGGTACGCAGATGGGCCGCCCCCACTTCCAGGCATCTGGTAAATACTCAGGGGGCCGAGGATAGACCAAACAGGAGTGCCTTGAACTGGTAGTAGTCCCTCTGGAACGCAAAACGAAGGTATTTGCGATGAGATGGGTGAATGGGAATGTGCAGATAAGCATCCTGCATATCCAGAGCACAAAGCCATTGACCCGGCCAGATGAGGGGCAGAAGGCTCTGCAAAGAGAGCATCCTGAACCTTTTGTACTCTACGTAAAGATTCAGTGAACTGAGATCCAAAAATGGTCTGAGATCTCCTGTCTTCTTTGGGACCAGGAAGAAATGGGAATAGTAACCCGTCCCCTGTAGATGAAGGGGGACAGGCTCTATCGCTTGCTTCAGCAGAAGAGCCAAGATTTCTTCCTGGACCAAGAGAAGATGTTCCCGTGAATACGACGACTTCAGAGGGGGTGGGGGTGGTTTCTGAAGAAACTCTATGGAGTGTCCTTCTGCTATGAGCTGGAGCACCCAAGAATCTGGGGTTATCCTCTCCAATCCCGGAAGGTGGAGGGAAAACCTCCCTCCTACCAGTTCCTCTGGGGAGTCCGGAGGCAGTGGGAGAGGAAAGGAGGGTGGTGTGGGGTAGCGCCGCAGCTGAAGCAGCCGCTGCCTTTTTGGATGGGGGCTTGGCAGCTGCAGGGGCGCGGCGTTTTGTGGCCCGCCTTCGGCTGATTCCGTCTGCGAAAGGGATGGCGCTGCTGCTGATGGGGACGGTACATGGAATCAACTGACTTCACAGCCGTCCCCTTCTCTTGCAAATCGGTGATGATGTCCTTGACATCATCCCCGAGAAGTACCGACCCCCAGAAGGGTGCTTCCTGGATAGCAGATTGCACCTCCGGGACCAAACCTGACACGTGGAGCAAAGCATGACGCCGTAGGCCTACAGTGAAAGCTGAGCTCCGCCCAGCAGTGTCCGCTGCATCATATGTCACATGTAGCATGTGTTGACTGGCCAAACGAGCAGAGCGGACGAGATCAGCCAACTCCTGCTTGACTTGGGAGTCAGACAAGGAGTCCAGTTTGGCTTCCGCCTGAGTCAGGATGGCCTTCTGGTAGTCCCCCATGTGGCCGACATAGTTCAGGGCCCTGATTCTCAGTGTGGAGGAAGCATAAATCTTTCTCCCATACTGGTCTAGAAGGCGAGATTCCTTATCAGGAGGTGATGAGCTAAGGTGTTTAGGGTTTGCCGACCGGCTGTGAGTGGCACTGATCATGACCAAGTCAGCACGAGGGTGAGAATCCAGGAAATCAACACCCTCTGGAGCCTGATATAGCCGGTTCGACTTCCTAGGAAGTGGGGCTAAAGCCGACAGCTGTTTCCATACTGTGTTAACAAGGTCGGCGTGAGGCTCTATCCAGGGTGGCACCAAGGTAGGAGCTGTCACGGGCAGATCCAGATGTTCAGTGAGTTTTAGATGCTGAGGATCTGGTTCCAGGGAGTGCCACTGATGAACCTCCTGGATTTTCCTAAGCAACTCTGTAAAAGAAGGATCCTCCGGAGGAGACTTCGGAGGAGTCCTTGGCCTGGGCTTCGATGGACAGCAAGGCTTGTCGTCTTTCTCGGAGCAGCCATCGGAAGAGTCCAAGAGTGAAGAGGAGGACGAACAAGAGAAAGACTCCCTTTCCCGATCCGGGGGAGGAACGGACCCCTTGGGAAGTCCCCGGGGAAGCTTGTCCTGCCCTTCTCTGGATCCAGATGGAAGAACCCTGGAGTCCAGAGGTGGTGAGGGAGTGTGCTGTCTCAGGAGTACGGGAACCTGGGATGGCACAGTCGCCGGAAGGCGGCTCTCTACCTCTTTGGTGAGCTGAGCCTTGGCCTCAGCCCACCAGGAGGCCAGAGTCTCCTGCAGGTCCACCGGCGGCCATGAGGGTGGTGGAGGAGGTGGCGGGGGATAAGGATATGGGTTATAACCGTATGGAGCGTATCCTGTATGGAGCGTAGCTACGGGTAGCCCGACATTGGGTATTGTGGCGTCGAGTACTGCGGCGTCGGGTACTGTGGCGCTGGATACCACGGTCCTGGTTACACGGCGTCGAATAGGACGCAGAATACCTGGGAGCCGGGGGGGCTGCCAAAGCAGGCGGCCCGGCAGGAGGCCTCACGGGCGGGTCCATAGTGGAGAGCCCGGAGGGCCCGATAGGAGCGGAATGTCTCCTGGAGTCAGTAAGGCCGATGTCAGGGCCGACGGCAGAGGCCCTGGTGCCGGAGGTACCGACGTTGGAGGGGCCGGTGTTGGAGCTGGCGTCCGGGGAGCAGACGCCAGGTCTGGCGCTCCAGGTAGAGGAAGGACTGATGGAGGCAAAAGATCCCTAGCTTCGCCCAGGGACGGAGGGGAAAAGTCCTCAGGGTCAGGCTGGGGAGACTCTGGATCCCCAGACGTCAGCGAAGGCTGCAGGGAACCGGGTACGATGGACGTGGGGGGGGGTCTGTCATCGGTTCCTTCGCCGGCCAGACATTGGACGAGCCAACGTGAGGCTTAGTGGTGAGCTCTCGGTGGGCGCCGGAGGAGCCAATGTCCGACTTGCAAGAGCCATCACCGGTGGCAGGCTGAGTAGCGTGATCAGCCTGGTCCGGTGGAGAGGAGGCCGCGCGTCGCCCCGGAGGGTCGGATGCCTTACCGGCCCTCTCCGGGCGGATTTCAGAGGAGCCGATGCCGGACTTACCGGAGTCGCCCACAGTGGTAGGCCGTGAGCCTGTGGCGAACCAGGGGCGGAGGCCTCCAACTGCCTGGGCGCCTGCAAGGCCTGAGCACGGCCAGGCGGGTGGGCACGCCTCAGAAACCTCAGGCGGCCGTTGAGGCGATCCCCAGAGGGATGTTACTATGTCCCAGCGACTCCCAAGGGAGACGCTGTGGAGGAACCTTTGTCCCAGTGCCTCCTCTTCTCCTTCTTCCGATGGCCTTCGGGGGAAGTGGACGCCTGCCTCAGTTTTTTGAGCTCCTTCTCCATAGAACTCATTTTCTTCTTTAGAATGTGGGCTTCCAGGGATTGTTGCCACCTTTTCCAGGTAGCTGCGTTGAAACTGAGGCAGTGCTGGCACTTCTCTACCGGGTGATCAGGGCCTAGGCAGAACAGGCACAGGGAGTGGCCGTCCTTGTGCGGTAGTTGGGCGCCGCATGAGTAGGGGACGACATACACTGATGCTGGTACTGACGTTAGTCGAAAAAAGAAAGATTTTTCGGTAAAAAAACGATGAATATAGGGCTGATGAAGCACGAACTTTTCCGCGAGACGCTGCACGAGCTAACGGTGGGAAAGAACTGGAAGGCGGGCATCCGGGACTGCCCCTTTATACCGATGTCTCCTGACACAGTCACCTGACGTGGGGGCGGTCCCTCGCCAGGGACTGCTAGCTAGAAATTTTTCCGTGGGGTCCTGCTGCCTGCCGGCATCAGTCCTATATGTAATTACCTACTGCAAGAGCCCTCTAGAAGTAAGATCTCATATTCTAAATTCTAAAATTTACATAAAGCTCCATCTCCAGGGCAGCCCACTCCTGCGGACTGAGGCACTTTTGTTAAGTGTTACATACAGCAGGGTTGTGTAAAAGACAGATTATGGAGAAAAAACAAAGTCAAAACATAAAAATAGTGACAATGTAATTTAATATACAATGAAATAGTCAAAACTAATAAATCAAGATAAAATAATACACAATAAAACAAAACATGCTAATGATCCTAAAATATGTCAGAATTGTATAAAAAATATTGACCATTAGCCTGCTTGCCGTGCAGTGGTAGCGCCACCACTTGCAATGGTTGTTACTAACAAGGTTAACAACCAGCAGTCTATCTGACAATGCCCTTTCTGTGTTTGATTTATACTTACTCAAGTACTGTTTATTAAAACCTCAGGAGTTGGGATTGATGGCCACATTTAATCTTGTCCATCCCTGAGCCATTTCTATTTTTTTGTGTTTATTCATTTTTTTTAACATTCAAGATACCCCACTATGAGATTACATGTGGACAATAAAGTAATTTTGGCAACTGCTGATACCAAACTATTTAAGGAAATGAGACTGGAAGAGTACTTTTGACAGATGCAAAAGTGGTATTACAGCAGATTCCAACAAAGGGAAAATACAAAACAAACCCAGGATATGACCTTCTGCCACAGCTGAATTAACTTGAGGTCAATTCCAAAAAACTGAGAACTCCTTGTTTTGATAAAATACAAAAAGTAATTTTGGCAGTCAGTCGATGCATGACAACAAATATAAGCATCTTGGTATAACTGTTGACCACTCACCAAGCTTTGAATCCCATATCACAACAGTCTGTAACAGAGTAAACACTTAAAGAAGCTTTATAAGAAATGGTAACTTGGTTACCAAAAAACACCAAGAGCTTAAAACTGTAACAAATGATGTTACCCATACTGGAAAACAGTTCCACCATGTCAGTCACAAACCCAGATGGGCGACCAATATTACAGCAACAGGCTGATTGCGGGGGTGCACCCCCCAAAAGATTAAATAATCACCTCTGGGGGAGGGGGTTACCAGGGAGGGAGGGCAACACCGGTGCAGTGCAGTGCAGTGGGTGTACCGCACTCTGACAACCAATTCCTCACTGTGAGTGTCGAACTGGTTGCGGTGCATCATGGCCATCACCAAAATTCCATCACTGTGTTGATGGCACACCCTGAAAAACAGCAATGTTGCCTTTGGGACGCACTAAAAATAATCGCTTTCTAAATGTTAATTATAATAAACTGGCCTGTTATTGCATCTGTACAATGCACACCATTGTGATATGTATTCAAAACATAACTCGGTCGTCCTCGAAACTAGAATGAAAAAAAATGTGGACCTTGCTATTTAAAATCATTAAATCATAAACCCCTACAAACCTTCAAAATCTTGTAGCCCAGCCATATTCCAAATACATATTAAGAGATGTACGATATCGAAATCTGCAAATGCCAAAGATAAAATCAAAATATGGACAACTGACATTTATATAACAATGCAGACCATACACGGAATAAAACTCCCGCCAGAACTTCGAAACATGGTCTCGGTAAAAACTTGGGGTCTGATTTTTAGAGAGGAAGGACACTGACACGTAGGCTGAAGTTCCACAGTACACATCCTCCCAATGTGCAAAAGCATGGGAGCCTTTTTTTTTTTTTTGCAATCAAGCTTTTATTTTGTGACTTGCCTACCGAACCACCACTATCTGGCAGATTACCCCAGCCCCTTCACTGACTTCCCCAGGTACCTACCCCAACCTCCTCTAATGTCCCAAGGCTTACTCCCTATGGCAGGTCTGATGGGAATTCCCAAATCCCAACAGAGATTGGAGTCAGCTTCGAGTAGGGGCCTGATAGTTGGTATAGGGCCTGTGAGGGCCAACTCTCATCTAGTGCCAGGAAAGGTCTTTTCCACCAGTTTTCTTCCCTCCCCAGGATGTCCCAAATCGAATGCCATGGCACAAGAGCAGTGTGCACTTGCACCTGATGCTGAGGGACGTCCACCTGCTCATCTTCCGAGTGATTCCACTGCAAATAACACATGGGCATCCCCAGGTGGTAATTGCATTGTGGAGCACACTGCTTCCCCAGAAGGGACCCAAAGCAGTCCTAGGCACCACAATCAGCAGCCCTGATGCGCACGGACAGGCTGGCTGGAAGTCATATCACAGGTTCCCAAGTTCTTGCACAGTTTTGGCGATTTGTGACTGCTTGTGCCTATATAGTGTATTACTCATCTGTAACCATGGTTGTACTAGTAGTATACAATTCACATCCACACTTTGGTACTTAGCTGGAGACAGCAGAATCACCAGACATCTTCATTAAGCTCCTCCGACCACCTATGGTGGCATTCTCTGGCTCCACCCCATTCATGTCAGCTCTTACATGCTGGAAGCAGAAATCCATGCGTCACCTGCCAGAAGTCATGTGATTTGTGTGGATATCAGCTGTATACCACTAGTAGAAAGTACAGTTGCGTACTTACCGTAACAGTAGATCTTCGAGGAGTATCTCTTGCAGCAGGTAACACACCTGGGTCATCACCAGAGGATGCTCTTGTGCACAGCATCTCTCTTCTAGCAGTCTTTTTCCAGGGGCCGCCAATACATGACATCATCCTGCTGCTATACAAGAGTGGGCAGTCCCTGATATCCTCAGTTACCCGCAGGTTTCAGCTCGCTAAGCAAGTACCAAGGGAGAGCAGAGGTACCATCGGTATCCCTTCCCATATATATATTTGGATCAGAAGCGGTTCTCTTAGAGAAGGAGGGGGATGAAGGGAAGGAGGGATCATTTCTCCTGCTGCAAATCATATCTCTCAAAGATCTACCATTACGGTAAGTGCACAACTGTACTATCTTCTACGGGGATAATCTCTTGCAGTAGGTAATACACTTGGGATGACTCCCAAGCAGTAAATCCAGGAAGGGTGGAAAGTTATGACAAAAGGCCTTGTAGGACAGCATAGCCAAAGGCTTTCCTACGGCGAGAAGCAATGTCTAAGTTGTAGTGCTTCATGAAAGTCTGTATTGTGGACCATGTGGCTGCACTGCAGACATCTGTGATAGAAGCCCCTTTGAAGCAGGCCACTGTAGTGGTCATGGCTCGGGTAGAATGGGGTAGGACAGGTCCTGGTAATGGTTTGTTATATTTCTTATAACAAAAGGTTATACAATGTACCAACCAGTTGGAGAGGGTCTGTTCAGTGACTGGAAAACCTTCCCTGGTTGAGGCAAAGGTAACAAAAAGCTGAAGAGTTTTTCTGAAAGGTTTGGTATGATTTAAATAGTATCTCAAAATATGATGAGCATCTAAAGTGTGTAGGAGGTATTCTCCTGGATTAGAGTGCTCAGGGTAGTAGAATCTTAGAACTTGACAGCAGAAAAAGACCCCATGGTCCATCCAGTCTGCCCTTACCCTCCCTAGACTACCGCCTCCCTCCCTGAGAACCCATCCCTCCCCCTAGTAGTTCTTTATGCCTGTCCCAAACCATCTTGACTCCCGCCACTGTCTCCGCCCACACAACCTCCTCCAGAAGCCTGTTCCAGGCATCCACCACCCTCTCCATAAAGACCTGCCCCCTCATGTTCCCCATGTAGTGTCCCCCTTGCAGTCTCAGGCCATGACCCCTAAGCAGCAGTGTCCTTTTTCAGTTGGACTATGCACCCTAGGCCCCCTTTGTTTAACCATTTGACATATATGAAGGTCTCTGTCATGTCCCCTTTCTTCTTTCTAGTATCCAGGGTGTATAGCCCCAGCTCGTAGCATCTCTGTTCATATGGTTTGCCCTTCATCCCTAGCACCATCTTGGTCGCTCTTCGCTGAACCCTTTCAAATAGGTCTATGTCCTTGTGCAAGTGAGGCCTCCAGAACTGGACTCCGTACTCCAGGTGCAGTCTCACCATAACTTAGTACAGGGATACTAGGACTTCTCTCCTCCTGCTGGTGATTTCCTGCCCATACTAGCCAGCATCCCATAGTTAGGCTTTCCCCACAGCCCTAGTACACTGTTTCCCCACCTTAAGGTCACTAGAGACTACTATACCCAGAGCATTCTTCTGCTCCAGTGCCCTGGTTTCCTCCCCTCCCATTTTGTACCCTGTTCTCAGGTTTCTGTGTCCCTGGTGCATAAATACACACTTCCTGATGTTGAATTTTAGTTGTCAGGTCTCTGCTCACTCCTCTAGTGCCCTTAGGTCCTGCCTCATGTCGTCCACCCTATTGCAGATTTTCATGTTATCCGAAAAAAGCACCACTAGTCCTTTCAGTCAGTCTCTAATGTTGCTTATATAGATACTGAAGAGGGGTGGTCCCAACACTGACCCCTGGGGTACCACGCTCATCACCTGCCCCTCGTTAGAGTGCTCCCCCTTCACTATCACCCTCTGGGTCCTGTTTGCTAGCTGTTTTTGCACCCATCTAGTAATTTTTTCCCCCAACCCATACTTCCCAGTTTACTGATCAACCTTCTGTGAGGGACGGTGTCAAAGGCCTTAATGAAGTCCAGGTAGGCCACATCCACCCCCCGGTCTATTACTTGCATCTGACTGGCAATTCTATGGGCTGATTTAAGGTGTGTTCCGAGACCACCTTAGGTAAAAAGGAGGGATTGGTATGAAGAGCCACTCTGTCACTGTGAAAGATTAAGTAAGGTTCTCTACATATTAAGGCATGAAGCTCAGAAATACAGCGAGTTGAAGTGACAGCAACTAAGAATAGTGTCCTCCAGGAAAGGAAAGGGAGGTTACAAGTAGCCACCAATTCGAAAGGTTCGAGCATCAGTTTTTCCAATAGGAAATTCAAGTCCCAGGGAGGGGTGGGCCATCTAATGGGAGGTTTGAGGTATAACATTCCCCTTAAGAACATCTTGGCAAGACAGTGTTGATAGAGTAGTCTCCCTTCTAAAGGCTCATGAAAGCCTGAGATGGAGGCCAAATGAACCTTGACAGAGGAGTAGCTCAAGCCTGTCTTGGCAAGAGAAGCCAAGTAGTCCAATACCTCAGTCAATGGACATGGATAAGGGTTCAAAGACTGGGAAGCGGCCCATATGGAGAAGGATTTCCATTTAGCATTATAGAGTTCCCTAGTAGATGTCTGCATGAAGCCAGCTGAATATTGGCCACTAGTGAGGGAACGTGAGGGTGGGCTATGAAAGCGTTCTTGGGAGGCAAGCATGAAGGTGTAGTGAGTTCAGGTTGGGGTGAAGAAGGGTTCCCTGATCTTGAGTCAACAGATCTGGCTTGACTGGCAACGGGATGGGGTCTGCTACTGAGAACTGTTGAAGTAGGGGAAAACACACCTGCAAAGACCACAGAGGGGCTATGAGAATCATGGTGGCAGGTTTGAGTTGTAGTTTCAGTAGAGTTCACTGCAGGAGTGGGACGGGAGGGAAAGCATATATGAAGAGTCCTGTTCATCGTTGAGACAGGGCATCTATAGACAGTCCCTTTCTGTTCAGGATAATGAAATAGTATCTGGGGAGTTGGTTATTATTGGGGGAGGCAAAAAGGTCGAGGTGCGGGGTCCCCCACAATTGAAAGATCATCTGAAGAACTTCGTGATGAAGCTTCCACTTGTACGTGGAGGTTTGGCGACAGAATGTCGGCCAGGGTGTTGTGGCATCCCAGTAGATGGACGTCAATCAACGATAGATGTTGAAGTATGGCTTCCTGCCAAACTGCAATCACCTCCCTGCAGAGTGCAAGACTTGGTACCTCCTTGTTTGGTCAGGTAGTACACCACTGAGGTGCTGTCTGATTGGATTAGTATAGGCCCTGGGGAAAGGTAGGGGCGAAAAGCCTGAAGGGTGAGGTGGACTGCTCTCATTTCCAGTAGATTTATATGAGGAGGGATGGAGAATCAGGGCCACCTGCCCTGTAGGGGCCCAGGTGTGCCCCCCCACTGTCGAGGGAAGCACCCTTGGTCAACATCTGCTGGGGAGGATGGGACTGGAAAGGCATGCCTTGAGACAGGCTGGCACAATGGGTCCACCAGTCTTGGGCTGAGCATAGAATGGTAGTGACTGATTCAGTCTTCGAAATCCCCCGTTTTCTGCCACCACTGATTCTGAAGAGTGTCCACTGAACTGGTCTCGTGTAGATGGGCAAAGGCCACTGTGGGGATGGCTATGGCCATATATCCCAAAAGGCACAAAAGACATCTGGCTGTGTTAAATTGCTGAGTTTATATCTGAGATGCCAGAGACAGAAGTCTGCCTTGTCTGTCGGCAGGGAGGTAAGCCCTGGCAGAGTTGGTGTCAAGAACAGCTCCAATATACTGGAGCGACTGGGTAGGACTTAGACTGGATTTGGGCCAGCTGACTGTAATTCCTAAGGACTGAAACAGAGTGAGGGTCGCCTGGAGGGACAAAAGCAGAGAGGTTTTGGAGTCCGCTTTTATGAGCCAATCGTCCAAGTACAGGAAGACAAAATGTCTATCCCATCTCAGGGCTGCCACCACTGCTATGCACTTGATAAAGACTCTCAGGGCAGATAAGAGACTGAATGGGAGTCCTAGAAATTGATAATGTCCTAGCAGGTAAAAGCGAAGGAACCGGAGGTGGGCGGGGTGGATCGGGATATGTAGGTAGGCATCTTTCATGTCTAATGCGAAGAGCCAATCCCCTTGCTTTAATATCAGCATAATGGATGTTAAAGTGACCATCCAGAACCTTTTGTACTGAATGTGTAGGATCAGTTGTCTGAGGTCTAATATAAGTCTGAGATCCCCAGTGTGTTTGGGTACCAGAAAAAAAAAATGGGAGTAAAATCCCTGATGGTACTCTGAAGAAGGAACCGGATATACAGTATTTTTGTGAAGAAGTGCCTTAAGTTCCTCTTGAAGAATAGGGATATGGTCGGGTGGGTAATGGACAGAGTGGGGAGGATGAGCGGAAGGCACTGAGGTGAGTTCCAGCGCGTGCCCCATCCTTATGATCTGAAGCACCCACTCATCCAATGTTATCACTTGCCAGGCCTTTAAATGGAAGGTAAAGCGACCGCCCATGACTTCCGAGGCCTGGTAGAGGAAGCCTGAGCAATGCCCCAGTTGGTCACTGGAAAGTTGGCTGACCAGCTCCACCCAAGGGGTGGGAGCAGGAGCCCTTACAGGTAGGAGTGGCGGTCCTGAAAGATGGCTGAAAATGACCATGGAATCCTTCTCTGTAGGTGCTTCTGTTTGTCATTTCTCTCCGATTGAAAGAGGACTGTGAGTGATACTGGTAAGATAGCTGTGAGGTATGATACATTCCATGTATCGTACATAAGGTCAGTCGTGAAGCCTGGAGATCGTCCAGAAGTGTTTGGGTACCTGGACCAAGATGTTTACATTCATTAAAAGGGGCATTTACCACTTTATGCTGTACATCTGGTGTAAATTCTGATACATGTAACCAGGTGTGTCATCTGAGGGTAACACCTGTGACAGACATACGAGCAGAAGTAACCACTGCATCATACCCAGAGTGGAGCAGGAGTCAAGAGATGGAATTGCCAGTGGAAACTGTTGCCAATAATTGGTCCTTCTCCTGGGATGGAGGAAGTTTACCAACTAGTTCTATAGCAGAGGACCAGAGGGTACTCCGGTATTTAACCATGTGTCTCATATAGTTAAGAATTCTGAGATTCATGGTGCCTGCCTGGAATACCTTCTTCCCAAGGTAATCGAGATGGTGGGATTCCTTATCAGTAGGTAGAGAGCTCATGTGTTTTGGTCATTTAGTACAATTATGAGCCACCTTGATCACTGCTGAATCTGTCTCAGGGGTAGTGGAAAGAGAGGAGCCTGGTAAAAGTGATCTACTTTTCTAGGAATGGCAGGAACAGCTGAGGGTTGGTTACAAGCTGCCAGTACAGCATTTTGATAAGTTTGTATAAGTGGGGGTACCACTACTACAGGTTCTTCAGGCAGTTCGAGATAATTTGCCATATCCTTTCTTTGTTTATCATGTTCTGTAGTTGAAAATCCCATGATTTTTTGAATCTGGACCATCATTTCATGAAAGGATAGGTCATCAGGAGGAGAGGCAGCTGCTGGTCAGGAAACATCCTTGTGCAAGGAGAAGATAGTGGAAAGAGAGGACAGAGGATGGGAGTCCAGGTCCTGAAGCCCAGCATCTTCCAGATCTCCTGGAAAACTTTCCAGATATTCTGCCCTCTTTTGAAAAATACTCTTCTTCATAGGAAGGAGGGGACCAGGGTGGAGAGAGTTCCCTGTCACCTTGGAAGCGTTTAGGTGGAGGGGTGGGAGAACAGTAAGGGTGACCCACCTCTCTTGGAGTGAGAGGTTGAGAATGCCTCATCACTTCCAAAATCTGTTGTACTACTGCAGCTATGTTCAATGAGGTAGTAGTAGAGGGTGGGGTAGGTGGTTTCTGGGAAACCAGAGGAATCATGGTGGAAACTGGATGTGAGGTATAAAGAGGTCTGGGTGGTAAAGACCGGGGTTTCAGTTCCTATTTGGTTGGCCCCTGTGAGAATATGGTTGTGAAGGAGGCAGGGCAGTGGAAATGGCAAAACCAGCAGTTCTCCCCATGAAACTCTTGCCTGTCGTCAACGGGGCAGTAAAGTGGGAGGCAGTAGAATGTTTAAAAGGAGACGTCGTCGTTGATAGGAAATGAACCACTGTTGATGGGGAGTCATGAGAACTCACTAAAGGTTCCACAGAAACTGTTGAAAGGGTGCCAAAAAGTGCTGTCAACGAGAGAGTGTGAACCCCCATTGACGAGGTAGCAGTTCTGGAGGGCATCATCGATGGTAGAGCACTAGTAACGGTAGCAGTCAACGAGTGTCTGCCTGAGGATGATGATTTATCCTACACATTTATGTTTCTTGTGTGAAGCTGCAGTAGGGAGCTCCTTGGGATGGTCCCCCTCCTCTAAAAGAGACAATTTCTGCTCTATTAGGTGAGCTTCAATCTCTTGCAGCCATCAATGGGTTACCTGGTTGAATTCCTGGCAGTGTTTGCAGGAGATAGTGTTGTGTGTGGGACCCAGACACCCAACACAAACAGTGTGGTTGTCAGAACGGTAGATCTTCCTACCACAATGGCATGGCCGGAATAATGCTGATTTGCTTGTAGATTCTTTGGACATTCATCGATGAAGATTGGAAACGGAGGGAAAATCCATTCCCAGCTCAAGTTCTTGTCGATGACTGCTCCACAAGCGCTAGCTGCTGCGTGCACTCTGAAGATGGCAGCAAAATGGACTGAGGATACCAGGGACTGACCACTCATATAGGAGCAGGATGATGATGACATGTGTGGGTTGACCCTAGAAAAAAGACTGCTAGAAGAGAGCGGCCATGCACAACAGTGCCCTCTGGTGACGGCCCAAGTGTATTATCTGCTGCAAGAGATTATCCCCATGGAAGATCTACAGTTACTGATGAGTAACCCATATTTCTACTAACAAGTATACAGTTCACGTTTCACACTCTGGCAAACTCCTTACAGTCTTCTGGGAGAAGAGGGCAAGGCACACATCCCTATGTGGTGAACAGTGACTTGAGGACTAAAGATCCAAAAGGTGCATCACAATGACTCAGCACGTCAATGTTACAGTGGGAGATGAACGTGTGCTTTTGATCAATTTGCAGCTCTGCATATCTCCTCATTGGGGATATCCATGAAAGTAGCCACAGAGGCAGTGGTATGTCTGGGGGAATGAGCCCTCAGCTCCTCGGGTGATGCCCTACTAGTCAACCTATAGCAGAGGTTGATGCAGGATATGATCCACCTCACCAGACTCGCTGCAAACTCCTGCCATGCACTTCCTAGTACAGGATAGTGTCCTCTGCAGGTCCAGTACGAGAAGCCTGCAACTGGAGGCTGAGGTCAGGTTATCAAAATAAACAAGGAGGTTAATTAGCTGGTTAAAGTGGAACTCTGACATGACCTTAGGGAGGATTTTTGCATGGGGCTAGAGGATGACCCTGTCCTTGTGAAAGACCAGATGGAGACTTCACCAAGGGCACCCACCCTTCTGGCTCACATGAAGGCCACCAAGGAGGCGGTCTTCCACAACAAACATGACATCTTGCAGTTGTACAATGGCTCAGAAAGTCTTGCCCATAAGCAAAGCCAGTACCAGTAGTACGTCCCATGGAAGCAGTGGTTCACACTCCGAAAGGGACACATGACAAAGGCCTTTGAAAAAGCACCAAATCAACTTCTCCTGAGCCACTGTCCACACACCAGCCCACACACAGTACGCAGAGATGGCTGTCAGGTGCACCTTTAGGGTCATGGCTCTAGTCCAAACTGAGACTGGGAATAATGGTAGTCGAGGATTGTTAATTCTAGGTAGGCAAGACTATCAAGATCTTTCCCTTGGCAACAGAACAAGAACTTCTGCTTGAATACTTAAATTCTGAAAGTTGATGCCTTCCATATTTCATCACATGGAGAATATTTTTTGAGAGATCCAATGCTTGGAACTCTAGCCACTCAGCAACCAGGCAGACAGGGGTAGGGATCGAAAGTCCAGATGTAGGACCATCCCCTGTTGTTCCCTCAGCAGGTCAGGTAGAGAGGCAAACTCCACAGGGACCTGTTGCTGAGGTAGAGGAGATCCTGGTACCAGAACTGTCTGGGCCAGTCTGGAGCCATCAGTATCAACCACACCATGTTCTTTGGGCCATGATCACTACCTTGTGAATCAAGGGATAGGAAGGAAAGACGTACAGAAGGTCAGTGGTCCAGGGCTGAGAGAAGGAATACACCTGCAGTGTTCCAGCCTGAGGGGGGCATAGAAACAGCCTCAGTTTTCTGTTCTCCCAAGACATAAGCAGGTGCACCAGATAGGTGCCTGACTGGGAAAACAGTTGATCTACAAAGTCCTGGTGCAGGGACCACTCAAGCAAGAGTGTTTGTCTGCTGGTTGTTTTCTCCCATAACATGGATTGCCAGGGGATTACCCTAAATGGCTGTGCACTAGTGATCAAGCACAGAGAGCCTCCTCACATAAGGGAACAAAGTAAGTCATGCTCTGCTTATTTAGGTAGAACACAGTGGCCGTGCTGCCTGTACAGACCTGAATAACCCAACCCCAAATTGGTGGAGTGAATTCTGTTAGAGCCAGACCCATTGCACAGCGCTTCAGCAGGTTGATGCGACATTAAGAGTCTTGGGATGACCAGAACCCGTGGATCATGTGGCCTCCAAGGTTAGCTCCCCACCCCACCAGAGATGCTTCCATTGTCAGGGTGATGGATTGCTCCTAACAGACAAAAGGCATTTCCTCTTCTAGGTTCTGAGGACACAGACACAGTTTGATGGCAGCCCACACTGGCTGAGTCACTTGGATGGGCTGGTCTAGATGACTGTGGCACTGAAACCACTGGTGGCCCAGCTCTCACTGGAGGAGGGGCATTTACCAGTGTACCAAACAGACTACGCTGGTTGAAACTGCTGTGCACCCCAACAGCTGGATGAATTCTCAGGCTGGTTACAACTGCCCAATCTGAAATTAATGGGAAAATGATATATGATCCGATGCCCTATCTGCAGGAAGACTGCTCTGGCCTGACACGTGTCCAGTTCCTTCCTGAAGACTTGACCACCTGCACAGGGACCTGTCCCAACCTGTCTGGGCTGACCAGAAGGCCAGGGTCTTGAAAGGTCTGCAGAGCCAGATTCCTGGACCTCTCCATTGCCCCCCTGGAGGTGCATGGTATGAGGCAGTCATCCAGAAACAGGGATACTTTGTTTCCCTTGCACTGGAGGAAGGCCATCATTACTGCCAGGCACTTGATGAAGACCCTAGGTGTGGACATCAGGACGAAAGGCAGAATCCTTAACTGGTACAATACTCTTTCAGCACAGAACCGTAGGTAATGGTGTAAGGAAGGATGGACCATAATATGGAAAAATGCATCCTGTAGATCTAGAAAGCAAAATCAATCCCCCTGCTCCAAAGAGTATGATCTGAGTCAGTGAGACCATAAGAAATGAGGGTTACTCTCATATAACCGTAGTGCTGGGAGTGGTATATGGTGAACATCCACATGATGGCAGTCTTCCTTCCCCTTAAATCCAGACAGAATGTCTTCAAGCTAAGTTCCTCCCACCTACCTGGGTGGCATCCTTCTCATCTCTGTCCCGTGATGTCAGATCTTAGAAACATAGAAACACAGAAGTTGTCAGCAGATAAGGACCACTTGGCCCACCTAGTCTGACCAAAATTCCCTACCTATAGTGCCACCTGAGATCAGGCAGAGAGGGGCAGGGGCCGAAAGTTCAGATATAGGACCATCCCGTTGTCCCCTCAGCAGGTCTGGTAGAGAGACAAACTCCACAGGGACCTGTTGCTGAGGCAGAGGAGATCTTTGTGTCAGAATTGGTACACTGTTTCCCCTGCACTGGAGGAAGGCCATCACCACTGACAAGCACTTGGTGAAGACCCTTGGTGTGGACATCAGGCCGAAAGGCACACCCCTTAACTTTCAGCCCAAAACTGTAGGTAATGGTGTAGGGAAAGATGGACTGGAATATAGAAAAATGCATTCTGCTCGAAGCACGGATCCGTGTGCCACTTGCCGGGGAGGTCGGGTGGGTTGAGTAGATGTGTACCATATACCACTCCTAGAACTACGGTTAAGGGTGAGTAACCCTCATTTCAAGAGATGTGGATATGGTGCACTATCCCCACACTGGCAAATTAATACAGGTTACTCACCTGTAACAGGAGTTCTAGGAATGGTATATGTTGTTCATCCACACTTATTGGCAGGTTCCTTGCCGCTTTAAATCTTGCCGGAAGGTCTTCAAGCTGGCTCCTCCCACCCACCCGGGTGGTAAAACTCTCGGCTCCGCCCCATGACGCCAGATCTGGCCCGCTGGAAGCTCAGGTTGTGCGTCGAAGCCGGGGAGGTCGGGTGGGTCGTGTGGATGAACAACATATACCATTCCTAGAACTCCTGTTACAGGTGAGTAACCTGTATTTCTAGGGACATGGATATGTTGTTCATCCACACTTATTGGCAGACTCCTAGCAGTTCTCCGGGAGGAGGGAGGCAAGGCGCACACCCCCTACTTAGGGAATAAAGACTGGAGAACCGAGGCCCCAAAACCAGCATCCCGGCGTGACTCAAGGTAGATGTGGTAATGGGTAATAAAGGTGTGTGCTGACTTCCAGGTAGCAGCCCTGCAGATTTCCTGGATAGGGACGTCCCTGGAAGCAGCCACCGATGCAGCAGTATGGACGGGTAGAATGAGCTCTTATCCCTCTGGGAGGATCCATGCCCGCCAACTTATAGCAGAGATCTATGCAGGAGGTGACCCACCTGCCTATCGTCCGCTTGGCTGCAGGTCTGCCTGGTGCGGCTTCAGCGTAGGTGACAAACAGCTGGCGAACCCTCCTGACTTCTGCAGGCGGCCTTATAATAAGCGAGCGCCCTTCTAGGGTCCAGAGTATGGAGCCTGTATTTGGCCTCCGAGGTATGACTGGGGTAGAACACCGGCAGAGTCAACACCTGGTTAAGGTGAAACTCCGACACCACCTTCGGAAGGAATTTCGGGTGGGGGCGCAGGACAACCTTGTCCCTGTGGAAGACCAGGTAAGGAGACTCGATGCAAAGTGCCTGGAGCTCTCCCATCCTTATGGCTGACGTGATAGCCACCAAGAAGGCGGTCTTCCACGACAGGTGAGAGAGATCACACCTGTGCATTGGTTCGAATGGCTTGCCCATGAGCTTTGCCAGTACCAGCAGTAAATTCCACGGAGGTGGCGGTTCTCGCACCGGAAGGGAAATGTGATCAAGGCCTTTGAAAAAGCACCCGACCACCTTTTCCTGCGCCACCGACTGCTCCCCGGCCCGCGCCTGTAAGCAGAGATGGCTGCCAGGTGCACCTTTAGGGTCGTCGACCTAAGCCCTTGACTACAAAGGGACCATAAATAGTCCAAAATGCTTGCCACAGAACAGGAGGAAGGGTCCAAGCCCTTGCCCTGACATCAAATGGAGAATCTCTTCCATTTGAAGGCGTAGCATTTTCTGGTTGACTCCTTATGAGATGCCTCAACAACATTGAGGACCTCGTCGGAAAGACCCAAGGCCTGGAACTCTAGCCACTCAGGAACCAGGCCGTCAGGTGCAGGGATTGAAGGTCCGGATGGAACACCTTCCCCTGACTGACTGAGAGCAGGTCCGGGCGAGCTGGAAGCTGCCTCGGGAGCCTGGAGCTGAGGCTGAGGAGATCTGGGTACAAGAACTGGCGAGGCCAGGCTGGGGCTATCAGAATCACCTGCATCTTGTCCCTCCTTGTCTTGAGAAGCACCTTGTGAATCAAGGGAAATGGGGGAAAGGCATAAAAGAGGCCCGGGGTCCACAGCCTCGAGAAGGCATCCCCCTGCAGCGAGCCCTGCTGAGGGGGGCGGGCATGAAACAGCCTCAGCTTCGCATTCTCCCTGGAGGCAAACAGGTCCACCTGAGGTGTGCCCCAGTGGGAGAACAGATCCTGTACTACCTCCGGCAGGAGAGACCACTCGTGAGATGCAGCCCCTATCCAGCTCAGGGCATCGGCCAGGGTGTTGGAGGCTCCTGCCACATGAATGGCTAGGAGATCCGCTTCCAGGCTGTGCACGAGTGACCAAATGTGGAGAGCTTCCTTGCATAGAAGCATGGAGCGCGTCCCGCCCTGGTGGTTTAGATAGTACATGGTCGTGGTATTGTCCGTCTGGACTCGGACCACTTGACCCCGGAGAAATGGAGCAAAGGCGGTGAGAGCTAGGCGGACCGCTCGGAGCTCCAGCAGGTTGATGTGGCATTGGGACTCCCGCGGGGACCAGAGGCCGTGCACTCGGTGTTCCCCCAGATGGGCACCCCAACCCATCAGAGAGGCATCGGTCGATAGAGAGACCGTCGGCTTGGGGCGGACAAACGGGATGCCCTCCTGCAGATGGGATGGAACGGGCCACCACTGGAGAGCGTTCCACATCTCCTGGGTCACCATCACTAGCTGGTCCAAAGGATCGCAGCGTTGTGACCACTGGCTGGCCAGTCCCCACTGAAGGGGGCGCATGTGCCAGTGTGCCCAATGGACCACGCTGGTACAGGCCGCCATGAGACCCAGGAGGTGCAGGAAGTCCCGGGCAGGGCGCGACTGCCCAACCAGAAATGATTGGGCAAAGGAGGTAAGAACCTCGGCCCTGTCCACCGGGAGCCGTGCTCTGGCTCGAAGAGAGTCGAGCTCTGCCCCGATGAACAGGATCACCTGCTTTGGCTCGAGTTCCGACTTGGCCTTGTTGATGGGAAGGCAGACTTGAGAGCAAACCTGGAGGGGCAGATCTCTGGACCGCTCCACCTCCCATCTGGAGGGGGCTGCTATCAGCCAATCATCCAGGTAAGGGTACACCCGGACCCCTCAGCGCCGCAGGAATGCTGTCACCACTGCCATGCATTTGGTGAAGACCCTGGGAGCTGGAGATAAGCCGAAGGGCATGGCTCGGAACTCGAAGAGGGATCCCTCCGCTCGAAAGCGGAGGAATCTCCCATGTGACGGACGGATAGGGACGTGAAAGAACGCGTCCTGTAGGTCCAGAGAGCAGAACCACATGCCGTGTTCCAGAGATGGTATTATCTGTGCCAGAGTGACCATCCTGAAGGTTCGAGACCTTAGGAACTTTTCAGGTCATGTAGGTCGAGAATGGGGCGCCAGCCCCCCGTCCGTTTCCGAACCAGGAAATACCTGGACACGAACCCCGGGTCTGAAGGGGGGGTCCTCTACCTCCATGAGCACCTCCTTTTGGAGGAGGAGAGCGAAGTCGGCTCGGCGAGCCACCAGTGAGGCTGCGGACCCCGAGGCCCCCCGAGGTGAGACGGCTCTGAAGGGCGGGGCCTGCTCGAATTCCAGAGGTAGGCCTTTCCCACCAACTCCAGTACCCACCTGTCCGTGGTAACAGTGGACCAGGCGGAAAGGAAGTGTCTGAGCCGTCCCCCCACGGGGGGAACCAGGGGCGAGGTGACAGGGATGGGGGCGACACCCCTCAGCCCATCACTGGGCAGGCTTGGAGAAAGGACCGGCCAAGGGACCACCTGGGCCTTTTCCTCCCTGCTTCCTGTTGGAGGAAGCCGATGGCTTGGGTTTGGGATGCCAAGCTCGAGCCTGCTGGCCCTGACGTTGCTGGGCCGGGCGCGCCGTGGGCGCAGAAGGATGAAAGGGCTTAGGATGTGGCTTGCGGCCTTTGTCCTTCTGAGCGGAAAAGACCGAGTCCAAGGTAGCATTGGACTTCTCGATCCTCTGCAGGTGACCTTTCACCCCAGGGCCGAAGAGGTCAGTCCCCAAAAAGGGAACATCCGCCAACTTGTGCTGGGTATCCAAGGTAAAGGTGGATATCCTCAGCCAAGCCAGACGACGCATGGCCACTGCGGCCGCCACAGACCTGGCACATGAGTCCCCGATGTCTAACGCAGTCTGGAGCTGCTGTTTTGCCACTGCCCTGCCCTGGTCCCGCACCTGCCTGACCGTAGTCTGCAGATCTGCGGGAAGATGAGGAACAACCTCATCCAGGGAGCCCAACAGGGCATGAGAAAATGTGCCATGAGGACAGCCGAACTGGCCTGACGTAAGGCGAGAGAGGACTCAGCATAGACTTTTCGCCCGCATAATCCAATTTCTTGGATTCCTGGTCGGAGGTTTGTCTACATCCTCATGCCTCGCACGCCGGAAAACACTGTTGATAACCAACCCTCGGCCGAGGTGTTCCGAAAAACCAGACAGGGAACCGGTAGGGACCGCATACTTCCTGGTCATCCTGGCCGAAGGCGCAGGGCAGGAAGCAGGACGCTGCCAAAGTTCCAAGGCTGGAACCACTATGGCTTCGGCCACCGGAAAGGTCTCCGTAGGAGAATCCCCTCGGTCCAGAATCTCCGTGAGGGGATACCTGGCCCGTTTAGAAACGGGTTCGAGCTTCATCCCGGTGGACTCCGAGATGAGTCGAAGCAACCCTAAGAAGGACGAAGGGCTATCGTCCACTGACTGCCCTCCCGAGGACTCCAAGTCCAAGCGCTTGGAGAAGAGGGAGGAACCATCATCAGACTCGGAAGAGTCCTCAAAGAGCTGCCTCGGGCCTGAGCCACCCTCCACCTGCCGAGGTTTATCGGGAGTGAGGGTGACAGACAGCCTATGGGGCAAACCCAAGGCCGACCGAGAATTTTTGGTCAGAGCCCCAACTAATGGCTGTGGAGGCGGAGGTTCCACCAGAATCGGTGGGGCAGCTGGAATTGGCTGAACAACCGGCCTGGGAACAGGCTCCTCGGCTACAGTGAGGGGTTGTTTCGGCCACTCCGGTGACAGCCACTTAATGGCAGGGGAAGACGACTGGGTCAGCCTATTCCTGGTCAAAAGGAGCTGTTGCCACATGAGTTCCTCGTACTTCCGACGCAACTTGCGCCGAAGCCTCCCCTCGTCCGAGGAAGAGGAAGAGCGGCGGTGCCGCTTGCCACGGTGCCGAGACCGAGACCGCCTATGGCGGCGGGATCGGTTGGACCGTGAGGATGTCTGAGACCAAGAGTCTCGACTAGGCCGAGGAAGGCGAGGAGAAGTGTCAGAAATCGGCACTCCCCTCGGCTCGGACGATCCCACCGAAGGCTCCGGAACCGGAGGCACAGACGAGCCGACAGGATCCTCAACTCCCACCGGGGGAACCGGGGAGAAGGGATTCTCAGCTTCTCCAGCCAACAACCCGTCTAACGGGTCGAGAAAAATCTCGACCGCGTCGTCGGGAGTCTCGGTCAACTGGCCTGACAGGGACACCGTGAAGCCAGTGGCCGAAGCTGAGGGGTCAACCGAAGCCGACTGTTGACAAGGGGAGAGGGATCTTTCCCGCTCCCAAGAGCGTCGACGGAGAGACTTTTGCTCTTTTTGGACCTGGAAAAAGGTCCCGAAGAAGTTGGACCCTCACCTTTCGACGAGAGGGTCAGACAAAGCTCCTTAAAAGAAGCCGAGTACGAGGCACTGAGAGAGAGAGAGCGAACAAATGCCGCAGCCGAGGTAGAAGTGGCCCGTGCCGCCTCCTCTTCGAAGGCGATCATCTGCTCGAGCTGATCCACCGAGCCTGCTGCCGCGGACACCGCCAACCGGGCCTCTTTAGATTTCACCGGTGGAATTCTTTTCTCGGGGCTCCCAGCTGTAATCGGGCAGCACGGTCTTCAAGGGACGTAGGGTCAAAAAAGAAGAGCGCCAAGTCGCAGGGCTCAAGTGGTCGTGCTCAAGCCCCAGGCAGTAGACGCACGTGGAGTGCGGATCCGTCCTAGACATCTTCTGCCCGCAAGGGCACCTCCGAAACCGGAGTCGATTTGTCCATCGCAGCCGCGAGGAGAAGAAGACCGAAGTCTTTTTAGCAAAAAACTTTTTGATTTCGAACTTTCAAAGAATTAGGAACCAGTCTTAATCGCAGAGCGTCAAGGAGGGAACCTGAGCTTCCAAGCGGTAAGGAAGATCTGGCGTCATGGGGCAGATCCGAGAGTTTTACCACCCGGGTGGGTGGGAGGAGCCAGCTTGAAGACCTTCCAGCAAGATTTAAAGCGGCAAGGAACCTGCCAATAAGTGTGGATGAACAACATATCCATGTCCCTAGAACTAGCTGTTCTCTGGGAGAAGGGGGTAAGGTGCATACCCCTAATTGAGAAAAAAGGACTGGAGAACCACGGTTCCCAAACCAGTATCTCAGCGTGACTCAAGGTCGATGCTGTGATAGGAAATGAAGGTGTGTGTCGACTTCCAGGTAGCAGCTCTGCAGACTTCATGGATAGGGACATCCCTGAAAGCAGCCACTGAGACAGCGGTATGTCTGGTGGAATGAACCCTAAGCCCAACAGAAGGCTCCCTACCAGCCACCCTACATATGCAGGATACAATCCACCTGCCAACTGTCCTCTTAGCTGATGGTCTGCCAGATGTGGCTTAAACACAGGTGAGAAAGAGCCAGCAAACCTCTCCCTGAACTCCAGCTGTGTGCTCCATGCAATAAGCGAGTGCTCACCTCAGGTCCAATGTATGGAGCCTCTGAGTTTGGACTGGTGAAGTACACCAGGAGACTGATCACCTGGTTAAGGTGAAACTCAAACAACCTTTGCGAGTAACTTCAAGTTGGGGCAGAGGACAACCTCGTCCCTGTGGAACACCAAATAAGGAGACTCCACTGACAGTGAATGGAGCTTACTGATCTTTCTGGTAGAGATGATAGCCACCAAGAAGGTGGTCTTCCACAAGTGAGAGATGTCACACCTGTGCATTGGCTCGAATGGCTTGCCCATGAGCACTGCCAAGACCAGCAACAGGTCCCATGGTGGTGGCAGTTCACACATCGGCAGGGACAAGTGGTCAGTGCCCTTAAAGGAGCACCAAACCACCTTTTCCTGCACCACCATCAGCATACAAGCTTATGCCCAGTATGCTGAGATGGCTGCCAGGTCACCTTGAGGGTCATCGACCTCAGGACCAGCTGGTATAGGGACCACAGGTGATCCAGAATGCTAGCTAGCGGGTAGGACAGGGGATCTAGCTCCTTACCTTGGCACCAAATGAAAAAGCACTTCTATTTGAAGGCAAAGTGCTGGTGAGTTGGCCTGTTCTGGGAGGCTTCCACAACCCACAGAACCTCCTTGTAGAGACCCAAAGCTTGGAACTCTAGCTGCTCAGGTACCAGGCTGTCAGGTGCAGTGACTGAAGGTCTCTGTGTAAGATCTTCCCCTTGTGACAGGAGAACAGGTCTGGACACAGAGGCAGGTGTCACGGAGGCCTGTTGCTATCGAGGCTGAGGAAATCTGGGTAACAGAACTGTTATGGCCAGTCTGGGGTTACCAGGATCATCTGCACCTTGTTCCTTCACACTTAACCAGCACCCAGTGGATCAGAGGAAAGGGAGGGAAGGCATAAAAGAGGCCTGGGGTCCAGGGCCCAGTAAAGACATCCCCCATCAGTGTCCCACACTGAGGAGGGTGGGCACAGAACAGCCTCAGCTTTGTGTTCTCCCAGGAGATGAACAGATCAACCTGGAGAGTGCCTCACTGGGAGAAAGTACAGTTCTGTAAGAACTTACTGTAACAGCAGATCTTCAAGAGAGGATCTCACAGTAGTTAATCACCTTAAGGACTGTGCCCCCTGGCATCAGGACAACATGGAAACTTTAGCCAGCAGTGTCTAACGGGGGAACCCCACATGACATCACGTCACCAGACCCTATATAGTGGGCGGTCCCCATGCCCGCCTTCCAGTTCTCCCACCGGAGACCTCAGAGGAGGTGCAACAGAAGAATGGACAAGAGGCTTCTGGAGCCTAGAATGAGTCCATGAAGAAAGAGCAGAAAGAAATAATGACCACACCTCGCACCACACCGGCAACCCGGGTTCGGAAGCAAGTCTGGGTTGCTGGGGGTCGGCAGGGGAGGGAGAGGATTGAGTGTCCGGAGGACAGCTCTCCTCTCCCGGGGAGGGACAGGGGTCCCGATCGGTGCTCTGCTGATCTCTGGCAGAGGCTGAAGTTATAGCAGGCACTGCAAGGAGAGAATAGGAGTGGAGGGAGTGGCAGACATCGGATATGCCTTGATGTCAGGGCACCAGCCACTCCCAGGGGGGCAGGGGGAAAAAACAGGAAAATGCCTCTCGGCTCAGGTGGAGACGGATTGCCAGGAGCTTGCCCCTGATTTACGGCTGCCCCCCCGGCATCCTCCCAACTGACGTTACTGCTATGTCGAGGATGCTGGGGCCCCACCCGTCCTTTACCGGGGTATAACTGAGGCTCTATGGGTGATGGAGGATGGCCGGGTAGGGTGTGTGCTCTAGGGGATGACTCCATGCGCTCCCGATGAAATCCAGAGCCGAGGGGGCGAGTAGGAGGCAAAAACAGAAAATAAAAAAAAAATAAAAAGAAAGAATTAATGACAGGGGGATGAAGGGAAGGAAAAAGGTTACCTACTGCAAGAGCCTCTCTCTAAGATATTACAGTTACGCAAGAACTTAACATAAAAGTAAATCTTCAAGAGAGGTTCCTAAAGTAGGTCTTCACATATAGGACTGCGCCCCCTGGCATCAGGACCACACGGCAAACTTCTAGCAAGCAATCCATAGTGGGGGACTGCCCCTGATCTCACATGATGGAATGTCAGTGTGACAGTATATAGGGGGCAGTCCCCACTCCTGCCCTCAAGTTTTCCTGCCAAAAGACCCCTGGAAGGGGAACGGGAGAGAGGAGTACACTCCTCAAGCCTGAAGCTGCTAAAAAAACAACATGGAACAGGAAAGCAGAAACAGGAGATGGGGAAGGAGGGAGGGAAAGAGGTGACCTACTGCAGGAACCTCTCTCGAAGATCTACTGTTACGGTAAGTTCTTACGTAACTGTACTATCTTACTTCGAGAGGGTTTCTGCAGTAGGTCTTCACAAATAGGACTGAATACCAAGCAGTCATAAGAACAGAGAGTCATAGATTGAGGGCTGAGAGGTGGAAAAGTCTGGACCCACATTAGGAAAAGAGGCCTTGAAGGATGGCAAGACCAAAGCCGACCCTGCGTCTAGAGGCAATGTCCAGGCTGTAATGCTTAGTGAAAGTATGGAGTGTACTCCAGGTGGCCGCAGCACAGATATCAGAAGTGGATACATTATGAAAAAAGGCAACAGAAGCAGCCATGCTGCATGTAGAGTGCCCTTTCACCTCCCCCGGAAGGGGTTTTTCATACTTTTAGTAAATGAAAGTGATGCAGTTAGCCAACCATTTGGACAGGCATTGTTTAGAAATCGCTGTGCTCTGGCATTTATGTGTGAAAGTGATGAACAACTGGTCGGACCTCTGCACCTCCTTTGTTCGTGAAACATAATACCTCAAAATTCTGTGTATATTCAAAGTGTGTAAAAGGTATTCCCCCTTATGCAGGGTAGTAAACAGACAGCTGGATATCCTGGTTCAACGCAAATTCCGAAACCACTTTCGGTAGAAATGAGGGATTATTATACAGAGTCACTCAAGCTCTGTGGAAAATTAAATAAGGCCCCTTACAAACGAGGGCTTGAAGCTTGGAAATCCTTCAAGCTGAAGTAATCGCAACTAAAAAGAGCGGTTTCCAAGACAAATAGCGCATTGCACAGCTTGCTGCCGGTTCAAAAAGGGGCAAAGTAAGCTTTTCTAAAATAAACTTTAGATCCTTTGGGGGGCAGACTATAGCTGGAGGTTTTAAGTGGAAGATCCCTTTAAGAAAGGTTTCTGAGACCTCCAAATGCACAAGGTTTTTACTGTCCACCAGAAGGTGGTAGACAGAAATCGCTGAAAGATGGACTTTCAGAGAGGAGTAGCTGATGCCCGAATCAGACAAGTACAAAAGGTAATCTAGGACCTGGGCATCGGGCAAGAGAATGGGTCCAGACCCTCCAGCCATCGCCCATATGGCAAATCTTTTCCACTTCATCATGTATGCTGTTCTGGTGGAAGGCTTCCTGGCCTCCACCAAGACTTGGGCAACTCGTGAGGAGACCCTAAAATGTGAGACAGCTACGTCCAGAGGTACCACACGTGAAGTGGAGAGATTTGAGGCCTGGATGCACCAGGGAGCCCTGCTCCTGCTTCAGAAGGTTGTAAAGGAGAGATAGAGGTACTGGAGGTTCCAATGTCAGCTGCTGAAACAGGGGGGAACCAAATCTGCCAAGGCTGGAGAGGAACAATGAGAATCATGCAAGCTCTCTCTGCTTGGAGCTTCAGCAGAACCTTCTGCAGGGTTGGAAATGGAGGAAAAGCATACAGGAACGGCCCTATCCAACAGAGAGACATCGCTTCTCTCAAAAAAACACCACGCCCAGGAATGAGCAAACAAAAGTTGGATAGTTTTGCACTGGATGGAGAGGCAAAGAGATCTAGGTCTGGCCTTCCCCACAGATCAAACGTATCTTCTACTACCTCCTGCTTTAGTTTCCACTTGTGAGCCCACGCGTGATGATGCAGCTGAGACTGTCTGCCAGGATACTGTGAACTCCTGGGATGTGGACTGCTGTCAGGAAGAGGCCATGCTGGACTTCCCAGAACCACATCTGCATCTCTTCCCTGCAGAGGTATTACGATCGGGTGCCTCCCTGTTTATGTACCAGATTATGGGCGTGTTGTCGGTCTGGAATGCCTGGAGAGCATAGAGCACCACTCTCTTCTCCAGAACATTTACATGCAAATGTGTTTCTTGTGGAGACCACCTCCCTTGGGTTCGGCGGTCTCATAAGAGGTGGGCTCCCCAACCCTGTCCCAAGGTGTCTGTAGTGAGGATCATGGAAAGAGGAGGGTAGTAAAAGCCCCACCCCCCACCCCAGAGGAGAGCTTTGACAGCTCCTGCCACCAGAGAAGATCTCTCTTCATGATGTTGGAGACCAGGACCCTGTGGTCCAGGTCTTCTGAGCGTTGATCCCACTGGACCCAGAGTGTCCACTGGGTCACCCTCATGCAGTCTGGCTAACGGAACTGTGAGGATGGCTGCTGCCATTAGTCCAACAGATGGAGAACAGAGTGGGCTGTGGTCCAGCTAGAGCTGGCCACAAAAAAGGGCTTGTTGCTGCAAGGTTACTGCACTGTCCTAAGGTAGGAAGGCCCTGCCCTGGACCGTATCCAGTACTGCACCAATAAATTGGAGGTGCTGGGAGGGTGAAAGGTGCGACTTGGGATAGTTCCCCATGATGCCAAGATGGGGAAAAAAGGTCCAGGGTGGTGAAGAGAGAGACTCCAACAGACTGTTCTGAGACAGGGCTGACAACAGCCAGTCGTCCAGGTACAGGAACACATAAATCCCCATGCGGCGCAAGGCCGCAACCACCACCAGTAAGCACCTGGTGAAAACCAGAGGTGCCGACAAGAGGCCAAATGGGAGGGTCTTGAACTAGTAGTGGTTCCCATGAAAGGTGAGACCATGGAAACAGTGGTGGGTCTTGAGGATGGGGATTTGCAGGTAAGCATCCTGCATGTCCACAGAACAAAGCCACTGATTTTGTTGCAGTAGGGGTGTGAGTCCCTGGAGGGTTAATATGCAGAACATCTTGTACTCAGTGAAGAGGTTCGGCAGGCTGAGATCCAGAATGGGTCTGATTGCCTGTCTTTTTGGGCATCAGGAAGAAGTGGAAATAATACCCCCTTCCTGCCTGAGTAGGAGGGACCAGCTCTATGGTAGATTTTGACAAGAGAGCATAGATTTCCTCCTGAATGAGGTGAAGATGGCTTGACGGGTAATGAGACTGACCTGGAGGGTTGTTCGGGGATCTGTCCAGGAAATTGATTGAGTGCCCTCTTGCAATTATCTGTGAGACCCAAGCATCTGCAGTTATCGCCTCCCACTCTCTGAGATGGAGGGCAAATCTTCCCCCCACTGGCTCCACAGGAAGATCTGGAGGGAGTGGAGGGGTTCGCCCCCCCCCCATTGAGTCAGGAGATGGAGGGGATGGCTGCTTTATTGCCTCTGAAGGTCTTCTGGGATTTGGCTTGAGGAGTCTGGGTGCCAGACCCTGTGGCCTGACGCTTGCCCTGATGTCTGGTCTGGGGCTGTCTGTTTCATCTTCACTGTGGATGACGAATGGGCTGCTTGGGTTTGGGACGAGAGCAGTACATGGAATGGATGTCCAGAAGGGATCTGCTGCTCTCCTGTAACTCTGTGATAATATCCTTTGCGTCGCCGCTAAACAGGATAGAGCCCCTAAAGGGTGTGTCCAGGAGGGTGATCTGAACATCTTGCACCAGGCCTGCTGGGCAGAGCCATGCAAGATGCCTCAGACAGAAGCCCGAAGCTGTGCAGTGGGCCACCGATTCCACAGTCTCATAGGTGGCACACAATGCATGGCGACAGGAAGACCTGGTAAGTCTGATCTTGTCGAGAAGCTTACTCCTGAGGTTCTCATCAGGTATAGACTGGGGCTTGGACTCCAGGTCAGTTAAAGCAGATTTCTGAAAAGAAATCATATGTGCCACGTAATTGAGAGACTGGATGGAGCAGGTGGAGGAAACGTAGAACATGCTACCATATTGGTCCATTTGTTTGAACTCTTTGTCCGGAGGTGAGGCACTTAAATGTTTGGGCTGAGCCGATCTGTCATGGGCCACTGTGATAACAACAGAATTAGCCTTAGTTGCAGAGTGAGATGGTTGGCCCCTTCTAGGGGCTGATGGGTTCTATTGGCCTTCCTAGAGACCACAAGGATGGAGGAAGGTTATTGCCATATGGTGGACATCGGGTTCTCATGCGGCCCCATCCACGGTGGTATGGGTAAGGGGTTCACATTTGTCCGGTCTAGATGCTCTATGAGCCTCTTCCTTTTGGGACCCAACTCTTGGGATGCCCAGTCACATGCCTGCTGGATAGACCGAAGGAGCTCTGCAAATCAGAGGTCCTCTGGAGGAGATTTGTGAGACTCCTTTGGCAGGGTTCCAGGGGAGTACAAGCCCCTGAGCTGGCCGAAGAATCAGACTCTGCCTCCGAGTCTGAAGACTCTGGTCTACTAGGGAGAGAGGCCTCATCAGACGCCTCCTCTGTGACCCTGTTTCTGGGAAGGGTCCTAGACGTGTGCCTAATAGAATTTCTATCTGACGACCTATGGTTGACCAGAAAAGAGCTCCTAGGAATTCCCTGGGGGTCAGGGTGGAGACCATAACAGGCTGTAGGCAACCAAACTCCTGCAGGAGCTGAGACTTGATGTCCTTCCACCATGCCAGAATAGCCCCCTTGGGAGTCAGCCTGTGCCCTGTCAAAGGTTAGAGGCAGTGGATGGAAGTGTGGTACCCTGAGGGAGAATATGAGAGGTAGGCAGAAGTCTGGTACGAACAGGGATGAGCTGGAGAATGATACCCTTGGTACTAGTGACCCAGCACTGGGTACCCGGGCGCTGGAGGATGTGATGGGTATCTGGCGACAGTCCCCCTGGCACTGGTTAAAGGGGAAACTGTGGCAAGAGGGGTAGCTGGGGTTGGTGCCCAGAGGGCCGGAAGGCAGAGGAGCCGATGGCCCTGAGGGAGGCAGGACCGAGGGACCACTGGAAGCATATGGGCCCTTCGGCAGGCCTGAGGGACCCAGGGTCCCGGCTGGTACCCTAGAGGGGCCAGGTTAGGGCTCCATCAGGGCAGAAGGGATGGGTGGTCGTTCCATCCAGAGGCCATCACCAGGTTGGAAGGGTCATTGTCTGGAGAGGGGTTGGGTGTCTGACAGAACCTGAAGCCTGGTTTGAGGAGTGCGAGGGGATGCAGGAATGAAAATCCCCATCGACAGGCCTGCTGGAGAAGAGGGGAGCTCACAGAGGAGACCCGACTTAGGGGAAGATACCCCTTGAGAAGATACACTCGTATCCCGGAGGACCAGGGAGTATGAGGAGTTGGGCTGAGTTAGAGGAATGAAGGAGTCCCGGGAGGGAGAACCCTCGTGGGAAGAGTGGGTGCCTGGAAGCTGGCTCTGCTTGACATCGGGTGAGCAGAAAGGGCCTGATGGGAGAGCCTCGGCCGAGCAGTCGACTGGCAGGCCAACGGGCGACTGATCAGCCGCGCCCAAGCGGACGTCAGAGGATCCAGCGTCCGACTTATTGGTAGTGGTTGAGTGGACTACAGAGGAGCTAGAGCCCAGCTTATTGACCACAGCTGTGCACCCTTCAGGGGAACCAGAGGGTGACTTATCGGCTGGAAGGGCTGTCGACAGGCCCAAAAACAAGGTGCTCCTGCTGAGAACATCCCTGCCACCCTCTGACTATGGCGGGTGAGGAGGGCGGTGACCGCTCCACCGGGGCAGATGGAGACTGAGCAGTTGGAGTACTTACTGAGGTAAAAGCCTCACCAACGGCGGTGTCGACACCCTGGTGACACTGGTAAGCAGGGGACCAGTCCCGGTGCTTCTCCTTTCTCTTTTTCTTGCACTCGGTGGTGGGTGAGGAGGAATGTTCTTGCAGTGCCTGAAGCTCCTTTTCCATTGATGCCAGGCATTTCTTTTCAGCAGGTGAGCAGCGAGGGTTTTCTGGCATCTAATGTGTGTGGCCTTGTTGAAGGACTGGCAGATGTCGCAGTCATCAACTCGGTGTTTCGGGCCTAGACAGAGGACGTAACATGAGTGCTGGTCCCTGTGCAAGATTTGGGCACCGCACCTAGAGTACTACTTCAGCTGATGCAATGGAGAAAACATGCACAAAACGACAAAACTGAAAAAAAGGGAAAGAAAAAAGAAGAAATACTTAGGAAAATGGCAGTTGACTGGAGTAGAGTTCACCTCGAGGTCAGACTTGCACAGATCGATGGCAGGAAAGAACTGGAGGGTGGGCATGGGTACCACCCTTATATAATGTCACGCTGACATCCCATCTCGTGATGTCGGGGGCGGGTCCCCACTGTGGATTGCTAACTAGAAGTTTGCCATGCGGTCCTGATGCCAAGACCGCAGTCCTATATATGAAGACCTACTGTAGGAACCCTCTTGAAGTAAGATCTACTGTTATGGTAAGTTCTTATGTAACTGTACTATCATACTTCAAGAGGGCTACTGCAGTAGGTAATCACCTTGAGTCCCAAGTAGTGTGAATAAGAAGAAACTGAAACACGGGAGGCAGGAATAATATACTGCTAAAGGCAGAGAAATCAGGACAGGAGACCTTGAAGCACAGCTAGGCCAAAGCCTGCCCCGCACCTAGAAGAAATGTCCAAACTGTAATGTTTTGTGAAAGTGTGGACTGTACTCCAGGTAGCCGCAGTGCAAATGTCAGTGGCTGACACATTCCTGAAACAAGCGGTGGAGGCAGCCATGCTCCTGGTGCAATGCCCCTTAATCTCCCCTGGGAGGGTCTTACCGTACTTCTGGTAATAGAAAACGATGCAGTTTTTCAGCCATTTGGATAAACACTGTTTGGAAACTGATGCACCCTCTTGGGAATGGGAACAAAAAGCTGGTCCGACTTCCGGACATACTCTGTCCTGTTAATGTAATAACACAAGATTCTATGAACATCTAAAGTATGAAGAACTGCCTCTCCCTGGTTAGAATGCTCGGGGTGATACACAGGGAGTTGAATAGAGACTGGTTCAACGTAAACTTAGGAACCACCTTGGGCAAAATCTTAGGGCTAGTACTAAGAGCCACCCGGTCTCTATGAAAAATTAAATAAGGCTCCTTACACATCAGGGCCTGAAGCTCAGAAATCCTTCGAGCTGAAGTAACTGCAACCAAAAACAGTGCTTTCCAAGAAAAATAGTGCATGTCAGAAGAACCAGCCATCTCGAAGGGAGGCAAGGTCAACTTTTCTAACACAAAATTCAAATCCCACGGTGGTGTAGGACTGCGTAGTGGTGGTCTGAGATGCAGAATCCCTTTCAAAAAGGTTTTTGAGACTTCTAACTGTGCTAGTGTCCTGCCATCCATGAGATTATGGTAGGCAGAGATAGCCACTAAGAACAGGTTACTCACCTGTAACAGTAGTTCTAGGAGTGGTATATGTTGTTCATCCACACTTCTTGGCATGTCCCCTTCCACTTTAAATCTTGCCGGAAGTCTTCAAGCTGGCTCCTCCCACCCACCCGGGTGGTATATATCTTGGCTCTTTCCCATGACGCCAGATCTTAGCCCGCTGGAAGCAAGGTTGTGCACCCAAAGCCAGGGGGGTCGTGTGTGTGTGTGTGGATGAACAACATATACCATTCCTAGAACTACTGTTACAGGTGAGTAACCTGTTCTTCCAGGAGTGTGGATATGTTGTTCATCCACACTTCTTGGCAGATTCCAAGCAGTTCTCCAGGAGGAAGGAGGCAAGGTGCACACCCCCTGCTTAGGAAATAAAGATTGGAGAACTCAGGCCCCAAAACCAGCATCCCGGCATGACTCAAGGTCGATGTGGTAGTAAGTAATGAAGGTGTTTGCAGACATCCAGGTAGCAGTCCGACAGATTTCCTGGATAGGGATGTCCCTGGAAGCAGCCACCAAAGCAGCACTATGGCGGGCAGAATGAGCTCTTCTTCCTCTGGGAGGCTCCTTGCCCACCAACTCATAGCACAGATGTATGCATGATGTAATCCATCTTGCTATGGTCCATTTGGCTGCAGGTCTGCCAGAAGCGGCTTCAGCATAGGTGACAAACAGCTGGTGAACCTCTCCATGAATTTCCACCGTCCTCTCCTTGTAATAGAAGAGGGCATGTCTCATGTCCAAGGTATGGAGCCTATACTTGGCGTCCGAGGTGTAATTAGGGTAGTAAACTGGAAGAGTCAACACCTAGTTAAGGTGAAACTCTGACACCACCTTCAGAAGGAATTCCGGGTGGGGACGCAAGACAACTTTGTCCCTGTGAAAGACCAGATAAAGGGAGTCCACCGAAAGCGCCTGGAGCTCCCCTGTCCTTCTGGCAGATGTCATAGCCACCAGGAAGGCAGTCTTCCATGACAAGTGTGAAAGCTCACATTTATGCATGGGTTTGAATGGCTTGCCCATGAGATTTACCAAAACCAGCAACAGATCCCATGGAGGTGGAGGTTGGAGGGGATATGTGATCCAGGCCTTTGAAAAAGCACCCAACCACTGTCTCCTGTGCTAATGTCGGCTGACCGGCCCAAGCCCGGTAAGCAGAAATGGCTGCCAGGTGCACCCTAAGGGTCGATGACCATAGACCCCCTTTGGAGAGAGACCAAAGGTAGTCGAGAATGTTAGCCACTGAACAGGATAAGGGCTCCAGAACCTTACCTTGACAGCAAATGGAAAAACGTTTCCATTTGAAGGCATAACGTTTCCTGGTCAATTCCTTTCTGGATTCCTCCACCATGGTGTAGACCTCTTCGGAAAGATCCAAAGCCTGGAACTCAAGCCGCTCAGATACCAGGCTGTGAGGTGCAGGTCTTGAAGGTCTGGATGGAAGACCTTCCCCTGGTTCAGAGATATCAGGTCCAGGTGTGTACAAAGCCACTCCGGGGGCCTGCAGCTGAGGCTGAGGAGATCTGGGTACCAGAACTGGCACGGCCAGTCTGCGGCTACTAAACTGTCTTCGCCTTGTCCCGCCTCACCTTGAGCAACACCTAGTGGATCAAGGGAAATGGAGGGAAGGCATGGAGAAGGCCTGGGGTCCACGGCCTCGAGAAGGCATCCCCCTGCAGCGAGCCCTGCTGAGGGGGGGGGGCGGGCATGATACAGCCTCAGCTTGGTGTTTTCCCTGGAGGCAAACAGGTCCACCAGCAGTTTGCCCCAATGGGAGAACAGGCTGTAAGCTACCTCTGGATGGAGAGACCATTCATGGGATGTCTGGCCTACATGGCTGAGAGCATCCGCCAGCTGGTTCGAGGCTCCTGCCACATGGATGGCAAGGAGATCCGCCTCCAACTGGCTTATGAGTGTCCAGAAGTGGAGCGCCTCCTTGCACAGGAGACGGGAGTGCATGCTGCCCTGTTTGTTGAGGCAGTACATGGCCATGGTATTGTCCATCTGGACTTGAACCCGGAGCTGAGGAGTGAAAGCTGACAACGCCAGTCTTACTGCTCTGAGCTCCAACAGGTTGATGTGGCATCAGGACTCCTTGGGAGTCCAGAACCCATGGGCCCTGTTGTCCCCCATGTAGGCTTCCCAGCCCATGAGAGAGGCACTGGTCGTAAGGACGACCGTCTGTTCGGGGTGGGAAAATGGGATCCTTCCTGCAACCGGTCTGGGGCGGTCCACCTTAGAGAGCATCCCACATCTTCTGGGTTACAGTGATCAGCTAGTCGAAGTGACCATATCGCAGAGTCCATTGGGCAGCCAGCTCCCATTGGAGGAGGCGCATGTGCCACCGGGCCCAACGGATCACTGAGGTGCACTGCCAAGTAACCCAAAAGGTGCAGAAAGTCCCAGGCAGGGTGCAAGTGCCCAACCAGAAATGATCGAGCAAAGGAGGAGAGAACCTCTGCCCTGTCTGCCAGGAGCCGAGCTCTGGCTTGACAAGAGTCGAGCTCTGCCCCGATGAAGATCATCACCTGAGACGGCATGAGTTCCGACTTCGCCTCGTTGATCAGGAGGCGGACTTGGGAGCAGGTTTGGAGGGCCAGATCCCTGGACCTCTCCACCTCCTGAAGGGAGGAACCTGCCAAGAGCCAGCCATCGAGATAACGGTAGGTTCTGACTCCTTGACGCCGAAGGTGGACCGCCACCACTGCAATGAACTTGGTGAAGACCCAAGCATCACACCCAAGCTAAGAGAGGACATGTGCGCCCTTTCATAGGGCAACCAAGTCCAGACCCTCCGTCAGACCTCAGGGCAAGCGTTGGGGGTCTGCCCCTTTGCCTACCCCAGCTGCTGCAGCCATCAAGGTTCCCAGAGGCGGCAGTGCAGCTGTCACTGTGGTCCCCTCCACCTGACTCCATGCCTGACATCCCCAACCCGACAAATCAGAAGGTGGTAGTCAGGAGTCACTTCTCCTTATACCTGGACAGGTGGCAGGAGATAACTAACACCAGTTGGGTATTATGGTAGCCTTTGACGTGGGCCCCTGAATTAAGGAGCCGTCTGAAATGGCGACGCAGTGTGGTAGGCGACTGTACCGACAGGATGTCGCTATATGTACCGCAGCGGGGGCTGAGCACAGCGAGATGTGGGCTGGGAGGCGCTGTGGTCAGCTGCCGCAGCGCGCTGTGGCATGGGGGTTGGCCTCCGTTTGCAATGTCAGGTTCCATGTTTGGGTCTGGGTCCAGGCGCTACTATGGTTTTGTTGCCAGCCCCAAAACTTTTTTTGTGTGTGCTTTGCCCCAAAGTTGAGAATCCTTAAGTAGGTGAAGTAACTTTCTGAAAGCAAATGTATTGAGTCCCTGGCAACGGTTTCTCCATGCGCCAGTGTTGTCAGGGTGGCTTAAATTGATTTCGCCTCCCTGACTTCATGATAATGTGGGTCACCGTTCAGCGCTTGCCATTATCACATAGAACCGGTACTACAGCTCACAGAGAACAGCCACATTCTGGAGCTTCTAGAGTGGCCTCCAGAAAAACCTCCAGTTCGTCCCTTTTACCCTCCAGATCACATACCAGTGTTCTTAAGGAAATCCACTCTCTGCTGCAAAAGCAGGCAGTGGAACCCGTCACAGTGGATCAGCAGGGCAGGAGGTTCTACTCATTTCTTTCCTAGTCCCAACACGCACATGAAATCTCAGACCCATTCTAGACCTCTGAGAACAAAATCTGTTCATACAGTACAAAAAGTTCTGAACAGTGACACTTCAGGGTCTGTCGCCCCTTCTGCAGCAGAAGGACTGCATTTGCTACCTTGATATGTAAAATGCTTACCTGCATATCGAGGTTCATGCATCCCACAGGCAGTTATAAACATATAAATCTGTCAGCAGAAACAAGCCTTACAGTCTAGCAAGTCTGCTCGAGTGCGCAGCTAGTGCCCCAGCTGCACAGCTAGTGCCTCCCTCAGTTCCTGAGGTTTCAGTTCCGGGGGGGGGGGGCACTTCCAATTCATGGCCTTGCCCTTTGGTTTGTTCTCAGCCCCTTGAGTGTTAACCAAATGCCTAGCAGTGTTAGTAGCTGCCCTCAGGTGGGAGGGCCTTTAAGTCTTCCCCTACCTGAAAAACTGGCTCCTCAAGGCCCAATCCTGGGACAGCATGCTGCAGACCCTAGAACGTATCACCCACCTATTCCAGGATCTGGGGGAACCTGCCCAAGTCATTTCTGATTCCCTGCCAATCCTTCCAGTACATAGGGACAGTCTTGGACGTGGCTCAGGGCATGGCCTTCCTGCCCCAGAAGAAAGCCTGATAGCTCAGTCCTGCCTACTATACAACAGCTGCTATGTTTCAGCCTGAGCCTTCCTTCATCTTCTGGGCCTGATGGCCATGGCTACAGCCATGTTTGCCTCTTGCCAGACTGCACGTGAAGGTACCCAAATGGACAGTCAGGGTCAAATGGGACAGATGATCTAGAACAGCAGGTTCTGGTCACCTCTCCAGTAAAAAATGTTCTCTTAACTACGGTCTAGAACTGTCATCTGTCCATGTTCCCGGTGTCCACAATGTACTGGCAGACAGCTTAAGCCGGTCCCAGACCAGGAGACACAAGTGGGAGCTGCTAACCTCAGTCACAGAACAACTGTTTGACAAGTGGGGTCATCCAGAATTGGACCATTTTGCACCCCCACTCAACGCAGAAATGCCACATTTCTGCTCGCTTGTTCCAGGGCTTGGGAGTTTTCTGGCAAGATGTGTTGCCCCCTCTTGGAAAGGGAGGTTTCTGTACATATTTCCTCCCTTCCCCCTGCTTCAGAGGGTTTTGATCAAGCTCCAGATGGAAGAGACCACAATGATTCTCATAGCACCTTCTGGCCTCGTCAGATCAGATTCCCCCTTACTGCAACAGCTGACAGTGGAACCTCCAGTGCCTCTTCCTCTGTGCATTGGCTTGTTCTCCCAGAAGCAGGGTACCCTGGTCCATTGGGACCTCAAATCTCTGCATCTTCACACCTGGCTCCTGAGGATATAGCCATGGCTCAGTTTGGGGTGTCTCCCAAAGCGGTTGATGTCCTGGCAGTGGCTAAGAAGCCTTCCACTAGAGCCACCTATGCTATGAAGTGGAAGCATTTTGCGCTGTGGGCTGGTTGATGTCAATTAAAGCCCTTCACTTGTACAGAGAATCAGAATCTGGAGTACTTGCTGTCACTTTCAGACTCTGGTCTGAAGTACTCCTCTCTTAAGGTGCACACATGCCTGCCATTTCTGCCTTCCATGTGCCTATCGATGGATGTGAACTGGCACAACTCGAAGTGCCCCACTCATTTCTGAGGCATTCTTCACCTGAAGTCTCCTATCCATAATCCAGGCCCTCCTTGGCACTTGAATTTTGTGTTGGAAAAACTTACTTTGCCTCCTTTTGAGCTGGCCACTACATGTGGTGGAAAGCAATCCTTTTAGTTGCAATTACTTCTGCTCGAAGAATTTCAGAACTACATGTGCTCATGTGCGAGCAGCCTTATTTGATTTTCCACAAAGACAGGCTGTCTTTCCATACTAACCCTAAGTTTCTTCTTAAAATGGTATCTGAGTTTACCTTAAATCAATCCATCCACTTTCCTGTTTATTACCCTGAGCATGCCAATCCAGGGGAAGCACTGCTGAACACATCAGACGTACACAGAATTCTGCATTATTATACCCATCATATGACGGACTGTAGGAAGTCCAAACGGTTGTTTCTTTCGCCCCTGGGAAAGACGGCGTTCCTGTTTGAAAACAGTACTTGTCCTAATAGGTGGCCAACTGTATCACTTATTGCTACACAAAGTATAGCAAGGATTTTCCTGGGGTTGTTCATGGCCATTCCACCAGAGGCATGGCCACTTCCCCTCCTTTTTTCAGGAATGTGTCAGCTGCAGAGATCTGTGATGCTGCCACTTGGAGAACTGTCCACACCTTTACCAAACACTACAGTCTGGACACTGCCTGCAGGAGCAGGGCCACTTTCAGCCTAGCTGTTATACAGGGCCTACTTTCTTAGGCTCTTAGTTTCCTACCGCCCAGGCTACATTTCTTGATGTCAGAACTGCTTGAGACTCATTGCATAGGTGTGGCCTGCTGCAAAAGATACTCCAAAGTCAGATAGTACAGTTATATAAGAACTTACCGTAATAGTAGATCTGTGAGGGGATCTCTTGCAGAAGGCCATACTGTCCCTCCCTCCTCCCCCTCTACCTGTGAGGCTCTCTTGCATCTGCAACTCCTCTCTCTCTCTCTCTCTTTTGATGGGAATCTTTAGTCCCTCCTTGATTCCTCTGCAGGACTCTTTGGTGGGAGAACTGAGGAGAGCATGGAGGCTGCCCACTATTACCGCAGGGTTACATCGGCACCTGACTTCTGAGTGGGTGGCACCTGGCAGACTGCTAGCTAGAATGGTAGACTTCTAGCTACAAAAAAGTTTCTGTGTGGTCCTAGTGCCTGGCAGCTATAGTTCCATAGGTGTGCCCTGCGGCAAGAAATCCCCTCGCAGACCTACTGTTATGGCAAGTTCTTACATAACTGTATTGTAGTGGTACCATCTGTCTGGACCTGCATGACCTGACCCCTGATCAGAGGAGCAAATTCCATGAGAGATGGCCGCACTGCACAGAGCCCCAGCAGGTTGATGTGGTGACATGACTCATGGGGTAACCAGACCCCATGGGCTCTGCAGTCCCACAGGTGTGCTCCTCACTCCAGAGTCTTATCTGTTTGAGTATGACAGCCGGCTCTGGATGGATGAATGAGATTCCTTTCTCAAGCTGTTGAGGGACCAAACACTACTGGATGGCATCCCTCATCTGCTGTATCACCAAGACTGACTGATCCAGATAACCTAGGTGCTGCGACCACTGATGGTCCAGCTCCCACTGCAGGTGGCACACCTGCCAGCATGCCCAACAAATCACACTGGTGGTAGATGCTATGTACCCCAGCAGCTGCAGGAAACCTCGGGGAGGGTGCAAGTGCCCAACCTGAAATGATCAAGCAAAGGAGGTAAGGTCCTTAGCCCGGCCTGCAGGGAGATGGGCCTTGGCCCACAAGGAGTCTCGTTCTGCCCCTATGAACCTGATGACCTGCGAGGGTATCAGTTCTGACTTGCCTGGCTTGACCAGCAGGCCTAAGTCCTTGCAGGTCTGGAACGCCAGACACCAGGACCGCTCCACAGCCTCCTTGGATGGCCTGGGTATCAGTCGGTCATATAGGAAGGGAACTACCCTAATACCCTTGTACCGCAGGAAGGCTGCCACCATTGCTATGTACTTGAAGACTGGTTGTAAACAAGAGGCTGAATGGCATGACCTGGAACTAACAGAGAATTGCCTTCAGCACAGAATCGCAAGTACCACCAGTGACACAGACTGGAATGTGAAGAATGTGTCCTGGAGATCCAGGGTGCAGAAACACATGCACTGCTCCAGGGATGGAATAATCTGGCTCAGAGTAACAATCAGGAACTTGCACATCTGCATTAACTGGTTCAGGTCGTGCAGACAAAATACTGGGCACCAGCCCGCCCCATCCATTTAGGACCAGAAGAACCTGGGCACATAACCTCTGACTTGCCATGGCATCTCGGACATGGGCTATGGCTCCCTTTGTAAGGAGCTGAGCAATGTCCTCCCTTAGAGCAGACAGTGTGTCCTGCGACACCGAGGACTCCAGAGGAGCATGAAGTTGGTAAGGCAGGAGAGCCTTGAACTCTACAGGCTACCCACTGCCTACCTTTTTCATAATAATGATGGACCAATGTGACCAGAAGTGGTGAAGCTGACCCACACTGGCAGTTGGGCCACAGACTGGACTGGCAGGAGGAAGACATCCTCTGACCTCTCACTGAGCAGCTTTGGAAGGGGGCACCAACCACTAGGGTTGGAGGGGAACCATCATCTTGGGTGCCAGGCCTGATACTGCCTCTGCTGGGGCTGAAAGGACTGATCTGGAAGGCCAGTTTATTAGGCTTCTGAGCCTTAGGGTCCTTCTGGGATGCAGCCACAGAATCCAGGGTTGCGATGGACTTCTCTGTCCTGGTGAGATGTCCTTCCACCCCACAGCCAAAAAGACTGGTGCCCAAAAAGGGGATATCAGCCAGTTTGTGTTGAGTATCCACATTGATGGGGAAACCCTAAGTCAGGCCCTGCGATGCACTGAGAACTGCTGCTGCCACAGCATAGGCACAATAGTCGCCTATGTCCAAAGCCCTCTGAAGCGGGTATTTAACCAGCACTTGACCTTGGCCCATGATCAACTTCACCAGCAACTACTTATTGGCAGGGAGGAGTGACCAAAGCTAGCCATCAGGACAGCATACCTGGCCTGATGAAGACCCAGAGAAAAGAGAGAGAGAGAGAGAGAGAGGAATAGGCTTTCTTAGCCATGTGGTCAAACTTCTTCGACTCTTTGTTGGGGGCTTGTCTACATCCCCCTGACAATCGGACTTCTGGAAGGATGATTCTGTGACCAACCCCTTCGCTAATGGGTGGTCTGAGAATATTGAAAGGGACCCCTTACCTGCAGACCTTATGGGTGGAGGGTGCCAGGCAAGTGCTGGATGCAGTCAAAGCTTCAAGGCTGGTCACAGAATGGCCTCAGCCATGGGAAAGGCAACCCCTAGGGAACTGTCCTTGTCCAGTATGTCAGTAAAGGGGTATTTAGCCTGCTTCTAAACTGGTTCCAACAGCACATTCATGGACCCTGACATAAGGTGTAGGACAGCCTCAAAAAAACATTGACCCATGGTCAGTGGACAGCTCCTTGCCCAAGGCCTGGTCAAAAGTATAAATCCACAAGGAAAACATGGATGACCCATTACAGTCATCCAAAGACTCACTGAAAACAGTCCTCAACCATTTGCCACCGCAGACCACCCTAGTACCTTCTAAATGGATGATCTCCACTAACAGCTGGCCTGGCAAGGTGACTGAAGCAAGGGAGTCCTTAGCTGAGGCTCCCACCAAGGACTGTGATGGAGGCAGTTCCACTCGCAAGGGTGGAGGGGCAGATGGAGATATCTGTCGAGGATGGACGATAATTAGCGACTTCCAGGTGACCAAAGTTCCAGGGGGTAGAACCCTACCCCACACTGTAATGGTCCAATACTGCCAGAGGAGCTCCTTATAGTGCCTCCTCATTTTGCAGTGGTGCCTCTGCTCACTCAAAGATGAGGAGGTCAAGGGGCAGTGCCTCGTGGTTGAGTGTGAACAGCACCTTGACCACTGATCCAAGAGTAGAAGTTGAGGAGAAGCCTCTTGAGGGTCATGGTATACCACAAGCTGAGCCACGCTGATGAGCATTGGCTTTGGGGGGTGTAAGCCTTTGGAGGTTGAGCCCGAGTGGAACCAGCCATGGACACTGACTGAGCCACATTCTCCTGGGGGAACTGGGCTCTGGGAGATAGACTCCTCAATCTCCTCAGACAACTGGTTGACAGGCTAAAATAAAAAGGTTGAATGCCTAATCAACCGGTGTTAAGGTGGACAAGCCTGAAGGGGCCACAGTGAAGCTGTTGATCAAATCCTCAACCAAGGGAAGCTCAACTCAAGTCAAGTGCTTGACATCAGTCGAGAGGTCAGGGAAGTAGAGACAGAAGGAGGACCTCAATCTCTCCCAATCCCATGACCTGCGCTGGCAGCACTTGTGTTTGTTGCCCTGATGAGAAGGGCTCTCCCCAAAGGTCTGGAGGGCCTGACACATTTCGTGGAACCCATCTATGAAGGACCTTCCAACACTGACCCCAAGCCAATGAGGGAATCACTGTTGCAGCTGCTGCTTCCTCCTCAAAAGCCACCAGATGTGCAGCAGACCCAGCTACAGCCAAAGCTTTCTTGTGGCTTTTTGGTTATATCTTTGGACCCCTTTCAGCCAATCAACTGAGAATCCTGGTCAAGCGATCCTCCAACTATGTTGGATGCATCGCCTGACAAAGGCCACAGCCTTTCACATTGTGCTGCATGTCTAATCAACAGATGCAGGACAGATGGGGGTTGGTGTTCGACAATTTCTGTCAAGCACTTTACAAAGAATTTGAAACTGCTAGATGGCTTTCCTTCTTCCAATGCTGAAATTGATGAGGCAGAGCTGGAACAAAACAGCAATGTATTTTTATAAGAACATTGAAGAAATCTGAAGTTTAAGGAAGTCTTGGAAAACACTGCAGAGCTGCAAAGGAGGAGGCCTATCCCTTCCCATGGAAAGAAAGATCTGATGTCACGGAGCAGAGCTGGAGGATATACTGCCAGGGTGGTGGGAGAAGCTTAGTTTAAAGATGTCAGACTGATTTCAGCATTCCAGTGAAACTGCCAGAGTGTGGATGTGAACTGTATCCACGCCCTTAGAAATGATGACACCTGGAGGGTTGCTAAAAGCCAACTCGGTACAAGTGCTAGTGGTAAAGAACAGTTACGTACTTACCATAATGGTACACCTTCGAGAGAACCTCATTCCCTAGGCCACACCTTTGGAACTACACCCACATCAGCGCTACGATTACATGGAAACGTTTGCTAGCTGGAGGCCGCCCACGGTGACATCACACGTCAGGGTCTACACAAACATGGGCACCCCCATCTATCTTTAGTTCCATGCCAGAGAATGTGCTCAGAGGACTCTTCTTGGGGAACCAGGGGATTATACCAGCACCTCTGATGTCAGGCAGATGCCAGTGCTAGAGAAAACAGACAGTACAGTTACGTATGAACTTACCGTAACAGTAGATCTTCGAGAACAGCTCTGGCAGCAGGTTACACCATTAGGACTGAAGCCGGCAGGCATCAGAACCCCACGGAAAAATTCTAGCTAGCTATCTTCAGCGGGGACTGCCCCCGACGTCAGTCCCACCTCCAACGTCAGGCATAGTACATAAGGAGGCGGTCCCGCCAGATTCCCCAGTTCTCCTGCCGGAGACTTCTGGCCGTAGGCTGACATCGAAATGGGAGACCGAGGATCCACCGTCAGAAGACAAATGGGAAAAATCCCTGTAAACAAAAGCTTAAGCCATGCCTCCTCCAAGGGGGAAGGTGGGCGGGAAGGTACCTGCTGCAAGAGCTGTTCTCGAAGATCTACTGTTACGGTAAGTTCTTACGTAACTATACTATCTTACTTCGAGACACAGCTCTTGCAGCAGGTTACACCATTAGGACTGATTCCCAAGCAGTAGCACTTGCAAGCACTCTGGGAGGAGGAAACTAGAAAGTACATTCCAGGTCCTGAATCTAGGACAGGAGACCCTGTAGCACAGCCAGGCCGAAGCCGGCTCTTCGCCGTGAAGTGATGTCCAGGCTATAATGCCTGATAAAAGTATGTACAGAGCTCCAAGTGGCTGCAGCACAAATGGCAGAAGTGGAGACGTTTCGAAGTGCTGCAAAGAGGTGGCCACACCCCTAGTGGAATAGCCCCGGACTGATCCCGGGAGGGGCTTTTGTTTGATATCATAACAGCATGAGATGCACTGGACAAGCCAGCGAGACAGGGACTGTTTGGATACTGGTTGGCCCATCATCCTTTCAGTAAAGGAAACAAAAAGTTGCTCCGATTTACGAAGCTGCTTAGTTCTGCTCAGATAGTACCTTAAGCTGAGGTGAACATCCAGGGTGTGAAGCAGCGTCTCTCCTCTATTAGCATAATTAGGGATTGAGAGTGAGTGTGGAAACCACCTTAGGCAAGAATTTAGGATTCGTCCTCAGGGATACTCTGTCCCGGTGGAAAATTAAATAAGGGTCTTTGCACATGAGAGCATGAAACTCAGAAACTCCTCTCGCTGATGTAACAGCAACCAAAAACAACGTTTTCCACGACAGAAAACGTAGCTCGCAATCTGCGGCAGGCTCAAAAGGAGGGAGCGTGAGTTGCTCCAGGACAAAGAGCAAGTCCCATGGAGGCACTGGATCCTTAATGGGCGGCCTAAGATGCAACACCCCTTTCAAGAATTCCCGACAGGCATCTAATTGTGCCACTGCGCGCTGTCCCACCGGGAGGTGATAAGCTGAAATGGCACAGAGGTGCACCTTAATACAGGAGTAAGGCGAACCCGAACGGAAAAGGGAGAGCAGGTACTCTAATACCGTTTTCACCGGACAACCTAAAGGGGAAAGGCCACGTGCTTGCGACCATATACAAAAACCGCACCATTTCATGGCGTCGTCGCATGCGTTGCTGGCTTTCTAGCTGCAGAAAGGACTTCTGCAACCTCTTGCGAGACCCCATGTCACAAGATGGCTATGTCTCTAGGAGCCATGCATGCAGGTTCAGTGAGCGTAAGTCCGGATGGACCAGTGAACCCTCCTCCTGAGACAAGAGATGGGAGCTGAATGGTAACGGGAGCGGAGGTTCCCGGGATAGCTGTATTAGCAAAGGGAACCAGATCTGTCTGGGTCAGAATGGGGCTACCAGGATCATTGTTGCATGCTCCCTGCACAGTTTGAGAAGAACTCTCTGGATCAACGGGAAGGGAGGGAAAGCGTAGAGGAATCTGTCCGCCCAGGAGAGGGACAACGCGTCTCGCCAGAAAACACCAGACCCTGGATCTAGCGAGCAAAAATTGGGCAGTTTTGAGTTGGATGGGGAAGCGAACAAGTCCAATTCTGGGGCTCCCCATTGAAGAAACAGATCCTCTGCTACCTCCTGAAGAAGTTCCCACTCGTGGACTCTGGCCTGGGAGCGACTCAGGCTGTCTGCAATTGTGTTGTCCACCCCGGGAACGTGTACTGTGATCAGGTTCGCGCCGTGTCGGATTACCCAATCCAACACCCTCATGGCCTCCCAGCAAAGGGGATAAGAGTGTGCACCTCCTTGTTTGTTGAGGTAATACATCACCGCCGTGTTGTCCATCTGAAGCAGGAGAGTGCACGGCGGGACCTCTGACTGAAATGCCTGCAGGGCATAAAGGACTGCCCTCATCTCTAGGACGTTGATATGGAGGTGGGCCTCCAGAGGGGTCCACGTGCTCTGGGACTTCACCCCATCCAGGTGTGCTCCCCACCCTACACCTGAGGCATCTGTGGTGAGGATTACCTCTGGGGATGGCGCTATAAACGGGACACCCATAGAGAGTGTCCCTGGGTCTAGCCACCACTGCCAGTCTCGAATCGTGGTGTTCGTGATTCTGACCGGATGCTGCATGTGGTCTTGCCTTTGGTCCCATTGCACCTTGAGCATCCACTGAGTTACCCACATGTGGAGCCTTGCGAAAGGGACAGTAGGAATGGCCGCAGCCATGTGTCCGAGCAAGCGAAGGACCGACCTGGCTGGGGCGGTCTTGATCGACGAAAGCTCCCTGATGAGGGATCTGATGCACTCCGCTCTGTCGTCTGGAAGAAAAGCCCTTCCCTGAACGGTGTCCAGTACTGCACTTATGAACTGCAGCTTCTGCGATGGTACCAGGAGAGACTTCTCGTGGTTGATTAGGATACCCAGAGATCGAAACAGGTCTAGATCGCCCGAAACAACGCCTCTCTGGAGGCGGCCATGAGAAGCCAATCGTCCAGGTACGGGAACACATAGTGGCCCTGTCTCCTTAGAGATACTGCCACGACTGCCATGCACTTGGTAAAGACTTTGGGTGCCGATGACAGCCCAAATGGAAGGGCTCAGAACTGAAGATGATGGCCGAGAAACTCGAAGCGCAGGAACCTCTTGTGCGCTTGAGCTATAGGGATGTGCAGGTAAGCGTCCTGCATATCTAGAGATGCTAAAAAGGCATCCTGCTTCAGCATGGGAATAAGACCCGGAAGAGTTACCATGCGGAATCTTTTGTAGGCGACCGATAAATTGAGGTCGCTGAGGTTCAGAATCGGACTTTTCTTTGGAACCAGAAAGAAGTGGGAATAGTATCCGTGTCCTCTCTGGTTCTCTGGGACGTACTCTATCGCTCCCTTTTGCAGGAGCGCGAGTACCTCTTGTCTGATCAATGACTTGTGCTGACCCGGGTACCGAGAGAGCAATGGAGGCCTCGAAGGTGGCTTTTCCGCAATTCTATAAAGTGGCCTCTTGCGACTCAACTGCAGAACCCACCTGTCGGTGGTTATAGTCTGCCATCCTGGCAGGAAATTGCACGCGACTTCCTACCATGACGCCCTGTTGATCCTGAGGGTGGGGCCGGAAGGAGTCAGGCTGTGGCGCTGAGGGTCCCACTGGCTGGACCGGCTTAGAGTGCACTGGTTTCGACCTGTGGGTTGTTTTCCTGGGCTTCATGAAACCAGAGCCCCTTTGTTGTGGAACGGGACGGGACTGTTGTCTCTGCGTCCGTCCACAAAGGCTTTGGTTCCTACGAAAGGAACTAAGCTTGGGTCGGTACATGGCCTGAACCGACCTCACCGCCTTCCTGGCTTCTTGGAGTTTGGCAATTATCTTCTCTGAGGGTTTACCAAACAAAACTTCTCCCTCGAATGGGGCGTCCATGATGTTTTTCTGGACGTCCGGGGTAAAACCGGAGACACAGAGCCAAGAGTGCCTCTGGAGACATACGCCTGAAGCTGCTGCTCGGGCCGAGGAGTCCGCGGAGTTGTACGCGGCTTGAAGCACCTGGGTTCCCACGTCCGAACCCGTACGGAGGAGCTGCAACATCTCCTCCTCCTGCTCACCTTCCGGCAATTTCTCAGCCGCATCCAGACCCTGCTCCCACAGGGCATTTTGGAACTGCACCATGTGGGTCAAAAAATTCAGGGATCTGATGGTTCAGGTAGCGGAAGCATACGTGCACCTACCCATGGAGTCCAGCTGTTTGGACTCTGGGTCCGGTGGCAGGGTGCTCAGATGTTGCGGTCTCTGGGACCGGTCATGAGAGGCTGTTATGACCAGAGAGTGGACCTGAGGATGCTGAGTCAAGTACTGGTCTTCCCTTGGAGCCTTGTACAAGCAGTCAGCTTTCTTCAGCATCGCCGGGAGTGAATGTGGACACTTCCACGCTGCCTTGGTGACGTCCATGAAAGTGTCTACCAAGGGTGGCACCACCACAGGCTTGGGGTCCTTCTGCCAAAGATACTTCTCAAGGCATAGACTTTCGGAGTCTAACTCTTCCGCATCCCATCCCATGTTCTCTTGGATGTGTCTCATGATGTCCGAGAACGAAGGGTCATCCGGAGGAGACTTGGGCAGCTCACGTGGGTCCGGAGAAGGGATAGAGAGGGGAGATGGGGATCTGGATGTTGAAAACTCTGATCCCGTTTCCTCCATTGAAGGCGAACGTCGGCGTCTTCTGGGTCTCTTGGGACTGGGTGACCTAGAAGAGGATCTGGATGGAGGTCTCCTTTTATCTAGTCTCCCCCTTGGAGGGGTTCTGGGCTCCTGGGGAGGAGGTAACCGGCCTGCCGACCCAGACGGAGAAGGGGGCACAGGAACCGGGGGAACAACCGGTGCAGGAGGAGGAGGAGGCGGCGAAGGTGGAGTGGGGACCATGTCCTTTTTGACGGTATCCCACCAGTAAGTGAACAGCTCCTTCACCTCTGAAAAAGAAAGACCCGACGACGGCCCGGGCGCCGGTGGACGGTCGTCGGGTCCCGGCGTCGGCTCCACAGGGGGCTCGGGTTGTGGCGAGGGTTCCCTGGGAGTCTCAACAGGACCGGGGTCACCCGTCTGGTCCTCGAGCTGAGTTAACTCCTCCTCAGTGATGGTCTCCTGACCAACGTCGGTCGGAGGCGTCGGGGTCCTCTTCTCAATTGGAGTGGGCACCGGTCCCCCTACCAGCGTCCGGTGATGAGTTGGCCTGGCCGGTGACGGTCTTCTGACAGGCGACGGCTCTGGGGACCTGTGGCGAGAGGCCGACGTCGGATGAACCGGCATCGGGTCCAGCGGCCTCTTAAGTGAGGTGAGCTCCTTGGTTTTCCGGTGGAGAGGAGGAGGCAAGGAAGCAGACCTGACGTCGGGTTCGGAAAGGTGGGAACCCGACCTGTGGTGATGGTGGCGATCCCCCGACTTAGCCAGGGCCTAGGAGGACGAGGAAGGCCTGGGAGTCTTGGCCTGAGAAGAGGATGAAGATTTTCTCACCGCAGTGGGGGGAGGCTGAGAGCTGGCCCGGGAAGGAGAGCGGTCAGACCTGGAGCCAGAGCTGCGTGAATCGGAGGCCCTAGACGGGGACCTGGAAGGGGCCTTCTCCCTATGCTACTCAGCATGTTTGCGGGCCTTCTGCAAAGAATCTCCCTTGGAAGCCATGGTCTTGAGTTGCTCCTCTAGCAGGAATGCCTGTAGGGCCCTCTGGCGACGGATCCGGGTTCTGCTGTTGAAACCCTGGCAAAAGGAGCAGGACCGGGTGTCGTGGTCTGGGCCTAGGCACCGGACACAGGCCAAGTGCGGATCCTTAAATGGGATCTGCTTCCCACAGGTGCACTTCGAGGAGTGACCGGAGGTCGGAGATGACATCAGAGAAAAAACTGAACTCCGAGAACAAATTTCCCATAGGAAAGCTCTTTACTATGAGTCACACGCTAGAAACCGAACCGAAGGGTCGAGACATGCAATTCGACGGCGGGAAAGAACTGGGGAATCTGGCGGGACCACCCCCTTTATGTACTATGCCTGACGTCAGAGGCGGGACTGACGGGGGTGGTCCCCGCTGAAGATAGCTAGCTATAATTTTTCCGTGGGGTCCTGATGCCTGCCGGCTTCAGTCCTAATGGTGTAACCTGCTGCAAGAGCTGTGTCTCGAAGTAAGATATGCAAATTCCCAAGGCAGAACTGGATGTCAAATTTCTCTACAGATTATACAAGGGAAAAGGAGAGAAGGCTGGCACTTCCTGAGGGAAGAGATTCTCTCAAACATCTGCTGTTATGGCAAGTACGTACCTGTTCTATCTTCTTCGAGGATATCTTTTCCCTGAAGCCACACCTTTGGAACGAGTCCCAAGCAGTCCTAAAAGCTAACTGAGGTTGGTGCCATCTGTTCATGACAGAAAGCCCCATAAGACCACAAGACAAAAGCCTGCATGTCTGTGAGGAAACAATGTCCAGACTGTAATGTTTAGTAAATGCGACTTGGTGAAGTTTAGACAAAGAAGGCCAAAGGCCCATTGTTTTGTCTCCAACTTCTAGTGGGTGTATTATAAGTAGGCTTGCCAGGATTCAATTTTTTTTTTTTTTACCTTTTCTACCCAAAAAAAAATCAATGCTTATTTTAAACCCTTCGTCCCAATGTTTTCCGATGGAAACTGACATTGAAGCGCAAAATAAGAAAAATGTTGTGCAAACTTTCTATTTATTTAGGTGCATACAAAGTGTATTACAGGGTAGCCAACTGAGTTTGTTCAATAATAACTACAGTAGATGACTTACAGCACTTACAGTATTTTGCGGATTGGAGTGGCATTATTTTGTTTTTTCCTCTGCAGCACTGGAACATGAGAACTGGAAGGGCGACTGATACACTGAGAGTCAGAGATTATGGTATGATTACTGTATGAGCTAGAGAGAGGGAGAGATCTGGGAAGTCCAAAATGTAATGCAAAAACTTTTAAGTAGAGTTGAATACAAGTGACACAGTGAAGACTGAGGGAGGAGGAGATTGAGAAAGCCAAGAAATAAACCACGGAAGGCTGGCTCAGATGCTGATTAGCAGGTAATCATCAGCCCATTAACACGTTCAGTGGCAGACTGAAAAGGACTGAATCATAGCAGCAGATGGGATATTGTAACAGTTAAAATACATTGCAGTCATTCAGAAAGAATGAAACACTACAGCGGGGACAATAAACCATGATGTAATAGGCTGACTGGTGTAGTGTAAACTCGATAGAAATAGTTGTCTTTTTTTAATTGATTTGAGCATAAGCGCTGCCATCGACATTTAACAATTAATACCGATTCTTATTGAATCCTGGCAAGCCTAATTATAAGCACCTATTAGAGATGAAGTAATCATTTAGCTTCTTCCTAAATGATCCAAAAGATTTTAAATTTACCAGTTCTCTAGGAAGCTTATTCCACAGTCTTGCAGATCGTTTAGTTTTTTTAGTGGTGTTAACATTTGGAATTCGTAACTGCCCGTTATGCAATCTCAAATGTGTTGACCTATAATTGTATTGCAGACCACACTGAATCATATGTTCCAGATTGTTTATAATATTAAAAAGAGAATAATGGATAGGTTAGTGTCCATTACCTGGGAGCAGTACTATCGAGAGGTTCTGGACACAGGAACCTCGAGAGCAAAGCTCGAGAGGTTCCAATGTTTCCAGAACCTCGAGATGGTAGGACTCCCCGGTAATGGATACTAAGCTGTCCATTATTTTTTTTTTAATATATGGATTCGAGGTGTGCATTGAAGAAGTTACACTGACCTCGATGTATGTGGCGTGGGGTCCTGAGTGAAGAGACGAGAGAAGGCAGCTGCGGGACCAGCTTTGCAGTTCCTCTCATTCGTGGTGATTTTCGGTAAGTGGGCCGGCTCAGTATGTCCACCAGGCACCTTGTAGATGTACGTATTTCAAGTAGGTTTGTAGAGAGGAGAAAAAGGCCAGTTGTCAAACACTGTATGTTGAGGGCGTGAACATTTTTTAAAAACGGCATTGCTAGCACCGGGGATTTCTCTTGCTAAGCGAGAGAGCAAGCTACCATGTTTTGTGTGTGTTTCTGCCCGGTCACACAGGAAAAGCGACCAATCGCAAGGCACACTTAGGAAGACATCTCGGACAGAATTGCGGTTGTGCTGTTGAAGTTTCGTGATAGTAGTATCGTTCCGGTATGGAACAGTGGTATTACCACATCTGAATGATAGTTTTATCGGTGGTGAAGTGTAGTATTATCACTGTGAGACCCGATGGTATTACCGTGAATTTTTTTGTATGCTTTGCAATACTATTAATTTCGAAATCCATATATTAAAATGCAATAACAGGTCACCTCTCTTTCTTCTATCTTCCAAGCTAAATAGCCCTAAAGACTAGAGTCTCTCTTTGTACATCAAACTATTTAAGCCATGTATTAGCTTTGTTACTTTCCTTTGGGTTCTCTCTAATAAGTGTACATCACATCTTAGGTATGGGCTCCATAATGGGGATCCAAAATCTACATGTGGGATGACATATGTTTTGTACAACTGTATCATACATTGTTTATTTCTGAAGACAGAAGTCTGTTGAATACAATTAACTAAGCTGTTAGTAGTTTTACTGACATGGTTACATCGATCAATAGAGGTTGGATCTTTATTTACTATAACCCCCAGGTCTCTCTACTTATTCTACTGATCTAAGTATTTCTCCTCCAAAGTGATATGAAAAATGTGGGTTATGATGCACAAAATGCATAACCGTGCATTTAGAAGGGTTGACATTCATTTTATTTACGGTTGCCCATTTAAATGTAAGTTGCAGATCATGTGTCAGAGAGGTATATTCCTCAATGGTATCCACTTCTCCTAACTTCATATTGTCCGCAAATTTAGATAGAACATTTTTCAGCCCCACATTCATATCACTTGTGTAAAGGCCAAACACGAATCCTTGGGAGATGCCACCAGTCACACTGCCTTCATGTGACATGGACTCGTTGATTCTTACTTTTTGAGATCTGTTCGTCAGCCAACTATGACTCCATCTCGCTATAGGTATACTGAGGCCCCTTCTCTGCCTGTCTACCCCTTCCCCCATTGCCTTAAACCGCTGCTACCCTTCCCAAATGTATACTTGGTGTCAGGTTGATCACCTGTTTTAAATCATTTATATGCATTATATTGCTAAGCATTTTACTGCCTGTACAGCATATTGTACATATTGTATATAGTATTTATCTTTAATGCATGTTGTATCTGTCATTGCCTTACGGCCTATCTGTATGGATCGTTGATTTCATGCCTTGTTTGAGTCCTAGGACCACTTTGTGGAATGAGTTCACTCAACAGTGCTTCTCCTGGTTAAATAAAAGATTGATTGATTGAAATATGTTAGTTTTTTGACCAACACGTCATGAGGGACAGTATGAAAAGTTTTTCCCAGGTCTAGTAACATAATGCCTACAGGCTTTTTTTTTTATCATTAATATAATTTATAATGTTACAGAATGAGATAATGTTGGTGGTGCATAAAATCTTCTAAATCCATGGTATGAACTGTCCTTCAACTGTAAGAGTTTAATTTCACGCTCAAGTTCCAGTGTTATTAGATTCTCAGCCAATTTACAGCATAAGAAAGTGAGACTTATGGGCCTATAATTTGATATGTTTTTACTTCCCTTTTTGTAAACTGGAACCACAATACCACTTCTCCAATCGGAGGGTACATCACCTAATTCCAGAGATTTATTAAACAGCATTGTTAGGAACAGGCTAGGAAGTTTGACAGTTCCTTGAGGAGTCTAGGATGTATAGTATCTGGACCCAGGGAGGTGTTAGCTGTAATAGTGTACAACTGCTAGTACATCAGAATCTGTAAAATAAGTTTATGTGATTTCCTTAACCCATGTGGACAGTACTCCATGTGGCTGCAGCACATGCCAGCCACAGAGACATTTCTGAAGCAAGCTACAGATGTGGCAATGCCTCTGGTAGAATGACCATAAATCACACCAAGAAGTTCCTTACCATATGTCCTATGACAGAACACAATACAGTATGCTAGCCATTTGGACAAGCACCGTTTCAAAATAGGTATGACCTCTTTCTCGGGGCAAACAAAACAAAAAGCTGAGCGGACCTTCTGCAGTCCTTAGTGTGTGCCAGACAGTACCTCGATATTCAATGTACATCCAAAGAGTAGAGCAATGCTTCAATTTTTTTTTTTTTTGCACAATTCTCTTTATCGCTCTAGAGGCCTAGGCATCTTTCCAAGGTACCCGCTTCGATCCTGCCTCTACTCCACACCTGAAACCTCTAACCCTAGACTCTTCCAACTCCACGGCTTGTCCAGCACTCCGCATAACCCCCTGGGGAGGACCCACCCACCCTTGGCAGCCTTTCTGGAAATTAGAGGGGCAGCCATGGAGTTGGTCAGGATGAAGCGATCCAGGCAGGTAGGTCCTGCTACAGGGATGTGGGCAGTTAGTTCACTGGGGCCCCTTTCGCCTCTGCTAGGCCACCAGGGTATTTCTTGAAAGTTTCCCCTGGAACGCGGTCATGCAATGATGGCAGCACATCCAAGTGCAGCCGCTCGCTGCCATTCCTCCAATGTTGCGTCGAGCTGTGCCTTTTGTAGGGGCCCAGTCTACACTAGGGGCCACTCTGAGGCGAGGCTTACCCGGATCCCTCAATGGTAAGGGAGAATAGTTCTTCAGATGCTCAATTCCTTCCGTCAACCCGAGTCAGTTCCTGAGCCCGGGTCGCCGGCGAGTTGCACAAGGTGTGGCATCCAGCACCTTAACCCTCAGCACAAATGGGCTGGCTAGCAGTGCTTCACTTTGATCAGCATGCTTAAGATAATAAATTGGAAGATGGATGGTTTGGTTTGATGTGAACTCAGACACCACCTTTGGCATAAACTTTTGATTAACATGTAAAGACACCCTGACTTTATGAGAAATCAAATAAGACGCCTCACACATTAGAGCCTGTAGCTCTGAAACCCTTTGAGCAGAAGTGACTGCAACTAAAAATAGTGCTTTCCATTAAAGGAAGCACAGGCCACAACCTTTGGCTGGCTCAAAAGGAGTCAATGTAAGTTTCTCAAGCACATAATTTTTCCAATGAGGGGGAGCAGATTGCAAATGGGAGATTTCATATGCAGAACACCTCTCAAAAAGGTATGGTAGACCTCCAATTGGGCTACTGTATGCCCATTAATTCTGGCATGGAAAGCTGATGTAGCTGCCAGATGCATCTTCAGTGAGAAATGCTGCAGACCAAAGTCCGACACTGACAGTAAGTATTCCGACATTGCATTGACCCAACAGGTAAATGGATCCATATTCTTGGAAATGGCCCACAAAGAGAAATGCTTCCAGTTCAAAGAGTACGTATGTCTAGTTAAAGGCGTTCTGGCCGCCACGAGCACATCAGCAACTTTTGGTGGCACCCCAGATTGTGCTATGGCTATGTCTTCAGGAGCCATGCATGCAGGTGTAGGGACTTGAGGCCTGTGTCTGCACACAGGGAAAGGTACTGGAGGCTCTACTGCTAGCTGTTGCAGCAGCAGATCCTATATTTGTCGAGGCCACAGAAGTGCAGTGAGGATGAGGGTCACATCTTCCATCTGTAGTTTCAGTGATACTCTCTGTATTAACAGAATGGGAGGGAATGCATACAGAAAACTCCCTTTCTAAGAGAGGAACGATGCACCTTACCCAAAAGCTCAAGGCCCTGGAGCAAGTGAGTAGGAACACGGCAGTTTTGTGTTGTGTGGGGACGCAAAAAGGTCCAACTCTGGACAATCCCACTTTGCGAAGAGGTCCTCTACCATGGTTGTCGACACTTCTCATTGGTGTATGTTGCTCTGTGACCAGTTTAACCAAAAAAAAAGATGTCTTGGAAAACTGGGAGATGCATGGCTGATAAATCCAGGTCATGGTCTAGCACCCAGTACAACACTCTCATTGCTTCCCAACAGAGAGGAAAGGGAGTCCCCCCCCAATGTATGTTTACATAATGCATAACACTGATGATGTCCATCTGTACCAGCAGATGACCTGCAGTTAGATGCTCCTGGAAAGCCTGGAGACTCTACAGAACAGCTCTCATCTCCAGGGCATATGCGCAATTTTTCATTCCACCTGGGTCCAAGATCCTTGGGTCTGATAAAGGCTTAGGTGTGCTCCCCACCTAGATCCCGATGCATCTGAGGTGTGAATCTGAGTAAGAGTTAGAATTAAGAATGGAACACCCCTCAAGAGATTGCAGTGGTCAAGGCCAGCCCGGTGGCGCTGAGGATTGAGGCACTGGACGCCACACCTCGCACCACGCCGGCGACCCAGGTTCGGGAACGAGCTCGGGTCGCCAGGGGTTCAGCTGGGGAAGGTAGGATAGAGCATCCCAATGGATGCTGTCCTCCTCCTCCATGGGGGAGGGCAGATGAAGAGCCAGCAATGCCCAAGCGTGTTACTGCCTGTGGAAGCGCAGGCAGTCGTGATACGCCGGTTTCCTCATGAGGCCGGGAGGTGGGGGCGCTGTGGACACTTGATGGCGGCGTGCATCTGCACGCTCGTTCATCTGATGCAAGTCCTCTCGTCCGGCTCTCAGGGATGGGACCGGGAAAAAAAACCAAAGGCAAAAAATCTCCCAGCCCCATGCAGAATGACGCCGGGTCCATGCTACGGTAAGTGGCCCGGCCAAAAAGACCAGTGGATAAGATCCACTGGGCAGGGACCAGCAGAAAGTGAAAAAAAAAAAGAGGTTGCAGTGGTCCATCCACATCAATGTCTTGTGTAAACGGGACGTGTCAAGCACCTGCTGGTCCATGTCATCCATCAATTGGACCCACTGCACTCTCAGTGTCCACTGTGTTATCTGTATTTGCAAGCAGGTCAGTGGCAACGTCACAATGGTCGCTGCCGTGAGTCTCACCAGACATAGGAATGTCCTGGCTGAGAAATACTGATTGCTGTACACCAGCTGCACTTGATCCATGAAATGTTCTGCCCTGTCCAAAGGAAGAAACACTCTATCCTGTTCTGTGACCAGGACTGCAGCTATATACTGCAACCTCTGGCAAGCGGCTAGTATTGACTTTGGCACATTCACTGCAAATGCCAGGTCTTCGAACAACTGCCTTGTGGGGACAGAGTATATATGAGCTAGTTCTTGAATCTAGTTTTCAAAAGCCAATGGTACAGAAGCGAAAAGACAGAGACCTTCCCAGCAAAGGGCCACTGCCACCACAGCAAAGCATCCAGTAAAGATCCGAGGCACAGAAGACAAGCCAAAAGGCAATAATCTGAACTAGAAGTGCTCTCCTTCCAGGGCAAAATTACAGTTATGTAAGAACGTATTGTAACAGTAGATCTTCGAGAGAGGTTCCTGCCATAGGTCTTCACATACAGGACTGTGCCCCCTGGCATCAGGACCACAGAGCAAACTTCTAGCTAGCAATCCCCAGCAGGGGACTGTCCCCGGCATCACATGATGGGACATCAGCGCAACACTATATAGGGGGGCCGTCCCATGCCTACTCTCCAGTTCTCCTGCCAGAAGACTCCTGGAAGGGGGACGGGAGAAAGGAGTATACTCCCTGAGCCCAAAGCTGCTGAAAAAACAACCTGGAACAGCAAAAGAGAAACAGGAGCTGGGGGAAGGAAGTAGGGAGGGAAAGAGATGACCTACTGCAGGAACCTCTCTCAAAGATTTACAGTTACAATAAGTTCTTACGTAACTGTAATATCTTACTTCGAGAGGGTTCTTGGAGGAGGTCTTCACAATAGGACTGAATACCAAGCAATCAAGAAAATGGAAAATCAGAAACTGAGGCCCAGGAGGCAGAAAGGTCTACCAACACGAATTCTGATTAGGACCAGATGCCTTGTAGGATGGCAAGTCCAAAGCTGGCCCTGTGCATAGAGACGATGCCCAGACTGTAATGCTTGGTGAAAGTATGGATCATACTCCAGGTGCCGCAGCACAGATAATAGAAGCAGGCACATTCCATAAGAAGGCCGCAGAAGTGGCCATGTTGTGAGTAGAATGTCCTTTCACTTCCCCTTGAAGTGGTTTCTTCTACTTCTAGTAAATGAACTAGGTGGACAACCATCTGAATAGGCACTGCTTAGAAATAGCTGTGCCCTGACGCTTGGGTGTAAAGGCTATTAACAACTGGTCACACTTGTGCACTTCCTTAGTCCATGAAACAGTATCTCAGAATCCTGTGCACATCCACTGTATGCAAAAGTGTCCTCACCTACTGGAATATTCAGAGTAATAAACCAGCAACTGAATATCTTGGTTCAAAGTAAATTCGTATACCACTTTTGGTAGAAATGAAGGGTTAGTCCGCACAGCCACCTTGTCTCTGTGGAAAATTAAATAAGGCTCCTTACAAATGAGGGCCTGAAGCTCCAAAATCCTTCAAGCTGAAATAACAGCAACTAAAAATACAGGTTACTCACCTGTAACAGGAGTTTTAGGAGTGGTATATGTTGTTCATCCACACTGTCTGGCAGGTTCCTTGCCGCTTTAAATCTTGCCGGAAGGTCTTCAAGCTGGCTCCTCCCATCCATCCGGGTGGTAAAACCCTCGGCTCCGCCCCATGACGCCAGATCTAGCCCGCTGGAAGCCAGGTTGCGCATCGAAGCCGGGGAGGTCGGGTGGGTTGTGTGGATGAACAACATATACCACTCCTAGAACTCCTGTTACAGGCGAGTAGCCTGTATTTCTAGGGACGTGGATATGTTGTTCAGTCCACACTGTCTGGCAGACTCCTAGCAGTTCTCTAGGAGAAGGGAGGCAAGGCGTGCACCCCCTACTTAGGGAATAAGGACTGGAGAACCGAGGTCCCAAAACTAGCATCCCGGCATGACTCAAGGTCAATGTGGTAATGGGAATTAAAGGTGTGTGCTGCCTTCCAGGTAGCAGCCCTGCAGATTTCCTGGATAGGGATATCCCTAGAAGCAGCCACCGAAGCAGCGGTATGGCGGGTAGAATGAGCTCTTATCCCTTTAGGAGGCTCCTTGCCTGCCAACCTATAGCAGAGATCTATGCAGGAGGTGACCCACCTGCTTATCATCTGCTTGGCTGCAGGTCTGCCAGGTGCGGCTTCAGCGTAGGTGACAAACAGCTGACGAACCTCTCCTCGAACTTCAGCCATTCGCTCCTTATAATAAGCGAGTGATCTTCTAGGGTCCAGAGTATGGAGCCTATATTCAGCCTCCGAGGTGTGATTGGGGTAGAACACCGTCAGAGTCAACACCTGATTAAGATGAAACTCCAACACCACCTTCGGAAGGAATTTCGGTGGGGCGCAGGACAACCTTGTCCCTGTAGAAGACCACATAGGGAGACTCGATGGAAAGTGCCTGGAGCTCTCCCATCCTTCTGGCTGATGTAATAGCCACCAAGAAGGCGGTCTTCCACGACAGGTGACAGATATCGCATCTGTGCATCAGTTCGAATGCCTTGCCCATGAGCTCAGCCAATACCAGCAGCAGATTCCATGGAGGTGGAGGTTCTCGCACCGGAGGGGATATGTGATCAAGGCCTTTGGAAAAACGCCGACCACCTTCTCCTGCGCCACCGACTGCTTGCCGGCCTGTGCCTGGTAAGCAGAGATGGCTGCCATGTGCACCATAAGGGTCGTCGACCGAAGCCCTAGCTGAGAAAGGGACAACAGGCAGTCCAAAATGCTAGCCAATGTACAGGAAGAAGGGTCCAACCCCTTGTCCTGACACCAAATGGAGAATCTCTTCCATTTAAAGGCATAGCATTTTCTGGTCGACTCCTTATGGGATGCCTCAACAACGTTGAGGACATCGTTGGAAAGACCCAAAGCCTGGAACTCTAGCCGCTCAGGAGCCAGGCCGTCAGGTGCAGAGATTGAAGGTCCAGATGGAGTACCTTCCCCTTGTCAACTGAGATCGGGTCTGGGCAGGCTGGAAGCCGCCTCAGGAGCCTGGAGCTGATGCTGAGGAGATCTGGATACCAGAACTGGCGGGGACAGTCTGGGGCTACCAGAATCACCTGCGCCTTGTCCCTCTTCACCTTGAGAAGCACCTTGTGGATCAAGTGAAATGGAGGGAAGGCACAGAAGAGGCCTGGGGTCCACGGCCTCGAGAAGGCATCCCCCTGCAGCGAGCCCTGCTGAGGGGGGCCGGCATGAAACAGTCTCAGCTTCGCATTCTCCCTGGAGGTGAACAGGTCCACCTGAGGGGTGCCCCAATGGGAGAACAGATCTTGTACTACCTCTGGCAGGAGAGACCACTTGTGAGATGCAGCGCCTATCCATCCGTGGGCATCGGCCAGACTGTTGGAGGCTCCTGCCACATGGATGGCTAGGCGATCCGCCTCCAGGCTGATCACGAGAGACCAAGTGCGGAAAGCCTCCTTACACAGAGGCCTGGAGTGTGTCCTGTCCTGACGGTTGAGGCAGTACATAGTCGTGATGTTGTCCGTCTGGACCTGAGCCACTTGACCCCGTACAAACAGAGTGAAGGTGGTGAGGGCTAGACGCACTGCTCGAAGCTCTAGTAGGTTGATGTGGCATCGAGACTCCTGAGGGGACCAGAAGCTGTGGGCCCTGAGCTCCCCCAGATGGGCACCCCAACCCATCAGAGAGGCGTCGGTCATTAGAGTGACTGTTGGCTCGTTGAGGACAAACGGGATACCCTCCTGCAGATGAGCTGGGACGAGCCACCACTGTAGGCTGTCCCACATCTCCTGGGTCACCGTCACTGGCTGGACCAGAGGGCCGGAGCGCTGTGAACATTGGCGGGCCAGTCCCCACTGCAAGGGATGCATATGCCAGCGGGCCCAACAGACCACACTGGTGCAGGCTGCCATGAGGCCCACAAGGCACAGGAAGTCCAGGGCAGGGCGCAATTGCCCAACCAGAAATGAGTGGGCAAAGGAGGAAAGGACCTCGGCCCTATCCACTGGGAGCCAGGCTCTGGCTCGAAGAGAGTCGAGCTCTGCCCCAATGAACTAAATCACCTGCAAAGGCACGAGTTCTGACTTGGCCTCGTTGATGAGGAGGCCAATCTGAGAGCAGACTTGGAGAGCCAGATCCCTGGACCGCTCCACCTCCAACCTGGAGGGGGCTGCAATCAGCCACTCGTCCAGGTAAGGGTACACCCAGACCCATAGGTGCCACAGGAATGCTGTCACCACTGCCTTGCATTTGGTGAAGACCCTGAGAGCTGTAGAGAGGCCAAAGAAGGGCATGGCCCGGAACTCATAAAGAGATAACCTCTGCTCTAAAGCGGAGGAATCGCTGATGAAGCGGACGGATTGGGACGTGAAAGAACAGAACCACATGCCAAGTTCCAAGGATGGAATGATCTGAGCCAGAATGACCATCCTGAAGGAGCACGGCCTTAGGAACTTGTTCAGGTGATGCAGATCGAGAATGGGGCACCAGCCCCCTGTCCGTTTTGGGACCAGGAAGTATCTGGACACAAACCCTGGGTCAGGAGGAGGGTCTGCTACCTCTTTGATCACCTCCTTCTGGAGTAGCAAGGCAGTGTTGGCTCGACGAGCCGACAGAGAGGCTGCAGAACCCGGTGCCCCCTGTGGGGCGATGGCTCAAAAGGGATGGAACTGCTCGAATTCCAGAGGCAGACCCGTGCCTACCACTTCTAGCACCCAGCGGTCCGTGGTGATATTGGACCAGGCAGAAAAGAAGTGGTAGAGCTGTCCCCCCACGGGGGAACCTGGGGGGAAGTGACAAGGTTGAGGGCAGGCTTGGAAGAAGGGCCCACTGAGGGACCCCCTGGACCCTTGCCTCCAGGCTTCCTACTTGATGAGGCAGCAGACTTGACCTTAGTGCACCAAGTATGAGCCTGCTGGCCCTGGTGCTGGTGTTGCTGGGTCGGACGTACCACAGGAGCGAAAGGGCTTATGCTGCTGCTGGCAGTCTTTGTCCTTCTGGGCAGACATTACTGAGTCCAAGGTAGCATTGGACTTCTCGATTCTCTGGAGATGGCCTTCCACCCCCGGACCGAACAAGTCGGTGCCCAGGAAGGGAGCGTCTGCCAGCTTATGCTGGATGTCTGCCATGAAGGTGGTGATCCATAGCCAAGCTCTGCAGCACATGGCCACTGCAGCCGCTACTGATCGGGCACAAGAATCATCAATGTCCAAAGAAGTTTGGAGCTGCTGTTTTGCCACTGCCCTTTCCTGATCCCGCACTTACTCGACTGTCGTCTGAAGGTCAGCTGGGAGATGAGGAATCACCTCATCCAGGGAACCCATAAGGGCGTCTGAGAAATGCGCCATCAGAAGGGCCGAGCTAACCTGACGAAGGCCTAGGGAGGAAGCAGCATAAATCTTCCACCCTGTGTAATCCAACTTTTTGGATTCCTTATCTGGCGGTTTGTCCATGTCCTGAGCTTTCCCAGAACGCCAGAAAATGCTATTGGTCACAAACCCTTCTGCAGAGGGGTGCTCCAAGTAACTGGAGGGTGAGCCAGTGGGGACCGCGTACTTGCGAACCATCCTGGCTGAAGGTGCCGGACAAGATGCTGGCCACTGCCACAACTTCAGGGCTGAGCCAACAATGGCTTCGGCCACCGGAAAGGCCTCCATAGGGGAATCCCTTTGGTCCAGTATCTCTGTGAGGGGATACTTGGCCCGCTTTGAAACGGGTTCGAGTTGCATCCCAGTGGACTCTGAGATGAGTCAAAGCAAACCTAATAATAAGGATGGGCTCTCATCCACTGACTGGCCCCCTGCAGACTCCAGGTCAAGCGGCCTGGAGAACAGGGAGGAGTCGTCGTCAGACTCCGAGGAGTCTGCGAACAGCTGCCGAGTGCCTGAGCCACTCTCCACCTGCTGAGGATGATCAGGAGTGAGGATGACAGACAACCTATGGGGCAAGGGGGAGTCACGTGATGGCAGCTTGCTGAATGGCAGTAGGGGCTTAGAGCTCTCCTCTTCAACCGTCCCAACTGCCACATCTTGCGATCTCTGGTCACCAAAGCTAACCATATCGCCATTACTGGGGCATATTAATCCCGTTTACCGACCCTCGGGACCGAATTCCTGCCGGGCTGAGCGATCTGTAAGAGGATGGAGGTGGATAAAAAACAGGCTGCGGCCAAGCATACGCCGCCGGCGTCTCCTGTTAAACAGCCGAAAAAGCCGCGGAACCAGGCAAGCACAGGGTCCGAGAAAGCCGGGGAGATGCCCCTGCCATCAGGCCTGCTTACTGAAGACAAATTTATGCAGGAGCTAGCCCCTGTAAGATGTTTGCTCCAGGATATTACAGCGGAGCTGAAGTCGCTACGGGGAGGACCTTTCTTCCCCTACTGTGAGGGTGTCAGATTCAGAAGCCAAGGTTTTTCCGCTGGAGCAGTGGAGAGCGAAGACTGAGGCAGAGGTGTCTGGGCTGACCCAACAAATACGGAGGCTCCAATTGAAAGAGAGGATTTAGAAGGCCGTAATCGAGAAACAACCTTCTAGTCTTGCCTGCCGGAGCTGGAAGAGGTCCGGATCTGATGGCCTTTTGCAGCTTCGTGAAACTAGTTGGCCCTTCACCGATCAACCCAAGCTACCATCTCGAGAGGGCACACCGGTCTTTGAGGCCTCGACCGCCACCCAGTTCCCCCCCTTGACCCATAATTATTAAGTTTCTGAGCTATATTGAAAGACGGCATATATTCAGCAAAGCCCGGGAACTACAGGCGATTACTTGGGGGTCAGCTAAAATAAGGATTGCCCAGGATCTACCTAAAGAAATGAGATTGAAGAGGGCCGCGTTTCACCCAGCAGTACAGAAGTTGATCGCAGCATCCATTCCCTTCAGGATGGTCTACCCGGCCACTCTCAAAGCTACAATCAACAATGTCACCTATAGCTTTGATTCTCCGGAGACGGCCCAGAAGGACCTTGCCACTAAACTTCCCGACCTCTTTAAGTTGAATGGCTGAGATATGTAGAGACTGCTACATCTGGAGTGCTCTAATCTGTTTAATTTTAATAATTTTGATGGTCTCTCCTTTTTATGCTTGCTCTGTAGGAAACTTGGTAAGCGTCCTGATACCCGTCTTTCTTTTTTTTCCCGGTTGGTTTTGGGTCTCTTACCTGCCTCGACCAGTCCTCAGGGCCTTGCAGTATGTGAGATCCATGTTGGCTGGGTGGAGGTGGATCTGGGCCGCGCTCGCGGTTCTCTGGACCTTCCCCGGAACTGCATGTCAGGGGTTGGGTTTCCTGGGGGTTGCGGCTTGAGTGTGGGACCGGGTTTAGGTCCGATCACTATTTGGTGTCCCCTGGAAACAAAACGGCCGCCTCTTGTTAATTAGCCCCTAATTTTGAGGCCTATCCAGTCTCGCTTAGCGAATTTCTTGCCTGTCCACTCCAGGGGGTGAGTCATAAAGCTTTTTTTTTGATTGGGTTGTTTCTCTTCTCTCCCTGGAATTTTAAATGGAGAATGAGGCGGTAACCAAATTGGGCTGTTAGGCGATATGTCGTTTTTGTGGGTTTGGCAGTTGGTTAATGGGGGGGGGGGGCAGTTAATGGGCCCAACTTCCTGAAGTAGCTGAGTCGCGAACCTATGGAAGAGGGGTTTGCCAATCCAGGCCCATCAGCAGGGTTCTTGCTGGTCCCTTTTGTGTGGGTTAGGGGGGAGCTACAGTCTAAGGGGATAATTTTTAGAGTTCTCCTTCTGCTATCTGATCCCTGCATGTTGGGAGACACTGGATTCGCGTTGGGAGACTGGCTTCCAGAACTTTGGTTTCCTTGGGTGATTTTGATGTTCTCCAGTTCTCGTGCCAGACTGTACATAGTTGGTTAGTGGATTTAGGTAGGTAGTTTGGGGGCGGGGGCTGGCTTGTCAGCTGCAACCTGTTCAGGTCTGTATCCCAACAGTAATCTCTGCTCAGTCAGGGCTATTTTTAAGGGATCCCCGATGGCAAGCTGGGGCTGGATAGGGTTTGGGGGTTCGAGTGTGCTCATTTTCTTGTCTTGTTTCTGGATATTTCTATGTATTTCTCCCTTTGGTACGAACTTTAAAATGGTTATATGCGCTATTAAAGTGATGTCGTGGAATGTGCATGGGCTCAGAGAGAGGGTCAAGAGAACCCAGATTTTCAATCATTGTGCGCTGCTGCAGACAGATGTATTACTATTACAGGAAACCCATTTGATCAGTGCGGAGATTAAGTGGCTATCTAGATCTGGCTTTTGAGATTTATGTGGCAAGTGGATCTAGTTCCAGTAGAGGGTAGCGATACTCATCAAAAAGCATGTCCTATTCTCGAAGGACTTGGTAGTAGAGGGACCCAGAGGGAGATTTGTTTTGGTCAAGGGCTCTATCAATGGGAATACAGTAGTCCTAGGTTCAATTTATGGCCCTGTTGGAGGAAGCCCTGAGTTTTTAATGGCTCTCTCAGATAAAATTAGCGCTTTGCTTCCCTCCCAGCTTATCCTGGGGATTGGAATATTTCACCTTCCTACCCTAGATAGAGATCCCCTGGTTACCCGATCACTTACTCCTCGAGAGGCTCTGCAAGATTTTTCGCATATGTTAGGTTTATGTGATCCTTGGCGTCTCTCAATCCTTCTCTTGGGCATTTTCTTTTTCTCCCAGCCCCATAGGTCATGGTCCAGGATAGAGTATATCCTGTTAGTCTAGTCTTCTCAGGCTTTCTTCAATCTGGCATTGAGCCGATAATCCTTTCTGATCATGCATGTGTTTGGGTTAGAGTTCTCTAGATCCTGAGTTTCATCGGGATACTACCTGGAGGCTTAATACTCAGCTTCTTAAAGATCCCCATATGGTGTCGCAAATTAAATCTTTAATTTCCCTTTTTCTGGCAGATAACCTCGGAACCATTTCAAGGTTTGATCTTGTTTGGTACTCCCTAAAATGTTACCTTAGGGGTGAGTTAATTAAGCTAGCCTCGGCAAGGAAAAAGGCTCAGCAGGCACGGGCATTTTTCCTATTGAACAAAATTAAATAATTTGAGGCTGCCCAATCCTCTGCTTCATCGATATCTTCTCTGGAAGCCCTCTTAGCGTTAAAAAATGAATACACTGATCTTCTTAAGGATAGTGCCGAATATTGTTGGGTTAAAACCCAGGCTAAGTATATCGATCATGGTGAGAAAGCTGGGAAACTGTTGGCCTTAAGGCTTCGCACATTAGAGGGCTCCAGGCTAATCCTGGCCTTGCAAACGCCCGCCGGCTCCATTCAAACTTCTCCTAAAGAAATTGTGCGGATTTTTGAGGATTATTATCGGAATCTCTATAATCTGCCTACATCTCCTGCATCCCCCCTAGACATAGCTGCATATCTGGCTGATATTGACATTCCGCAGCTGCTGCCGTCTCATAAGAGGGCCCTAACCGTCCCAATCTCTCTCTCCGAGATAGAAAATGTCACTGCTTCCTTAGCTCTGGACAAGGCACCCGGCCCGGATGGATTCCCTGCCAACTTTTATAATGTCTTTTCGAAGGAGCTTGCTCCGATGCTCCTTAAACTATATGAGCACCTTTTTTCTTCTCCCGTCATAGACCCTACGCTTCTTGAAGCTACCGTAATTTTGATTCTTAAGCCGGGCAAAGTCCCTACTGATCCGCGAGTTATCAGTCTATTTCTCTTCAAAACTATGATATGAAAATTCTCTCTAAGATCTTGGCTGGCGTGTGAAGGTTTGGACCCACCTTCTCAGTCAGAGCAGGTTGGTTTTGTACATTCTCGATCTCCATTGGACCATCTTAGAGCCCTCTCTCATATTTCTCAACATGCCGGTGCAGCTCTATCTCCAATGGCTTTGGTTTCGCTTGATGCTGAGAAAGCCTTTGATCGAGTAGATTGGGTCTTTCTCTGGGCAGTGATGACTAGGATGGGGTTTCCGGCTTCTTTTCTCAAATGGATCCAGACTCTCTACAGGTGCCCCTTGGCTAAGATATATTGTAATGGGCTCTTTTCTTTGCAGTTCCGGTTATATACTGGTACCAGGCAAGGTTGTCCCCTCTCACCGTTCCTGTTTAATCTTTATCTAGAACCCCTTCTCGTCAAACTTAAATCCTCTCCATTTGTTAACGTGTGCTCTGTGCGCCAGCGGGAATTAGTTCTCTCGGCGTATGCAGATGACATTCTTCTGCACATTGCGCATCCTGCTGAGTCTCTAAGGCATGCGTTAGATGTTATCAGGCACTATGGGGTCCTTTCCCGATATAAATTGAATATTTCCAAATCGGAGATTTTCCCACTGAATGCTCATACATGTAAATTAGATCTTGCTAATTTTGGTATGAAGTGGTCTCCTAAGTCAATTAAATACTTTGGGATCCATTTCTCAACAGACCCTTCCCTACTTAGGAAGCTTAATTTGGACGATCTTAAAGGTCATATTCAGCAGGATCTGCAACGATGGACCGCTCTCCCCATTTCCTCTGGGGCGGATTAATATTATTAAAATAGATATTTCTTCCGTATCTTTACCCTCTCAATTTATTAAATCTTTGGTTGCCTATTTACGTACTTCCAGCAGTTCCATAGGATGGTTTCCAATTTTATCTGGCAGGGTAAGGGGTTGGTGGCTCCTTTTTTAAGCTATCCCTACCCAAGGATAAGGGTGGTCTACGGCTTCCTAATTTGTTGTTTTACTACTGGGCGGCGCACTTGGCTAAACTGGGGAAGTGGTTGCCGATTAACTCTGATCCCTCTTCCCTGATCTGGCTTCAAATCGAGAAGTCGATTCTGCGGGACTCTGGAGTTGATCCCTATGCTATTTTCTATACTCCCCATTCCATACTTTCACAATTGATAACTGACCATGCAGTTCTTCTTTCTCTCAAGTCCCTTTCACAGTGTATGCGTTTTCTCAAAATATTTCCGAAGGAGGATCTGAGTCAGCCGATTACGCTTAATCCCAATATTAAGGTGGGGAACTCCATGCTTACTCCCGACTGGCTTCCGCAGGTTAAAGAGGCTCATCTAGAGTACTTTTATGGTCATGGGTCCCTCCTCTCATCCACTGACATCCTTGACAAATATGCTATCCCCAACGTCAAAATCTTTAAGGTATACCAATTGAGACATCTTATTGCTAGCAAGTTTGGCACCCAATATAGGGAATCGGTAGTTCGTCCCTTTCTTTCTCAAGTGATAACTCCTGCTTCCAAACCACATGCCATCTCGTTAATATATTCCTTTCTCTTGAATTACAAGGTCTCAGAGCCTGTGATGGGTTCTAAGATCTGGTCTTCCTTTTTTCTGGATTCTACTCTGAATTGGTCTCGCCTTTGGAGGGATCTCCATAAGTTTCATACTCAGGACAGATTAAGGCTCACCCAATACTATATTGTGAGTAACATGTACTATACTCCTAAGAAGCTTTTCCAGCTTAAAAAGCTTCCTCTCCTGCTCTGCTCCAGGTGTATGCAAAGTGAAGGATTCCTTGCATATTTTCTGGAGTTGTAAGAGTCTCCCTCTGTGGTCCTCTATTCAGGATAATTTGGATCCACTACTAGGTCTTTCTGGGTTCTTTACTCCTGAGGTCTGTATTTTGGGTGATTATGCAGTGTTGATAGTGTAGAGCGCCATTATCATATGGCGCTGATTGCCTCTGTGGTCAGCGATTAGTTCTTAGGCATTGGACAGATCAGCTGACTTTGTCATCGCTGAATGGCTGAGTGAGCTTTCTGCGTGCCTTAATGCGAAAGATTGGCAGCCAGCTTGTCGCATGGACCTGTTTCAGAAAAAGTGGGGTAAGTTGTATTCCTTATACCTCCACCAATGATCATTGACCTTCTCTCTGTGGCCTGCAATAATTTCTGATGTTCTTGTGATTTTGACAGGACTAGTTCTTGTATTGGGAGATTGAGGTTTGTTTGGATGGATCATTATGCTGTATATCCAGTTCTGATGTATTGTGAACCTTGCACTCTGGTTTGGTGGGGGAGGTGGGTGGGGTGGGTTCTGGGGGTGGGGAGGTTTCTCCCCTTTTTTTTTGTTAGGGAGGGATGGGGGTGGTTTTATGTTGTGCCATGTACTTTTTGTGACTGTTACTACTGTCATGTTGTGTGGTTTGTATTTTGGTTCTGAAAATCAATAAACTTAAATTTCAAAAAAAAAAACTATGGGGCAAGTCCTGACCTGACCGAGAATCCTTGGTCGGGGCCCCAGTCTTCGGTTGTGGAGGCGGAGGTTCCACTACAATAGGTGGAGCAGCCGGTTTCAGCCCAACAACCGGTACCGGGGTCAGCTCCTTGATTACCATGAGGGGTTGCTTCGGCCGCTCCGGTGACAGCCACTTAATGGCCGGAGAAGGTGATGGAGTTGGCTTGTTACCAGTCAATAGAAGTTGCTGCCACATCAAATCCTCGTAGCGCCGACGTAACTTGCGTCGGAGCCTATCCTCCACAGAGGACGACGAGGATGAGCGGCAATACCACTTTCCATGGTGCAGGGCCGAGACCGCGCCGACGCCCGGTGGGGACCGGCTGGACCTGGAAGAGGACCCGGACCTTCAGGGATTCCGGTGGGTCACAGAGGGATGGGGGAAACCCGCCCCTCCTTCGGTTTAGGGACCTTGACCGGGGACTTCAGCACAGGAGGCACAGGCAAGTCCTCGGTAACCACCAGGGGAACCGGTGAAGAAGGGTTGTCTGCATCTCCAGTCGACAAACCATCCGACAGGTCGAAAAAAATCTTGACTGCGTCGATGGATGTCTCAGCCGGCTGACCTGATGGGGATACTGTGAAGCCAGCGGCCGCAACCGAAGTTGAGAGACAATGGTCTGGTGAAGAGGATCTCTCCCGCACCCACGTATGTCGACGGTGGGACTTACCTTTAGAGTCCTTCTTCTTGGACTGACTGGAATGTCCCGATGGCACTTCTTCCTTGGTGGAGAGGGACTGACAAAGCTCCTTAAATGAAGCAGTGTAGGAGGAGCCCAAAGAGAGCAGGATAAATGCCACGGCCGAGGAGGAAGAAGATACAGCCTGGGCTGCCTCCTCCTCAAGGGCGATCAACTGCTCCAGTTGTTCCGCGGAGCCTGCCGCCGGACACCCCGCCAACCGGCCTCCTTAGACTTGACCGGCGGATACCATTTTTCAGGGCACCAGAGAAGAAGTCTGGCAGTGTGGTCCTCCAAGACTGAAGCCAAAAAGGACTTGTACAAATCACAAGCCTGCGAATCATGGCCAAGCCCCAGGCAGTAGACGCACGTGGGGTGCGGATCGGTCCGGGACATCTTCTGCCCACATGGGCACCGACAGAAGCCGGGAGTCGATTTGTCCATTGCAGCGGTGAGGGATGACGAAGCCCGAAGTCTTGTAAATTTTAAAATTCGTTTGGGAAATTCCAAAGAGTGTGGATCCAGGCCTAAAACACAGAGCGCTAAGGAGGATCCTGGGCTTCAAGCGGTAAGGAAGATCTGGCGTCATGAGGTGGAGCCGAGGGTTTTACTACCTGGGTGGGTGGAAGGAGCCAGCTTGAAGACCTTTTGGCAAGATTTAAAGCAGCAAGGAACCTGCCAGACAGTGTGGATTGAGCAACATATCCATGTCCCTAGAAAGAGCCCTTTCCAAGACAAATAGCGCATGTCACAAACTTGCCACCGGCTCAATAAGGGGCAAGGTAAGTTTCTCTAAAACAAAGTTTTAGTCCCGGGGAGAACCGGACTATGGATTGGAGGTTTTAAGTGGAGGATCCCCTTAATCTTCAACTGCGCAAGGTTTCTGCCATCCACCAGAAAGTGATAGGCATAAATTGCAGAAAGATGGACCTCCTGGGAGGAATAGCTGAGGCCCGAATCAGATAAATGCAAGAGGTACTCTAAGACCTGGGGCGCCGAGTAAGAGAAAGGGTCTAGGCCTATGGCAGTCACCCATATGGTGAATCTCTTCCATTTCATCGCGTATGTCGTTCTGGTGGAAGGCTTTCTGGTCTCCACCAAGACTTAGGCAACTTACGAAGAAACCCCAAAACATGAGACTGCTATGTCCAGAGGTGCCATGCACGTTAGTGAAGAGATTTGAGGCCAGGATACACCAGGCTGCCCTGCTCCTGCATCAGAAGGTTGTGAAGGAGAGGTAGAGGTACTGGGGGTTCCAATGCCAGCTGCTGTAGCAGGGGGAACCAAATCTGCCAAGGCCAGAGGACAGCAATGAGAATCATGCAAGCTCCCTCTGGTTGTAGCTTCAGCAGTACCTTCTGTAAAATTGGAAAGGGGGAGAAAAGCATACAGAAACATCCTTGTCCAACAAAGAGACAGTGTGTCTCGCCAAAAAAACACCACACCCGGGAATCAGCGAGCAAAAGTTGGGTAGTTTTGTGTTGGATGTGGAGGCAAAGAGATTTATTTCTGGCCGACCCCACTGATTGAAAAGATCTTCCACTAACTCCTGCCGCAATTTCCACTCGTGAGCCCGTGCAATGGTGTGGCTGAGACTATCCGCCAGGATGCTGTGAATGCCTGGGACATGGACTGCTGTCAGGAATAGGCTGTGTTGGACTGCCCAGTATCCACACCTGCATCGCCTCCCTGCAGGGGTGGGGATACAATCGGGTGCCTCCCTGTTTATGTACCAGACCGTGATGTCGGTCTGGACCAGGAGTGTTCCCAGGCATAAAAGGGTCTGGAACGCCTGGAGCGCATAGAGCACTGCTCTCATCTCCAGAATGTTTAAGTACAGATGTATTTCTTACAGACACCACCTCACTTGGGTTCGGTGGGCTCCCCAACCTTGACCTGAAGTGTCCATTATGAGGTCATGGGGGGTGAAAGGGCCCCCCGAGGAGGGGTTAGACAACTTCTGCCACCAGAGAAGATTCCTCTTCATGCTGCTGGAGACCAGGTTTCTGTGGTACAGATCATCCGAGCATTGATTCCACGGGACCGTGAATGTCCACTGGGTCACCCTCATGTGCAGTCTAGCCAACGGAACTGTGGGAATGGCCACCAACATTAGTCCCAGCAGATGGAGAACAGAGCGGGCTGTGGTCCAACGAGAGCTGGCCACAGAAAAGGCTCGCTAGTTCAGGATTTCTGCTTTGCCCAAAGGTAGGAAGACCCTGCCCTGGACCATATCCAGCACTGCTCTGATAAATTGGAGATGCTGGGAGGATGAAAGCTATGACTTGGGATAGTCCATCATGATGCCAAGATGAGACAATAGGTCCAAGGTGGTGGACAGAGACTCCAGCAGACTGTCCTAAGATGAGGCTGGCAACAGCCAGTCATCCAGGTACAGGAACACATAGATCCCTTTGGGGTGCAAGGCTGCAGCCACCACTGCCAGGCACTGGGTAAAGACCAGAGGTGCCGAAGAGGGGCCAAAAGGGAGGGCCCTGAATCGGTAACAGTTCTCCTGAAAGGTGAATCTGAGGAAATGGCGGTGGGCCTGGAGGATAAGGATGTGCAGGTAAGCATCCTGCATGTCTAGCGAACACAGCCATTGATTCTTTTGGAGCAAGGGTAAGAGTTCCTGGAGGGTTAGCATGAGGAACCTCTTATACCCAACGAAGAGGTTCAGCAGGCTGAGATTCAGAAAGGGCCTCAGATCACCCTTTCTTTGGGCACCAGGAAGAAATGGGAGTAATACCCCTTCTTGCCTGTGTAGGAGGAACCAGCTCTATGGCTGTCTTTGACAAGACAGCCTGGATTTCCTCCTGAATGAGGTGAAGATGACTTGACATGTAGGGAGACTGACCCAGAGGGTTGTCCAGGAACTCTATTGAGTGACCTCTTACAATTATCTGTAAGACCCAAGCATCTGCGGTTATTGCCTCCCACTCTCTGAGATGGAGGGCGAATCTTCCTCCCACTGGAAGGTCTGAGGAAGCCTCCCCGAGTCAAGAGGTGGAAGAGGCCTATTATTGCCTACGATTATCTGCAAGACCCAAGCATCTGCGGTCATCACCTCCCACTCTGAGATGGAGAATCTTCCCCCCACCAGCTCCACTGGAAGGTCTGGAGGAAGTGGTGGGATCCCCCCTCCCCAGAGTCAGGAGGCGGAGGGGAGGGCCACTTTATTGCCTCTAGAGGCCTTTTGGGATTTGGCCTGAGGAGTCTGGGCACCAGACCCCTTGGCCAGACACTTGCTCTGGCATCTGGCCTGGGGCGGTTTGTTCAACCTTTGCTGTGGCTGAAGAAAAGGCTGCCTGAGCTTTGGATCAGAGTGGTACATGGAGCAAACGTCCCAAAGGGATCTGCTGTTCTCCTGTAGCTCAGTGATGATATCCTTCACGTCACCGCCAAACAGAACAGAGCACCTAAGGGTGCATTCAGGAGGGTGGTTTGGACATATGGCGCCATACCCACTATAGGGGAGACAAGCCAGATGTCTCAGGCAGATGCATGAAGCAGTGCAGTGGGCCACTGAATCCACAGAGTCATAGGTGGCTCACAATGCGTGGCGACAGGAGGACTTGGTAAGTCTCACCTTGTCGAGAAGCCTGGTCCCAAGATCCTCGTCAGGTATGGATTGGAGCTCTGACTCTAACTCAAATAGAGTATATTTCAGGTAAGAGATCATGTGTGCCACGTAGTTGAGAGACCAGATGGTGCAGGTGAAGGAAGCATAGACCTTGTGACCATATTTGCCCAACTGTTTGGACTCTTTGTCTGGAGGCGAGGCACTTAGATGTTTTGGCTGAGCCGACCTGTCATGGGCCACTGTGATAACTATGGAATCAGCCTTAGTTTGCACAGTGAGGTGGCTGGCCTCTTCCCAGGGTGTAATATGTCCTGTTGGCCTTCTTGGAGACCACAGAGATGGAGGATGGTTGTTGCCATATGGTGGATGTCAGGTCCTCATGTGGCCCCGTCCAAGGAGGTATGGGTAAGGGGTCTGCATTTGTCAAGTCCAGATGTTCCACGAGCCTCTTTTTTTTGGGAGATCCAGCTCTTGGGATGCCCAGCCGCATGCCTGCTGGATGGATCGGAGGAGCTCCACAACTGAAGGATCCTCTGGAGGAGATGTGGGAGACTTTTGGTTGAGAGACAATGGAAGTACCAGCCCCGAGCTGGCTGAAGAATCAGAGTCTGCTACTGAATATGACGACTCCAGTCTACTAGGAAGAGAGGCTTTGTTAGAAGCCTCCTCTGTGACCCGGTTTCCAGGAAGGGCCCTAGATGGATGCCTAACAGAGTCCCTGTCTGACGGCCAATTGTTGACTGGGGAGGGGCTCCTAGGAATCGCTCAGGAAGTTGGGTTGGAGACCATGACCAGCTGTGGGCAACCAAGCTCCTGCAGGAGCTGTGATTTAGCATCCTTCCACCATGCAGAAATTTCCCCTTGAGGGTCCACATGTGACTGGTCCAAGGCAGAGGCTGTGAAGGAGGAGGAGGAGGAAGAGAAGGAGAAGGAGGTGGTGGCAGAGGCTAGAAGCCTGGGTACCTCGAAGGAGGATATGAGGGGTGGCCAAGAGCACGGTACCAATAGGGGTAAGCTTGGGAGCGGTACCCCTGGTACATATGACCCTGCACCAGATACCCGGGTGCCAGAGCGTGCAATGGGTAACCTGGCAATGGCCCCCCTGGCACCAGATAAAAACTGCAGCAGAGGGTAGCTGGGGTTCATGCCCAGAGGCCCAGATGTCGGAGGGGCTGTTGGCCCTGGGTGAGGTGGGGCCGAGGGACCACTGGGGGCAGATGGGTCAGTCAGCAGGCCTATGGAATCTGGGATCCCCGCTGGGACCCTAGAAGGGCCAGGCAAAGGCTCCGGCATCAGAGCAGGAGGAACGGACGGGTTGCCCCATCCAGATACCATCGCCAGATCAGAAGGGTCATCGAGCAGTGGGGGTTTGGGGGCGTCGGGGTTCTGAAAGACCCCAATGCCTGGTCTGAGGAGTATGAGGGGGGCCAGGAAAGGAAATCCTCATCGCAAGGCCAGCTGGAGAAGCAGGGAGTTCAGAAAAGAGACACAACTTTGTGGAAGATACCCCCTGAGCAGAGGCACTCGTATCCCGGAGGTTCGGAGAAAACAAGGAGTCAGGCAGAGTCAGAGGAATGAAGGAGGGAGAACCCTCATGGGAAGACAGAATGCCTGGAAGCTGGTTCTACTCAGCTTTGAGTACGTCTGAAGGGCCCAAAGGGAGCGCCTCAGACAGGTTGATGGACAAGCCAACTACCGACTGATCGGCCGCAACCGGGAAGACAGAGGAGCCAGTGCCCAACTTATTGGTCGGGATCAAGCAGACAACATAAAACTAGTTCATGCAATTGTCCTGGAGCTTATCGACCGGGGTCATGCGCCCTTTGGGGGAACCAGAGGATGACTTACCAGCCAGTGAGCTGTCAACAGGCCCAGAGACAAGGTCCACTTGCATAGGCCGCCCTTGCCGCCCTCTGACCACACTGGGGTCAGTGACCAATCTGCCAGGGAGGATGAAGACTGAGCAGGAGGTGCACTCACTGAGGTAGAAGCCCCACCAGAAGTGGCATCGACAGCCTGGTGACACTGGGAGAAGGGGGACAGGTCCTGGCACTTCTTTCTCTTTTTTTTGCACTTGGTGGTGGTGGGGGAGGAGGAGAGGGAGGAATGTTCCTGAAGCTCCTTTTCCATCGATGGCAGGCATTTTTTCAGCAAGTGGGCATCGAGGGCTTTCTGGCATCTGACACATGTGGCCCTGTTGAAAGACTGCCAGATTTCACAGTTGTCAACCCAATGATTGGAGATTAAGCGGAGGACGCAGCAGGAGTGTTTGTCCCCGTGTGGGATTTGGGCACCGCACTTGACTCACTTCTTCGGTCGACACAAAAGAAAAGACATGCAAAAAACAACAAAGGTAAAGCAAAAAAAGGGGAAAATAAGAAAATACTCAACAAAATGGTGGTCGACTGGAGCAGAGTTTAGCGCAAGGTCCAACTTGCACAGGTTGACGGCAGGAAAGAACTGGAGGGTGGCGTGGAGACTGCCTCCTCTACAGTGCCACACTGCTGTCCCAACATGTGATGCCAGGAGCGGTCCCCTGCTATGGATTGCTAGCTAGAAGTCTGCCGTGTGGTCCCGATGCCAGAGGGTGCAATACTATATGTGAAGACCTACTGCAGGAACCCTTTATAAGACTCTCAAATACTTTCTATGATGCTATCTGATTTTGATATGAAGGTATGCATCTTTCCTGTCCAGGGAGCAAATCCAGTCCCTTGTTTGCAACAGAGAATTAGATTTTGCAGGGAGACCATGTAAAACTTATTGTATTCTATGTAGAAATTTAGGTATTGCAGGTCTAGCACAGGCCTGAGATCTCCTGTCCATTTGGGGACCGGGAAGTATCTGGAGTAAAGCCCTTTGCTTTTCTGGTATGTAGGCACAGGAGTCAGTGAGACTCAGTTGGTAGCACAATCGCCTCTGGGCCCGAAGGTCATGGGTTCTCGTCCTACACCGGGATTGCACTCGTAGCTAAAATGCTGGCACCCTAGTACAGTATTTGTGGGGGTGCTGTACTGCTGGCATGTGCCGTCCTTCAAATGAGATGTTAAACCGAGGTCCCTCTTACCCATTCTGGTGCTGTCCTGGTGGGCGTCCAGGTGGAAGTAAAAGAACACAAGGCACTCGAAAAGAGTAAGAAACTTTCCCCGATGCCTTGGCCAATATTCCCCTTCCCATAAAATCAGTTCATGTAATTGTCCAGGCTGTATGTGGGTGCTAATGTGCGATATGGCCGCCACTACACATTCAGTCACTTCACTGCCAGTCTAGCATTGCTTGTAAAGTGCTTTGGGATACAGTACATTGTGTATGAAAAGCACTTTGTAAATGCCAATTATTATTCTGCTGCTTCTTCTTCTATGGCACGCTTAGTCATTAAGACTTATACCTATTCCCTCAACAGGGACAGATGTCTGGGGGATAATATGAAAAAGATGGAGGATGCTCAGGGTGGTGGGGGTGGGGTGTTTTGCAACTCCAGTGCATGTCCCTCTGCAGTAATCTCCCTCCACTGTGTTAGATGAAGGGGGAAGCAAACCCCTACCACCACCTCCTGCATCTGAAGGGTTTGAGGGAAGTCCTGCATGAGTCATGCTGAACCACAGGGCCCGGTGCCACTGACTCTGGAGGCACTGGAATGGCCACCGGGGGGGGAGGCAAGTTTCCACCACCCCTCCCTCAGTGCCGCTATCAGCCTTGATGGCCACCTGTGGCAAGAGGCTGGTGAAGGATCCTCTATCTCTGCTTCTACCAGGTGTAGGGTACAGGGACTTAACTGACCTCAAAGTCATTATGGAGGTCTGCAGGCCTTTCAAAGCCTCTTCTACATTAACCAAACAGTTTGGTGCCTCTAAAGGGGAGCATTCAATACTGTCTGTCTGACACCAGTTGCAAACTCAGTCACTCTGAGCCAGCAATACCTTCTCATACAAATGCCAATGGCAGCTGCCCTGGCAGAGGCATCAGACATAGGCCGAGTGTAGTAGGCGTTTTCCTACTTCATCACCTGCATTTAAATTACTCAGTAATTCATTCTTGGCTGTGCCTTATGGAACGGCTTGAGCTGCAGCTCTGACACATTCCATAGACTATTAAGGCAGAGGCATAGTTTTGCTTGCCCATCACTTCTAGCCTCCTGGATTCCTTATCGCGTGGCAGGTTTCTCACATGCATTGGTACACTAGATCTATCATGGGCAGCCATGATGACTATAGAATGTTTCTGGCTGGTTGGCATAATAGGGCTTGACAGCATGGACAGGGCACTGCTTGTCAGCCTTTCTAGGGACTGCTAGTATGGTATTTGGCTTATACCAGGCAGCAAAAGTGGTAACCTCTAAAGCAGGATAAATAGAAGGAATAATGATGGAGGAAGTGCAGGGCACCTCCAGAAACACCATCAAATTCTTTTTAGAAGAATCCCTCTTCTTATATTGCAAACCCCATAGCAGTTTGCATTTGTTGCATCACTGTTTGAAAAGTGGAGTCTTCAGGAGGAGATCTGTGTGTGTGTGTGTGTGTGTGTGTGTGTGTGTGTATACCACAGAATCCTCACTGCAAGAGGACACAGTGGAGCTGCAACATGGAGTGTAACATTTCTCTTCATATCCCTCCTCCTCTTCATAATCCTCCTCCATTATGAGGTCAGGATTACATTCCTCCTCCTTGTCGACGTCCCAATAAGCAACAGGAACAGAGGCCCTTGCTGAGTACCAGTTGATGGAGCTGACGGGAACTGCGATGAAGTAACCCATCAATGGCAGTGTAGGCTGCAGAGGCAAGCCTGGCAGTATGTGCCATATCTCTTAAAAAAAGATGCCAACACTGCCTGCATGTCGACGACACCCTGGCCAGGGGTTGCAACTACTGGTACTGGCAATGGGGCCTGCCCCCATTAACTATGGCAGCATACCATCCGTAGTAGGTACAGCAGTGCCTAAGCCAGGCTCAACTTTTGTGTCTGGTCGATGATTTGGGGTGCAGTTGTCACCGCCACTGTGGCAGACGAAGACAATTCAGGTACAGTGGGTACATGTCACAGTGTATCTTTATGTTTATCCTAATGTCACGACGATTAACACTCTTTTCTGCAGTCTTGTTGGACTTCAGCAACCGCGACTCGGTCAATGGGGCTGGCGATGCTTCCTTTTGTACCCTGTGCTTTTTGCATGGCCAATGGAGTTTTTTCTAATACAAAATTCTTAAGTGCCTTTTACTTGAATGAAACCCTGACAAATCTCACAATTCCTAATGTCGCAAGAGAGGCCTAAATAGCAAACATATGCTGTAGGTGTTGTCCTTGTATTTCTTCACCGCAGTCGCACTACCGCTACAATGTTGTTGGTTTCGGCAGCATATAATACTTGACAATATCACTTAATTACTGTATTATTGATAACTTTATATGTAAAATAAACGACAACAGCTAAGCATACTCATTTCCACAGCAGGTCTGATGAGTGCAGTTGATTACAGGAAAAGAACTGAAGAGAGATGAGGCCGCTCACAATTACGTAGACACTGACGCATGAGGTCATCGTGGATGAACTCCAGCTAGCAAAAGTTTCCTTGTGGTCCTAGTGCTGGAACAAGTGCAGTTCCAAAGGTGTGGCCCAAGGGAAGAGATTATACTTGAAGAGGATCTGACAGAGTCAGAGAGGAAATGGTGAATATTGAACAGTCAGGTTTGGAGCTAAAATTAGGAGTCCAGGAGAGCGTCCACCAGCTGGAGAGGTAGGAACACACGAAGGCTGGCAGTATAGCCTATAGGTTAGAGTAACGAGCTGTGCATGAGCTAGGCACATCCAGCAAACCTGGGTTTGATTCCCACAATCTCCACTTTCATACTGTGTGACTGAGCAAGTCATTTAACCTCCCCAGTACTCCCAGGTCATCCTGAAAACAGGCACTTCTGCCTAGTGGGCCTTACCAAGTTACCAAAAGAATTAAAAATAGAGAGCACCATAAGAGACCTCAAAGGCAGTGGAAAGGGGGTGCTAAAACTGTACAAGCATCTTCAGCTGAAGAAAATGAAGCTGGAGAACAAAGAATGGAACACTGTAGCGGAGCAAGAAGGGAAAACAGAGATAAAGGAAGATGAAGATGAAGCGACTGGAGTTGCAAGAAAAGGTGACAGTGTGCCAGCATTAACTGAAACTTGCAAATTTGAAACAGCAGATGTGGTGAGTAGTGACAAAAATGAGTCAGCCTTGAGCCATTCATCACTAAAAATCACTATTTCTTTTTCATTATAATTTTTGAATTGCTTAATAGTGACGAGCCATTCATCACTAAAATCACATTTCTTTTGCATTATAATTTTTTAATTGCTTAACAGTGGCTAATACTGTACCAAAAACTAATTATCAAGAACTACATTTAAAAATATGTAATCTCCTCTAAGAATGATAATGTGTAAATGTATCTAAGGTCAATTTAGAAAATGTGCACACAGTTTCAACTTGGAGACGGCACTTAGGCTACTCTCCATGGATCCTTGCCCACAGGTGAAGCTCACATTATGTTATGTGATGAAGACTCAGGAGTTAAAGAAAATGAATGAACTGCCACCAGAGAGTTAGACAGAAACTGCAAGATGCTAAAAAGCAACATAAACAGCAATGCTGAATTTTCTGTGTGTGTATTCTGATTGCTAGTTGGGCAGATCAGGGGCAGAGAAAAGTTTGGTGAGCAGATGCTACTTGAGCATTTAAAAAAACACCCCTGAGCTCAGCTGCTGCTTCCATTATGGGCCATTATAAACTGTAACACAAGCCACAGAGTGGGCAGGTCATGATATATTTTTTGTTTACACTTTTGCTAGCGCAGGGGGAGATGAAAAAGTTAGCTACAGGAGAGCCAGATGGACGGTCTGATTTGGGAATGGCTATAGGTAACATTCCTTTTATAAGAGTGCACCCTGTGCTCCATACTGAGAGCACAGTGAACTTTGTGTTCATCTGCAAACTTGCATGAACTGGAACCAGTCTCTGCACCTACGAAATAAAGACATTATTTTCATGTATCTGTGATGTGTGGCCTGAATTCCATATTTAAGACAGTTACTTCCACCTGCCAAAGACACTACTACCAAAGGGAGTCTTGGGCATCCAGAAGAGAAAAGTTATGGGGCTCTATCAGCAAACTGTAAGCAGGTGAGCCTTATCATGGAAGATACACAAATAAGGTGGCATACAGCTTAGTAATGGAGTAGTAAACATTTTTAATCATAATATATGAACAGGGATACAGTACTCAGTTGAGCCATAGTTCCTGTTCAGTGAGGTCCCATGGTGCCCTATAAAGTACAATATTAAGCTAAGAAAGATATTATACATATTCAACAGGACATACAAATCCCAATTATACATTACAGTAGAACAAATTTACATTGTAAGTATGTCCCACATTATATACAGTATACACACTCCTAGGTATTTGAGTGTCTCAACATTAATTTGGTAGCCAGCTGGCTCAGAATAATTTCATTAGATCACGTTATACTCTTCTAAATGTTAAGAAAAAAGGTAATTTTTTCAGGTATTTGATTAATCACGTCTATAAATAATACTAGGCTATATGTAACCTTGGCAGCAAGGTAAGGGTTTGGAAGCCTGTTGGGACTACCCAGTTTTTAATGTTTTCCAGGCTGATTTTCCTGTCCCATGGTTTCAAAATGCAGGGGACTGAGTTCCATAGGCACGCTCCCAAGTAATATATGAAAGACTGCCTCACTTCCAGGTTAGGCTGGTATGATAAACTATAGCTGCACTGAAGATCTTAATCCTTCCTTCTCCCTTCTTTTACTGATATTTTCCAGTACATATCCTGGATATTCTTCCTTTTGACAATTGTACATAAAGGGCAATATGTGCATATTTCTGCATTCATTTAGCCTTATCCATCTCATCTCTGCATAAAGTTGACAGTGATGGTTTTACAGGGGATATTGAGGATGAAGTGGCAACCTCTTATGAATCACATTCAGCCTGGTCAGTTCCCTCCCAGACACCCCTGCATATGGGATGTCCCCACAGTCCAAACTGGGAGGACCACTGCATGTACTGCATAACTAGGCGTCTCCCTTGACATGCATGACTTCAGGTGATACATCATGCCTAGCTGTTTGCCAATATTAACTTGCTATTCTGTCTATGTGTATGTCACATTCTGTCATTCAGCCACATCACAAGGTATAAGATTTGACCTGTTGTAGGACAATGCCATCTGAAGTTTCAGTTTTTAAATCTCATTCACAGCAATGTTCCTACTCCTGTTGAAGAGCATGGTCTGTGTTTTTTCTGGCATTGAGCATTAATTTACTGAATATGTTCAAAAGCGCTCTGCCATTTCTCCTGTATGAAATCAAGTGTACTGCCTGATGTGTAAACGATAGTATCATCAGTGTAAAGATAATGTAAGGATTAACCAATGACAGAGCATGGGTTATGAAGAATTGATCTATGCGGGGGCACAGGCAGAGTGCCTTCAACCTTCCAGGTGTGGATTAATTTTCCAGTTAGCTCTGGAGTGAGTTAATTCACTTAGAACATGGCTATGGAAAATGGTAACATGGCTCTCGCCTTCTCGCTCTTCCGTAGCTGTACCTGGTGACATGGTGCACGGCAGTAAGGCATCTCACACTGTCCGAGCTACTCATTTGCTCTCTCCATTGTGATCCCATGTCATCTGTGTGTGGAGCAGCTTGTTCTCCATGACTGGCCCTGCTCCCAAGGCATTGCCTTCCCAATGCTACCAGCCCGAATGCCCATGTTGATCTGGACTGCGCTCCTGGATCTTTATCCAGATCCTGCTGCCACTCTGCCTGCCTGGGGTCCCTGTGGCTAAGTGACCAGCTCGACCTCCTGCCTGCCCAAGCCCACAGATCCTGCTGCTGCTCTGCCTGCCCTGGGGCCCCATGATTAAGCACCCCGGCTCAACCTCCTTCCCGCCCAAGCTCACAGGTACGGCCTCTCCAGCTGCACTAAAGCACGGCTTGAAAGTCACTGTTACCATTGGTCTGCCAGTCTGCTCACTGGCACCTATCGACTGCTCACTCTCCTGGCTGAATAAGGATCTTTCTCTAGGCGCTTGGTGCCAAATTCAATGTTAAGTCAGAGTGTTGTGGAAAAGGAGTATTCTCTGGGTACTTGGAGACAAATTTAATTTGAATTTTGGAGTGCTGTTGAAAAAGGACTTCCCTCTGGGTGCTTGCTGCCGATTTTTAACCTTAAAATACGAGGGCTGCCTAGCTAAATGTAAGCTCTGCTGCTTATTTTAACCGTGAGCTCTCTGGGATTTTTTGAATTTAACTAATTTTTGTAATTTGTCAGATTTTTTGCCAGCTAGCCCTGAAACTAATTAATTCTGTAAATTATCTGCCTGTTTGATTAGCTAAGTTCTATCCATTTCCCGTACATAGCATATATTTTGACAAAGAATGTCAGTTATAGGCTAAGGATGTCAGTTAGATTGTACTCGGTTCTTAATTTAATTCACTGTTTATTTAAAATAACTGTAAGCTGATTCAAAGTCACAGCTTGCAGCCTGTATGAAGGCTAAGGAGGTCAGTTAAAATTAAATGGAACTTCAGCACTAAGTTTAACTGCAGTTGAATTTAAGGTGCTGTGAACTAGAGAGCTCTTTACTGTCAAAATTTAATTTTTATTCCTGCCTGCCCTGACTATTTCAACGGCTGCTATCCTGTTTGATTTTAAGCTGTCTGAACTTCTGTAAATTCAACCTCTCAAAATTACCAGCTCCCCTCACTTTGCTGTTGAACTAATCTTCTCCTTTTACTATAATTCCTCCCCATACAGCACTCTGCTTCTTCCAGCTACCACCTCTGTCCTTGTTTCCCTGGTGCCTAATGCCAGACACTGCTAATCAGCTCCTTTGTCCCTGCTCCATCCCTCTTTTCTCACTCACTCACTCCCAGTTTCTCACCCCCCAAGCTGGATCAGTAAACACACCCACAGATTTAGCTGGCCTTTCCTTAAGTTTATTATCCTGACCTCTTTTGTTTCCCACCTTTCCAGATTCTGCTGCCGCTATGCCTGCCCAGGGTCCCCGCAGCTAAGCGCCCCGGCTCGACCTCCTGCTGGACACACCACCTCCTGCCTGCCTGTCCAAGCCCACAGGTACGACCTCTCCAGCTGCTCTAAAGCATGGCTTGAAAGCCACTGTTACCATTGGTCTACCTGTCTGCTCACTGGCACCTATCGACTGCTCACTCTCCTGGCTGAATAAGGATCTCCCTCTAGGCGCTTGGTGCCAAATTCAATTTTAAGTCAGAGCGTTGTGAAAAAGGATCTTTCTCGGGGCACTTGGTGTTGAATTTAATTCGAATTTCGGTGGGCTGTGGAAAAAGGACTTCCCTCTGGGTGCTTGCCGCCAATTTTTTACCTTAAAATATGATGGCCGCCTAGCTAAATGTAAGCTTTGCTGCTTATTTTAACCGTGAGCTCTCGAGGAATTTTTGCGCCCCAAGTCTTTATTAAATACTCTTCCTCCCCCAGCCTGTCACTGCCCACTACTCACACTCTGTTTTCAGGCTGATCCTCCCTTAAAGTGGCAGACACCACTCTGTGTCTGCTACAATACTCAACTAATACCCAGCTTTCACATTGGATACAGAGCAAGGTGACCAAGAGGAATTGGATAGTGGAGTAAGGCCCCACAGGTATGGCACCAGTAATGAACCCCAAAGTAAACCCATGCCTGTTAGCAGGAGGAATATTCTTACAATTACTGCTGCAACTGATAATTGCCCCAGAACAAACAGACTCAGGCGTAGCTAACAGCTTCTGCCTCCAAAGCTACATGCTCTCACGTTACAAGAGAAAAGCACAGTGGGAAACCAGTAGTCTAGCACACCCTACCGCCAGTACTATGCTGCACCCCACTTGGACCACTAGCCACTCAAAGATCCTGGTTCCTGCTTTTTGCCCGCGGCCAGGCTTCCACCTTGCACTCAGGCCTTTGCCTGCAAATTAATAAAAATAATAATCTTAATTGTTACTGTGCCTTTCTAAAACCAAGGCACCTTAGCAACAAACTTCAAATAAACACAATACAATAAAACACAGATACAATAAATACTGGGTTCATAAAATTCAATAAAATATCATCAGGTAGAGTATGCCTGATACCAGAGATGGGTCTTCAGGGCCTGTTTTAATTCCTCCACGGACACGCACTCCTAAAGTGGACGGTACAGAGAATTCTAAAGGGCTAGGGCTGTGTACATAAATGCATGGACCCCAAAGATTTAAAAAACAAACCTTGGAATCTCTAGCAACCCCTCATCCACCAAGCGAAGCAATCACCTAGGGCAGTAAGGTACCAGAAGCTCTTTCAGGTAGTCTGGGCCAAGTCCGTGTAGGGTTTCATAAGTCAGAAGTCTGACTTTAAAGGTGATCCACCACTGTACTGGCAGCCAGTGCAGTTCACGCAGCACCGGAGAAATACGACAGATACAGCAGTACCCATCAATAACAGGGCCGCAGCGTTCTGCACTAGCTGCAAGCAGCAGATATCAACCCCTGGTAGCAATAGATAAAGGGAGCTGCAATAATCAAGGTGCGAGGTCACAAAGGTGTGGACTAATGTAGGCAGATCACCGGATGGAACTAGGTGCTTAATCCTGGAGATGTTCCTCAGATGGTAAAAGGATGATTTGATGACTGCCGACACCTGCAATTGCAGTTTCAGCCTGTCATCAAAAATCACCCTCAGGTTTCGCACCCATTCAGAGATAGGGAGCTGGGAGCCACCAAGAAAAATTCCTGAAGGCAAACCAGCTCCCATCCCCTCTATCCAGCGACCCGGGTCCACAACCATCACCTCAGTCTTCTCCGAGTTCAACCTCAGCGAACTCGAATTCATCCAGTTCTGAATTTCAGTGAGGCAGTTGTTAAATATCGAGACAGCTCTATCCTGGTCAGGTGCACAAGATAGGTAGAGCTCGGTATCATCAGCATAGCAGTGAAACTTCAGCCCATACCTTCTTACAATGTCTCCGAGGGGCAGCATGTACACTGCGAACAACATGGGGGATGACACCGAACCCTGATGTACCCCACATGACAGAGAGACTGGGTCAGCGGAATTAATCCCCAACACCACCCTCTGAGTTCTGCCAGTGAGGAAAGATGTAAACCACCTGAGGACTGTACTAGACAGGCCGCAGATTCACCTCAGGCATTCGAGAAGAACCCCATGGTCCACAGTGTTAAATGCTGAGAAGAGATCAAGAAGAACCAAAATGGAACGTCTCTTCTGATCACTCACCATCAAGAGATTATTGAACACCCAAACCAGCGCAGTCTCAGTACTACGCCTCATTCAAAAACCAGACTGGAGTGGTTCATAAATGTCATGGATGGTCAAATGGTTCTCCAGTTGTATGGCCCTACTTTCTCAATCACCTTCCCCACAAAGGGAAGGTTAGAGATTGGTCTGTTGATAGCATGGCAGTCTGGGTCCACAGAAGCTTTCTTCAGGAGGGGCGTTACCACTGCCTCCTTCAGGGAGCTAGGAAACCCACCCATCTCCAAGGAGCACCAGACTATCCGTGCTAGGACTGGACCAATAGTATCACAACAACCCTTAATCAGGGAAGTTGGTCCCGGTTCCAAACTACAGCATGTAGGGTGCATACCCTGGACAATTCGCATGACATCAGTGAACTCCGGCTGGTCAAAGGAACTCCCGGAGAGCGCGGGGACAGTGACCGAGCATCGATCCATAGCTTCTCCTGCAGAGGGTGCAGGTTGGAGTGTCGTCCTGATGTCACCCACCTTAGCCACAAAGAAGCGAGCAAGCTCTTCTCTCTACTTGTGAAAAGGCTCTTTGAACCTACAGGCAGGCTGGGTTGCACAGTTTGTTTACAGTTCGAAAGAGCTGAGCTGGTCAGTTCTGAGCAGCCGCAATCTCCCCAGACAGGAACTCTGCCTTCTTACGGGAGATTGAGGAATGATAGGCTTGATAATCTCCCATCAATCTAAGATGGTAGGCATCAAGGGTGGATCTCCGCCAGTAATGCTCTAATCTTCGTCCTTGTTGCTGCATCCCCTCAAGGTCCCATCAAACCATGGGGATCAAGGGTGAAGGGGGAGAGGACTAACATGGACAGGAGCAATGAAATCCAGAGCCAATGAGATGGCTTTATTATAAGCCAAAACCAGGGTGTCTGAGTTATTGCTCACTCCAGAAAGCTCCAATAGGTTGAATACTGATGCCAGGCCCTCAGAGCTTACATCTCACAAAAAGCGGTACCTGACCATATCCACAGGCGTAGGCCTATGAAGGGGGGTGCAAATTGTACCACTCATGATCCACTGAGAGCAAAAATAAGAACCTGCTTCCCGAAAATATGCAGGAAACTCATCCTGATTCTACTACTGATCTCTAGAAGCATCTATCCTAACCCAGGCTCTTTTTCAGCTCACTCGCAGATACCAGGTCACTCCCAGTCTACTGCTTACACAGGGCAACTGAAGTTTGTGGCGATGAACGTTGGCAGCCTTCTAGCACACTTTACACAGTTCGAAGCATGGGTGTTACACACCCAGCCAGATGTCACTGCCTTGTCTGAGACCTGGCTCACCTCGCGTACCGCTGATACTTTAGTCCCCCTACCCGGACACAACCTACACAAGCTGGATCAGACCGGGAAATGAGGTCGTGGGTGCTTAATCTACGTTCACAGTTACCTGCAATGTCACAGGATACAGCTGGCCACTGCCAGCAATGACTGCGAATGTCTTACAATAAAAATCCTGATAGGAAAGGGAGGAAAAGGCTTAATTGTAATGGCGGTCTACTGCCCACCAGGCCGACAGCAAGCGGTGCTTGAAGTGTTCGCTAATTACTACATGCAGGCAAGCCAGAACAAGGAAACCATCATACTAGGGGAATTTATTTCCAATTGGCTTGCCAACTCCTGCACACCGCACAGGCATCTGGTATCCAGATTGTAACTAACACAGATGGTCAAGAGTTGCACCAGAATCAACTACTGCACAGATACGTTGATAGACTGGCTGCTAACAACACACCCAGAAAGAGTAACCAAAGTCAAGGTACTCCCCGACACCGTGAGCGACCACTCATCCATCCAGTCTGTATGGCCGACAAAACAGGCTAAACCCCCACCAAGAATCGAGAGAAATAGTTATATAAAAAATAGCTCTATGGGCTCTCAGGAACCACCTTAAAACCAAAGATTGGAGCTTCCTAGACGTGTGCACCTCCACTGACACAGCCCTACAGCTCTTTCTCACCTACTTCAATGCGGCTGCTGATAAGTATGACCCGTACTGTACTAAAATGATCAAGGGGGAAGGATGGACTGGGTTACACCACCACTTCTCAGTTTAATGAAGCAGCGGGATCTCCTCTGGCACCAGACTAGGGCAACAGGGTCAACAATTGATACCCAAAACTACAAGGCGGCACGTAACAGGTGTACTTGGGCTATCCGGCAGATCAAAGCTGAGTACCACAAGAACCAGCAGTCCCAGTGTTGGGGTGTGGGGAAGAAATTCTGGGCCTCTATCAAAAACCTTGCTGGAGCCAATGGCAGAAGCCCACCTTCCATGCTTCCCTCTGGGTTATGGACAATGCTATCTTAGCTGCTACTAATGAATTCCTAACCATAATATTAATTCTGAGTTGTTCCTGGTTACGGTTACCTGTACTATGGCTTCATTAAGTTCTAAGTTGCTTGATTTCTGACATTGCCTCCTAGCTGCAACTGTATACTCCTGTATATATTCTCCCTCCCTTTGTCTGATGAGGATCCCTTGTAAAGGAGCTTTTAGCTCAAAGGCTATAATTCCGATACTCTAAATAAATAAAAAAATAAATAAATTATCCTGATCAGAGACTGAAAACACATGGGGTAGGGGGAAAGGTGGGTGTGGAATGGATGGGGTTTGTGATACTTGTCCCGCCAGCCATCACTGTGGCAGTTTACTGAACAATTCACCTCCCAACAGTCCTGCCTGCAGCACACAGTGCTTGTGCTGGACAGCAACCAAGCATTAATGTCGTCCGACACCATGAAACGCAGTCCAAATAGTCCTGTCCCCAGGTCACTGCTTGCTCTGGATGCCACCCATGGATTAATTATCCCAAGCATGGATTACTTGGGAATTAATCCATGGTGAGGTGAGCTGTTTTAACCAATCAGCAGCCACCATTTTCTATAGCCATGTTATAAATGTATTTAATAATTGTATCCACAAAACACAAGTTGTTCATATAAATATTAATAACGGTCCTAAAATTGAACCTTGGGGGACACCAGTTATTACTGGTGCAAAATTTGATTTGTGTTCTCCCAGAAATACCATCATCCTTTCAAATAGGATCTAAACCAGTTGTTACTACCCCTATCCAGTCCTGTCGAGGTCAACCTAGACATGAGGAGATCATGGTCCAGTGTGTCAAATGCTTAGTCAACAAAAATGGCACCAGATGACAGCCACCTGTCCAGGCTCAGCTGGACATTACTCACTACCTTTATTAAAGTCGAGTTTGTGCAGTGAGTAGGTCTAAATCCAGACTGATACACATTTAACTTTTTGTGGAATTCAAGATGCATCTTCGACTGTTTACTGAGAAGTTTTACAAATATCTTGGATACATGCGAAGCAGTGAAATTGGGCAATGGTTTTCTATTTCCAATTTAAAACCAGATTTGAAAACGGGTACAATTTTGGAGCATTTCCACTCTTCATACAGTTACCAGGCCAGAGTGAAGTGCCTACAAATCTTCCCCTTGGTCTGCCCCATAATATGGGTGGCAGCATAGCATTAAGCAAAAAGCTTGAGTGCACACGCAACTGTCACAACAGTGTTATAGCTGACCCTGCTAAGGGGGTGGATAATTTATATTGCAAAGTGGTGCTGAGATTATTATACAATGGCAAGAAAGAATCCTGGCTTCTGATTCGTCAGTTGGCTGTCGCAGCAGGGATGTTATCCTGGCATAACATCCCTGCTGATTGTTTGTAGGCTATCGAGCATGAGACTGATCTCTTTTCTCTTAAGAAAAAAAAAATCTTTTTACACACTAACAAAAAAATTCTTTCAAATTATTTTTGTAACTGTAAAACAAGAAGCCATTGTATAATAGGAATAATGCCCTCCAGGGTGGGTGTTATGCTGGGATAACATCCCTTCTCGGGTGTTGGACGCCCTCGGCCAGTGGCCTTGGGCCCAACCACCCACAGTGGGATTTTATCCCAGCATAACACCCACCCTGTCAGGCATCATTCCTTTAGTCTTCCCCATGTTATGGGTGTCTACTGAATTGGGACAGGGATAAGAAATCTAGCAGGAAATGATGATCAGCTATCCCTAGTGCATGTTATTTACAGATTACTGGAAATGCAAGTACACAGTCAGATAATGTCTTTTGTCTGCCTGTGATATCTTTTCCCCAATCTAATCTAGCATGTGTTCTTTACATTCAATAGTGATCCCTGGATTATGGCCTCCTAGTTGGCATGGTCTTTATGGACCTTTCCAAGGTATCCGAGTTAATAAACCACGGCATTCCATTGGAACGTTTGGCCTGGTATGGTTTCTCAAGCAAAACTGATGAATGGCTAACTTCTTACTTTCTGACAGGCAACACGGTAATTTGGGATGGCATTAACTCTTCACCCCAGCCTTAGCATATGGGTATGCCACAGGTTATTATCCTAAGTCTGGAATTTTTTTGTATTTTTTTATTAATCAATTGCCAACTTCATTAGCTAGACTGCCATCTGCCTCTATGCAGACGACAGTCCCATTCTACACCAACTGATCTGCAGTGCTAGATCTGCAAATCTTTTTAACAAATACCGTACCTTCAAGATGACACTGGATGGGTCCCAGCTGGCTTTTCTGGAAAAATGCTAATCTTAAGTAGCAGTAAGACTAAATCCTTGCTTTTTGGGTCCTGTCACGATACATACTCTCTTTTATTCCTTTTCAATCTCTGTAGATAGTACCTGTTTATTGTGTGCAATGATGTTAATATTTAGGTGTGCTCTTCAAGCCTATTTTGAGTTTTAAGTCGCATTTCAAGGCAATAGTCAAACAGGTGAGGGTATGAATTGCCTGTCAGACTGCAGCTAAAAAGTGCTAGGGCCAGGCAGACAGAGAACAGACCATCAAGCAAGGTGCATTGCCCATCTTACAATATGGTGCTACTACTGTATTTACCACTATGCCTCTGCCTCAGCTCTAGAGTTAAGTCTTTAATAAATTAATGTGACTTCTCTTACTCTGCAATTTTGACACTTATCACTGTAATGATCAATAAACTGGGCTGCTTTTTTAGAGGCATGCATGGAACTAAGCTGGCACAATCATAATAAATCTATGTATCACTTAATTGTTTCACACATTCACACAAGTACATGTTACTGGGGTGTTTCTAACTGGACCTTGTGCTTACCACAGGAGAAGTCGGACATGGGTAAGCTTTCCATTTTATTTGCATCACTATATTTCTAAAAATGTTCTTAACCCCATATTGAGGAACTGAGCCAGCTTAGATTTCTTCCTGCATTCCTTAAGTGCTTGACTACACAGAACAAAGAAACAGAATTTGTTGGCAGAAAAGAACTGCTTGGCCCACCCAGTCTGTCCTGATGTTCCCTACCTGGTTTGTCTCTGCAGACCTTTTCTCCTCCCTGTCGATATTTCCCTATGTCTATCCCACGCATGCTTGAAACCCCCACTGTTCTTGATTCCACCACTTCTGCTGGCAGACTGTTCCAGGCGTCTACCACTTTTGGTGAAGAAGTACTCTCTCACATCGCTCTTAAACTCTCACCCCACCAGCTTCATTGCATGCCCTGTGGTTCTGGTGCTCTTTCTCATTTGAAAGAGAATTCCCTTCTTGCACCCTATAGGTACCAGTAGGTCTCCATCATGTCCCCTCTCGCTGCCCTCTCTTCCAGGGTGTAAATGCTGAGATCCCTCAGTTCTTCTTTGTAGGGCTTTTAGTGCAACCCCTGCACAATTTTAGCTGCTCTCCTCTTGACTGCCTTCACTCTATGTCACTTCTGGGGTACTGCCTCCAGAACTGGACACAATACTCCAGGTGGGGTCTCACCAGTGAGTGATACAGCAGCAACACCGTTTCCATATTCCTGCTGGAAATACTCCTCCCTATGCACCCCACTAGTGCTACCCACTGCTCTCATACTGTCCTGCACTTTGAGGTCATTAATTATGACAGCCCACCCCCAAGGTCCCTTTCTTGCTTAGTAACTGTCAGTACCTTCCACCCACCCTACACTCAGCTCCTGGGGTTCCGATGTCCTAGGTGCATGATGTTGTACTTTTACCACTTCGAGTTTTCCAAGATCCTTGTGCATTCTTGCCACTCCCTCCTGAGTATCCACACTATTACAGATTTTAGTATAATCTGCAGAAAGGCATACCTTCCCTTCCAGTTCTTTTGCAATGCCACTAATGAAGACACTGAAGAGGACTTATCCCACCCCGCTGGTCAATCTCCCATCAGTTGAGGAAGTGCTGCTCACCACCACCATCTGATGCCTACCTATTAACCAGTTTCTAATCCAAATTCACCATTCTGGATCCCACCACTAGCCTGCTCAATTTATCAGTCTCCTGTGCAGCACAGTGATGAAGGCCCTGCTACAGCCCTGAAAGGCCACATCCACTGCCCTCCCCTGATCTAGTTCTCTGGTCACTTAGTCAAAGAAATCAATGTCTGGCTCCTGATGACGCAAGCGCTCCCACTCCAGGGTTTCCCTGGTGGTTGCTGCTGTTTTGTTGGTGGCTAGATATTTGTTGACAGTACATCTTCTCACAAAAATGGAAACTTTTTACAGTCCGGTGTGCTGCTCATACCACGGATCCCTTCACATGTTCAGTTAATCTAGTGCTGGACTTCCTCATGTCCCATGAGGACTCAGGCCTCGGGTATTCTGGTGTACTTGGCTGTAGTTTTGGCTTTTCCTGCCCTCACGAATGGCAAGACAGTGGCACAGCTTGAGGAGTCCCATAGGTTCCTCAGAGGTATCCTCTTATGCACCCCACAGTCTGCAATTTGGTGCCAGTGTGGGACTTTCATTTGGTCCTAGAGATCTCTACTGCACTGCCCTTCAAGCCTGCTGCTACTCGAAGCTGCGCTTCCTCTCTTGGAAGACGCTGTTCCTAGTGGCTATGATGTCTGCTATATGCATATCTGAGTTACAGGCTCTGGTTACAGATCCTTTGTTTCTTATTTTCTACAAGGATAGTTACACTGCATACTAATCCTAATTTTCTACCGAAGGTTGTATCTGAGAAAATGCTAAATCAGATCTTTAACCTTCCAGTCCCATGGGCAGTGGGGAATTTTGTTTATATATGCTGGACATACGTAGCCTGCTGTGTTGGTACTTGAATCATACAAATGAGTGTAGAAAATCCTCAACTGTTTGTGGCTTTTGCCCCTGAATGGTGGGTGCTCCCAGATGCAAGGAGGGCCTATCCAAATGGTTGTCCTGTTGTACTACTTTTTGTTACTTTAAATGCGGTAAGCAGGCCGGTCCACCAGCACAGTGGTAGCATTACCACTTGCGACGCCAGCGACCTGGTTTCGGTAGTGGGCCTGGTTCACTGGTGGGCCAGCCGGGGGAGGACTGAGCACCCAAAGGTCTGCTCTACTTCTCTCGGGAGGGTGGACTGCAGATCCCATTGCTATACTGCCACCTGGGTGACCATACGTGGTGGTGTAAGTCAGGGAGACAGAAAACGCAGGGAGGGCTGGATGTCGACTGAGATCCGGAGTGACGGTCGTCTCTGTTTGCCATCAGTTCCTTGGACCTTCTAGCATGTTGCCGTCTAGTGGGAAGAACCAAAACAAAGGAAAAAACCCATGTCTGCACCAGGAGACTTGCCCTGGCACCAAAGGCTGGCATGAACAGACCACCCAACAAGTTGGACATTGGCTGGGGGGGATAAGTCAAGGGTCCATCCTCTACTCCACCCATGGGGTTATTCGTGGCTGAGGTGGGTCCGTCGTGACACTGCCAGGTTGCCTGGGAGTCCCCGAGGAAAGGTGCTGACAAGGTGACAGTGGGGACATAAATAGCAAGTAAAAAAAAAAACAAAATGCGGTAAGCAACTTCCTGGTCCTTTGCATGCTCACTCCACCCATGGGATGGCTACTTCCATGACTTGTTTTCACAGTATGTCCTTGCTGATAAATGTACTGCTGCCACTTGGAGTACTGTTCATACATTTACTAAACATTACAAGACACTGTGTCCAGACTGCTGACATGTCGGCTTTGTTCTTACTGTTTTGCAAGGCCTCCTTGCTCAGGGCCCCTGCATCCTGCCTTCATCTTTCAGTGCTTGGTACTGCCTGGGAATCATTCCATGAGGTGGCTCAATGGAGGGAGATGTCCTCAAAGAAGAATAGTTACTTACCATAACAGAATATCTTCGAGAGAACCTCCTTCACGGAGACACAGCTACAGGCAAAGCAGGGGCAGGGAGGGACAAAAGGAGTGGAAAGCTATGTGCACCAGTGCAAGCAGCCTAAGTAACAAAATTCCTGACCTTGAGGCTACCTCTGCAGAGTCGAACCTGGATCTGATGGCCATGAGAGAATTATGGTACACCATAACTTGGCATCTTGACTCAGGTTTCTATATCCTCTCCAGTATCCCTGGTTTGGTGCTGGTTGTTTCATTCTCTGCCAGTTCAATGATCCTCCAAGCTGGGAAAAGAGGCATGCTGGGGACACCCATGTTACATAGGTGCCGATAAGGTGCATCAATATGGATGGCCCCAACCAACAATAATTTCTGGGTGGTCCAGACGACGACGACTTACACTTCCATGATGTGGCTCAAAAAGGAGATCCTCTTGAAGATCTAATCTTAAGATAAAGTAACTTTTTTTTGGCAGATCATTTAAAATGAGAACATGACATCCTCTTAATGTCCATTCTCAACTGCCACTCCGGTCAGATGGACCTGCAACAGGGACAGTCTGGCAGTCTGATATGGGAAGTGGTGGGTTAAGACAGTTCATTCACATAATCCAGTCACCATGACAGCATCCTGAACCAACGGATGAATCCCGATGTACTAGCACTGCTTTACAAGGAGTTGAACCACCACAAACCAGACCTGGTGTTCATACCACAAGCACTGTTGCCACTTTTGCTGTAACAAAACAAACTACATTGCCAGAGTAATTAACTGCATGCCAACACTAAAATGCCAGCTACGCACCCAAGTTCCATATGAATGACAACTCATTTGGGAGATGACGGCCTTTGACCTTCAGCCAGTCTCCATGGTGGAAGACACTAGACTTCAAAGACACTTGCAGGAAGTGAAGCCCAAAATGTACAATTCCAACATGCTTTATGTTTCCTAGTAATGGTAACACCTTTTTGTGCGAGGGAGAACACAAGCAGATGATGACCCCTCTGAATGAGGTGGGGGTTGGGTGCATTTCACTAAGAACAGGAGTGCAAATTAAAACATCCCAAGTTTAACTACTCACTGGATTGTGTTGCATCTTGCCTCCATTATCAGCCTCTGGAGGAGTTACACTGGAGCAGAAAGCCTCAAACAGGCACATTGACAGAGGAAGTGCCTTACTTAATTCATCAGTAATGATGGAAAGACAGTGGGAAAAACATTTGGATCTACTGTCATGATCTGAAGGTGGCCATCTTTGTGATGGAGAGAGAGATAGTAACATGCTGAAGGTGATGAATAATGGGGATTTCAGTCATGCACCTTGGTTTGCAGACACACTAAATCAGGTAGCATTTCCTGTGACTGGCTAACATGCAAAGTTAAAAGAAATACTTCAAAATATATAGGATATGTGCTGTGCTTCTCTGTCTGCTAATTAAAGGCGTTTCCAGAAGGCTGAGCTCCATCTTTCTATGGTGGACAGACTCATGCAACAGAAAACTATTCTGGACTATGGAATTCCAGGATGTGGCCTATGAGATATATCTGGGAAGTGGTGGGATAAGACAGTTCATTCACATAATCCAGTCACCATGACAGCATCCTGAACCAATGGATGCATCCTCATGTACTAGCACTGCTTTACAAGGAGTTGAACCACCACACATCACCAACCAGCTTGATGTTGGATCATAGAGAAACATTAGGTTTGTCAACCCTAAAGGAAAAAAGTAGTCCATCTCCCCAGCTGCTGGTGGTCTGACACTGAGCAAGGAAGAAGGAGGCTACTGAAGAAGATAGGAAGTTGCTGTCCCAGAACAGGAAGGGTGAGAGCTGTAAGGAGAGGAGAGAGTAAGCATTCAGAGAAACAGGAGAGGGGACACAAAATAAGACATGATAGGAGTGGTACAGTGCAATGGCTGTGGGGCGGCAGTGTTCTGGGAGACATTCTGGAGACTGTGATGCTGCCCTATTTGCAAGCACCTCTCTGGTCTGAGGGAGGAGGCTACCCATCTCCAGGCTGACCTGGCTAGGATTCATGAAACCTCCTCCCCCACCCAGGGACCACCAGGGACAATGCCACTACCTCAGAGGTTCCCAAGAAAGAGGAGAGGCTGGACCAGGGTGGGCTCAGGGAGGTAGAGGGTGGTGGAACAGAGTTGCATCCCTCCAGCTGCACCTCTCCACAATTCATATACTCTTCTGGTGGTCCATGGTTCTTCTACGGAGGCACCTGCAGTGGAGACCAAGGAGGATGCTGGGAACCTTCACAAAGGAGACCCACAGGAGGGTGGCATGGGACCCCACAGGGGAAGGAAACAACTCCTGGTGGGGGACTCGATCATTAGGGTGGTAGAAGTGGGGGAAGAAGGGGAGAGGGAGGTAAGGTACCTGCCTGGCGCTACGGCTTGGAGGGACAGGAAGCGAATCCTCAGGATCGTGGGAGCAGCTGCACGAGGGAAGGAGCTGGAAGTCATTGTCCACCTAGGAACAAATGACCTGGCTAGGAATGGGATCAGAGCAGTGCAACAGGAGTTTGTAGAGTTGGGGAGGGGCCTTAGACAAGTAGCGCATACGGTAACCTTCTCGGAGGTGCTGCCTGTCTATGGCAAGGGTGATGCTAGGGTACTCCTCACCAGGGAATTCAATAAATGGTTGAAAACTGGTGGAGCTCAAGGTTTTGGCTTCATTGGGGCTGGGAGCTACTCTGGAGGGATGCAGACCCATACTGGTGCGATGGTCTGCATCTGTCCAGGGGAACCAGGATCCTAGGTGAGAGGTTTAAATGCTTCACTGGTAAGCATTTAAACAAGCGGGGGGGGGGGCACTGAAAAGGAGCAGGGAAATACCAGCCCCCCCCCCAACAAAACACAGTAATTAGTGAGGTAAACACCAAGGTAGAGAAGTCATTAAGGAGCAGGACAGAGGTAAATGTAAAAAAAGGTAAAGGCAGTAAGGACAGGGGTGGGGATAAAAGGGGTAAGGCCATCAAAAAGTGGAGGATGATGAGTACCAATGCCCGTAGTCTATGTAACAAGCTAACTGAACTAGTGGCCTTGATGGAAGAGGGTTGTCTGGATATTGTGGCAGTCACAGAAACATGGTACACAGAGAACCATGACTGGGATGTCAACATACCAGGATACACAATCTACAGGAGGGACAGGGAGGGTAAGAGAGGAGGAGGAGTAGCTCTCTATGTAAAGGAATGGATCAAAGCAACAGAACTAAATAGTAAACAGGGAGCAGATGAGGCACTCTGGGTCACCCTGGAGACAGGAAATGGCACCACAATCCGCATGGGGGTTGTATACAGACCCCCATCTCAGGGGGAAGGAATGGACAAGGAAATGATAGAAGGCATCCTTAGAATGGCAGAAAAAGGGGAGATATTGTTGATGGGGGGCCTGAATATGCCAGCTGTTAACTGGAGCACCTTTGCTGCAGGCACATCCAAGAGCAGGGTCATTCTTGATGCCCTTCAAGGGGCATGCATCAGACAGCTAGTATTGGAACCCACTCGGGAGGGAGCAATCTTAGACCTGGTACTCTCAAATGGGGATGGAGAAAGAATCTCAGAATAAGAAGTGGATAGCCATCTGGGAACAAGTGACCACCAAACAGTGTGGTTCATGATAAACACAGCCATACAATCAAGCCATACAAAAGCAAGAGTATTGGACTTTAGGAGGGCTGGCTTTGGGAAATGAGAGTGCCTCAGAAAAGTACTAGCAAACAGTCAAGAAGGAGGGGTTTAGGAATAATAGGGAGTAATCAAAACAGCCATCACAGAGGCAACAAGCCTTTGCGTAAAGCAAATCAACAAAACACAACGAAGGAAAAAACTGCTATGGTTCTCACAAGAGGTGGCAGGGAAGGTTAAGGAGAAAAGGATAGCATTCAGGGAAATATAAGGAAACACAGAAGGAGCAGGACAGAGAACTTTATCAGTTAAAGCAGAAAGAAGCAGGGAAGGCAGTCAGAATAGCAAAGGCCCAAATCGAGGAAAGGATAGCCAACTCTGTTAAGAAGGGGGATAAGACCTTTTATAGGTACATTAGGGAGCGAAGAAAGAACAAAGGAGGGATACTGAGGTTTAATAAAGGGGAAGGAATGTGAGCAGAGGGTGACAGTGAAAAAGCAGGGATACCGAATGAATATTTCTGCTCAGTATTCACAAAGGAAGAGGAGGAGAGGCACCTAAACCAAACAAGAGAAACACTCTGATGACAGGGGTCGATACCAGTCCATTTACAGAAGAAAAGGTTCTGAAAGAACTAATAAAATTGAAGGTGGACAAAGCAATGGGGCCTGATGGGATTCACCCAAGAATTCTAAAAGAACTAAGGGTAGAACTAGTGACACCGCTGACTACTCTCTTTAACAAATCATGGGAGGATGGGGTGGTACCCGAGGACTGGAGGAGGGCAGATGTGATTCCTCTTCACAAAATGGGAGCAGGACAGAGGCAGGAAACTACAAACCAGTTAGTTTGACCTCAGTGATAGGTAAAATGATGGAATCACTTGAAGGAAAGAATTGTTGAGTACCTAGAGGCCAATGGGGCACAGGACCCAAGGCAGCATGGATTCACCATGGAAGGTCGTGTCAGACAAATCTAATAGATTTCTTTGACTGGGTGACCAAAGTAGTAGACCAGGGAAGGGCTGTGGACATGGCCTACCTAGATTTTAGCAAAAATTAATACACCAGTTAGCCAGCCTTGGAGTGGGTCCCAAGGTGGTAGCCTGGATAAAAAATTGGTTAGACAACAGGACGCAAAGGGTAGTAGTAAACGGAGTCCACAGCGAGGAAAGGAGGGTTACTAGCGGGGTACCGCAGGGTTCAGTACTTGGACCGGTCCTTTTTAATGTCTTTATAAGTGACAATGCAGAGGAACTGGAAGAAAAAGTGTGCATCTTTGCAGATGACACAAATATCTGCAACAGGGTTGATACACAAGATGGAGTGGAAAGGATAAGAAGGGACTTGGCAAGGTTGGAGGAATGGTCAAATGTATGGCAGCTCAGATTCAATGCAAAGAAGTGAAGGTAATGCACCTGGGAAACAAAAACCCAGGGGAGGAGTACACAATGGGGGGTGAGATACTGACAACAGTAACACTGGAAAGGGACCTGGGGGTAATTATATCAGATGACCTAAAGGTGGGTAAGCAATGTGAGAAAGCAGTAAGGAAGGCTGGGGGGATACTGGGATGCATAAGGAGAGGCACCAATAGTAGAAAACAGGAAGTTGTTATCCCTCTGTACAGACAGTTGGTGAGACCCCATCTGGAGTACTGTGTGCAGTTCTGGAGACCCCATCTCTGCAAAGACATAGACAAGAGTGGAGGCTGTCCAGAGGAGTGCAACCAAAATGGTGCAGGGTCTGCACCAGAAGACATACAAAGAAAGACTAAAGGAGCTTAATTTATATACCCTTGAGGAAAGAAGGGAGAGGAGGAACACGAAAGAAACGTTCAAGTACCTCAAGGGAATCAATAAAGTCCAAGAGGGTAGCATCGTTCAGAAAAAGAGATGTGAAAGAACAAGGGGACACAATTTGAAGATAGAAGGGGGATGGCTCAGAGGTAATGTGAGGAAGTATTTCTTCACAGGGAGGGTTGTAGATGCATGGAATGGCCTTCCTGAGGAGGTCATAGAGTCAAAAACAGTGGGGGAATTCAAGAATGCATGGGACAGACATAAAGCAGTTCTAATGGGGGGGGTAGGAGAAAGTAGGCTGTTGGTTAACTAGGATCTGCAGCTTATCCGTTAGGTAAGGAAATGGGCAGACTAGGTGGGCCAAGTGGTCCTTATCTGCCATCAAATTCTATGTTTCTATCTGTCATGGGTGCAATGATGTGTTTTAAAAAAGCATGTTCTACATCTGTGGCTATATGAACAGGCTACCAATGATTTCAGTGTTTGCATGGGCCTTCTCGTGGTGAATGAGCAACTCAGACTCAGCTGTTGCCTCCTGCTCCTTCAAGTGCTGCCAGTTCCACTTCCCCCATCCAGAGACAGACATGATCCCTCTATAGATATAAACCAAAGCCTGCTCACTGACACTTTTGTAACAACATGACAAAAACCACATGACCTGTTCTGTGGGCATCAACTGTTGCTGGTCTGCCTTGAACCACTCACTACAAGATGCCAATGCCCACCTCCCATATGACATGCCAGCACAACACAGTCCAGTGTTCCCAGTCATCTAGTTTGTACGAGGAAGGTGACACAGAGTCTGGCTCTGGAGCAGCGTCAGCCCTACAGGGCTGTACCACCTGCTGCTGCTACTACTGTTGCTGCCCATCTCCAGCACCGTCACTGCACCACAGTGCCCAAAAACAATCATCTCATCACTGTCTTTGAAAGACACTTACAGGAAGTCAAGTGACAAGCCCAAATACAACATTCCATCACAAATTTACAATTCATGTTTTCTGGACTATACTTAATACCAAATAAAAAGTTGTAAACATTATCATATTATATTATCATGGACTATAGTTGATAAAATTCATTACAGAATGAGGTACCTATTAAACTGCTTTTCTTTCTAGTCCTCCTGAAATATATTTTAATACATACACCATGTAAATTACACAAATAAAATTATAATTACTGAAGTATAATTAATCTTTAAATAATAAGACACACAAAATAATAAAAACTTACTATAAAATATAATTGAATGAATGTGGTGTATTTTTAGTGGGGACACTGACAGTGGCCATGGCGGTACATGAAAACTACTGCTTATCTTTATGAGATTTTCATACCAAGAATGTGCATATACCACAACCTCCTGGTTGTATTGCTCTTCCTCCTTGTCAGTCTTCTTGTGGTGCCAGTACCACGCATGGCACTAACATCACCAACCAGCTTGATGTTGTATGTCAGTCACAAATACATTGGACCACACCATGAATGGGAGTGGAATGAATGACTTCACACTTTATACCTCCTAAAGTTAGTTTGCAACTTTTAACTCTTCATTTCCTCCTTATCCTCCTCTATGACTACCTGTTGTGGTTCAATATAAAAAAACTTAAAAAAAGTAAATTAATTAGCATTTATGGATAATAAAATATTGTTAAGATTTATATAACAGCCTCCATTTAATTTGTTTTTATTTGTTCTGTTTACAGTATGTCTTGCTGTATTTTGTTTTCAGTGGGTGGGGGCAATTATATAATTTGAAACTCTATGGGTCCTGGCAGAATCTATTAATTAGCATGGAGATAAAGTGAAGACCATAGGAGGTATAAGCTTTGATGTCAGCTAATAATATAAATTATTACGTCCCCCAGAGCCACTTGTTGTGGGATAAGAGTAGTGTCACGCACACTCTGCTCGAGAGAGAACAGCAAAGGGAAGTTGAGCTGTTCTGAATCGAACAGAACACAAGTGACACCATTGTTACCACAACAAGTGGCGACAGGTATATATTAAAATGTTATAGATTGAAGGAGTGCTCAATGTAATAAAAAACAAACAAAAAAAAAACTGCCCCGGAATGTGCCCATTTCCAGGGCATCTGCACCAAAACACTCTTCATAGAATAAGAGTGTCTCACGTGAAGCAGAAAGGAGTGCTCCCTTGACCTATAATAACTAACTATTACTGTAGCTCAGCACCAGACAATAGTAGTTTTAGTAGGCTGCATTTTCTGTCACAACAGCATTACCACAAATGCAGCATGCAAACACCACCTGCCATTTACCTCATGCCAGTCTGCACTGGAACCTGAAGTGGTTCGGTCAAATTATCGAAGCCAAACCAAATTCATAGGGCTTGACACGAAGCCATGAATTCGCAATGGAGCAGTCTGCAAACAAATGTTGCTCTGGATAGCTGATGTCTGTGCATGAAATGTCAGGGCCAACATCCAACCACAAAACTGCACAGCACTCACTACTCAACAACAGATGTGAATTCAATAGTGGAAAATGCAAATACATGTCTCTCCTTTCTTCATACACTTTTGGGTGTATTTAAGGGTCGGGACATCAGGAGGTCACCAACCCTCGAGAAAGCTCCAAGTGAGTAAAATGTTGCAGGCGTAGTGCACTGCCTGCCTGAGTGTGCCATATTTTTTGTGTTTCAGAAAGAAATAAATGCATTTCCATATTCCACTACTGGACTCTTGTCTACTCTGGTGGCGAGTGCTATCCAGGTTTTGTGACTTGACTGAATTTGCAGTGGTCCACTTTCTCTCACTCTTGTACCTGAAGGTCCTACTACTGAACTTTCTCCCCACTACTCTAAATTCTGATTAAGAGACATCTGACCAACACTTTCTATTTTGTTTATGACAAGTCCTGGTTCCAGTATTGCCCCCTCAAGTAATCTACCCATTCATCCAGGGCATGGAACCCTCAACGCTTGCACCCAGGAAGCAATACACCATCTGGTTTTCACAATCACAGCTGCACAGAACCATACCTGTTAATCTAATAACAGAATCACCTGCCATTGCTACTTACCTTCTAGGTAAGCAGTAAGATAAGACAAGGTGTGTGCTGGGATAAATGTACCCCCAGGGGTGTAGTTGGCATGAAACTTGTGCTCCTGGAAGTTTGAATATGCCAGCACAAACCACACCCTGAAGCATCTTACTGTGCTTGTAAAATTCTTTATAAATGACAATTTTAGAAACCAACTGTAAAAAGTCTAAAAGAAAAAAAATTGTCTGCTGCTAATATCATGAGGGTGGTACACCTTCCAGTCCATTTCTGCTTTTAAAATATAAACAGAATCCCACGCTACCAAGCTGCTCAATCATCACTGTGAGCTGCTACGACGTTCTTGTATCTGTATTTATTTAACTGTTAAAATGTCCATGATACGCACCAATTTACATGTGCTGACATGGCTGCTGTGTGATTTAGTAGAATATTTAAATAACTGCTGACATGGCAGTCTGTGTTGTGGTTCTGGGTGCATTCTAAAGTGGAGAAGCGAGATTCATTTGCAACACTGACAAATTGCTTAACGGACATTTAAAAACAAACAGAGATCAGAAATAAAATTAAAGAACTTGAAAGTATAGGTTACTGGATTTTGGTGGGATATATTGAGGGTAATACACTTTATTATGTTGCAAACAAGTAATTTGGGAGATGGGAGCAAGTAAGCAGTTGGGAAACGGCTATGGAGTAAGCTTCTGGGCCAGTTAAGCCTGTGTGGCCTGTGCATAGTAGAACACAAAGTTACACTGGAACAGGTATTGTGACACCATTTAAAAAAAGTTATATACACACAAATGTATATATATATATGTATATGTATATATATATATACATACACACACATATACATATACGTATACATATACATATACACACACATACACATATATACACACACAGACATATATACATACACACACACACACACACACACGTTCAGACATACTATATGCCTATTTGTGAGTATTTTGTGAACAAAGCAAGGGAGTGAATGAGCGACAGTGCAAGCAGAAAGACACAGGATGATTAAGCAAGTGGGTAGGAGCATGGCTGGAAATACAGGCACGTCTGCACTTATGGCATCAGATAAAACTACATGCAAAGGTATTTCACAACGCAAGTTAAGACACAAAGAAAAATGAAAGCATTAGTAAAGACATGTTGCAGGGTAGTTAATTCGGGTTATAAACGGTCACAGTTCAAGCAGTGTTCTGAAGTGAATAGAAAGAAATGGAAGTAATTTAAAAATGGAAATCCCAAGCAGGCATATAAATACTGTTAGTAACAGGGTAAAACTGGCACTGGGATTTTTTCAGTATGACTGTGCTGAGATTCAGGTATGGATGTTAACCTGTCTTATCCAATCAGAGATGAGGAGCAGGAAATCCCCTATCTCTAAGTTCACCCCCCCCCCCATAGGCAGCAAGGCTGGCTCAGTGCATGAGCTACTCATCTGTCCCAGTAGCCCCCTGTGCCTTCACGTCATCATTATCAATCTAAAAGTGCCTGTTCTGGAGGATGAAGGATGATCGCTCCTGTCCCTCTATCTGAATAGGACTTCTTATTCCTTTTTCAGACACAGACCCACATCCACCAGCTCCAAGGACAAACCCCCTCCTTTACAATGTGCTCCCCACAACACACCTCCATTTGTGGCGAGCTGCCCTTTAAGGTCTAACACTAAAGTTTGGCAACAGGTATGCAGTTGTCAGAAATGAATCCACTCTGGCCATGGGTCAGGAAGGCAAACATCCTGCAGCTCCCACAGTGCATGCAGTATGCCACCCTGTGATATATTATCAATAATTATCTTCCAGATCTATCTGTCAAAAGACAGACCTTTCTAAAGACAGTATCTGAGAAGGTGTAACTTTGGAACCATAATGGAAAGAAATGGAGGGCTCGACTCAAGAGTCACAAGGAACAGATTGAAAATAATTAAAACTAGATTTTTAGTCCCTTGCCTGACCCCCCCCCCCCAAAGTTATGCTCCATGGGGGTCTCAGCCTTTTCCCATATGGTTACTACTTTTCTATGACCATGCAGGGAAAGGAGCACAGTCACCATGCAGGTAGAATGCTGCATCATTCACAAAGCATAGCGACCCTCACGAGCTTGGTCACATGTTTACCAATACACCATGCCTGTAAAACTGTCAAGGGTTGTTCCTAGTGTAGCTAGGCCAACATGAGATGGAGGCTGGCAAAGGTCCAAGCAACAAGGACCAGTACACAGTGGAACAGGACTGTGAGAAGTGATCCACTGAACACCAGGGACCTTGAACAGTTAGGGAAGGTGCTCTACTAAACACCAGGAACTATGAAGAGTTGGGGAGGGGGGGTAGGAGTGGCATTACTGGGACAACAGGAGAGCAACAGGAGGCAAAGAATTATGAATGCAATGTTGCCCCAAAAGCTGGCATCAAGGTATGGGTCACAGGACTGGGGTGGCGGACTTGCATGCCAGTAGTTATACCACAGCCATCTGTAGATGGTATAGTACCATGGGACTAATCCTGTGCCATCCACATAAGCTGTGGGTGTCACAAAACAATGGTTAATTGGGGCAAAACCTCATTTATGCCTATTAACATCTGGTGATCCTAATATGAACTCCTCCCTTCTGGGTCGCAGCGGAAAGGCTGTTTGCACCTCAATTTGCAGTTTGCCACATTGTGACTGCATATCAGGCCCTTACCTTTTTTTTTGTTTGTTTAATTAAAGCTTGGGAATCAGGTCTGCATGACTGCAACTGGAGAACATTTAATACAATATTAGCCGCTGTACAGAAAGATATTAATGATATCACATCAAGGAGAACCCCATTTGTTTCCCTAATTGATGAACTAACATGCAGCTATTAAACAAATTACAGCACTAGTACTGTAAATATATATAAAACAAGATAAAAGAATATGTATTCGTCCAAAACTAGCTTAGTTAGCATCACTTCACCATGGTAAACAGCAGGTTTATTTTGTCATTTTGAATAGTTATTAATTTGATTAAATAAAATGTTTGGAACAAGAGTTTTTTTTTTTTTAAATCATTTATCTATTTTCAAAAAAGCAGTTACTCAAATGATAAATATGTGTATCTGCTACACACAGCAAAGCCTAACTCTAATAATCAATGTTTCACAAATAGAACAATTTGTTTAATGACATACCTTCATTCTCGTTGACCTTATTTTCGGACTCTGGACCATCTACTGAATAAAAACAAATGCAAAGCACTGTTTAGCATTTTACAAACAGACTGTTGTATCTCAGAGGTTATCAAAATCCACTGTGCACTAAAGAAAGCTCAGCTATATGGAGGAATATTTCCTCAAACGCTAGATGCTCTTTGGATTTGCTTCATATGCTAATATGGCTGGGGAGGCTGCACATATGGTTTTAAGAATGGTCTCATGCATTGGTTCTAGCATTCTGTACTTGTAAGAGGTCTTCCCTGCTGTATTATTGTGTTACTGATGAGGGTTAAGTAATACTACTGTGTATTAAAAACAGTAAAAAAAAAACACCCACAAAGATATTTGTTTCAAGGGCACCTAGGTGTGAGAATCTTTACTAAAGAACTATAACTCATGCACAGGGAAAAGAAGCACGTAGATTGGTCAGGAGCCTCCCTTCATCTATATTACCACGACAAGCGCCAATAATTAAACATGGGCAGGAAGCTGAAAATCATAGGCTGCCAACTTGCATGACTGGGTGATGAACGGCTTGCAAGAGATTCAAGTTCATGGTTTATGTTAAATGTTTTAGACTGACATTTAAATTGAAATTAAAATTCTAAACATGAAAAATGATTGTATCTGAAGTGTTTGGCCCCATATTCAGCATCGGTTGTGTGTACCACACAGACAATAGTGCTGCATAACAGGTCCTGTGCAATATTTAGAAAGTCAGCATGCTTTAACAGGGGCATGCTATCTGAATATTGGGCTAGCCAGCATAGTACATGGTGACAATGCTGGCTGAATATGGCTCATAGGGGAGACCACTGGAGACAGAAACAGAAGTTGGCGGCAGATAAGGGCCTCTTGGCCCCTTACTCTGCCCAGTTTTCCCTGCCTACAGTGCCATTGCAGACCATACTCTATCTCCGGTTGTCTCATCCCCTTGCCTTACTACCAAGGTCCCCTTGTATCCTCCTGTGCATGCTTGAATCCCATCACCATTTTGGCACCCATCTCCTCTGCAGGAAGGCTGTTCCAAGCATCTACTACCCTCTCCGTGAAGAAGTTGCCCTCACATTTCCTCTGAGCCCCCACCTCAATTTCATAGCGTGACCCCTTGTCCTCAAGCTTCTTTTTCTATGGAAAATGCTACCTTCCAGTACCTTATTAATACCGGTTAGGTAATTGAAGGTTTCATCATATCCCCACCCCCTTTCCCTCCTCTCTTCCAGAGAGTACATACTGTATTCAGTTCCTTGAGTCTCTCCTCATAGGGCTTTTGATGCAGGCCCAGCAGCATTTTAGTAGCCCTGTTTTGTACCACCTCCACCTTATCAATGTCCTTCTGGAGGTCGGACCTCGAGAACTGGACACAGTACCTGAGGAGGAGTCTTACCAGTGATCTGTACAGGGTAATATTACCTCCTTCCTCCAACTGGTGATACCCCTCCCTATGCACTTGAGCATCTTGTTAGCATTCCACCACTGCCTTATCACACTGTTTAGCTACCTTCAGGTCATCAGAAATGATTACCCCCAGGCCCCTTTCTGTCTGGTGGTTGCCAATACTTCCCCTCCCAATTGGTAGGTAGCCCCTGGGTTTTTGTACCCCAAGTGCATGATTCTGCACTTTTTTTTCCAGACTGAAACCCGGCTGCCATTCCCTTGACCAGCCTTCCAGCTTTTTCAGATTGTTCCTTATGCTTTCCACTCCTTGTCACCTCTCCGTGTATCCACTCTGTTGCAGATTTTTGTGTCATCTATGAACAGGAATACCTTCCCTCCTAGCCCTTCCACAATATTGCTAATAAAGATGCTGAAGAGGACCGGACCTAGGACTGAGGCACCCCACTGGTCACCTTGCCTTCTCCAGAGTGGACACTGTTTACCACCACCCTTTGACTCCTGTTGCTTAACCAACTTTTTACCTAGTTAATAACTGTTTGATCCAGTCCCAGACAGGCTAGCACCAGTCTTCTATGTGGAATGGTGTTGAAGGCCTTGCTGAAATCCAGGTAGGCCGCATCTACTGCTCCTCCCTGGTCCACTACCCTGGTTACCCAGTCAAAGAACTCACTTAGGTTTGTCTTGCAAGACCACCCCCCCCATGAGACCATGTTGTCTTGGATCCTGTAACCCACTGCTTGCAAGGTATTCCACTATCTTTTCCTTTACTTTGCCCACTACCAAAGTCAGGTTGACAGTTCTGTAATTTCCTGCCTCCTCCCTATTCTAGGACCACATCTGCCCTCCTCCAGTCCCTCAGAGCCTCCCTTGATTCTAATGATAAGTTGAATACAGTTGTCAGAGGTTCAGCCAGCACTTCTTTGAGCTCCCTCAGTATCATAGGGTTCACCCAATCGGGTCCTATTTTCTCATTTACTTTTAACTATACCAGTACCTTAAGAGCGTTCTCCTCTGTAAAAGGAGTGGTGTCCATCTCCCTACCATTTATGCCCTTGTCAAATCAAAATAAAAAAATCAGATCAAAACTTTATTTGACAGAGCACATTTCTCGATTTTGACAATGCACTTTACAATAAATCTAAAAGTTAAAAAAAGTACAAAAACACCTGATTAATACACATATCTCAGTAAAACTTTGCCAAGTACGCATAAAAGCTTGTTTAAATAAAAAGGTCTTTAGCTTCCATTTAAAGATCTAAACTGCTGGACTGTCACAAATCTTACGACAAAGGGAGTTCCACTGAACTGGGGCTGCAAAAGAAAAAGCGCGAGTTCCGATGCCTTTAGGTAAATCCTGAGAATTCCAACAAACCCTCATCTGCGCAATTGAGGGAACGGGTCAGCTGGTAGGGACACTAGAGATCTTGCAGGTAACCAAGTCCCTGACTGTGCAGGGCTTTACAGGTCAGCAAACCAACCTTGAAGGAGATACGCCACCTAACCAGCAACCAGTGCAGAAAGCACAGCACAGGTGTAATGTGACACGATCTTGGTAGACCTTATCTTTGGCCCGTCACCTATCCTGTCTTCTGAAAATACTGAACAAAAGTATTTGTTCAATATTTCTGCCTTCTTTTGGTCTTCCTCCTCACAAACCCCTTCTTCCCCTTTTATCCTTATTCCACTCTGGTCTTCCTCTTCTCTCTTATATCCCTAGCCTGACTCTTCAGCATTGCTATAGTGTATGTTGACTACCAATCTCTTGTCTCCACTGTGTTGGACACAGGACTTGGTATTCTAGTCTTCTTGCAAGTAATGTACTGCCTTTTCTAATGTTTATTCTCGCTTATAGTACTACAAGGATGTTAAATAATGTTGACATTATGCTGTGTCATGGTGCTTTGATGCATGTACTCTCCTCTTACCTTTGCTATATTATTGATTTTGTACTCTGTGTTGTCTTACTGTACTACTGTAAACTGTATTCTCCCAGGTCGTGCCTGACAATAGGCAGGATTTTTGCCTAGTGCACCTACTCGGTCATCAAAAGCAAATAAATATTTCTAAAGAAAGTTTTATCCCTTTCTTTTACTGATTGGGCAATATTCTGCTCTGTTTGTGCCTTTGCGTGTCTAACTGCCTTCCCTGCCTCCCTTTGTTTCTTTTGACAGTTTTCCCCATCTTCCTCCTCCTGTGTCTTTTTATACTTTCTAAATGCTAGTTTTTTTGCTCTTACTTTTTCTGCTATGTCTTTAGAGAACCACAGCAGTATTTTTTTCTCTTCCCCTTGTTAACTTGCCTGACACAGCGATTTGTTGTTATTTCAATGCCTGTGTCTATTTTTACTCATAGTTCCTCAATTTCCCCATAGACCCTGTATCCCTGCCAGGGTGTCCCCGAGGCATTCTCCCATTTTCCTGAAATTGGCCATCTTGAAGTTCAGGACCCTTGTCTTAGGATGGCTCGATTCTGGCCCAGTCCTTATATTGAACCACTGTATGATGATCGTTAAACCCCCCCAAGTTGTCACCCACTGTGATGCTAGCAACACTGTACCCATTTGTTAGTACTAGGTCCAGTATCGTCCATGCCATGAGTGGGCTTCTTAACTAGTTGCCTGAGGAAAGTACAGTTACGTAAGAACTTACCATAACAGTAGATCTTTGAGAAAGGCTCTTGCAGTAGGTATTAACCATTAGAACAGCATCCCCTGGAGTCAGGACCACACATAAAACTTTAGCCAGTAGTGTCTGGTGGGGGACTGCCCACCGACATCACGTGACCGTCAGCGTGACCCTCCGGTTTTCCCACTGGAGACCTCAGAACAAAGCTGCAGGAGGGCTCCTTCAACTGAAATAAAGCTTGAAGAAGCAGAAGCATAAGCTGGTGGAAGGTGGGAGGGAAAGTTACCTAACGGCAAGAGCCTCTCTCTAAGATCCACTGTCATGGTAAGTTCTTATGTAACTGTACTATTTTACTTCAAGAGGGCTCTTGCAGTAGGCATTAACCATTAGAACCGATTCCCAAGCAGTGAAAATCAGACAAGTCTGAAGCATGGGAGGCAGGAAAAGTCTGCAGAGACGCAGGAAAATTCATGAAAGAAGGCCCTTAAGGACAGCTAGTCCAAAGCTAGCCCTGCACCAAGAGGCAATGTCCAGACTGTAGTAAGTTGTGAAAGTGTGGATGGAGCATCAAGTGGTCGCTGCACATATGTCCGCAGCAGACACATTCTTGAAGCAGGCAGCAGACGCAGCCATGCCTCTGGTAGAATGCACTTTAACTTCCCCAGCAAGGGTTAGTTGTACTTCTGGTAACAGAACAAAATGCAGTTTGGCGGCCACTTGGACAAACATTGCTTAGAAACAGCAGCACCTTCCTTTCTGGGCATGAAGGAAACAAAAAGCTCATCAGTCTTGCGGACTGACTTTGTTCAATTCGCATAATAATGCAAAGTTCTGTTAACATCCAGTGTGTGTGCAGAAGTGCCTCCCTCTGATCACAGTACTCAGGGTAATAAACCAGTAGCTGAATAGTCTGATTCACCATAAACTCCCAAACCACTTTTGACAAGAACTTAGTATTTGTACGCAGAGCCGCTCAGTCTTTGTGGAAAATCATATACGGCCCCTTACACATCAGGGCCTGAAGCTTGGAAATCCTTTGAGCAGAAGTGACAGCAACAAAAAAGAGCACTTTCCACAACAGGTAACGCATGTCACAACTTGTGGCCAGTTCAAAAGGAGGCAAGGTGAGTTTCTTTAAAATAAAATTCAAGTCCCACTGTGGAGTGGGCGTTATGCACCAGGAGTTTCAGAAGGAGAATTCCTTTCACAAATGTTTTGGAAACCTCCAACTGAACAACACGTTTGCCATCCACTGGAGTATGGTAGGAGGAAATGACTGAGAAGAACAGGTTACTCACCTGTAACAGTAGTTCTAGGAGTGGAATATGTTGTTAATCCACACTGCTTGGCATGTCCTTTTCCCCTTTAAATCTTGCCGGAAGTCTTCAAGCTGGCTCCTCCCACCCACCCGGGCAGTATATCCCTCGTCTCCGCCCAATGACACCAGATCTTCGCCCTCTGGAAGCCAGGTTGTGTGTGTCCGCAGCTGGGGAGGTCGAGTGGGTCCGTGTGGATTAACAACATATACCACACCTACAACTACTGCTGCAGGTGAGTAACCTGTTCTTCTAGGAATGTGGATATGCTGTTCATCCACACTTCTTGGCAGACTCCTAGCAGTTCTCTGGGAGGACGGAGGCAAGGCATGCACCCCCTACTTAAGGAACCGAGATTGGAGAACCGAGGCCCCAAAACCAGCATCCCGGCGTGACTCAAGGTCGATGTGGTAGTGGGTAATGAAGGTGTTTGCTGACTTTCAGGTAGCAGCAGGGCAGATTTCCTGGATAGGGATGTCCCTGGAAGCAGCCACCAATGCAGCAGTATGGTGGGTAGAATGAGCTCGTATCCCTCTGGGAAGCTCCTTGCCCGCCAACTCGTAGCACAGACCTATACATGATGTAATCCATCTTGTTATGGTCTGTTTGGCTGCAGGTTTGCCAGAAGCAGCTTCAGCGTAGGTGACAAATAGCTGGCAAACCTCTCCCCAAATTTCCACCGTGTTCTCCTTGTAATAGGAGAGAGAGCACATCTCAGGTCCAAAGTATGGAGCCTGTACTCAGCCTCTGAGGTGTAATTAGGGTAGTATACCAGCAGAGTCAACACCTGGTTAAGGTAAAACTCTGACACCACCTTTGGAAGGGATTTCGGGTGGGGGCGCAGTACAACTTTGTCCCTGTGGAAGACCAGCTAAGGGGAGTCGACCAAAAGCGCCTGGAGCTCCCCTGTCCTTCTGGCAGACGTGATAGCCACCAGGAAGACAGTCTTCTGCGACAAGTGTGGCAGCTCACACTTGTGCATTGGTTCAAATGGCTTGCCCATGAGCTTTGCCAGTACCAGCAGTAGATACCGCGGAGGTGGAGGTTCACGCACCGGAGGGGATATGTGATCCAGGCCTTTGGAAAAGCACCCAACCACTGTCTCCTGCACCAGTGTCGGCTGATCAGCCCACACCCGGTAAGCAGAAATGGCTGCCAAGTGCACCCTAAGGGTCGATAACCGTAGATTCCCTTTGGAGAGAGACCAAAGGTAGTCGAGAATGTTAGCCACAGAACAGGATAAGGGGTCCAGACCCTTACCCTGACAACAAATGGAAAATCTTTTCCATTTGAAGGCATAACATTTCCTGATCGATTCCTTTCTGGATACCTCCACCATGTTGTAGACATCTTTGGAAAGACCCAAAGCCTGGAACTCTAGCCGCTCAGGTACCAGGCTGTGAGGTGCAGGGATTGAAGGTCCGGATGGAAGACCTTCTCCTGGTTCGGAGATATCAGGTCCGAGCGTGTACACAGCCACTCCGGGGGTCAGCAGCGAAGGCTGAGGAGATCTGGATATCAGAACTGGCACGGCGAGTCTGGGGCTACCAGAATCACCTCCGCCTTGTCCTTCCTCACCTTGAGTAACACCTTGTGGATCAAGGGAAATAGAGGGAAGGCATAGAGGAGGCCTGGGGTCCATGGCCTCGAGAAGGCATCCCCCTGCAGCGAGCCCTGCTGAGGGGGCCGGGCATGATACAGCCTCAGCTTGGTGTTTTCCCTGGAGGCAAACAGGTCCACCATCAGTTTGCCCCAATGGGAGAACAGGCTGTAAGCTACCTCTGGAAGGAGGCCACTCATGGGATGTCTGGCCTATGTGGCTGAGAGCATCCACCAGCTGGCACGAGGCTCCTGCCACATGGATGGCTAGGAGATCCGCCTCCAACCATCTCACGAGGGTCCAGATGCAGAGCGCCTCCTTGCATAGCAGATGGGAGTGCGTGCCACCCTGTTTGTTGAGGTAGTACATAGTCATGGTATTTTCCATCTGGACTTGAACCACTTGACCCCGGAGCAGAGGAGAGAAAGCGGACAGTGTCAGTCTGACTGCTCTGAGCTCCAACAGGTTGATGTGGCATCGGGATTCCTCAGGGGTCCAGAGTCCATGGGCCCTGTTGTCCCCCATGTGGGCTCCCCAGTCCATGAGAGAGGCATCGGTCATAAGGACGACCGTCGGCTCGGGCGGATAAACGGGATCCCTTCCTGCAACTGATCTGGGGCGGTCCACCATTGGAGAGCGTCCCACATCTTCTGGGTTACAGTGATCAGCTTGTCGAAATGACCATGGCACTGAGTCCACTAGGCGGCCAGCTCCCATTGGAGGGGGCGCATGTGCAACCGGGCCCAATGGACCACTGAGGTGCACGCCGCCATGTAACCCAGAAGGCATAGAAAGTCCCGGGCAGGGCGCAAGTGCCCAACCAGAAATGATTGGGCAACGGAGGAGAGAACCTTCTCCCTGTCTGCCGGGAGCTGAGCTCTGGTTTGACAAGAGTTGAGCTCAACCCCAATGAAGTCCATCATCTGAGAAGGCACAAGTTCTGACTTGGCCTCGTTGATCAGGAGGCAGAGTTGGGAGCAGGTGTGGAGTGCCAGATCCCTGGACCTCTCCACCTCCTGATGGGTGGAACCTGCAAGGAGCCAACTGTCGAGGTAGGGGTAAATTCTGACACACAGCCCCCCCCCCCGACGCTGGAGATGGGCCGCCACTACTGCAATGCATTTGGTGAAGACCCGCGGGGCTGATGATAGGCTGAACGGCATGGCTTGGAACTCGTACAGGGTCCCCTCGACCCTGAAGTGGAGGAACCACTGATGGGACAGATGGATTGGGATGTAAAAGAATGCATCCTGCAGATCCAGTGAACACAACTACACGTTTCGCTCCAAGGATGGTATGATCTGGTACAGAGTGACTATTTGAAAAGTGCGAGGCCTGAGATATTGATTCAGGTCGTGGAGATCTAGAATGGAGTGCCAGCCCCCTGTCCGCTTGGGCACCAGGAAGTACCTGGAGTTGAAGCCTGGGTCTGCAGGAGGATCCGCCATGGTAGTTACTGCCTCCTCGAGGAAGAGCTCAGCAATGTCGTCTCGAAGAGCCCACTGGGTGTAAGTGGAGATCTGTTCCTCCTGAGGGTCGCGGGCTCAGCTGGGAGGGTACTGCTCAAATTCTAGAGGCAGTCCCTGACCGACCACTTCTAGGACCCACCCGTTCGAACTGACAGCGGACCAGGCGGAAAGGGAGTGGCGGAGCCGGCCTCCCATGGGAGGACCCAGAGCTGTCGTGATGGGAGAAGGGGTGGTGGCCCCCAACCCGTCACTGAGCAGGCTTGGAGGAGGAGGAGAAGGCTCCTGGACCTGAGCCTCTTCCTCCTTTATGGGCCTGTTCGGCTGAGGGCACCAAGCCTTAGCCCACTGCTGACACTGCTGTCCTCCTTGGAAGGAGGACTGCTGAACTACAAGGGAAGAGTGCCAAAAGGGCTTCTTCCTTTTCTTCTGCTGGTTCTTGCCCAAGGAACACTTGGCAGAAGTAGCATCCAAGGTGGTGTTGGATTGCTCTATGCGCTGGAGGTGACCAGCCACTTCTAGGCCAAACAAGTCGGTCCTGAAAAAGGACACATCAGCTAACTTGTGCTGGGTATCTGCTGGTAAGGAGGAAAGCCTCAGCCAAGACCTGCGGAAAGAGGCAGCCATGGCAGCCATCGAACGGGCACAAGAGTACCCAAATGTCCAGAGCTGTCTGGAGCTGTTGCTTAGCCCTGGTCTCGGACTTGCTTGACCATGGTCTACATGTCCGCGGGGAAGACTTTGTCCAATGACCCAAGAAAGGTGTGAGAGAAGTGTGCCATGATGACAGCGGAACTTGCCTGATGAAGGCCCAAGGAGGAAACCACACAAATCTTCCTTGCTGAGTGATCCAAGAGCTTGGACTCCTTGTTGGGGAGGTTGGTCAGTGTCGGCAGAACTGCCAGTACGCCTGAACACAGAGGCGGTCACCAGGCTCTCGGCCGAAGGGTACTCTGTGAACTCCACAAGGGACCCCATGGGAACTGCATACTTGCGGGACATGTGGGCAGATGGTGCTGGACAAGAGGCAGGACATTGTCAGAGTTCGAGTGCCAGACCAAAAATGGCCTCGGCCACAGGAAAGGCCTCCGTTGGGGTATCCCCTCTTTGAAGGATGTCCATAAGAGGGTACTCTGCCTTTTTCTGGATGGGTACCAGGGGCATCCAAGTGGACTCAGAGATGAGGGGAAGGATCCCTTGGAAGGAGGAAGCACCTTCCGCCATCCCCAGGCCAATCATCCCCAGGATGAGAGTGAAGCCCGGTGACATCCAAATCCGAAGTTAGGATACAGTGTCCTGCTGCCCAGATCACCCTCGACATGCAGAGGACAGTCCAGGGTGACTGTGACCAACAGACGTTTGGGAAGCCTGGTGTCTGGTCAGTCCTCTTTGGAAGGAGCCCCTCCCACAGGCTGTTTAGGTGGCGGTTCTACCACGATAGGTGGAGAGACCGGTTTTGGACAAACCGGATGACGGGCCAGCCCTGCGGGTGGAGGAACCAAGGACTTTGGTTCTGAGGGGGTCAGATTCGGCCCGGGAGGCGAAAGCCAAGTAACAGCTGGGGTAGAAGTCAAAGTCGACTTATGCCCGGACAAAATCAGCTGTTGCCACGAGGTCCTTGTAGTGCTGGAGTTTCCGTCGCAGCCTCTCCTCATCCGAGGAGGACGAGGACGATCGGTTGCATCGCCTGTTCTTGGAGAGCTTATGGCTCTTCCTCGCCCGTCTGGATGAGGGGGTTCTGGACCTCGACTGGTCAGGACGACTCAGTTGCTCAGTCACTCGGGAGACACCGGTGGGACCGGTGAAACCCGGGGATCCAGAACCAATTCCCTGACTGGGACGCCAGCAGGCTGGGTCTCCTCATCGGGGAAGACAAGGACTGGAATCCTTTCCAAAGAGTCATCAACCGGGGCCGGAGACAGAGGGTCAATGGGGTCAAGGCTAATCTCTACCTCATCGGCCACCTCCTCAGTCATGTGGCCCGACAGAAGGTCCATGAAGCCTGCGGCCGAGGAAGCGATCTCGACTGAAGTCGGGACTGCATGCTCCTGGGACTGAGACCTCTCTCGGTCCCAAGAGAGTCTTTGCCGAGACGAAGACAAACTTGGTTCCTTGTCTCGTTTTCTGAGACTGGGAGGAGTGCGAGCCCATGGGTGCCTCTCCCTGGGTGGGGAGAGACTGGCACAACTCCTTGAAGGAACCTGAGAAGGTGGAGCCCAGGTTGAGTGGAACGAAAAAGCTTCGATTTTCCGTAGTGCGGGCGGCTTCTTCTTCGAACGCCTTCATGCATTCCAGCTGCTTGGCAGAACCCGCGGCCGCAGAAACCGCCCACCTAGCCTCCTTGGACTTCACCAGAGGATTCCTTTTCTCTGGTATCCCCAACTTCAAGTGTGCCTGGTGGTCTTCCAGAATGTCGGGATGGAAGACCACACAAAAACTGCAGGACGAGGTGTCATGGCCGACACCTAGGCAGTAGACGCACGAGAGGTGGGGATCGGTGTGCGACATCTTCTGGCCACAAGGACACTGGTGAAATCCTGGAGAAGATTTCTGTTCCATGATCGAGGACGCAAAAGCGCGAACACTAACTCGGACGAGTTTTAATTTTGGTAAAACCGAAGTATTGAAAGCCAGGGCCTACGAAATGTGAAAGCACGAGGGAGGAAACATGTATCTTCCAGTGGAAAGTAAGATTTGGCATCATGGAGTACAGCTGAGGGATATGCCACCAGGGTGGGTGAAAGGAACCAGCTTGAAGGCTTCCGGCAAGATTTAAAGGGGAAAGGGACATGCCAAGAAGTGTGGATGAAAAACATATCCACGCTCCTTGAAGTGGACCTTCATCAAAAAGTAACTCAGGCCCAGGTCATAGCAATGCAACAAGTACTCCATAACCTGAGGAACGGGACACGAAAACAGGTTACTCACCTGTAATACTAGTTCCAGGAGTAGTACAAGTTGTTCATCCACGCTTACTGGCATGTCCTTTTCCCATTTAGTTCTCGCTGGAAGGTCTTCAAGCTGGCTCCTCCCACCCACCCGGGTGGTATAACCCTCGGCTCTGCCCCATGACACCAGATCTTAGCCCGCCAGAAGCCAGGTTTGTGCATCACAGCCAGTGAGGTGGGGTGAGTCAGTGTGGGTAAACAACATATACCACTTCTAGAAAGTTAGTTACCTAAGAACTTACCGTAACAGTAGATCTTCCAGGAACCTGTCTCTTGCAGTAGGTTATTACACTTGAGAGTTCCACCAGGTTGTGCTATCACATGGCACCTTCTTCCAGCAGCCCTCTTCAGGGGCCGGCCACATAACATCACTTCCTCAGCATAAGTGTGGGTGGTCCCATGTAGCCTCTGTTCTCCGCTGACTTCAGCGCACAATGGTGAAGACCAAGGGGAAACAGTGGATCAGGGAGGCCCAACCCAACGTCCTGAGATCTGGGGACCCTAAGCAAAATGCAGGGGGTGGAGGGCAGGATTGTACCTACTGCAAGAGACAAGTCCTGCAAGATAGTACAGTTATGTAAGAATGTATCGTAACAGTAGATCTTGCAGCAGGCTATGCAGTAGGCCTTAGGACCCACTGGAAAAATCTTAGCTAGCAGTACCCAGCAGGACTGCCCCCCCCCCAACGTCAGCTCTGCCCAACGTCGGTCATGCTATAAAAGGGGGTAGACCCTAGCTCCACCTCAGTTCACCCACCAAGAACCCGTGAACAGGTCCTGAAAGGCGAACCAGGTGAAGCATGCCCTTGTCATGCTGAAACTCTCCAGGGGGAAGGAGGGCAGGAAAGTGATGCCTGCTGCTCCTCTCGAAGATCTACTGTTACGGTAAGTTCCTACACAACTGTACTATCTTACTTTGAGTGGGAGCTCTTGCAGCAGGCTATTACCATTAGGATTGAATCCCAAACAGTCCCACACGAAGGAGGAGACAAGCCCCGGGAGGAGGATGACAAAGGTTGACAAAGACAGCATTGCCTAGACCGGCAGGAGGATCGTACATCAGGGAAGAAGCCCCTGGAGGACCGCCAAGCCAAAACTGGCTTGACGCCTGGAAGCTATGTCCAGGTTGTAATGTCTGACAAAGGTATGAACTGAACTCCAGGTAGCTGCTATGCAAATGTCTCGGACATTTTTCAAGGAAGCAAAGGAGGTAGGCACTTCTCTGATAGAATGAACTCTGACTGAACCAGGGAGAGGTTTGTTGTACTTGTTATAGCAGAAGACCATGTAATGTAGTAGCCACCCTGATATAATCTGCTTAGACACCAGTTTGCCCAAGTGTTGAGGTGCAAAGGCCACAAAAAGTTGCTCCGGTTTGCGGTGTGCCAATGTACCCTTGAGGTAGTACCACAGCTCCCTGTGGACGTCCAAAGTGTGTAAGAGAGCCTCTCACCTGTTGGAAAGGGTAGAATAATAAACTGGAAGGTCAACAGACTCGTTGAGGGTTAATTCAGAAACCACTTTGGGTAGAAACTTAGGATTTGTCCTGAGGGAAACCCTTTACCTATGAAAAATCAAATAAGGCTCCTTGTACATCAGGGTCTGAAGCTCGGAAACCCTTCGAGCTGCAGTAACAGCAACTAAAAAAAGACACCTTCCAGGAGAGATAACGTAGCTCACACTCTGCTGCAGGTTCAAAGGGAGGGAGAGTAAGATTCTCTAACACAAAAATGAGATCCTGGGGGAAAATGGATCCCTAATGGGAGGCTTTATGTGAAGCATGCCCCTTAGGAAGGTGTGGGCCACATTTAACTGGGCTAAGGTTCTGCCTTCTACCAGCACATGATAGGCAGATATGGCCAACGTATGCACCTTAATGGAGGAGTAGCTCAAGCCTTGATGCAATAAGGAGAGAAGAGGAGATACTGTAGGGCTGAGTTCACTGGACAGGTAAGCGGGTCCAAATGATGCGACAAAGCCCAAGCACAGAAATGCTTCCACTTCATATCACAAGTGGACATTTAGAGGGCTTTCTCGCTAAAACGAGAATGTCGGCTGCCTCTTGGGAGACCCCATACCTCGTCTTAACTATGTCTGCAGGAGCCATGCATGAAGGTGCACGGACCTGAGATCTAGATGTACCAGCTTGCCCTGGTCCTGGGACAGCAACTGCGAACATATTGGCAGTGGAATCTGAGGTTCGGATGACAGCCACTGAAGCAGTGGGAACCAAATCTGATGCGGCCACAGCAGGGCGATTAGGATCGTCCGAGCCTCCTCGGCTTGCAGCTTCAACAGAATCCTCTGAATTAGATGGAAGGGAGGGAAGGAGTAAAGGAACCTCCCTGTCTAGCAAAGGGAGAACACGTCTGGCCAAAAAATACCAGGCATGCGCTCTCGCGAGCAGATATTTGGCAGTTTGGCATTGTGTGGGGAGGCAAAGAGGTCCAGCTCTGGAAGACCCCATGTGCCGAAAAGCTGGTCCACAACTGACTGAAGTAGCTCCCACTCATGCGCCTTGGACGGAGACCAGCTTAGACAGTCTGCCAAGGTGTTTGGGACACCTGGAACATGTACTGCAGTCAGAGTGATGTGATGTTCCAGCGCCCAGTACCAGACTCATCACCTCCCTGCACCGGGGGTAAGAGTGCGTTCCCCCTTGCTTGTTGATGCAGAAGACAACAGCTGTGTTGTCTGACTGAATGAGAAGAGAGCTTAGTGCAAGGTCCACTTAGAAAGACCGCAAGGTGTTGAGGACTGCTTGCATTTCTAGGATGTTGATGTGGAGACTGCGCTCCTCTAGGGACCAAATGCCCTGTGTCTGGCGGTCCCTTAGGCGCGCCCCCAACCGAGGTCGGAGACATCCACTGTCAAGGTCTGACTCGGGGGCTCCGGCTGATAAAAGACCCCTTTTTCTAAGTTGGGAGGGTCTAACCACCAGATAAGAGTCCTTCTGACTAGCTCGGAGATCCTGAGCAGATGGTCTAGATTGTCAGAGCATTGACCCCGCTGCACCCTGAGCATTCACTGCGGGACTCATGTGGAGGCGAGCCAGAAGAGTTATGGGAATGGCCACCGCCATGTGCCCCAGAAGTCTGAGGAAAGTCCTGACTTGGACCTGGAGGGTTATTAGAACAGATCGGGACACCTCTCGTAGGTGATATCCCCTTTCCTGTGGGAGGAAAGCCATGCCCTGAACCATGTCCAGGACTACACCTATAAAGGAGAGTCTTTGGTTGGGCTCTGGGGATGACTTGGGAAGATTCAGGGTGATCCCCAACTCTTGGAGTAGCATATAGGTGTGTCTGAGAGTGCAAAGGAGGCACGTCCTTGTCAAGGCCACTAAGAGCCAGTTGTCCAGGTAACGGAAGACATAATGACCCTCGCACTTTAGAGCCGCAGCTACCACTGCTAGGCACTTGGCGAAGACTCGAGGAGTGGAGGAGAGGCCGAATGGCAGAACCCAAAACTGGTAATGACTCCCCTGGAAGAAGAACCTCAAATACTTCTGGTGAGGAGGAAAGACCATGATATGCATGTATGCATCTTGCATGTCCAGGGAACAGAGCCAGTCCCCTTGGTGCAGCAGAGAAATTAGACCTGGAAGGGTCACCATTCTGAACCTTTTGTATACTATCTAGTTGTTTAGAGAGCTGAGGTCCAGGATGGGCCAAAGATCTTGTGTTTTCTTTGGTACCAGGAAGAAGTGTGAATAATATCTGTTCCCCTGCTGTCGTAGAGGAACTGGCTCTATTGCCCTTTTTTGCAAGAGTGCCTGAATCTCTCCCTCTATGAGAGCTATGTGAGAAGGAGGATATCTTGAGGATCTTGGTGGTGTCTCGGGGGTGGGGGGAGGGATTTGTGAACTCCAGTATTATGTCACCTCCTTATGATGTCTAGGACCCAAAGGTCCGAGGTGATTTTGCTCCATCCCTCCAAGTGGAGGGAGAAATGACCTCCTACCACCTCTCCTTATGCCTTCTCCGGAGGAGGGGGGGGTCAGCAGGGAGTCACTGGGAAGATCCGAGGGTTGGCACAGGACTTGGGGCCTTGAAAGGGAGTGCCCCCAGGCTGCTGGGTTGTGACCTTCCTTTTGAAGCCTCCTCTCTGAGCTGCTTGATTACCATGGGCTGAATGACCTGAGGACTTCTGAAATGTCCATTTGCAGAAGCGCTTTTGGTCCCCCTTATACATTTGTCGGATGGACCAAACTGATTTCCCGGATTCTTGGAGACAAGAAATAAGTTTCTCGGTCTCCTACCTGAACAGCACAGACCCTTGGAAGGAAGGTCCCTGATTCTGGCCTGCAGATCCTGGGAGAATTTGTAAGCAAGCGTGGCGCCTCAGGAAGACACGGAGCTGCCCCCATGGCGTATCTGCGAGGAGGGTCGTCCAGGCACGCCTAGAACATGAGTGCTTCCATCTAAGCCTGATTTTAAAATGTTCAGAAGCTCCATCTTTTGGGAGAATCTGGCAAGGCATTGGCTATCTCTTGTCCCTTCTCCCATAAGGCATTTTGGCACTGGACCATATGCGTTAGGAAGTTCAGGGACTGAATGGAACAGGTGGAAGCAGAGTACACCTTCTTGCCCACCTGATCCAGATAACAGGACTCTTGATCAGGAGGTTGACAACTAAGGTGTTTGGGCTGTCGAGACTTGTCATGAGCAGCTGCTATAACCATTGAGTCAGCCTGAGGCTGTTCTGCCATAAAGGGCTCCTCCCTTGGTGCTCTATACAGCCTGTCCGATTTCTTCGGAACTGCCGGGACTGTGGCTGGATGCTTCCAGATAATCCTCGTGAGGTCTTGGAATGTATCCACTAAAGGAGGCACTACCAATGGCTTAGGCTCCTTTTGCCTTGGGTATCTCGCAAGACTCTAGCATTCTGGATCCAGGTCCTTCATCTTCCATTCACTGGAGGCCTGGATGTGCCTCATGATGTTCATAAAGGTTGGATCATCAGGAGGTGGACGAGGTGTTTTCTTATCATCAGGAGAATCTCAAACTCCTGAGAGGGACTGGTCTAAGGAAGCCACACTCCCCTTAAGGGGAACAGGCGAAGGCGGAAGATCAGGAAGGGCCTGGGGAGAGGAATCCAAGGAAGTGCCCTCTGGAGTAGAGGACCTTGAAGCCAGCGATGATACAGTGGCCAATGTGGCTCTTTCCAAAGGTCAGCCGGCATCTGAATATGCGACCGGCACTGTGGCCGGGGTCTTGGCCATGGCAGACTCTGGTTTCGCTGATTTTGAAGGGTGGAACCCTTAAGGGGTCTTAGCCAGAGGGTCCCGATCCTTGTCAGGGACTTACCCGAAGCCCTGGGTAAAGTCGTGACAGAGGCCTTTTTCGATGGGGCTCAGGCTTGCACCAAAGAAAAGGCCTTGGAGGCATCCGCTGTTAATGCAGAGACACGCAGCAGCATGACCACAGTCTTGGCCTGAACTTTCTCAGGGGAAGCCCCTACCAGGGCCAGCGTCTGTGTCTTGGCGGGGGCCGAAGACTTTGTCTTTTCCTCAGAGTGCCTCAAATGGTGCCGAAACGGCAAGAGTGTACCGGTGCCAGGAAGAGCAGGGGAATGACTCCAAGCAAATGGAATGTCCCGGGGACCAGAGCCCCTGCCGGTAATGGAGGAACCACCCCATCTACGAGGAATGCAATGGGGAATGTTCAGTCAAAGAGGGATGCATCCCTGTTGAGAAGGGAGATGACCCATTGATGGGGGAGCAGCCCCGTCGATGAGGAATGCTCAGTCAATGGGGCAGAGTCTCTGTCAATGAGAAAGGCAAAGGAGAAGGCTCCGTTGATGGGTGAAGCAGCCCTGTCAATGAGGGATACAGAACGGAATGTTCCATCGATGGGGGATAGCCTCAGTCAATGAGAAATGAAATACAGAAGGCTCCATTGATGGGGGAAGCATTCCGGTCGAAGAGAGAGAGAGCAAAGTATGCTCCATGGACGGGGGACGCAGCCCCATTGATGAGGAACATGCCGTCAACCGGGGAACAGTATCCTTTGACGAGAAAGAAGTCCCAAAGTGCTCCATCGATGGGGTATGCATTCCCATTGAGGGAAGAAGCAGCTCCTTCAACGATGAATGCTCTGTCGATGGTGGAAGAGCAGGAGAAGCCACCATCGACAGGCAGAGGTGGAGGGAGTGTAAGGAGTGGAAGTCCCTCTCCCCCGATGCAGGGAACGTGAGCCCTGAGCTGGGAAACCTTGAAGGCAGGTCCCCGAGGTCCGGTTCCAGCAGAGCTGCCTCGGCAGCCAGAAAGGTCCAAAGACCCAGCAGGAGTGCCAGGACAAGGAGCAGCAGGGTTGCTATGAGTGGTTCACAAGCCTACCACAGGAACAAGCAGAAATTGGGCTGCTGTGAGTGGTTCACAGGCCCATCATGGTTGAAGAAAATTGGATCCAAATCCACATCTAAGACTGCAAGACAGAAGATTGAGCTAGCTGCTGTGTGGGCTGAAGCCAGCGGGAAAATGAACAGAGGCTACTTGGGGCCGCCCACACTTATACGGAGGCTGAAGAAGTGATGTCATGTGGGCGGCCCCTGAAAAGGACTGCTGGAAGAAGCTGCCATGTGATAGCACCACCTGGTGGAACTCTCAAGTGTAATGACCTACTGCAAGAGACCAGTCCATAGAAGATCTACTGTTACAGGTGAGTAACCTGTTTTTCTAGGGACGTGGATATGTTGTTCATTCCACACTTATTGGCAGACTCCTAGCAGTTCTCTAGGAGGAGAGAGGCAAGGTGCACACCCCCTACTTTGGGAACAGAGACGAGAACTGAGGCCCCAAAACCAGCATCCCGGCGCAACTCAAGGTCAATGAGGTAATGGGTGATGAAGGCGTTTGCTGTCTTCCGGGATACAGCCCGGCAGATTTCCTGGATAGGGATGTCCCTGGAAGCAGCCACCAATGGAGCGGTATAGCAGGTGTGATGAGCCCTTAGCCTTATGGGAGGCTGCCTATCTGCCAACCTATAGCAGAGATCAATGCAAGATGTAATCCATCTGCCAAACAATCATCCGCTTCGCTGCAGGTCTGCCAGAAGTGGCTTCAGCATAGGTGACAAATAGCTGGTGAACCTCTCCCCGAATTTCTGCCGTTCTCTCCCTATAATAGGAGAGAGCTCATCTCAGGTCCAAAGTATGGAGCCTGTACTTAGCATTCGAGGTGTAGTTTTGGGTAGAACACAGGCACAGTCAATACCTGATTAAGGTGAAACTCTGACCACCTTCAGGAGGAATTTCGGGTGGAGGCGCAGGACAACTTTGTCCCTGTGGAAGACCAGATAAGGAGACTCCACCGGAAGTGCGTGGAGCTCCCCAGTCCTTCTGGCTGATGTGATAGCCACCAGGAAGGCCATTTTCCATGACAAGTGTGATAGCTCACATTTGTGCATTGCTTCCAATGGCTTGCCCATGAGTTTTGCCAAAACCAGCAGTAAATCCCATGGAGGTGGAGGTTCACGTAATGGAGGGGATATGTGATCTGGGCCCTTGAAAAAGAGCCAGACCACCTTCTCCTGTGCCACCATCTGCTGACCAGCCCACGCCCGGTAAGCAGAGACAGCTGCCAGGTGCACCTTAAGGTTTTAAGACCCCCTCTGGACAGAGACAAAAGGAAGTCTAAAATGCTAGCCACTAGACATGACAGAGGGTCCCTGCCCTTGCCCTGGCACCAAATGGAAAATCTTTTCCATCTGAAGGCATAGCACTTTCTGTTTGACTCCTTACTGGATGCTTCCACTACTGTGAGTGCATCCTCAGAGAGACCCAAAGCCTGGAACTCTAGCCGATCAGGTACCATGCTGTCAGGTGCAGGGATTGACGGTCTGGATGGAATACCTTCCCCTGACTGGCAGATGATATGTTGGGGCATGCTGGAAGTCACCTCAGGAGTCTGTTGCTGAGGCTGAGGAGATCTGGATACCAGAACTGGCAGGGCCAATCTGAGGCTACCAGGATCATCTGTGCCTTGTCCCTCCTCACCTTGAGGAGCACCTTGTGGATCAAGGAAAATGTAGGGAAGGCATAGAAGAGGCCTGGGGTCCACAGCCTTGAGAAGGTATCCCCCCGCATCGATCCTCGCTGAGGGAGGCAGGCATGAAACAGCCTCAGCTTGGTGTTTTCCTTGGAGGGTAACGGGTCCACCATCGGTTTGCCCCAGTGGGAGAACAGGCTGTGAGCTACCTCTGGATGGAGAGACCACTAACGGAATGTCTCACCTGCTATGCGGATGAGAGCATCTGCCAGTAACTTCGAGGCTCCTGCCACATGGACGGTTAGGAGATCCGCCTCCAGTCGGCTCATGAGTGTCTAGATCCAGAGCGCTTCCCTGCACAGCAGCCGGAGTGCATGTCACCCTGCCTGTTGAGGTAGCACATGATTGTGATATTGTCCATCTGGACTTGAACCACTTAACCCCGAAGCTGCTGAGTAAATGCTGACGTCAGTCTGACCACTCTGAGCTCCAACAGGTTGATATGGTATTGGGATTCCTCGGGGGTCCAGAACCCATGGGCCCTGTTCCCCATGTGGGCTCCCAAGCTTGTGAGGACAACCGTCGGCTTGGGGCGGACAAACGGGATCCCTTCCTGCAGATGGTCTAGGATGGTCAACCACTGGAGAGTGTTCCCACATCTTCTGGGTCACAGTGATCAGCTGGTCAAAATGACCTAGGCACAGAGTCCACTGGGCAGTCAGCTCCCATTGAAGGGGGTGCATATACCACCGGGTCCAATGGACCAAGGTGTTGCAGGTTGCCATGTAACCAAGAAAGTGCAGAAAGTCACAGGCAGGGCACAAGTGCCCAACCAGAAATGATTGGGCAAATGAGGAGAGAACCTCCATCCTGTCTGCCGGGAGCCATGCTCTGGCTCAACAAGAATCGAGCTCTGCCCCAAGGAAGCATATCACCCGAGATAGCATGAGCTCTGACTTGGCCTCACTGATCAGGAGGTCAAGTTGAGAGCAGGTCTGGAGGGCCAGGTGCCTGGACTTCACCTCTTGCTGGGTGGAACCTGCCAAGAGCTAATCATCGAGGTAAGGGTACACTCTGAGTCCTCGATGCCTGAGATGGGCTGCCACCACTGCAATACATTTGGTGAAGAACCATGGAGCCAAAGACAGGCAGAATGGCATGGCTTCAAACTCGTATAGGGTTCCCTCTGCTCTGAAGTGGAGGAACCACTGGTGGGATGGACGGATTGGAACGTGAAAGAATGCGTCCTGGAGATCCAGTGAGCATAACCACGTTTCGCTCCAGGGATGATATGATCTGGGACAGAATTACCATCCTGAAGGTGCGTGGCCTGAGATACTAATTCAGGTTGTGCAGATTTAGAATGGGCGCCAGTCCCCCACCCCCACCCCCGCCTGCTTCAGGACCAGAAAGTACCTGGAAACGAACCCTGGATTGATTGGAGGATCTGCTACTTGAACCACTGCCTCCTTTTTTTTCTCAATTATGTTTGTAACCCTCAGCCTGGAACTCTCTCAGGACCCCTGCACTCACCAGCTTGCTCTACCTCCCGTTGTGTTCCCCGACCATCTTCAAGATTGTTGCGGTTCCCCGGGTCAGGCAGGTCAAACCGGAGAGACCGCGGTGGGCAGTGGCAGGGAACCAGCATTAGGAGTGTGGCAGCGGCACTGGCAGGGGCAGTCGCTTATCCAGGGCTTGAGGGGTATTTCTTGTGGTGAAAGCCAGAGACCCCCCAACCCCTCCCCGCTGCAGTGCACGCCTGATGCTATAGGCACGGCAACCCTGCCTGCATCAGCCACGCTCCTTGCATGCGATCCAGCAGCTCATAGTGCCCTCCGGTCTCCACCGGGGGTTGCCAGAGCGCCAGATAACCCATGCCCTCCCACCTGGACAGGACAGCAGCCCTGCAGGTGCACGATCTATCTCTCTCCCCTGCCGGCCCCCGACTCTTGAGCTCACTCCTGAACTCGGGTCATCGGCGTGACACGAGGTGTGGCGTCCAGCCCCTCAACCCTCATCGCCACTGGACCGGCTTAACCACTTCCTCCTTAAGGAGTAGGTGGGCTATTTAGTCTCAGAGCCGACTGAGTTTGGTCTGATGCTCTCTCCTCCCGTGGGGCATGGGCTTGGCACGGAGGGTACTGATCAAATTCTAGAGGCAGACCCTTGCTGAGCACTTCCAAGACCCACCTGTCTGTGGCAACAGTGGATCAGGCGGAAAGGAAGTGACAGAGCTGACCCCCATTGGAAGACCCAGAACTAGCATGATGGGAATAGGGGTGGCAACCCCTATCCTGTCACTGGGCAGGCTTGGAGGAAGAGGGTCCTGATTGGAAGCTGCCTGAACCCCGACCTTGTCTGCAGGCTGCTGGAGGCTCGGACTTGGGCCAAGGGCACAAAGTCCATGCCTGCTGGGCTGCAGGAGCAGGATGCCGAAATGGCATCTTCGTCTTCTGCTGTTTCTTGGTGCCTGGGGCATCTTTTTGGGCAGAAGTAGCAGAGTCCAAGGTGGCATTGGACTGCCCGATTCACTGAAGGTGACCATCCACACCTGGGTCAAAGAGATTGGTGCCCAGGAAAGGAACATCAGTGAGTTTGTGCTAGTTATCCACCACGAAGGTGGAGATCCTCAGCCAAGCCCTGCAGCGCATGGCAACTGCGACTGCCACTGAATGGGCACAAAAGTCCCGAGGTACAAGGCCGTCTGAAGTTGCTGCTTGGCAATGGCTTGGCCCTGGTCCCAGACCTGCTTGACCATAGTCTGAAGGTCCGCAGGGAGGTGCAGGAGAACTTTCTTCAAGCAGCCCAGGAGGGCATGAGAGAAGTGCGCCATGCTAATGGCCAAGTTTGCCTGATGGAGGCCTAAAGAGGAGGCTGCATAAACCTTCCTGCCAGAGTGGTCCAGTTTTTTGGACTCCTTGTTTGGAGGTCTATAAGTGTCAGCAGAGCTGCCTGTGCGTCTGAACACAGAAGCGGTCACTAACCCCTCAGCCAAGGGATCTTCTGTGAACCCCGAGAGGGACCCAATGGACACAGCATACTTGCGGGCCATCTGAGCAGATGGCACTGGGCAGGAGGCAGGATGCCGCCAGAGCTCCAAAGCCGGGCCAGCAATGGACTCAGCCACTGGGAAGGCTTCTCTAGGGGTATCCCCTCTCAAGAATATCTGTAAGATTGTACTCTGCTCATTTCTGTATAGGTTCCAGGGGCATCCCAGTGGATTAGGAGACAAGGCGGAAAATTCCCATAAATAATGAAGGGCCCTCCTCTGACGACCAACATCATCCAGCAGATGAGAGTGAAAGTCGGTGTCATCAGAATCCAAGGAATCCGGATAAATTGATCAGCCACCAAGGTTCCCCTGCACACGCCTGGGACAGTCAGGCGTGAGGGTGACAGATTCTACGAGGGAGGCCCAGAACCATCCACGAAACCTTCATAGGAGCCCCTCTCAAGGGCTGTTTAGGTGGCAGCTCCACCACTATCTGTGGAGAAAATGCTTTTGGCTGAACCGGGGCAGGTTTTACCAGCTCCGCGGGCGAAGGAACAGATTTTACCGGTTCTAAAGGAGTCTGCTTCAGCCTGGGAGGCAGAAGCCATGTAATGGCAGGGGTAGAAACTGAAGTGGGCTTTTGCCCAGACAGAATGAGCTGTCGCCACATCAGATCTTCGTAGTGTCAGTGGAGGTTTTGCCAAAGCCTCTCCTCATCCGAGGAGGACGAAGATGACTGGTGGTGGTGTCTCTTTTTAGAGTGCTTATGCAACTTCCTCGGCCTGTCAGTCAAGGGGGTCTGAAATCTTGGCCTCGATTGGACTGGCCAAATGGGTCATTCCAGGGACACTGGGTTAACTGGTGATTTACCCAGATCAGGGACCGGTTCCTCGATGGGAAAGCCAGCAGGCTGGGTTTCCTCATCAGGAATAGGCAGGACCGGGGGGTCCTGGTAAGTGAACTGTCTGCCTCGTCAGGCAACAAAAGATCGACATGGTCGAGAGTGATCTCCACTGCATCATCGATCGAGACCTTGGCTGGCAGACCAGTTGGCAAAGCCAAGAAGCCAGCGGCCGAAGAAGCAGTCTTGACCGAAGTTGAGACAGGAGATTCCTGTGACCAAGATCACTCTCGATCCCAAGAACGTCTTCACTGAGACAAAAAATCTTGGTTTCTTGTCCTTTTTATGGGACAGGGAGGTATGCGAGCCCAAAGGTCCCTTGCTTTTGGTAGAGAGAGAGAGAGGCACATCTCCTGAAAGAACCCTGAGAATGTGGAGCCCAGGTTGAGTAGAACAAAAATTGGCTGAGAGGAGAGCTCCGTGGCCTGCATGACCTCTTCCTCGAAGGCCTGCATCTGTTCTAACTGCTCGGTGGACCTTGCAGCCGCGGAGACCACCCACCATGCCTCCTTGGATTTCTCCAGTGGGTTCCGTTTCTCGGGTCTGCCCAACTTGAACCATACAAGATGATCGTCGAGGATGTTCAGGTGAAAAGTGAGACACATCTCACATGCCTAGGTGTCATGGCCAACACTTAAGTAGTAGACACACGTGGTACGTGGGTCTGTGCGCAACATTTTCTGGCCGCAATGGGCACCAGCAAAAAAACGCGGAAAGATTTATATTCCATAATCGAACAGCAAAAGTTGCAATCGCTAGCTCGAATGAGCTTAAATCTTCAAGGAATATGAAGATATCGAACCCAGGGCCTGCAAAACATGGTAGCAGAGAGAAGGCAACCTGAGTCTTCCAGCAGAAAGGAAGATCTGGCATCATGGGGTGGAGCCGAGGGTTATACCACCCGGGTGGGTGGGAGGAGCCAGCCTGAAGACCTTCCAGCAAGAATTACAGGGAAAAGGGACATGCCAATAAGTGTAGATGAACAACATATCAACGTCCCTAGAAAAAAAGGGTTCCAATCCTTTGAGGTGGCCCAAATGGAAAACCTTTTCCACTTCATGGCATAAGTAGTCCTCGTGTAAGACTTTCAGGCCTCTAAGAGGACTTAAGCTACCCTAGAAGACAACCCATAGCATGAGGTGGCTATGTCCGAAGATACCACGTGTGAAGGTGAAGTGACTTTAGTCCTGGATGGACAACAGTGCCCCCCCTCTGGGGTCAGGGGATTATGACAGATGTGAAGTGTAATTGGAAGTTCCATTACCAACTGTTGCAGAAGTAGGAACCACACTTGGCGTGGCCAAAGCAGGACGATCAGGATCATATGAGCCCCTCCCATTTGTTTGACCAGTATCTCGCTGCAGGGTCAGAAAGGGAAGGAAGGCGTACGAGAACCTCCCTGTTCAGCAAAGAGATAGTGCATCTCACCAGAAAATGCCAGGCCCTGGAACATGCGAGCAAAATGTGGAAGTTTTGTGTTGGATGGGGAGGCAAACAGAACAAGATCTGGATGACCCTGCAGGTTGAAAATGTCTTCAACTACTGATTGTTTTAGTTCCCACTCGCGAGCCTTGGTCTCTGTGTGGCTGAGACTGTACTCTAGGACATTCTGGATGCCTGGGACATGGACAGCAGCAAGGGAGACCTGATGAAGAATTGCCCAGTTCCAGGCCCGCATCACTTCCCTTCAAAGAGGGTAGGAATGAGTGCCCCCTTGTTTGTTCAGATACCAGACCACACACACATTGTTCATTTGAACCAGTAGTGGACCTGGACAGAAAACATGTTGGAAGACTTTAAGAGTGTACAACACTGCCCACATCTCCAACACATTGAGGAGCAGAGACAGCTCTGACTGAGACCAATACCTTGTGTCCTGTGGGCCTCTAGGTGAGCTCCCCCAACCCAGCCCTGAAGCGTCCATGGTCAGGGTCTGGACAGGGGATAAGGGACTGAAAAAGAACTCCCTTGCTGAGATTGCGGAGATCCTGCCACCACAGTAGGTCCCAACACATCGACTCTGAGACCAAGACTTTGAGGCAGAGGTCATCTGACAGTTGGTCCTACTGGACCCATAGTGTCCATTGCAAAATGCCCATGTGGAGTCTGGCTAAAGGGACAGTTGGGATAGCCGCTGCCATAATGCCAAGAAGCAGCAGCACTGAACTGGCTGAAACCCTGCGACTGGAAGCCCCCAGCCATGTCTGCAGTTGCACCGTTTCCGCCCTGTACAAAGGAAGGAAAGTCTGCCCCGGGCCATAGCCAATGAACTGCAGGCGCTGTGAGGGGATCAGGTGAAACTTGGGATAGTTCACCGTAACCCCAACTCAGGCAAATAGATCCAGGGTTGCTGAGAGGGAAACTTCCAACCGCTCCCTGGACAGGGCTGAAATCAGCCAATCGTTGAGGTATGGGAAGATGTAGTGGCCCCTGCTCCTCAAAGCCGCCACCACTACCACCAGGCACTTGGTAAAAAACCCTGGGTGCCGATGACCGGCCAAAAGGGAGGGTCTTGAACTGGTAGTGTTTCTCCTGAAAGGAGAACAGGAGGTAGCAGTAAGCCTGAAACACTGGAATATGCAGGTAAGCATCCTGAATGACCACGGCACAGAGCCACTGACCCTTGTGTAGCATGGGCAGCAGGCATGGGAGAGTCAGCATCCAAAATCTTTTGTACTCTATGTACAGATTTAGGGTGCTGAGATCCAATATCAGATGCAGATCTCTCATCTTTTTAGGTACCTGGAAGAAGTGAGAGTAGTACCCTCTTCCTACCGAGTCCCGAGGACGGGTTCTATGGTTGCCTTACACAACAGAGTCTCCATTTCCTGTGATAATGGAAACGTGTGCCTTTGGATAAAAGAATGGACCTGGAGGATTGTCTGGGGGTCTTTCCAAAACTTCTAATGTGTGGCCCTGCAAAATTAGCTAAAGGACCCACGAGTCTGTGGTAGTTGCCTCCCACCATGTCAGATGACCAGCAAATCTTCCGCCCACTGGTTCCTTCGATTGCAGAACAAGAGAAGGGGAGGTGGCCTGTGAATCAAGAGGGAGGGTTGGGGAGACTCCTCCTGAAGCCCTTTGGTTTTTGGCTGAGGGAGCAATGGCGGTCAAGGGGGCCCTGATGTTTGGGCTGACATCTGGCCTGATGCTACTGTCTCATCTGCCATCGCTTCTGGTGACGAAAGGGCTATTTAGACTTAAAGCCAGTGCACTACGTACTTTGCACTGAGCGTTCCACCTGCCCCCTACTCCAGAGACTGGTGATGATATCCTGGGCACTGCCTCTGAAGAGGACGGAGCCCTGGAAAGGAGCATCTTGTAATGTCGGGTGCCAACCCAGAAACCCTCAACCAAGAGTACCTCCTTAGGCAGACAGCAGTGGCTGTGCCCCTGGCTGAGGAGTCAGCGCATCGTAAGTCACCCTCAACAAGTGGTGAAAGGCATCTATAGCTGACCTAATGATATCAGACAAGGTTATCTTTTCCTCGGAGTCTGGCACAGCCTCGATGATCAGCTACAGCTTGTGAAAGAGGGACTTTTGGTAACCCAACATGTATGCCATGTAATTTAGGGCATGCAATGCTAGGGTGGATGATGAATAAAACTTCCACCCAAATTGATCAAGCTGCCTCTACTCCTAATCCGGAGAGGAGGTGCTCACTAGCATTGGTTTGGCAGATCTATAATAAGCCGTGCAAATGACCAATGAGTGCACTTTAGGATGGACACTAAGATGATCCTTGCCCTCTGGCATGCGACAGACCCAGTCAGCCTTCTTGGTCACCACCGGAATAGTTGGAAGGCATTGACCAGATGGTGGAGGCTTAGTCCTCATGAGGCTCAAACCAAGGAGGTGTGAGTACTGGAGACAGTTCAGGTATATCCAATGCTCAGCCAGTCTCTTGCGTTTGGGATCTTGGTCATCGGACTTCCATTCATTGGCCTCTTCAATTTTCTTCAGGAGGTCCATGAAGGAAGGGTCTTCTGGAAGAGATCTGGGGGACTCCTTAGCCTTAGGTTCATCTGGTGGAGGAGTCTCATAATCAGAGACTGATGAAGAGGAGTCGGACTCCGATCCAGAGTCCAACGAATGGGTCGGAATTGGAGACACGATCCTTGAGTGAGAAACCTCCTGAGAAAGAACAGGGGGTTCTGCCCTTGTCGATGGAGGCTGAACCCTTCGAAAAGCCTGACGCCGAAGGGGACTCCACCAGCAAAGTGGACCTAAGCGTCAGGGCCAGGCTTGCCGGAGTAGGGGCTGCAACCGGATGACGGCGGTCTAGTTCGGAGACTGCCTGAGACTTAATCTCCTTCCACCGTGATTGAAAAATAGCCCAGAAGTCAACCTGAGGTTGAGGAGGTGGAGGTGGGGTCTGGTATACCGGCTGGAAACCAGAACCATAGACTAGCATCAGGTATCCTGATGTCTGATACCCCAATGTTTGATAACCCGACATATGGTAATGAGGTGCGTACCCTGACGGCAGATAATCCTGTGAAGGATGACACTGTACCCAGATGAAAGGTATCCGGGGGTATGGTAGTGCGGTGTATGGTAGCCGTGAATCAGGGGATCTACTGAAGGTCTTGATAGAGGGCTAAGTAGGGCCCAGAGGAACCTTGGGAGGCCTGAAAGGCAGAACATAAGAACCCATGAAAGGGCCTTGCATCAGCCCAGAGGGACCCTCTGGCATATGCACAGGGATGAAAGACCTTGCTGCAAGAGCCTTTGGGGAAAGACCCTGAGGGTCAGCCAGGAGATTCTCAAAGAAGCCCGGGCATAACCCAAAAGTGTTGACATTAGGTTGATTTCCCTCTATCCCCCATTCCTGGTGATCCGGAGAAGCCAGAGGGGGAGAAAAGTTACCCTGATGGGACAAACCTTACGGGGTTGGCTGCGGCAGAAGTAGCAGGGGGTGCTGGATCTCAATGTCGGAACCCCAATCAGGGCCAGACATAAGTGCCTGGGTTGAGCGGGCATTGAGAGACGTAATGTCCTACTTATCAGTCTTATCAGTCCTACTTATCAGGCTGGATGGTCACTGGAGTGTCCGGCAGTTGACAGATCAGCCTGGGCCGTGAGCTTGTCGGGTACCCCAACGAGAAACTTATCAGCCCTCATCAGTCAGCTCAGACCCTTTCATCTTGAGGGGCCTAAAAAAAGGCTGGAGCCTCAGACACGGCTGAGGCACCCACTGCGACAGTGATCAGCAGCAGCGGGGGGGACCAAGGGCTACCCCTGGGAGGTGGAGACAGGCCTGTCTGCTGAAGCATTCTACCTGGAGGAAGAAAGCTGCTGGTAGTCCATGGTCCCCGGAGACCACGGGCGAGAGGCAGACCTAACCTGGCCCGATGCTTCTCTTTGACTTTTTTCTTCCTATGTCGTGTTCCGAGGACAGGGAGGAAGAGGCACTCTGCAGCTTCTGCAACTCCTTCTCCATCGATGCCATTTTAAATTTTCAGAGTTGGGCCTCGAGGGCTTTCTGCCTGTGTTTCTGTGTGGCCTGGTTGAAGCTTAGGCAGGCCTTACAGTCCTCGATCTTGTGTTCTGGTCCCAGGCGGCAGAGGGAATGATCAACCTTGTGCGGGAGTTGTGTACCACAGGAATCACACTTCTTCTTATGCAACTTGGAAGGCATCGGTCAAGACACACACAATAATTAGATTAAGAAATGGTGGTGGAAAAAAGGGAAAATGTTTTAGAAACACGCATGCAAAATGGCAGCTGAACTCTAGCAGCGCACTCTGCGAGGTACCATGTGCACAGGTCGACAATGGGAAAGAACTGGAGGGCAGGCTAGGGACCGCCCACTATATAGGGTCATGGTTATGTTGGTCACGTGATGTCGGGGGATGGTCCCTCTCCAGACACTGTTAATGTTTTCTGTGTGGCCATGACGCCAGGTGACTCGGTCCTAATGGTTAATGTCTACTGCAAGAGTCCTCTTGAAGTAAAATCGGCCCTTGCAGGGAGTCTAGGATGTCCCCACTTCTGAATGTTGCTGCAATCGGTAGGCTTCAATCCACATCTAGTTGAAGTCCCCCACCAGCAACACTTTCCCTCTCCCTTGTGTGCCATCCTCTGGATGTCTTCCGTCATGTCCTTATCCTTCTCTCACCCCCTGTAATGGAGGAGATCTGTAGATTACTTTCATGTGAACAGTCGCCCCCTTTGTGTTTCCAGGGTGACCCACAGTACCTCAGCTCCTCCCTGCTCTTCATGTATTTTCATGGCTTTTATTTTGTTCCTAACATACAGAGTCACTTCTCCCCCTTTTACTGCCCAAGTGACATAACACCAGGGCTCCTTTGGAGACCATATTCAACTCTAGTATACTAATGAACTCACTGGGCATGCAGGGTGCTAAGAGGTCACCTGCATGCATGTTATGGACTCATTAGCAGCCCTGGCATGCCCATGCTGTGAACTGTACATAATCTGTGGTGACTGGTTGACCCTCCTCCCCAATTGCTAATGCTGTTACAATATGCAGAATCCCTGAGCCAGCCTGCCGACATAGCAGCAGTGCTATCTGCCAACGACTAGAATTCAGGAACAAGCTAGTGTCATCGTGGGGCTGGCATGGGGCAGGAGAATCGAGAATCCAAATGACTGCTCTTCTCCAGGAAGGGAACAGCACACCACCTGTGATGGCTTAGGGGACAGTTCAGCCAGTGGAGGAGTAGCATGCATCTGGTGCACCATGCAAGGGGGCATGTGTGGCACCGCCAACACACACGTGCTCTTCTGAGCCATAGGAGAGGGGAGACTAGGATCAAAAGAAACATCCTGGGTGACAGAACAATTGCTCCCCTCGCAGGTCCCACACCTGGTGACTCAGGCAGAGAATGGTGGATCCTTGGTCTAGTGGGTTGAGCATGCTCTCTACCAAACTGCTGCAGGGGAACCAACCGGAGGAGAAAAAAAAAAAAAACAGTATGTAGAATCCTTGGTGGCTAGTGGTCCCCTCACTCCCTGTCAGTTCTGTGATCCACAGTAACTTCCCTGATGACTAATGGTCCTCCACCTCCAGATCACCCACATTCAGTGATATGTAGAAAGCTCTCTGGCGACTGGTGGTCCCCCCCTCCCTCCAATCAACAGTTTGGAGATCTGAAGAAAGCTCCCTGGTAATGTACTAGAGACCTGCCCCCCAAATGACTGCCAACCTCTCTCTGACCCATCCATTTAGGACCCCCCTGCCCCACACCCATAACACTGATTAGTAATTACGGACAGCAGTGGCAACAGGCACAGCCCTTTGTTCACCTCCTCGTTCAGCCACTGCCTGTCAGTGAGCAATCGGGGAATATTGTTGAAACAGTATTTCTACAGTACCTGCAACTGCTTACTGACAGTCAGATGGTGGCCAGCTGCGGTGATGTGCAAAGGGCTGTGCTGGCTGCCATCACTGTCCGTGATTAACAACAGGTGTCCGGGGTAGGGGGGTCTAAGTGGGCAGGTTGGGTGGGGGGTTGGTAATTGTTCTGGGGTGGGGACTACTGGTGACCAGGGAGCTTTCTACAAATCATGGAATGGATGATTCGGAGATGGGGGGGAACCACTGGTGACCAGGGAGTTATCAATGTATTACCTAACAGGCGATCAAGTGAGTGGGGATCACTAGCCACAAAGTGACTTGCTATGGATCACCAAACAGGCAATCATGGAGGGAGTGACCACTAGCCACTAGGGATTCTATATACAGTATGGCATCGGTGGTCACATGGGGGAGCACAGCCGCTGCGTCGGGTTATGGGCAAGGTTCTGGAAGCATTAAACAGCACTGCAAAGGCGAATATTTAGAGCTGCTAAAACCACTGAATATACCATTGCACCCTTAAAGCACAAGGATTCCCTCATCTGCACAGGCGCAGTGGTTTATTCTGCATGGTTGTGCTGTTAGGTCTGTGCAATATACCGGTACCCTCTGAATACGGCCCCTGCCCTAACTGCTAGCATTATTCACACTTAGCGTAGTGCTACTCCAGTTAGGGCAGTGCTATCCTTCGGATATGGTAACCATAATCTATTTAAAATACCAGGGTACCTAGAAGACAGCCACTCTTAGATTTTGCTAACTATACAGTACATGAGGCTTCCAAACATCTAACAAACCAGCATTCTATAAAAGCAAAACAGATTATACTGAAGCTTACCAGATGAGGGGTTAGATGCACGGCCTATGTAATGGTACAAAAATTATTAGGGTTAGTGGTGTACAACACTGCAACAAACTCTACAGATAAACAAACTTTCCTCCTTTGCTAGAGTCCTGCTAATCTTGGCTATATGCACTAGTATTACAATCTGGTGATCATGATTATCTTTCCCCTTACTGTAGATTACTGTAGCTAGTTAGGCACTGCATGATGCTGCACCTCTACTGTTTTCAACAGGAGTTTAACTAGAGGTACCTTACAACATATTGGGGAAAAGGAAACTCATGTTCAGCACAGTACCTATTAAAACAAGCATTTGTCAATGCCGAATGTTTGCTTGCTGGCATTGGCATTTGTAGTGTAGGAGTTAGAGAGATGTATAATAGGAATGGCATTGAAGTATTGAACTGAAGCCAACCCCACCACCACCCTGCAGAGACCAACAAGCATTGGGGTGTGCCTTTGGGTCATCAGGCATAACGCCCACACCATTTCACCACACCCTACCCTGCAGACACCGACAAGTGTCACAGTGTGCCTTTGGGCCTTATGCTCACATCATTCCATAAGGAAATACGGTGAGATGGGTGCAGTATAGGAGAATAGGGTGAACTCTGGGGCCAAAGAGTCCAAGGCACACCTCGATACCTGTCACTGTCTGCAGGGTGTGGGTGGGCTGGCATGAACATTACAGTAGACAATCCCAAGTCACAGCCTTGATGCCTGCCAGCTTCTACAGGGTGGGGTGTTATGGTTGGAAACCCTAACGCCCCGGTCATTCGTTGGTATACTCACTCCAAATTTTCAACATAGGTTTTTTATGACCTCCACCTCATGTACAGTGGCAACATCAGTTTGTTAGTCGGAAGCCGATTTTGCACAGCGACTACGCCATTTGGCACCACAGGTGAGAAAACGCATTTTGACCAGGATGTGAAAAATGACAGCTGTACCGTTCGTGAGGAGGTGTAAAAAAATGGCAATGTTGAAAATCTGGAGTGAAAATATAAAAAAACTGGTGAAGTCACGAGTGTACATAGAAACTGCACAACGCACACCCGTAATGTAATTAGTTTGGGGATTTTTTACAGCAGATTGTCAACACAAGCATTTTGGGACCTCGGCTCATGAACAGTGTCACTGTGATTTCTTAATCTGCCCTGAACACTTATTTCCCACAGCGACCGTGCATTTCTGTGCCAGAAGTGCAAAAACACATTTCGGCCAAGGTGTGAAAAATGACAGCTGTACTGTTCATAAGGAGGTGTGGAAAAATGCCAGTGTTGAAAATCTGGACTGAAAATATTACAAATTTGTGAACTTATGAGGGTGCGTGGAAACTACGCAATGCACACTCGTAACAGTCATTTTATGGACTTTTGTCACCAAATTTTCAACATAGCCATTTTAAGACCTCTGCTCACTCATGAACAGTGTCACTGTGATTTTCTTAATCAGTCCCAAACATTGATTTCACACACCAACTGCGTCACTGTATGCTACATGCGTGAAAACACATTTTGGGCAAGATGTGAAAAATGACAGCTGTACTGCTCATAAAGAGATGTGGTAAAATGGCAATGTTGAAACTCTTGAGTGAAAATAGTAAAAATTCTCGAAGTTACAAGCGTGCATAGGAACTGTGCAACACCCACTCATAAAACAGTCAGTTCTGGGAATTTTTTCACCAAATTTTCAACATAGGGTTTTGGGGGGCCCGCCTCATGAACTGTGACACTGTTGTTTTGTTACTCTGTCTCGAAAGGTGGTTCCACGCAGTGACAGTGAAATCACCTTTCGGGACGAACAACAAAAGACAGTGGCTGAGTGTCATGAGCTGGGGTCCCAAGAACCCATGTTGAAAATTTGAAACTCCCAAAAATGGGTCGAGACATGCATCAAAGTTGAAAACCCTATTTATGTCATTATACAGCTTACTAGCATTTCTTCAGTTCGTGGTCGGCTTTGAAGAGTGCAGGCGTGTTACCAGTCCACCAAAGACGGTCATGTCTGCCTCTGGAGGTATGTATGGGGTGGGGGTTTGGGGAGGTGGGATATGCAGGCGTGGCGCAGGTTGGGGAGGGGCAAGAGAGGTCAACAAGGTACCGTTTTCTTTTTGTTCTAGGTGTTTTGATTTTTTAAGATGACGTGATTTTTGCCACGCTGGGGAGGGCTCCTAGCTGGCACCACAGCAAGTTTGTTTGGGGAACCAGTAGAGCCGACTGGGATCACACCCTGTGGCCACAGACTTCTGCCATGCTGGGTAGCTCCCAGCATGACACCAGGAAGTCTGCTTTTGTTGGGGGAGGAGGGGCGCAGTGCAGCAGACGGGGATTGGGCACCCCTTGTCATACAGTGTATGGGGGTGGAGGGGAGCACATCAGTATGCTGGGGTGGGCTCCCAACGTGCTACCTATGCCATGCTGGGGTGGGCTCCCGGTGTGGCACCAGAAAGTTTGCTTTGGGGTTGGGTGTAGTGGAGCTGACAGGAGATTGGGCACCCCTGTCGGTCATACAGTGTGCGGAGGTGGAGAGGAGCGCATGAGCTTGCTGGGGTGGGCTCCCAGCATGTTACCTACGTATCCGTTGGGGGGGGGTCAGAAAGAACTGTCTATTCAGATGCAGTGCTGACATGGGAAATTTGCATACTGCCAACACGTTATCACCGCTGATTGTAGCGGTGTTTTTCTCCGAACTGTACGCCACTGCATCTGTACGTCTGTCATAGACAGCTTGGACATTCACTGGTGCGGTGCAGCCATGCCTGCAAAAAGGAGCAGGGCATTGGAAGTGGGGGAGGCACACCTACAAAAACTCATATGGTGGCACTATGTTTCTTGGACATGCGTGCAAGCAAACATAAAAAGGTTCTGAACTCTGCAACTCACTGCTGCCCTCCAGGCCTTAAATTAACAGAAACATAGAAACAGAATTTGATGGCAGATAAGGACTGCTTGGCCCAACTAGTCTGTCCATTTCCCTATCTAATGGATAAGCTGCAGATTCTAGTTAACCAATAGCCTACTTCCTCCTAACCTCCCCTACTAGAATTGCCTTACAGTACGTCTGTCCCATGCATTCTTGAATTTCCCCACTGTTTTTGACTCCATTATCGCCTCAGGAAGGATGTTCCACATATCCACAACCCTCTCCGTGAAAAAATACTTCCTCACATTGCCTCTGGGCCATCCCCCTCCATCTTCAAATCGTACCCCCCTTGTTCTTGCACATCTCTTTTTCTGAAAGATGCCACCCTCCTGGACCTTGTTGATTCCCTTGAGGTATTTGAATGTTTCTATCATGTCTCCCCCATTTCTCAAGGGTATATATATAGCTCTCTTCATATGTCTTCTGGGGTAGACCCTATACCATTTTAGTTGCCCTCCTCTGGACACCTCCATCCTATGTCCTTGCAGAGATGGGGTCTCCAGAACTGCACACAGTACTCCAGCTGGGGTCTCACCAACTGTCTTTACATAGGGATAACAACTTCCTCTTTTCTACTGGTGATACCTCTCCCTATGCATCCCAGTATCCCACCAGCCCTCCTTACTGCCTTCTCACATTGCTTGCCCCTCTTAATATCATCTGATATGACTACCCCCAGGTCCCTTTCCATTTTTGTTGCTAGTATCACACCCCCCATTGTGCAGTCTTCCCCTGGGTTTTTATTTCCCAGGTGCACTTCTTTGCATTGAATCTAAGCTGCCATATAAATGACCATTCCTCCAACCTTGCCAAGTCCCTTCGCATTCTTTCCACCCCACCTTCTGTATCGACCTTGTTGCAGATCTTTGTATCATCTGCAAAGTGACATTCTTTTCCTTCCAGTCCATCTGCAGTGTCACTTATAAAGACATTAAAGAGGACCGGTCCCAGTATTGAACCCTGCAGTACCCCGCTAGAATCCCCCTTTCTTCAGAGTTGACTCAGTTTACTATTACCCTCTGTGTCCTGTTGTCTAGCCAATTTTTTACCCAGGTTATCACCTTGGGACACACTCCAAGGCTGGCTAACTTGTATATTAATCTTTTGTGTGGGACTGTGTCAAATGCCTTGCTAAAGTCTAGGTAGGCCATGTCCACAGCCCCTCCCTGATCTACTACTTTGGTCACCCAGTCAAAGAAATCTTTTTGATTCATCTGACACGACCTTCCTGCTGAGAATCCATGCTGCCTTGCGTCCTATGCCCCACTGTCCTCTAAGAACTCAACAGTTCTTTCCTTCAGAAGTGAATACATCATTTTCCCTACCACTGAGGTCACACTAACAGGTCTGTAGTTTCCTGCCTCTGTCTTGCTCCCACTTTTGTGAAGGGGAATCACATCAACCCTCCTCCAGTCCTTAGGCACCACATCATCCTCCCATGATTTGATAAAAAGGGTAGTCTGTGGTGTTACTACTAGTTCTACTCTTAGTTTTTAAAATTTTTGGGTGAATCCCATCAGGCCCCATTGCTTTGTCCACTTTCAGTTTTAAGAGTTCTTTCAGAACCCTTTTTTCTGTGAATGGACTGGAATTGACCTCTCCATCCAGAGTGCTTCTATTCTTTGATTTAGGTACCTCCCCCTTCTCTTCTTTTGTGAATACTGAGCAGAAGTATTCATTCAGTATCCTTGCTTTTTCACTGTCACCCTCTGCTCACCCTCCCTTCCCTTTATTAAGCCTCACTATCCTTCACTTGGGTCTTCCTTTGCTTCTTAATGTACCTATAAAAGGTTTTATCCCCCTTAACTGAGGTGGCCATCTTGTCTTCAGTTTGGGTCTTTGCTTCTGTCCTGCTCTTTCTGTTTCCTTACATTTCTGAATGCTACCTTTTTCTCCTTAACCTTCCCCACCACCTCTTTTGAGAACCATAGTTTTTTTCCTTCATTTTGTTTTGTTGATTTGCTTCACACAAAGGCTTCTTGCCTCTGTGTTTTGATTTTTCTCCATTGTTCCTCCTCCTCTCCTTCTTGTCCGTTTGCTAATGATTGTCTGAGAAACTCCCATTTTCCCAAAGTCAGCCCTCCTAAAGTCTAATACTCTTGCTTTTGTATGGCTTGACTATGGCTGTGTTTATCGTGAACCACACTGTTTGGTGGTTGCTTGTACTGAGATGGCTACAAACTTCTAAATCCAAGATCCTTTCTCTGTCCCCATTTGAGAGCACTAGGTCTAGGAATGCTCCCTCCAGAGTGGGTTCCACCACTAGCCGTCAGAAGCATGCCCCCTGTAGGGCATCAAGAATGACCCTGCTCTTGGATGTGCCTGCAGCAAAGGTGCTCAGCATATTCAGGTCCCCCATCAACAATATCTCCCCTAGGTGGGCCAAGCAGTCCTTATCTGCCGTCAAATTCTATGTTTCTATGTAGGACCTGGAATCGGTCAGACATGATTACATGACCATGCACTATTCTAGTAAAACAGGACAGATCAGAAATACTTCCTATACTGGATCTCAATAGGTCACTACTGGGTGTGCATAACTGTGATAATGGCACCTCTCTGGTGAAAAAGGCACTTAAGCACCATCTTGAGCCTCACTTCCCAAGGCATACTATTAAAAACATGTTACTCACCTGTAACAGTAGTTCTAGGAGTGGTGTATGTTGTTCATCCACACTGTTTGGCACGTCTTTTCCCTTTAAAAATCTTGCCGGAAGGTCTTTAAGCTGGCTTCTCCCACCCATCCACCCACCCAGATCATATATGCCTCAGCACCATCCCTCGGCTCCAGATCTTGCCTGCTGGAAGCATAGGTTGTTACGAGTCTAAGCCAGGGAGGTCAGGTGGGTTCGTGTGGATGAACAACATATACCACTCCTAGAAAGTTAGTTATGCAAGAACTTACCATAACAGTAAATCTGCCAGGAACTGTCTCTTGCAGTAGGTTATTACACTTGGGAGTTCCACTAGGTGACGCTATCACACGGAAGCTTCTTCCAAAACTCTTCTTTAGGGGCCACCCACATGACATCACTTCCTCAACCTCAGTATGAGTGTGGGCAGCTCCAAGTAGCCTCTGTTCCCTGCCGGCTTGAGCATGCAACGGTGAATACCGAGGAAAACAGAGATCAGGGAGGCCCAACCCAATGTCCTGAGATCCAGGGACCCTGAGCAAAAGGCAGAGGGATGGAGGGCGGGACTGTACCTACTGCAAGAGACAGTTCCAGGAAGATTTACTGTTACGGTAAGTTCTTAAGTAACTAACCATCTTCTACAGACTGGCCTCTTGCAGTAGGTTATTAACTGCTTGGTAATCTCTCAAGTGAATCCAGAAGGGAGAACCGCCTGGGCAGGAAACCAGGCAAAATGGCATGGTCAGAGGGTGGGCCATGTCAAAAAGCAAGCTCCAACCTGGAAAGCCCGGAAAGAAAAGGCGTGGAAAAGAAGTGGCAGCCAGTCCTGGTGACAGGGACAGGACAGGCAAAAGCAAACAGGAATGTCCGTGAGAACGGACAGGAGAGAGGCCTCGAGCACAGGCCAGGTGGCATCCGTGGCAGAGTGCCATAAAGTCCATGAGATAAAAGTGGGCCGTGAGAGCCCCAGACAGGGACAGTGTCAGACAGTTGTAGATGTGTCGAGTCGCACTGCATCTGGGAAGACAGGCATGCGAAGGGTGGGCAAGGACAACAAGCTCCAAGGAGGTTGAGAAAAGAGAAGAACAGGAGGCCAGGCACAGTGATTCATCCTGATGAGTATGGGTCAAAAGGCCATGGTGAAAGTAGTCAAATCCAGCAGAGGTCCCAAACATGGAGCACATGGGTAGGAGGTAGAGTGTACTGGGGCAGGAAGCACCGCGAAAGTCACAGCAAGGAACAACGGAAGGATCTCCTGGATGGAGGATAGCCAGAGTTCCAGAAGATCTGCAGAGAGGAGCGCAGCATCCAGGAAATGGGAAGCAAGCCTCCAACTGAAAGGTAAAAAAAATACCCCAGGGCACCTCCGAGACTCAGTAGAGGAGGTGGTGGGGGGAAGCCCGAGTTGCACACAAATGAAGAGGGGTGGGCCCGGCCACCCCAGGACGACAGGCACTGGACGGAGGGGTAGAAATGGCAGTCCTTCTGGAAGCCCCACCACAGTCCCAAGGAGCACTCTGGGAAGGGGATCGAGAACGGGATGCCCCGCCAACAGAGGAGGAGGAGGACCGAGTCTGGGCGTCATGAGAAAGATCCTGGACAGACTTCAGGGTATGACTGGAAGTCTGGAAGAAAACCAGAAAGGCTTGGGCAATCAGGATCAAACACCATGGCACCACAAAAAGGGGTGTCAGCAACCTACAAGTGGACTTCGGGAGCCAAACCTGACACCCAAAGCCAGGCGTCACGCCACAAGGCGATGCCGGCGGCAGCCAGATGGGCAGATACAGCAACGGCATCATAGGCCAAGCAAAGGAGCTGCCAGGAAAGCAAGGAAATGGCGGACAGGAGTGCGCCAACTGGGCCATTCCTTGGGAGGGAGGCAGGGTGGAAGGAAGGGCCAAAGAGGAGGCACACAAGGTGCAGAGACAGTGGACCACAAGGCCCACAAAGCAGCAGCGAAGCAGGGCACTGGGGGGGTGGGACAACCATGACAAACAAAGCAAGGGAGGGACAACTGGGACAGGGTCCGTGGGCAGGGCGAGGAAGGCCACCACAACCCGCCGAAGCGAAGCCAGCCCCAGGAAGGTGAACTCATGAAACCCAGCAGACCTGCAACAGAAGAAGCTGGTCGAGAGGGGCAGGCAGAGCCATAGCCAGCTGAGAGGCTATGGAGCATGGGGAAGCCGGGCCTCCAACAGCAGAGGGCCCCGACCAAAACAGTCACCAAGAAGGGCCCCCCTCAAGGCAGGATCTGACATGGAGACCCAAGAAGGGGAGGGAGGGGGGCACCCTGAGGAGACATCCAAAACTGAAGTCACAGTGGTGGGGCCACAGGCCCAGAAAGCTGTGGGAGGGCAGCCCAACCCCGGCCGGAAGGTATCGGAGGAAGTCGATGGGCATGGCTCATGGAGTGCAAGGAAGGGGTGCCCCCTAAAACACACTGAAAGGAACAGGAGAGGAGGAGGCGCCCAAAGGGCGCAACGATGACGATGGAGGGTCGATCTCTGCTGACACAGCAAGAGTTTTCCACTACCAGGAAGGAGAGGGGAATGATTCCAAGCAATGGTGTGTCCGGGGGCCAGAACCCCCACCACTTGATGGGGGAAACCACCCCGTCGACGAAGAATGCCACAGGGAACGTTCCATCAATGGGGGAAGCATCCCCGTCGATAAGGAACAAGAAAGGAGATGACCCTATGACAGGGGAAGCAGCCCCATCGATGAGGAACACTCTGTCAATGGGGAAGAGCTTCCATTGAAGAGAAAGGCAAAGGAGAAGGCTCCGTCGATGAGGGAAGCAGCCCTGTTGACAAGGGATGCAGGAGGGACTGTTCCATCAATGGCAGAAGCAGCCCCATCGATGAGGAATGCCCCATCAACGGGGAATAGCCTCTGTTGATGAGCAATGAAATATAGAAGGCTCCGTCAATGGGGGAAGCATTCCCATTGATGAAGAATGTGCCGTCAATAAGAAACAAGCCCCAGAGTGCTCAGTTGATGGGGGATGCATACCCGTCAATGAGGGAGGGAGTAACGAAGGCTCCGTCGAAGGGAGGAGCAGCTCTGTCAACGATGAACGCTCCGTTGATGATGGATGAGCAGGAGAAGCCACCTTTGATGGGCAGAGGTGGAGGGAGTGTATGGAGTGTAAGTCCCTCTCCCCCGATTCCGCAAAAGGGAGCCCTGAGCCGGGGAACGTTGAAAGCGGTTCCCAAGGTCCATTCTGGTAGAGGTGCCTCGGCAGCCAGAAAGGTCCAAAGACCCAGCAGGAGTGTCAGGCCAAGGAGCAGCAGGGTTGCTGGGAGTGGTTCTCAGGCCCACTATAGAAACAAGGAGCAGCGGGGTTGCTGTGAGTGGTTCACAGGACTGCTATAGAAACAAGAAGCAGCGGGGTTGATGTGAGTGGTTCACAGGCCAGCTACAGGAACAAGCAGAAACAGGGTTGCTGTGAGTGGTTCACAGGCCTGTCAAGGCTGAAGAAAAATCAGATCCAAATCCACGTCGAAGACTGCAACACAGAAGAGTGAGCTAGCTGCTGTGTGGGCTGAAGATGGCGAGAAAATAACAGAGGCTACTTGGGGCCACCCACACTTATAGTAAGGCAGAGGAAGTGATGTCATGTGGGTGGCCTATGAAGAGGACTGCTGGAATAAGTTGCCATGTGATAGCTCCACCGGGTGGAACTCTCAAGTGTAATAACCTATTCAATTCAATTTTATTTATAAGAGGTGCCTTTTTAAAACCAAGGCGCCTGTACAATAAAATACATGAAATAAAATAAGTTGTTATAAACAAACATATAAATCCTAACAGAAAACAATATAATAGCAACATAACAAACTAAGATTACCATATCAATCAACAAAAGCCAGGTTAAAAAGATAAGTTTTTAAAGCAATTTTAAAACTCTGGATGGTTAGGCAATCTTGTACTCGATGAGGAAGAGAGTTCCACAGGGATGGAGCAACAAAGCTAAATGCCCTTGCTCCCCATGTCTGCAAACGTGCCCCTGGAACCTCTAACAATCCCTCATCGATGGATTGGAAAGGACGGAGGGGACAGTAGGGACAAAGGAGATCTTTCAGGTAACTCGGTCCCTGGTCGCGTAGGGCCTTAAAGGTTAACAAAGCAACCTTAAAGGTGATCCGCCACTGTATCGGCAGCCAGTGCAGACCGTGGAGCACAGGCGGTCATATGACTGGCTCTTGAAGCACCAGTCAAAAGCCTGGCTGCCATATTCTGCACCAGCTGCAAGCGGCAGATATCAACCCCCAGTAGCCCAAGGTAAAGGGCACTGCAGTAGTCAAGGTGGGAGGTAACGAAGGCGTGAACCAATGTTGGAAGATTATCGTGAGGAAACAGATGTTTCACCCAGGTGATACTTCTCAGATGGTAAAAAGAAGTTTTAATAACTGATGACACCTGTAATTTTAGGGTCAGACAGTCAAACATAACACCCAGGTTCCGCACCCGGTCTGAGGTAGCTAGCTGGACACCTCCAAGCCACAAACTCGAAGGCGAACCTGCCAACACACCCACCTCACGATGACCCAGGTTCACAACCAACACCTCAGTTTTTTCAGGGTTCAACCTTAGCCAGCTCACATTCATCCAGGCCTGCATTTCAGTCAGACAGCTATTAAGCACCGAGACAGCATCATCTTGTTCAGGGACAAAAGACATGTATAGCTGAGTATCATCTGCATAGCAGTGAAAACTCAAGCCATACTGTCTAATAATCGCTCCCAACGGCAGCATATACACTGCAAACAACATGGGCACTAGAATGGATCCCTGCGGAACCCCACAGGTTAGGGAGAATGGAACTGAGGTACAAACCCCAAACACCACCCTCTAAGGCCTACCCATGAGGTAAGATTGAAACCATCTGAGGACAGTCCCCGACAGTCCACAGATAACCCGCAGGCGATCCAACAGCACTCCATGGTCCACATTATCAGATGCTGCAGAGAGATCGAGAAGGACCAAGATGGAACAAGTCTTTTGATCTCTCGTTATCAGGAGGTCAATTAGTACCCGAACAACAGCCGTCTCAGAACTATGACTCCCCTGAAACCGGACTGGAGAGAATCAGATATTGTGGCTGGTCAAATGGTCCTCCAGCTGTAAAGCCACCACCTTCTCAATAACCTTACCCAAAAAGGGAAGGTTAGAAACTGGCCTGTACTTTGTAAGACAGTCAGGATCCAAGGGGGGCTTCTTAAGAACAGGCTGAACTATGACCTCCTTAAGGGAAGCTGGAAAAATTCCCCTCTCCAAGGATAACCAGACTATCTCAGCAAGGACCAGGCTGATGACATCAGCGCAGCCAACAAGCAAGCGTGTAAGGCCTGGGTCCAAACTACAGTTGGTAGGACGTAAAGTCTGGATAACCATCACAATATCACAGGTTGCAGGTTGGCCAAGGTCGCACCTCTTAAACCGGGAGTTCTACATCTCCTGTCGACCACTGCTACTCCCTAGAGAAAGGGTCAGGTGGATATCAGACCTGATTGCGGCAACCTTATCCACAAAGAATCAAACAGTCTCCTCACACTGCTCTTGTGAAAAGGCATTTCTGAGCCGAAAACAGAGTGGACTGCACAGTCTTCCCACAGTCCAGAAAAATTGAGTTGGTTGATTCTGCGGGGCATCAATTTCCCTGCAAGAGACCAGTCCGTAGAAGATCTACTGTTACAGGTGACTAAATGCAGGTTACTCACCTGTAACAGGAGTTCTTGGAGTGGTATATGTTGTTCATCCACACTTTGTGGCAGGTTCCTTGCCACTTTAATTCTTGCTGGAAGGTCTTCAAGCTGGCTCCTTCCACCCACCTGAGTGGTAAAACTCTCGGCTCCGCCCCATGACGCCAAATCTACCCCACTGGAAGCCAGGTTGCGCGTCGAAGCCGGGGAGATTGGGTAGGTCATGTGGATGAACAACATATACCACTCCTAGAACTCCTGTTACAGGTGAGTAATCTATATTTCTAGGGATGTAGATATGTTGTTCAATCCACACTTTGAGGCAGACTCCTAGCACTTCTCCAGAAGGAAGGAGGCAAGGCGCGCACCCCCTACTTAGGCAATAAGGACTGGAGAACCGAGGTCCCAAAACCAGCATCCTGGCGTGACTCTAGGTCAATGTGGTAGTGGGAAATAAAGGTGTGTGCTGACTTTCAGGTAGTAGCCCTGCAGATTTCCTGGATAGTGACATCCCTAGAAGCAGCCACCGAAGCAGCGGTATGGCAGGTAGTATGAGCTCTTATCCCTTTGGGAGGCTCCATGCCTGCCAACATGTAGCAGAGATCTATGCAGGAGGTGACCTACCTGCTTATCCTCTGCTTGGCTGCAGGTGTGCCAGGTGCGACTTCAGCGTAGGTGACAAACAGTTGGCGAACCTCTCCCTGAACTTCAGCCGTTCGCTCCTTATAATAAGCGAGTGCTCTTCTAGGGTCCAAAGTATGGAGCCTATATTCGGCCTCCAAGGTGTGACTGGGGTAGAACACCGGCAGAGTCAACACCTGGTTAACGTGAAACTCAGACACCACCTTCAAAAGGAATTTCGGAAGGGGGCGAAGGACAACCTTGTCCCTGTGGAAGACCAGATAAGGAGCCTCTATGGAAAGCGCCTGGAGCTCTCCCATCCTTCTGGCTGACGTAATGGCCACCAAGACGGTGGTCTTCCACGACAGGTGGGAAATATCGCACCATTGCATCAGTTTGAATGGCTTGCCCATGAGCTTAGCCAATACCAGCAGTAGATGCCATGGAGGTGGAGGTTCTCTTACCCGAGGGGATATGTGATGAAGGCCTTTGAAAAAGCGCCTGACCACCTTCTCCTGTACCACTGAGTGCTTGCCGGCCTGTGCCCGGTAAGCAGAGATGGCTGCCAGGTGCATCTTGAGGGTCGTCGACCGAAGCCCTTGGTGAGAATGGGACTACAGGTAGTCCAAAATACTAGCCAAGGGACAGGAAGAGGGGTCCAACCCCTTGTCCTGACACCAAATGGAGAATCTCTTCCATTTGAAGGCGTAGCATTTTCTGGTCGACTCCTTACGGGACACCTCAATGATGTTGAGGACCTCGTCAGAAAGACCCAAGGCCTGGAACTCTAGCCGCTCACGAACCATGCTGTCAGGTGCAGGGATTGAAGGTCCGGATGGAGAACCTTCCCCCTTGTCAATGGAGATCAGGTCCAGATGGGCTGGAAGCCGCCTTGGGAGCCTGGAGCTGAGGCTGAGGAGATCTGGGTACCAGAACTGGCGAGGCCAATCTGAGGCTACCAGGATCACCTGCGCTTTGTCCCTCTTCACCTTGAGGAACACCTTGTGGATCAAGGGAAATGGAGGGAAAGTGTAAAAGAGGCCCGGGGTCCACAGCCTCGAGAAGGCATCCCCCTGCAGCGAGCCCTGCTGAGGTGGGCGGGCATGAAACAGCCTCAGCTTCACATTCTCCCTGGAGGTGAACAGGTCCACTTGAGGGGTTCCCCAGTGGGAGAACAGGTCTTGCACTACCTCAAGCAGGAGAGACCACTCGTGAGATGCAGCACCTATCCAGCTGAGGGCATCAGCCAGACTGTTGGAGGTTCCTGCCACATGGATGGCTAGGAGATCTGCCTCCAGGCTGATCACAAGAGACCAGATGTGGAGAGTCTCCTTGCACAGGGGCAAGGAGTGCGTCCCGCCCCGACGGTTGAGGTAGTACATGGTCGTGGTGCTGTCCGTCTGGACCTGAACCACCTGTCCCCGTACAGATGGAGTGAAGGCGGAGAGGGCTAGTCGAACCACTCGAAGCTCCAGCAGATTGATGTGGCATCGAGACTCCTGAGGGGACTAGAGGCCGTGTGCCCGGAGTTCCCCCAGATGGGCACCCCAACCCATTAAAGAGGCATCAGTCACAAGAATGACTGGCGGCTCGGGGCGGACAAATGGGATACCCTCCTGCAGATGAGCTGGGATGAGCCACCACTGCAGGCCGTCCCACATCTCCTGGGTCACTGTCACCAGCTGGTCCAGAGGACCGGAGTGCTGTGACCACTGGCTGGCCAGCCTCCACTGCAGGGGGTGCATATGCCAGCGGGCCCAGCAGACCACACTGGTGCAGGCAGCCATGAGGCTCAGAAGGCACAAGAAGACCCATGCAGGGCGCAATTGCCCAACCAGAAATGACTGGGAAAAGGAGGAAAGGACCTCAGCCCTATCCACCGGGAGCCGAGCTCTGCCCCGATGAACTGAATCACCTGCGATGGCACGAGTTCCAATTTGGCCTCGTTGATGAGAAGGCCAATCTGAGAGCAGACCTGGAGGGCCAGATCTCTGGACCGCTCCACCTCCAACCTGGAGGGGGCTGCAATCAGCCAGTCATCCAGGTAAGGGTACACCCGGACCCCTCTGTGTTGTAGGAATGCTGTCACCACTGCCATGCATTTGGCGAAGACCCTGGGAGCTGGAGAAAGGCCAAAGGGCATGGCCCAGAACTCGTAAAGAAATCCCTCTGCTCTGAAGCAGAGGAATCGCTGATGAGACAGACGGATTGGGATGTGAAAGAATGCGTCCTGGTGATCCAGAGAGCAGAACCACATGCCTAGTTCCAAGGATGGAATGATCTGAACCAGAGTGACCATCCTGAAGTTGCGTGGCCTTAGGAACTTGCTCAGGTCTTGCAGGTCAAGAATGGGGCGCCAGCCCCCCATCCGCTTTGGGACCAGGAAGCACCTGGACATAAACCCTGGGTCTGGAGAAGGGTCCGCCACCTCGCTGATCACCGCCTTCTGGAGGAGCAGGGCAACGTTGACTCGACAAGCCGACAGAGAAGCTGAAGAACCCGTTGTCCCCCGTGGGACGAAGGCTCGATTGGGAGGGGACTGCTCGAACTCCAGAGGCAGACCCCTGCCGACCACTTCTAGCACCCAGCGGTCCTTGGTGATAGCGGACCAGGTGGAAAGGAAGCGGCGGAGCCATCCCCCCATGGGGGGATCCCGGGGAGGAGTGACGAGGCTTGGGGCAACACCCCTCAACCCGTCACTGGGTAGGCTTGGAGGAAGGACCGGCCGAGTGGCCTCCTGGACCCTTCTCTGCAGGCTTCGTTCTGGAGGAAGTGGCAGACTTGGCCTTAGGGCACCAAGTGTGATCCTGCTGGCCCTGTTGCTGGTGCTGCTGGGCCAGACGTGATGCAGAAGCGGAAGGGCAAAAGGGCTTACACTGCTGCTGACGGCCTTTGTCCTTCTGGGCATATGTGACAGAGTCCAAGGTGGCACTGGACTTCTCTATCCTCTGGAGATGGTCTTCCACCCCTGGCCCAAACAAGTCAGTGCCCAGGAAGGGAACGTCTGCCAGCTTGTGCTGAGTGTCCACCGTGAAGGTGGAGATACGCAGCCAAGCTCTGCGGCGCATGGCTACTGCGGCCGCTACTGACCAGGCACAAGAGTCACCGATGTCCAAAGAAGTTTGGAGCTGCTGCTTAGCCACCACCCTTCCCCTGATCCTGCCTGACTGTCATCTGAAGGTCAGCTGGGAGATGGGGAATCACCTCATCCAGGGAACCCATAAGGGCATGTGAGAAATGTGCCATTAGTACAGCGGAGCTAGTCTGTCAAAGGCCTAGGGAGGAAGCAGCATAAACCTTCCATCACAAATAATCCAGCTTTTTGGATTCTTTATCGGGCAGTTTGTCCACGTCCCTAGCGTTCCCGGAATGCCAGAAAACACTGATGGTCACCAGCCCCTCCGCAGAGGGGCGCTCCGTGAAACTGGAGAGTGAACCGGTGAGGACCGCATTCTTGCGAGCCATCCTGGCCGAAGGCATGGGACAAGAGGCAGGCCGCTGCCACAACTCCAGGGCCGGGCCAACAATGGCTTCGGCCACCGGGAAGGCCTCCGTAGGGGAATCTCCTCGGTCCAGTATCTCCAAAAGAGGATACCTGGCCCATTTCTGAACGGGTTCGAGCACCATCCCAGTGGACTCTGAGATGAGTCAAAGTATACCCAAGAACGAGGATGGGCTCTCATCCACAGACTGACCCCTTGCAGATTCCAGGTCAATGGGCCTGAAGAACAGGGAGGAGTCATCGTCAGACTCAGAGAAGTCTGCAAACAGTTGCCGAGCGCCTGAGCCACCCTCCACCTGCCGAGGTCAATCGGGATTGAGGGTGACCGACAACCTGTGGGGCAAGCCCTGACCCAACTGAGAATCCTTGATCGGGGCCCCAGTCTTCGGTTGAGGAGGCGGTGGTTCCACCACAATGGGTGGAGAAGCCGGTTTTGGCCGAACAACTGGCGCCGGGGTCGACTCCTTGACAACTACGAGGGGTTGTTTCAGTCGCTCCAGTGACAACCACTTAATGGCTGGAGAAGGTGAAGGAGTCTGCTTGTTACTGGTCAACAAAAGTTGCTGCCACATCATGTCCTCATAGTGCTGGTGTAACTTGCGTCTCAGCCTATCCTCCGAAGAGGACGAGCGGTCAACGCCACTTTCCATGGTGCCGAGACAGAGACTGCCGATGTCGGTGGGACCTACTAGACCTGGAAGAGGACCGAGACCAAGACCTTCGGGGTCGCTGAGGATGGGTCAAAGAGGGGGCGGGGGAAACACGCTCATCCCTCGGTTCAGGGTCCTTGACTGGGGACTTCGGCACAGGAGGCACTGGCAAGTATTCAGTTACCACCGGGGGAACTGGTGAAGAAGGGCTGTCGGCTTCTCTAGTCGACAAACCATCCAATGGGTCGAGAAAAATCTCGACCGCATCAACGGATGTCTCGGCCGGCTGACCTGACGGGGACACCATGAAGCCAATGGCCTTAGCCGCAACCTCGACCAAAGTCAAGAGCCGACTGTCCAGTGAAGGGGATCTCTCCCACTCCCATGAACGTCGATGGTGGGACTTACCTTTTGGATCTTTTTTCTTGGACCTATTGGTATGTCCCGATGGCCCTTCTCCCTTGGTGGAGAGGGACTGGCAAAGCTCCTTAAAAGAAGCAGTGTAGGAGGAGCCCAAGGAGAGCGGGCTAAACACCATAGCCAAGGAGGAAGATGAAGTGGCCTGGACTGCCTCCTCCTTGAGGATGATCAACTGCTCCAGCTGCTCTGTGGAGCCCACAGCTGTGGACACCGCCCAACGGGCCTCCCTTTGACTTCACCAGCGGGTACCATTTCTCAGGATGCCCAAGTTGTAGTCTGGCAGCACAGTTCTCTAAAACCGAAGCCGAGAAGGACTTGCACAGATCACAGGCCTGCGGATCGTGGGCAAGACCCAGGCAGTAAATGCATGTGGAGTGCGGATCAGTCCGGGACATTTTCTGCCCACAAGGGCACCAATGGAAGCCAGGAGTGGATTTGTCCATCGCAGCCGCGAGGGAAGATGAAGACCGTAGTCTAGTAAACTTTCAAATAATTTTCGGAAAACCCAAAGTTTGGATCCAGGCCTAAAACGCAGAGAGCTAAGGAGGGAACCTGAGCTTCCAAGCGGTAAGGAAGATCTGGTGTCATGGGGCAGAGCTGAGGGTTTTACCATCTGGGTGGGTGGGAGAAGCCAGCTTGAAGACCTTTCGGCAAGAATTAAAGCAGCAAGGAACTGCCATAAAGTGTGGATTGAACAACATATCCACGTCTCTAGAACCTGTTTTTCTAGACTGTGGATATGTTGTTCTACCCACACTGTTTGGCAGATTCCAAGCAGTCCTCCAGGTGGAGGGAGGCAAGGCGCACCCCCCCCGCCATACTTACTTGGGAAACAGAGATTGGAGAACTGAGACCTCTAAACCTACATCCCAGTGTGACTCTAGGTTGATGTGGTAATGGGTAATGAAGGTGTTTGCTGTCTTCCAGGTAGCAGCCCTGCAGATTTCTTGGATAGAGATGTCCCTGGAAGCAGCCACTGATGCAACAGTATAGTGGGTGGAGTGAGCTCTTATCCCTATGGGAGGCTCCTTGCCCATCAAATCGGTACAAATTAATGCAGGATGTAATCCTTCTGCCAATCATCCACTTTGCTGCAGGTCTGCCAGGTGCAGCTTCAGTGTAGATGACTAACAGCTGGCGAACCTCTCCCCAAACTTCAGCCATCCGCTCTTTATAATAAGAGAGCACTCATCTCAGGTCCAGAGTATGCAGCCTGTACTCTGACTCTGAAGTGTAGTTCGGGTAGAACACAGGCAGAGTTAACACCTGGTTATATAACGGGCCCCTTGCTGGCTCAATGAGCTACCTCCTCCACTCACCCAGACCCACAGCATCTCACTGTTCAAGACGGGACTCAAAGCCCATCTACTTCAGAGTGCAAAATGTGTCTGTAGCCAACGATGCCTACCCAACTGTGCTACCAAACCCCCCACTTCTCCAGACACAGGGTCTCCATTGACCCCATGAATCTGCCACCGACTTGTCTCTGTCTAAGGTTTACAAGAATGCTACTAACTACCTCACTGTTTTCTAAAGTTTAAGCCTGGACTGCTTGGTCAGTACATGTGACTGTAAATACTGCCTGTTCATGTTTCGTGTATGTTCTGTATTTGTTTACCCTCCACCCCCTGTAACCGACGTGGAGCCTTTGCAAAAGAGTCTGTGACTCAAAGGTTTGTAATTCCGATTGTACTCAATAAACAAAAAATAAATAAACAATAATGAAACTCTGACACCACCTTCAAAAGGAACTTCGGCTGGGGGCACAGGACTACCTTGTCCCTGTGGAAGACCAGCTTAGGGAGACGCGACAGAGAGCACCTGTAGTTTCCCAGTCCTTCTGGCTGATGTGATGGCCACCAAGAAGGTGGTCTTCCACCACAAATGTGACATCTCACATCTGTGCATAGGTTCAAATGGTTTGCCCATGAGCTTTGCTAGTATCAGCAGTAGATACCATGGAGGTGGAGGTTCACGCACCAGAGGGGATGTGTGGTTGAGGCCTTTAAAGAATCGACAAACCACCTTCTCCTGTGCCACCGTTTGCTGACTGGCCTGCACCTGGTAAGCAGAGATGGCTGACAAAAGCACTTTAAGGGTGTGCACTGAAGACCGCCTTTGGCCAAGGACCAAAGGTAGTCGAGGATACTAGCCACTGGACAGGACAAAGGGTCCAAGCCCATGCCCCAACACCAAATTGAAAACCTTTTCCATTTGATGGCATAGCACCTCCTGGTTGACTCCTTCCTGGATGCTTCCACTACCGTGAATACATCCTGACAGTGACCCAGAGCCTGGAACTCCAGCCACTCAGGAACCAGGCTGTCGCGTGCAGGGATTGAAGGTCCAGATGGAGTACCCTCCCCTGACTGACTGATAACCGGTCCCGACATGCTGGAAGATGCCCTGGAGGCTTAGAGTTGAGGCTGAGGAGATCCAGATACTAGAATTGATGGGGCCAGTCTGGGGCTACCAGGGTCACCTGTGCCTTGTCCCACCTGACCTTGAGGATCACCTTGCGAACCAAGGGAAGTGGAGAGAAGGCATAAAAGAGGCCTGGGTCCACGGCCTCGAGAAGGCATCCTCTGCAGTGAGCCCTGCTGAGAGGGGTGGGCATGAAACAGTCTCAGCTTTGTGTTCTCCCTGGAGGCAAACAGATCCACCTGAGGTTTGCCCCAGTGGGAGAACGGGCTGTGTACTACCTCTGGATGGCTGAGAGCATCTGCCAGTCGATTTGAGGCTCCTGCCACATGGATGGCTAGGGGATCTACCTCCAGTCAGCTCATGAGGGTCCAGGTGCGGAGTACTTCCCTGCACAGCAGCTGGGAGTGCATGCCGCACTGTTTGTTGAGATAGTACATGGTCATGGTATTATCCGTCTGGACTTGCACCACTTGACCCTGAAGAAGCAGAGCGAATGCTGACAGTGCCAGTCTGACTCCTCTGAGCTCCAGCAGGTTGATATATCTGGATTCCTCAGGGGTCCAGAACCTGTGGGCTTTGTGGCTCCCCATGTGGGCACCCCAGCCTATGATAGAGGCATCGGTAGTGAGAATGACTGCCTGCTCAGGGCAGACAAACAGGATCCCTTCCTGCAAATGTGCTAGGATGGTCCACCATTGGAGCATGTCCCACATCTTCTGGATCACTGTGACCAGCTTATTGAATTGACCTAGATGCTGTGTCCACTGGCTGACTAGCTCCACCTGAAGGGGGCGCATATTCCACTGGGCCTATCGGCCCATGGTGGTGCAAGCCACCATGTACCCCGGAAGGCACAGAATGTCCCGGGCAGGGTGCAAGTGCGCAACAAGAAATGATTGGGCAAAGGAGGAGAGAACATCTGCCCTGTCCATTGTGAGCCAGGCTCTGGCTCGGCAAGAGTCGAGCTCTGTCCCGATGAAGCATGTCACCTGCAAAGGTATGAGTTCCGACTTGGCCTCGTTGATTAGGAGACCAAGGTCAGTTCAGGTCTGGAGGGCAAGATTCATGGACCTCTCCACCTCTTGTTTGGAGGAACCTGCTAAGAGCTAGTCATCGAGATAGGGGTAAACCCTGACCCCTCGACGCTGAAGATGGGCCACCATCACTGCTACGCATTTGGTGAAGACCTGTGGGGCTGATAACAGGTCAAACAGCATGGCTTAGAACTCGAATAGGGCTACTTCTGCTCGGAAGCGAAGGAACCTTTGGTGAGATGGACAGATCAGGACATGAACGAATGCATCCTGGAGAGCCAGAGAGCAAAACCATATGTCCTGCTTGAGAGGTGGTATGATCTGGAACAGAGTTACCATCCTGAATGTGCATGGCTTGAGAAGTTGGTTCAGGTTGTGCAGATCCAAAATGGGGCACCAGTCCCTTTGGGATCAGGAAGTACCTGGAAACGAGCCCTGGGTTGACAGGGGGGGTCCTTAACTCTGGCCACTACCTCCTTGTGGAGAAGTTGGTTAATGTTGTCTCGTCTTGCGGAGAAGTTGGTTAATGTTGTCTCGAAGAGCCGACTGAATGTGTACGGACACCATCTCCTCTCATGGGGCGAGGGGCACGACTTGGTGGGTACTGCTCGAATTCCAGAGGCAGTCCCTGGCTGACCACTTCTAGAACCTGCCTGTCTGTGGTAACACCAGACCAGGCAGAAAGAAAGTGGCAGAGCCAGCCCCCATGGGAAGAACCAGAGTTTGCGTGGCAGGTATGGGGGTAGCCACTCCATCCAATCACTGAGCAGGCTTGGAGAAGAGGATCCGGACTGGGGACCACCTGAGCCCCGTCCTCCAAGTTTACGGGCCACTGGAGGTTCAGACTTGGGCTGAGGGTGCCAAGATTGTGCCTGCTGTTGCTGCCCAGATTGGAAATGGGGCTGCTTGGCTGCAGGGGCAGAATGCTGAAAAGGCTTCTCCTGCTTTTTGGAACCCTGGGATTCCTTCTGCGCAGAGGTCACAGAGTCCAAGGTAGCACTGGACTTCTTGATGTGTTGGAGGTGACCGTGCACTCTTGGGCCGGAGAGGTCACTACCCAGGAAAGGGACGTCCGTTAGCTTGTGTTGGGTGTCCACCATGAAGGTAGAGGCCCTTAACCAAGCCCTGTGGTGCATGGCAACCACAGCCGCCACCGAGAGGGCGCAAGAGTCCCAGAGATCCAAAGCCATCTGAAGTTGCTGCTTCGCAACAGCCTGACCCTGGTCATGGACCTGCTTGACCATAGTTTGGAGGTCTGCTGGGAGGTGAGGTACAACTTCATCAAGACAGCCCAGGAGGGCATGAGAGAAGTACGCCTTGATGACATCGAGCTTGCCTGATGAAGGCCCAGCGAAGAGGCGGCATAGACATTCTGGGCAGAATGGTCCAGTTTTTTGGACTCTGTCTGGGGGTGTATCACTGTCTTCAGTTACCCAAGCATCTGAACACAGATTCGGTCACCAAACCCTCTGCAGAGGGGAGCTCTGTGAATCCCAAAAGGGATCCAATGGGCACCGCATATTTGCAGGCCATATGGGCAGAAGGTGCAGGGCAGGAGGCAGGGTGCTGTCACAGTTCCAAAGCGGGACCAACAATGGCCTTGGCCACAGGGAAGGCCTCAGTCAGGGAATCTCCTCGTTTGGGAATGTTGGTGAGGAGATATTCAACCCATTTCTGGATGGGTTCAATGGGCATCCCTATAGATTTGTAGAAGAGATGGAGGATGCCTATAAAAGAAGAGGGACCTTCCTTAGTTGAGAGACTACCAACTGATTCTTCATTCAGGGGAACAGGAATGAAGGCCAGAGTCCTCTGACTCAGAGGAGTCCAGATAAAATCAGCTGGCAATTGGGGTCTCCCTCCACCTGCCTAGGATGCTTCGGAGTAGAGTGACAGAAATCCTAGGTTGGAGGCCTGGAACAGGCCGGGACTCTTTGGCAGGAGCCCCCATAAGGGTCTGTTTGGGTGGCGGTTCCACCAGGATCAGTAGAGAAGTTGATTTTGGCTGAACCAGAATGGTCTTGAGAGGCTCCAAAGGAGGAAGAACGGTGCAGACCAGCTTCAGAGGAGTCGCCTTCGGCCTAGGGGGTGACATCCAAATAATGGCTGTGACAAAAGCTGATAACTTCTGGCTGGACATAATCAGCTACTGCAACATTAAGTCTTTGTAGCATCGATGGAGTTTCCGTCGAAGCCTCTCCTCATCAGAGAAGGATAAAGAAGAATGGCAGAGTTGCTTCTTTGAGCACTTGTGCACCTTCGTCAGCCCATCAGTCAAAGAGATCAGAGAGCTCAACCTAGATCATCGGGGGGGTCGGGGCGACGGCGTTGATCAGAAGGTACCAGGGAGGACCACGGCTCCTCCAGGTCAGGGACCGGGTCTCCAATGGGATTCCCAGCAGGCTAGGTCTCCTCCTCCTCAGTGAGGGGCAGGACCGGAGTCCTGAATAAGGAGTTGTCGGCCTCATCGAGCAACAATGGGTCAACTGGATTGAGAATGATCTCAACTGGATCATCATCCAGCGTCTGAGCCAGCTGGCCTGATAGGGGAACCGCGAAGCTAGCAGCCGAGGCTGCTACCTTAACTGAAGTCAAGATACAGTAGGTGATTCTCAACTGAGATCTCTCACAATCCCAGGGCATCTGTCAAGCGAGATAGAGTTTCTCGCGGTTCCTTGTCCTTTACAGGGCAGAAGAATGTGCACCCGATGGCCCCTCGCCCTTGGTGGGAAGGGACTGGCACATCTCTCGAAAGAATCCAGAGAAAGTGGAACCCAAGTTGAGTGGTACAAAGAAGGACATTGAGGACCGATCCGCGGCCCAAGCCGCCTCGTCCTCGAAAGTCTTCATTTGTTTCTAGCTGCTCAGCAGACCCTGCAGCCACGGAGACTGCACATCGGGCTTCCTTAGCTTTGACCGGTGGATTCCGTTTCTCCAGTCTGCCCAGTTACGAAACGATCATCTAAGATGTTAGGGTGAAATGCGCAGCACATATTGCAGGCCTAAGTGTCATGGCCAACACCCAAGCAGTACACGCATGAGGCATGCAGGTCTGTGCAAGACATCTTTTGCACGCATGGGCAGCAACGGAAACTGGGTGAGGATTTATCCTCCATAGTGGTCAATATTGCAAAAAAAGATTTGCTGCAACTCTAACAAGTCTAAGTTTAGGTAAATCCGTAGATTTGAAATTCAGGGCCTACAAAACGCGTGAGTGGTGAGGAGGGAACCTGTATTTTCCAGTGGAAAGGAAGATCTGGCAGCAAAGGGTGGAGCTGAGGCACATACCATCTTGGTGGGCAGGAGGAGCCAGCTTAAAGACTTTCCGGCAAGATTCTTAAAGGGAAAGGACATGCCAAACAGTGTGGATAGAACATATCCATGATCCTAGAACTCAATTACAGATACCCTGCCATCCCTTATTTCTTCATTTTATAACATGAGAAGACAGGCCTACTGGTCTGAAGGGGTGAAACAAACTAACACAAGTTCAAACTCCACCACAACTACTGGTGCAGCCTGCAACCCTGAAGAAGCCATTTGACCTCTGGTTTAAATTTAGTAAAGCTGTAACTTACAATAAAGTAGCAGGAAGCTGCAGTTATGGCAACTGCTATATATGGATTTGTTGGTGTTTGTGATTACTCTAAAATACTAAACTGGTTCTTCTCAACATCCTCTGAATCAATATAAACTTAACACAACAGAATTAGTTTGTGCTCCGTGGGGATTCATATCCATGCTTTATTTGCAACTTTTCAAGGCTCAATGCATTTACCATTTTTGGCCAGGATAGTGCTCTGAGAGATATGTTACTCATTTCCAGGTACTTCACCAGAGGGTAGGGGACCAAAATGGATACAAAAATTAAGAATGTTTGTTAGTTTTAGCCACCCTACTGCAGTGTGAGGTCTGGTTCAGGTTACTGGTGAGCATCACCCACCCTCCCAATCCATCTTGTCCTTACACTTGGTTACCAGGACCCCTTACAGGCTGCACTCTGTCGAGTTCCTGGCTCCGATGTGCATGACCTTGCATTTCTTTGGACTGAACCAGAGTCGCCATATTCCTGTCCACCTCTTGAGCTTGGACAGATCTTCCTTTAGGTCCTATATCCCCCGCCCTCCTACAGAGCTTGGAGTCATCTGTGAGCACATAAATCTTGCCTTTTATGCCATCTGCAATGTCATTAATAAAGACATTAAATGAAAAAAACATCCTCAAAGATTGTACATTTTGTCTCCATGTCAACAGACAACTCTTTTTGTGTAGTAGTTGGGGATGTATTTGCTTGCTTTATTTTTACTGTTCATACTAATCCTCCTCTAACTATCCAGGGGAACTCCATTTCTGGTTGTTAAAACCTCAGTGTCCCAGAGTCGCATCAATATATGGGAAGGTGATGTGTCAGCACCCTTTAGGCTCTCCAGTACGCCTGTCTGCTTAATCAGAGTTCAACCATCAAGCTGTGAAATACATTTATTTGGTTTAACCTGGTATTGTTAGACAAAGTAGCCAAGAGACCATTAAATTGTCTCCCACTTGAAGTGGATCTATTATCAACTGTTATTACTCAGTAGAAATTTGTCCAATCTGTGTTTAAAACTCTCAACTGTGGGAACCTCAATGATATAATTAGGTAAAGTAATCCATCTTCTGGCCGAGCTAATATTATAGAAGTTGAAACGTGCATTAGTGTACACCCTTGGCATTTTAATTTGCCTACAATGTGACCCAAGACTTTTGTTTTTATTTAGGAATTGTATTCCACATTATTCCACATTGTGACATCATTGAGAGATCCTTTGTAATTGTATGCAAGAGTAACAAGTCACCCCAAATTCTTCTAGTTTCCAACGGGAACAGTTTTAACTTATTCAACCTTCCATTGTAATCTAGATTCTTTAGACCCTGGAGTGACTTAGTTAACCTCCTTTGTATTTTTTCAATAGTGATTATGTCTTTCCTTAGAAAAGGACACCACAAAGGGGATCCATAGTCTAGGTGGGGAATAATGTAGGTTTTATCAAGTTTCATCATTCAGTCATTGTCTCTAGAGACAAAGGCTTTTTTATTGAACAACTAGCCAATTGCATTTCCAGGCTATTGTTTGACAATGGGTTGAGGAGGATAGATTAGAGTCTACCCATATACCTAGGTCCTTTTTACCGGAACCTGATTTAAGTGGTAGACCATTAAGGCAATACTGATAGCCAGGAATATTTTTTCCAAAATGTATTACAACACATTTTTGTTCGTTAAATTTCATTTTATTGTCCTCATCCCATTGTTCAATTGCCTTTAAATAATTTTGTAGTAGTAGATGTTTATGTACAGAAGACACATCACCACCCATCTTTGTGTCATCTGCAAATTTAGAGATGACACTTCCAAGCCCCTTACCCAAGTCACTTATAAACAGTCCAAATAAGACTGGGCCCAGCACAGATTCCTGTGGTATTCCACTAGTAACTTTACCATTGAATGAATAGGTGGAATTAATCCTCACAGACCATTTTCTTTCTGTCAAGCAGTTCCCTATCCATCTAATGACATACTTGAGTCCCAGGCAATCTAATTTCCTAACAAGAAGGTCATGGGGGACAGTGTCAAATGATTTCCTAATACCCAGATATATTACATCAATTGGGACTCTTGTATCTAGTTGTTCACTAATTATAAAAGGAGATCAAGTTAGTTATATAGGAAAAGCCCTTCCTGAAACCATGTTCCGTGCAATCTTGGAGTCCCAATCTAACTACTGTACCTCACTGTCAATTATGCTTTTAATTATTCTCTCAAAAAGTTTACAGCATACTGACATAAGGCTTATAAGGCCTATAATTAGCAACACATGCTCTGTTGCCCTTTTTATGGGTAGGGATGACAGTGGCCTTCCACCGGTCTATGGGGACTTCACCAGTCATCAGTGATTTATTAAACAGAATCGTTAGTGGCTGGACCAATGCATTAGCTATTTTTTTTCCAGATAACCAGACTTATATTGTCTGGACCTGGAGAAGATGTTTCTTTTAGTTTAGCAAATTCTTGAAGTACCATTTCTGGAGATAACTTGATTTGTTCAGATTCAACTGGGCGGTAGGCAGGTATCTCTGGATTATTCGAGTTAAATACCAAAATTAAATGCTGGTTAAAACAATTACCAATGTCTTTATTATTGCTAACTACTTCAACATTGTCAGTTATTGTATTTATTCTATTATTCATTTGTTATTGTTAACATATGCATAGAAGCTCAGAGTTTTTCTTTTTTGCCAATTTATTTTCTAACTTAATTTTCTCTTTTTTAATTAGAGATTTTAATAGTTTCTGTTGTAACCTATACTTCAACTGATGCTGGAGTAGGTTTACTTTTATAATTCCTAAATGCTTTCTGTTTGCTTCTTATTTGTCTTTTCATAATCCTAGAGAACCAGAGTGGGACAATTTCCTTTACTATTAGTTTTTTTCTTATGGGGACATGGTGTTCTAATAATTCATGTACTTTATTTTTTAATGTATTCCACATTTGATCAACACCTAAACCTTCATAGAAGTCATTCCAATTAATGCTTGATAGTTCTGAATTAATTTTGACCAATCAGCTTTCTTATAGTTTGGTAGAGATGAACAGGTTACTCACCTGTAACAGTAGTTCTAGGAGTGATATATGTTGTTCATCCACACTTCTTGGCATGTCCCTTTCCTCTTTAATTCTTGTCAGAAGTCTTCAAGTTGGCTCCTCCCCACCCATCTGGGTGGTATACTCCTCTGCTCCACCTCGTATCACCAGATCTTAGCCTGCTGGAAGCCAGGTTGTGTGCGTCTGCAGCCGGGGAGGTCGGGTGGGTCCGTGTGGATGCACAACATATACCACTCCTAGAACTACTGTTACAGGTGAGTAACCTGTTCTTCTAGGAGCGTGGATATGTTTTTCTATCCACACTTCTTGGCAGACTCCTAGCAGTTCTCTGGGAGGAGGGAGGCAAGGCACACACCCCCTACTTAGGGAACAGAGACTGGAGAACTGAGGCCCCAAAACCAGCATCCCGGCATGACTCAAGGTCAATGTGGTAGTGGGTAATGAAGGTGTTTGCTGACTTTCAGGTAGCAGCCAGACAGATTTCCTGGATAGGGACGTCCCTGGAAGCAGCCACCGATGCAGCAGTATGGCGGGTAGTATGAGCTCTTATCCCTCTGGGAGGCTCCTTGCCTGCCAACTCATAGCAGAGATCTATACAGGAGGTGACCCATCTGCTTATTGTCCGCTTGGCTGCAGGTCTGCCAGGTGCGGCTTCAGCGTAGGTGACAAACAGCTGGCGAACCTCTCCCAGAATCCCAGCCGTGCACTCCTTGTAGTAGGCGAGCGCCCTTCTAGGGTCCAAAGTATGGAGTCTATATTCGGCCTCCGAGGTGTGATTGGGGTAGAACACCGGCAGAGTCAACACCTGATTAAGGTGAAACTCCGACACCACCTTCGGAAGGAATTTCGGGTGGGGGCGTAGGACAACCTTGTCCCTGTGGAAGACCAGGTAAGGAGACTCGATGCTCAGCGCCTGGAGTTCTCCCATCCTTCTGGCTGACGTGATAGCCACCAAGAAGGCGGTCTTCCACGACAGGTGGGGGAGACCACACCTGTGCATTGGTTCGAATGGCTTGCCCATGAGCTTTGCCAGTACCAGCAGTAAATCCCACGGAGGTGGGGGTTCCCGCACTGGAGGGGAAATGTGATCAAGGCCTTTGAAGAAGCGCCCGACCACTTTCTCCTGCGCCACTGACTGCTGACCGGCCCGCGCCCGGTAAGCAGAAATGGCTGCCAGATGCACCTTTAGGGTGCGTCGACCTAAGCCCTTGACTAGATAGGGACCATAGATAGTCCAAAATGCAGCCACAGAACAAGAGGAAGGGTCCAAGCCCTTGCCCGACACCAAATGGAGAATCTCTTCCATTTGAAGCGTAGCATTTTCTGAGTGCGACTCACTACGGGGCCGCCTCAGCGACATTGGACCTCATGGAAAGACCAAGGCCTGGAACTGGCCGCTCAGGAACCAGGCACGTCAGGTGCAGGGACTGAAGGTCCGGATGGAACACCTTCCCCTGATTGACTGAGAGCAGGTCCGGGCGAGCTGGAAGCTGCCTCGGGAACCTGGAGCTGAGGCTGAGGAGATCTGGGTACCAGAACTGGCGTGGCCAGTCTGGGGCTATCAGAATCACCTGCGCCTTGTCCCTCCTCGCTTTGAGCAGGACCCTGTGAATCAGGGGAAAGGGGGGGAAGGCGTAAAGAACCAGGGTCCACCCGGCCTCGAGAAGGCATCCCTGCAGCGAGCCTGCTGAGGGGGGCATGAACAGCCTCAACCCGCGTTCTCCCTGGAGGCAAACAGATCCACCAGAGGTGTGCCCCAGAGGGAGAACAGATCTTGTACTACCTCTGGCAGGAGAGACCACTCGTGCAATGCAGCCCCTATCCAGCTCAGGGCATCGGCCAGGGTGTTGGAGGCTCCTGTCACATGAATGGCCAGGAGATCCGCCTCCAGGCTGCGTACAAATGACCAGATGCGGAGAGCTTCCTTGCATAGAAGCATGGAGCGCATCCCGCCCTGGCGGTTTAGGTAGTACATGGTCGTGGTATTGTCCGTCTGGACTCTGACCACTTGACCCTGGAGAAATGGAGCAAAGGCGGTGAGAACTAGGCGGACCGCTCTGAGCTCCAGCAGGTTGATGTGGCATCGGGACTCCCGCGGGGACCAGAGGCCATGCACTCGGTGTTCCCCCAGATGGGCACCCCAACCCATCAAAGAAGCGTCGGTCGATAGAGAGACCGTCGGCTCGGGGCGGACAAACGGGATGCCCTCCTGCAGATGAGATGGAACGGTCCACCACTGGAGAGCGTTCCACATCCCCTGGGTCGTCGCCACGAGCTGGTCCAAGGGATCGCAGCGTTGTGACCATTGGCTGGCCAGTCCTCACTGAAGGGGATGCATGTGCCAACGTGCCCATCGGACCACGCTGGTACAGGCTGCCATGAGACCCAGGAGGCGCAGGAAGTCCCGGGCAGGGCACGACTGCCCAACCAGAAATGATTGGGCAAAGGAGGTAAGAACCTCGGCCCTGTCCGTCGGGAGCCATGCTCTGGCTCATAAAGAGTCGAGCTCTGCCCCAATGAACAGTATTACCTGCTTCGGCTCGAGTTCCGATTTGGCCTCGTTGATAAGGAGGCCGACTTGAGAGCAAACCTGGAGGGCCAGATCTCAGGACCGCTCTGCCTCCTGTCTGGAGGGGGCTGCTATCAGCCAATCGTCCAGGTAAGGGTACACCCGGACCCCTCGGTGCCGCAGGAATGCTGTCACCACTGCCATGCATTTGGTGAAGACCCTGGGAGCTAGAGAAAGGCCGAAGGGCATGGCCTGGAACTCGAATAGGGATTCCTCCGCTCTGAAGTGGAGGAATCTCTGGTGAGACGGACGGATAAGGATGTGAAAGAACGCGTCCTGGAAGTCCAGAGAGCAGAACCACACGCCGTGTTCCAGAGATGGTATTATCTGAGCCAGAGTGACCATTCTGAACGTTCGAGACCTTAGGAACTTGTTTAGGTCGTGTAGGTCGAGGATGGGGAGCCAGACCCCCGTCCGTTTCGGAACCAGGAAATACCTGGACACAAACCCCAGGTCTGAAGGAGGGTCCTCCACCTCTCTTATACCTCCTTCTGGAGGAGGAGAGCGATGTCGGCTCGACGAGCCACCAGTGAGGCTGGGGACCCCGGCCCCCCGAGGGGCGACGGCTCTGAAGGGCGGTGCCTGTTCGAATTCTAGAGGCAGGCCTCTTCCCACCACCTCCAAGACCCACCTGTCCGTGGTAACAGCGGACCAGGCGGAAAGGAAGTGCCGGAGCTGTCCCCCATGGGGGAACCAGGGGTGAGGCGACGGGGATGGGGGCGACACCCCTCAGCCCGTCACTGGGCAGGCTTGGAGGAGGGACCGGCCGAGGAACCTCCTGGGCCCTTACCTCCTTGCTTCCTATTAGAGGAAGACGACGGCTTGGGTTTGGGGTACCAAGGTCAAGCCTGCTGGCCCTGATGTTGCTGGGCCGGGCGCGCCGCGGGCACAGAAGGGCGAAAGGGATTAGGCTGAGGCTTACGGCCCTTGTCCTTCTGCGCGGAGGAGACCGAGTCCAAGGTGGCATTGGACTTTTCGATCCTCTGGAGGTGACCTTCCACTCCAGGGCTGAAGAGGTCGGTTCCCAGAAGGGAACATCCGCCAGTTTGTGCTGGGTATCCGAGGTGAAGGTGGATATCCTCAGCCACGCCCGCCGACGCATGGCCACTGCGGTCGCCACTGACCTGGCACAAGAGTCTCCGATGTCAAGAGCAGTCTGGAGCTGCTGCTTAGCCACTGCCCTGCCCTGATCCCGCACCTGTTTGACCGTGGTCTGCAGGTCCGCGGGAAGATGGGGAACGACCTCATCCAGGGAGCCCAACAGGGCATGGGAGAAGTGTGCCATCAGGATGGCCGAACTGGCCTGACGAAGGCCGAGAGAAGAAGCAGCATAGACTTTCGCCCAGGCGTAATCCAGTTTCTTGGATTCTTTGTCGGGCGGTTTGTCCACGTCCCTGGCGTTCCCCCGGCGCCGGAAAACGCTATCGGTAACCAACCCTTCAGCAGAGGGGTGTTCAAAAACCGAACAGGGAACCGGTGGGGACCGTGTACTTCCTGGCCATCCTGGCCGAAGGCGCAGGGCAGGAAGACGGACGCTGCCATAGCTCCAAGGCCGGACCAACGATGGCTTCAGCCACCGGAAAGGCCTCCGTCTGAGAATCCCCTCGGTCCAGAATCTCCAGGAGGGGATATCTGGCCCGTTTGGAAACGGGTTCGAGCTTCATCCTGGTGGACTCCGAGATGAGCCGAAGTAGGCCAAGGAAGGACGAAGGGCTATCGTCCACTGACTGCCCCCCTGAGGACTCCAAGTCCATCCACCTGGAGAACAGGGAGGAGTCATCTTCCGACTCCGACGAGTCGTCGAAGAGCTGCCTCGAGCCTGAGACACCCTCCACATGCCGAGGTTTATCGGGAGTGAGAGTGACTGACAGCCTATGGGGTAGCCCCTGAGCCGACCGAGAACTCTTGGTCGGAGCCCCAACTAACGGCTGAGGAGGAGGCGGTTCCACCAAAATCAGTGGGGCTGCAGTAATAGGCCGAACAACCAGTCTGAAACAGACTCCTCGACCTGCAGAGAGTTGTTTCGGCCGCTCGGTGACAGGCCACTTAATGCCGGTGAAGACGACTGAGTCGGCTTATTCCCGACCAACAGAAGCTATTGCCACATAAGCTCTTCATATTTCAGCGCAACTTGCGCGAAGCCTCCCTAATCCGAGGAGGAAGAAGAAGGAAAGCGTTAAGCGCCCGCTTAGTGCGAGAGATCGAGACCGCCTATGCCGGCGGGATCGGCTGGACCGCGAGGAGGTCCGAGACCGAGAATCTCGGCTAGGCCGAGGTCGGGCGCCAAGCGAGGTACAAGAATCGGGTATACCCTCTTCGGCTCGGACGACTGCACCGACGGCTCTGAACTGGAGGCGAGACGAGCCGACGGGATCCTCAATCCTCGCCTGGGGAACTGGAGAGGGGATTTCAAGCTTCACCAGCCAACAACCCGTCTAACGGTCGAAAAAATCTCGACCGCGTCGGGGTGTCTCGATCAACATCGCCTGCAGGGGACACACCGTGGAAGCCAGTGGTGACTGAAGGTTCGACCAAGTCGACTGTCGACAAAGGAGGAGATATTCCGCTCCCAAGAGCGTCGGCGATGGACTCACCCTTACTCTTTTTGACCGAAAAACTGTCCAGAAGAGGTTGGACCCTCGCCTTTTGTCGAAAGGGTCAAGCAAAGCTCCTTAAAAGAAGCCGAATACGAGGCGCCGAGAGAGAGAGCGAGACGAATGCCGCGGCCGAAGATGGAGTGGCCTGCGCCGCTTCCTCCTCGAGGGCAATCATCTGCTCAAGTTGTTCCTCAGAGCCCGCAGCCGCGGACACCGCCAATCGGGCCTCCTTCGATTTAACCGGAGGAAATCTCTTCTCGGGACGCCCCAACTGAAGACGGGCAGCACGATCTTCGAGGACATAGACCGAAAAAGAAAAGCACAGGTCGCAAGCCTGCGGTTCGTGCTCAAGGCCTAAGCAGTAGACGCACGTGGAGTACGGGTCTGTCCGAGACATTTTCTGCCCGCAGGGACATCTCCGAAATCCGGGAGTCGATTTATCCATCGCAGCCGCGAGGAGAAGAAGACCGAAGTGTTTTGTAAATATTGAAACGAGTTTCAAAGTTTGAAGAGTTAGGCACCAAGTCTTAATCGCAGAGCGTTAAGGAGGGAACCTGAGCTTCCAAGCGGTAAGGAAGATCTGACGTCATGGGGCGGAGCCGAGAGTTTTACCACCCGGGTGGGTGGGAGGAGCCAGCTTGAAGACCTTCCGGCAAGATTTAAAGCGGCAAGGAACCTGCCAGATAGTGTGGATGAACAACATATCCATGTCCCTAGAAGTATTATTTTTAACTTTGGGTTTAGTCAAACTAATGGTACATTCAATGATTTTAAGATCGCTAGTTCCCAGATGAGCTCCTACTCAGACTTGTATTCGCTCCATACAATTTGTTATCACCAGATCAAGAATATTATTACCTCTGGTCAGAGTATTTACAGGCTGTACGCATTTCAGAGGATGTTAATGTGTCAACAAGGGTTTGTTCATAGGATGTCACACCCTTCACTGAGTTCCAGGTAATCCCCGGAATATTGAAGTCCCCAACTATTTTAGTATCGCCTAAGCACAGAACAGAGTTAATTTCCTCCATTAATACATAGTTATAATTAGTATTACTATTAGGAGGTTTATAACAGATACCCAGAGTTATTTTTGGGGAGTGGATAAATTGTCAGTTCAACCACAAGGTCTCAGTGGGTGTATCACTGTCATTATTATTATTGGGAGTTATTTGATAGCATTTTATATGCTCCGAGATATAATAGCATACTCCTCCCCTTTTTCTACTGACACTATTTTTATAAAATAACTGGTACCCAGGAATATCATTAGACCAGTCTTTGGTATCCCACCAAGTTTCTGTTAAACACAATATCCATTTTTTGGCTCTCCATCAGTATTTTAAGCTCTGTCAGTTTGGGCCAATTTAAACTCCTTGCATTAATACTCCAGATTTTGACGTTGGACTGGTAATCATTTTTACTATTTCTATTTCCAATACTTCCTTGTCCCCCTTTGTAGTTAGTTTAAAGATTTACAGATTATATCTTCAAAGTTCACCCCAATTTATATGCCCCATGCTTGCTCAAATGTAAACCATCCCAGCAAAATAATGATTTATTGTTACAAAAGGTTTCCCCCAATGGATGATAGCTGCGAACCCAACTTTAAGAGTCCACTTTCTTAACCATTCATTAATGCATTTTATTTTCTTAATGGTTTTATGATTTGCTCTTGGTACCGGTAATATTTCAGAAAAATAAATATCAGTGCTTTTCCTTTAATATTTCCCCCAATTCCATGAAACTTTTCTTTATTTCCTCTATTGACAAGTTCTTTATATCATTTGTGCCAACATGTATAATGACAAGCGGGTTTTGACCAGAGTTTTTAAGAATGTCATTACACATGTTGTGGATGTCACTTATTCTAGCCCCCCTAAATGATGAGCAGGCAATGTTATGTTCATCTCCCCTACAGACATATATGTCTATATACTTTACAATAGCGTCACCAAGAACAAAGTATTGCCTAGCTGATTGGCTGGTACCTGTAGGGTCCACAGGCTGTGGCTCAGTGTGGGGGTAACACCAGACTGAGAATCAGAAACCATTTCAACATGTTTTTTTTGCCTTATGTTTGCTACCCACTATTTTGGTACTATTTGTGGGTTCAATGTAATTCTTAGATGCTTTTTTTGGATTGTGCAATATCCTTAGGGCAGGGGTTATTCATGGGAACACTAGTGCTAGTAACTGCATGTGAGGACTGTGCGTTATCCCCAGGGTGAGGGCTGTTCTAGTGAGGACCACTCGTGGAGCCTGTGTCACTGCAGTTTCAGAGATGTCTTTAGAGACTACAGTAGCTTCCATTTCAACCTGTTCCTCCATGGAATCAAGTATAATTAATGGTTCATATCTGTTACTTATTATTTCCCATGGCCCTGCATCTGGATTTAGATTTACGACTCATCGTCACTTCAGTCCAGGGCTCAGTGTGCTCAGAGTCAGGACAATCGATATCAGCCAGATCACATTTCCTTCTGTCATTGTTTTCATTTTTACCCATTACATTTTCATTAATAGTTTTAGGATACAACTCTGGTCCATAATTTATATCTTGTGTGTTCTAACAATGATGATTAGTACTTAACTTAGTGGCCCTCACTTCCTGTTGTTTTTCAAGTGCTTCTAATCTTTTGCAGAACACTTCAATGTCTTCCCTAAGTACACTGTTATTTACACATTTTGTACATACATAAAGTAAACCCTCAGGTAGTGTATCGAACAATGTGTACACATCACAGGTGGAACATTTTAATCCCGTTTCTCCTTCTAACGTCATGATTATATCCTTATTATTTGTTACCTGTGAGGCAGTCTTCTTTAGCCCTGTTATGCTACATTATTCTAGGCAAATTAAATCACTCATCTTGCTACAGCTGTTTTAAGTAGTCCTTTTAGTTTGATATTACATGTTAGGCTTACTCCTTTTGGGTGCTACTGCCCTTTCCTTCTTCCTCTTGAACTCCTGACATGTGTGACACGCATCAGACGCACATATCTCTGTGCACATCTCTGCACGCTAATAAGCGCACCCACCCCAATCACCTGGTGCTCTACTGAAATACAAGCTGGGCAGGAAGTCTCTCTCTGTCACTTCCTGTCCACGCTCTCCAAGTACCCCAAAAGTATTAAAACTAAAAAACAATAAAAACCCTACTGACACCTCATGTGGTGGTCTTTCTAAAATAATACCTTCTGTTAGCTTTGCAAACTGAACTGCAATGCAGGGTTTTTCCCTTTAAACTGCATTCAATTTCTGTGTTTCCAGAAAAGATTATTTCAGGGTATATGTACTTTCAGCATAGAGGTACATGGTATAAAATCCAGGCACTGCTAAGCAAAAAAGGCCATATAACCAGTTTCCATAAATCAAAGGGAGAAAAGGGTTTTGATTCCCATTTCTTCCTGATCCTAAAGAAGGCCGGCGATCTGAGACCAATTCTGGATCTCAGATACCCGAATCTTTTTATAGATTACAAATGAATGGTTTTAAATAAGCTGAAAAAAATTCTTCCGGATGGTTACTCCCTTCAGATTCTTCTGCCCCTTCTTCATCAAGGAGACTGGCTCTGCTCCCTGGATATGCAGGACACCTACTTCCATATCCAGGTCTTCTGGTCCCCACAGGAGGTTCCTATGCTTTTGCTTCCATGGCAACTACTACCAATTCAGGGCCCTACCCTTCCGGCCTTTACTCAGCTCCTCGAGTCTTCACCAAGTGCCTGGCAGTAGTGGCTGTGGCCCTCAGGACACAAACTCTATATGTCTTTCCCTACCTCGAAGACTGGTTCCTCACAGCCACCTCCAGAGACCACCTGCTCCACACAATGGAGATCAGCTTCAGGTTTGTTACGACACTGAGCATCACCCTGAACCTGTCAAAGTCCTCCCTCTGGCCAAGTCTAAGACTGCAGTTCATTGAGGTAATCTTGGATTTGGTTCAAGGCAAAGCCTTCCTGCCTCCCAGACAGAGCAGATCACCTGAGAGCTCAGGCCCAGTTGGTGTCTTCATTACGCCAAGTCCCAGCCAGGTCAGTTCTCAGACTCTTGGGACTCATGATGGCAGCCATAGCCACTGTTCCACTTGCCCGCCTGCACATGAGGGTACCTCAGTGGACCCTATGGGTCCAGTGGCACCAACCTACGGATGATTTGGATCAAGGGGGTACTAGTATCCAATCCTGTGAGGCAAACACAGTTGTGGTAGATGAACCCTTCCAACCTACTCAAAGGGGTTCCCTTCTGTGCAGAATCTCAGAGTCAAATTCTTATTACAGATGTGTCCTGTCTGGGCAGGAGTGCCCATTTAGCAGACTGTCAGACCCAGCCTGCTCTCAGCAGGAGCAGCATCTCCACACCAATGTGTCTGAGATGCACGCAATTCCTCCTTGCCTTTCAGGCCTTTCAGACTCCTCTCCTCATGGTCCCTTCTCTTGATTCAGATGGACATGTCAGTAGTCTATTATATCAACAAGCAAGGGGGCTACCGCTTGCAGTGTCAGTGACCCAGGTTCAGGAATGGACTCGGGCGGCTGGAGGGCCGGCTAGGGGGAGGAGGATTGAGCACCCAGGGGCTCCTCTCCTCCTCCGGGTGGGGTGGGATGCGGGTCCCGCTGTGATACCAACACCTGGGTGACCACAGGTGGAGGTGCAGTGAGACAGCACACAAGGGAGGGAGGACGTCTGCCGGGAGCCGGAGCGTTAGCGCATCTCGACGTGCGTCGCTTCTTGGCCCCCCTTGTGTGCAGACATCCTGTGGGTTGGGACGAAGAAATGGAAAAAACCCTGTGCTGGGCTCCTGTAGATGGGACCCGGTTGTCCCGAGATAACCCATAACCAAGCTCCATAGATGGGGCTGGTGATGCCTTCCGACACATACTTGAGGTGTGAGAGGGGGACTAAGGGGGGGGGGGTCCCTCTCCTCCCCGCCCGGGGGGAAAACCGAGGCAGGATGGGGAAAGGCTAACCAGCATCCGGAGGGAGGTACCGGGGGCGGGACTACAGGAATACACAACCTAGGGATCCCCAAAGAAAGGAAACTAGCACAGCGAGAAGGGGGCATAAAGAGGAAGTAAAAAAAAAAAAAAAAACAAGCAAGGGGGAACTCACTCCTACTTCCTGTGTACAGAGGCCATGAAAATTTGGCATTCAGCCATAGAACACAACCTGCTTCTAACAGCAGTTCATGTTCCAGGTGTCAAAACGTCCTGGCGGACAGCCTAAGCCAATCCAGGTTGAAAGTACACAAGTGGGAGCTCCTTTCCTAGGTGGTTGAGGATCACTTCGACAGGTGGGGTCATCCCGAGTTGGACCTCTTTGCATCCCCACTCAACGCAAAACTGCCTAATCTCTGCTCGCTAAATCCAGGGCCTGATGTTTTCTGGTGAGACATGTCGTACTTCTGCAGACAGTTCTTCTCAAGCTGCAATCAGAAAGGGGGGACAGGATTCTGATAGCTCCTTATTGACTGCAACAGATATGGTTCCCACTGCTGCAACAGCTGGCTGTGGAACTTCCTTTTTCTCTGCCCCTTTGCTCAGATCTGCTCTCATGGGACCAGGGTGCTCCGATTCATCCAGACCTAAAGTCTCTTCATCTACAAGTGTGGCTCCTTCAGACTTAGCAATTGCACAATTTGGCGTTTCCTCTAGGGTGGCGGATGTTCTGGTGGTGGCTAGGAAGCCTTCCTCCAAAGCCACTTATGCCAAGAAGTGGAAGCGGTTCTCTGTTTGGGCTACTGCCCAGCATTTGGATCCCTTCATCTGCCCGGTGAATCTTATCCTGGATTACCTCCTTTCCCTTTCAGACTCGGGTCTGGGTTACTCCCCTATCAAGGTGCACCTTTCCGCCATCTGTGCAGACCATACATCTATTGAAGGCAAAAATATTGCCCAACTGGACCTGTCCCACACCTTCTTGTGGGGTATTCTTCATTTGAAACCTCCTATTAGGAACCCAGACCCACACTGGGATTATTTGTTTATATTGGAGAAGCTCACTCTTCCTCCCTTTGAACCTGTTGCAAGCTGTGAGCTGCGCTTTCTGTCATGGAAAGCATTGTTTTTAGTCGCCATTACTTCAGCTCAGAGGATTTCTAAGCTTCAGGCTCTAATGTGTAAGAAGCTTTACTTGGTTTTCCACAAAGATAGGGCATCTTTGTGGACCAGTCCTAAGCTTCTGCTGAAGGTGGTGTCTGAGTTTACTCTGAATCAATCCATCCACCTTCCTGTTCATTTTCCGGAGTCTTCAAATCAGAGAGAGGCTTTACTTCATACTCTAGATGTTCACTGGGTGCTTTGTTTTTATCTGGACTGCACCTGCCCTTTCAGGAAATCCGACCAGTTTGTTTCGTTTTCACCCAGGAAAGAAGGGGCTCCTGTTTCCAAACAGCGTTCATCTAAGTGGTTAGCTAATTGCACTGTTTATTGCTACCGTAAATATGACAAGCCTTTGCCAGGCTAGGTCAAAGGGCATTCTACCAGAGGCACGGCTGCCTCCTTCAGAAATGTGACTGCTGCAGACATTTGCTCAACTGCCACTTGGAGTTCTGTCCACATTTTTGTCAAGCATTACAGTCTGGACATCATCTCCGGGCGTAGAGCCGGTTTCAGCCATGCACTCCTCCAGGGCCTCCTGTTCTAAATAAACTTCTTATGACTGCTACAATCCTCCTCCCAGCTGACTGAGTCTATTCCTCTATTGCTTGGGATTCCATCCTTGTGGTTACTGCCTGCAAGAGCCCTCTCGAAGTAAGATAGTACAGTTACCCAAGAACTTACCATAACAGTAGCTCTCCGGGAGGAGCTCTTGCAGTAAGAACTGCATTTCCTCCCTCTTTCCCTCAGACTGCTGTTTCTCCATTGCAGCTCTTCTGCTTTCCTTGTTTATGAGGAACCCCCTCAGTTCTCTGATTTCTGCACATGCTGGGGTCTTCAGTAGGAGAACTGGGGATGAGCTATGGGACCACCCCTTTTATACCATAGGTCGGACATCAGAGTGCCGACACTGGGGGCGGTCCCCTGCTGAATACCGCTAGCTAGAAGTTTTCAGTGTGGTCCTAGCACCTGGCGGCTCAGTCCTTATGGTTACTGCCTGCTGCAAGAGCTCCTCTCGAAGATCTACTGTTATGCTAAGTTCTTATGTAACTGTACTTTATTCTAGATGTGTGGCACTTTTCTTTGTAAAGTGCTGTCAATGGGGATAATAAACCCAATACAACTTTGAAGGACTTGGGTCCAATTTACTTTATTACTTGAGGCATACTAGGAAAATTTCAACAGATCAAAGGCTATAATAGGAAACTCAGTGCTACCCCCAATGGCCATAAAACTGGCAGGGAAAGTACAAAACAAAATTTGTCGCAAACACATGGAATAGAACACCAGGGACCATTAGAAAAACCAAAACAATGCACAATAAATTTTTGAATGTAGTTTTCCCTTAATGCTGGAAAAACATCCGGCTAGGCAAAGAAAAAGAAACAGAAAAAGCAGTCAGCTTTATCTCAAATTCTTCCTCGAAATCTGAGGCCTGTTTCTTGAAGATGCTACAGCAGGCTGCTAAATGACAACCAACCCACTTACCCACCTCCATTAGGTCATTAAAAAAGAAAATATTTTTTATTCCACAACACCACCTATGTAAATAACAACTCTGCCAGAAAAATTATTCCCTGGATATTTGCTTCCTTAAATGGTAATCTGATACAGTCAAACTGCTTCAGTTATTGGTCAGTGTCACTGGACACATCAGGAAACCATAATACTTTTTAGTATTCATACAAGAAAGGGACATTCGCCTTCATCATCTGCAGGATGATTTCACTTTTGTTGACCTGATCTGTTATAAACAGCATGGTATTAGGGAGGTCTTAGGATTGCTGGTGGCCACTGGGCATCATGTGGTAAGCCTTCTGAAGTTTTAACATCTCAGCTGTGTCAGTTATAGCCAGGGTATTTGTCTTTCCCTTTGCAGAGGACAAGCAAAAGTCAATCTCCTCAACCCCCTTCTCATAGGCCAAAAGTCGCAAATTAGTACTCCAGATTTAGTTTTTTTGAGAAACTTTAGTCACTTGCACAAGGGCATACTCTCTTTTAGGAATTACATCATGGAATGAATTGCTGTCAAAAGCTTCATTTTCTGTGTCACAAAACATTTTTAAACCCTCAACCAAAGATTCCAGTCGCTGTGTTCTCACCCAATCTATCCATCTTTCGTGTAATTTGCTTCCAAACATTTACAAGACTTTTTTCACAACAAATCCCCATTTTGCAGTTTGGGACCCTGCTGCTGTCCACACAGTTAACCCTCAAACTGCATTTCTGCCTTTAGCTCAGTCACCTTGACACAAACCATTTTTTGACTTTCAGATGCCAAGTTATGCTAAAATAATGCCAGAAATGTGTTTCTTGTCCCCTTCCAGCTCTGACCTGCTCCTATCTGCTGGCACCCACCCAGCTGTCCACCCCCCTTCTCTGGGACTTGCCACCTTTCCTGTACACCATGGCTCTCCACCCATAGGCAGAGTCTGTTTTCAGGGGTTTCACAGGCACGATCAATATAAATCCTTCAGCCTTCACTAAGGAAGGGTGCCAAGGTCAATGGTGAAGCCTGTAGAGGATGCTGGCATCATGCTGCTGCGACCAGGGCTTTGTTTCCTCTATCGTTTTCAGCTGAACCCCCTAGGATGCTGGCTGCATGAGGACACCACAGACCAGACATGCATGCTATGCGTATGGTGGAGCCGATATTAAGCTAGGTCCCACCGTTGAACGGGCTCACAGCTGTACTGCCAACAGTGGTCACCCAGAAGGTGGTATTTCAGCAGAAGTCAGCAACCCTCCGCAAGAGAAGGGCAACAGACTCAATTCTTCTCTCAGTGTGGCCAACTTCAAACAGACTTGCCAAAACACAGGCTGCCAGTGTCACAAGCGGTAGCACTACAGCTGTATCAACAGGCCAGCTAATGATGCCAACATTTACCACGATCAAACTTTAATGTTAGGAAAAAATAGGAGCTCTAAGCAGATGCTGCCTATCACCTCAGGCTCCACAGTGCACCAATAGCTAGAACTTTAACATAAGAGCAGGAGGACTGATAATAGCCAATTCTGAAAACTGTATTCTAATGGCATGCTGCATTTCACAGAAGGGTTCAAAAGGTTGTTAAAATAGAACGAGAGGCTGGAAAGGTTAATGACCTCAGTTTACATTTTCCACCTAGATGTTCATTTAAAGAAGAACAGAGAATACTGGATTGGCAACTATGCACAACCAGTCTGTTCTGCCACAGAGGGATTCTGATTCCCGCAGACCTCGAGAGTGAAACTCAAGAGGTCTGTGGGACTCAGAACGCTGAGGGGGCAGAATACACCCATTAAGCATAACGTTGTTCATCCTGTATGTTTTTATAGTTATAGTATTATGTGAAATGTGTGCATTTTTTTCCCTTTCACAATGAAACTGGCTTGTGCAGTCTCTAGAGGTTCTAGAATGCTGTTCTACCAAAGAAGGGTACAATCGCAGTCCACGACCTCAGAACTGTGGTACAACAAAATTTTGAAAAGGATGAATTTCTGTATAGAACAGTGTTCTACTATACACTATATAGTGATAGCAATCACTGTTTTAGCATCAAAACAAAAAACAATTGATTCATACAGATTTTAAAATAAGGGGGAACAATGAACAGCTGGATGTAAAAAGGTTTGTGAGTCAAGAGTTTTAAGGCCTTTCAATAGGCACTTTGGGGCAATTACAATCCAAGTAAGGAACTCTGTTAGAGTCATGGCACAATTTGATACTTTACACATTTTCATACATACCACCTCCCTTCTTCTTTTCTGGAACAGCATCATACAAATCACTGTCATCAATACCTTTGTCTGTAGAGAAAAAACAAACAAAAAAACAACAACAACAACAAAAAAAAGAATTATCTTTGCATTTATTGTATAAAACTATGGGTAGTTTTTTTTCTTAAGACCAAAATGTTACAAAAGTCACCGCTCGTTCAGTTCTTTGTAAATTCTAGTAGAATCTAATAGCCATACAGTAAATTTTACTTAATATGCCCCTCAAAATGGGACTTTGTTCTAGCAGGCCTACTCGGTCACCAAAATCCCAAGTAAATACCTTTGGCCTGTTTTACTTTTATACTCCATCGACATGAAGTCTGCTATCATGTAGCAGTATACCTGTGCCATCGGATCAACTCAATGTGGATGGCATTTATAATTAATAATTAAGACTGGTATATTTCTACACTACTAGATGATTTGGCCTAGTTTGGTAGACTACGGTATTTGCAGTTCTAGAAAGACAACTTACACAGCAAAAATACGTCCAGTAAGGCAGTGCTTTTTGTCACTGTAAATTTTGGAGAATATCATAGTATCTATTTATTTAAACTTTGGTAACCGGGAAAGGCACACTGAGCAGGGCTCATTTACAGGTGCGACCCAGGAGAGGGGAAAATACAAAATGAATTTTACATAATAAACGACCTATAACAATACAGTCAGAGTACAAAATGGAGTGTAGTACACAAGTGCAAAACAAAGGGATTATACATAATAATGAATACCTATAATGCAGCCAGAGTACAAAATTCAGAGTGCAGTTCATAGATAAAACAAAGCAAAATACAAACTGATATAAAGCAAGGGAATAAAAGAAGAAGGAAAAGTGCCTAATTAGCTAGAGCTAGAGTGGAGAGTGCTTATGGGCAGTGGCATGAGGATGTTGGTTCACTTTGGAGCAGGTGCTTGAATGCTGGCAGCGAAGAAGCTAGCTGGAGAACAGAAGAGAGTTGGTTCAGCTGGAGAACAGAAGAGAGTTGGTTCCAAAGAGAGGGTAATCGGCAAGAGTAGGCAGACCGACCAGCAGAGGATTGGGGATGAGAAAAAGAACAGTATGCCCTGGAGCGAAGTGCGTAAGGGGAGCAGGAGCAGCTGGCTGGAGACAGAAGCGAGGAAAGATAGGAAGGTAGTAAACCAAACCAGAATTTGGCAATGAAGGCTAAGGAGTGCATCCGACGGCAGTGGGAGAGGGGGGAAAAGAAAGCAACATGTAGAGGGGAGCAGTAGTGAGTGCAGAATGGGGAGTCAATGGCAAAAGAAATTTAGGACAGTGTCAAGCCTGGCAAAGGAAGAGGCTGGGGTGGAGATGTAGACAATATCGGCATAGTCTAGAATGGGGAGGATGGTTTCAGTGACCAATTTGCAATGTACGAAAAGGAAAGGCAGTCCCATTACGCACGCAACATCCAGCCTAGCAAAGCTTGGTGTGCATTGTGTCAATATGGGCAGAGTAGTCGAGTCTGTTGTCTAGCCATTCACCACGGTATTTGTATGCAGATACATTTATGAGAGGGGAACCGCCAACAATGGAGAAGACAGGGGGGGGGCAGTTGAGAGTTTCTGCCTTGACCCAGAGGTATTTATCTACACGTTGATGGCCTGGAACCAATTCATCATGCTGTTGAAATCCCTTTGGACGGCAGCCTCCACATCAAGAGTTGAGGGTCCCATAGAATAAATAATCGTGCCATCTGCATACATAAGGATGTGTGCGTACAATCAAGCTGAGCCTGGGGAGGTCATTAATAAATAGGGAGGATAGGACAGGACCAAGGATGGAGCCTTGGGGGAACCCCGGCAAGGGTAAAGAGGGGAGAAGATAGGGTGGAGCCTACCAGAACATACTGACACCGGTTCGTAAGGTAGGAGTTGAACCAGTTTACAACTGAGATGGCTAATCCAATTGTGTGGAGCTTGTGGATCAGGAGAGGGTGAGACCAAGTCAAAGGCTTTAGCCAAGTCGACAAAAATGACAATGGTAATGTGACCTTTGTCCATGCCAGCAAGAATGGCGTCTGCGACACGCAGTAAGGAGGATGTGGTTGAGTGATTCTTCCTGAAACCAGCTTGTAATGGAGAGAGGGTGCTTGAGACAGTGAGGAATCTGGAGACCCTAGAGTATGTAAGTTATTACTGGAGCTTAACAAAGGAGGAGGAAAAATGGGGTGGTGGTTCACGGGTCACCACCTTTGTGGTGGGGAATGACCTTAACTGATTTCCAAGCCTGGGATACTAGTCCTATGGGGGCGGAGAGAGACATTTAGCAGGTGAGTGAGAAGGAGGAAAATGGCAGGGGTGGAAATACAAAGGATCTTAGGAACTATGCTATTAGGGCTGCTTTGGTTGGGTTTAAAGACAGCAAAGTGCTATATACTTCATGCAGAAAGAAAGGAAAAAAACTGTATCCATTAGGAGAAACTGTTGCAGACAGGTCATGATAAGGGACGGGATGGGCCGTGGCAGGGATGTTGTGGACAGCGCAGGAAGTAAAGTATTTGCTTACCATATCTGCCACAGAGGCAGGCTCAGAAACAAAGGAGCCGCCTGACAACAAAACTGGGGTGGTAGACTGGGTGGGGGGGTTGATGAGAGAGTGGATGGTCTCCCAGAAGTTATGGGGAGAGCTTTGTGTAGAATGGAGGAGTTCCTTGAAGTAGTTAGCTTTTGCTGAGCGAATGGCGTTAGTGCTCTTATTTTAAGAGACCTATAAACCTGGAGGTCAACCTGGGTCAGAGTGGAGTTGCAGTCAGAGCAGACACACAGTTTGCACAAAGGCAATTAAGGTGGCTTTAATCCAGGGGTGCTGGATGCATTAAACGCGCACTTTTTTTAGGGGGGCACAAGTGTTCTAAACTCCTGTGAGGACACTGGTAAAAGCACTAAGAAATGTGTCAATGTTGGTGGCAGAGAGCCCTTGGGACCAGTCAGCACTGAGCAAGTCAGACAGAAGGGCACTGCTGTCAAGTCTCCTGAGGGAGCAGTGCTATGTGTATTTAGGGAGTGAGTGGTAGACACGCACTATCCTGATGCGGCAACGGATGCTAAAAATGTTTGGGAGAATACCTGAAGCAATGATACAGTGGGGGTGAGAGGAGAGTACACTGTCAAGTAAATTGTGGTTAGATGAGAGGGTGTTTAGTCGTGTTGGTTCTTTTATCAGCTGGGTGAGATTCAGTAGTTCTATACTCTATATAATTCATTAAATGTTAGAGAGCCATTCTGTGTTAAGCAAACTATTTTGACATTTTTATACAAGCACATCAGCAAAGATTAAAATGTTTAAAAAACTGCCATTTTTGGACCGACTCTCTGGCAGGTGGCAATGCTTGTACTGTCAGCTGGGGCACCAGTTTTCACATGCAAGCCCAAGAATCCCACACTGTGGCTGGTTTTGGAGGAGGGGAGTGAGGGCAAGCATGCTATGAAGGTGAGGCACAGTCATTGGCTTGCCATGTTAAGGGAAAGGGGAAATTGTTTAACCAGGAAAGGCACTGAGGCGAAGCTCATTTCAGGAAGTTAAGTGATTTGCTCAGGGTCACACAGTTATTCAAGTGGGGGCTGTGAGATTCAAACTCAAATCTCCAGGTCTACAGCTCAGTGCTCTTAACCACTGGACTATACTGCCTCACAAAACATAAAACAAGATGGCGTTTTCATGGGGGGACTGCTGCAAATCATGCTTTCAGGAAAAAAAAGGGAAAAATCATGGTATTCATGACTTCTGTGACAAACGGTATTATGTGATAATAGCGACTGCCGAAAGGTGATCCCTATTATTGCGACCTGCATTATTGCCAATATGCAGTAAAAGGTGACTGGAAAACTGTGCATGTGGGAGGGGCGGGCTGCATTCCCCCCCCCAACTAAAGATTCTCAACTCCAGAGAGGTGCATGTTGGGGAGGGGGGCACAATCCAGTTAAAAAAAAAAAATTTAAGTCCCGCAGCTGTGGGACGCAGCAAAATTGTACCCGCCCCCAGTCCCGAATCCAGGACCTGCTCTGTTAGAGCCAGTCACCCTACCCACTACACCACACGGTTGGCTCGGCAGAAGCAGGCACACTACAGGGTTACAACCCTGTCCCCCATCCCTCCATGTCCCATCGTCCAACCTCCCTTCCTGTCGCCCCACCCTACCCTCACAGTCGCAGCAGTCGCCGTCCCCTTACCATCGCCCATGATGATAGTGCCATCATATGGGTCGCCGTTTTGACAGTCGTCCATATGCAGTCGCTATCATCACGGTATACCATGACAAACATACATCACTAAACGCAAGTCTCTTGCAACTCCAGGGTACATATGACATATTGTAGAAAGGGCGCCTCCACCCCGGTTCATTTTTTTTTGTCCTGGCCCTCTGCCCTCTTTGGGGGAAATCGGCCCCTGCCCCACATCCCATGCCTCCATGCCCAGGTTTACCCCACTGGGTGGGGATGCCAGGTGGGCACCCCCAACGGACAACAGTCTCAAGCCCTGGCTTACCCCTCCCCCAGTGGACACTGACTGCAGCAGGAGCAGTGGCAGACAGGGCATCATGGAGCGGACTGGCCCTTCAACTCCTGAGTCTGTCTCCAAACTCAGGATGTCGGTGTCGCAAGTGGATGCCTTGCTGCTGTGCCAGCGGAATAGTTGTCACCCTGCATCATGGATGAGGGATGGATTTTTGGATGTTGTAGAGATCCCCTGGGAGCAGGGAAGTGCAATGATGGCCAGCATATGCCTCACCTCACTTACGTGAGGCGCCGGCAGCAGTGATACCCCTAGCCTCCGCAAGAGGTCCACAGAGCACCAGACACTCTTCCCCCCCTCCCCCCTGGAGAAGAGCAGTCCTTCGGATGCTCAGTCTTTCTCCCCTAAGCCGGCACTCTGATTCATGGGTCTGTCTCCAAACCTGGGATGTCGGCGTTGCAAGCAGATGCCTTGCTGTTGCGCCAGCAGGACAGTTGCCACCCTGGTTCTTTGTCACATTTAAGCAATCTGGCTTGCAACAGAAAATATTACTTCAGTGGCAGACTGGCAGATTTCTCAGCCATAGGATAAGATGCCATATGATGACTAAGAATGAAGGAGGGGCATAAGAACACACAAGGTGGGGGGGGGAAGGAGAGCATAAAAATACAGGTTACTCACCTGTAACAGGAGTTCTAGGAATGGTATATGTTGTTCATCCACACTTATTGGCAGGTTCCTTGCCACTTTAAATCTTGCGGAAGGTCTTCAAGCTGGCTCCTCCCACCCACCCACCGGGTGGTAAACTCTCAGCTCCACCCCATGGTGCCAGATCTAGCCCGCTGGAAGCCAGGTTGTGCGTCAAAGCTGGGGAGGCCGGGTGGGTCGTGTGGATGAACATAATATACCATTCCTAGAACTCCTGTTACAGATGAGTAACCTGTATTTCTAGGGACATGGATATGTTGTTCATCCACACTTATTGGCAGACTCCTAGCAGTTCTCCAAGAGGAGGAAGGCAAGGCGCACACCCCCTACTTAGGTATAAAGACTGAAGAACTGAGGCCCCAACCAACATCCTGGCGTGACCCAAGGTCGATGTGGAAGGGGGAACGGGTATAAGCCTGCTTCCAGGTAGAAGTCCTATGGATATCCTGGACCAGGGTATCCTCGGAAGCAGCCATCGATGCAGCGGAAGGGCGGGTAAAATGAGCACTTATCCCTCTGGGAGGCTCCATGCCCACCCACCTAAAGCAGAGATCTATGCAGGAGGTGACTTCCCGGCTCGTCGTCCGCTTGACTGCAGGTCTTCAGCGTAGATGACAAACAGCTGGCGAACCTCTCCCGAACTTCAGCCCTACGCTCCCTGGGTAGGTGAGCGTTAAATAGGGTCCCATGGATCCTATACACAGCCTCTGAGGCGTGAATGGGGATGGACCCCTGCAGAGACAATACCCGGTTAGGGAAGACTCCACCACCATCTACGGAAGGAACTTCGGGTGGGGCGCAGGATGACCTTGTCCCTGTGGAAGACCAGATAGGGAGATTCAAAGGAGCGCCTGGAACTCTCCCCTCCTTCTGGATGGCAGAGTACCCCAAGAAGGTGTTCTTCCATAACAGGTGGGGAAAATCGCACCTGTGCAAAAGTTCGAATGGCTTGCCCGTGAGCTAAGCCCCTACCAGCGAAGATCCCACAGAAATGGGGATACTCTCCCTCAAAGGCGAGGTGTGATCGAGGCCTAGAAAAGTGCCCGACCACCTTTTCTGCACCACCGACTGCCTTCCGGCCCGCACCCGGAAGACAGGGGTGACCAACAGAAGCACCTAGATGGTTGTCGGCTGAGGCCCTGGTTCAAAGAACGGACCGCAGATGGTCCGGAATGCTCGCCCGGGGATGGGAGAGGGACAAGGCCCTATCCCATTGTCAAATGGAGAACTCTTCCAATTGAAGGCGAGCATATCTGGCCGACTTCTAGCAGGAAGCCTCGAAAACGTCGAGGACCTTGCCGAAGGACCCAAGGCCTGGCCCCTAGCCGCACAGGGACCAGGCCTTCAGGTGCAGGGATTGAAGGTCCAGATGGAAAACCTTCGCCTGAAAACAGATCAGGACCGGGCGGACTGGAAGCTGCCTCAGGAGCCTGGGGCTGAGACTGAGGAGAGCTGGATACCAGAGCTGGCAATCCAGTCTGGGGCTACCAGAATCACCTGCGCCTAGTCCCTCCTTGCCTTGCCAGTGGGTCAAGGGAAATGGGGGAGAGGCGTGGAAAGGGCCGGGGTCCACGGCCTTGATGGCATCCCCTACAGCAAACCTTGCTGAGGGGCGGGCATGAAACAGTCTCACCTCATATTCTCCCTGGAAGGAAGGAGGGAGAAGATCCTGTGCTACCTCCGACAGGGAAGACCACTCGTGAGGCGCAGCCTATGTCCGGCTTAGGGCATCAGCCAGGGTGCTGGAGGCTCCTGCCATCAAATGGCTGGGAAACTGCCTCCAGCTGCACGAAAAACCCAATGCGGGGAACCTCCTTACGCCGAGGTAAGGGGCTCGACCGAACCTGGCAGGGTAGGTAGCACATGGTCGTGGTGTTGTCCGCTTGGACTTAAACCACTAGACCCCGCACAAACGGAGCGAGCGGTGCAAGCTAAACGGACCGCCTGGAGCTCCAGCGGGTAGGAAGGACATCAGGACTCCTGAAAGGACCAGAGGCGAAGCACTCTGTATTCCCCTAGATGGGCACCGCACCCATCCGAGAAGCATCGGTCGGAGAAGACCGTCGACTCCGGGCGGACAAACAGGATGATCTCCTGCAAGAGCTGGAACAGTCCGAGGGGGAGCGTTCCCCTAACTCCTGGGCTATAGTCATGAACTGGTCTGAGGAAAGCAGCACTGTGACCACTGGCTGGCCAGTCCCCACTAGGGGAACGCAGGAACCAGCGGGTCCAACAGACCACGTTGGAGCCAGCCGCCGCGAGGCCCAGGAGGTGCAGGAGGTCCTGGCAGGGCACAATTGCTCAGTCAGACCTGACTAGATAAGGGAGGGAAAACCTCAGCCCTGTCTGCCAGGAGCCGAGCTCGGACTCAAGAGTCGAGCCTCGTCCTGAAGAAGGATCACCCGCTAAGACACGAGTTCCAATGTGGCTCCGGTAAAGGGATACCAGTCAGAGCCAGAACACTGGATCATCCCCTTCCGTCTGGAAGGGTTGCAATCAGGCCACCATCCGGGTGGGGTGACGCCCGGACCCCTCAATGCCGCAGAAAGCTGCTGAGCAGAGAACGAAGGGCCTGGCCAGGAACTCGTAAGGAGATCCCCCGCTTAGGAAAGGGAGGAGTCTCCCATGAACGGACGGAACGAGGAGTAAGTATGTCCTGGAGGCCCAGGAAAGAAGCCACATGCCCCGCTGTGAGGATGGGATATCTGAGGCAGGGAGACCATCCAGGCATGCAGAAGAATGGGGCGCAAGCCCCCCATCTGTTTGAGACCAGGAATACCTGCACACGAACCCAGGGTCAGAAGGAGGGTCCGCAACCTTCTTGATCACCTCTAATTAGAGGGCCAGGCAAGTCAGCTCAGCGGGCTGACGAAGAGGCTGTGGACCCCAAGATCCCCGTGGGGCAACGGCTCAAAAGGGGGAACTTGCTCACAACCCGTGACAGGACCTACCCTTAGCACCACCGACCCCAAGAGGTCCGGGAGCGGACCATGAGGAAGAGGTGTGGACACATCCCCATGAGGAAACCAGGCAGGAGCAGCCGGGGCCAGGGACAGCACCCTTAGCCCGTCACAGAGCAGGTTTGGGGCAGAAACAGGCCGAGGGGGCTCTCGGAGCTTTACCTCCCTGCTTCCTTTTGGACGAAGATGCTGGTCTGGCATCAGGCTCCCAAGCGCATGCCTGCTGGCCCTCGTGTTGGGCCGGTCAAGCCGCAGGGGCCAGGGGGCAAAGGGGCTTACGCAAAGGCTGCCGGCTGCCCTTGACCCTCTGGGCAGGAGTGACCAAGTCCGGAGTGGCATCGGACTTCTCGGACCCCTGGAGGTGTCCCTCCACTCCAGGGCCAAAAAGGTAGGTCCCCAAGAAGGGAATATCCACCAACTCGTGCTGGGTTTCCAAAGAGAAGGAGGATAACCTCAGTCACGCCCTGTGGCACATGGCCACCGCGGCCGCCACCAATCTGGCACAGGAGTCACCCAGATCCAAAGCCGTCTGGAGCTGCTGTTTCGCCACCACCCTACCCTGGTCCCGCACCCGTCGGACCGTGGTCCGTAGGTCGGCCGGGAGATGAGGGAGGACCTCATCCAGGAAGTCAAGAGGGCGTGGGAGAAATGTGCCATCAGTGCCACCGAGCTGGCCTGACGGAGGCCTAGGGAGGACGCAGTGTAAACCTTGTGCCCGACATAGTCCATTCTTTGGGACTCCTTGTCCACATCCCTAACATTTCCAGAACGTTGGAAAACATTGTCAGTGACTACCCCCTCAGCCGAGGGGTGTTCTGAGAAACCGGGCACAGAACCAACAGGGACAGGGTACTTCCTGGCCACCCTGGCCGAAGGCGCAGGGCAGGAAGTAGGCCGCTGCCAGAGCTCCAAGGCTGGGCCCACGATTGCCTCAGCCACTGGGAAGACCTCCGAAGGTGAACCCCCTCGGTCTAGAATCTCCGTAAGGGGGTAAGGGGCCCGTTTGGGAACAGGCTCAAGCTGCATCCCGGTGAATTCCGAGATGAAGCTGGAGCAGACCCATAAAGGACAATGGGCTGTCGTCCACAGAATGTTCCGGAGAAGACCATGGGTCCTCCCTGCTAGGAAACATAGAGGAGTCGATTTCGGGCTCTGAGGGGTCTGCAAAAAGCTGCCACAGGCCTGAGTCACTCTTCATCCGCCGAGGGCGGGAGGGAGTGAGGGGAACCGATAACGTGCGGGACAGGTCATGGCCCGGCCTGGGTTCCACCGAGGACGGTGGAGCAGCAGGGATTGGACGAGCAACCGGCCCCGGAGAGGGCACCTCGACTGCCTCGAGCGGCTGCGTCGGCCGACCGGGCGGTACCTGCTTCCTAGCTGGAGAATGAATCGGGGTCGATTGATTCCCGGACAACAACAGCTGCTGCCACATGAACTCTTCATAACGTTGACGCCAACGGCATCGAAGCCACTCCTCATCCGAGGAGGGGGACGAGGAAGAACGGCAATGCCACTTGACTCAGTGCCCTGACTGAGAACGCCGAGGTTGGAGTGAGCGGCTAGACCGAGAGGAAGACGAGACCGAGACCCGAATCCTCGGGGAACTGAGGCGGAGCCTGGGAAGGAGGCAGGCACGCCCGATCCTCTTTAAAGCTTGGAAGAAAAGGGCTGAGGACTAGGCCGAAGGTACAGGCAGAACCTCAGCCTCCGCCGGGGGAACCGGCAAAGGGATGGCGGCACCAGCAGAAGACAGCCTAGATGACGGGTCAAGAGACTCGACAACATCGATGGGAGTCCTGGCCGGCTGACCTGATGGGGATACCGTGAGGCCAGCGGCCCAAGCTGCATCCTCGACCGAAGTCGAACGTCGGCCGACAGGGGGGAACTCTCCGCTCCCTCCGGAGCCGGCGAAGGACTTAGTCTGCGACTCCTTGAACTTGGGCCGAGAGGCAGGTCCCAAAGGTCCCTCTCCCTTCGAGGAAAGGGACTGTCGAAGCTCCTTGAACGAAGCTGCATGAGGAGAACTCAAGGAGAGCAGGATAAGCGCTGTGACCGAGGAGGAGGGAGGGGCAGCCACCCCCTCCCCGGAGAAAAGAAGCTCGAGCTGCTCAGCCAAGACAGCCGATGCGGACACTGCCCGACGAGTCTCCGAGGAATTTTCCGAGGCGGGAAAAATTACCAGTCACCTGGGCCCCAAACAGGCCGCGCGATCCTCCAGAGAGCTGGCTGAAAGGGCACAACAAAAATCGCAAAGTTGAGGATCATGATCCAAGTCAAGGCAGTAAACGCACATGGAGTGCGGATCTCTCCTGGAGGAAATAACCGGGCATCTCCCGGAGCCGGAAAACGAATGGGCCATCGCCACAGCGAAGAAGAAAAGATCGAAGTTTCAGAAAACTTCCAATTGATTTCGAAGACTGAAATTTCCAGGAACCAGTCGAAAACGCAGAGCGCTAAGGAGGGAACCTGAGCTTCCAAGCAGTAAGGAAGATCTGGCATCATGGGGCTGAGCCGATAGTTTTACCACCCGGGTGGGTAGGAGGAGCCAGCTTGAAGACCTCCCGGCAAGATTTAAAATGGCAAGGAACCTGCCAATAAGTGTGGATGAACAACATATCCATGTCCCTAGAACTTGGTATTTTTGTTAACTGAAGTTCACCAATAATGCTTACTTCTAAGACGACAAGTTCTACAGCTTATTAACTACAAGATTCAAGGAGAACAAAGTTCACATACCAACAAATAGTGCCCACTACTGGTGTTTGGATCTGAATACTGAACAGTGACACTGCTAAGATAGTACTCAGCTTCAGTGCCCCCTTATCCCCACCCTCCTGTAAAAAACCTCCCACATCCAAAAAAATAAATTTATCGCCTGGTCATGCTGAGGGTTGAGGTGCCAGGTGGCACACCTCGCTCCACGCTGGTGACCCGTGTTCGGGAACATGCATGGGGGGGTCGGCAGGGAGGAAAAGGATTGAGAATCCGCTGGACAGTTCCCCTTCTCCGGGAAGGGGGATTCTGGCAGTTGGAGCTTGCCTGGCCCCTAGCAGATGCTGGGAGCAGGAGCACCAATGCCACACATTGGGATTGGAAACAGACGCAGATGCTAGACTGGGTCACGCATGGGAGTGTGTGCGGCGATGTTGCGGGCATCACTGCATGCGCCGCCCCCAGGGAAGAGAAAACAGGAAAAATAGTATGCCCCCAGAGGATGAAGGAAGGAGCGCGCAGACCTTGCACCCAGCTGGCCATGGCGCAGAAATGTCTCAATCCAGTCTGGGGGGAGGGTGGCAAGCCCTGAAGCCACTACTGTACTGGCTAATAGACGCCGGAGTGACGAGGCTGGGGCTCCCTCCAGATTGCGACGGCAGTAGGGGTCGGAGCATAAATACCAAAATAAACTATCTGTGCCTTCTGGTCTTTCCTAGAAAGCTGTCAGAAACCTGAATTTGCCCCGATTGTCCCCCCGGACCTTGGAATCATAAGAATCTTACTCACCACCCCCCCCCCCACTTCCCACTGTGGTGGCTACTAGTGACTCAGTGAGCCTAACTATTTATAAAGTGATTTTCAATGCGTCTCCTGACCCTAGGACCCCTAGTTGCTGCCTCAAACTGTGTACCCAGGGCAGCAGCACTAACTGCATTGAGAAGAGCAGAAGGCTAGACATACAGGCAAAAAAGTACACATCTCATCACTAGAGAATGGAGCAGAATGTCATGTAAAAAAGCTGCTGCACACTGCTGAGAAAAGCAAATGTAAAGCCAATCCAAGAAGAATCACAGAATTCTCGAAACTGATGGCAGATAAGGGCAGATTGGCCCATCCAGTCTGCCCCTTTTTGTTGTGTTGCTTATGGTGTAGACCCTTCCAGGTCCACAGCATTTTCTCTTCTACCCCTTACCTATCCCTTATGATTCCCTTTGTGTTTATCCCAGGCTTTTTTTAATACCACCAGTTTTGTCCCAATTATGTCTACTAGAAAACTTTTCCAGGCATCCACCACCCTTTTCCTGAAGAAGCATTTCATCACATCTCTCCTGAACCTACCCCTATACAGCTTCATATCATGACCCCTTGTTCTAGAGCACCTTTTCCTTCGAAAAATACCTCCCACTGGTACCTTATTCACCCACATTAAGTATTTAAAGGCCTCAATCTATCTCTCCTCTCCCCTTCCCCTTGTCCTCAAGGGAGTACATGTTTAGTTACTTTAGCCTCTCCTGATAGGATTTTTGATGTAGACCCTGTACCATCCTGGTAGCACTCCTCTGAACAGCCTCCACCCTGTCTATGTTCTTCCTGAGATGTGGTCTCCAAAACTGTACACAGTACTCCAGGTGGAGTCTTACAAGACCTATACAGTGGCAGGGAGGAAAAGGATTGAACAACAGTGGCTTCCCTCTTTATGCTGGTACTATGCTCTACCTATACACCCCAGCATCCCACTAGCTCTGCCACTCACTCTGTTGCATTTCTTGTCCTCCTACAGGTCATATGACATGATTACCCCCAGAACCCTGCTTTGTTATTGATAGTATCTGTCGCACCATTTTGTACTGAACCCCTGGGATTCTGTGACCCAACTGCATTATTTTGCACTTTCTTGTATTAAACCTTAGCTGCCAAATGACCATTCCCTCAGTCGTTTTAAATCTCTTTCCATCCTGCTAGCCCCCCAAAAGCGTCCTACTCTGTTACAGATCTTGGTACTATTCGAAGAGGCAGACCATCCCTTCCAGTTCTTCTGCTATGTCACTAATGAAGACATTAAAGAGGACTGACCCTGAGTACCCGCTGGTCACTCTTCCCTCCTCAGAGTGAACTTCATTTACCATCACCCTCTGCCTCCTATCCCTGATTTTTTACCCTGGTTACCACCTTGTTGCCTACACTCATGCTACCCAACATTGTTTACCAGTCTCCTAAGTTAACCCCAATAAAGCCATGCTACCTAAGGTCCTGCTGTCTGCTGGATTCCAAGTGTTCCATGATTCTTTCCTTTAGTAGTGCTTCCATCAATTTCCCTACTACGTATGTCAGGCTGACAGGCCTGTAATTTCCTGCCTCCTCCTTGCTACCACTTTGTGAAGTGGGACTACGTCTGCTCTTTTCCAGTCCTCTGGTACCACGCCAATGTCCTCATGTTAAACAAGTCTGTTAGGGGTACAGCTAGCACCTCCCTGAATTCCATTAGCACTTTTGGATGTACCCCATCTGGCCCCATGACTTTGTCTACCCTCACATTAGTGAGCGCTTTCCTGACCCTCTCCTCAGAAAAGGGACCAGTGTCACTTCCTTCCCACATGCCTTCCCTTCAAGCTCTTGGTGCTTATTGGTGGTCCCTCCCCCCTTCAACCCATCTACTGTGAACAATGAGTGGAAATATTTAAGAGGTTTGTCTTTATTTGGTCCTCCTCTGCACAGCCCACTCCCTCCCTTTTTAACAATACAATCAAGCCAGGAACTGAGGATTTTGTTTTATATTGGCAAGCAGGTGATGGAAAAGGACAGAAACATTGCTTAAATATGTGTATGAGCTGTATCTGAGACATCCCAATAAAAAGCATTAGTGAAAAACATGTCTTTTGTAAATTGCATCTCACCAGAACCACCTGGCTGTGGCTTCACAGGGGGCTTCTGTGGTTTGTCTGTGAAGAAACAAAAAAGGATGAAAATTAAGTAAATACAGGGCACTCAAGTTCAATCTGCATTGACTATAATGTGATCCTACCTCAGTACCACCGAGGTATACCTCAGTGCTGACAAAACTATTACTACAGTGGTGATCACACAAAAGTTTTAATGCTACTTCCATTTATCTATTGAAAATTGATAACCAGGAAAGGTACAGTGAACCAAGGCTCGTTTCTAGGTGTGACCCAGTGGGAGGTTATCAGGGAGACAAACTACATTCAGAGGTGAAGTGCAGTCATTGTAAAAAAAAAAAGTTTTCATTGGCATCAGTACTGTCCAGTGGTTAAAGCATAAAACTAAAACTAGTACATCTCAGGTCTAAATTTCATTGTGACCTTGAGTAAGTCCTTTGACCTTCCTGTGCAGTACAAGGGGAGAAAAAAAAAAGACACCCCCAGCCAGCTACACATATTGAAAGCAATATGTTACATCTTAAAGGACCTATATTGGGTAAACAAAGTATATAACATAAATAGAAACAGAAATCCCAATCCTGTTGCTGACTTCAGGTGTTTGCTTAGAAATGTGTTTCTTAAGAAACTCTTGCAGCATGCTGTGCTCAACAGAAATGACAACAAGAAACTGCACAAGGGAAAATTTAGCTTTTAAAATTGTTCTTCCGTTTTGTCAGCACAGTTTGAACATTGATAAAGGAACAATAATCGCTGTCATAAATGTTTTTTTTAAACCTTCTGTTTTTCTCCCGCCCGACCTAGCACTGTCACCCGACTACCTGCCTCGACTGCTTCTTCCCACCGAAAAGCCCCGGCTTACACACGGGGGATGGGGGTCTCAAATCTTTGTCGGGGTTCCCGGGTGATACTGCAGCTGCAGGCAGATAAAGACCCACTATCAGGCCCTAGCTTCAGTGTTGCGCCCGGAGAGGCATTTTTCTGTGTATGCCCTCCCAGAGCATAACATGCTATGAAACCACGGCTTCTGCCAGTGTCTATCACACTCTCCCCGTTGATGCGGGCATCAGGGCCGCAATACTTCAGGCCACCCTCAAGCCAGTGTGCCCCCTCTACCCCCAAAGGAGCTGAGCAGTCCATCAGATGCTCAGACATCCTCCCCCTGGCTGGCCCTCTGACTCACAGTCTGCTTTTGAACCCGGGTTGTGAGCATCGCAAGAGGAAATCCAACCACTGCACACGACAAGCTGGCTAATCTGTTTTCTTAATGTAATGAATACTTCTACAGTCTAAGCTTAATATCATGTTAAACTTCTCTCTCTACCTGGTAGTTGTGTAACATTTTTAAATAAAAACAAAATGGAAGACGTGACCATGCAAGACAGCAGTGGAAAAAGCAACAACTCTAAGTTCAGAAAGTAACACATCTTTGTACTGAAGCACTTAACTCCAATGTGCTCAAAAAGTAGGCAGTGATAGCTCAAATGATGTGGTTATTTATACAATATTGTATTTTAACATGCCATGCAGAGGCACAAAAAGTGGCAACTTTGCAACTGTTTCAACATCAAAGTTCATAATCAAGCTGCTGAGAAGCATCACTACGGATGCCACAAGCCAACCTTAGTGGCAGTGTTACAACCAATAAAACTACTCCAAGTTTACTCTGAAAGAAACAGTAGTGTGTTTAGAGTGGAGTCTTATTAGTTGAGCAGTGGCTTTACCTAAATGAAACAGATCTGTAAACTATAAATAAACAAACAAAAAAAAACTTTAAAAAAAAAATGCCTCCATTGGCTTCAATGGATCTCGCACCCCCCATGCTCATTCTACAGTATTCAAATGTAACAAAACATCCAAGTGTGGGTCCATCCGACATACTAGGAAGAGGGAAGGGATTCAGCTGGCAGATCCTCAGACCAAAATTACAATCCTTCCCCCCCCCTTAAACTCTACATCTTAACAATTCTATAAAATGGACAGTTTCTCTCCTAAAGAGATATAAGCATCAGAGGGAGCTATTGTTTAAGCACACAAGTAGTTGCTTTTCAACATACTTCTCTACTTTTACTGTTAAAATACATTTTATAAGTGTAACCATACACCTCAAGGACATGACGCTATGGCCAGAAATTGCCTAACAACACACCCATGGCATGCAATTATGTAAGAAATAAGACATGACAGAGTGCCAAGTTCATACTCCGACTGGTGGGCTTGTTGCCTGTGGCAAAGCGAACAGCTTCAACCATCAGCAGATATATTTATAACACTATAAGGCCAGTGTGTTTGTTATGGTGGGATAAAAGCCTCTATGGGCTGGGTTGAAGCAGGAGGCAAAACAGAGTGCTTCCACTACCAGAGAAGGGCCATTACCCTACCCATAATGCAACCCCTTGGGTGCCTCATTGCAGCTATGAAATGTATCAGTTTTACTAAATGATGTATTTAAAAAAAATTGTATTATTACATTTTCAAAAGGATAATTCTGCCGGCCCGGTGACACTGAGGGCTAAGGCGCTGGACACCTTACTTCGTGGCACACTGGCGACCTGGGTTCACGAACGAGCTCGGGTCACCTGAGGTCGGCATTGGGGGGGAGGGGGGAGCTGGACTAAGCTGCCGACAGGTAGGCTCTCCTCTCCGGAAGGGGATGCGGCACCCTTTGACCAATGGTGACCCCCTAGTGGAGGCTGGGAGTGGCACGGGCTTGAGGGGGCCGGGCGTTAGGCCATGGGATGGGGGACAGGAGTCGTAGCCGGGGCTGTAGGGTGCATGCGCGCCTCCACACGTGTAACCCCCCTGCAAATGGGGGTTCCCAAAAGACTTCCAGGAGCTTGCTTGAATGCTCCAAGCCTGAATGGTGTTTGGCGTTTAAGCCATTTATCAGTGAGTGTTTTTAGAGCCTCTGGTACTGTCTCTTTAAGAGCTGTCTGCTTGCAGACACAATTAGTTTGTATGGGGGGACTGTGTGCTTCTCTGAGTACCACTCGAGCTGCTGCCAATTCACTTCATTTTTGCAGTCACTAGGAGTGCAAAGGAACCTATCTGAAAGATGTAACTGTTTGCCAGAAACCATTTAGAGTAATAATGAAATTACAGTTTGTCTAACCTGCTTTCTTTGCAGTCAGAACTGTGTCTGCTAGTTCCCATTCTAGTTTTGAACTGCTGAACTGGACCAATCAGTGTGGGGTAAGCTAGCTCTAAAATGGTGCCTTGGACGAATCAGAACTTGGACTCATAATCTGAGCCAGCCACAAGAGGATTGTATGGGCAGTGACTCTGGGAGATGTAGTTTAGACTTCAGTGCCTTTTTGGACCAACAGCAGCAGTCTATTGTGAGTGACAGCCAATCCAGTCAAGAACTGGGAGGAACTCAAAGGAAGTGCCCGGTTTTGTCAGTTGGAGTTTCAGTTGAGCTTTGGCAGTGAAGAAGGAAGGAGCCCTGTGCTTTTTCAGTGTGCAGTTTTTAGTCAAAAAACGTGTGTAAGGCCCAGAGTTCCGGTCTGCAGCTTGTGTAACAGCTTGTTAGGACTGAATCCGTCCTGTGAAAAGAATCAAAGGATCTCTGAAGAGTAGAAACCAGGCTCACCTGTAGAAGACTGGAGGAATTGCTGAAAGTGCACTTTCGGTCTGTCAGGAACTGAATCTATGTGTGTTCTCCCGGGTATTGTGCAGTAATTGCGATCGGGATACAGATGCAGCCTGCCTGGTATAGTGCTTTCTTTTATATGGATGTGTGAAGAGGTTTGTGTACCTCAAGTGAGCCCTGCTGACATTGAAGGACCCTATCTTATTTGGAGGTCGTGAGTACTAATTCAGGGTCGCTCCTGTTGAATTGCCACATTAAATCCAAATGGAATTACTGTACTGCTGACTGTTTAATTCTCCTTTTCTCTGTGTGAAAGGGCCTACCAGCTGCCACGGTTTGGACTAGCCACTAGGGCTTGGGTACCCAGGGACAGTAACTGATAGGGATAGGCCTGTGCACAGAGCCATAAATGAATTATTAGAGTGATAAGCTAATTAACCTGATTTCCCCTGTCCTTGTTATATCCCCTAAATAAATCAGAGCTGCTTGTTTCAGCAAAGTTATACTGCCTGAGGTATTTGTCTATGTTAAAGTACTGTACTGTGATTGTTGCACTGTATCTCATTTCACAGGAGGTCCCAGTGCGGAACCAGACCTGGGGGTAAGTGTATACTGTGAAGGTAATTCTGATATATTGTGTGGGCCACTAGTGGGAAGAAAGGGGGGTTGCAGTGTCCCAGAGGGCTGTGACCAAGTTAGTTTAACTAATGCAAACCCTGACCTCTGGGTGGAGGCACCCGCCATTGGATCCAGGCCCCTCAACCTGTTAGTGGCAAATCAGGCAGGGGTAGTAGCCCCTGGGATAGCGCCATCTAGGGGTTACACACGCATGCACTCCTACTCCTGGGGCTCCTGGGTGATAACCAGAGGCAGAAAAACACCTGCAGCAGCAGAATGAGGACTGACTCCCCGCAGGCTCCGATCCCGAGCCAGGTACAAGGTATGCAGCGGCTATTTCAGGGAATGGGGCTGGGGTCGGAATGGGGCTGCTGACCGGAGGAGAAAAATAAAGATGACATAAAAAAAAATGGATAATTCTACAAAATTAATGTTAAGCAAGAAAAAAATAGTCCGATTTGCTTGCCAGTAGGTGGTGCTAAAGCTGCAAATGAGCAGCTGTTTAGTAAGGGCAAAGTCAGGGCAGGCAGTGGCTTCAGACACTATAGCAGAGTCAAGGCAAGTCATGAGACTGCCGTCAGAGAGCTACTGTATCATCAAGCACTGGGGTCAGCTGGCCACATTACCCACTGGTGATATTAGACTGTTGGTGATGGGATCAGGAGGAGGGTGAGCAATTTGGGTGGGCAATTTAAATGGGCAATACAGCCAGTCTGTTAAAAAAAAAAAGTACTACATCTGTGGTTTGTCCTGCTGTGCAGTCAGCGACATGGAACAGTTTAGCAATCATGGTTACAAAATTTTTTTTTGTTTCGTTTTTGCAGCTACTGCTGTTTATGCTCCTACGTCCCCAACCCCATTATCTCTGAAGTTCCCCCAGAGCTTAACCCCTCTAGTGAGGGTGCAGAGACTGCCCCATACTCTGCCGCAGAATGTATCCGGTCTTTGTGGAGGTGGTGCCTGGGTAGCCAATTGCTGGGCCTGCAAACAGCCAGTGTCATCCTGCCAGCCAGGGTTTTTCCACTTGTACTTTCATTCTCCAGGATGTCAGTAGCGCGGGTGCATAAACTGCGCCCTGCATGCAAGCGTGTACAATACAGCTCCAGCCAATGTCTTCCCACCCACAAACTGCTACCAGCTGCATTGCCACTTATGGTCCTCCAGGTGGCAGTACTGCAGCAGAGCTCCCTCCCTGGAGGAGAGCATCTTCTGGGATGCTCGGTTCTCCTTTCCCCAGCTGGTCCCCGATGACCCGAGCTCGTTTCTGAATTCGAGTCACCAGCATTGCAAGTGGTAGCGCTACAGCATCGATGGACCAGCCATGGCCACTACACTTGAAAGAAGGATTTAGGAAAAACAGTTTGAAAAGCAGCACTTTTCAGATTGCGAGGATATGCAAGACCAGAGATGGTACAATTTCATGTACGGATTAGGTATGCTCGCATGTGGGATGAGTAGCCATGTGAGAAAAGGAAATAAAATCGTAACTAGGAGAGTGTGGGTTTATTTAATGTGATGTGTCTAATTTCATGGAGCTGCTGTTGTGCTGGGATAACAGCCCAACTGAGAGTACTTCTCAACCCATCAGAAACCTTTTCATAATAAAGTATAGACACTCTGGAGTGTCTTATTCCCCTTATAAAATGTTTTGAGTATCTTATGCCAGTTAAACATTTTTCTCTAACGAGAAATGAATCAAGAGTATTCTTAAAGGCAGTTTCCGTTTCACTGGTCTTTTTAAGAATTGGACCTGTTTAGAATTAAGTTCAATGTGAACACCTGCTATATTAGCCCATTACCACACATTCAAGGATGCCACCTGTAGGGGGCATTGTGGGGACACTAAAGCCCACCATACCCATATTGTGTGGGCATGCCCCATTTTATACCCTTTTTTTCAGTCACTACAAGCGGAACTGGAGGAGCTGTATAGCAGGCCAATGCCTTTGTCTTGCCAGGATATTCCTATTACGTGTGCTTCTGCATGGCCAGCATGATCCCCACCCCCGATACCTCTTAGGTATCCTGCTTACGGCAGTGAAAAAGGCTATCACTATCGCATGGCTCACATTCAGAGTTCCAACCTTGGCAACTTGGAGAACTATAGTCAGTCAGATTTATAGGATAGAGAGGATTACAGACACTATGGATGATAGGTTCAACTCTGCTCTTCAGGAAGGAATGAGTGGATCCTGCATGTGATGACTACATAGAAACATAGAATTTGACGGCAGATAAGGACCGCTTGGCCCATCCAGTCTGCCCATTTCCCTACCTACTGGATAAGCTGCAGATCCTAGATAACCAGCAGCCTACTTCTTCCTACCCCCAACCCCAGAATTGCCTTATGACTATCCCATGCATGCTTGAATTCCACCACTGATTTTGACTCCACAACCTCCTCCGGAAGGCCATTCCATGCATCCACAACCCTCTCTGTGAAAAATACTTCCTTAAATTACCTCTGAGCCCCCCATCTTCAAATTGTGCCTTCTTGTTCTTGCACACCTCTTTTTTTGAAAGATGCTACCCTCTTGGACTTTGTTGATTCCCTTGAGGTACTTGAAAGTTTCTATCATGTCCCCCCTCTCCCTCCTTTCCTCGAGGCTATACATATTAAGCTCCTTAACTTTCTCTTCATATGTCCTCCGGTGCAGACCCTGCACCATTTTAGTTGCCCTCCTCTGGACAGCTTCCATCCTGTCTATGTCTTTGCGGAGATTGGGTCTCCAGAACTGCACACAGTACTCCAGATGGGGTCTCACCAGCTGTCTGTACAGAGGATAATAACTTCCTGTTTTCTACTGGTGATGCCTCTCCCTATGCATCCCAGTATCCCCCAACCCTCCTTGCTGCCTTCTCACATTGCTTGCCCACCTTTAGGTCATCTGATATGACTACCCCCAGGTCCCTTTCCATTTTGTTGTTGTTAGTATCTCACCCCCATTGTGTACTCTTCCCTGGGTTTTGTTTCCCAGGTGCATTACCTGCACTTCTTAGCATTGAATCTAAGCTGCCATACATTTGACCATTCCTCTAACCTTGTCAAGTCCTTCTCATCCTTTCCACCCCACCCTGTGCATCAACTCTTTTGCAGATCTTAGTGTCATCTGCAAAGAGACATACTTTTCCTTCCAGTCCTTCTGCGTCGCTTATAAAGACACTGAAGAGGACTGGTCCTAATATTGAACCCTGCGGTACCCCGCTAGTAACCCTCCTTTCTTCTGAGTGGACTCCATTTACTATTACCTCTTGTGTCCTATTCTCCAGCCAATTCTTTACCCAGGCTGTCATCTTGGGACCCACTCCCAGGCTGGCTAACCTATATATATTAATCTTTTGTGTGGACTGTGTCAAATGCCTTGCTAAAGTCTAGGTAGGCCATATCCACAACCCCTGCCTGATCTACTACTTTGGTCACCCAGTCAAAGAAATCTATCAGATTAGATCTGGCATGACCTTCCGCTGTGAATCCATGCTGCCCTGAGGTCCTGTGCTCTCGGCCTCTAGATACCTAGAGCAATTCTTTCCTTTAGAAGTGATTCCATCACTTTCCCTATCACTGAGTTAAACTAACAGGTCTGTAGTTTCCTGCTTCTGCCTTGCTCCCACCTTTTGTGAAGGGAATCACATCTGCCCTCTTCCAGTCCTCGGGTACCACCCCATCCTCCCATGATTTGTTAAAGAGGGTAGTCAGTGGTGTCACTAGTTCTACCCTTAGTTCTTTTAGAATTCTGGGATGAATCCCATCAGACCCCATTGCTTTGTCCACCTTCAGTTTAAGAGTTCTTTCAGAACCCTTTCTTCTATAAATGGGCTGGTATCAACTTCTGTATCCAGTGTTACTACTGTTTGTTTTATGTACCTCCCCTCTTCCTTTGTAACTACTGAGCAAAAATATTTGTTTAGTATCTCTGCCTTTCGCATTCTCCCTCTGCCCACCTCGCTCCCTTTATTAGCCTCACTATCCCTCCCTTGGTCTTCCTTTTGCTCCCTGATGTACCTATAAAAGGTTTATCCCCTTCTTAACTGAGTTGACTATCTTTTCTCGGTTTGGGCCTTTGCTGTTCTGACTGCCTTCCCAGCCTCCTTTTGCTTTAACTGATACAGTTCTCTGTCCTGCTCCTGCTGATTCCTTGTACTTCCTGATGCTTTCTTTTCTTTTGAACCTTCCTGCCACTTCCTTTGAGAACCATAGTAGTTTCTTACATCGTCTTGTTTTGTTTATTTGCTTCACACAAGGCTTGTTACCTCTGTGATGGCAGTTTTATTATTCCCATTGTTCTTCCACCCTCCTTCCCACCCATTTGCTAGTGCATTCCTTAGGCACTCACCCATTTTGCAAAGTCAGCCTTCCTAAAGGCCAGTACTTTTGTCTTTGTGGCTTGACTCTATTGCTGTGTTTATTGTGAACCATACTGTTCGATGGTCGCTAGTTCCCAGATGGCTACCCATTTACATCTGTGATCCTCTCTCCATCTCCATTTGAGAGTATCAAGTCTAATATTGCTCCCTCTCGAGTGGGCTCCAGTACTAGTTGTCTAAGGCATGCCCCTGTAGGGCATCTAGAATAACTGCACTCTTGATGGCAGCTGCAACTGCACTCAGTTAACATCTGGCATATTCAGATCACCCATCAGCAATATCTCCCCTTTTTCTGCCATTCTAAGTATAATTTCTATCATTTCCTTGTCCATTTCCTCCCCCTGAGAAGGGGGTCTGTATACAACCCCTGTGCGGATTGTGGTGCCATTGCCTGTCTCCAAATTTACCTACAGTGCTTCTTCTCCTCCCTGTTTACCCTTTTTTGGACTAAAGATCCAGACTTTGTCCCTTGATGGTAACATGGGGACGGGGTGCAGCCCTCTCCCCTTCCTAGTGTAGAAGAGCCCCATGACACCACCAGCTCATGGGAGCTCTGCCTAGTGATTACTGTGCTCAAGTACAGTGGCTGGTCCTGTTTGCTTCCCTTCCAACAGATCCTGGGTTCAGGAAAGTTTGAGTTGCACACCGACATCATGCAATTCCCCCCTTCCCCATGCTGTGCATTGGGTGGGGGCATAATGAATATCATTACCCTGTAGACCTGGAATGATTTGAGGTACTTCTGAACTGGACTAAGAGTTGGGCTAGCTGTGTTTCAGTAATTTCTTCAGGAAGGGACTGAACCAGATCCCTGGCCTGGTCCCAGATAGCTTTCCGATATCGAACCATATGGGCTAGACAGTTCTGAGCCCAGGTAGCCAAAGTGGCACAGGAATACAACCGCTTGCCCAAATGGTGAAGTTTATGGGATTCCCCATCTGGGAGGGTGGGTGCTGAGGTGCTTGGGCTTCTTAGTGTGGTCATGAGCTGCATGCATTACCACCAAATCTGTCAGAGGTGTTCACCAAAAAAGTCTTTGTCCACTGGTGCATGGTAAAGGTGATCCGCCTTTTTGGCTAAGCTCAGGGTGGTCGAGGGGTGAGCCCATGCTACCTTGGTTACATCATATGACTCAATGAGTGGTGGTACCACCAAAGGGAGGGTCTCCTTTTTCCAGAGGTAAATAACCAGATGTCAGCACTCTGGGTCAAGTTCCTCAGTCTCCCACCCACCATAAGGGATTGTATGTGGTGCATCACATCGAGGAAAGATGGATCATTAGGAGGAGACTTAGAGATCTCCTTGATAGGTTTATGATCCCCAGAGGAGTCCCGCGAGTCCTACGATGAATTTGAGGAACAGAAAGAGGACTCATCCCATGATGGCTCACTGGCAGAAACCAGCGTCGGGGGCGGTGGTCTTTCTTATGAGGGTCGGAAGACCTCCTGTGACTCCCAGAAGACCCAGTAATATGGGTGCCACTGGGACCTGTCCTGCCCAGATTCTGAGGAGGGGAGTCCCTAGAAGGAGGAGGGGAAGCTGGGCGCCTGGGAGCTTCTTATCCTTCATGAAAGTCCACTAACCTGAGATGGTCTACTGGTGTCGGTAGGGACTCAGGCTGAGGCGGAGACGGCTGAGGAGTCATTGGAGTAGGCATCACTGGGGCAGGCAAAGGCTGGCGTCGGTCCAGAGAAACTGCTGACATAGGCCCCTGAGGCGAGGCCGATGTCTGCCGTGGGGGAATTCCTCTGAGGCATGGGCAGAGGCATCACCCGAGTAGAGCAGAAAGTGATCGCTTGCTCTAGGTGATGCCTGGAAGGACTAGTGCCAGCCCCGAGTCAGGGACTGACGAAGGTAACGCATTGACTGGGGCGGGGGGCGCGATAGGCTTAGATCTGCCACCAGAAGAGCCAACCCCAGTTGAGCCACCTGGTTGAGGACCCATGGGAACTAAAGGTCTGAGCCTCAGGAGCTGTGAGCATGGGACATCTGCTGCAAGAGATGCCACCCATGAGCAGCTATTACAGCAGGTGGCAGTACCGGCAGCCCGAAGGGAGTGAGGGCTGCAAGGCAAGAAAGGCCAACCCCACCCCGGAGAAGACCCGGGTGGAAACTGATGTATCCCGGCGACTGCAAGTGACAGGCTGACCAGGGACGGTCACTGTGCTTGTCCCATGTGCTTCCCGCCTGACCTCTCCTCCTTCTGAGAAGAAGAAGCTGCAGATGATTCAGAGACCGGGGAAGTAGAAGTGCTTTTAGCCTGTAGCTCCTACTCTAGTGTGGCAAGTTTTTGCTGCAGTAAGTGACTCTCGAGAGTCTTCAGACAGCATCTCCTTGTGGCCTGGTTAAAGTCCTGCCAATGCCTGCAGGCCTCAGTGTCATCACTGGGGCCTAGGCAAATCAGGCAAGAAGAGTGGCAGACCTTGGTGGGGATCTGCTTTCCACAGACGCACTTCATCGGACGGTCGGAAGACAAGGCTGGAGAAGAATACATAAACCTGAAAAGGAAAAACACTGAAATTTGATGTTACCACTGAGAAAATAGAAAATAAACATGGGTAAACACAGTCACAGAAATGGAGGTCGACTGAAGCAGGCATCCATGGAGATCTGACGAGCGTGGGTCAATGACAGGAAAAGAACAGAGGTAGGTCTGTAGCACCACCCCATTTATACCATAGGTGGATGTCAGCATGCTGATGTCGGGGGCAATCCCCCGCTGTAAACTGCCTGCTACAAGTTTTCTGTGGGGTCCCGGTGCCTGGCATCTTCAGTCCTTCCGGTGTTGCCTGCTGCAAGAGCCCACTCTAAGCAAGATATTCTGTTTCCATGTTGACATTTTGTTTTCTTGAACTGGTGAGTTCCCAATTGTCACTGCCTTCATTGAGGATGCAGAGCAACTTCATTTTTTGGCCAGGGGTGTGTGTGCATGTGCAACAATAGAAACCCTGGCTTTAAAAATTAGAGGGAATCCCCACATTAAGGGACTGGAGTGGAGAAGAGTAGACCATGTGACCTCACTCTTTGCTGATGACATTCTTTTATTCACTAGCTCTCCCAAGGAGACAATGAGGGAGTTATCTAAGATTTTTTTGTAGTTATGGTCCCCTATCGGGTCTTAAGATTAATTGGAGCAAGTGTGAATGGCTGCCTTTGGAAGAAGTGAAAAACCCAATTAAAATAGGGCATATAATAGTCCAACCATCTAAAGTAATTAAATATTATCCAGATCACTTCCAAGACTCTCGGCTTTAGTTACTATTAATATGAAAAACATAGTTAAGACAATTAAGGAGGATTGCCTGGCCTGGCAAGCGAAACCCTTAACACTTATAGGTAGAGTGAACTTGGTCAAGATGTCAGTTCTCCCCAAATTTTTATATTTTTTCCAGTCAGTCCCACTGCATATTCCCATGAAGTATATTAAAAGTCTTGAAGGGGCGATCACCCAATTATTGTGGAACAACAAACGCCCGAGGATTAAAAAAGCCATTATGTGGCTGCCCCAGAAAGGGAGAGGTTTGGGTCACCCGAATGTTCATTTTTATTGGGTTGCCTCACAACTGGCTCATATCTCTGACCTCTTGAAGAAACCAGAGAGTCAACCGGCTTGGGTCCGGCTTGAGGAAGAGATGGGGTCTCCATTTATCATGATAGGTTGTCTCTGTGTGGAACAGTTAGTGCCCCAGGGGCTCCTCATCATCCGTGTATGAGCACTCTGGTTAAGGCCTGGCATTTGGCCCATCGGAAGCTGGGAGTGGAAGCAGGAGTATCCCCAGAATGTTCACTGAAAAGACTAATTCAAAAGGGGGAAGGTATAGCTATATGGGATAGACCAGTACTAAAATACTGGGCCCACAAGGGAATATCCTTACTCAATCATGTTGTGTCTGAAGATGGAATAACTTTGTTTGTTGATTTAATGGCAACTAAGAAGTTTAGGGAAGGGCATTCTCCCCTATACGGGAAATTGACGAGAGCAACAATTGTGGTCTGAAAACTCACTACGCCATTCAAAGATGGCTGAACATCCATGTAGCCAGGTTTGCTGTCTCCTCTGAGACCTCCTGTGCCTGTTTTGCTGAATTCCCATGAGCGGACATCTCAATGCGATGATGTCACGTTCACTCTACCGCGCATGCGCAGAAAGACTGCCAAATGCCCGTTCTGCAACTGAATTCCCTGGTCTCTGGTCAGGGGATCAGCAATACACTGCCTTGGCAGACCACAATCTCTTTGTAAGTAGAAAGAAGTACTACTGGAAAAGAAGTAAAAAAGCCCGCTCTGTTCATTCAAATTGTAGAACTTTAAACAATCAAATAACAAAGATAACTTTACAATATGTATTCACAGATAAACTTAATGGAAGTTTGAAAATAGTCTGAAAACAGCTAAGGTAGGCTGTGTCCTCACTTATAAAGTGGCACAAGTTTAACTGAAAACCAGTCAGATTATGGCAGATTTATACAAACGTATCCATGTTTATGTTGTTTTAGGTAACATGCAAAATAAAGAGAACACACCATGCTAGTCAGCAATTGCTGAAAATGAAATAAATAGGAAGAAAGAGTACAGAGCATGGTTTGGTATGATATGCAGTATATTAGAATATTTAACAACACTAGTAAGCATGAATTGAACGTAAAGAGATACTGAATTTTGTATATTATATGTTAACAGATTGCTGCAACAGAAAAGAAAGAAAAAGAAAATAAGAATACCCCATGAATAAGATCCGTTTGGGGAGCAAAACATAGGGGGAATTAAAATAAAAAGAAATATAATTAGAACCTATTAGAAAGTCTTGTGATATCATTTAAAGGGCCTCCCAACCCCATTTTGCATACAGATTGTTGAAGAGCCTCAGGGGAGGCTGAATAAGTTCTATAGAAGAACTAAAGCTCCATTTCCCACCAAACCCAGATTTTGTTCCTCTTCTGTTAGGTTACTTGGGGATCAAGGGTGGGAGCTTACTGATGCTAAAGGACACTGTGGAAAAAACAATATTACTACGATGAGTAATTTTCTCTTCTCACCCCGGGGGGGCGTCCTTTAGCATAAGTAACAGTATGCAGACTACAAAGCAGTGCAGGGGAGGGGGGTACAGAACCTTCTTAGGGAGGAGGCTCTGCAGGACCGCTCTGCCAAATCTGGCATCAGATCTGGACTGCACACTCAGGCAATAATGCTTTATGAATGTGTGTGTACAGTTTTCCATGTGGCTGCTTTGCAAACATTAAGCAAGGGAATCTTCCTAGCAGCTCAGCAGTGCCCCTGATAAGAGTGAGCCCTGAGGCCCTCAGGGGGGCTGTTTACCAGCCTTGTCGTAACAAAACTGTATACAGAAGACTATAAAATGAAAGATAGTTCTCTTAGTGTCTGGCCTTCCTCTACCTACCCCCCTCCTGCCTCCCCTGATAAGGAAAAGCTGGGCAGTGAAGCCTCTAAACTGTTTGGCATGCTCCAAGCAGTAGGATAGGACTCTTTTCACATGCAGACTATGGAGTCTCTGTTCTTTAGGAGTGGATTTTTCAGTGAAGAAAACAGGAAGAGTGACAGACTGGTTAAGGTGGAATTCAGAGACCACCTTAGGCAGGAATTTCCTATTTGTTCTGAGCTCTACCTCATCCCTGTGAGGGATAATGTAGTTAGGATCTGAGCAGAGTGATTGGAACTCTGAAATCCTACTGGCAGAGGTAATGGCAACTAAGAAGACTGTCCTCCAAGTAACATATTTTAGATGGGCCATAGCCATGGGCTCAAAAGGTGGCTCCAGCTTGGCGATGCACAGGTTAAGGTTCCAGGGTGGAACAGGTTTCCAGTCTGGGGGATGAAGGTGGAGAAGGCCTTTAAAAATTTTTTTTAAAAACAGGCAATGAAATAATTGACCGCTTTTTGCCTATAGACAGGTAGGCAGAAATTGCAGCAACTGTAGGTGCAGTTTTAAAGATGAGGCCTTCAAGCCTGAGGCCTGCAAGTGCACCAAATAGTCTAACAGACTGGGGACTGATGCTTTGCTGGGGTTGGAGGGGGAATTACACACCGCCTTTTGCACCAGAAAAAAAATCTTTTCCACTTAGCTGCATAAGATTTCTTGGTATTAACTAGGTTTCTTGGCCATTCTCAGGATTTTAAGGACCTGTTCCGAATACTGGGATTCTGGATATTCTAGCTCCGCAACAGACCGGCTTTGAGGTGAAGAGACTGCAGACTGGAATAAGTCACCCCTGTCTGAGGAACAGTCAGGAGAGGGTGATGGAGAGGAAGCCAGATAGGCTTGCTGCAGGCCAGGGCTAGCAGGAGAGAGCACCACGACTGCCTTGGCCATGTGCCCTTAGCATTAGAAGCACTATGTGTACCAGAAGGAAGGGACAGAAGGCATAAAGTAACTTCTCTGACCAGTCCAGGAATAAGGCATCTGTTGGAAGAGTCCATAGTGCTGGGGGCCTGCAGCAGTACAGGGGAAGCAGATGACTGAGGCGAGAGGCAAACAGATCTATGTCTGGTGTGCCCTACCTGCTGAAAACTGTGGCAAGGAATTAATTGTTCAGAGTCCAATCATTGTGCCCCTGGCTGACGCAACTGAGGGCATCCCCCAGAGTGCTGTCCTTACCTGGAAGATGTATGGCTGAAAGGCTGATGTTGAGGGAGTAGGCCAGAGACCAGATTTTCATTGCCTTTGTACAAAGCACTATAGACTTTGCACCAGCCTGCTTGCTTATGTAAGACATTGCAGTGGTGTTGTCTGTTTTGAATTGTACTGAATGGCCTTTCACCTGCAGGGCAAAGGACTTCAGGGCAAGGTGGATGGCTCAGAGCTCCAGTAGATTGATGTGGCTTGCACATTCCTTGGGAGTCCAAGTGCCACTGAAAGAATGACTGTCCAGATGAGCTCCCCATTCCAGGAGGGAGGCATCTGCGGTAATGACTTTTGTGGGAGAAGGCAGCTGGAAGGAGATTCTCACCAACAGGTTGGTAAGGTTCTTCTACCAGTCCTGAGGTTCGAGTAAGGCGAGGGAATGCCTATTTTGGGACCAGTGAGCCCTTAGGTGGTACTAGTTTCATAGCTTATTATGGGTTCTTTGGACAATTTGTCCTTTGTGAACTTGCCACCAGTAGTCATAGGTGGAACATGCATCTTTTATCCCCCATATGCTGGTCCAATCTATTTTTAAACATCTTGATGTTACTACTCTCAACAATACGTGATGGTAGTGTGTTCCAACGTTGTATTATTCTGTGCATGAAGAAATCACATTGTTTCTTTGTTGTACTGTTTTCAACTTTAAGTATAAGTCCATGGGACCTTTTTTTTGTTTGTTTGGTTCCTGGCTCCTACTAACACTTTCCATCTAGCACTCATCATGTATTGCCTTGAATATTAGGCACAGGTCACCTCTTAGTTGTCTGTACTTGGCTGAGTACAGGTCTAGTTTTTTCAGTCTGGCATTGTATGGGAGTTGTTGTAGCCCCCTTATTTTTTTGGTTAATTTCCTTTGAACACCCTCTTTTAGTTTCCTACCTTTAAAGGTGTTTGTTGCTGTAAACTGAGAACAATACTCCATATGTGGTCTGATTAGGCTTGTATATAAAGGTATCAAGATTTTGGATTCTCTATTCTTAATATCAGATAATATGCAGCCCAGTAGTTTGTGACATTTTTTAACAGTTATTCTGGTGTGAACTTCTGTTGTTAATGTATTAGTAATTACTATTCTCAGATCTCTTTCTTCAGTAGTGGTTTCTGATACCTGGTTTTCTATGTTGTATCTAAAGTTAGGATTGCTAGCACCGAAGTGCTTCACTTTGTACTTGGAGATTTTAAACTGCATTTTGTTTGCCTTGATCCAAGCCGTTAATTTGTCTAGATTATCCTGAAGTTTTTGTCCATCAGATGGCGACTGTACCAAGGCTCCTAGTTTACTTAGTTAGCCATGCATTATCAGTTGTCTATAAGGTACTAACCAAGATGTTGAATAGTGTGGGCCCCAGGACTGAGCCCTGAGGTACCCCACTCGTCACCTCCCCCCATGCTGATTGATATCCCTTGATTACGACTTTCTGTCTCCTGTTCTCCAACCAGGATATTATCCAGCTTACAATGCTATTATCCAACTTAATATTATATAGGTGCTCAATTAATGTTTTATGGGATACTTTGCCAAAGGCCTTGGCAAAGTCCAGGTATACGACATCCACCGGTAACCCCTTCTCCAAGGCTGCACTAACCAGTTCAAAGAAAGACATCAGGTTAGTAAGACATGATCTCCCCTTGGTAAACCCATGTTGTGAACTATCTATAATTCCTTCTTTTGCCAAATGAACCAGTATCCTCTGTTGAATAACTCTTTCGAGTATTTTGCCTATAACTGACGTTAGGCTTATAGGCCTGTAATTCTTAGCTTCAGATCCATTTCCTGACTTATGTATTAGTTATAAATACTTGCCTCCATTCCGGTAGTGCTTTTCCATTTAGCAATGATAAATTATAACAGTGTGTAAGTGGTCTTACTACTTCTTTTGACAACTCCTGTAGAAACCTTGGCGTTATTCCATCTGGGCCTGCTGAACCATCAGATTTAAGCCCCTTAATTGTGTGGATTTCCGTTTCTGTAATAGGTGTATAATTATCCACTGAAGTAAGTATTGGTTTCTGTATTGCCTCTTTAGGTTCATGTTCAGTTAGAAAGTAAGTGCTTAGCTCAGTTGCAATATCTACTTCGTCAATTAGTGTACCATGGTTGGTAATTATTGGTCCTACCGCTTTTTGATTCCACATAGTGAGCCTATATAATTAAAGAACTGTTTTTTGTTTTCCTTAACCTTATTTATGAGATTTAGGTCCATATTTCTTTTTGATTTTCTGATTGTGCTTTTTAATTGTCTGTTACATTGTTTTAGTTTTAAATTTAAACAACCAGTTTGATTTTTCCTGAACTTTTTAAATAATTTTTTTTCCTTTTAATGAGTTTCATGATGTCTCTGCTCCACCAAGGGGGCTGTCTTTTATTGTTATTATATTTCTTAATATTTGGGACCCATGTATCTATATAATAGTCTAATCTTTGTTGTATTTTACTCCATGTGTTTTTCAAGTCTGTGGTCTGAAGTTTCTTGTGCTAGTCCCAGCTTGTTAGAAATTCCTTTATCTTCTTATAATTAGCTTTCTTGTAATTTTTGAAAACTGATTTCCCTTTAGTTACCATATGATTTGAACGGTAATTAAATCCTATGATAAGGTGATCACTGTTCTCTAGAGGGGCCATTAGGTTTATTCCATAGATGTTGTTAGTACCAAGTCGAGTATGTTGGTACCCCTCGTAGGTTGGTTTACAAGTTGATCTAGGTTATTACGTATGGTGAAAATAGACTGGATATTGTTCTTCAAGGTGAAAAAGGAAATATTGATTCTAATTTTTCCTGCTATATGTAAGTCTAGGACTTTTATGGGCCTTGAGCTTTTTACTCCTTTTTCATCCTTAGTATATCTACAAATTTCTTCTTTAGGTGATTACCACTTTCCAGTGTCCCATTTTATGTTAGGAAAATTAAAGTCCCCCATTATTATTGCGTTTTGTGATATTATTCGTTTCTCCAAGTAGTTTATGAGTTGTTCACTTTCTTCTTTAGAAACATAGAAGTTGACGGCAGATAAGGACCACAAGGCCCATCCAGTCTGCCCATTTCTTTTTCTACCTTATAAATGTGCCATCGGCCTTTGCTCTGTCAGTGACCTATCTATTCATAGTCATTTGTATTGCTCCCTTATGCCTATCCCATGCCTGTTTGAAGCCCTGCACTGTATTCATAGCCACCACTTCTTGTGGTAAGCCATTCCATGCATCTACCACCTTTCTGTGAAAGAATTTCCTCACATTCCCCTTAATCGGCCTCCTCTAATCTCATGCTGTGTCCTCTTGTCCTGCTATTTTTCTTATATTTAAACATTTTAGACTCTTTCACCTTGTTTATGCCCTTAAGGTGTTTAAATGTCTCGATCATATCACCTCTCTCCCTCCTTTGCTCAAGGGTATACATATTGAGCCCGTTAATCTGTCCTCATATGTCTTCTGATGCAGTCCCTGCACCATTTTGGTTGCCCTTCTCTGGACTGCCTCAATTTGTTAATGTCCTTGTGAAGGTGTGGCCTCCAATACTGCATGCAGTACTCCAGATGGGGCCTGACCAATGTCTTGTACAGAGGATTATTACCTCCCTCTACGACTTGTGATACCCCTACTAATACACCAACACCCCCTAGCCTTACCTACTGCTTTAGAGGTCTGCTTGATGATTTTAGGTCATCAGTGATGATGATGCCCAAGTCTCTTTCTTCCTTTGTGACTGCTAGCAACTCCCCTCCCAGCCTATAAGTGGCTTCAGGGTTTCTCTTCCCTATGTGCATGATTTTGCACTTCTTTGCATTAAATCCCAGTTGCCACTCTTCTGACCATTCTGCTAGTTTATCCAGATCTCTTCTCATTCTGTCCACCCCATCTGGATCATCTACTCTGTTGCAGATCTTGGTGTCATCTGCAAACAGACAAGCCTTACCCTCTAGTCCATCTGCGAGGTCACTAATGAAGATGTTGAATAGGACTGGCCCCAGGACTGATCCCTGAGGGTACCCACTTGTGACTTGCATCTCTTCTGACTGTATACCATTTACCACCACTCTCTGTTTTCTGCCAGTCAACCAGTTTGCCACCCAGTTGACCAACTTCTGACCCACCCCGAGCCTTACCTAGCTTATTTATCAATCTTCTATGTGGAACAGTGTCAAAAGCTTTGTTGAAGTCAAGGTAGGCGACATCAACTGCTCCCCTTGGTCCACCACTCTGGTTACCCAGTCAAAGAAATCTATGAGATTAGTTTGAGGACCTTCCTTTGTAAACCCATGCTGTCTTGGATCCTGTGCCCCTATGGATTCCAGGTGTTGCATTATCCTTTCCCTAAGGAGTGCCTCCATAATCTTGCCCACTACTGAGGTAAGACTGACCGGTCTGTAGTTCCCGCCTCCTCCCTGCTACCACTCTTGTGGAGTGGGATCACATGAGCCCTTCTCCAGTCTTCTGGGACCTCCTGTGCTCAGAGACTCACTAAACAATTCTGCTAATGGCTCTGCTAGTTCCTCCTTAGCTCATCAAGTACCCTGGGATGTATGCCATCAGGTCCCATTGCCTTATCCACCCTAGGCTTAGCAAGCTCTTGTGGGGACCCTTTCTTTTGTGAAGGGAGTGGTGCTCACCTCCCTCCCCTGTGTCCCATGATGCTGAGCTGTGGGCCCTGCCCACCTTCTCTTCAGTAAATACTAAGCAAAAGTATCTATTTAGGATAGATGCCTTTACAGGGTCCCTCCTCCTCATGCTCCTTTTCTCCATTAAGCTTAGCAATACCCCCTCTGGACTTTCTCCTTTCACTAATGTATCTATAGAAAGTCTTGTCACCTTCTTTTACTGTTTGTGCTAGTGTTTCCTCAGTTTGGGACTTTGCCTGCCTTACTGCCTTACCTGCTTCCCTTAGGGCAGTTTGGTATGCCTCCCTATCTTCATCCCGCTGTGTTCCCTTATATTTTCTGAAGGTCAGCCTTTTGGCTCTGACCTTTTCTGCTACTGTATTTGAGAACCAAAGTGGTTTCCTTCTTCTTTTGCACTTCCTTTTCTGTCTAACACAATGGGATGTTGCTTCAAGTATTGTATCCTTAATGCTTGCCCACTTTGCCTGTACCTCCTCACCTGTGTTTCTTTTGCCAGGGCTAGCTTAACTCTGTTGGCCATCTTATCAAAGTCAGCTCCTCTGAAGTCCCATATTTATGCCTTGGAATGGGATGATTTAGATGTAGTAGCCAAATTGAACCATACCATGTGATGGTCACTGGCCCCAGGTGACCTTCTACCTGGAGATCTGTGATCCCTTCTTTGTTAGTCAGTACTAGATCTAGGATAGCCCTGTCTCTTGTGGGTTGCTGTACCAGTTGTTTGAGGCCCTCCCCTGCAGGGAATCCACTATGAGTCTAGTTCTGGCAGATGTTCCTACTGGTATTGACCAATCTGTATCTGGCATGTTGAAGTCTCCCATTATCAGAACCTCCCCTTTAGCTGTCATGTTTTGTATATCTTCTAACAGTAATGTGTCTATGTCCTCCCCCTGGTCTGGGGGCCTGTAGACAACCCCAGTTCTTATGGCTGTCCCATTTCCTGTTTCCAGGGTGACCACAGTTCTTCTGGCTCCTTATGTGTATTCTGAATTTCTGTAGCTTTGATATTTTCATTAACATACAGGGCCACTCCCCCCCCTTTTGCACCTCGGTCTCTTCTGAACAATACATAGCCAGGTACTGAAGTCTCCCAAGTGTGGTTACTGGTAAACCACGTCTCACTAATTGCTACTATGTCCAGTTTAGCCTCTGACATTATTGCCTGCAGGTCTGGGATCTTATTTCCCAGGCTGTGAGCATTTGTGTACATGATTTTCCATTGGCCAGATTTTGGTGTGTTAGTTGTTGGGTGAAGTTTGGCAAGATAGAGGAACTCACTTACATAATGAATACAAATAACATTGATATAGCAGGAGTCAAAGAATCTTGGTATAATGGCACAGACTGGAATATGAACGTACAAGAGTACACCAAAATACAGAATACAGAAACCTGTATCTAAACCTGGGCACCTATACCTTAGTCCTAATGTTAAGTTATGGTTAGTAAGTTTTATTTGGACCCAAATAAATTCATAATCGTTATTGGTGTTATGTAGCTCACATGATTGTAGATCTTTTATATGTAGTACCACTCCCCAACCTCTTCTATCACTCCTGTTTTTCTGTATTTTGGTGTACTCTTGTACGTTCATATTCCAGTCTGTGCCATTATACCAAGATTCTTTGACTCCTGCTATATCAATGTTATTTGTATTCATTATGTAAGTGAGTTCCTCTATCTTATTTCTTAGACTTCTTGTGTTTAATAGTGTTAACTTTAAGTCCGAAGTATCGTTGTACTTTACTTGATTTGTTAAATCGGCAGCCTTTCTAGTGCCTGCATTATCTTTTTGTTTATGTGGTTCTAAAGAGTAACTTGGATAGTTTCTCTCCCCCTTTATTAGCTACTTAAGAGTAATTAATGTAATCCAGCAAGTGTTTCCCCAATACTCTGCTTCTTCTTCTGCTTAGATGCAGACCATCCCAGCAATAAAATTCTTGCTTCTCTAAAAATGTTTCCCAATGTGTAATGCATTCAATATTTTGTTGGAGACACCATTTTCTTAACCAGTTATTAATGAATGTGTGTCCATCATCATCTGGAATCTGACTCTTGGAACAACAGCTGTCATGGACGTCATGTCCCAGGAGCTTTAGAAAATGTCTGGCTGGCCCAAGACAAAGGAGTTGCCAGTGACAGGAAATGTTGCATTTTGTCTGCAGGAAGGAAGACCCTGCTTTGCTGTGTATCCAGTTCTGCTCCAACAAAAGTAAGGAGCCGAGTTGGGGTCAGATGGGACAGCTTTTGGTTTATAATGAAGCCCAGAGACCACAAGGTTTGCTTTGATGTTGAGGGTCTCTTCCACCCGAAGAGAAGTCTTGCCCACCAGGAGCCAGTCATCCAAATATGTATAGACTGAAATGCCCTGGTTTCTGAGATAAGCTGCCACTATAGCTAGGCACTTGGTGAATACTCTTGGGGCTGAAGAGAGGCCAAAGCACATGACTGCAAACTGGTAGTGTCCTGACTACAGCCTGAATCTTAGAAATCATCTGTAGGATTGCCTTACCAGGATTTGAAAATAGGCATCCTTGTGATCCAGGGAGACGAGCCAGCCTCTTTGCTGAAGAGAATGCATCACTGTTGTGAGAGTGGCCATTTTGAATTTTTTTTTTTTTTGTTAATCATCTTTTGTGCCTTACCTCCTTGGCTGGGGGATGGTCATATGGTTCCCCCCTACATCCAGTCCAACCCTGGTGGCCCCTACACTGACCGCCATGCCCGAGCTACAACCTCTTCGCTCTTTCACCCTCTTGTTAGCTACATCGCGCCCCCTATAGCACAGAAGACCATTCGGGGAGTTGGGACCGGAAGGAGCTGCAAAGCAGCAATCAATGTAACAACACAGGGGTAGCCCATCACACGCCAGAGGATTGGGGCTACATTTTTCTCCTTGGTCCACTCACAGCACGGATGTGCAATGACGTTGCGGTACGTGCTCCGGCGCACCACGTGGATGGCTGCCTTTTTTGCTCCATGACTCACCCTAGCCACCACTCACTGCTAGGAGAGAGCAAATGTGCAGGTGTCCCTCCCCACCCTCCCTGGAGAGCAGTCCTGGGACACTCAATCCACTTCCCACCCGGCCAAGCCCCGATGACCAGAATTCATTCCCGAACCTGGGTTGCTGGTGTGGTGTGAGGTGTTGCATCCAGTGCCTCAACCCTCAGCGCCACCGGGCTGGCTGACCATTTTGAATTCTTGTTTGAGTAAGTAACTGTTTAGACACCCAAGGTCAAGGGTAGGTTGCCACTCCCCATTTTTCTTCTCTGCGCAGAAGTATCTGGAATAGAGACCTCTCCCTCTCTGGGAAAGAGGTATTCTCTCAATTGCCTTTGCTGTTAGCAGCTTCCTTACTTCCAGCTCCAGAAGAAGTCCTTTTGTAGGAGTTTGGGGTTTTGACAGGAAGGGACCCCTGAGTGATGGGAACTTTTTGAACTGAAGGGGTAGGCCCCTTTCCACTATCTTCAGGACCCATTTGTCTGAAGTTATAAGGGTCCAAGACTGAGGCAGTGGGAGACCCTGGATCCTACTGGTAGGGGGAAGGCAACCTGGATGCTAGAGTATGACACGGTGACCCCTGTCATAGTGGAGACCCCTGAGATAAATTGAAACCCCTTCCCCCAAACAGTTTATACGTTCTGTATAATGTAGTTGGCTGGTTATAAACTATTACAACCATTTTTTTTTCTCAGAAGAAGCCAGAAGGGGACGGAAGGAAACATATTCAATTCAGTGCTTTAGAGTAACTGGTAACTGCTATTTTTCTTTTAAACTTAGATTGTGGGCTTTTAGTGACACTGTACTATCTTTGTTGTCTTTACTTAGAATTGTTTTTGGGCTGTTGAACATTTAAAACGTAGTGGTGGTGTATTTCTGTGCTGTCTTTAATTGCTGCAAATTTTCCCTTCCCTTCCCCAACTCTTAATTATATGCCCTGTTAAATCTGATTGACAGGAGCTAAAACACAGGGTATAATAAGGTGTGAAGTAGAGGAGGGCATAAGGGGAAGAAGCCCACCCTCAGCACGACAAGTGTTTTGACTCATTTATTTATTTATTGGTTTCTTTTCTTTCTTTTTTTTTTTTTTTTTTTTAAAGAAAATTATCTGAGGATCAGTGGCAGGATTTTTAGGACAGTAAATTAATAAAAAGGGAACTAGGAGAGCTTCAGTAGCAGACAAGTTGTGGAATAGTAGTGTAATTGCAGTATAATGTGGGGAGTGGTGCAATGCAGTGGCTGTGGGGCAGCTATATTCAGGCAGACCTTCTGGACACTGAGGTGCTGCCCTATCTGCATGCATCTCTCTGGACTACGGGATGAGGCAGCCAGACTCAGAGCGGAAGTAAACTGGGTCAGGAGTACCATCACCCCTATCCAGAGACCACCCAGTCCAATGCAACTGCCTCAAAGGATGCCGAGAACGAGGAGCACTTGGATGACAGTGGGCTCAGGGAGGGTTAGAGCGGTCAGGCAGAGGCACATCCCAGATCCTATTCCACTCAAGAACTCATATGCCACACTGGCAAATGGGGACAACCAAATAGAGGTACCCAGAGAAGTGGAAGGAAAGGATGTGGAGGTTAGCCAAGGAGGTGACCTCAGCGGGGAAAGCAGTGGACCCCAGAGGAGGAGGAAGCAAATCCTGGTGGGGGACTCCATCATAAGAGGGATCCAGTTAGGAACACAGGAGGGGGAGGACAGGGAGGTGAGGTGCCTACCAGGTGCCACGGCATGGAGGGATGGAAGGAAGATACTGGGGATCACTGGGAAGGCAAGATGGGAGGGTGAGCTGGATGTCATTCACCTAGGTACTAATGACCTGGCAAATGGGGAGCCAGAGGAAGTTCAGAAGAGTTTAGGAAATTGGGGAAGGGTCTCAAGCAAGTAGCTACTTCTGTCACTTTCTCAGAAGTACTACCTGCGAGAGGCAAGGGAGAGCACAGGAGTGCATGCACCAGGAACTCTAACTCATGGTTGAAGAACTGGTGCTGTGAGGAAGGGTTTGGATTCATTGGTGACTGGGGACCCACCTGGAGGGATGGAGGTTTGTTCAAGCCTGATGGCCTGCATCCATCCTGGAGGGGAACCCAAGCACTCAATGATAAGTTTAAATGCTACATTGACAAGCATGTAAACTAGCAAAGGGGGGTGGCAGGCCAGCAAGGATGGTACCTACTTGCTAACCCCCCACAGCTAGCAGTGGAACCAGTGAACCAGAGGAGTGGCTATCTCTACAAAGCAGTGTGCAAAAGATGGAGATGAGTGCCCAAGAGGTGGATAGGCAGAAAAGGGGCAAAATTCAGCAGAAGGGCAGACAGCAAGGAGAACCAGGGATAAAGGACAACCAAGGAAGGGGCTGGAGTAGAACAGCGAAACAGTCTAGGGAGGTCAAATCATGGAAAGCCGTGAGTGCAAATGCCAGAAGCCTTAGCAACAAGATGGAAAGTCTGGAGGCTGTCATGGTGCAGTCAGACCTGGACATTGTGGCCATGACTGAAACCTGGTGTAATGATAACCATGACTGGGAGATGGCCATACCTGGCTACAACATATTCAGAAAAGACAGATCAGGCAGGAAGGGAGGAGGAGTGGCACTGTATGTAAAAAATGACATAAGGGCCACAGAGATCCAGGAGGAACAAAATGGGGGAGAGATACTGTGGGTTAAGCTGAAAAGGAAAATGGGGACAGTCATCTCAGACAGGTGTGGTCTATAGACCACCAGCCCAGGAGGAAGAAACAGATAGAGTTGATGCTAGCCATCCAAAGGATGGCAGACAAGGGTGAGGTATTACTGGTTGAGACTTCAATATTCCAGACGTGGACTGGAGCATCCCAGCAGCAACATCAACTAGGAGCAGATTTATCCTGGACTCCCTTCAGGGTGCCTTCCTCAAGCAACTGGTCATGGAACCAACTCGGCAGAAGGCAATACTGGACCTTGTGCTCACAAACAGGGACAGTGTGATGGGGGTAACAGTGGGGGAGCACCTGTGAAACAGTGACCACCAGTCACTGTGGTTTGAAATCACAGAAAGAGCAGAACCAAACCACACAAAAACATGTATCCTGGATTTTAGGGGGGCAGACTTTGGGAAAATGGGGAGATACTTGAAAGAGGCATTAAGGGGAATGGGACAGGAATCAGGGGTTGGGAAACATTGGGCAGTATTTAAAATGGGGATTACAAGAACAACAGAATTATGCATTAAGCAGGTTAGCAAGAGGAAAAGGAAGAGGAGACCATTATGGTTTTCCAAAGAGGTAGCAAAGAAAGTGAAAGCCAAAAAGATTGCATTCAGGCAATACAAAAAGACACAGGCAGAAGGGGATAGGGAGAAGTACCAGGAGAAGCAAAGGAGGCAGGGAGGTCAGTAAGGGAAGCCAAAGCTCAGACAGAACACATTGCAAAATCAGTGGGTAGAGGGGACAAAACCTTTACAGGTACATAAGTGAAAAGAAAGGCAAAGGGAGGGATAGTGAGACTGAAGGGGGAGGATGGGGGCTGCTTGGAGGATGACAACAGTAAAGCTGACATATTGAACAGGTATTTCTGCTCAGTCTTTACTGAGGAAGAGAAGGGTAATGGGTCTGAAGGGAGTACAAGGGGTGAGAATGGTGCAGAAATCGACACAAGTCCCTTTACACGAGAAAGAGTCCTGAAGGAACTGGATGTAATAAGATTTGATAAAGCAATGGGGCCAGATGGGGTGCACCCCAGGGTCCTTAAAGAACTAAGCAGGTGGTGGCTGAACCTCTGGCTATCCTGTTTAGCCGATCACTGGAAACAGGGGAGGTACCCAAAGACTGGAGGACAGCAGATGTAGTCCCCTTATACAAAAGTGGGAACAAAGAAGAAGCAGGGAACTACAGACCAGTCAGCCTCACCTCGGTAGTGGGGAAGATCATGGAAGCACTACTGAAGGAGAGATTGGTGGAACATCTGGTTGTCAATGGACTACAGGACCCAAGGCAGCATGGTTTCACCAGGGGGAGGTCATGTCAGACCAACCTCATTGAATTTTTTGACTGGGTGACTAGGGAGGTGGATCAGGGAGGGCAGTGGACATGGCCTATCTGGACTTCAGCAAGGCCTTTGACACTGTGCCACATAGAAGACTATTACACAAACTGGGGAACATGGGTGTGGGCAGGACAGTACTGTGGTGGGTAGGTAACTGGCTGGGTGGCAGGACACAGAGGGTGGTGGTAAATGGCTGTCACTCCACAGAGGGAAGAGTGACCAGTGGGGTACCACAGGGATCAGTGCTGGGATTGGTCCTATTCAACATCTTCATCAGTGACATTGTGCAGGACCTAGAAGGCAGAATTTCACTGTTCGCTGATGACACAAAGCTCTGTAACAGAGTAGACACACCAGAGGGTGTAGACAGAATGAGTAGGGAACTGAGGAAACTTGAAGAATGGTCAGGGGTTTGGCAGTTGAAATTCAATGCAAATAAGTGCAAGATAATGCATATGGGGCACAAAAACCCTGGCACAATACATCAGTTGGGGGGTGAAGATGCAGCATGCACCAAGCAGGAAAGGGATCTTGGGGTTATCATCTCTGATGACCTCAAGGTAGGGAAACAGTGTGACAAGGCAGCAGGTAGTTAAATAGGATGCTGGGATGCATAGGTAGGCATCACCATCAGGAAAAGGGAGGTCATAATTCCACTATACAAGACACTAGTGAGGCCCCACCTGGAGTACAGTGTACAGTTCTGGAGACCATACCTACGTAAGGACATAGACAGGATAGAGAAGGTTCAGAGGAGGGCAACAAAGATGGTGCATGGATTGCATCACAAATCCTATGAAGACAGGTTGAAGGAACTGAACATGTACTCCCTGGAGGACAGGAGGGACAGAGAGGGTATGATAGAGACATACAAGTATCTTACTGGGAGGAACAGGGTGCAGGAATACATTATTTTTAAGTGAAAAAAATGTTCTAGGACTAGAGGGCATGGGATGAAGTTGGAGGGAGGACGATTCAGAGGAAACGTGAGGAAGAATTTCTTTACAGAATGGGTGGTGGACAAGTGGAACACCCTGCCAGAGGAAGTGGTGGAGGCTGAAACAATCACGGGATTTAAGAATGTATGAGATAGACATAAAGGAATTCTGGAGGTCAGGGATAAGGGGGCAACAGACTTCTAGGAAAACAAACTGAACTTACAAGCTCAAATGGGCAGACTGGATTGACCTTAGGCCCATATTTGCCGACACTGTCTATGTATCTATGTATCTACTGTAAGTGCTGAAGTGCTTGTAAAGCTTTCTGTGCATACTAACCTAATACGAAACTACAAGTACAGTTACAAAATGAGAGGGCAGTTTTAATACAAGAACGAAATTATGTCTGTTTTTTCTAGGTGTTAGTAGCCCTCTTAAGATATCTTTTGAAGCAGATAGCATGAAGTAATTTGTACTTTAGGCTTATTGCATTTTCGTTAAAATACAATTCGCAGTATGCACAAATGTCAGATCACACAGAAGCCAGGAGCCATAAAAATGGAAAAGATCCACATAGTCCAACATTCAGGTTACTGATAAAGAGGAAATCCTAACATTCATTATTCCATAACATCGATAAAACTAGATTGCTACACCTTACAAGATTTTAGAGGTCAAGCCATGAACTTAAAAGTTCAGCATCATATCTATATTCAGCTAGGATAGCTGATATGAACCTCTTTCCCAACATATTCAAAATGTTCAAACATTTCTAGTGATTCAGAGTTATTGCAGTGTATATATGTTATCATTTAGAGATGACCTAGGATATATGGACCATAACTTTCGCAGCAGGAGGAAGTAAGAAATAAGAGAACAATTAAGTTTAAAAACAAGAACAAGAGAGAAAATCCTCACTTAACTTTAAATTGGATAGTGCTGGCTGCTATTTAAAATTATTTGTTGCACACACTATTTAAACAGAGTCTCAGATTCATCAGGGACTCGCACCAGTTCAGGCACCTTCTTCTGATTTGGAGTTAGATGCTTCTTCTCTGTGCACTGCAGCAAACTCATGCTGGATTTGTTGGGCCCTTCTTCCCACTTCCTCTGGGTCTGAAAATTGGTATGCTTGGCCTCCGTAATAGATTTGAAGGTGGTCCAGCATCAACAAGGAGTGTGCGGCGCCCAGTCTCCAGAGCTTAGCCTGAACAGTGTCAAAATGTTTACACTAGGTTCTGGCAGCAAAATGAGATCGGGAAATATAGGGACCATCTGCCAGATAGTTCAATGAATCCGTGAACTGGGCAGCTTGCAAGAGCAGGTTCCTAGTAGAGACACCATCTGTAACCATCAGCAGGGTTCTAGGATTGTCTCGCTGGGCTGCTGCAGACCTTGGAGATATCCGGTAAGGCCTGATGAATCTGTCAGGTATCTTAGCCTTCAAACGCAACGCTTTAGGTAACCAATCCTGTAGGAACCTGAGTGGGTCTATCTCTCCAAGACCTTTAGAGAGACCCACCAGCTGCACATTAGAAGCACGATGTGCATTTTCCAGTGTCTCCAGCCTGACATGCAGGTGGCCATTTTCTTGTACCAGTTTTGTGGTAACAGAGAGCGCTTTTGTGGCTTATGACTTCGCTGTCATTGCTGTTTTGTTTGGCAGTTCTATTTTTAAATCTTGTTCTCCGATCCTCTGTAGGACAGTTTCTAATTTTGAGTCGATGGCCTGTAGCGAGAGCTTTCCATGGAGGGTCTTGAGTGGTGTGGCCAGATGTAGAAGTAGAGGCCTGAGGTTCCGGTAGAGGCTGTTGTTTTGAGCTGCTATGACCACTTTTATTAGTTCTTCCCATAGTATGAAGCACCAAAATACTCCGCTCTGTATACTCTGACAGATTTTACAGAAAAGTATTTGTTTTATTCAGCTCCAAAATCAAATTTTTAAGTAGAATATCGTTCTGACTGCAGAGCTCCTCCAAGTCACATCCCATCAGTAAGGTGCTCAACAGCACCCCCGCATGAGGTAATTTGACCCTGCAGGAGAGTTTAGGAGAGCACAGAATTTTCCGACATTGGCTCTGACCTTTCTGAGGTTGTAAACAAGTTATGTAATGTGCTCCAGGTGGCTGCCTAATAACTGTTCTCTAAGGAGCAACAGTGGCCCCAGTGGCTAGTTTTATGGTATGTCTGTTAATCAAAAGGCAGTGGAAAGTTTTTCCAGCCTCTAGTGAGCTTATAAAAAGCCCTGTCTCAGTGCTAATGGAGGACAGATAGCGAGGTCAGTTGAATACGACTAAGGAAGATGAAAGGCTTCCTGAAAATGTGTGCTTTCACACTTTTTGATTCATGCTAGGCTGAAGAAAAGCCTAAGAAACTGTTGAAGTTAAGCAGTTGTTCAACTTACCATTTTGCTTTCTGTATATTTTATTTGATAAAAATAAAATAATAAACACAACCATGCGTTTTTTATGCACCTGACATGTGGTCTGCCTGAAACTGTTATCCTAAACCCAAACCCGGTGACACAGTGTCAGCAGAAGTGGGATCTGTCTGGACATCCAAGGAAACAGGGGTAGTCCAGTCATATGGTACCAGACCTGGTACCAAGGATTCATGGCAGAGGTGCATGGCACCAGAGATGAGGAAAACAGCACCTGATGGGGATGGTGGACTGGGCAAGGCACCGTGGATGGGACGAGACAGACTCAATGGCCAAATGGAGACCTTGATACGGCGTCTTCACTGGATGAGTGGGAGATGGCTGGAGCCTGATCAACGCCAGAGTGCAGATGCCAGGAGCTACTCGAGAGGTTCCAATTGGAGGATATCGAGGAAGAATCGGTGGAGCAGTATCTGTGGGCTCTTGAGGAGGAGAACCCCCTGACAGAGCATTTGCAACTGATTGTGGAGATCCCATTGTTGACCATTTTTCTGGGCTGCTATGTGGAGGAGGACAGCGAACGAGAGGAGGAGACCCCAGGTAAGACTTTGACTGGCAATGTATTACTGGGGCAGAAGACTTCAGGCAAGATGGAAGAAGCCATTTTGGCTGAAGGGACTTTGCTATGTTTTAAACCTCCTCCTATGAAAAAAGATTGTTTTCTTGATGTTGACTGGGGAAAGTTGTAGGTGGGGGATCCTGAAGTTACCCAGTTAAGAGAATATGTAAAAATCATGGATGGGAGACAGGTTAATGGTAGTGTGGGGGACAAGTTATGATGATATGAACTTATGAATTTCTATATCATATGAGGCCCAACCCCCAGACAAAGCAAGTGGATGCTCAGGTAGTGATGCCACAGGGCATACAGGGAAAAGGTGATGGAGGATGCACACTCCAGTCACTCGGGGCATGTGAACCATGAGAAGGTTTTGAATAGACAAACTCCATATTTCTAATGGCCAGGCATGTATGGGCAGGTGGCAGCATACTACAAGACCTGTTATGGGGCAGACAGATAGCGACCCCTAATAGTGACGTGGGAGGAGTAACCCAGAGGGTGAAGGGCAAGAAATGGCACCCTTAGAGGAGGGGGAGACTCCCACATAGAATAGGAGGGGCAAGATGGTTGCCAACACCACTAGTAATATATAAGATTTGGTATGTAAGCCCAGAGGTTAGGGACAGGCTGTTAGGCATACAGCGTGGTATGTTACTAGCTGACCTCTAAATGTCAGAGTGGGAACACAGCAAGGTATCCCCCCTGAAGACAGCTCTACTTGGTGCTGGATGGTCCAGCCATTCAAATGTAGGAAAAAGTCAGTAGATAGCATAAAACTGCCTTTAGTGGTTCTTTCTCCTAAATGTATGTGATGATACTGTAGTCTACTAATAGAGAGACTAATTTTCAGAATACAGTAATTTAAGATATCTCAGAGTATTTGTATTGTTGTGAATATGATACCTTACAAACATTTTTATGAAAGGGACCCTGAGACAGAGCTCCTGGTAAGTGTGGGAAGAAGCTCCACACCCTTCCAGGGTGTTGCTTTAGATTTGGACAACTGTAGGACGGTTGCCCTCTTTTGTGGGGGGGGGGATGTGTGACAGGGTGACCCCTGACATAGTGGACACTCTTGTGATAAACTAAAACCCCTTCCCCAAGCAGTTTATATGTTCTGTATAATGTAGTTGGCTGGTTATAAATTAAGTGCTGAAGTGCTTATAAAGCTTTCTGTGCATAGGAACCTAAAACAAAATAGAGTACAGTTACAAAATGAGAGGGCAGTTTTAATATAAGAATAACACAAGTTTATGTCTGTTTTTCTAGATGTTAGCTGCCCTCTTCAAGGAAATATATTTGCAGCTAACTGCATGAGGTAATTTGACCCTGATGGAGAGTTTAGGAGAGCACAGAATGTTCTGACCTCAGCTCTGACCTTTCTGATGTAAACAAGTTATCTAATGTGTTCCACAAGGCTGCCAAATAACTGTTCTCTATGGAGCAACAGTGGCCCCTAGTGGCTAGTTTTATGTTATGTCCGTTAATCAAAAGGCAGTAGAACATTTTTCCAGCTTCTAGTGAGCTTATAAAAAGCCCTACCTCAGTGCTAAGAGAGGAGCGAAAGGGAGGTCAGCAGAATACTGACTGAGGAAGGTGAAAGACCTCCTGGTAGTTTGTGCTTTCACACTGTTTGATTCATGATAGGCTGAAGAAAAGCCTTAGAAATTGTTGAAGTTAAGCAGTTGTCTGACTTACCATTTTGATTTGTGTATTTTACTTGATAAAAATAAAATGATAAACACAACCGTGCATTTTTTTATGCACCTGACTTGTGGTCTTGCCTGAAACTGTATTATCCTAAACCCACACCTGGTGACATGGAGTTTGGGTTTAGATTGTGTGGCAGAAGCAGGGGTAAAGCTACCCTTCCCTTTGCCCTCTCCTGCCTCTTCTTCTGTAGAATGCTCTCATCTGGGTATAGTCTACTGTCATAGGGTGGGGAAAGAAGGATCTAGGGAAGTAACTCGTGCCCCTGTTCCCTCTGTTCTGAGCTGTTTGGTGAGTAGGAGCCTTCCCCCTGGCCATATTACTCTGGTAGGCTGCTTTGTACTTTTCTACCTTCTTCGTGTAAGCCTCTGTTCTATCACCAAAGAGGGAGTTTTGATCACAGGGGAAGTCCATAGCTTTGAACTGGGTGTCCTGTGACAGGTTTTTTGCTTTTAACCAAGCAAAGCGCCTGAGAGAGATGGCCTGGGCTATAACCCATCACATCACTGTTGTCTGCTGCCATACGGAATTTGAACTTGGTAGCTTCCAAGGCAGTTTTTGCTGTCTCTACTATGTTATGGACCATGGTATCTGGCTTATGCTAAGCAGCAACCAGGACAGGAGTTCCATAGGGCCTTTTGGTACTTGGCAGTATAAGCCAGGTAGGAAGACAGGCACAGGAGACAGGCTGAAGTATAAGATTTTTTGACCATGGAGTCAAACATCCTAGACTCCTTCTCAGAGGGAAGAGAGGGACATTAGCTTTATCACAGGCTGCCTGTTGTACTACTCCTTTGTGACTAGGGTGCACATACAGGAAGTCAGTGTCAGTCTTAGCTGATACTTTTTGGCTATTTGCTTGTCCATTCCAGACAGGGAGGTAGGTGTCTGGAGCAGCTTCATAGTATTTTTCATGAATGCTTTATATATGAGGAGGACAAACTTTTTGGGAGGGGGGAGACTGATCATGTCTCTGTAGTCTTCATCCTCCTCATCTTCATGTGTGGACTCCTGAAAGGGGAGAGCCATGGCATCCGCCATAAGCTGCAAAAAGGTTAGCATCGATGAAGCATCCTCCTGATCACTGGGAGAAGTCCCAAAATTTGGGTCAGGGGAAACATCAGGCTACAAGGGACCCCTCCCCCCACCGAGTCATCATCCAGATCACAGTAATCCTCATCCTCCCCAGGAAAGCAACCTATTTCAGAGGGAACTGAACTGGGGGGCTGACTAGCAGTGACAGGGGTATTAAAAATGGGCCCCATGCCCTGTGGAGTCTGGTAAAGATGGCAGGCTTTGGCCATTTCCTCCACAGAGGGTAAATCCCCTTGTAAATCTGGAGGATTATGCCAGAGGCTCAGTGTTTTTTTGATTTTTGCCTACTGAAGTCTCTCCTGGCTTAGATGTGGGAGGGGCCAGTGGCATGTTTTTCTTGATAAGGTTTCTTAGCAGGCACCTCATCCGTAACCTGGTCTGGTTTTCTTTTACTAGTTGGCACTTCATCAGTACCTTTGGAAGTCTTGGGCTTAACAGGCACTTCATCAGTACCTTTGTTTCCATTTTCCCCTTCAGATCATGCTTCATCAGTACCCTTATCACTACTGCTTTGGGGCTTAGAAGGTACTTCATCAGCACCCTGGTTAGAGCCTTTGTTCTAAGAAGGCCCCTCATCGGCAGCCTTAGGTCATGGCTTAGAAAGTGAAAAGGACCCTTACTCTGAAGCCATGATTCTTAATCGTTTTGCTCATTTTTTTTTGTTTTTTTTTTTTGAGTCTTTGAACAAAATTTAGAGCAAAGTGAAAAGTAATGAGCTGGATCCAAGCACTGTAAACACAGGTCATAGGCATCAGCTTTGGCCACAATTCTGTGGCACTTTATACAACTTAAAACCTGCGAGTCCAGTCCTCTTTTTTTGGCTTTTCTGAAATGCCAGTTTATCAGAAACACTGAAATTATCAGTTCTTAATAGGGAAGTAGTGAAAAAAACTGTTGGTTCCTTCACAGTAAAGAACCTTGATTAAAACAGTAAAAATGTAAAGAAAACCCAAAGAAATGGCAGTTTCCAGTAAAATAAGGGAACCACTATTAAACTTAAAATCAATGAAAACTATAAACATGATAAAGTTTTACCTCAGATAAAGAGAAAAGGAACTGCAGGGAACTGCAGAAAGAAGGGGAAAACGCGATTCCCAGGAACCAGTCGGAAACCACCAAAAAAAAACTCAAAAAGCTAAAAAGAACAAATTACTCACAACATTCAGCACAAAGGTAAAGTTTTAAGGGCTAAAAAGTGGTTTTCTCAGGAAGTGTGAGAGCACCTCAAAGGCATCTAATGTCAGTCGGAGAAAAAATTCTGGTGCCCTCTGGGCAGGCTCCTCTCAGCACACCCTCCAACTCTCTCCTGATTGGCTAATTCACCTAGTTCATTATCACAGTCTCCACCTCTGAGGCAGTTCTACCTAGTCAGCTTGCTGCATACTGTTACTAATGCTTAAGGACCCCTGGGGTGAGTATTCATTCTCCATAAAGTAGTCCTACTCCAGTCTCCCAACTGGAGCTCTACAGTGACTGCCGAATGGTCTGATATGACCCTTGGATGTATTTGACATTGTTTAATTTTGTAGAGGTCTGATTCACTTTCTAGAAAATAATCTATTCTAGAATATGAATTTTCTCAGAGTATTCTAATCAGAGGGAGGCCTTACTCCAAAGTTTGGATGTTCATTGGGTGCTTTGATATTATATTAACCGCACCTGAACTGTTAGGAAAACTGAAAAGTTGTTTGTGTTGGTTACCCCTAAGAAAGAAGAGGTTCCTGTTTCAAAACAGTGTTTTGTCAAAATTGTTGGCTAATTGTATTTACTGTTATGAGTACAACAAGCCCTTGCCTGGGGCGGCAAAAAGACCACTCTACCAGAGGTATGGCCTCCTCTACCATTGGTTTCAAGAATGTGTCTGTTGGGGACATATATGCAACCTTTTCGCACCCTATTGCAAGCGTGTCATCAAGGGAGCCGACAATCCTTGGATGTCACAATCCCAGCTTGATCAAATACGTGACTGGGACAATCTCTGGCACACAGCCCTGGAAACCGGAAGGCTAGCTGATAGGCAGCGCTACCATGAGGCCAGGAACAAGTGCACATGGAATGTCCACAAGGCCAAGGCCAAGTACTATTGAACTATACTCACAGCCTCATGGGGTACAGGGAGCAAATTTTGGGATTCCCTGAGAGAACTTGGTGGCAAAACCTAGACTGCTCCACCCTCCCAAATGTGCATAAAAGGATGCATCACCACAGACCCCAAGACAATAGCCAACATGCTGAACTCTTCTTTCTCAGACCTCAGTAGTGTGCTCCCTGCCAACTTCTTTTCCCCTACCCCCGCCACTCCCCCTACACCCACCAAAGTGCCTCCATTTTGGTTTGAGGCCATCTCCCAGCACAAGGCAGCCCCCTCATACTTAAGGCCCTCAGCAAATCCAGGTTCAACAATGACTCCCTGGATCTTAAATTACTAAGGCTAACCCTCACTAAGGTACTCTCTCCCCTCACAACCCTACTGAACTGCTCGCTCACCCTACGGCAATTCCCAACAAAGTGGAAAACAGTCCTTATTACACCTATCCTTAAAAGTGGCAATCGTACCATGCCAGGGAACTACTGCCCCATTTCTATTCTGCCACCTCTTCCCAAAGTCCTTGAAAAAAAAGAGTCGCCTCCCAGTTCACTGACTACCTTACCAAGTACAACCTTTTCTGCCCTGAGCAACACGGCTTTTGCAAGAGACACAGTACCACTACTGCACTCCTGGAATTTACCAACACCCTACATGCATCCCTTGACAAGGGCCATATCGCTGGAGCGGTCTATATAGATCTATCTAAAGCATTTGACACCATACACCACTCACTCCTCCTGGATTCACTTACCAAAATCGGCCTCTCATAGGACGCCTCTGGCTGGTTCTCTGACCATCTATCAGGTAGAACCCAAAAAGTCAGACTAGCACACATGCAGTCGTCCCTGCTCCAAGTAACATCTGGGGTCCCTCAGGGGTCGATTTTCGGTCCCCTGCTATTCACTCTACTTCTCAACTCCCTGCCCAAAGCCTGCTCTGAGAATCTCCTCTTGTATGCAGATGATGCAGTGTTATTTAGCACCCACACTGACCCCGCTGCACTCCAGCTAACCCTCCTGTGAGGCTGAAACCTAGTTTGCTGACCATAGGCTTGTTCTAAACTATGTAAAAACTAAGTCTATGTTGTTCGCACATGCCAGAAATAAGTACAGTGGCCGCCCACTGCTCATTCGAAACTCCCACAATGAATCCCTGGAACAGGTTGCCACATTTAAATACTTAGGTGTTACACTGGACTCAGGGCTCACTTTCCATGAACACATCCACCAACTGAACAAGGCTGTCAATAAACGTATTGGCTTCCTCCACCGATATGAGCACCGTCTCCCCCCAGAAGCACTGCACCTAACCATCTCCTCTTCAATCCAGTCCCTCAGACTACAGCATCCTGGTCTATGTTGAAGCCGATAGCACATATCTCAACAAAGTCAGGGTCGCCCTGAATAAGGCCTGCAGGCTGGCCACCGGCTGTGACCGGCTCACGCACACCTGCACACTCTATGCCCACACCAAGTGGCTAAACTTTGATGGTTGCCTAAAGTTCCAGACCTGTCTCTTTGCCAAGAAAATCACAGTGGGCCTTATGCCCTCTGTGCTTGCTCCACTTCTACAACCACCTCCTATCATCAGACACACCCGTCATTCTGAAAATGCCCACTACCTGGTCCCCATCTGAAGAAACACCATGGGACAAAGAACCTTTAGGTACCGGGCTCCCCTCTGACTGAGCTCACTCCCCAAAACTATTCTTTTGGAACCCAAACTTGGCCCGTTCAAATACCTCCTGTGGAATCATATCACTCAGGACTCTGACTGTGACTGCAGTTGATCCCTTACCATCCCCTATAGGTGCACTATGACAATGGACCCTAACTAGATCCTGCCTGAATGGTACTGGTCTTAGGCCACTGTCTTAGTTACAATCAACTATGGGCCGAGGCCTGCTGGCCCCCACTCATTACCTGTTTTTGCAACTCTAATGTTACATCTTCACGCACTGTTTTGCACCTTTACTGTTGTGAATATCGTGTAGTTCAAGTTCAAGTTTATTGCAGGAAAAACTCCATTGAGCAAGCTCAATCACAAGGAATTGTGTATTGCACATGCCACCATGTATTCTCCACTATAACCATTGTACACAGTGATATGTATTATTGCACCATTGTACCACAGTTTGCTAGTTTGTATTCTCTGCTGTAACAGTGTTGCAGTGGGGGAGAAGCAGACTACACTCTCTAGAAGATTCTGTGGGGGCTATAAGTGCTTCAGGTAATTCTGTTCTGACTAACTTGAGGTGAGCTGGCACTGTGCGACTCAGTGTTGCAGTGGGGGAGGAGCAAACTACACTCTCTGGAGGATTCTGTGGGAGCTATAACTGCATCAGGTAATTCTGTTCTGACTTTTACTTGAGGTGAGCTGGGACTGTGTGACTCACTGTTGCAGTGGGGAGGCGTAAACTACACTCTGGAAGATTCTGTGGGGGCTATAACTGTTTCAGGTAATTTTGTTCTGACTAATTTGAGGTGAGCTGGGACTGTGTAACTCAGTGTTGTGGAGGAGGAGCAGACTACACTCTCTGGAAGATTCTGTGGAGGCTATAACTGCTTCAGGTAATTCTGTTCTGACTTTGACTTGAGGTGAGCTGGGACTGTGTGACTCAGTGTTGTGGAGGAGGAGCAGACTACACTCTCTGGAAGATTCTGTGGGGGCTATAACTGCTTCAGGTAATTCTGTTCTAACTTTAACTTGAGGAGAGCTGGGACTGTGTGACTCAGTGTTGCAGTGGGGGAGGAGCAGACTACACTCTCTGGAAGATTCTGTGGGGGCAATAACTGCATCAGGTAATTCTGTTCAGACTTTAAATTGAGGTGAGCTAGGATTGTGTTGTCAGGGCTGATATACTTTAGTAAGAGTCGGGTGTGGTCCCTAATCTCACCCTCCCTCCCCAGGGCACAGCTCATTTATAGGGGAACACCTGCCCTACAATTGGAGGAAGAGGCTCCAGGTGCAGCTCATGTAGTTTCTACCCAATAATGCAGCCAAGGGGCAGGGAAAAAGCATAGGTAGGTCCTGAATAGGAGTGTAGCATCCACAGTGAATTGCTGATCAGTGGGACAACTGGATATTGTGGAAGGCCTTAAACTGGAATATATCAGGTAAGCGTTCTGTTAGAGGCTGGGCTAGGATTAGTGTTGAGACCGGAAGTGTACCACTAGTAGGGGACCATATTGCTCACACCCAAAATGAGGGTGGACTTGGGGGTTGCCAGAGCAGGCATCTTCGGTAGGGTGATTGGGTGTACAGGGTGTGGGGTGGCCATAATATTAAATTGGGCATGGAGGATCAGAGGGTGCCCAATGCATTCTCAGCTGGCAGGTCATAGGGAGGAGATCAGGAGGACCAGATGGCAGCTGGTTGGGGGACGAATGGGGAGGTAAGGGAGGGTATGGACCATATGAGATTAGACGTGGCCAAAATGGCATACACCAGAGGACAAGTGGACAAGGCCAAAAGGGCAAACCCCAGGGGATGGGAGGGCCATATGGTCACTCAGAAAGTGTGGGGGGGCAGAACAAGCAATGTAGAGAAATCACTCCGTAGGGAGCGGGCTGCACAGAGGGAGCAGAGGAGGGAGGAGGTAGGAGAGAGCAAATCGGGGGCAAGCATCACACCTACAAACCGATTCACCCAACTGTGTCCAGGAGATCAAGTGGAGGAGGCTGGTGGAGGGGCAGAGCAGGTGGACAGAGAGGGTTTGGTCAGTAAGCTGAGAGGGGGGACAGAGGAGGGAGCCAGGACCAAAGGAAAGGACGATGGGGGGGGACATGAGCCTAGCTTGGAGGGAGATATGGTAGACGGGGGAGCACTGAGAGAGGCCAGAGCGGAAGGAGGCAGAATTGGGGTCAGGCTGGTGTCCAGCCTGGGAAAGACAACCAAGGAGGAGGAGGTAGAGAGTTCTCTATTGAGTTCCCTAGATAGGCCTGCTTTGAGGCAGGAATCACTGGAAGAGGTGGAGAGGAGGTGGGGAGGGTGGGGAGAAATACAGCAGATGGGGTGGGAAGTGCAGGTCCAGAGTGGGGGAGAGAAGCAGTGGGAGGATGCTCGGGTGGGGGATCGGAGGATTACAGCTCAAGAAGGAAGATGGGGGTAGATCTGTGGGGAAAACTCGGCCACCTGGGAGATTGGGGGCAAGGAGGAAACTGGCAGTCGCTGGTAGGAGTGCAGTAGGACACGCATGAGGGGACCCCAGGATGTCGGGGTGGTGGAGCAAGCAGGGGGTCGAAGGACAGAAGGAGGAGCCTGAAGGAACAAAATGGGCTAACAAAGTGGGGGGGGGGCAAAGGTGATACTACTGGGGGACTCTATGACCAGGGGTATCCAGTGGGAGGGGGTTGGGGAGAGTAAAAACAGCCTAGTCAAGACTAAATGTATACCAGGACTATCTGTACACAAGGCCAAATTCCAGCTATACGCTATAGCACTGGAATGCAGGGGGATCCCCGGGCTTCCTAGTACATCTGGGACAAACGACTTGGAAGGGAACAGTGAACTAGAAATACAGGCTAGATTCCAGGAACTGGCCTGGGTTTGCCACTCTATAGGAACAAAATTTCCTTCTCTGAGATTATACCGGTACCAAGGGCAACCGGGGAGAAAAAGCAAAAACTTAGAGGGATGAACCAGTGGCTCAGGGACTGGTGCAAGGAAGAGGGGTATGGGCTGGGGGGATACTTGGGAGGATAAGGGACTATATGCCAGGCATAGGTTACACCTCAATCTGGAAGGGAAGGAGATCTTGAAATTAAAACTTGCTGGATTTATAGGCGAGATGTACGCAAGGCTGGGGGGAATGGAGAGAGGGGAGAGGTTGGGGTGGAAGACAGTTCTGATCAGTGCCAGGAGCATGAGCAATAAAATGCCCGAGCTCCAGGTTATGCTGGCTGAATGAACAGCGGAGGTGGCAGCAATAACGGAGATGTGGGCCACCCAGAGAAATGATTGAGGCCTAAACTTGCAGGGATACAGGATTTTCAGGAAAGACAGAGTGGGAAGAGGGTGAGGGGTTGCGCTGATAGTCAGGAATGACATAGTGGTTAGTGGCGTGGAGGAGGCTGGAGGAGCTATGGAGACGATTTGGGTAACCCTGCAAACAAAGGGAGGGAAAAGTTAAAATGGGGTGGTGTACAGGCCCCCGCAATAGAGGAGGCTCTGGAGGATAAACTGGTTGAGAACATCAAAGGTCACTGCAACCTTGGAAAGGGTAGGGTGGTGGTCATGGGTAACCTTAATATGCCAGGGGCTGACTGGGACACCATGACAGCCTCTGTAACCAGGGAAAAGAGACTGATGGATGTCTTTCAGGATGCCTTCCTGGTCCAACAGGTGGGGGAACCTACTAGACAGGGGTGGATATTGGATGTTGTCCTAGCGGACAGTGACCAGATAAGGGACCCGGAGGTGTGCAGTTCACTGGCGGGTGGTGACCATGCCATGGTCTGGCTTCTGCTCTATCTGGGGGGGGGGGACCAGCACTAATACAGCAGTGGTGGACTTCAGGGGAGCAGACTTAGTGGGCATGGGTAGGATTCTACGGGAGAGGTTGGACATGATTAGATCAGACATGGATGCCATTAAAAAAGGGGTGCAAGAGGCTACTAGGTCCTGTACAAAAGTAAGGCGTAAGCATGGTAGAACCAGCAAGCCATGCTGGCGGACCAGGGAAGTGCAGGAGGTGGTGAGGGAAAAAAAGGCTACATATGCATGTTTTAAACACTCAAGGGGGGACAAGGAGTGAGGAGAATATGAACTGATGTCCAGGAGGGTCACCAGAGTGGTGAAGGGAGCCAAAGCAGTGATGGAGCAAAACCTGGATAGGGATATCCAGAGCGGGGAGAAGGGCTTCTACAGATACATAAGAGAGAAGAGAAAAGCGAGGACACAGATCAGCAGAATTAAGACTGGGGTGGGGGATGGGCTCAGGAAACAGTGGAACAGGCAGAGGTGCTAAATGAGTACTTTGCCTCAATCTTTGCAGAGGGAGACAGGGGACCCCTACAGCCTGATGGGAGGGAAGAGGAGCCAACAAAAGCGAGAGATCAGTCTGAGACCAGAGAGTGGGAAAAGGCTAGGGTACAGGCTGGGCCAGACCCAGAAGGGGCGGAGAGGTCACATGAGGGGGAGGACTGGGGGGAGAAATCACAGTGGATAGGGTGAGGGAGGCCCTTTGTAAGCTAAAAACTGATAAGGCGCCGGGGCCACACGGGCTACGTCCGAGGGTTATGAAGGAACTGGAGGAGGAGCTGGCAGCTCCACTGGCTGCACTCTTTAACACCTCTCTGCAGACAGCATGGGTGCCCCAAGATTGGAAGTTTGCTCATGTAGTGCCTATCCATAAAGGGGAGTCTAGGAAGGAGATGGAGAATTATAGGCCTGTCAGCCTAACATCTGTGGTAGGCAAAGTAATGGAGAGTTTTATCAAGGAGAGGCTAGGGATACATCTGGAAAGGTTGGGCACCAGGATGATAAACAGTATGGCTTCGTCCCAGGGAGATCATGTTAGTCCAGTCTCATAGAGTTTTATGACTGGGTGACGGGGGCCCTGGCTAGACATAGGCCGGTAAACATCCTATACCTGGATTTCAGCAAGGAGTTTGATTCAGTACCTCATAATGGGCTGACAGCAAAGCTGGGGGAGATGGGGGTGGGAGGACAGGTGCTCAAGTGGGTAGAAAATTTACTTCTGGGGCAGATACAGAAGGTAATGGTCAGTGGGATAGCCTCCTCCCCCAGGAAGGTATTCAGTGGGGTCCCCCAAGGTTACTGGGGCCTCTCCTGTTCAATGCCTATGTCTCGGATATAGGGAGGGGGTTAGGAGTAGGCAGAGTTGCTTCGCAGACTACTCCAAACTGGGAGCACTGGTGGATAGGGAAGAAGCAACAGAGACAGTCCAGAGGGACCTGGATACCCTGGAAGGGTGGTCAAGGAGGTGGGAATTGAAATTTAATGCTGAGAAATGTAAGGTACTTCACTTGGGGGTCAGAAACCCAGGCCATGTATACATCCGGGGTTGCACGGCAGGCCACATTGGGTGAGTGGGATCTAGGGGTGGTGGTAGACATCAAAATGAATAACTCCAAAAATTGCAGAAGAACTGCAGCCAAAGCAAACAAGATACTGGGCTGCATAGCCAGGGGAATTACATCCAGGAGGAGGGAGGTGATCCTCCTTCTATATAATGCCTTGGTCAGGCCGCAACTCGAGCACTGTGTACAGTTCTGGAGACCCCACTTGAAGAAAGACATAGCACTGCTGGAAAGGGTTCAAAGAAGAGTGACCAGGATGATTCAGGGCATGGAAGGGAGGTCCTATGAGGAGAGACTGGAAGAGCTTGGGCTGTACACACTGGAGGAGAGGAGGGACAGGGGAGACATGATAGGGGTCTTCAAGTACGTGTAAGGAATAACTGAGAGTGGAACCAAAGAGCTGTTCAGGCTAAAGAAGGGAAACAACCAGGGGCATGAGTGGAAGCTGGGGAGTTACAGGGGGATCGTAGAGGGTGGGAAACTATTTCACTGAGAGGGTGGTGGGACCGTGGAATGCAGTGCCCGGGAGGCTGGTGGAGGAGAGCACAGTGGAGGCCTTCAAGAAGGGGTGGGACAGGAACAAGGGGAAACTGAAGCCAAAGAGATGACCCTCTCGGGGGCTGGGGGGACGGGAAGGCAAGCACCCAATAGGTGGCTGGCTACCGAGCAGACATGACAGACCATTAGACCTATTCTGCTGGCTTTTAGTACATTAGTATGTAACTATTGCACACTGTTGAAATTTTTTTCTCTGTCGCATCTTTGTTATGTGTTGTAATTTCATACAATGTCTTACTGTATTCTCCGATGTGGAGCCTTTGTAAAGGAGTCTTTGACTCAAAGGTATTAATTCCAATACATTCAATCAATAAATAAATAAACAAATAAATGCGGCTGCCACTTGAAGTTCTGTTCATACTTCATTCATCACTATAGTCTGGACACTGCCTCTACACGAAGGGCCAGTTTTGGACTCGCTGTCCTTCAAGGCCTTCTTTCCTGAGCCTCCTGCTGTTGCCTTTTGCCTCCTCCTGACTGGCTTTGCAGTCAGTTCTGGTACTGCTTAACAGTAGATTGTTGAGAGGAGCTCTTGCAGCACGTGTTGCTTTCCCTCACTCCTTCCACCTTATGGTTTCTTCTCCTTTGCAACTCTTCTGCTTTTCCTCAGCTCTGAGGAACTGCCTCCATTCTGCTTTTTTACCTCCTGCTCCGGGGGCTCTGGCGGGAGAACCAAGGTAGGTCTAGGGGAAATGCCCCCTTTACAGGATAGGCGGACATCAGCGTACTGACCCTGACAGACTGCTAGCTAGAAGTTTTACATGTGGTCATGGTGCCTGGAAGCTTCAGTCCTACCGGTGTTGTCTGCTGCAAGAGCTCCTCTCTAAGATCTGTTGCAGTAAGTTCTTACATAACTTTACTTTTGAAAAGCATATTGGTTGTCATGGTTTGCACTTCACAATTGTGCACTACTAGCACTTTAAATCACATATGAATAAATGAGCACCATTACTGTGCACCAATGGCTCCTGATGATGCTGCCTGTGCAGCAAAAGGAGGGTTGTTTTTTTTTTTTTTGTCACCATGTTCCATGCTCATGGATTTTGCAACTTGCAATATTCTACAGTATTTTAATCAACTGAGTGCTCAATACTGCTGGAGGTCTGGTGCCATTTTTTCCTGTTTCTGTAGACAGAGCAGTCCATTTCAGGTGGATCGCTTCCTGTTGCTGTTCTCTCCTGTGATAAGAGGCATACTCATAGAGAGTGGGATAGGAAATTCCATTGCAATCTGCCAGAGCAGAGAACCAAACTTGTGTGGACAAGAACACAAGAATCAAGGTGGCCATGTCCTTCTGAAACACGACCAATACCTAGTGAATCAAAAGGACTGGAGGAAAAGCAAAGAGAAGCCTCCCTTCCCAGGAGGGGATAGCATCTCTTCCCCCAAACAAACTCCACGCCCCTAAGCACACAGAAACATAGCAGTTTTGCTTTGTGTAGGGACACAAAATAGTCCAACTGTGGATGACTCTTGCGAGCGAAGATGTCTGCAGCCATGCCATCCAGGAGTACAGATTCATGGGACTGGGTAATCTGCTAAAACAGTCTGTCAGCAAGAGTTGAGCAGAAACATGGCACAGATGCATACACTATGAGCCAGGTCCCTTCCCACACCCTCATAGCTTATTTGCAGAAGGAGTAGGACTGGTTGTTAAGGAAGTGCATAACACAAAGGTTGTTCTTGTGCACCATCGGAGGACAGCCCTGAATGTGAGGGGTGACAGCTGTAGGCCAAGAACAGTCCTAATCTCACTGTGGAGAGAGTGGTCTGAAAGTGACCACACACATTGGATATTTAAGGAATGTTGACGAGTCCCCATCCCAATCTGGACATATCTGTGGTAAGAACCTCCCGAGGAGACAGAGGGAGGAATGGGGATCCTTGCAGTAGAAGAGAGTGGTCCTACCACCACCATTAAGCCCTGCATAAGAGGACTGTGACCAGGATTGGAGGATCTAGTGATTGGGTAGCCTGGGTCCACTTTGCATGAATCATTCACCAGGGAATATATATGTGATAGCAAGCCATGGGACAGTCACGATGGCTGCAGCCATGAACCGCCCCACACCACACTCACCACATCATCCTCAAAACTAACTCTACTATGTTTATGAAAAAGCATCATCAACTGTATATTTATACACTTGTACATTTGATTGAATAGAGCATTATACACTTGTATATTGTTTGTAAAGAATGCCATCAGCTGTATATTTTTATACACTTGTATATTTTTGTTTTCTGTTTTCCACACCACCTCATGCTCGTGTGTATTCCCTGACTCTGTATGTATTGTTTGTCCATTTGTTTGCCTGTTACCGCCACCTTGTGGCCCGGGTTGCACCTGAAAATGGTCCTTTGGATCAGCACATCTACCCAATTACAAAAGACACACAGATAAATAAATAAATAAGACCAAGAGTTAAAGCACTGACCTCAAAGGGACCTGGGTGCAGGAGGTGATCAATATGGCTTGAATGATCAGTGTTCATAAGGGGTTCCAGAAGAAAAGCCTGCCCGAGATGTGTTGGGACATCACCTATAAACTGATGGTGCTGGCACAAAGTCTAGAGTGATCTGGGTGCATGGACCAGGATACCCAGTCAGTCAAACAGTTGTCAAATTTAGGAAACAATCTGCATGCATTGCTGCTTAACTGGAAGGCTCCTTGAGGTGCCAACTGTCCAAGGATTCTAGGAGAAAGACTTCAGCCACCACAGAGAAGCACCTGGTGAATACCTGTGGTACTGAAGATAAGCCAAAGGGCAAGACAAGAAACTGGTAGTGTTGGCCTCCAATAGGAAATGTTACAGTCAATGACTGTGATAGATCTTAATGTGCAGATCTTCATCCTGCACGTCCATGGTACAAAGCTAATCCTTTTGTGAGAGCAGTGGGATAAGCAACTTAAGTGAGACTGTGTGAAACTTCTTCATGCAATGTATTCGTTCAGATCTCCAAGGTCTGAGAAATGGTGCAACTCACAGATCTTCTTTGGGCAAATAAGTACTGGGTATATAAGCCCCATTTTAAGAGTATGCACTTAGGTTACTAGGACAGACAAGAGACACGTGATCTTGTAAGTAAAAACAGAGGGTGCACAGGAGGCTGCACAATTAGTTCCAGTGCACGACCATCCTGGATACTCTCTAGGAACCACCTGTCTGAAGTAATATCCTGTGACTTGCCAGAAATGGGGAGATCCTAACCCCTACCTGAACCCAAGGGAGGGGCTGTGGGAAAGGAAGTCAGAAGGTGGAGGGAACACTGCCAGAACGTGCACCCTTGGGGGTATTTAAATGGACACCTGAGGACTGTTACTAGGGGGCATTCCACTCAGGCATACTGACTAGAATCCCACGCATGGGAGGCGTGAAAGCCTCTGTGAAAACAGTCTTCACCATGCCAAAAAGGCTGGAGAGTAAGGAATAACATGGAGCAAAGTCTCATTTTTGAACACTTCTTCAGAGTGAGTTTCACATCATAGGCAAATAGTTTCCGGCCACAAAAAATAGTGAGTTAAGGACCGATAAGGTCGGACTGGTGAATATTGGTGGCAAAATAAACATGGCTCAGTCATGAATACCTACAAAGGCAGATGGCAGGTACAGCTGCAGGTGTGGAAGCATTAGAGGCATTATATGTAAAACACAGTAAATGATTTCAGGCCTTCAGTAAGTGTGCCACACACTTTTGAATGTCAGTTTTAGTACTGTTGGGCAATTTATCTACAAAAGCAGATTAAGACTTCCAGAGGTAATTCTGATATTTAGTCACGTACGTCTAGTAACTGGCATCACTAAGGCTCAGTGAAACAGAGGTATAAGTCTGCTCGCCAATAATGTCAAATTTTTTTAATTCTTTGTCAGGGGGCTAAGAGCTCATGATGGGAGCACTAATCATGCCATGAGCAGCCAAATTGACCACAAAGTCAGTTTAAAGATCATGTGCAACAGTTTTTGCATATTTTTAATAAAAGCTTTAAAAGCTGAAATTCAAGTCCTTGTGTCATGATTAGTGTCTCCTGAAAATTTCATGCTGTTTAGTTTTGTGGTTTTCTTTAACTCAGCATTTGTTAACTTGCTCTGTAGAGGCTGAAAACAGTGGAGTTATTTCTGTCCTCTCAGTCAAACTTAGAGTGCAATGACATCATTTTGGAGTAGCATACTGTTTCAGATTCCCAATCAGAGCAGCATTCTGTAGAGTTTATGGTTTGCTGAGCACTCCAGGTTCCTTACAAACCCAGTCTCTGGGTTGTGTTTAGATAGATCAGCTTAAAATATATCATTCTCTTCCTTTACAAAGCTGATCATTTCAATTCCAGTGCTGAACTGAAGTAGCGGAAATCTTTTTCTGTGAGAAATCAGCTTGTCTGTATCACAGCTCTGTTCTTTCTAATCAAACCTTTTTTTTTCCAACTATATAACACAGGGCTGTTTAATGAATATAAAATAAATCTACATTTTGTGTATTCACAGAAACAGTTTGTCTTTGATGTAGCCTTCATAAATACAATCATGTAAAAAGGTTTTTTCATGTCAGATTGACAAACGTGCTTGTCACACTCTGCTACAGTATTTCAAGCACATGTACTGTCAGAACTCATAAATTTAAGCTCTTTAATGGTTTCTGTGTGAAAATACATCATGTACGTGTACAACTAAACCAACATAATTGGTGTGATTTAACTGGGTCTGTTTCTTTGAATTGGAGACATGTATCTTCTAATTCTAAGCCTATTTTGATGTGTTGTTGGTGAAGCTGTTTGAATTGGAGTAATGTTTCTTTGGGTAGCAAACTTATTTTGGGGGCTTTGAGTAGAATTGTGATTCATTGTTGCTGGCTTCACCAGCTGCAAAGTTTGAGTGCAGAGTGAGGGAAGTGTGCTAATGGTCTGACCAGAGGCCTCAGCTACCTGATTGTTTCTGGAAGACTTGGGCTGGTCCCACCCTTGGTCCATTATTCCTTTATACCAGGGGTTCTGACATTACTTCTCAAACAGGCAAAGGATATGCACCTGTCATAGCAAAGCAGACATCCAGGAAAGGAACAGCAGCAAGTGAAGAGGTGACTGCTCAGTGGAAGGGAAGTAAATGCAAATCTAGGAGCTTTCATTATTACTTCTTCGCATTGATATTGCTTTGGGGAAAGGAGGAGTAGGAGTTTGAAGAAGGTTGTGCAATGGCTACTTAAAGTCTGTTTTTGAGTGTGGATAGGAATATAAAAAGCAGTTGCTCAATATATCTAAACGTGTGCAACAGAGGAGGTAAGGGAAATAAAGAAAATGTTTTGCACTGATAGAGGAAGGAGAGGGGAGACTTGGGGGAGTGTTTGGTTTCCTGCATCTGGAAGGGTGGGGAGGCGCTGGTGGGCAACGACAGCAATGGGTAGGGTGGTAGGCTGCAACAACTGCGGTGCACCAATCTTTCTAAAAATTGCCTGGAGTGTGGGAGGATGTTTAGTGTGCAACCACATAGAAAAACTTAGAAAGGAGATTGAGGGTCTGTAGGAGGAACTAAGACAGGCAAGGCAGATTGGGGGTGGGTTTAACCCAATACTGGAGGGAGGAAGAAGGGGAGATGAGGGAGGGCGATTTAAGCCAACAGTGGTGAGGAGAGGATCAGAAGAAGGGAAGCAGAGACAAAGGGCCCCAGGCCAGGAAGAACAACTGCCGGGGAAACCAGGTCAGGAGACAAAAGACAAATGGAAGGAGGAGATAGGGATTTGTGAGGGGAGGCGAAGAAGTGGCAAAAGTCATGGAGTGGAAAGGAGAGAACAGGTTACTATGAAGAGAGAGGGAGCGGGCATTTGTGAAGGGCCTTCAGAAAATAGTTGTGTACTGCTAGAGAGGAAGAAGGTGGAGGAGGGAAATGATGAAATTAGAGGAGTAATTGATAAATGCCTGGACCAAACTGGAGCAGGGGGAAGTTCTGCTGGGAGAACTGCAACAGGGGTAAAAGAGGGAAATAACGTGCAGGAAGAAGAAGAGGAGCTGGAAATGAGAGAGGGAGAGGAATGGAAGCAAGCAGGGAGCAAGAAGGGTGGAATCTTAGTGCTGGGGGACTCAATACTAAGAGGAGTTAGGTGGAGTAGCAAGGGGGAGAGGCATAGTCGCATTTGGGTGGAGGCTATGCCAGGAATGACAGTGGAAAGGGTGGGACAGTCTGTTCTGAAATATGCTAGAAGGGGTAGGGAAAAGCCTCATTTAATTATACATCTTGGGACAAATGACCTGGCTGACAAGACAGTAGATACAGTCCAGAGAAGGTTTGAGGAACTAGCACAATTATGTGAAGGGGCAGGAAGATCAGTAACTTTTTCAGAGATACTTCTGTAACCCCCCTGCAAATGGGGGTTCCCAAAAGACTTCCAGGAGCTTGCTTGAATGCTCCAAGCCTGAATGGTGTTTGGCATTTAAGCCATTTATCAGTGAGTGTTTTTAGAGCCTCTGGTACTGTCTCTTTAAGAGCTGTCTGCTTGCAGACATAATTAGTTTGTATGGGGGGACTGTGTGCTCTCTGAGTACCACTTGAGCTGCTGCCAATTCACTTCATTTTTGCAGTCACTAGGAGTGCAAAGGGAACCTATCTGAAAGATGTAACTGTTTGCCAGAAATTATTTAGAGTAATAATGAAATTACAGTTTGTCTAACCTGCTTTTGCAGTCAGAACTGTGTCTGCTAGTTCCCATTCTAGTTTTGAACTGCTGAACTGGACCAATCAGTGTGGGTAAGCTAGCTCAAAATGGTGCCTTGGACGCAATCAGAACTTGGACTCATAATCTGAGCCAGCCACAAGAGGATTGTATGGGCAGTGACTTGGGAGATGTAGTTTAGACTTCAGTGCCTTTTTGGACCAACAGCAGCGTTCTGTGAGTGACAGCCAATCCAGTCAAGAACTGGGAGGAACTCAAAGGAAGTGCCCAGTTTTGTCGGTTGGAGCTTCAGTTGAGCTTTGGCAGTGAAGAAGGAAGGAGCCCTGTGCTTTTTCAGTGTGCAGTTTTAGTCAAAAACGTGTGTAAGGCCCAGAGTTCCGTCTGCAGCTTGTGTAACAGCTTGTTAGGACTGAACTGGCCCCTGAAAAGAATCAAAGGATCTCTGAAGAGTAGAAACAGGCTCACCCTGTAGAAGACTGGAAGAATTGCTGAAAATTGCACTCGGTCTGTCAGGAACTGAATCTCATGTGTGTTCTCCTGGTATTGTGCAGTAATTGCGATCGGGATACAGATGCAGCCTGCCTGGTATAGTACTTCTTTTATATGGATGTGTGAAGAGGTTTGTGTACCTCAAGGAGCCCTGCTGACATTGAAGGACCCTATCTTATTTGGAGGTCGTGAGTACTAATTCAGGGTTGCTCCTGTTGAATTGCCACATTAAACAAATGGAATTACTGTACTGCTGACTGTTTAATTCCTCCTTTCTCTGTGTGAAAGGGCCCCTACCAGCTGCCACGGCTTGGCTCAGCCACTAGGCTTGGGCACCAGGGACAGTAACTGATAGGATAGGCCTGTGCACAGAGCCACAGGTAGATTATTAGAGTGATAAGCTAATTAACCTGATTTCCCCGTCCTTGTTATATCCCCTAAATAAATCAGAGCTGCTTGTTTCAGCAAAGTTATACTGCCTGAGGTATTTGTCTATGTTAAAGTACTGTACTGTGATTGTTGCACTGTATCTCATTTCACAGGAGGTCCCAGTGCGGAACCAGACCTGGGGTAAGTGTATACTGTGAAGGTAATTCTGATATATTGTGTGGGCCATTAGTGGGAAGAAAGGGGGTTGCAGTGTCCCAGAGGGCTGTGACCAAGTTAGTTTAATCATTGCAAACCCTGACCTCTGGGTGGAGGCACCCGCTATTGGATCCAGGCCCCTCAACCTGTTAGTGGCAAATCAGGCAGGGGTAGTAGCCCTGGATAGCGCCATCTAGGGGTTACATCTTGAGGCTCACCGCTGATTGTGTGTCCTTCTAGTGGCTATATTTATTAACCACTGTTAAGAAAAAATGGTACCACAGAAGTGGCTGTGCACCGCTGGTGGAGTGGTGTACTGGGGAGGAGATCGACCTCAAAATGCTATGCTTATCCTGGACATCCCCTGGGTATCAATACGGACACTGTGCAGGGAGTACTTTCCAAGGTGGAAGGTTTACAAAACCCGTGTGGTGGGTCGGCATGCTAATCTGCTCACCCACACTTTCCTGACCCTAGTAGAGTTTAAGGATCCAATAGATAGCTCCAAAGTGCCACAGACCATTACCCCAGAGGGAGCCCTCACTGCTTGGAGAGTGATAACTAAGGACAGTAAAGACCTGGGGAATCAGTCTCCACCACTATCTGGAAACTTTTGAGGAGAAATTTGCTGAATGGTTGCTGGGAGAGGGAAAACTGTGGAGGACTTGAAGAAACTATTCTTGCCACCTGGGGTGTGTTCCTCCCCAACACCCTCTCCTGCTCCAGTGCCCGTAATGGTGGCTGAACCAATGCAGACTCCTATTTCTGCACTACATTAGTCACGACCTTCACCGAAGGTTGAGGATCTTCTCGGCACCTCCCCACCCCCAAGGGAGGATGACTGGAGACCTGGATAGACTATGTTGCCCCTAGTGCTAGGAATGGCAATGCTCGGAAGGTGAAAAGCGAAAGAGGGTTAGTGAGAGCCTCCGAGGTCCTGCCCTGGCTACCATCCGCGCTAAACGGGCCAGTAACCCTGAAGCGACTGCACAGGCCTATCTTGAGGCCTTGGAGAATGTGTATGGGAGCCCAGATCTGATGAGGACCTATGGTGGAGAGTAAGAGATGCACAACAGTACCAAGGGGAGTTGTTGTCTGTGTATGTATCTCGGCTGGAAAAATTGTTGCAAGAATGCCTCAGAAAGGTAGTTTGCCAGCGATTGAACTGGACCGAACCAGGCTGGACAGGATCCTTAAGTCTGCCCCTTCTCAGAACTGCTGTTGCTTCAGTTACACCTGGCAGATCGACTGGAATCCCCACCTCCTATGATGAGTTAATGAGAGAAATTCGAGGAGTTGAGAAAAGCGACCTCGGGAGGACCTGCACCAATAGCTGCGGCTACGACCCGAGTGACTGAGGGTGACCCATCAAGTGAAGTTCTTAGGGCAGAGGTTGGCGTCAATGAGTGCTCTGACAAGGAAAAGATATGTCACAATGGGGCGAACTGTTGAGAGAGATCCGGAATTAAAACAGTCTCTTTATGAAGGCTACTGCAAGTACTGGGCCCTGGACCTATATCCGACTGTATCTGTTAGGGGTGGGGTACCCACCCATGTATCTCCTGCTGATAACAGCTCCGAACTCGATTCTTTGACCATGGAAGTGGAGAAACTGACTAGATGTCTCCAAATGCTTATCACGCCACAGACAGAGATGGCACCAAGGTTTCCAGTTAGTATTACCCCGCCCTGGCTCCCAGTGTGGCGCCGGCCAGCTCAAACTCCAGAAAGTATGTTTGCTATAATTGTGGGAAAGATGGGCACATGAAAAGGGAATGCCAGTCCCCAAAAGACACTGACAAAGTTGCATATAGGCTACAAGGAGAGCTTCGAGAAGAAACTAGTGGTTATGAGGTAATGACATGATCCCAGTGAGGGCACCAAAATGCTAATTCCGCCCTTTGTGGCAAGGTCAGCTGCCCAGGCCCTACCACGCCTCTCCAGACTGGTCCAGAATAGTGGTCCCTCCATGGAGACCACTGTAAAGGTGAACGAGTGTCTAAAGAGCTATATTAGACAGTGGCCCTAAGTGACAATTATGATCCAAGATTGGTATCAGAAGCATTTGTCAGACGTAGACTTTACAACCATTAGAAGGACTGCATGTATGGGGGTTAAGTGGAGGCCTACCCCTATTCCGGTATATCCGACTTGGCTGTCTTTCCCCATCTCCGTGGCTGGAGTGCTGAACAAGTAGAGACCCTAGCCTTAGTGTGTGTCCCCCCACTGGACTGTATGATGGTGTCCCTTTGTTGATTGGAACAAATGCTCATATGTTCGGAAGGCTGGCACAGTTGTGTTATGAAAAACAGGGTCAAAGACTAGTAGAGCTTTAAGAGTTCCGGTTTTAATTAAGAAGGCCTATGAGGCACAGAGAGATGCTGAAAACAGAACCAGAGGAACCGGTCGGAATTGTATGGAAGAAGGATCCTGAGTCTCTGATCCTGGCGCTAAATGCCCAGTGTACCTTACAGGGAGAGGTCCGTGATCTGAAAGGATGTTAAGAATAAAATATTAATGTTGGATGCAGGGGGCGATGGAAAATTGCTGAGGGACTGCTGGTCAAGCTTAGTATTTTGCCCGCTAGAGCCCATGCTTGTCAGAAGGGTAATGGTCCAAGTTCATAATGTGTCTGAAAGAGACATTCGAGTAAACAGAGGTTGCATCCTGGCTAATGTGCATTGTGCAGACACTGCAGTGCTACCTAGCAGCAAGAGTTCAAGGAAGAATGACAGAGTAACGCCTGACTTGTTTGATTTCGCGACTCCCCTCGCCAGCTGAATGGAAAGTGAAGATCAGTGAGAAGCTTGCCCAGAGAGACCAGGTGTTTCTTTAAAGGAATGGGATGTGGTGGATGCGAGGAGCTGAGCACAATATCCGGCTGTATGACGAAAGACCATTTCGCGAGAGGTCTCGAGCTTGGCACCTGCTGGACATAGATGATGTGAGACGACATCTGCAAGAGATGTTAGTTGTGATATAAGAACTAGAAGCCCTTATGCTTCCCCATTGTGGTAGTGAGGAAAAGAATGGAACAGTAAGGATGTGTGTGGATTATCGCATCTTAAACCGCTGACTATCCCTGATCAGTACACAATGCCCGCATTCAGGATGCTTTGGACCTGCCTAAACGGGAGCAAGTGGTTCTCGTGCTGGATCTCCAGAGGGTACTATCAGATCCCGATGGCCCCAGAGGACCGTGAAAAGACAGCCTTTATCTGTCCGGGCTATTTCTATGAATTCATGAGATGCCTCAAGGGATTTCGGTGCCCCAGCCACTTTTCAACTTATTGATGGAGTGTGGGGGACATGAACTTACTAGGAGTGCCTGGTATACCTAGATGATGTTATTGTGTTTGGCAGCTCACTGGAGGGAACATGAGAGCCAGATTATTTAAGGTATTGGACCGACTGGAGGACTTTGGCCTTAAACTGTGTCCATTGATAAGTGTCAATTCTTTCAAACATCAGTAAAGTAAGGGAACATAGTATCCACCGAGGAATAGAGACTCACCCAAGTAAAGTTTGAGGCCTTTGACCACTGGCTACAGCCCAAAATCTAAAAGAACTGCAAAGATTCCTGGATTCTGTGGTTATATCGGCGCTCATCAAGGACTATTCAAGAGTGATCCGCCTTTACTTAACCTTACTCAAGGGTATCCCCAACCCACAAAAATACCAAAAGTCAGCGCCCTCAAGACTGAAAGAGTGTATTTTCATCCGAGTGAAGTATTTGAAGTCCGCTGGACTCTGATTGTGAGACCGCTTTTCATGAGATCATATATCAAACTCACCCATGCTCCAGTGCTGGCCTATGCCGATCCAAGAAACCTTACGTCCTGCACACTGATGCTAGTTTGCTGTAAGGGTTGGGGCCAGGTTATACTAAGAGCACGAGAATGGCCTGAGACCAGTGGCCTTTGCCAGTAGAAGCCTGACTCCATCCGAAAAGAACGCCTCACATACATAAGTTAGAGTTCCTAGCTTTGAAGTAGGCTATTGTTGACCAATTCCATGAGTACTGTATGGGGCTAAAATACTAGTAAAACTGACAATACCTTTGACCTATGTGCAGACCTCAGCTGTTGGATGCCACTGGCCATAGGTGGCTTTCGCATTATCTACATATGACTATGCTCTCATCACCGGCAGGTCTGAACCACATAGATGTTGATGCTCTCTCCCGGAGGCCTGTTCCCAGAATGATTGGGTCCGATTGGCAGAACCTGACATTCGGGCACTCTGTCGGAAGTTTGACAGGGAGGAACAATGTCCACGGACGCAGTGGACTGCATGGTGGATTGCTTGGGAGCTCTGAGGAGTGCATACCTGCTGCTTATTGCCACTTTTCAGCACAGACATTGGTGCACTGCCTCAGCTGGACAATGACAGTATTCTCAAGTGGCCTTAACCCGCCGATCCCATGATCAAAGCAGCTTTAGAAGCCCTATGCAGGAAAAGATGTGTCCAAATTACGCCCACTGATTTGAGAACTGCACTGTTATACAAAGAAGGTCCTAAGTTGAAACTGATCAATAAACTGTTATACAGAGAAACAGTAGACAGAGGGGACAAGTAGACAAACAACAACTAGTGCTGCCCACTGCCTTCGAGACTCAGTACTGAGGTCCTGCACAAACCACATGGGGCACCTTGGTATAGACAGAACACTTGGACTTGGTGAGATCCAGATTCTATTGGCCTAAGATGGGGGCTGATGTGAGCAACACATTCGAACTTGTAGTCGCTGCTTACAGAGGAAAGCTTTGCCCCAGAGGGCTGCCCCTTGTTAACATTACCACCAGTGCACCCATGGAGCTGGTCTGTATTGATTTTCTAAGTCTGGAGTCAGATCAAAGAAATATCAGTAATGTTGGTGGTCACTGACCATTTCACGAGATATGCCCAAGCTTTCCCACCAAAGACCAGAAAGCATCCACTGTGGACAAAGTACTTGTAGAAAACTTTTTGTTCACTATGGGCTCCACAAAGAATCCATTCTGATCAGAGGGAGAGACTTTGAGAGTCGCCTGATCAAAGAGATGCTTCCTGTGGGGAGGCGTAAAGTCCAGAACCACTCTTATCACCCCCAGGGGACCCACAGCCTGAAACGCTTCAACCGCATTTCTAGATATGCTGGGCACCCTGCACCCAAAGGACAAGTTTAGATGGAGCCAACAAATTAGCACCCTGGTACATGCTTATAACTGCACCAAAAGTGATGCCACTGGATTCTCCCCTACCGCCTGATGTTTGGAAGAAGCTCATCACCAGTGGATGTGTGTTTTGGGGTCTCCTGATGGGTTCAGGGCTGAAAACTATTTACAGTATGTGCAAGTTAAAGGCCCAGCTAACTACATGCGTACCTAACTGTCTTCAACCATGGCTGCCAAAAGAAATCTGGCCAAACAAAGAAAGGTATGATGATAAAAAGGTGAAAGCACAGGAACCCAGGAGGAGATCGGGTATTGCCAAGAAATCTGGGATTGCATGAAGCACAAGATTACGACAGATGGCACCATCCTCACATTGTAGTGGGCAAACTAGATGATCTTCGTGCGTACAAAGTAAGGCCTGAGAATAATTCAAAAGATGTAAAAACAATGCATAGAAATCATTTATCGCCCATTGGACAAATCTATCTGGAGTCTGAGCCCCAGAAGATGCCCCTCTGGACCAGTGACCAGAGCTTGCTGCTAAGAAAAGATCAAGAAAGTCTGCACCCACAGAAGCAGTTACAGTGTTCTCCACAGTCCCAGTTGAGCATGACTGTCAGTCCCATCGAAGAAAGTGGAGTGATTTGAATACTATCTTACAACCGAGTCAATTGTTTCTGGGCAATCCCTAGTCACACTGAGACAAAGCGGGCCTTCTGGACTGCTTTAAGCCCCAGTTTCACCCCTGGAGCCAATGTTCCCAGAAAGTGAAGTGCAAAGCATCAGATCAGATGAAATGGAATCATTGTGTGGTTGAACTGTTTGAGCTTAGGGAGGAAAATGATAGATTGGGGCAGACTGGTGATACATCCAACAAGAAGAGTATTTTGAGGCCCTGACAGTCCACTGCCAGTGTCCTAAGGTCCATGCGAGCCAAATGTTGTGGACTCAGAAACCGTAACCTGGAGCTGAAAGTGCCCTGTTCTCAGCCTCTACCCCATGGAGACTCCCCTGACAAGTGTGGACAATGCTGCAAATGAGGCTCAGAGTGCAGAGACTGTAACAGTTCCCCTAGAAAGACTGGTCTAGCTAAAGCCTGTGGTGCATCCTTAGTTATGATTCCTTTGGGAGGCCTGTGGATTTGCCTCTCAATGTTGTCCATAAAGGAGTGTATGTGTCCCGAGCTCATTGCCCAAACTGGAGTCAGTGCTAATCTCCAAGTTACTGTTGTTGCCTCAGTATGGTGCCTGCCTGGCCCAGCCCCAAGGTAACTGATAGGGAAGGGCCCCTCTTCAAGGTTTCATGTACAAGAGGTAATAACTTGGAGTTATGTACAATGTATGTAATACTGTGTAAAGAGTGACGATTGCAATGTTTCAGAAATGTGTTCTTGGTAAATGATATATTGACTGATGATTACATATGCGAGCCTACGCAAATGTATATGGTTGCAGTTGAAACTTATGGTACTTCTGCTTGACGCGACGCCGTTTTCCCAGGCCAGGAAGGGTAACTTCCGCAAATGGGGGTTCCCAAAAGACTTCCAGGAGCTTGCTTGAATGCTCCAAGCCTGAATGGTGTTTGGCATTTAAGCCATTTATCAGTGAGTGTTTTAGAGTCTCTGGTACTGTCTTTAAGAGCTGTCTGCTTGCATTACAATTAGTTTGTATGGGGGATCTGTGTGCTTCTGAGTACTACTTGAGTTGCGAATTCACTTCATTTTGCAGTCACTAGAGTGCAAGGACCTATCTGAAAGATGTAACTGTTTGCCAGAAATTATTTATAATAATGAAATTACAGTTTGTCTAACCTGCTTTCTGTCAGAATGTGTTCGCTAGTTCCCATTCTAGTTTGAACTGCTGAATTGGACCAATCCTGTTAGACATGCCAGCAACCCTGCAACCTGTGCTGACGTTTCTCCAGATGGAGCCAAACAAATTAGGTTCCTGGCACATGCTATAACTGCACCAAAAGTGATGCCACTGATTCTCCCCTCATCGCCTGATGTTTGGAAGAGAAGCCTGACTACCAGTAGATGTGTGTTTTGGGGTCTCTTCTGATGGGAAGTTCTAGGCGGAAAACTATTTACAGTATGTGCAAAAAGTTAAAGGCCCAGCTAACTCATGCGCACTAACTGGCTCAAACTATGGCTGCCAAAAGAAATCTGGCTAACAAAGAAAGGTATGATATAAAGGTGAAAGCACAGAACCTTGTGGAGGGAGATCGGTATTGCTAAGAAATCTGGGATTGTATGGCAAGCACAAGATTGCGATAGATGGCACCATCTCCTCATATTGTAGTGGGCAAACTAGATGATCTGCCAGTGTACAAAGTAAGGCCTGAGAATAATTCAAAAGATGTAAAACAATGCATAGAAATCTATTTACTTTCCATTGACAAATCTTAATTGAGTCTGAGCCCCTAGAAGATGCCCCCTCTGGACCAGTGACTAGAGCTGCTGCTAAGAAAAGATCAAGAAAGTCTGCACCTACAGAAGCAAAGTTAAGTGTTCCCTCCACAAGTCCCAGTTGAGCATGACTGTCAGTCCATATCGAAGAAAGTGAGAGTGACTTTGAATACTATCCTTCTACTTAACTGAGGCTGAATTATTTCGGGGGCAATCCCCCTAGTCAATACTGGAGACAAAGCTGGGCTCTTCTGACTGTTTAAGCCCTCAGCTTCCATCTCCCTGGAGCCAATGCTCCCAGAAAGTGAAGTGCAAAGCATCAGATCAGATGAAATGGAATCATTGTGCATGGGTTGAACTGTTTGAGCTTTCAGGGAGGAAAATGATAGATTGGGGCAGACGTGATACAATCTAACAAGAAGAGTATTTTGAGTGCCCTGACAGTCCACTGCTAGTGTCCCGAAAGCTCCATGCAGCCAAATGTTGGGACTCAGAAACTGTAACTCCTGGAGCTGAAAGTGCCCCAAGTTCTAGCCTCTCTACCCCATGGAGACTCCCTGACAAGTGTGGACAATGCTGAAAATGAGGCTCAGAGTGCAGACTGTAACAGTTCCCCTAGAAAGACTGGTCGAGCTGTACAAAGCCTGTGGTGCACCTCTGTGCTTATGGATTCCTTCGGGAGGCCTGTGGATTTGCCTCTCAATGTTGTCCATAAGGAGTGTATGGTCCCCGAGCTCATTGCCCAAACTGAGCGCCAGTGCTAACTCTAAGTTACTGAGTGGTTCTCTAAGTATGGGTGCCCTTGCCTGTCCAGCCCTCAAGGTAACTGATAGGGAAGGCGCCCCTCTTCAGGTTTCATGTACAAGAGGTAATAACTTGAGTTATGGTACAATGTGTATGTAATACTGTGTAAAGAGGACGATGCAAATGTTTCAGAATGTGTTCTTGGTAAATGATATATTGACTGGATGATTACATGTGCGAGCTTAATGCAAAATGTATATGGTTGCAGTTGAAACTTATGGGTACTTGCTTGACGCTGGACGCATGCTTCCCAGGTTAGGACAAGGGTGTAACCCCTCTGCAAATGGGGGTTCCCAAAAGACTTCCAGGAGCTTGCTTGAATGCCCAAGCCTGAATGGTGTTTGGTATTTAAGTTTATTTATCAGTGAGTGTTTTTAGAGCCTCTGGTACTGTTTCTTTAAGAGCTGTCTGCTTGCAGACATAATTAGTTTGTATGGGGGACTGTGTGTCTTCTCTGAGTACCACTTGAGCTGCTGCCAATTCACTTCATTTTTGCAGTCACTAGGAGTGCAAAGGAACCTATCTGAAAGATGTAACTGTTTGCCAGAAATTATTTAGAGTAATAATGAAATTACAGTTTGTCTAACTTGCTTTCTTTGCAGTCAGAACTGTGTCTGCTAGTTCCCATTCTAGTTTTGAACTGCTGAACTGGACCAATCAGTGTGGGTGTGTTAGCTCTAAATGGTGCCTTGACTCAAATCAGAACTTGGACTCATAATCCGAGCCAGCCACAAGAGGATTGTATGGGCAGTGACTCTGGGAGATGTAGTTTAGACTTCAGTGCCTTTTGGACCAACAGCAGCAGTCTATTGTGAGTGACAGCTAATCCAGTCAAGAACTGGGAGGAACTCAAAGGAAGTGCCATAGTTTTGTCGGTTGGAGCTTCAGTTGAGCTTTGGCAGTGAAGAAGGAAGGAGCCCTGTGCTTTTCAGTGTGCAGTTTTGTCAAAAACTGTGTAAGGCCCAGAGTTCGGTCTGCAGCTTGTGTAATAGCTTGTAGGACTGAATCTGTCCTGTGAAAAAGAATCAAAGGATCTCTGAAGAGTAGAAACCAGGCTCACCCTGTAGAAGACTGGAAGAATTGCTGAAATTGCACTCGGTCTGTCAGGAACTGAATCTGCTGTGTCTCTCCGGTATTGTGCAGTAATTGCGATCGGGATACAGATGCAGCCTGCCTGGTATAGTACTTTCTTTTATATGGATGTGGAAGAGGTTTGTACCTCAAGTGAGCCCTGCTGACATTGAAGGACCCTATCTTATTTGGAGGTCGTGAGTACTAATTCAGGGTTGCTCCCTGTTGAATTGCCACATTAAATCCAAATGGAATTACTGTACTGCTGACTGTTTAATTCTCCTTTCTCTGTGTGAAAGGGCCCTACCAGCTGCCACGGTTTGGACTAGCCACTAGGGCTTGGGTACCCAGGGACAGTAACTGATAGGGATAGGTCTGTGCACAGAGCCATAGGTAGATTATTAGAGTGATAAGCTAATTAACCTGATTTCCCTGTCCTTGTTATATCCCCTAAATAAATCAGAGCTGCTTGTTTCAGCAAAGTTATACTGCCTGAGGTATTTGTCTATGTTAAAGTACTGTACTGTGATTGTTGTACTGTATCTCATTTCACAGGAGGTCCCAGTGCCGGAACCAGACCTGAGGGTAAGTGTATACTGTGAAGGTAATTCTGATATATTGTGTGGGCCATTAGGGAAGAAAGGGGGGTTGCAGTGTCCCAGAGGGCTGTGACCAAGTTAGTTTAACTATGCAAACCCTGACCTCTGGGTGGAGGCACCGCATTGGATCCAGGCCCCTCAACCTGTTAGTGGCAAATCAGGCAGGGGTAGTAGCTCCTGGGATAGCGCCATCTAGGGGTTACACTCCCGCCAAAGGCAAGTACAACAAGAAAGCTGAGAATAGAGGAATTTAATCGATGGCTAAGAACCTGGATGCAGTGCTAAGGGTATGGGCTGTTGGGGGGGGAGGGACCTGGGAGGACAGTAGTCTCTATGCCAAGGACAGACTACACTTGAGTGAGGAGGGAAAGCAAGTGTTGAAACAGAGGATGGAGGAGTACACAGAGGAAGTTGGGAATTTAAACTAGGAGTGGGGGTGGCAGTTGGGGAAGAGATATGCAGAGACCACAGGTTGGGAAACCATATGAGCTTACCCCCCCATAATAGTGACAAAGGACAAATGGCAAGTACTGTTGGTGATGCTAGGAAAGGAGGGCAGGATGGGGGGTGGAAGGTGGTTACCCTTAATGCTAGAAACCCTGGGAGGAAAACTGCAGAGTTACAGGTTCTCATGGCAGAGGGAAAGGTGGACATTGCAGTCATCACGGAAATATGGGCCACCCAGTACAATGACTGGGACCTGTCTGTACCAGGGTACAGATTATTTTGTAGCGACAGAGTGATTGGGAAAGGTGGGGGGGGGGGCTGGCACTATATGTGAAGGAAGGACTGAAGTGTGTAAGGGAGGAAGGGGAGGAGGGTAGTACGGAGTCACTTTGGATGCAAATCCAGGATTCCAAGAATAGGATTCTTAGAATAAGAGTGGTGTATAGGCCACCATCTCGGATGGAGGAGTTAGACAGGGAACTAGCGGGACAGATCAGGAGGACCTGTGAAAAGGGTAGTGTGGTGATTGTGGGGGACTTCAACATGCCAGGAGTGGACTGAAGCACCCCAACAACCAGGAACAGAAGGGAGCAGGTACTGCTGGATGCCTTCCAGGACAGCTTCCTGCTGCAAATGGTCAGTGAACCAACCAGGTTAGGAAATACCCTTGACCTTGTGCTGGCAAATGGGGACTTTGTGAGAGAACTTACAGTGGAGGAACCGCTGTCAGGAAGTGACCACCACTCAGTATGGCTCACACTAGATATGGGCAAGGAAGGAGTGGAATCTGGCACAATAGTGCTGGACTTCAGGAGGGCCGACTTAGGGAGGATGGGCGTAGTGGTAAAAGGGTACCTGTCCAGAATTCAATCTAGTATGGACACTAACCAGAGGTGGAAGCTCATAAAGCTGGCGATAGTGGAGGCAACCAAAACCTGCTGCAAAGCCCAGAGCAAGAAGGTTAGGGCTAAGAAACCGATCTGGTTGAGCAAGGAGGTCATGGAAAAGGTAAGAAGGAAAAGAGCTGCCTTTAGGAAGTACAAGAAAACAGGGAGGGGGGAGGACAGGGAGGAGTACTTGACAGAATCGAAGGAGGCGACAAGGGCAGTAAGGGGAGCCAAAGCATCTATGGAACTCGGGCTAGCACAAGGCATTAAGAAGGGGGAGAAGGACTTCTTTAAGTACATCAGGGAGAAAAGGAGCTGTAAGGATCACATAGTAAGGATTAGGAAGGAGGGGGGTTGGGTTGAAGCAGGGTGCGATAAGGCGGAAGCACTAAATGAGTATTTCTGCTCAGTATTTACTAAAGAGAAGAGGGGGGTGACACCCAAGGTGAGAGAAATAGTAGAAGCAGGGTGGGAGGTGGTGACAGATGGGGAAATCATGGAGAGCAGAGTTCGAGAGGGTTTGAAGGCACTAAGGGTGGACAAGGTGCCAGGCCCAGATGGCATCCACCCCAGGGTACTGAAGGAGCTGGCAGAGGTCCTTGCAGGACCTTTGGCAGACCCATTTAATGCCTCACTACATTCGGGGTGTTCGGGGTGTGTACCTCAGGACTGGAGGATGGCTCATGCGGTGCCCCTCCTCAAGAGTGGCCCCAAGGATGAACCGGGAAACTACAGACCAGTGAGCCTCACATCCATCGGGTAAGCTAATGGAGACTATCCTGAAGGAGAGGCTGGTGGCCTCCTAGAGGCCAAAGAACTACAGGACAGCATACAGCATGGCTTCATACGTGGCAGATCCTGCCAAACCAACCTGGTCAGAGTCTCCCCATGACTGGGTAACCAGGGCAACTGGACAGGGACCATGCAGTGGATGTCCTGCATCTGGACTTCAGTAAGGCATCTGACTCCAGTGCCACATGGAAGGCTGGGAAGGAAGTTAGGCACAGGGGCAGGTGCAAAGCTGGTGAGATGGGTAGGAAACTGGCTGCAGGGAAGGCAACAGAGGGTGGTGGTGGTGGGGAGCTTCATACCCAAGGACGGTGATGAGCGGTGTCTCCAGGGCTAAGTGTTGGGACCAGTGTTTGGGATATTCATTGCAGACATATCATGGGACATCAAGAGCAAGATCAGTCTGTTTGCTGATGATATCAAGGTAGGGCGGTGGTGGATTACCTAGGGAATGGCAGGGTTGCAGGATGATCTGGCAAAGCTTGAAACCTGGTCAGACACCTGGCAACTGGGCTTTAATGCCAAAAAGTGCAAGGTGCTGCATTTTGGGATGAAGAACCCAAGGAGGAGTTACTCAGCTAGGGGAGTGCAGCTAGCCCAGACAGAGGAGGAGAAGGATCTGGGTGTGCTCATTACAGGGTCAATGAACAACTCGGCACAATGTAGGAAGGCAGCTGCAAAGGCCAACAAAATGCTGGGTTGTATTGCAAGGGGTATATCCTCGAGGAGGGAGGAGGAGGAGGTGATTCTGCCACTGTATAGGTCGTTAGTTAGACCACACCTGGGAGTACTGCGTGCAGCACTGGCATCCGTATCTGAAGAGGGACATTAAGTTACTGGAGGGGGTGCAGCGCAGAGCGAGGTTGAAGGAGTTGAACATGTACTCACTGGAGGAGAGGAGAGATGGGGTGACATGATTGAAACCTTTAAATACATGAAAGGAATAAACAAGATGGGTACAGAGGGGCTGTTCAAAGTAAGGGAAGGGAGGGCCACCAGGGGCCATGATATGAGACTGGAGCCAGGAAGGTTCAGGAGGGAGATGAGGAGACACTTTTTTTTACAGAGAGGGTGGTGGCTGGGTGGAATGCATTACCTGCTGAAGTGGTATGCAGTAGAACAGTGGACTGCTTCAAACGAGGATGGGACAGGACAAGGGGGGAGGGTTAATGAAAGGGAAGGGTGGCAGGGAGGAGCAGCTGCAGAATAAGGGTGCTAGCTGCACATTCGAGCAGACTTGATAGACCTCTAGGCCTTTATCTGCTGGCAAATTTCGTATGTTCGTAACTATAACCACAATGTGGCATCCTGATGCACTGTGTCTCTGCCCCACAGTTGAGGCAGCTGCAGTCTGCCGCCACCAGTCTCCTACTCCACAAGCCCCCTGCCTTCTGCTCCACATTCGAGGCTGTTGCACCCTGCTGCCCACTGTCTTCTCCCACACAGTCATGGATTGTGCACCCTGCTGCCTCCATCCCCTGCCTAAAGAATCAGGACTACTGCACCATGCTGCTCCCTGCCCAAACAATTGGGGTTGCTGCAGCCTGCTGCCCTATCTCCCACGCCCCTCACAGTTAGGAAGCTGCCTGTTGCCCCCTGTTCCTGTCTCAACAGTCAAAGTTGCTGTGCTGTGCTAGGCCCTAAAGTGCCATGTTCCCTGCCTCCAGGGGCAGGGCTGCTGCACCACGTGTACTCCATCTCACAGTCAGGGCTGCTGTACCCTGATGCCCCATGTGTCCTGCCCCACAGTTGAGGCTTCTGCACCATGCTGTTTTCTATCACCTGTCACCACAGACAGGGCTGCTGCACCCTGCTCCTTTCTACATAGTTGTGGTTGCTGTGGCCTGCTGTGCCCTAGAGCACCATGCCTTTGAAGTTAGGGCTGCTGTACCATGCTGCCACTTGCCACAAGAGTCAGGGCATTTGCTGCACCCTGTTGCATGCCTCCACAGTTGAGGCAGTTGCACCCTGCTGTCCCCCTGCCACCAGAGTCAGATTCTTTACTACAATCTGCTAAGACAGGAACAGGGGGCAACATGTGCCGTGTCCCTGACTGTGAGGGTGAGAGAGAGGGTAGCAGGGTGCAGCAACCCCAACTGTTTGGGAAGGGTGCAGCACAAGAGTAAGGACATTTGCTGCACCCTGTCCCCTGCCTGTGGAGGCAAGGCGCTGTGTGGTGCAGCAGGACACAATGGTGACAGGGGACAAAGGACAGCATGGTGCAGGAGCCTTGACTGTGGGGCAGGACACAGGTGGGCATCAGGATACAGCAGCCCTGACAGTGCTACAGGGAGTACATTGTGCAGCGGCTCAGCCCATTTGGGGCAATGGAAATGTGTAGCAGGGCTCAGCAGCCCCAACTGTGGATGCAGGCAGCATGAGACTCGAGGGTGTAGCACAGCACAGCACAGCAGCCCTGAGTGTGGAGACAGGGACAGGGGGCAACAGGGTGCCGTGGCCCTGACTGTGAGCATGGGGACAGAGGGCAGCAGGGTGTAGCAGCCCTGAATGTTCGGGCAGGAGATAAGGATGGCATCAGGATATAGCAGCCCACACTGTGGGACAGGGTGCAGCAGCCATGCCTGTCTGGGACAAGGGATGTGGGCAGCAGTGTATAGCAAAGGATCAGACTCTGGTGGCAGGGGTCAGCAGGGTGCAACTGCCTCAACTGTGGAGACATGCAACAGGGCATAGCAAATGCCCTGCATCTTGTGGCAAGTGGCAGTATGGTGCAGCAGCCCAAGCTGCAGTGGCATGGGGAACTAGAGCACAGCAGGCCATGGCAACCCCAACTGTGTAGAAAGGGGCGGGGTGCAGCAGCCCTGTCTCTGGTGACACAGGATAGAGGACAGCATGATGCAGAAGTCTTGACTGTGGTGCAGAACACAGGGGGCATCATGGTACACCAGCCCGGACTATGAGATGGGGTGCAGATAGTACAGCAGCCCTGCCCATTTGGGGCAAAGGAAGAGGGTAGCAGGGTGTAGCAAAAGCCCCACCTCTGGTGGCTAGGGCAGCATGGTACAGCAGCCCCAGCTGTGGAGGCAGGGGACCTGGCATACTAGGGCTTAGCACAGTACAGCAGCCCTGACTGTGGAGACAGGAACAGGGGTTAACAGGTACAGCTTCCTTAACTGTAAGGGTGAGGGAGAGAGGGCAGCAGGGTGCATCATCCCCAACTGTCTGGGCAGGGGGCAGCAGGGTGCAGCAGCCCTGATTCTTTAGGCAGGGGATGGAGGCAGCGGGGTGCACAATCCCTGTGTGGGAGAAGACAGTGGGCGGCAGGTTGCAGCAGTCTTGCATGTGGAGCAGAAGTCAGGGGGCTTGGGGGGCAGGGACAGGTGGCAGTAGACTGCAACTGCCTCAACTGTGGGGCAGAGATATGGTGCACCGGGATGCCACACACGTGTTTCTAATTGTACAAGTACATGATGTTTTCACACAGAAACCACCAAAGAACTGAAATGCGTGAGTTCAGACAGGTGCCTGTCACACTCTGCTACAGTATTTCAAACACATGTACTGTTTGTCAATCTGACATGAAAAAATGTTTTTACATGAACATATTTATGCTACATCAAAGACAAACTGTTTCTGTAAATGAACAAAATTTAGATTTATTTTATATTCATTAAACAGCCCTGTGCTATATAGTTAGAATAAAAATCAGATTTTTGATTAGAAAGAACTGAAAGCTGTGACACAAATGAGCTGATTTCTCACAGAAAAAGATTTTCACTACTTCAATTCAGCATTGGAACTGAAATTATCAGCTTTTTATCAGAAGATAATGATATGTTTTAAGTTGATTTATCTAAACACAAACCAGAGACTGGGTTTGTAAGAAACTTGGAGAGTTCAGCAAACCATTAACTCTACAAAGTACTGCTCTAATTGGGAATCTGAAACAGTAAGCTACTCCAAAATGATGTCATCGCACTCTAAGTTTGACTGAGAGGACAGAAATATCTCCACTGTTTTCAGCCACTGTAGAGCAAATTAAAATGCTGATTTAAAGAAAACCACAAAATCAAACAGCATGAAATTTTCAGGAAACACTAATCATGACACACGGACTTGAATGTCAGCTTTTCAAACTTTTACAAAAAATATGAAAAAACTGTTGCACATGATCTTTAATGCTGGGCGATATAAAAAAAACTTTGGTAGAAGGGGCTGGATATTGTTTGTCTACATTGTCAGGGACAGCCAATCAAGTACTGGGCCTGTGCCAGGCAGCCATGGTAGTATCTTCCAAAGCAGGGTAAATGTGAGGAATGGTCAGCGAAGGAAGGGGATGTGGGGACCACCAGAAATTCATAATGATTTCTCTTAGTGGAGTCTTCTTCCTCTGCAGCAACAGTCAAACTTTTCCTGCATGAGGTGTTAACAGCTTGAAATGAGGCATCCTCATGAGGATATCTGTGAGTATGTAACGCATTATTATTTACTACAGGAGGAGACAATGGCATTAGAATCAAACCCACAAACAGGTTTTTCTTCATCTTCAACACCTTCCTCTACATACCAGAGGTCTGCTGTATTCAGACTTTTCCTCCTCAAGTTGAGAAGGGGGTGCTAGGATCATAGGGGGGGCACAGTGACAAGAGACCAGGGACCAAAGACCAAGAGGCACCCATATGCAACATTGCCAGAAGCGACTATAAATGCTGTCCTGCTGATACAGTAATCTTCAATGGCAGATATGGCAAAAGCCTCTGAAATAATTCAAAGACATTATCCAGAACAGCAGCACTAGCACTCACGGTGACATCAGGTTGAGTCAACGAGGAAAGTGATGCTGGGACCGTGCCTCTTGATGATGTGTTGGACATGGGCTGCATGGTGCTGAAAGCAGCGGAGCAAGAGCCTGCACAAAACCTTGGTGTCTAAACAATGGTCAATCTGGCAATGGAGACCAATGAAGCATCCTGAGACATACCTTTCTCTGCCAAAGTTATTCTAGCAATACCAGTGGATTGCTGAGGAACAATCATAGTATAAATTTGGCAAAGATCATTTAATACTATAGACAGTATTTGTTGGCTCTGTGATGTCTATGATATGCTATCTAGAACAGTTTTTTCTGTGTTAATAGGTTTAATATTTGAAAAAATATATATATTTACCATCACCTCCGCCGCCCACAGCATCGTACAAGTCAAAGTCGTTATCTAATAAGAGAAAAACATATTATGGTATGTAGGTTCAATTGCCCCATGAACTACAAAAAAAACATTAATTAAATCCAGGAGAGAAGAGATAGTAATATAGTTCAGTGTCTAGTACAGGAATTATGCAATTAAAATGACTGCAATTATGTCATGTTGTATTCACTCTGTTAAGAATGGGCATTTTTATATTTTTACATGTGCTGAAGTCTTGAGTTAGTGTGGTCTCTCTACTGAAAGCAAATTTCACAGATTATATGTATAGCAAAACAAAACAAAACAAAAAAAACAACTTTCTTTTACTTAGTCTAAATATAGAAATAACTTCCTAAGCTCAGCATCTACTACTATACCACAGACATGTTACAGCAAACCACTGACCAAGATACTTAGGATGTACCTGGAAATGAGCAATTCTCACCTCAGTCTGCTCTCCTAAATAACAAATAAATAAAAAATGGATCTGGCCCACCTGTGCAGTGACAGCACTACCCATCAAGATGTCTGCTACCAGAGTTTAGGAACGAGCCAGTATCGTCAGGGGCAGACAAATTCAGAATCCCAATGAATACTCTCCTTCTCCAGGAAGGGAGGGCTGCTGTGGCTCACTGCGCTATTGCCACGTGTTGGTGTATGGATGGCGACGTAGCAGGGCAAGACATGCGGGGGACACTGCAGGAGTATTTGGCAGGGCATGCTTTGCAAGCTTCCACTGGGACCTTGGTCCTGACTCCTAATGTTGGTTATCCCAATGGAGATGGAATTACAGCAGTAGCAATTTGGGGGGGGGGGGAGTAATCAACGAGTAATTACCTTCTATTTGTACTCTGTGAATGCAGATGCAGCCAGATGGTGGTATATTCACCTCAACTGACAAGGTGAGTAAAAACAGGTTACTCACCTGTAACAGTAGTTCTAGGAGTGGTATATGGTGTTCATCCACACTTTCTGGCATGCCCTTGCAGCTTTAAGGTTTGCCGGAAGGTCTTCAAGCTGGCTCCTCCCACCCAGCCTGGTGATATAATCCTCAGCTCCGCCCCAAGGCACCAGATCTAGCCCACTGGAAGCAAGGTTGTGCGCTGCAGCCGAGGAGGTCGGGTGGGTCAATGTGGATGAACAACATATACCACTCCTAGCAAGTGCAGTTACATAAGATCTTACCATAACAGTAGATCTTCTAGGAATGTCTCTTGCAGTAGGTCATTACTTCTGGGAGTTCCCAGCAGCGGGCGCAGTCGCACGGCTGCTTCTTGCAGTCTTTTACCAGGGACCACGCACATATGACATCATTTCCTTGCTCTGCCTATAAAAGTGGGTGGTCCCTGGTATCCTCTGGTCCCCGGCGGTTTCAGCTCACAAAGGCGAGGACTGAGGGAAACAGAGGTACCAATGAGTCTCAACCATAAGTCCTCAGATTATGATTTCCATGTTAGAGAAGGCAGCAGGGGTGGAGGGCGGGAAGTTACCTACTGCAAGAGACATTCCTAGAAGATCTACTGTTATGGTACGATCTTACATAACTGCACTGTCTTCTACGGAATGGTCTCTTCTAGTAAGTTATTACTTCTGGGAGATTCCCAAGCAGTTATGCCCCGATGGGGAGGACAAGTATGATAGTATGCCTTGTAGTACTGTGCGGCTGAAGGCCATTCTGTGTCTAGAGGCAATATCTAGGTTACACTGCCTGGTAAAGGTATGGATGGTAGACCAGATGGCCGCATTGTGGATTTCAGTAATGGAGTCAACTTTGAAACAAGCCGCTGTAGCCGCTATGACTCTTGTAGAGTGGTCTTGGACTTGACCTGTTAAAGGTTTGTTGTATTTCTTATAACAATAAGTAATGCAATGGGTTAACCCGCACGAAAGCGTGCGTTTGGTCGCCTGGGAGGCCTTGCTGACCCGGGGCAAAGGTGATGAAGAGTTGCGCGGCTTTGCAAATAGATTTCGTCCGGTCAATATAATAACGTAGGATGAGGTGAACATTCATTGTATGTAAAATACGTTCCTCTGGGTTGGAATATTTGGGATAGAATACTGCTAATTCCAGGGTTTGGTTTAAAGTTTGCTCTGTGACCACTTTAGTGAGAAAGGATGGATTTGAGTGAAGCACAACCCACTCTTTATGAAATATAAGGTAAGGTTCTGTGCACATGAGAGCATGAAGCTCGGATATCTTGCAGATGTAATAGCTACTAAAATAATGTTTTCATGAAAGAAAACGAAGGTCGCAAGTGGCTGCTGGTTAAAACGGTTCCACTGTTAGTTTTTCGATCATAAAATTCAGATTCCAAGGTGGAATGGGTCTGCGAATAGGAGGTCTGAAGTGCAGTATGCCTTTTAAAAATATTTTGGCCAAATGGTGCTGCTATACTATATGGCCATCCAATGGCACGTGGACAGCAGAAATAGCGGACCTGTGGACATTAATGGAGGAATAGCAGAGGCCTTCAGCAAATAGATTGGCCAAGTATTTTAAGATCCGTGTAGGTGGGCAAGAATATGGATCCAAAGACTGGGATGCTGACCAAATGGCAAAGCATTTCATTTAAAGTTATATGTTTATCTGGTCGCCTTTTTGTGGGCGGCAAGAATAATATCGGCTACCTTGTCAGATACTTATAGTCTATTTATAAGGATGGTTTTGGGAGCCAGGCCTGAAGATGTAGGGATTTCGGGTCATGCTATCTCAAAGAGCCTTGGCATTGTGACACAGGGTCTGGTCTGAACATCAATTGGACATGAGTTGTTATTGAAAGCTGTTGTAGCAAAGGAGACCAGGTTTGTCGAGGCCACATATGGGCTATGAGGAGCAGAGTGACCAGCTCCATCAGGAGTCTCAGTAATATTCCAGGGAGTGGTCGCAGTGGAGGGAAGGCAGATAAGAAGGGTCCTGTCCAAGGTCGGGACGGAGCAATGATGGAGCTTCCCTTTAATGTTCAGGATAATGGAGAAGTATTTCTGGAGTTTGTGGTCAACTGGGGAGGAAACTGATGCATCAGTGGAGTGCCCCATTGCAAAAAGAGGTTGTTTAGGACTGAGTCATGCAGTGTCCATTCCTGTGACATGGAGTGTTGACTCAGGTAATCTGTTAGTAGATTGAGACGGCCCAGAAGATGTGTGGCTGTGAGGGTTAGATTCTGTTGTATGTTTATAGTCCAAACCTCGATTGCCACCCTGCATAAGGGACTGGAATGAGTGTCCCCATGTGTGTGACTGTATCAACAGATGGCCTGGTAGGAGATGTGGATGGAAGGCATGCAGAACCCGTAGGACTGCATCCATGTCTAATAGATTGACTTGGCGCCGGGCAGGAAAGGCAGTCCAAGTGCCATAAGTCTGAAGCGGGCCTAGATGAGTCCATTAGCCCATTAAAGATGCATCTGTTGTCAGAACCTGTTAACATGGTAGGCCCTGATTGAGGTTGGAATAAAGTGTCCACCACGGTAGGGCGCAATAAAGGGTAGGAGTGATCCGAACATGATCGTCTAACTGACCCGTGCCCTAGCACCATCGTCCTTGAAGTGCCCACTGTATGGGATGTATTTTTTTGTCAGGCCAATGCCCTTGTTTGCAGAAATGTTGCCATGAGGCCTAGACGGCGGAGCATGCAGCACACTGAGGCTATCTCTTGTGACAATCTGAGCAGCCTGATGCATTAAAGTCTCTTGGTATGTCACTGAGAAAAAGTCTTTGGCTACTGTCATTCCCAGGGTGTTTCCAAATTGTAGGTGTGGCTGGGCAAGATGGGGAATAGCGTTTACTGGACTTCCCCAGGGTTTTTTTTTTGGTACCAGAAACTTTTGGGAATAAGATTCTTGTTTCTGTTAGTATATGAGGACTGGTACAATAGCCATTTTTTTGTTAGTATGGCTTGCACTTCTTCCTGTAGGATAACAATATGGTCCAGGGAATGATGAACCAACCTTGGAGGGCAATACAGTGGAAAATCCATTGGATGCCATGTATGTCCAGTCTAAATGATCTGAAGTACCCAAAATTTGTTTTTTGTGTTCTTTTTTCAGCCCTCTGGATGTAAGGCAAAACGGCTCCCAACCACTTACAAGGCCAGACTGAGGAGACGGGGGCCAGCCACAGGGAATCACTGAGAGGTGGAGGGACCGGCACCGCAGAAGGACGGGCCCTGGGAGGTCTGGAGGTAGTAGATCTACCTCTTATTGTTTGACCTCTACCCCGAAAGGTACACCTTTACTTAAAATAATTTCCTTTCCTGTTGAAATATTTATATTTGTTATGCTGTTTGTAGTAAATGCTTTGTGCTGTGTGTAACTGCCTGCCAGAGGCTTGTAGGTCATCCAGAATGGATTGTGTTCTGGGACTGAACAGTTTATCACCTGAAAATGGGGCATTAGCCACCTTATGTTGTATGTCAAGTTTGAAGCCTGAAACTCTAAGCCAGGCCTGGCGATGCATGGCCATGCTTGTGGCCAAAAGTTTGGCTGAAGTATCTACCACATCACAGCCCAACCTGAAAAGATGGCGGGAAAGGGATATAATAGTGTTAATTATTAGGGTCAGTTGCTCCTTTTCAAAAGAAGGAGGCAGTTTGTCAATAAGTTCCAGGGCAGAAGTGCTCAAAGTACATTGGTACTTCAGCATATGGCCATTACAGTTAATTATTCATGAGGCAAATACTTTCTTCCCCATGTAATCGAAGCATCTAGAGTTTTTGTCCGGGGGTAAGGAGTTTGTATGTTTAGGTTTATTAGTGTGTTCATGGGCCCCCGTGATAACTACTGAATCAGCAGCTGGCACATTAGACAAATATTGATGGTCTAACGGGGCCTGATAAAGTCAGTCTGCTTTGCGAGGTAGAGCGGGGGCAGCTGTTGGTTGGCGCCAGGCATCTGCAATCACATTTTGGTATGTAGAGATTAGGGGTGGTATAACCAGGACAGTCTCCTCCAGGAGTTCGAGATATTTAGCCATGTCCTCTCTTTGTTTATCTTGTTCTGTGGTAAAGAACCCCATTGTTTTTTGTATTTGCATCATCATGTCTGCAAAAGAAGGGTCATCAGGAGGTGAGACAGCCCTGGAAGGTTGAGCCATATCCTAAACTAGAGAGGATGGTATGGAATAGGGAGATTCTGCCTCCTGAAAGTCCGTATCAGTGGATTCCTCATAATAAACCTCCTCTAGTGGGTCCTCCATTATGTCAGGTTCATTATCTGAACAGTACTCCTCCATAGGTTAGGAAGGTAGTAAGGAGGGAGAAAACTTTTGCTCAGGATGTGCCTTCTCTGGGGGAGGCGGAGACATAATCTGGGAGGAAGTAGGGTTAGGTGGGTCAGGTGGATGATCAAACCCCAAAGATTTTAAAACTGTATTGATAATGTGCTCTATGTTAGGTGGCTGCGAGGGTGGCAGGTCAACAGTTTTAGGTTGTAAACCCATACTAATTGGTGTAATGGATGGTAGTGGATGCTGCGGGGGGTGGTCAAGTTGAGCCCCTCGGTAATATAATCCTGAGTTCCTTTGAGAGGAATCTCTCCTATATGATGAAGGTAGAGCATTCATTAGAGTAAAAGAGGTTGGTTTGCCCCTTTTCACCATGAAGTGTGACCCCACAATCTGCGATGAGGTGTCCTCATAAGCATAAGGAGGAGGAAATAAGATGTCTTTTTGGTGAAACTCGGGGCCCCTGAGAGCCAACGTCAAGGTAGTGATCTCCATAGATGGTGAAAAAAGTCTTTAAATGTGGTGTTTTCTGGCACAAAATGTGCACCATCGACAGGAGAATGTGGCCCATCGATGAGGGAGCTTGAAAAAGACGCTGCATCAACGGGGGGTAAGTGTCGTCAACGAGGGAGCATGGAAAGGTGCTCCGTTGGAGAGAAATCTCAGGTGTATGGGGAGCAAAAAGTAATGCCCGCTGACGGGGAAGCACCCCAGATGAAGCAGGCTAAAATCCTGTGTCCCACTCGACAATGAAGGTAGAAGAATGCATGTCGTCGAGGCACCCTACCTGCTAACCTATAGAAAAGATCAATGCAGGAAGTGATCCACCTGCCAATCATCTGCTTGGCTACAGGCCTGCCAGGTGCAGCTTCAGTGTAGGTGGCAAACAGCTGGTGAACATCTCCCTGAACTTCTGCTGTATGCTCTTTGTAATAGGTGAGCACTCATCTCAGGTCCAAAGTATGGAGCCTGTGCTCAACCTCCAAGGTGTGACTGAGGTAGAACACCGGCAGCAGAGTCAGCACTTGGTTAAGGTGAAACTCAAATACCACCTTCGGATGGAATTTCGGGTGGGGGCACAGGGCAACCTTATCCCTGTGGAAGACCAGATAAGGAGACTCATCTGAGAGCGTCTGGAGCTCCCCAATCCTTCTGGCTGACATGATAGCAACCAAGAAGGCACTCTTCCATGACAGATGGGAGATATCGCACCTGTGCATCGGCTCAAATGGCTTGCCCATGAGCTTTGCCAAAACCAGCAGTAGATCCCAAGGAGGTGGAGGCTCACACACTGGAGGGGATATGTGACCTAGGTCCTTGAAGAAGTGCCAGACCACCTTCTCCCACGCAGACTACTTACCGGCCTGTGCCTGGCAGAGATGGCTGCCAGGTGCACCCTAAGGGTCATCGACCAAAGTCCCTGCTGGGAGAAGGACCAGAGATAGTCCAAAATGCTAGCCACTGGACAGGATGAGGGTCCAACCCCTTGCCCTGGCACCAAACAGAGAATCTCTTTCATTTGAAGGCATAGCATTTTCTGGTCGATTCCTTGTGGGATGGCTCAACAATGTTGAGGACCTTGTCACAGAGACCCAAAGCCTGGAACTCCAGCCACTCAGGAACTAGGCTGTCAGGTGCAGGGATTGAAGGTATGGATGGAGTATCTTACCCTGATTGATGGAGAGCAGGTCCGGGTGTACTGGAAGATGCCTTGGGAGCCTGGAGCTGAGGCTGAGGAGATCCGGATACCAGAACTGGCAAGGCCAGTCTGGGGCTACCAGGATCACCTGCGCCTTGTCCCTCCTGACCTTGAGGAGCGCCTTGTGGCTCAAGGGAAGTGGAGAGAAAGCGTAGGAAAGGCCTAGGGTCCACGGCCTCGAGAAGGCATCCACCTGAAGCAAACCCTGCTGAAGAGGGTGGGCATGGAACAGCCTCAGCTTTGCGTTCTCCCTGGAGGTGAACAGATCCACCTGAGGAGTGCCCCAGTGGGACAACAGATTGCTTACTACCTCCTAATGGAGGGACCACTCATGAGATGCCTCACCCATCCAGCTGAGAGCATTGGCCAGCTTGTTCGAGGCTCCTGACACATGGATGGCTAGGAGATCCACCTCCAAGCTGAGAATGAAGAACCAGATGTGGAGAGCTTCCTTCACAGGGACAAGAAGTGCATCCCACATTGCTTATTGAGACAGGACCTGGTCGTGGTATTGTTCATTTGGACCTGGACCACTTGACCTCGAAGAAGCAGAGCAAACAAGGTCAGGGCTAGCCGAACCACTCGGAGCTCCAACAGGCTGATGCGGCACTGGGACTCCTGAGCGGACCATAGCATGTGGGCTCTGTGCTCCCCCAGATGGGCACTCCAACCCATCAGAGAGAAGTTGGTCATCAGGATGACTGTTGGCTCAGGGCAGACAAACAGGATCCCCTTCTGCAGATGGGCTGGGACGAGTCACCACTAAAGGCCATCCCACATCCTCTGGGTCACAATGACCAGCTGGTCAAGATGACCTGAGCACTGAGACCACTGGCTAGCCAGTCCCCACTGAAGGGGATGCATATGCCAGCAGGCCCATCGGACCATGATGGTGCAGGCCGCCATGTAAATCAGAAGGCACAGGAAGTCCTGGGCAGGGCACAATTGCCAACTAGAAATGATCGGGCAAAGGAAGAAAGTACCTCGGCCCTGTTCACCAGGATCTGAGCTCTGACTCAGCAAGAGTCGAGGTCCACCCTGATGAACTGAATCACCTGCAAAGGTAATAGTTCTGACTTGGCCTTGTTGATCAGGAGGCCAACCTGAGAGTAAGCCTGGAGGGCCAGAAGCCTGGACCACTCCACCTCCTGCCTGGAGGGACCTGCTATGAGCCAGTCATCCAGGTTATGGATAAACCTGGACCCCTTGGCACTTCAGGAAATCTGCCACCACTGCGATGCATTTGGTGAAGACCCTGAGGGCCGATGGGCATGGCTCAGAACTCAACGAGGGTTCTCTCGGCCCAAAAGCGGAGGAACAGACAATGGGGCGGATGGATTGGGACGTCAAAAAATGTGATCTGTAGATCCAGGGAGCAGAACCACATGCCTTGCTCCAGAGGTGGTATGATCTGAGCCAGAGTTACCATCCGAAAGGTGTGCGGCCTGAGAAACTTGTTCAGGTTGTGCAGATACAGAATGGGGCACTGCCCCCCCCCTTCTGTTTTGGTACCAGGAAGTACCTGGAAATGAACCCTAGGTTTGGAGAAGGATCTGCCACTCTGTGCACAACCTCCTTGTGGAGGAGCTGATCGATGTCATCTCAAAGTGCCAACTGAGAGACTGTGGATACCGGAGACCCCTGTGGGGCATGGGCTCGGCTTGGAGGGACCTGCTCAAATTCCAGAGGCAGGCCCCAGCTGACCACTTCCAGTACCCATCGACCCATGGTGATAGTGGACCAGGTGGAAAGGAAGTGGTGGAGCCAGCCCCACACGGGAGAACCAGGAGGTGTGATTGGGTTGTGGGGTGCCACCCCCAACCCTTCACTGGGCTGGCCTGGAGGAGGAAGATCCAACCGAGGGGGCACCGGGTCCCTTCCCTCGGGATTCCTAACCAAAGAAACATAGAAGTTGATGGTAGATAAGGACTGCAAGGCCCATCCAGTCTCCCCATTTCTTTTTTTGCCTTATGAATGTGCCGTTAGCCTTTGATTTGTCAATGGTCTATCTATTCATACTCATCTGTATTGCTCTCTTATGCCTATCCCATGCCTGTTTGAAGCCCTGCACCGTTTTCATATCCACCACTTCCTGAAGTAGGCAGTTCCATGCATCCACCACCCTTTCTGTGAAAAAGAAATTCCTCACATTACACCTTAATCGGCCTCCCTTTAATCTCATGCTGTGTCTTCCTGTCCTGCTATTTTTCTTATATTAAAACATGTTAGACTTTTTCACCTTGTTAATGCCCTTAAGGCGTTTGAATGTTTCGAGCATATCACCGCTCTCCCTCCTTTGCTCTAGGGTATACATATTGAGCTCCATTAATCTGTCCTCATATGTTTTCTGATGCAGTCCCTGCACCATTTTGGTTGCCCTTCTCTGGACTGCCTCAATTTGGTTAATGTCCTTGTGAAGGCGTGGCCTCCAGTACTGCACGCAGTACTCCAGATGGGGCCTAACCAGTGTCTTGTAAAGAGGGATTATTACCTCCCTCTTCCGACTTGTGATACCCCTACTAATACACCCCAACATCCCTCTAGCCTTACCTATGGCTTTAGTGGTCTGCTTTGGATGACTTGGCCTGCGGATGCCTGATTCTGCTGGGCTGGTCTAGCTGCAGGAGCAGAGGACCAAAAGAGCTTGCATTTCTGGTGTCTGGAGCCCTTGTCCTTCTGGGCAGATGTCACAGTGTCCAGGGTGGCACTGGAGGTAACCCTCCACACCAGGCCTGAACAGGTCAGTGCCCAAAAAGGGGACATCTGCCAGCTTGTGCTGAGTATCTGCAGTGAAGGTACAGATCCTCAGCCAAGTGCTGCGGTGCATGACCATTGCAGCTGCCGCTGAGTGGGCACAAGAATCGCTGATATCCGGAGCAGTCTGGAAATGGTGTTTCATCACCGCCCTACCCTGGTCCTGGACCTGCTTGACCATAGTCTGGAGGTCCGCTGGGAGGTAGGGAAGTACCTCGCCCAGGGAGCCCAACAGGGTGTGGGAGGAGTCTGCCATTAGAATGGCTGAGCTGGCCTGGCAAATGCCGAGCGAAGAGGCAGCATAAGCTTTTTTCGCCGAGTGGTCCAACTTTTTGGACTCTCTATCTGACTGTCTGCCAACATCTCCAGTATTGCCAGAGCACCGAAAAATAGTCAGCTACCAGACCCTCAGCCGAGGGATGCTCCATGAAGCCCCGGAAGAGAGCCAGCAGGGACTGCGTACTTCCGGGTCAGCTGGGCTGAGGGTGCAGTGCAGGAAGCGGGATACTGCCAAAGCTCCAGGGCAGGGTCAACGATGGCCTCAGCTACAGGAAAGGGCTGTGGGGGAATCTCCCTTGTCCAGAATCTCCTTCAAGGGTTATCTGGCCCATTTTTGAATGGGTTCGAGCTGCAACCCAGTAGACTCTGAGATGAGTCGAGGAATGCCAATGAACGATTTGGGACCCTCGTCCCAGAGAGGCCCACCCGAGGACTCCACATCGACGGGACAGGAATGCAGCGAGGAGGATTCTAACTCCAAAGAGTCTGCATAAAGCAGGTGACCACCTGTGTCACCCTTGACCCGCAGGGGTGAAGGTGGCAGACAACCGATAAGACAAACCTTTTGCCAACCGAGAATCCTTGGCCAGGGCCCCAGATTTTGGCTGCAGGGGTGGCAGCTCTACCACAATGGGCGGAGAGGCCAGCTTCGGCCGAGCAGAATGGGCCTGAGCAGACACCTCAGCCGAGGTGACTGAGGCGGGAGTCGACATCTGACATTCAAGCAACCACTTGACAGCCGGGGTAGAAGCCGGGGTCAGCTTAGAGCTGGACAAGATGAGCTGCTGCCATATCAGGTCCCCATAGCACCGACGCAATTTGCATCGGAGCCTCTCCTCACCCGAGGAGAATGAGGATGAGTAGCGGCGACGCCACTTTTTGTGGTGCTGGGAGTGAGACCGCTGATATCAGCAAGGTCTGCCAACATGAAAGAAGAGGACCAAGACCTCTACTGTTGGTGGAACCAATGTGGGACCAAAAAGGGAGCTGGGGAGACCCACGGCTCCTCCAGGGCATAGTCTGGATGAGCAGATCCAGCTCAGGAAGCTGGGCCAAACCGTCTGAGGGCACTGGAAGCATCGGTGTCAGAGGGATTGAGCTGTCTGCCTTGTCGGGTGACAACCTATTGGTGGGCTCGAGAAAAATCCTGGCCACATCGACAGGCATTTCAGTCAACTGGTCTGACAAGGACACTGGAAAACCAGTGGCCTCGGCCGCAACCTCAACCAAAATCGAAACAGGGTGCTCCAGGGAGCGGGACCGCTCCTAATCCCAAGAGCATTGACGTGGGTCTTCTCTTTCGACTCCTTCTTGTGGGAGCGAGAAACGTGTGACCCAGAAGTGCCCTTCCCTTTGGTGGAGAGGGACTGGCACAGCTCCCGAGAGGAAGCCAAATAAAAGGAATCCAGCTGGAGAGGAGTGAAGGCCGAATCCAAAGAGGAACTTACCGTGGCCTGGGCAGCCTCCTCCTCAAGGGCCTTAGGCTATTAAGAGTTGTTCCGTGGAGCCCGCCACCGCGGAAACCACCAAATGGGCCTCCTTTGATCTGACCAGCGGGTAATGCTTCTCCATTCGCCACAACTGAAGCCAAGCAGTGCAGTCTTCAAGCACCGACTGATGGAAGGAGAGACAAAATCACAAGCTTGTGGATCGTGGTAGTGTCCAAGGCAGTAAACACGTGAGGTGTGAGGATCGGTGCATGATATCTTCTGCCCGTAGGGGCACAAGGAAACCCAGGGATGGACTTATCTTCCATCGCAGTCATGAGAGAAGATGCTGGAAATGAAACTCTGAGGTTTAAGGCAAGTTTTGGAAGGAAATCCGAAGATCTGAGAGCCAAGGCCTGCAAAATGCAGGAGTACTAAGGAGAGAATCTGAACTTTCAGCAGAAAGGAAGATCTGGCACCTTGGGGTGGAGCCGAGGAATACATCACCCGGGTGGGTGGGAGGAGCCAGCCTGAAGACCTTCTAGCAAACCTTAAGCAACAAGCACATGCCAGAAAGTGTGGATAGAACAACATATCCATGTCCCTAGAAAAATACTTCTCTAAAAAAATGAATTGTAATTACAGTAAATCAACTTACAACTGGTTCTACTGTGCCACATGTTAACACTGGTAAATGAATGTAACCAACACCTATCTAATCAGAAAACACACTTGCAATCTGATTAAAGGAACCTTTGTCAACCCTCTTTGGCCTCAGAATGTCTAATTTGAAAAACACATGGAATGGTTGGTCACATTCTGTAAAGCTTGCTAATGTAGCCGGCAATCCGATTCTTTTTTCTTATGAACATAAGAAAATGCCAGCAGAAGCAGGCCTTATGGTCCATAGAGTCTGTTCGACTGTGCAGCTAGCCCCTCAAATTGCAGCTGCCCTACTCATCACCATAATCCCCCCCTCACTCTGTCCCAAAGCCCGCTAAAGTTGCCTAATGTACCACCATCTCTGGGGAAAAAATGCCTCCTGATTTCCCTCCTAAATCTCCCCCCCTCCAATCTCAGCTGATGCCTTCTCATATCCCTCCCTCTTCTAAGCTGGAAAATGCCTTCTGTATTGACCTTATTTATCCCCTTGAGGTATTTAAAGGTTTAATCATACCCCCATCCCTCCTCTCCTCCATGGAGGATATGTTCAGCTCACCCAATCTATCCTTGTAGGACTTTCCCTCCAATCCCTAGATCATCTTTGTCACCCTACATTGCACCCCTCCAACAATTTGATGTCCTTCTTCAGAAATGGGTACCAGTACTGCACACAGTACTCTAGGTGAGTCCTGACCAGAGACCTGTACAAGGGAAGGATCACCTCCCTATTTCTGGAGGAGATTCCCCACACTATACACCCCAGCATCCTGTTGGCCTTTGCCACCGCCTCCCTGCACTGAGCCAAGCTGTTCATGCTGCCCATTATGAGCACCCCCCCAGATCCTTTTCCTCCTCAGTGCTTTCCAGCCTCACCCATCCCAGCTGACAACTCCTCCCCTGATTTCTAGCTCCCCAGGTTTCTAGCTCCGAAGTGCAGTACCTTGCACTTCTTTGTGCTGAACTTCAGCTGTCTTTTTTCTGACTACTCCTGTAGTTTGGTCAGGTCCTCCTGCAGCCTCTTCCACCCTTCAATGTCCTCTACCACAACTCCCATCTTCATAGTGTCAGCGAACAGGCTGATCCTAGTCCAGATCTCATGCAAGATATCAGCTATGAATATTCCAAACAGCAACAATTCCAGTACCGATCCCTGTGGCACCCCACTCATTTCCCTTGTTGATGAGTCCCCTCCACCACCACCACCCTCTACTGCCTTCCTTTCAGTCAGTTGATGATCCATTTGACCATCTTTGTTCCTACCCCTATGTATTCCAGCTTCCCCCCAGCCTCCCATGCAGCACAGAATCAAAGGCCTTGCTGAAGACCAAATACAGGACATCCACCACATGGCCCCTGTCCAGCTCCCTGGTCACCCAGTTGTAATACTCAATTAGATTTGTCTGGCAGGATCTGCCAGAGACAAACCCATGTTGACGACCGTCCTGTAGACCACTGTCCTCTAAAAAGGTCACCAGCCTCTCCTTTAGGATAGTCTCTATGAGCTTTCTCACAATCGATGTGAGGCTCACTGGTCTGTAGTTGCCTGGTTCATCCTTAGGACCACTTTTGTGAATGGACACCACATGGGCCATCCTCCAGTCCTGCGATATGCATCCTGTGTCCAGTGAAAAAGTGAAAAAAAGACTGCCCACCAAACTGAACACCACCCACTGTAGCTTCCTGAACTTTGGAACACCCCCAACACAGTCTAGCCACTCATTATACAGTGGTAAGACAGGAGACTACTGCATCGTGAGTGGCTGCACTGTGCAGAGGTTTCCTTAATGTTCAGGAAGTAGGCAACAGCTCATGGGCCCTGAACATGTACTTCCTGGAAGAAGGGAGAGAGACAAAGAGAGGCGACATGATTGAGACCTTCAAGTACCTGAAGGGGATAAATAGGGTGAATAAGAAGGGGTTCTACAAGCTAAGCAGCAACCGAAACATGAGGAAAGACGGTCTTAACTGGGGCAGGGTGTTAGGAGGGAATCTAGGAAATATTTCTTCTTGGAGAGTGGTAGCCAGTTGGAATGCAGTGCCGTAAAAGGTGGTCTCACTGAAGATGGTGAGCAGCTTTAAGAGAGCAGAGATGGAATTAAGGGGAAAAGCAAGTGTTATGGATGGGTCTAACAGAAAGAATGGAAAGATTGGGGGGCAAAGTTAGTAAAGTGCAGTTATGTAAGAAAGTACAGTTACGCAAGAACTAACTGTAACAGTAGATCTTCGAGAGGAGCTCTTGCAACAGGCTATTGCAATTAGGACTATTGCCGCAGGCCTTATGACCCACTAGAAAAAAAACAACGGCTAGCTGTACCCAGCAGGGACCACCCCCCGAAGTCGGCCATGCCCCAACGGCGGTCATGCTACAAAAGAGGGAGGACCCCAGCTCCACCTCAGTTCCCCCACCAAGACCCGTGAACGGAACAAGAAAACTGGGCAAAGCCTGTCCTAGATGTGCTGAAAAATTCTCCTGGGGCAAGGAGGGTGGGAAAGAAGCAGCTGCTGCAAGAGCTTCTCTTGAAGAAGATCTACCATTATGGGAAGTTCTTACTTAACTGTATCATCTTACTTTGAGGGGGGGTTCTTGCAGCAGGCTATTACTATTAGGAAAGAATCCCAAGCAGTCTCGCATCAAGGAGGTGACTAGTCTCGAGAGGTAGGATGATAGATAAAACATGGTAAAGCCTATGGCTGGAATCAGCAAAGCAGGATAAGAGTTCCTGAAGAACTGCCAGGCTGAAATAGTCTTGGCGCCTGTAAGCAATGTCCAGACTGTAATGCCTCATGAAGGAGTGCACTGAGTTCCAAGTAGCAGCCACACAAATGTCTCAAAGGGAGACAATTTTTAAGGAGGCTAAGGAAGTTGCGATTCCTCTAGTGGAGTGACCTCTGACAGAGCCCAGCAGAGGTTTGTTGTACTTATTACAGCAATACACTAAACAGTGTACAAGCCACTGGGAAATGGTCTGTTTTGACACTGGTTTGCCCAGAAGTTGAGGTGCAAAAGCCACGAACAGTTGGTCTGATTTGCGGTGTGCCGCTGTTCGCTTGAGGTAATACCTCAGCGCCCTGTGGACATCCAATGTGTGCACGAAAGACTCTCCCCTATTAGTAGGGGTAGGGAAATAGACTGGAAGGTCAACCGACTGGTTGAGGGTCAACTCTGAGACCACTTTAGGTAAGAACTTAAGGTGTGTTCTGAGGGAAACCCTTTCCCAATGGAAAATAATATAAGGCTCCTTACACACAGTAAAGCAAACAGAATCTATTTTACAAGGTGTGTTTGAGTCAGACATTGTATTTTGAGTCTAAACTTGCTTTGAACTCAAAGTAAAACTCAGGTTATATTGTTCTCTAGAGAGAATGTAACCTATTCTGAGTTAAACTTGAATATAGTAACTAGAGATACAATTATTATTGAGCAAGTGCAACACTACAGATATTCAGGAATGTATTTAGATAGATCACTTAAATGGATATAGAACATGTAACAAAGAAAGTTGGTAGATGTTTGAGTGCATTATTTATTTAGTTTTTGTTGACCGGGAAAGTGCACTAGACAAGTCCTGCCTGTTTTCAGACATGACCCAGGGGAGGGGGGATACAGACGAATGCCAACTGACCTCGAACCAGATTAAGCTGTTGGTGGTATTTTTAGTGAATGAGGGAAATTTGGCCAGGACACCAGGGGAAATTCCCCTACTCTTTTTGATAAGTGCCACGGGATCTTTAACATCCACCTGAACTACTACCAATCCAGGCAGATGGGACCTCGGTTTAATGTCTCATCCGAAAGACAGCACTTCAGAAGTGCAGCACCCCTCTCATGCTGCACTACAGTGTCAGTACTGGGACATTAACTCAAATGCCAGATGTGAGAACTGAACCCACAACCCTCTGATCTCCCGGCCTCAGAGGCGAGTGTGCTACCTACTGAGCCACTGACACAGTATATAGAATTAGAAACTGTATGAATGAGAAGGTAAGGAGGCATGTAGTTATAACTAGTGATACCACTCCTGGACTATGGAGACAGTCTATATGGGGGCAACTTCCACTCGGTTATCTAAGATAGATGTTCTTTTTAATAAACTAGCAAGGTTTGTCTTAAATGTTCCAAAAAGAACTCACAGAAGTGAGCTATATCAATCTCTGAACTGGATGTGTCCGAAAGATAGAAGGTCCTTTCATGCCTTATTGTATATGGTTAACTCAGTTAGGTGTAAAGTACCTGAATACATTACTGATGGACTCCAGATTAGGCAGGTAAAACGAGGTCTGTGCTCATCTGAAGGAATAGAATATGATCTTACTAGAAGGAGGACAGACCTAGGTAGAGCACACTTCTTTTTGGGTCCTCACATATGGAATTCACTGTCACTTTATCTCAGGCCAATTAACACTAGTCCCCATATAGGAGAAATTAAAAGATGGTTCAAAAATGAATCTAATATGAGGTTGAATATAGATACACCATGAATTTTATGTACTATAAAATAAATAAGCTGAAGAATTGCACATGTTTGGTAATGAATGTGACTTGGTTCTGCCTTTGTAGACCTATGCTGTATAGTCCAAGTAATTTAATTGTAACTATGTATTTGTGATCTTCTAACGACGATGTGATATTACTCTTGGTATATATGTCAGTCTATTTTATATATATATATATTATACATATGTAACATGCGTTGTAGGATTTTTAGATATTGTAATTAGGAATAATTATACCAAGGACCTCGCTGGAAATGAGCTTGTCTCAGTCAAGTCTCCTATTCTTTTGCTTGTCAATTGAATAACATTTTTTACAACTACTACTTACACATCAGGGACTGCAGCTTGGAAACTCTATGAGCCGAAGAGCGAGCAACTGAAATAGCAACCTTCCAAGAAAGGAAAAGCAGCTCACATTCTGCTGTGGGTTCAGGTGGAGAGTGAATTTCTCCAGCACAAAAAGGAGATCCCAGGGAGGGATAGGGTCCCTGATGGGAAATCGCAGGTGTAGAATGCCCTGTAAAAAGGTGCGGGCCATGTCCAACTGAGCCAGGGTCCTGTCTCCGAACAGGACATGGTAAGCAGGGATGGCCCACATGTGCACCTTTATGGATGAATAACTCAGGCCTTGCTGTTATAAGGAGAGGAGACATTGTAATGCTGAGTTCACCGAGCACAAAAGGTGATCTAGATGATTGGCTGAAGCCCAAAGGCAGAATCACTTCCATTTCATGGCATAAGTGGAGCGGGTCGAGGGCTTCCTCGCAGAAACAAGGATGTCCGCCACCTCTTGAGTGACCCCATACCTGGATTTGACTACGTCTGCAGGAGCCAAGCACGAAGGTGTAGGGACCCGAGATCTGGATGCACCAGCTTGCCCCACTCCTGGGATAGCAGTTGCGAGCATATTGGCAGTGGAACTGGAGGTTCTGAGGACAACTGCTGAAGTAATGGGAACCAAACCTGTCATGGCCACAGTGAGGCGATCAGAATCATCCAAGCCCCCTTGGCCTGTGCCTTCAGCAACGCTTGCTGAAGGAGAGGGAAGGTGTAAAGGAACTTCCCTGCCCAACAAAGAGACAACGCATCTGTCCTAAAAAACACCAGGCTCGTGCTCTCGCGAGCAGAAAACTGGCAGTTTGGCATTGCATGGAGGCGAAAGAGGAGCCCCAGCTCCAGATGACCCCATGTGTCAAAACAGCTGGTTCACTATGGATTCATAGCGCCCTCATCGCATGCTTTGGACAGAGACTTGCTGAGGTTGTCTGCAAAGTCATTTTGGATGCCTGGAACATGGATGTCGGACAGTAAAATGTGGTGCTCCAGTGCCCAATACCAGACTCTCATCACCTCCCTGCACAGGGGGTAGGGTAGAGTGCCCCCTTGCTTGTTGATGTAAAAGACAACCGCCATGCTGTCAGTCTATACGAGAAGAAAGCCTGGGATGAGGTCCTCCTGAAAGGCCCGTAGGGCATTGAGAATCGCTTGCATTTCCAAAACATTTGTGAGACTGCGCTCCTCTGGAGTCCAGACACAGAGTTTGGTGGTCCCCGAGGTGCACCCCCAGCCCAAATGAGAATCATCTGTTATCAGAAACTGGCTTCGAGGCTCCTGATGAAAGGGAATCCCTTTGTCTAGATTCAAAGGGACCAACCACCAACGTAGGGTCCTCCTGACTGTCTCTGAGATCCTGACCATGTGGTCCAGACCATCGGAGCCCTGGTTCCACTGCACCCTAAGCATCCACTGTGGGACCCTCATGTGGAGATGGGCCAAGGGAACTACTGGGATGGCCGCCGCCATGTGCCCCAGAAGTCTGAGAAAGACCCTGGCTGGGACCTGTGGGGTTACTAGGACCAAACTGTCCACCTCTCTCAGGCAACCCCCTCTTTCTGGAAGAAGAAATGTCATGCCCTGGGCTGAATCCAGGACCACATCTATAAAAGTCTTTGGCTGGGCTCTGGGGAAGACTGTTAGGTTCAGGGTGCTCCCCACTTCTCAGAACAATGTACAAGTGTCTCTGAGAGCTTCAAGCAGGCACTCTCTCGACGGGGCTGGTAGAAGCCAGTCATTGAGGTAAGGAAAGACATAATGTCCCCTGCATCTTAGAGCTGCAGCTACCACTGCCAAGCATTTGGTGAACACTCAAGGAGCAGAGGAGAGGCCAAACAGAAGAACCCAGAACTGAATGTTCCCCTGGAAGCAGAAACTCAGGAATTTCCTGTGAGGGGGGAAAGACCCCAATGTGCATAGAGGCATCTTGCATGTCCAGGGAACACAGCCAGTCTCCCTGGTGCAGCAGAGGAATGAGACCTGGAAGAGTCACCATCCTGAACCTTCGGTATTCTACATAATAGTTTAAAGAGCTGAGGTCCAGGAGGTCCTTGATTTCTCCTTCTATGAGAAGAATGCGAGAAGGAGGGTATCTCAAGGACCTTGGTGGAGTTTCTGCAGAGATCTGGGTGAACTCCAGTGTGTGACTTCTCCTTATGATGTCTAAGACCCACTGGTCCGATGTAACAGAGCTCCATCCCTCCAGATGGAGGGAGAAGTGACCCCCTACTGCCTCCCCTGAGGCCTCTTCCAGAGGAGGGGGGTCAGTGGTGTGTCACTGGGCAGAGCCGGGGGTAGGGAGAGAGGTATAAGAGGACTTGGGACCTCGAAAAGGTGCACCACTAGGCTGCTGGTTGACTGCCTTCCTTTTGAAGCAGCCCCTTTGTCCCTGGTTGTTACCACAGGTGTGCTAGCCTGTGGGTTTATTAAATGGCCACTTCTGGATGCATCTTTGGTCCCCTGTATACATTTGGTGGACAACCCAAATAGACTTTCCCGACTCCTGGAAACAAGAGATCAAACCCTTGGTCTCCTGCCCAAAGAGGTTGGAACCATGGAACGGAAGGTCCCCCGATTCCAGACTGCAGATCACTGTGAAAGCCAGAGCATCTCAGCCATGCATGGCGGCAAAGGCAGACACCTGACGCTGATGCCCTGGCTGCCGTATCTGCAGTGTCGTACGAGGCAAACAGAAGATGTGTGCCTATGTCAGAGCCAGATTTCAGCATGTCCAGAAATTCCATCTTTTGTGCAGAATCTGGCAAGGCACTTACCAGCTCCTGTTCCTTCTCTCAGAGTGCATTTTGGTACTGGACCATATGCGTGAGGGAATGGATGGAGCAGGTGGAGGCAGAATAGACTTTCTTGCCCACCTTGTCCAAGAAACAGGACTCCTGGTCAGGAGGCTGGGAGCTCACATGTTTTGGCTGCTTTGCTTTTGTCATGAGCAGCCGCAATCACAGTGGAATCTGCTCGAGGGTTTTCTGCCAGGAAAGGCTCATCCCTTAGGGCCCTGTATAGCCTGTTCGACTTTTTGGGAATGGCCAGGACTGAGGCTGGACACTTCCAAGTTGTCCTAATACTTGGAATGTGTCAACCAGAGGAGGCACCATAAGGGGTTTGGGCTCCTTCTGACTCCAGTAAAGAGCCATCCTCCGGCATTCTGGATCCAGGTCCTCCGTCTCCCACTCATTAGAGGCCTGGATGTGCCTCATGATGTCCATGAAAGTAGAATCATCTGGAGGCAAACAGGGTAGATCCTTTTCATCAGGCGATCCCCAACTCCTGAATATGAAGAGGAAGAGGAGAAGGATGTGCTCCTGGTCCTCTAGGTGTCCAAAGAACATTTCTGGGAACTACCCTGTGATGAATGTCGGGGACTCCTGGACAGATGCCAGTCCTGAGACTGGCAACGGCTACTAGACCGACGACAGAGTGTGGACAGATGGCCAGTCTCAGGACTGACATCGGCTACTGGAGTGAGCGCGCCTAGATGAAGACCTGCGGTAGCCGCGGGATCTGCTCCTGGGCTTTGACCGATGACAACTGGCCAACCTTGAGTAATGCCATCTGTGGTCTTCTAACCGTGACTGGGAATGTATGGCCCAGGGGAATGGAGGACACGTGCTGGTCCTCAGGGGTTTTTGCCGGTGTGCCCACAGGCAACCCCCCCCCAGCACCTGGTTGTCCGGTTGGTCTGGAACCAGTGGCAGTTTCGGTTGAGGGGAAGAGGTGTGTCCTTGTGGACCTGGCTCCGACAAAATGAAAAAAAGAATTCTCCCAGCTCCTCCTTGGTAAATCGAGTCACCATCAGCCCCTGGGGGGGGAATCAGAGAAGATGGGGGTTCTGGAAGGGCTCGCAGGGAGGAACCCGAGAAGGAGCCTTCTGGGATAGAGGCCCTTGGGACCGGCGCTGGCACCTCGAATGGCGCCAGCATGATGGAAGCCCCATTGGCCGCAGGCACTTTGACCAGCACTGGTGTCTTAGCCGGGGCCAGATCCAATGTGGCAGACTTAGGGCAGGACCCAAAGAAGACCTTAGCCTTGCGGGTTCCCGTCCTTGCCAGATGGCTTACCAGCATCCAGTGAAGCTGCAGTCGGGCCAAGGTTTGTGCCGAGGGAAGCCTTGGGCGACTCCACCGGAGCAGAGAACACATGCAGCAGTGTGGCCTTTGGCTTGGATGGCTTGGAAGCAGAGGAAGAGGCTCCTGCCTAGACTGACATCGGTGTTTTGGCAGAAGCTTCAGGCCTCGATTTTTCTCCATGCCTGGACTGCTTGGAGTGGCTGGACCCGCCCGAGCCAGAGGAAGAGGCCTTCCTTTGGGGAGAACAGGAGCGGGGATGGGACCGACTACAGTTTCTGTCATGGGACATATGCGCCTTATCCCTAGACTTGCCCTTGTCCCCAGGGGAAAACTGCAGGATGTCCATCCCTTTCTTGAGCAGGTGGACTTTCAAGGCCTTCAGGCATCTAATCCTCGTCCTCCTAGTAAAGCCTTGACAGATGTCGCAGGTCTTGAGGTCATGGTCTGGTCCCAGGAAGACACACTGGTTGTGGCTATCCTTCAAAGGAATCTGGCGGCCACAGGTGCACTTCATCTTCCTGGAACCGAAGGAGGAGACCAACGATGGTGACGACATGTGATGGTAGGGAAGACAAGAACAATGTTAGAAAAAATAATGAATGTGGAGAAAAATCGAATTTGAGAGAAACAAATGGTTTTGCTCAAACTGCAGTGAAAAACTCACTAAGAACTTCCCAACTTGAGCGGGTTGGGGAGGGAAAGAACTGAGGTGGAGCTGGGGTTCTCCCCCTTTTGTAGCATGACCGATGGGGTGGGGCTGACGTCAGGGGGTGGTCCTCGCTGGGTACTGCTAGCTAAGCTTTTTCTGGTGGGTCCTCAGGCCTGTGGCAGTAGTTCTAATAGTAATAGCCTGCTGCAAGAGCTCGCCCTTTAAGTAAGATCTTACCGTACCAGTAGATCTTCGAGACTAGTTCCTGCAGTAGGTCATAACATATAGGACTGCACTCCCTGGTTCCAGGACCAAACGGTAAACTAGCTAGCAATGTCAGGTTGGGGACCACCCACCCATCACATGATATCAGTGTTACCCTATATAGTGGGTGGTCCCCACGTCCTCCCTCCAATTCTTCCACAGGAGACCCAAGGCTTGGTGTGACAGGGAGAAAAGGAGTGGGCTCCTGAAGCCCAGAAAAAGGAAGGCTCAAGAGAAGGAGATACAGAAGCTGGGGTAAGGTGGGAGGGAAAAAGGTGACCTACTGCAGGAATATCTCTTGAAGATAGTACAGTTATGTAAGAACTTACCGCAACAGTAGGTCTTCGAGAGAGGCTCTTGCAGTAGGTACCAACAGGTAGGACTTAGTCAGCAGGTGTCAGGACCCCACGGAAAATTCTTCTAGCTAGCAGTTCCTGGCAGGACCACCCCCAGACATCAGGTGGCCAATGTCAGATAAAAGGGGCTGTCCTACGTCCGCCCTCCAGTTCTCCCACCGGAGGCATCTTGTGGCAGGAGACAGAATCATGGCCCCAAGAGAGAAAGAAAAAAAGAAAAACAGGGGGACGGAGGGAGGGAATGCAGTACCTACTGCAAAAGCCTCTCTCTAAAATCTACTGTTACGGTAAGTTCTTATGGAACTGTAGTATCTTACTTCGAGAGGGCTCTTGCAGTAAGTACTAACAGGTAGGACTGAGTCCCAAGCAGTTCTTAATAAAGAAGCCAGGGCAGAGGACCAAAGAAAGGCTGTCCACAAAAGGTCTGGCAGGGATATCAGGACAGAATGCCCTGCAAGACAGTGAGGCCGAAACCCGCTCTATGCCAGGAGGACACGTCCAGACTGTAATGTTTGGCAAAGGTATGGACAGAGGTCCAAGTAGCAGCAGTGCAGATATCTGCCACGGAAATGCCTCTAAAGCAAGCGGCAGAAGCCGCCATGCCTCTGGTAGAGTGCCTTTTCACCTGGTCTGGAAGGGACTTCTTGTATTTGTGGTAACAAAAGGTAATGCAGTTAGCCAACCACTTGGAGAGACACTGTTTAGAAACAGGGTGACCTTCCTTCTTAGGAGCGAAGGAGACAAACAACTGATCAGTTTGTCTGAGATCCTTCGTGCAGTTGGTATAATACCTTAGGATGCGGTGCACATCCGAGGTATGGAGAAGGTGCACTCCTGGATTAGAATAACCTGGGAAAAAGGTAGGCAACTCAACCGACTGGTGGAGGGTGGATTCAGCCACAACTTTCAGGAGAAATTTGGGATTAGTTCTCGGGGTGCCCTATCCTTATGGAAAATTAGATAGGGAATACAGCACATCAAGGTCTGGAGCTCAGATATTTATGTAACCCCCCTTCGAATGGGGGTTCCTAAAAACCTTCCCGGAGCTTACCTAAATACTCCCTGCCTAACTGGTGTTCAGTGTAGTACCACTAGATGCGGGCGGTGTGAGTGTTTTTAAGGCCTCCAGTACTGTCTCTTTAAGGGTTGCCTCCTAACAGGCTTCAGTGGCTTGTACAAGGGGGACTGGGGTTTCTCTGCTCGAATCCCACCTGAGCTGTGGTGAAATCGCTCCAATTTTGTAGTCGCTGTAAGTGCAAAGGGAGCCTTTCTGATGGATGTAACTGTTTGGCAATAACCATTTAGAGCATTAGTGAAATTGCCATTTGTCTAACCTGCTTCCCTTTCAGCTGGGACTTTGTGTACTTGGCCCCTCCAGGCCCCTCCTGTTGGACCTGGACTGTTGAACTGGGCCAATAGAGAGAGAAGTAACTAAAATGGAGACTGTTTGAGCCAACCAGGATCAGGACTCATTTTGGAGCCAGCTGGCCATAGGGGATATAACCAGTAATTCTGGGAAATTAAGTTCTGGACTATGGTGCCTTTTTGCACCAATGGGGACCGAATTAAGCGACTAGCATCCGCAGCCCACCAATGGGATCGGGTGGCGCCCGAACTGAGAGTCCTTGCCCAAACTGCCAAGGGGGAGAGTCATTGTGGTTGTGAGTGAGGAAGGAGCTCTGGGCTCCTGTGCTGTTGACCTTTCGCGCGGGAAGTGCGTGGAGAAGGCCAGATTTTGGCGGATTGAACGCCAGCAAAGGTCTGACTAAATCCGCTAGGCAGTGGTCAGAGGAGGCTGTGCAAAAGCTCAGCTACCTACCAGGCTCACCCTGTAGAGGACTGTAGAATCTTCTTCAATCGTGCTTGGTCTGTCAGGACAAGTGAAGCTGCGTCGTTGGGCCCAGTGTTCTGTAGTGAAAGCGACTGGGATTATACAGCAGCTGCCTGGTATAGTACCCCTCTGCTCTTCATATAAATGTGTGGAGAAGTGTCTGAATTCCAGGCGCAGTCCTGCAAGTGGAGTGAGAGCGCTCTTTTGGCTGGAGTTGTGAGTACTAAATTAGGGTTGCTCCCTGTCAGATATTCATAGTGAGGGCAAGATTTGTTTGGCTACATGAACCGAGCCTACTAGCTCTACTTAATCCTATTAGGAATCAGGTGCTTGTCGTCTGCGACAGGGCTCCAACCAGCTGCAATGAGAGGCTAGCCTTCTATGGCCTGGGTACCCAGAGACAGTGACTTCTAGGTGTAACCCCTAGATGGAGCTATCCCAGAGGCTACTACCCCTGCCTATTTGCCACTAACAGGTTGAGGGGCCTGGATCCAATGGCGGGTGCCTCCACCCAGAGGTCAGGGTTTGCAATAGTTAAACTAACTTGGTCACAGCCCTCTGGGACACTGCAACCCCCCTTTCTTCCACTAGTGGCCCACACAATATATCAGAATTACCTTCACAGTATACACTTACCCCCAGGTCTGGTTCCGGCACTGGGACCTCCTGTGAAATGAGATACAGTGCAACAATCACAGTACAGTACTTTAACATAGACAAATACCTCAGGCAGTATAACTTTGCTGAAACAAGCAGCTCTGATTTATTTAGGGGGATATAACAAGGACAGGGGGAAATCAGGTTAATTAGCTTATCACTCTAATAATCTACCTATGGCTCTGTGCACAGGCCTATCCCTATCAGTTACTGTCCCTGGGTACCCAAGCCCTAGTGGCTAGTCCAAACCGTGGCAGCTGGTAGGGGCCCTTTCACACAGAGAAAAGGAGAATTAAACAGTCAGCAGTACAGTAATTCCATTTGGATTTAATGTGGCAATTCAACAGGGAGCGACCCTGAATTAGTACTCACGACCTCCAAATAAGATAGGGTCCTTCAATGTCAGCAGGGCTCACTTGAGGTACACAAACCTCTTCACACATCCATATAAAAGAAAGCACTATACCAGGCAGGCTGCATCTGTATCCCAATCGCAATTACTGCACAATACCCGGGAGAACACACAGCAGATTCAGTTCCTGACAGACCGAGTGCAATTTTCAGCAATTCTCCAGTCTTCTACAGGGTGAGCCTGGTTTCTACTCTTCAGAGATCCTTTGATTCTTTTCTACAGGACGGATTCAGTCCTAACAAGCTGTTACACAAGCTGCAGACCGGAACTCTGGGCCTTACACACGCTTTTGACTAAAACTGCACACTGAAAAGCACAGGGCTCCTTCCTTCTTCACTGCCAAAGCTCAACTGAAACTCCAACCGACAAAACCGGGCACTTCCTTTGAGTTCCTCCCAGTTCTTGACTGGATTGGCTGTCACTCACAATAGACCGCTGTTGGTCCAAAAGGCACTGAAGTCTAAACTACATCTCCCAGAGTCACTGCCCATACAATCCTCTTGTGGCTGGCTCAGATTATGAGTCCAAGTTCTGATTCGTCCAAGGCACCATTTTAGAGCTAGCTTACCCCACACTGATTGGTCCAGTTCAGCAGTGCAAAACTAGAATGGGAACTAGCAGACACAGTTCTGACTGCAAAGAAAGCAGGTTAGACAAACTGTAATTTCATTATTACTCTAAATAATTTCTGGCAAACAGTTACATCTTTCAGATAGGTTCCCTTTGCATCCTAGTGACTGCAAAATGAAGTGAATTGGCAGCAGCTTGAGTGGTACTCAATCAAAGAAACACACAGTCCCCCATACAACTAATTATGTCTGCAAGCAGACAGCTCTTAAAGAGACAGTACCAGAGGTTCTAAAACACTCACTGATAAATGGCTTAAATGCCAAACACCATTCAGGCTTGGAGCATTCAAGCAAGCTCCTGAAGTCTTTTGGGAACCCCCATTTGCAGGGGGTTACACCTTCCTGGCCTGGGAAAGCTTTGATTCGCGTCAAGCAAGTACCCCATAAGTTTCAACTGCAACCATATACATTTGCATTAGGCTCACATGTAATCATCAGTCAATATATCATTTTACCAAGAACACATTTCTGAAACATTGCAGTCGTCACTCTTTACACAGTATTACATACACATTGTACCATAACTCAAGTTATTACCTCTTGTACATGAAACCTGAAGAGAGGGGCCCTTCCTATCAGTTACCTTTGGGGCTGGACGGGCAAGGGCACCATAACTTAGAGGGCAACACAAGTAACTTGGAGTTAGCACTGATGCTCAGTTTGGGCAATGAGCTCTGGGACACATACACTCCTTTATGGACAACATTGAGAGGCAAGTCCACAGGCCTCCCAAGTGAATCATAACTGAGGTGCACCACAGGCTTTACAGCTCGACCAGTCTTTCTAGGGGGAACTGTTATAGTCTCTGCACTCTGAGCCTCATTTTCAGCATTGTCCTCACTTGTCAGGGGAGTCTCCATGGGGGTAGAGAGGCTAGAACTTGGGGCACTTTCAGCTCCAGGAGTTACAGTTCTGAGTCCACAACATTTGGCTGCATGGAGAGCTTTCGGACACTGGCAGTGGACTGTCAGGGCACTCAAAATACTCTTCTTGTTCGGGTGTATCACCAGTCTGCCCCAATCTATCATTTTCCTCCCTGAAAGCTCAAACAGTTCAACCATGCACAATGATTCCATTTCATCTGATCTGATGCTTTGCACTTCACTTTCTGGGAGCATTGGCCCAGGGATGAAGCTGGGGGTTAGATAGTCCAGAAGGCCCAGCTTCATCTCCAGTATTGACTAGGGATTGCCCCAGAACATTGACTCAGTTCGTAAGAAGGATAGTATTCAAAGTCACTCTCACTTTCTTCCGATATGGACTGACAGTCATGCTCAACTGGGACTTGTGGAGGGAACACTTTAACTTTGCTTCTGTAGGTGCAGACTTTCTTGATCTTTTCTTAGCAGCAGCTCTAGTCACTGGTCCAGAGGGCATCTTCTAGGGGCTCAGACTCAATTAAGATTTGTCCAATGGGCAGTAAATGATTTCTATGCATTGTTTTTACATCTTTGAATTATTCTCAGGCTTACTTTTGTACACTGGCAGATCATCTAGTTTGCTCACTACAATGTGAGGAGATGGTGCCATCTGTCAGCAATCTTGTGCTTGTCATGCAGTCCCAGATTTCTTAGCAATACCGATCTCCCTCCTGGAGTTCCTGTGCTTTCACCTTTTATCATACCTTTCTTTGTTGGCCAGATTTCTTTTGGCAGCCATGGTTTGAGCCAGTTGGTATGCATGAGTTAGCTGGGCCTTTAACTTTGCACATACTGTAAATAGTTTTCAGCCTGAACCCCATCAGGAGACCCCAAAACACACATCTACTGGTAGTCGAGCTTCTCTTCCAAACATCAGGCGGTAGGGGAGAATCCAGTGGCATCACTTTTGGTGCAGTTATAAGCATGTACCAGGGTGCTAATTTGTTGGCTCCATCTAGGCTTGTCCTTTGGGTGCAGGGTGCCAAGCATATCTAGCAAAGTGCGTTGAAACGCTCAGGCTGTGGGTCCCCTGGGGTGGTAAGGAGTGGTTCTGGACTTCTGACTCCCCACAGAGAAAGCATCTCTTTGATCAGACGACTCAAAGTCTCTCCCTTGATCAGAATGGATTTTTGTGGAGCCCCATAGTGAACAAAAGTTTTCTACAAGTACTTTGGCCACAGTGGATGCTTTCTGGTCTTTGGTGGGAAAGCTTGGGCATATCTCGTGAAATGGTCAGTGACCACCAGCACATTACTGATATTTCTTTGATCTGACTCCAAACTCAGAAAATCAATACAGACCAGCTCCATGGGTGCACTGGTGGTGATGTTAACAAGGCAGCCCTCTGGGGCAAAAGCTTTCTCTGTAATAGCGACTACAAGTTCGAATGTGTTGCTCCACATCAGCCCCATCTTAGGCCAAAGAATCTGGATCTCACCAAGTCAAGTGTTCTGTCTATACCAAGGTGCCCCATGTGGTTGTGCAAGGACCTCAGTACTGAGTCTCGAAAGGCAGTGGGCAGCACTAGTTGTTGTTTGTCTACTTGTCCCCTCTGTCTACTGTTTCTCTGTATAACAGTTTATTGATCAGTTTCAACTTAGGACCTTCTTTGTATAACAGTGCAGTTCTCAAATCAGTGGAGCGAATTTGGACACATCTTTTCCTGCATAGAGGGCTTTAAAGCTGCTTTGATCATGGGATCGCGGGATTGAGCCCACAATACTGTCATTGTCCAGCTGAGGCAGTGCACCAATGTCTTTGCAGAAAAGTGGCAAAGCAGCAGGTATGCAATTCTCAGAGGCTCCAAGCAATCCACCATGCAGTCCACTCGTCTGGGATTTTTGTTCCTCCCTGTCAAACTTCCGCAGAGTGCCCGGGAATGTCAGGTTCTGCCAATCGACCCAATCATTCTGGGGAACAGGCCTCCGGAGAGAGCATCAGCATCTGTGTGGTTCAGACCTGCTCGGTATTCGAGCATAGTCATATGTAGATAATGCAGAAAGCCACCTATGGCCAGTGGCATCCAACTTAGCTGAGGTCTGCATAGGTCAAAGGATTATTGTCAGTTTTACTAGTATTTAGCCCCATACAAGTACTCATGGAATTGGTCAACAATAGCCCACTTCAAAGCTAGGAACTCTAACTTATGTACAGGATAGTTCTTTTTCGGATGGGGTCAGGCTTCTACTGGCAAAGGCCACTGGTCTCAGGCCATTCTTGTGCTCTTGGTACAACACAGCCCCCAACCCTTGCAAGCTAGCATCAGTGTGCAGGACGAAGGTTTTCTTGGATCGGCATAGGCCAGCACTGGAGTATGGGTAAGTTGATATATGATCTCATGAAAAGCAGTCTCAATCAGGAGTCCAGCGGGCCCTAAATACTTCACTCGGATGAAAATACACTCTTTCAGTCTTGAGGGACGCTGACTTTTGGTATTTTTGTGGGTTGGGGATACCCTTTGAATAAGGTTAAGTAAAGGGCGGATCACTCTTGAATAGTCCTTGATGAAGCACGATAATAACCACAGAATCCCAGGAATCTTTGCAGTTCTTTAGATTTTTGGGCTGTGGCCAGGTGGTCAAGGCCTCAACTTACTTGGGTCGGTCTCTATTCCTCGGTGGATACTATGTGTCCCACATACTTTACTGATGTTTGAAAGAATTGACACTTATCAATGGACAGTTTAGGCAAAGTCCTCCAGTCGGTCCAATACCTTAAATAATCTGCTCTCATGTTCCTCCAGTGAGCTGCCAAACACAATAACATCATCTAGGTATACCAGGCACTCTAGTAAGTTCATGTCCCCACTGCACACTCCATCAATCGTTTGAAAAGTGGCTGGGCACCTGAAATCCTTGAGGCATCCTCATGAATTCACTTAAAGCCAAGCGGACAGATAAAGGCCGTCTTCTCACGGTCCTCTGGGGCCATTGGGATCTGGTAGTACCCATCATGCGGAGATCCAGCACAGAGAACCACTTGCTCCCGCTTAGGCAGTCCAAAGCATCCTGAATGCGGGCATTGTGTACTGATCAGGATAGTCCGCGGTTTAAGGTGCGATAATCCACACATCCTTACTGTTCCATTCTTTTTCCTCACTACCACAATGGGGAAGCATAAGGGCTTCTGGATTCTTGTATTACACCAGCAGCTAACATCTGCAGATGCCGCTCACATCATCTATGTCAGCAGGTGCCAGGCGTCAGACCTCTCACGAAATGGTCTTCGTCATGCAGCCGGATATTGTGCTCAGCTCCTTGCACGCATCCTACATCCCATTCCTTTAAAGAAAACACCTGGTCTCTCTGGGCAAGCTTCTACTGATCCTCACTTTCCATTCAGCTGGCAGCGGGAGTCAAATCAAACAAGTCAGGCGTTACTCTGTCATTCTTCCTTGAACTCTTGTTGCTGGGTAGCACTGCAGTGTCTGCATAATGCACATTAGCCAGGATGCAACCTCTGTTTACTCGAATGTCTCTTTCAGATACATTATGAACTTGGACCATTACCCTTCTGGCATAAGCATGGGCTCTAGCGGCAAAATACTAGTTTGACCAGCAGTCCCTCTGGCAATTTTCCACGCCTGGTGCATCCAACATTAATATTTTATTCTTAACATCCTTTCTGATACGGACCTCTCCCTGTAAGGTACACTGGGCATTTGGCGCAGGATCAGAGACTCAGGATCCTTCTTCCATACAATTCCGACCGGTTCCTCTGGTTCTGTTTTTTCAGCATCTCTCTGTGCCTCATAGGCCTTCTTAATTAAAGCGGAACTCTTAAAGCTCTACTAGTCTTTGACCCCTGTTTTTCATAACACAACTGTGCCAGCCTTCCAACATATGAGCATTTGTTCCAATCAACAAAGGGACACCATCATACAGTCCAGTGGGGGACACACTAAGGCTAGGGTCTCTACTTGTTCGGCCACTCCAGCCACGGAGGTGGGGAAAGACAGCCAAATTCGGATATACCCGGAATAGTAGGCCTTCTCACTTAACCCCATACATGCAGTCCTTCTAATGGTTGTAAGGGTACGTCTGACAAATGCTTCTGATACCAATCCTGGAACATAATTGTCACTTGGGAGCCACTGTCTAATACAGCTCTTGTAGACACTCCATTCACCTTTACAGTGGTCTCCATGGAGGGACCCACTATTCTGGACCAGTCTGGAGAGGCGGTAGTGGGGCCTGGGCAACTGACCTTGCCACAAAAGGACGTGAATTAGCATTTTGGTGCCTCACTGGGATCATGTCGTGCACTCTCTTAACCACTGATTTCTTCTCCAAGCTCTCCTTGTAGCCTATATGCAACTTTGTCAGTGTCTTTTGGGGACTGGCATTCCTTTCATGTGCCCATCTTTCCACAATTATAGCAAAACATACTTTCTGGAGTTTGAGCTGGCTAAGGCACCACACTGGGAGCCAGGGCGGGGTATTACTAACTGGAAACCTGGGTGCCATCTCTGTCTGCGCGTGATAAGCATTTGGAGACATCTCGCAGTTTCTCCACTTCCATGGTCAAGGAATTGAGTTTGGAGCTGTTATCAGCAGGAGATACATGGGTGGGTACCCCCACCCCATAGCAGATGCAGTCGGATATAGGTCAGGTCTGTACTTGCAAGCGTGGCCTTCATAAAGGGGCTGTTTTGAATTCCCCGGATCTCTCTCAACAGTTCGCCCCATTGTGGCATATCTTTTCCTTGTCAGAGCACTCATTGACTGTCAACCTCTGCCCCTGAACTTCACTTGGTGGGTCACCCTCAGTCACTCGGTCAGAGCTACAGCTGTTGGTGCAGGTACCTCCCCAGGTCGCTTTTCTCAACTCCTCGAATTTCTCTCATTAACTCATCATAGAGGGTGGGGATTCCAGTCGATTTGCCAGGCGAATCTGAAGCAACAGCAGTTCTGAGAAGGGCAGACTTAAGGATTCTGTCTAGTCTGGTTCGGTCCAGTTCAATCGCTGGCAAACTACCCTTTCTGAGGCATTCTTGCAACAATTTTTCCAGCCAAGAGACATACACAGACAACAACTCCCTTGGTACTGCGTGCATTTCTTACTCTCCACCATAGGTCCTCATCAGAATCTGGGCTCCCATACACATTCTCCAAGGCCTCAAGATAGGCCTGTGCAGTCCTCAGGGTTACTGGGCCCGTAGCACGGATGGTAGCCAGGGCAGGACCGGGGGCTCTCACTAACCCTCTTTCGCTTTTGCCTTCGAGCATTGCCATTCTAGCACTTGGGGGCAACATAGTCTATCCAGGTCTCCCAGTCATCCTCCCTTGGGGGTGGGAGGGTGCCAGAGAAGATCCTCAACCTTCGTAAGAGTCGTGACTAATGGCAGGTGCAGAAATAGGAGTCTGCATTGGTTCAGCCACCATTACGGGCACTGGAGCAGGAGAGGGTGTTGGGGAGGAACACCCCAGGTGGCAAGAATAGTTTCTTCAAGTCCTCCACAGTTTTCCTCTCCCAGCAACCATTCAGCAAATTTCTCCTCAAAAGTTTCAGATAGTGGTGGGGGCTGATTCCCCCCCGGGTCTTTACTGTCCTTAGTTATCACTCTCCAAGCAGTGAGGGCTCCCTCTGGGGTAATGGTCTGTGGCACTTTGGAGCTATCTATGGGATCCTTAAACTCTACTAGGGCCAGGAAAGTGTGGGTGAGCAGATTAGCATGCCGACCCACCACCACAGGGTTTTGTAAACCTTCCACCTTGGAAAGTACTCCTGCACAGTGTCCGTATTGATACCCAGGGGATGTCCAGGATAAGCATAGCATTTTGGGGTCGATCTCCTCCCCAGTACACCACTCCACCAGCCGTGCACAGCCACTTCTGTCGGGTACCCATTTTTTCTTAACAGTGGTTCCGTAAATATGGCCACTAGAGGACACACAATCCCAGCGGTGAGCCTCCAAGATGTAACCCCTAGATGGCGCTATCCCAGAGGCTACTACCCTGCCTGATTTGCTACCAACAGGTTGAGGGCCTGGATCCAATGGCAGGTGCCTCACCCAGAGGTCAGGGTTTGCAATAGTTAAACTAACTTGGTCACAGCCCTCTGGGACACTGCAACCCCTTTCTTCCCACTAGTGGCCCACACAATATATCAGAATTACCTTCACAGTATACACTTACCCCAGGTCTGGTTCCGGCACTGGCCCTCCTGTGAAATGAGATACAGTGCAACAATCACAGTACAGTACTTTAACATAGACAAATACCTCAGGCAGTATAACTTTGCTGAAACAAGCAGCTCTGATTTATTTAGGGGATATAACAAGGACAGGGGAAATCAGGTTAATTAGCTTATCACTCTAATAATCTCATTTATGGCTCTGTGCACAGGCCTATCCCTATCAGTTACTGTCCCTGGGTACCCAAGCCCTAGTGGCTAGTCCAAACGTGGCAGCTGGTAGGGCCCTTTCACACAGAGAAAAGGAGAATTAAACAGTCAGCAGTACAGTAATTCCATTTGGATTTAATGTGGCAATTCAACAGGGAGCGACCCTGAATTAGTACTCACGACCTCCAAATAAGATAGGGTCCTTCAATGTCAGCAGGGCTCACTTGAGGTACACAAACCTCTTCACACATCCATATAAAAGAAAGCACTATACCAGGCAGGCTGCATCTGTATCCCAATCACAATTACTGCACAATACCCGGAGAACACACAGCAGATTCAGTTCCTGACAGACCGAGTGCAATTTTCAGCAATTCCTCCAGTCTTCTACAGGGTGAGCCTGGTTTCTACTCTTCAGAGATCCTTTGATTCTTTTCACAGACGGATTCTGTCCTAACAAGCTGTTACACAAGCTGCAGACCGGAACTCTGGGCCTTACACGCTTTTTGACTAAAACTGCACACTGAAAAGCACAGGGCTCCTTCCTTCTTCACTGCCAAAGCTCAACTGAAACTCCAACCGACAAAACCGGCACTTCCTTTGAGTTCCTCCCAGTTCTTGACTGGATTGGCTGTCACTCACAATAGACTGCTGCTGTTGGTCCAAAAGGCACTGAAGTCTAAACTACATCTCCCAGAGTCACTGCCCATACAATCCTCTTGTGGCTGGCTCAGATTATGAGTCCAAGTTCTGATTCGTCCAAGGCACCATTTTAGAGCTAGCTTACCCACACTGATTGGTCCAGTTCAGCAGTTCAAAACTAGAATGGGGAACTAGCAGACACAGTTCTGACTGCAAAGAAAGCAGGTTAGACAAACTGTAATTTCATTATTACTCTAAATAATTTCTGGCAAACAGTTACATCTTTCAGATAGGTTCCTTTGCACCCTAGTGACTGCAAAATGAAGTGAATTGCAGCAGCTTGAGTGGTACTCAATCAAAGAAACACACAGTCCCCCATACAAACTAATTATGTCTGCAAGCAGACAGCTCTTAAAGAGACAGTACCAGAGGTTCTAAAAACACTCACTGATAAATGGCTTAAATGCCAAACACCATTCAGGCTTGGAGCATTCAAGCAAGCTCCTGGAAGTCTTTTGGGAACCCCCATTTGCAGGGGGGTTACATAGGGTTGGCCTGTGCATAGTGCCCTAGATAGACATATTTATATATTCATTAGAGTGATAAGCTAATTAACCTGACTCCCCCATCCAGTCCTTGTTATTTCCCCCTAAGTAAATCAGAATGGTTGTTTTGCAAAGGTATACTGACTTGTGTGTCTATGTTGAATTACTGTACAGATGGTCATTGTCTAATTGCACCTTACTTTACAGGGGGTTCCCAGAGCCAGCTGACTGAACCAAGCCTGGGGGTAAGTGTGTACTGCAAGGGTACTGTGATTGATTTGTGTGGGCCACTAGTGGGAAGAAAGGGGGGTTGCAGTGACCCAGAGGGCTGTGACCCAGTCATATCAGACTGTCTTAACCCAGACCTCTGGGTGGAGGCACCCGCCACTGGATCCAGGCCCCTCAACCTGTTAGTGGCAAATCAGGCAGGGGTAGTAGCCCTTGGGATAGCGCCCCCTTGGGGTTACATTTAGTTTTTGTTAATCAGGTAGGTGCACTAGCCATGAAATGACTATTTTCAGGCACGACCCGGGAAAGTACAACAATCAAATACAGGTGCATAGCATGAGTACAATGAAATTACAATAGCATAGGTCAAAACAGTTAGTAGTAAGGAATACATGCAGCCAGAACAATAACAAACAGTATAATTCACATAGCATTTTACGCACAGAAAACCTACACAGTCTAGGAAGATGTACCACAACATAGCAGCAAGAAATATTGTTAAAATTAGTCACAACAGTGAAGATTCAAATAGGCAACGAAACAAGGCAATGGCAAATTTCTGACTGGACAGGATACATTATCATGGCCTCTGAAACAAGGCTCAGTTGTGTGTGTGTGGGGGGTTGGGGTAGATTAGCTGTCATGGAGATAGTAAGGGTAAGAAATGCCATGAGATAGGAACGTTAAAGTTAGGCCAGGCAGCATCTGGCGGGTGAGTGGATTAGGGGGGGATTAAAACAAGTGCAGGGATCAGCAAGAGATGGATGGAAGCGCAGCTCCTTTTTGAAGCTGTCATGGAATCCAGATATTTGAAATGCTTGGGGGAGAGCTCCAAAGCTTAGGAGCAGAGTGACTGAAGGCGACAGAGACTTTTGAAGTTTACATCTAGGTACATTCAGCAGGGATTTATCTACCGACCGCAGTCTATAGGAGGACATTTGAGGTACCAGCAATGTTGCAAGTGCTGAAGGGGTCTGGTTTCTGAGTACAGAGTCAATCAGGGAGCCCAGAAAGTATTGACTGCAAGCTGAGGGGGATAACCAGCCCAGGTCCCTGTGCAGTTGGCAGTGGTGCTTAAGCGGTGGTGATAAGGAGGCGTGTCGACAGATATTATTATAAGTGACATCCCGCTTATGAAGGCTAGTTTTGTGTGTGGCAGCAAAGGTCGGCATGCCATAGGTGACGGCAGGGAGTAATATGCCTCTGGCAATAGCAAGTTTAGCGGAAGTGATAGCCACTAGAAACAAAGTTTTCCAAGACAAAAAAACGCAAATCCACCTCCGCTGCAGGCTCAAAGGGGGCAGCGTGGCCTTATCTAGGATGAAATTCAGATCCCAAAAAGGAGCTGAATTGTGAATGGGAGGTCTGAGATGAAGAACTCCCCTTCAGAAAGATCTTGGAAATTTGTAGTTGGCTACCGACTTATCTCCCAGTTGGAGGTGGCAGGCCGAGATGGCTGAAAGGTGGACCTTGAGAGATGAATAGCTGAGGCCAAAATCAAAAAGGTGTTTGAGGTAGTCCAGAATCTTGACCACAGGACAAGAAAAGGGCTCCAGGGAACAAGCGTCTGCCCAGTTGGAGAAGCACCTCCTCTTCATGGCGTATGTGGACCGAGTGGAAGGCTTCCGAGCTTCCACTAGAATGCTGGCCACCTCAGGGGAGACACCAGAAGAAAAAATTACTCACCTTAGTAATTGCTTTTCTTCTCATGGAGTCTTGCTATATTAGGACTTCTTGCAGTTAGGCTCAGCCTCTGAACTGCCCCAGAGAGGAAATAGTTAACTCCAGTGAAACCTGGAGTTCCACAGCGCGAAGGCGCTGTTCAAAGCTCTATCTGGCCAGTTTCAAATGAAACTGCCAGGTTCTTTACGGCCAACTAACATAGCAAGTCTGTGTGGAAAAGCTCTACACTAGCCATTGGCTACCTACCAGTAGTAGAACAACAAAACACAACAACAATCACAGAATAATAACAATATTACATATTATTATTAGTATCACCCATGACAAGCACTAATAGACCCCTCCCCAAAAGACTCAAGTCCAGGAGGGGCCACATACCACTCAACAAAAACAGAATTACCTAGTTCCCAACCCAAATGAAAACGGGGAGACTAGGGAGAACTAAAATGGCATGACACAGTGCTTGCACTAACTTGCCAACCCCGTACCCAAGTAGGAGTTCTGAGAGGGGTAGGAGGGAGGGTTGTCCTAATATAGCAAGACTCCATGAGAAGAAAAGCAATTACTAAGGTGAGTAATTTTTTCTTCAAACACCATGAAGTCTTGCTATATTAGGACTTCTTGCAGATTACACAGCAGTACCTCCATGGAGGCGGGCCAGAACCTACTTAGGGAATAGGCTCTGAAGCACAGCTGTGCCAAAACGAGCATCTCCTGGACTGGACATCCAGGGAATAATGCTTGGTAAATGTGTGGACTGTTTTCCAGGTAGCAGCTTGGCAAATTTCCAAAATGGGAATATCTCTAGCCAGCCGCTAGAGATGCAGCTGTACCCCTGGTGGAGTGAGCCCTCAGTCCTGAGGGAGGTTCTCTACCCAGTTTTTGGTAACAGAACTGGATACAAGAGACAATCCACCTTGCAATTGTCCTCTTAGTGGCAGGTCTCCCTTTACCAACTTCTCCATAGGTAAGGAAGAGTTGGAGGGATTCGAACCTGTGACCCTTGGTGCGTTCCAAATAGTAGCTTAGGGCTCTTTTGACGTCCAGACTGTGCAATCTCCTCTCCCCTGAGGAGGAATGCTCAGTGAAAAATACTGGAAGAGAGATGGATTGGTTCAGATGAAAATCTGAAACCACTTTAGGTAAAAACTTTCTGTTAGTCCTGAGGACTACCTTATCTCTGTGAAAAGAAATAAAATCTTTTTCCACTGACAAGGCTTGTAATTCACTTATACGTCTAGCAGAAGTGATAGCCACTAGAAAAACAGTCTTCCAAGTTAAAAACTTGAGATCTGCCGAAGACAGAGGCTCAAAGGGGGGTTGCATTAGCTGAGCAATGCAAATATTCAGGTCCCAGGCAGGAGCTGGTTCCCGAAAGGAGGGTTAGTGTGAAGTAACCCCTTAAAAAACTTGGAAAACACAGGGTGAGAAGAGAGGGAAACAGGTTTCCCTGCAGACACAAAAACAGAAACAGCTGCCAGATGAACCTTCAAGGTAGCTGGTTTGAGGCCTAGGGAATTTAGATGGACCAAATAGTCCAATAAAATGGCCAAGTCAGCAGATTCTGGTACAATTTGTTTCTCAGAACACCAGAAGGAAAAACCTCTTCCACTTAGAATTGTAAGTGGCCCTAGTGGAAGGCTTCCTAGAAGCCTTTAAATGTCCAAGACACCTTGAGAAAGGTGTAAATCAGCATCTCTAGCTCCTCAAGAACCAAGCCTTGAGGTGGAGGGAATTGAGGTCCGGTACTCACACTTCCCTGTGCACAGGTCAGCAGGTCATGGATCCTGGGCAAGCTATGGGAGGGTGGAATGTCAGGGACAGGAGAAGAGGTACCAGGGCTGTCTGGCCCAGTCTGGAGCAATCAGAATCACTTTGCAGGGCTGAGTTCTGATTTTCACTAGTACCCTGAAGAGGAGAGGGAAGGGGGGAAAGGCATACAGGAATTTCCCTTCCCAATCCAACAGAAAGGCGTCCAGGGGGACTGAGCCCAACATTGGAGGCCTGCAACAAAAAAGAGGAAGTTGGTGGTTGTCTGGGGCTGCGAAGAGATCTATCTGAGGGGTGCCCCATCTGGCAAAGACCGACCCCAAAACCTGGGGATTCAGAGTCCATTCGTGATGACCCTGAGAAATCCTGCTGAGGGCATCCGCCAGGACATTGTCCTTCCCTGGAAGGTGAACTGCTATCAGGGAGGTGTTCAGGGAGTAAGCCAGAGAGCACAACTTCATTGCTTCCGTGCACAAGGCTGAAGACCGAGTGCCCCCTTGCTTGTTGATGTACCACATTGTTGTGGTGTTGTCCGATCCTGACTTGAACTACCTTGTTTCTGGACAGTAGCTGAAAAACCTGGAGAGCTAAGAGGACAGCTCTGAGTTCCAAAAGATTGATGTGGAGCAGAGATTCCTGAGGGGACCACACCCTGAGCGGAAAGATCGCCTAAGTGAGCCCCCACCCCAACACACAGGGAGGCATCTGGTGAGGGTGAGGGGAATGAAGACCCGGCAAGAAGGGGACCCCTGAGTTAATTGCTTTGATCCTGCCACCACTGAAGGGCCAGGATCAGGGTTTTGGTCACTGGGACTAATTTGGTAAGGGGTCCTTCCTTGAGACCAGTAGGACCTCAAGTGGAACTGAATGTCTCTCATCTGAAATCTTGTCCCTGCACGACAGCTGTGGAAGCAGCCATGTGCCCTAGGAGTTGCAGAAAGTGCCTTGCTGGTCGAGAGACCGCGGGGTAAAGGAGGATGCCAGGGCAATGAGTCTGTCCACTCTTTCCAAGGGAAGAAATGCCTGGCTGACTTTGTGTTCAATTCTGCACCTATGAAAGTTACCTGAACTGGTTCCAGAACTGACTTTGGAAAATTCAACAGGAATCCCAGAGAAGTGAGAAGCTGCTGGGTGACCTGCAAGAGGATTTTACCTGATCTGGAGACTGACCCACTAGGAGCCAGTCGTCCAGGTAGGGGAACACAGCAACCCCTTGCCTTCTTAAATGAGCCACTACCACAGCTAGACATTTTGTGAAACCCTTGAGCAGAGGTGAGGCTCAAGGGCATTGCTCTGAACTGGTAGTGGCCAGAGGGCAGTTCGAACCTGAGGTACTTTCGTGAGAAGGCCTGATCAAGATATGAAAATAGGCGTTCTTGAGGTCCAGGGAAGCTAGCCAGTCCCTGGCCTTAGGGAAGGCAAAATCATTGCCAGAGTTAACATTTTGAACTTTGGTTTCAAAAGATGCTTGTTCAGAACCTTAAATCTAGGATGGGCCGCCATTCTCCTGTCTTTTGGGGTAAGGAAGTATCTTGAGTACAGCCTCTGCCCTGATGGCAAGGAGGAACTTTTCCACTGCTTTGCAGCGTAGAAGAGAAAACTTCTGCTTCCAAAGCAAGGGCTTGAAGGATTTGCAGGTGGAAAATGTCTGGCTCTCATCTTTGGGAACTGTTTGAAGCTGAGAACCAGACCTTGGTTTACCACCTCCAGAACCCATTTGTCCGAGTTAGGGACAACCAGTTCTGGCTGAAATAAACCAACCTGCCCCCACCGGTACAGGAGAATCGGCCCTGGGCACCCCATCAGGTGCCTGCTTGGCAGCAGCTTTAGGCTGAGGAGAGGAGACGGTCTGCCTGTGCCTCGCCTACCTCTGCCTCTGAAAAAACCCTCTGTAAAGGCTGAAGAGGCCTGAACTTGATAAAAGGCCTGTGGAAAGGCCTGCCCTACCCTGGGGCATGCCTTTGTGGAGTGACATGCCTCTCCTTAGCTTTGCACTTTTGTAGGTAGTTCTGTATTCATCCATCTTTTTCATGTAATTTTCTGTTTGATCCCCAAACAGAGAATTTCCTACTACAGGAAAATCTATAGCCTTTGACTGAGTATCTTGGGACAGATTAGTGCATCTGAGCCATGCCAACCTCACGGAGAGCTACAGAAGTGGCCATGACCCTAGAGGAAACATCATTAACATCAACAGCAGCATGAAATTGAACTTAGAGGCTTCAATGCCATCAGCAGCCACTTGTTCCAACTCACTAGCCAGCTGGCCCTGGGCCTGCTTGGCTAACTGCAATATAGTGTCCCATCTAGATTTCTGATATCTAGCCACATAATCATATAATTAGCCTGCCTGAGTCCCAACGAAGCTGCCATATATTGTTTTTTTCGCCATGGCATCAATCTTCCTGGAATCCTTATCAGGAGGATGTGAGGCCAGGGGAATATTAGCCTTGTCACAGGCTGCAGCTTGAACAACACCTACATGACTACACTGCTCAGTGAGGAAGTCTGTATCAGGACCTGATAAAGTATACCTTCTGTCCATTTTTTTATCTACAGGAGGGACAGAATGAGGATTTTTTAAAATCTTTGTTGTTTGCTTCCTAAATGACTTATGCAAAGGAATAGACAACCTCCTAGACTCTGGAATATCCATCATTTCAACATAATCAGGCTCCTCTTGCTCATCCACAGCCTCTTCTAAAGGAAGCTGGAGGGTTTCTGCAACCTTTTTGTAAAACATAAAATGAGAAGGGGACTCAGACAGCATAGGGGGAGATTCTAAAGGTCTGTCTAGAGAAATGTCCGGTTCAATGGGCACGTCCAGACCTTCCCAGTCACAAACATACTGATCAAATTCCTCCTCCCTCCTGTGGTTCATAAAAATCCTCAACATCATAATCTGAACCACTGGGACTGAACGAGCCACCCTTTTCCAGTTGTAGGGGTCTGGACAGATCCCTGAGACAAAGACTGAACAATCTGTATGGCTTTAGTTATCTCTGCAGCAGTTGGAGAGACAATTTTGACTCCAGACCTGCTGATTTCTTTGCCTTTTTGCTGGGACTGGTTCCTCTGAACCAGCCTTCCTTTGCCCGAGGAAGTCTCGCCTGGTCAGAGGGCACCTCTGTCCAGTGGGTACTGAACCGGCTGGCCATCCGGGTCAGCAGACTTTTGGCCTCTCGCCCTGAGCCGGCCCAATCTCTTTCCAGGGTGGCTGCAGGAAAATTTTTACACACCTGGCAGTCTGACAGGAGGTGGTCACCCCCAGACAATAAACACAAGTGGTGTGGGTCAGCCTATAAAGGCTTCCCCACAAACATCACAATCTTGAAACCAGTGGGCCTCGGTTTTTCTTTTGGGTTTCTAGACATAATGCCAGCCTAACCAACAACTTGCCCTTTTAATGGCAGTGCCAGGCAAGACATCCTTATCGGTTCCTAACCGTGTCATGGGTATTTGAAAAAACCCTTCCAAAATTCAAGGTTTTTTTAGAACCGATAAGAACCGGGAACCGCACTCTAAAAGCCCCAAACACACTTTTAAAACGTTAAATTAAGCAAACCGATCGGTTCAAAACCGAACCGATAATTGGATTTCCACACAGACTTTCAAAATTGTACTTACGGTTACCAGATAGAGCTTTAACCGAAATGCGGTAAAATAAATACTTTTTGCCGGTTCAAGTGAACCGAAAAATACTCGCTTGAACCGAGCTGAAGGAGCTGATCTCCGGAGCGACTGTTCAGTGAAGCGGAGTAAAGAATCTGGCAGTTTCATTTGAAACTGGCCAGATAGAGCTTTGAACAGTGCCCTCGCGCTGTGGAACTCCAGGTTTCACTGGAGTTAACTATTTTCTCTCCGGGGCAGTTCAGAGGCTGAGCCTAACTGCAAGAAGTCCTAATATAGCAAGACTTCATGGTGTTTGAACAGGAGGCAGCGAAGTCGGTAAGAGCCAAGCATGCAGATGTAGGGATTTGAGGCCTGGATGAACCAGGGTCACGTGGTCCTGGGTCAACAGATCCTGAGAGAGGGAGAGGGAAAGGTGGAAGGATCGCTAGTTGGTGCAGTATACTGAACCAGGTTTGCCTCAGCCACAGAGGAGCGATGAGGATCATCCTCTCACTCTCTCTCCTGAGCTTGAACAGAACTCTGGGGATTAAAGGAATCTGAGGAAAAGCATAGACAAATCTGCCTTTAAAGGATAGAGACAGCGCATCCAGACAAAAAATGTCTGGCCCAGGAACAAGCGAGCAGAAGACGGGAAGCTTGGCATTGAACGGGGATGTGAACAGATCTATCTGAGGCACTCCCCAGCAGGAGAAGAGGTCACTTACGACATCTTGCTTTAACTCCCACTCATGCGCACTCACCAGAGACCAGCTGGGGGGCATCTGCCAGAGTTGTGGCTTCCCAGAACATGAAGTGCTGTCAAATTCAGGCCTAGGAGAACCGTCTGGTCCCAAACCCACATGGCCTCTCTGCATAGTGAGTAGGATCGAGTCCTCCCCTGCTTGTTTAGGTACCAAACAATGGACATACTGTCTGAGTGTACCATCAGAGGGTCCAGAGGAAAAAGGGGCTGAATGGCATACAATACCGTCCTCATCTCGAGCACACTGATGTGTAGATGAGATTCCTCTGGGGACCAGATGCCCTGGGTCCTGTGGGGCCCCAAGTGGGCCCCCCACCCTGTCCCAGACACGTCGGTGGTCAGAGAATGAGAGGGAAGCTCCAGGCAGAAGGGCATTCCCTTGGAAAGATTCTCTAGGGACATCCACCAAAGAAGATCCCTGACCATAGGAGTTGTGACTAGAATCTCCTGGTCCAGCTCATCCACCGCCTGCTCCCACTGAGCTTTAAGGGTCCACTGGAGGATCCTCATGTGCAGCTTGGCTAGAGGGACCATGGGTATAGCTGCCGCCATAAGCCCATGCATTCTGAGAACAGAACGGGTGGGGACACATCTCTGGGCAGCAAGGGACTGAGTGGAAGAGCTCAATGTCTCCACTCGTTCCGGGGGAAGAAAGGCTCTGCCCAGAGAGGTATCCTGCACTGCCCCAGTGAATGTCAAATGCTGAGTGGGAACCAAAGAGGATTTGGCCACACTGACCATAATGCCTAGCCTGGAGAAAATATCCAGAGTTAGGGTTAACGAGTGGCACAGGTCCTCCTGAGAGGGAGCTGCAAACAGCCAGTCATCCAAATATGGAAACACCTAGACTCCAAGGATGTACAGGTGGGCTGCCACCACCATGAGACATTTGGCAAATACCCCGGGAGCTGAAGTCAGCCCAAAGGGTAGAGCCCTGAACTGAAAATGCTTCCCATGAAAGCAGAACTGGAAGAACCTGCGGTGGGCAGAATGGACGAGGATGTGAAGGTATGCATCCCACATATCCAGGATGCAAAGCTACAGACCCTCTTTGATGAGGGGCAGGAGACTCTGAAGGGAGAGCATCCTGAACCTCTTGTAAGCTACAAACAGATTGAGGGAACCGAGGTCTAAAATCGGCCTCAGATCTCCAGTCTTCTTGGGGACCAAGAAGAAGTGGGAGTAGTAACCTACCCTTGAAACTGGGGTGGGGGGGGGGAGAGACGGGTTCCAGCGCTTTCTTCTGCAGAATGGATCTGATCTCCTCCCAAACCAATGGAAGATGGGTGGGGGGATAGGAAGAGCTGCGAGGGGGTCTGTGTGGAGGAAGACAGAAACTCTGAGTGCCCCTGAGCGATCAGCTGGAGCACCCAAGAGTCTGACGTTATCCTCTCCCACTCAGACAGGTGGTGGGAAAACTGCCCACCGGCTCCTCCAGAAGGTCCAGATGGAGGGCGAGAGGCAAGGAGTCAGGAGATGGCAGGCTGGGAAGCCGTATGAGCTCCCTCAGTCTTAGGGGACTTGGCTGGGGGAGACCCGGAGGCTGTGGCAGCCCCTCTTTTGCGACGGGTCCTGACTTGGCAATGAAAAGGTCGCTTTTAACCCTAGGGCTTATGCTACATGCCCCTCACTGACTTCAGGGCTTGGCCCTTGTCCTGAAGCTCGGTGATTATATCCTTTGTGTTGTCCCTTAAGAGGACAGAGCCTCTGAAGGGGGCATCCATGATAGCTGTCTGGACCTCCTGAGCCAGGAATGCCTGTGCAAGCCTATGGCGAATGCGGAGGACAACCAGCTGAATCTGCTGCATCATGTGTGGCCCTGAGCATATGCCAGCAGGCAGAATGGGCTGTTCTGACCAGCTCAAAAAGCTCCCGTTTAAGAGAGGATTCTGGAAGGGAATCCAATTTGGAGGCCAGCTGGGTAAGGACAGGCTTCTGGAAATCCCCCATATGACCAACATAATTGAGTGCACAGATTCCCAGAGTGGAGGAGGAAAAAAATCTTTCTGCCAAACTAGTCCATGAAAGAGTCCTTATCGGGGGGACAGAACTAAAATGTTTCAGGTTAGCTGTCCTGTCAAAGACCGCACTAATGACTTCTGAGTCGGCCTTAGACTGGGAATTGAGAAACTCCCTGCCCTCAGGGGGTTGATAAAGTCTGTCTGCCTTGCATGCTACCGAGGTCAGACAGGTGGGCTGCTTCCAGATGGTAGTGACCAAGTCCTCGTGGGGCTCCAACCAGGGTGGGATGAGGGTGGGAGGAGCCGCCTCAAGGTTACAGGTGCTCAGCCAGGCATTGCCTCTAAACATCTTGATCCACAGATTTCCAATTTTGGGCAGCTTGGATCTTCTGCAAAAGATCCAAGAGCGGGAGGTCTTCCGTTGGGGACTTCGGGGAGCCCTTCCATTTCGGAGCCTCTGGTGTGTGTGTGGATCTTCTTCCGGCCCACAGGGATACCCATCCTTGGAATCTGAGGAAGGAGAGATGCTGGAGGAATCCCTACTAGGCAGGGGGATATCAATCCACCTGGAAGCATCAACTGGGCGGATATACACTCTGGGGACCTTACCCCTGGAATCTACTGGGGCCGGAATGGGCACCGGCGTGGAGGTCCCTGAGGGTGGCATCCGGGGTCCGGCGTCAGACCTGGCATTTGTACCGGTGCCAGATGATGTCAATCCAGCTTCATCAGCTGGGTCCTGGCTTCCGCCCACCAGGAAGGTAGGACCTGCTTCAGATCCACCTGGGTAGGCGGCGGGGGTAGAAGAGGATAACTGGTACCCGTAAAAGGGATACCCAAAGCCCGATGGCAGAAAACCCAGGCTGGGATAGGCCAGTGTTGGGTTGCCTGGTGTCTGAGGCGCCACTGGCCCCGCCGGAAGCCCTAACGGAAGAGCGGACAGGCCAGGTGTTGGCTCCCAGGGCGGAGGGGCAGAAAATGTCAGCCCCATAGGAGAGACGGTCCCTGGCAACCCAAACGGAGGGCCCGAAGGCCAGTCACCGGGCGTCGGAATGCCAGAAGGTGGCGCCGCAGGCTCTGGTGATAGAGGATGAAACTCCACCAGGGGAAAACCTCCATTCAACGCCCTCTTCCACAGGGAGGAGAAGGCAGAGAAGCCTCCGACAGCAGGGCTTTAGTAGGACCGTGAGGCAAACCTCGGACGTCAGGCGAGGCATCAGGACCTGCCGGGAGAACGCCAACTGGGCACACGTTGAGCCCGATGTGCTACTTACCAGCCTTGCCCGGGTGGGAACTGACTGAGCTGGAGCCCATCTTATCAAACGTGCCAATGCCGCTAGGCTGAGGGGGAAACCAGGCAGGAGCGCTAGCCTTCTTTGCCCAGAAGCTTCCATTGGGCCCACACGAGAGTCCGATGGGGGCTGACGCACGCCCAGACACTACACCAAGGTGGCAGTCTGAGACGGATCCCCAGAAGGGGAGGCAACAGTACGAACCATGACCCCAGCCAAGGGCTGTGGTGTTGTGGATGCAGAATCCTTGTCCCTGTGCTTCTCCTTTTCGCGCTTCTTGCGATGATGCCCTTTGGAAGAGTTGGACATCTGCCTGTGCTTCTTTAACTCCTTTTCCATGGAGGCCATCTTCTGTTTAAGGGTATGGCTTCCAGGGCCTGCTGCCTTCTCTTCCTGGTGGTCGAGTTAAATTTCTGGCAGTGCTCGCACCTCTTTCATGCGCTGGTCGGGGCCTAGGCAGAAGAGGCATAGGGAATACCTGTCCTTGTGCGGGTGCTGGAACCCGCAAGAATCGCACTTGTTTTTATGCGACTCAGACGGAGTAGGGGATGACATGCAAAATCCATAAGTAAGCTTGAAAAACAGGGTTTTATTTAACTCTAAAAATTGATTAGCGTTTTGCTTATAAAAGTGATAAAACTTTGTGAAAATGCATATCTCTTGCCTCACTGTGTTTAACAAACACAGCACTTCTAGAAAATCTATATAAATACTTTCTGCACAGTTAGTATCATCCCAAGAAAAAAACTGCTAAGCAATTATTTAAAACCCTGAGAAAGCAGAACTATCAGTAAATACTAGAGAAAAAGACACATAGCTAAACCGCTAGAGTGAAGAACTTTCATGGGGTGACCGAACAGTAGCCGACGGCAGGAAAGAACTGGAGGGCGGGTGCGGGACCGCCCCTTTTATCTGATGTCCGCTGACATCAGTCACCTGACATCCAGGGGCGGTCCCACCAGGAACTGCTAGCTAGAAGATTTTCCGTGGGGTCCTGATGCCTGCTGGCTAAGTCCTACCTGTTAGTACCTACTGCAAGAGCCCTCTCGAAGTACTGTTATGGTAAGTTCCTACACAACTCTACTATCTTACTTCAGGAGGGTTCCTGCAGTAGGTCATAACATATAGGACTGAATCCCAAGCAGTCAAAGGTCAGTCATGGACTAAAGCTCGGGAGGCAGGAAAGGTCTGCAGAAACGCAGGAGTAATAGGACTGAGGGCCCTATAGGGCAGTCAGTTCAAAAACCAGCACTACACCTAGAAATTGTTATCCTATCAAAAGGCTCAGTGAAGCATGGACAGACCTTCAAATGGTCACCGCACAGATCTCAGCGGCTGGCTCTTCGAGAACAAGTAACAAAAACAACCATGCCTCTGTTTGAGAACTCCTGAAACTTCCTCCCTTGAAGTGGCTTGCGATGTATCTGTTAAACAGACCCAGTTCACTTACCATATGGACAAACACCGTGTGGACAGTCGCTCCCTCTCACTAGGGTACATACGAAATGAGCAACAAAATCGACAACCTGTGTCCAGTTATCGCAGAGCTGCAAAGCTCTGCATATTTACAGTGTATGCAGCAAAACCTCCCCGATATGAATGCTTAGGGTAGAGTGCCCACAGTTGAGTGGTCTTTTAGACCTTAAACTCAAAACCAAATAGGGCAAAAGCTTATGACATACATGCAGAACCACCCGGCCTCTGTGGAAATCAAAGAAGGCCCCTTGAAACACCAGGGCCTGAAGCTTGGAAATCTGCAAAGTGAAACAACCACAACTAAATAAACGGCACATGAGGAAAAAGGTAGTACCCACAGTAACATGCTGCTGACTGAAAAAGGTTGCAAAATCTTTCTTCGAGCAAAAAATCTTGCCCCAGCAGGGAACAGGCTTACAAAGAAAAGGTATGATACAGAAGATCCCTTCTGAAAAAAAGTCCGATATCTTCGACCTTACCATGATTTTACCCCCACCATAGTGTGACAGGCAGAATCACGAACCCATGGACCTGTAAGGTAAGAATAACAAGGGCCAAGAGCCGGAAAATACAAGATGAACTCAAACACCTGAGTCACCGGGCATGGAAAGGAATCCCCCACCTTGGAATCCACCCCAATAGACATTCTTATGGCCTGACAAATGAACTGGAGGAAGGTTAACAGACCCCCCCGGTGGAGAGTCCAAGAAGAGAGGCAGCTATGCTCACTGATGCTGCGTAAATGGCTGAAAGGAGACAAGGCCCAGGAGAACCAGTCTGTCTTGCCCCCAGGTCAGAAAGTTGAGGCACAAGGGTGGACAGATTTACCTCTGGATGACCCCACTGGTCAAAGCTATCAGTGACCACTACCCATTAAAGTTCCCACTTGAGAACCCGGGCCATGCTGCTACTGAGACAGTCCACCTGGACTCTTAAGACACATGGAATATTGGCTGGTGCTAGGTAAAAAGCCATGCTGGATTGCCTCGTAGCTAATTTGCATTGTCTCCCAATACTGGGGGCACTCGACCTCCCTGGGTCCGATGAACCTCTGAGCAAGCTCCCTAAACCTGTCCCAAAGCCCCTAAGGTGAGGGCAGGGAAGGAAAGGGAACTCCTTTGGAGAGGACCGAGAGCTCTGATCAACAACAGAGACCCCTCTACGAGCAGCTAGGCACAAGGGCCTTACCATCCCTATCATTCAGATGCTGACCTCATTTAGGTTGTAGGGCTCAATGGAGGACCCCCATGGGCTGCCTGGTCCAGGGGACAATAAAGACCACTGCTGCCATCCTCCTCGGACAGGGAGGACTCGCCCAGACTGTAGTCCAGCGTGTGGAGATTACCATCCAAGCCCAATCCTGGGAAGTTGTGACCCTATCCCTAGGGAGGAGGGTCCTGCCCTATGCAGACCCCCTAACCACCCTCAGAAACTGGGTAGTCTGGGAGGGAGAAAGGGATGACATGGGGCAAGTCACTAAAAAACCCAGTCTAGCCACGAGGGCCATGCTGAAGATAGGGGGAGGCCATCAGACTGCCACTCAGAGCAGCAAAAAGCCCAGATATCCAGGTCTGGAGGCACTGCAAGCTAAATAAGCTCCCTCCTGAAAGGCAGATCAAAGGGATCATTAGTGGGCTGGGGAAAAAGGGATATGGAGGAAGGTCCCCTGTAAGCCCAGTGCGTTGACAGGATTGCCAGGAACCTCCCCAGGAATGAGGTGGAATAGCCCCTTGCAAGCAACTGAGGGACCCGTGAGTCCGTGGATAAATCCTGCCATCCTGGAAGGTGGAGGGCAAATGTCCCCACTGGTTCTGCCAGAGTATCAGGTGATGGCGGGGGGGGGGCTCGCTAGCAAGAAGGCAGAGGCATGAGAGGGCAGCGATCACTCAGAAGGCCCATGATGTTCGGGGGGGGGTGGAACCCTCAGCCCCCAGCATTTGGTCTGGCATCTGGCTGAAGCCTGCTTTATCTGATAGCTCTGCTGAGGATGAAAAGGTCATTTGGAATGAAAGCCCACATGATACCTTAGGCAGACAGAGCGCAAGGCCATGCCGCTGTCCCGGAACTCTGTAAGGATGTCCTTGGTGCCTCTGCCAAATTATACAGATCCCCTAAAAGGGGCATCTTGCATGGCAGACTGGATGCTCTGTGTCAAGTCAGAAATCTGGAGCCACGAATGTCTTAAGAGACAGACAGCAGTGGCTGTAGACCAAACCACTGAGTCTACGGAGTCATAGGTGGCCCAGAATGCATGATGAAAGGAGTTCTATGACTGGGTGACAAGTGCCTTGGACCTGGGTAGACCAGTGGATGTCCTCTTTCTGGACTTCAGCAAGGCATTTGACTCTGTTCCTCACGTGGGCCTGTTGGATAAACTAGGAGAAATGGGGGTGGGAAACCAGATGATCCGATGGATAGGCAATTGGCTCCAGGACCGGACCCAGAGGGTCGAGGTTGGTGGGATAATCTCTTCCCAAGGAGGGTGGCTAGTGGGTCCCACAGGATCAGTCCTGGGCCCCTTCTGTTCAACGCCTATGTATCTGACATAAGGACAGGAATCAGGAGTGAGATGAGTCTCTTTGCAGATGATTCAAACTGGGGGCAGTGGTGGATGGGGAGGAGGGGAGGTGGCCTGCAGGGGACCTGGAGGCTCTGGAAAGATGGTCTAGAAAGTGGAAGCTGAGGTTTAATGCAGGGAAATGCAAGGTACTCCGCCTGGGGCAGAAACCCAGGCCAAGTGTACACCCTGGGGAAATACTACAAGTCTCAATGGCTGAGAGGGACCTGGGGGTGGTGGTGGATGTCAAGATGAACAACTCTGAGACTTGTGGAGGGCAGCAGCAAGGCCAACAGGATGCTGGGATGCATCGCTAGGGGATCACTCTCAGAAGGAGGGAAGTGATACCCTCTGTATAACTGCTTGGTGAGGCCGCACCTGGAGTACTGCGGCAGTTTGGAGGCCACACTTAAAGAGGGACATTAACCTCCTGGAGAGGGTCCAGAGGAGGGCAACCAAAATGATTTGGGGCTTGGGGGACAGGACCTATGAGGAGAGGCTCGAAGAGCTAAATATGTACACTTTTGAAGAGAGAAGGGACCGGGGGGACATGATAGAGGTCTTCAGGTACATGAAGAGGGTAAATAGGGGAGGAACAGTGAGGGTGCTTCGAAGGAAGGAGGAAGGGGCCACTAGAGGGCATGGGTGGAAGCTGGAGGGGGGAAGATTCAGGGGAGAAAGGAGGAGGTGCTACTTCACTGAGAGGGTGGTAGAGCCATGGAATGCACTATCTGGGGGGCTGGTGGAGGCAGAGACAGTGGAGGGGTTCAAGAGGGGGTTGGACAGGTACAGGGGAAGGGTTCAGGAAGCAAAATCCAATGCAGCAAGAATATCCGGAACTGGGAAGGGAGAAGCCAGAGAAGGCGAGTGGGACAGCAAGGTCAGCACCCAGGGTGGGGGCTGACCAAACGAGCAGACACGAAAGACCATTAGGCCTATTCTGCTGGCATTTTAGTATGTTAGTATGTTAGTATCTTAACCATACTCATTGCCTTAGCTATCTCAGCCATAAGCTTGGAATCCTTGATGGCCTCAAGCTTGGAATCCAATTGGCTCAGAGTAGCATTCTGGGAAGGCACCATATGCGCCACGTAATTAAGGTATATCAAAGCACAAGTGAACAAAGAATAAATCTTGTGCACAAACTGATCCAGCTGCCTGGATTCTTTATCTGAAGGCAAGGACATGCGTTTAGGACACATCCAACAGTCCAGGGCAGTGGCTATGACAAAGGGGTCTGCTTCGGGGTGAGAGGCCAAATAAGGGATCCCATCCAGGGAGTGGTACAATCTTACAGCCATTTTGGGGACCAAGGGGACAGAAAAAGGCTACTGCCAAATACTAAAAGTGAGGTCCTTGTGAGAAACCGTCCAGGGCAAAATAGGCGTAGGCGAAGATTCCGTCATATCTAGATGCTCTTCCAGCCTTTTACTCTTGGGGTCCTGCTCCTTGGTGGTCCAGCCATTGGCCGCCTGGATAGTTTTGAGGAGTTCTGAAAAGAATGGATCCTCAGGAGGAGATCTAGGGGACTCCCTTGGCTGCAGCTCATCACAGGGGGTACAAAAGTTAGAGGTAACAGATGAAGGAGAGTCAAGTTCCATGTCCGACAAAAGGCCTACTTCCGGCGACCGAGTCCTAGAAACTGAAACATCCTGAGCCTTATCCCTCACATAGATGTGGACAGTGCAAGAGTGGTGAGACTGCCACACCAAGGAAAGCTGGGAGTTGATAGGCAACGTGTGAAGAGTCAGCTGAGATAGGGACAGTGCTAGGGCATCCACAGGCTGCTGACGGTCTAAATCAGAGGTCAACTGGGCCCTGGCCTCCTGCGACCAGGACTGGAAAGCCACTTACAGGTCAGCCTGCAGATGAGATGGAGGCTGAGGTGGTGGTGGGGGCTGGTAAAATGGATATCCAGGTGACTGACAATGATGCATTGGCTATCTTGACACCGGATAAGAAAGGGGGCACCCTGCAGCACGGTAACCCAAGAAATGATGCCCCAATGTCAGGTAGCCAGGTAAGTGAGATGACGTTGGGCACTCTGACGTCATACATCCTGGTGTTGGGTATGCTGAGAAATCCGTTTGAGGATAGCCAGGAGTCTGGCCTGATGGAGGGACCAAGGGGTCGGTAGAAGGTCCAAAGGGAGGGACCAAATGTCCTGATGTTGGACCCACTGTGGCATTCAACAGACCCGGGAAGAACTCTGGTATCTGAATGCCTGGCATAGGTCCAGGCATCACAGCCCCGGGTGTCTGGAGAAAAAACAGTACCAGATGGAGAGCTAGCCAAAGACTGGGGAGCCACAGGCCCAAACGGAGGAACCACTAGCATCTGGAAATTATGTGGCCCAGATAAAGGAACCCAAAAGTCTGCAGGATGCAGATGATTCTGAGACCCCGATCGAAGGCCCCGCCCCCCCCCCGGGGGATCCGAAGGCCCAGTGGACAGAACCCACTGACAAGGTTCTGTGGTGGGGACAGCAACAACCACATCAGAGCGCTAGCTTCCTCCTTCAGCCCTGGAGAGATGGGGGTATTTAGGAAAACCACCATGAGAGGTGAAGTAGAAGATTCTCAAGAGAGGAGTGTCCTCAGGGGAAGACTGCCACGGAAGCAGAAGCAGGCGCTGCTTGATGTTGGGAGAGACACTGGCCCCTAACAGAAGTGCCACGTCCAGGCAGTCATTGGATGTGCGGATGAGTGACTTACCAGTCAGGGCGAAGGAACTAGCCCTGTGCATGCAGACCAACTTACCGGCAGCGACTGGATGGGTGCCAGCAAGCATCAGACTTACCGGCAGCAAATGGGCGGACAACAGTGGAGCTGAAGTCCAACTTACTGGTCAGGGCCGTGCGATCGCCAGCAGACTGACTTAGCAGCCTTGCTGCCTGACTTAGACCCCGATGTCTGAAGAGGTCAAAGGGCAGCAAGCGCTCCGGCATCGCTAGAGGCCAGCCTGAACCATTACCAGTTCAGGCAGGGGGGGGGCAGAGACCTCATCCACCGCAGTGGAAGAGGCCTGGCTGTTGAGACACTTCCAGAGCCAGTGGAAGATCTCTTGCCATCCACGGTCCCTAAAGGCAGCTGCAGGTGGGAAGGGGACCGATCCTTGTCCTGGTGCTTTTCCTTATTTTTTGTCTTCTTTTTGTGCTCCGCAATAGGGGAGGAAGAGGAATCCCGCAGCCTCTGCAACTTCTTTTCCATGTTGGTCATCTTGATCTTCAATAGCCATTTCTGCATGACTGGTTGAAATCCTTGCAGGCGCGCAGCCTTCTGTGTTATGCTCTGGGCCCAGGCAGAACAGGCAAATGGTATGGCCATCCTTGTGCAGAATCTGCATGCCAAAGGAGTCACACTTCTTACGTGCAGCGGTTGGAGAAGACAAAGAACAAATTCTGCTCAGAGCCGATATGGCTGTGCAGAGCTTTTAGGAGTGCCAAGAGTGTGGAAAACAATATGCGGTGCTTTTGCTGCACCAGAGTCGGCCGTAAGTAATACTGCAGCAATTACAGTACTGCACATGCATGATACTCGCACGTGAAGTCTGCCCTGCAGTCAGCCCTGCACAACACGACGATGCTGGCATAACTATGTATGCATGATAGTCATTCACGCACAGTTTAAGTCAATGTCACCATGTTGTACACGGTGGGCATCAGTACTGCAGCTGCAGAACAGAAAAGTAGCGTGTCAGGAAGAGGGTATGTTTATGCGGCCTGTGGAGGGGAAGGACTGCATAAACAGAATCACTGGAAACTATGTTGGAGCACTGTGGCAGCACATCAGACAGCAGTCTACTTATGTGCTTCCACAGTGCTATTACACAAAGCTGATGATGGCATAACATCTGTGGAACCTGGCCTATGCAGCCATACAAATCAGTCTTAGGAAGAGTCTATTAACAAATTAGAGATCTGGTCTGTGACTTGTTCATCATCACAGTCAATTTCTCATTCTTTTCTAAGCAGTAATTTCTTGCAAATGTGCCTTAACCATATTGATCTCAGTGCTGGTAAACTACTTCTGATTTTCCACTGATTGTATTAGGTGGGGGTAGTAGCAGTCTTGAAGTGCAAGTTGCCAGTGGAGGCATGCTCTGGAAAAAAGTGGTCCCCGTTCTTATCTGCACATTTTAGAAATGATGCCTTTCCTTGTTTTTGCTGTAAAGAAACTGACCCCTTTAACACAAAAACAAGGAGCCTCCACCCCCTCTTTTTGCTTCAAGTGAGGAACATCATTATGGGTTTGCCATAGATGCAAAATATTGCTAAACAGCAATCAACTGTATGTAAAAGCTTTCTGGGGGGAATGTGTGCTTTTTTAATATGGTCAAAGGTTTTAAATAAGGTTGGAAAATTGATTAGCAGTTTTGCACGTTAAAGTGTTATTCAGTTATGAAAATGAATAGCACATGCCTCGATTTGATCAGCAAAATCAAAAATGCTTGAATGTTGTAACCTAAACATAGTCTTTTATTAAAAATCAGTTCTGTCTTGGCTTCATCTACGTTTCATCAGTACCCCCCCAACACACGTTGAGTATCACACCATCCCCACCCTTGTCCCCTCTGCCAGAACCACTAAAACCCTCCTCTCACCCACCCATCTCAGTGGCTAATCACCCACCCCCACCCATGGGGTACCTGCCAAAATCCCCACTCATTTCAGCCTCCCCAGCATGGCCCCTTTGGCAAAAACGTAAAGCTCTGAGACACCTGTCACAGTGACGACCCCCCACCACCACACCTCTCAACCACTGATGACATAAATACTGCTGCTTTTATCGTTAACACTGTTAAACCCACTGCCTTTACTTATTTGTGTTAATTTCTGACTCCAAATATTATATATTTCTGTTTTAAAGTCTGAATTTACAGCACCTTCACTGTGTTGGCAGCATCTTTTCTGCGAGGATGGAGGAAAAACAAATCAATTTTGAGGGGTGAAATGAGGGACATTCCTCATAATCAGGGATATTTAAGAGGTACTATAGCCCCAAATCCACTTATACCAGCATCCTCTCCCACCCATCTTAGCCCCACCACCCTTCCCCACCCATGTCCCCAAAGACACTCACCCACATAAGGTACTTCATTAGTTTAGAGCACCTCCCAGTCTCACTGCTGTGGCTCCGGAATAAATGCTGGCAATCGCTCCCATAGTTAATTATAAAAGTTAATTAATCCACCTAGTAGTGCTGCCAGTAGTATCCTCAGTCTAACCGCTGTGGCCCCGAATGCCGGCAGTCACTCCCAATAGTGCTTTGTGATTGCAAAGCACTACTGGGAGGGACTACCAGCACTCGGGGCCACGGCGGTCAGACTGAGTATACTATGGGTTGCACTACTAGGTGGATTAGTTAACTTGTATAGTTAAAGGGCACTTTCAGCTTTGCTCCTCGGTTTTCTGTAACTTTTTATCAGTGGGTCTGAAGGCACATACCTGTAAGAACGTTCCTCTAGAATGCCCCTGCATAAAATAAAAAGTGACCTGTTTACCTACTTTAGTATTTTTTCATAATTTCCATTTGTTCCGTCCCGCAGTTGTATCTCGTGCCCACCGGAAGCAGATCAGTGCAGAGAACACGCATCTACCAGTGGCGCTGTCCCAATGAGCACATTTTACCATCCCGATCGCAATAAGCATTCAATCCACTTCAACATTCTATATTACAGCGTTCCTGGCATCCTTAAATAAAAACCGAGCACTCGTTGAGCCAAAAAGTACTTTATAAAGCTGGCGCCGAAACCACGCGCATGCGCAGTAGCGGCATGGGAAAAGATCCCACGCATGTGTGGGAATGTCCCGCTTCTGCACATGCGCGGGATTTCGGCACCAGCTTTATAATGTACTTTTTGGCTCAATGAGTGCTCAAGGTTTATTTAAAGATGCCAGGAACGCTGTAATATAGAATGCTGAAGTGGATTAAATGCTTATTGCGATGGGGATGGTAAAATGTGCTCATTGGGACAGCGCTACTGGTAGATGCGTGTTCTCGGCGCTAATCTGCTTCCGGTGGGCAGGAGATATAACTGCGGGATGGAACAAATGGAAATTATGAAAAAAGTACTGAAAAGTAGGTAAATAGGTTACTTTTTATTTCATGCAGGGGCATTCTAGAGGAACATTCTTACAGGTATGTGCCTTCAGACCCACTGATAAAAATTTACAGAAAACCGAGGAGCAAAGCTGACAGTGCCCCTTTAACTATGGAAGCGATTGACAACATTTATTTTGGTGCCACGGCGGTGAGGCTGGGAGGTGCTGTAAACTAACTAAGTACCTTTTGTGGGTGAGTGTCTGTGGGGACATGGGTGGCGAAGGGTGTTGGGGTTGAGATGGCTGAGGTGAAGATCACAAAATGCATTGCAGTTTTTTGCGATGCATAAGTGAGAATGGATCGCCTGAGCAGCCAGATCACATAGCAAATTTAGATGCGATTCCGGCCATTTAAAACCCTGGATCAATACCACTCCAACCATGTGTACTCTGCCCCTGGATTTCTGTACCCCAAGTGCATTATTTTACATTTTTGTGTTCAGGACAAAAATGTCTTTCAAGTGAAGGTAGTCACTAATCTAAACTCTATAGTTTTTTTGTTTCCTGGTGTGTGTGCAAGAAACATCTTGTGTTAGAACAACATTTCAGGTGTGTCAGGGACGAGTCCAATGTACAGCAATCTACAGTGGGCTTTTCCCTGGCAGACCAGTGAGCATGCAACCAGGCTGTGACACTAGTAACAGTTTCACATGTGGAATCCATTTTCTAATTGAAAGAAATAAAGTGCTGGAATGAGGGCGCATCATTCCTTTCATTCATGCCCATACTGATCTTACTGCTCGCCTACTCCCCAAATCCTGCAGATGTCCAGGTATCCAGCCACGCAGTACACTGCATCCTCCATTCTCTGTGCCATAAATAGTACACAGTCCTCGCAGTAAAGAACAAATAAATATTATTTATACTTCCCCAGACAGACATCCACATTGAACTTGTCTGTGTGAATGACAGTGTGTTCTTGTCTCTGAGCTTCTCGCTCTCTCCAGTGGTTCATGTGTCCCACAGTGCACAGCCTGAGCACTGCTTTCTGTGATGGTACCCACTGACCTGCCCCATGGATCCCCTAGTGTCCATATTGCCTCAGTGTACCCCCACCCTGCCGCACAATACAATGAGCAAGAGTGCTGAGAAGTGAGGCAGCATTGCCTGCAGAGCTGTAGTTTAACCCTGGATGGCGGGGAGGAGACATGGGCTGCAGGGACAGACACAGAGAGAGGCAGCAGTACCCCCCGAAAGACAGCGCAGGATCAAAGAGGTGGTAAGTGGCACCAGCATCAGGGACATACAGTGCCTTCAGAAAGTATTCACCCCCCTTGGATTTTGTCACATTTTGTTGTGTTACTAGTACTACCAGAATTTTTAATGCATTGAAATTATTTGTTTCCCCCTTGATTCACACAGCATACTCAACAATTCAAAGGGGCAAAAATATTTTTATTGTGTAATAAAAATTTATGAAACATTAAAAAACTGAAATTTCTTGTTTACTTAAGTATTCACCCCCGAGTCAATACTTTGTAGAAGCGCCTTTGGCAGCAATTACAGCTTTGAGTCTTCTTGGGTATGTCTGTATCAGCTTTGCACATCTGGATATAGGGATTTTCACCCATTCTTCCTTGCAGATTTGCTCAAGCTCTGTCAAGTTGGATCGGGAGCGTCAGTGAACCGCAATCTTTAAGTCTTTCCACAGATTCTCAATGGGATTCAAGTCTGGGCTTTGGCTGGGCCACTCAAGGACATTCACCTTCTTGTTCTGAAGCCACTCCAGTGTTGCTTTGGCTGAATGCTTGAGGTCGTTGTCCTGTTGGAACGTAAATCTTTGCCCCAGTCCAAGGTCTATTGCAGACTGAAGCAGGTTCTCCTCAAGGATGTGCCTGTATTTGGCTCCATTCATTGTTCCCTCTATCCTGACAAGTGCTCCGGTCCCTGCCGCTGAAAAGCATCCCCATAACATGATGCTGCCACCACCATGCTTCATGGTAGGGATGGTGTTACACGGGTGATGAGCTGTGTTCGGTTTGCGCTAGGCATAGCGCTTTGCATTCAGGCCAAAGAGTTTAATTTTTGTTTCATCAGACCAGAGAATCTTTTGCCACATGGTCTCAGAGTCTGCCACATGCCTTCTTGCAAACTCCAGGCATGCTATTATGTGGTCTTTTCTCAGAAGTGGCTTCCGTCTAGCCACTCTCCCATAGAGGCTACATCTGTGAAGTGCTGCAGAGATTGTTGTCCTCTGGACAGGTTCTCCCATCTCAGCCATGGAACTCTCTAGTTCTGTCAGGGTGGTCACTGGGTTCTTGGTCACTTCCCTGACCAAGGTCCTTCTTGCCCAGTTGCTCAGTTTGGGAGGACGGCCTGCTCTAGGAAGAGTCTGGGTGGTTCCGTAATCTTTCCATTTCCTAATGATGGACTTGACTGTGCTCCTGGGAACTTTCAGCACCCTAGAAGTGTTTTTATACCCCTTCCCAGATCTATGCCTCCTCACAATTCTATCACGGAGTTCTACGGACAGCTCCTTGGTCTTCATGGTAGAGTTTCTGCTCTGACATGCACTGTCAACAGTGGGACCTTATATAGACAGGTGTATTTCCTCTGAAATCATGTCAGCCATTTGAACTGACAACAGGTGGACTCCATTCAAGTTTTAGAGTGATCTCACAAGGAAACTGGATGCACCTGAGCTCAATTTGGAGTGTCATAGCAAAGGGGGTGAATACTTATCAAATCAAGACATTTCAGGTTTTTATTTTAAATTACATGTACAAAAAATTCCAGAAATGTCATTCCACTTTGACATTATAGAGTAATTTGTGTAGATAAGTGACAAAAGAAATCCCATATAAATGTATTTTAATTTGAGTCTGAACATCACAAAATGTGACAAAATCCAAGGGGGATGAATACTTTCTGAAGGCACTGTAGCAGAGAGACAGCTCCCAAACGGTGATGGCAACATGCTGAGATGTGGTGAGTTAAGTGGAATGAGAGTGATTACCAGGTGACAGGCTATCACTATTGCAGTACAACCCTGACAGTGTGAAATTGGGGGCAGTGCAATGTACTGACCATTACCATAATGACCAGTGGCTCCCAGAACTGCACCTGAATGAACATTCATTTAAATGGGCAGCCTATCCCCTAGCGGTGTCTACTCCCTCCCCTCACCCCCGAGACAGACACAGCAAGTGCTGCTTCCAGTGTGGCATATATGCGCAAGACCAATCTGTAACAGTCACAGACAGGTATCAACCCCCCCCCCCAAAAAAAACAGAGAAGTGGAGTACAATGTGCGCCTGAGCTCAGTTATCATCCATTTCATTTCCTCTCACTCTACTGGCACCTTGCTGTCAGCCCAACTCTCTTGTCTTTCTCAAGCTCAGTGGCAGCAGACAGCACACACAGAGGCAGAGAAAGTGGCAACAAGAGTGCCATTACAAGGACAGAGAGCAGTGCTGCAGAGTTTTCCTTTTCACCATGGGGGCACAGACGAGAGAGACAGACCAGGACAGAGACAGTGTAAAACAAACCTGGTGCATCTGTTCCACCACTGCACCAAAGGAGCAGCCAGACAGAGCCAGAGATAAATATGCGGGTCACTTATCTGCCCCTTCACACAGACTAGCACAGTGTAGGGTGGGCACTGGATGGGCACCCCTTGGTAGCTGCTGCTCCCTACACCTCCAGCTCACATCAGCACATATTTATTTATTTTATTTATTAAACTCTAGTATTACAAATACCTTTGAGCAGGAACTGTAACAACACCCATATAGAACAATCTGCAGTAGTCACAGACTGATGTAGGTTACTCATCTTCCCCTCCACACCCATCTCACTCTACACAGTTTGGCAGAGTGACAAGGTGACCTCCAGGTGGGCAGCCCAAGGTAAATTGTAGACTGGCAGAAATCTGTGATTGGTGCCCCCTCCATAACCGTTCCACCACTGCACATTAGCTGCCCCAGTCAGAGACTGGAATGTGAGTTGCACATTTGCCATGCCACACCTGTTTATATCTAGCCTGGTGGGCGCCAGGTGGGTGGAAATGGGGTTGAGGTCCAGATCCACTGGGTGGCCCGAGGTCATTGGCACCCAACACATTTTTCCAAATTTCTGCACATGTAAAGCATTTTCTCCTTCCATTCCACCTCTTGCACGTTAGGAGCACTCTGCAGGAGCCAATGACAGATGTGGTTCACATATCTCTCCATCCTCATCCAGAGTTCCATGAAAGCTGGCACTGGCCTTGGTGGGCTCCAGGCAGGTGGCTCTGGGAGAATGATTCCCCATCCCCCATCCTACCTCCACACAAGTGTAGCACCCTGCAGCAGCCAGGGATAGAGATGCAAGTTGCACATCTGCCCCTTCATACCCGTCCCTGCTCCACCAGAGCTAGCATGCAGGTTGGAGTGGGACTTTGGGTGACTGGCACTTTCTCACCATATGCCACACCTCTACACTTGCAGAACACTCTGCTTCAGCCAGAAGCTCTCCCACCTAACGTGTTCTACCCATGGAGAGCACTCGAGTATGGAGACATATAAATATGGATCTTGTATCCCCCCCCCCCCAACTGTTCCCACTCTGCTGGGTGGGGGGGTAGGATATAGTGGGTGCTCCTGAGTGACTGGTGCCTCCTCTTGCCCCCCCCACCTATCAACCCAATATTTTACAGCAGCCAGAGAAGAGATGTGAACTGCACATCTGCCCCATCATAAACTGTGCCCATTCCAAAAGTTTCACACAGAGACTGGCATGGGGTCTAAGATGGTGGCCAAAGTGACTGCCCCCCCCCCCAATCCCACCTCCATACATGGGAAGCACTCCTCCCCTCCATTACACATTTGCACACAGAGGGCACTCCTCCCCCTCCATGTCTCCTTTGTATATTGGGAGCAATTCTCCTTCTCCCGCCCTCTTCTAAATGGTGGACATAGTGTTTGATGTAATCATATTTGGTCTCAATCCTTGTTGAATGCAACATTATACTTATTATATAGGTAGTAATGTAAAGAAAATTGCTTTATTTTAATTTATATTGTGTCCTTTTTGTGTCTCACACCATGTATTTATCACTGCTCGTACATGGGACTTCCTTACAAATGAGCTTGCTCAATGGATTTGATCCCTTCAGAATAAACTTGAACATGGAAAGCACTCTTCCCTCCATTCCATCTCCACACATAGGTATCACTGCTCCACCTTCATCCCACCTCCATACACTGTAAGCACTCATCCCCTGACCCCTCCAGTGCTTCACCCACTAGGGACTCCAGGGTAATAGTTTGCTTATGTCTATGAAGCAAACCAATATGGATGTTCACAGCCTTTGCAACATTTTCAATGTGGCAGGCATATGACATAGTGCTGTCTATAGTGACCCCAAATATCTGAAATGCTGGATGAGTTCCAATGTAGTTCCAGACTCGCTTGTTACACTGAATGGGTGTGAACAATGCCTATTCTGGGGACTGGAAAACAGCAAGGCCTTTTTTTTTTTTTGTAGTTCATAATGAGTTTTTGTTCTTTGAACCCTCTTCCAACTGTAGTAAAGCTGTCTTAGAACTCATGTTTCAAGGTAAAGGGATCGGGGTCACTTGTATAAAGGACTGCATCGCCTGCATAGCATAGAATTGGACCACTACTGGTGAGTAGGAGCCTGTTTAGAAACAAACTGAATAAAATGGGGCCCAGGATGGAGCTCTGGGACACAGGAGTGAATGGGTCTACTGTCAGATAGGACATTATCAATCTTAACTTGTTGAGAGCGATTCATGAGGTAGCTCACACACTAAGAAGAATGGCCTACAATGAGTTTATTTGAGGGTTCATAATTTGACCTTTTACAGTTTTAATGACCCCCCAATCCTAGAGCCTTCAATTTGTTTTATTTAAACATTTCTTTGCTCAGTTCATCAATAGTCCAATAAGATTAAGAATAAAATTACTTTAGAAAAAAAACAAACTGTATAAACTTTGGGTTTGATTTTGTGCAAATATTAACTTCCCTCAGAGTTGAAAATGCAAAAGAGATTAGTTGTACACACTTTTGCATTTCTCCACACTATTGCTGTGTAAATTTGTAAAAAAAAACAATACTTGACCTTTTGCACACGTCTTAACCTCCCGTAAAGGGAATGGCTTACAACGTATTTAGCAGTCATTCAAGAGTTATCCCAAGGTCAAGATTTAGTAAATTATACATTTAAGGCATTTGAATAATAGAAGTTGCCAAAGAGGATATAATAAATGAAAAAGTAAGTGTTGCAGCATAGATGCCTAAACGTTTTACAGTCGTTTTTCTTCTCTGTCTTCCTTCTTCCTCCTATCTGGTCAGTGTCCACTTCACATATAGATCTCATAAGATATTTCTGGCTAAAAATTACTAAAACAAATCTGCTGCTTTTGTTCAGAAAAAAATTAACATTTTCCCATCCTGAAAATGTCTAATGTGACCCCAATAAGCAGATACTTTTGTTTCAAAGTGGTAAGCACTAAAGAACTCCATTGAAGTACCAGTTAAGTTATGATGACATACTGTTCAATTATGCATGACAAGATGGTCTGGTCTCATTGCACTTAAAGTGGCATAGTGCTTTACAGAAAATAGGCTGTTTAAGTTTGATAGGAGTTATGGCAAACACATGAAAATATCTCAAAGAATAAAAATTGCACATAAACCATCAGTATAAAAGTTGATCAAAACAAAAAGATCTTTCAAATGAGCTCATTCATTAAGTTGCACTAATTATATTTTTTAAATTATGGCCATGTGATTACCTGAATTTTCATTTTTCTTCACAATTTTCACCTTTCGGATGACTATATTTAAAAAAAATCTAATCTACAGCAGGCTGTAGAGTTAATGGTTTGCTCACCAGGATTCTTACAAACTCAGTCTGTGGTTTGGTGTTTAGATAGATTAGATTAAAATCTATCATTCTCTTCTTATAAAAAGTCGATCATTTGAATTTCAGTGCTGAACTGAAGTAGTGGAACCCTTTCTCTGTGAGAGATCAGTGTGTCTGCATCACAGCTCTCTGTTCTTTCTCATCAAAACTCTGAATTTTTCTAACTATATAACACAGGGTTGTTTAATGAATACAAAATAAATCTAAATGTTAATTCATAGAAATAGTTGGTCTTTGATGTAGCCTTCATAAATACATTCATGAAAGCACATTTACTTTTTTTCATGTCAGATTGACAAACAGGTGCCTGTCACACTACTATTTCAAGCACATGTACTGTCTGAACTCACACATTTTTGTTATTTGGTGGTTTCTGTGTGAAAATACATCATGAATGTGTATAAACAGAAACACAATATGGTATCCGTATGCACCATGACTCTTCCTCACAGTTGAGGCAGCTGCACTCTGCTGCCACCTGTCCCCTGCCTTCTGCTCCACATTCAAGGTTGCTACATCCTGCTGCCCACTGTCTTCTCCCACAGTCTGGGATTGTGCACCCTGCTGCCTCCATCCCCCGCCTAAAGAATCAGGGCTGCTACACCCTACCCAAATAGCTGGGGTTGCTGAACCCTGCTGCCCCTCCCCAGTCAGGGATAATGCACCTGTTGCCCCCTGTTCCTGTCTCCACAGTCAGGTTTGCAGTGCTCTGCTAAACCTTAGAGTCCTAGGTCCCCTACATCCACAGTTGGGGCTGCTGCACCATGCTACTCTAGGCCACCTGAGGTGGGACTTTTGCTGCATCCTGCTACCCACTTTCACTGCCCCAAATGGGCAGGGCTGATGCACCATGCACACCCTGTCCCATAGTCAGGGCTGCTGCACCCTGATGCCCCCGTGTCCTGCCCTACAGTCAAGGCTTCTGCAGCATGCTGTCCACTGTTTCCTGTCACCACAGCCATGGCTGCTGTATCCTGCTCCTGTCTACACAGTTGGGAGGGATTGCTGTGCTCTAGATCCCCATGCCTCCACAGTTAGGGTTGCTGCACCATGCTGCCACTTGCCACAAGAGTCAGGGCATTTGCTGCACCCTGTTGTGTGCCTCCACAGTTAAGGCAGTTGCACCCTGCTGCCCCCTGAGTTAGATCCTTTGCTACACCCTGCTGCTCTTATCCCTTGTCACAAGGCAGCATGGTGCAGAAGTCTTGAATGTGGGGCAGGACACAGGTGGGCATCAGGGTACGGCAGCCCAGCCCATTTGGGGCAAGGGAATTGCACAGCAGCGTTCAGCAGCCTCAACTTTGGAGGCTAGGGTGTTGAACAGCATAGCAACCCTGACTGTGGAGACAGCAACGGGGGCAACAGGGTGCCATGGCCATGACCGTGGAGGTGTAGACAGAGAGCAGCAGGCTGTAACAGCCTCTACTGTTCAGGTAGGAGACAGGTGAGGCATCAGGGTACAGAAGTACAAAATGAGGGTCAGGATGCAGCACCTATGCCTGTTTGGGACAAGGGATGTGGGTGGCAGGGTGCAGCAAAGGATATGACTCAGGTAACGAGGGGTGCAATTGCCTCAACTGTGGAGGTATGCAACAGGGTGCAGGAAATTCCCCATCTTTTGTGGCAAGTGGCAGCATGGTGCAGCAGCAGCCCCAACTGCAGAGGCATAGGGCTCTAGGGTACAGCAGGCCACAGCAACATACTAACATACTAAAATGCCAGCAGAATAGGCAAAACGGTCTTTCATGTCTGCTTATTTGGTCAGCCCCCACCCTGAGAGCTGACCTTGTTGCCCCCCTCGCCCTCTCTGGCTTCTCCCTTCCCAGTCCCAGATATTCTCGCTGCACTGGATTTTGCTTCCAGAACCCTTCCCCTGTACCTGTCCCACCCCCCTCTTGAACCCCTCCACCGTCTCTGCTCCACCATCCCCCTGGGCAGCGTATTCCATGGCTCCACCACCCTCTCAGTGAAGTAGAACCTCCTCCTTTCTCCACTGAATCCCCCCCCAGCTTCCACCCACTCCCTCTAGTTGCCCCCTCTCCTTTCTTTGAGGCACCCTGACTGCTCCTCCCCTATCTACCCCCTTCATGTACCTGAAGACCTCTATCATGTCCCTCGGTCTCTTCTCTCTTCCAATGTGTACATATTTAGCTCTTCGAGCCTCTCCTCATAGGTCCTGTCCCCAAAGTCCCAAATCATTTTGGTTGCCCTCCTCTGGACCCTCTCCAGGAGTTCAATGTCCTCTTTAAGTGTTGCCTCCAAGCTCATGCAGTGCTCGAGTGCGGCCTCGCAAGCAGTTATACAAAGGTGTCAGCTTCCCCTCCTTCTGGAGTCCCCAGTTGACGCATCCCAGCATCCTGTTGGCCTTAGCGCTGCCCTCCTACAAGTCTCCAAATTGTTCATCTTGACATCCACCACCACCCCAGGTCCCTCTCAGCCATCGAGACTTGTAGCATTCTCCCCCTTGGTGTACACTTGGCCCGGGTTTCTGGCTCCCAGGTGCAGTACCATGCATTTCCCTGCATTGAACCTCAGCTTCCACTTTCTAGACCACCTTTCCAGAGCCTCCAGGTCCCCCTGTAGGTCCACCCACCCTTCCTCCCTGTCCACCACCGCCCCCAGTTTTGAGTCATCCACAGAGACTCATCTCACTCCTGATACCCGTCCTTATGTCAGAGATGAAGGCATTGAACAGGAGGGGCCCAAGGACCGATCCCTGTGGGACCCCACTAATGACCCTTCTTGGGCGTGAGACTATCCCGCCAACCACGACCCTCCGGTCCTGGAGCCAACTGCCTATCCATCTGATCATCTGGTTCCCCAACCCCATTTCTCCCAGCTTAGCCAACAGACCCCCATGAGGAACAGAGTCAAATGCCTTGCTGAAGTCAAGAAAGAGGACGTACAGCCGGTCTACCCAGGTCCAAGGCACTCATCACCCAGTCATAGAACTCCACAAGGTTTGTCTGACACGATTTCCCCAGGACAAATCCATGCTTTCTATCATCCAGGCAGCCCGACTTTTCCTGCTCCCCCCAGGCTCCTGGAAAATGCCCTCCATCACCTTGCCCACCACCGATGTCAGGCTGACAGGCCTGTAGTTCCCTGCCACCTCCCTTGATCCCCCCTTGTGGATAGGCACTACATGCGACCCCTTCCAGTCCTGGAGCGCCCACCCTGTCCTCAAGAGAGATGCTGAAAAGCTCTGCCAAGGGTTTCGCCAGGACATCCGCCAGTCCCTTCAGCACTCTGGAAATAAATTTATCCGGCCCCAGTGCTTTCTCTGTCTTAAGAGACCAGAGGGCTTCCCTCACTCTCTCTGCCATGAGTTCCACCTCCGCTACCTTGTCCTCCTGCTTAGCCTTCCCCCCTCCTGGCAGTGATGCCCCCCCTCCCCAGACCCACCAATCGGTAAGGGTCCCCCTCTCCTTAGTTTCACCATCTCCACCCATGTATGACGCAGCCCCCCCATTTTCCTTGGTAAAAACTGAGGTGAAATACTCATTTAGTACCTCAGCCTACTCCGCCGGGTCTTGTGCCCATCCCTCCTCTGTTTTAGTCCTGCTAATCTGCCACTTCACCCTTCATTTTTTCCCCAATGTATCTAAAGAACCCCTTGTTCCCTCTCCTAATTTCCCTGGCCAGGTTCTACTCCTTCCTTGTCTTAGCTACCCTCACCACCCTAGTGGCCCTTCTGGCCATCAGCTCGTATTCCTCTTGATCCCTTTCACTCCTTGGGCACTTGAATTGCCTATAGGCCGCCTTCTTTCCCCTCACCACTTCCTGAACCTCCCTGGTCCACCAGCAGGGCTTTTGACCCCTATCGCATTTTCATCTTACTCTTGCACAGGTGCTGGTAGCATCCTGCAACCCCCTCCTAATGATTTCCCACCTACTGTTAGCGTTCATGTCTGGCCCAATCCCATCCAAATGCTCCTTAAGGATCCTTCCCCATTTCCTTGAAATCCGCCCCCCTGAAGTCAGTTACCTCTGTCTTTGTGCAGCCTTCTACCCCTCCTAGGTCCAGGCAGAACGAGACTGTGGCATGGTTGCTCTCCGCCAACGGGTCCCTTATTTCCAGGCCCCCAATCTGGTCACTGTCAGCCAGGACCACATCCAGTACTCGCGCCTCCCTGGTCGGTTCCCCCACCTGCTGAGTTAGGAACACATCCTGAAAGACATCCAACAACCTCTGTTCCCTGGCCACCGAGGATGTCAGTGTCTCCCAGTCTGTTCCTGGCTCGTTTAAGTCCCCCAACACCACCACCCTTCCCCTGCCCAATCTGCCACCACACTCTTCTCCAGCTCCTCCAACAGTGCAGGGGGTCTATACACCACTCCTATTTTTACTCTCTTGCCCCACCACCTTGTTATCAAGGTGACCCAAATCGCCTCCACAGTTCCCGCCACCTCCTCTACTCCTCCTATGCCAATGCAGTTTTTGACTATTATTGCTACCCCTCCTCCCCTTCCCTTCCCCCTGTCCTTCCTGAACATGGTGTAACCCTCCAAGTTCAGGTCTCAGTCGTGCCCTGCAGTGGTCCAGGTCTCTGTGACCACTGCCACATCCACCTCTCCCTCAGTTAGCATCGCCTGGAGATCAGGCATTTTATTGCCCAAGCTCCTGGCATTTAGCAGGACTACCTTCCACCCTTTCCCTATACTTCCATTTCCCCTGCTCGCATTCCCATGGGGATTCTGTCTTCCCCTGGTCTGCAACATACCAGTCGGCCTTTTCCCGCATTTCTCCAGCTCCCCAGGGGGGCTGGAGACAGAGTTCCTCCTTCATCGGACCCCCCTCAACAGCCTTTTCTCCCATCCCTCCCCCCTTCACAAGTTTAAACCCCACCTTTCACCAATGAACCCCTCTGTTTTCAACTTAAGGATTTCCCTCCTCCCCAAAATTGAGATGGAGCCTATCTCTAGCATACAGCCCCTTATCCTCCCAGGTCTCTCCCCAATCCCCCATCAACCCATACCCTCTGGCCCCACACCACTCTCTGAGCCACTGGCTTATCTCCCTAATTTTCCTTTTATGTTCCCCATTAGCCCTTGGCACAGTCAGGATTCCAGAGAAGGAAACTGTACATCCTATGTCATGACAGACCGTGGCAAGCTCCCTGAACCTAGCCTGCATCTCTGGCTCGCTATTTCCTTCAATGTCATTGGTACCCAAGTGGACCAGTATGTCCAGGGAACCCCCACAATACTTTGCCAGCTGATATACCTCATGCTTGGCCCTGTGCACCGTTAGTACAGGGAAGCATTTTGTTCTAACTGGGCAGGCTTCCCCCTCCCTATCCCATTTGATACCCCTGATCATGGAATCCCCCCACCAGGAACACTCTGACCACTCCTTTTCCTCCATTTCCCCCCTTCCCCATCCCTCATCCTTTCTACCAGCCCCTCTCACCAGCCGACTCCTTGCTCCTCCACCTATCTGGGTGCCATCTACCACCCCCTCCTTATTTACCCTAGCCACCCCTCCCCTCCGATCCTATGCCTCTCCTCCTCCCGAGTATCCTTCTGTACTTTGCTACCCCCACACACTGCTCTGGCTGGTCCTCCCCCATCTGCTAAACTAGCCTGGCTCGTCCTCCCTTCCTCCTTGCCTCTGTTCAGCCCCTCCTCGCCTGTCGTGCTCCCTGGCCTAAACCCTCAGCTCTCTTTACTGTATCCTCCTTGTACTTCTGGTCCTTTGCCTTGCCTTTTCCTCCCAACTGATCCTTCTCCTTGCACTTAACTCCCCTACCCCTCCTCCTCCTCCTGATCTGATCCCTATTCCCCATTTTCCCAAGATTCCAAGTCCCCCCATTCTTCCTGCTATCTGGCCCCCTCCTCCTGTGCCCCACTCCCTTTCCACCTCTAACTGTCCCTGTCATGGCTATATCACCCCCCTCATCCTCATGCAGAAGAAGAGAACTGAAGCGGTTACTGAGCTTAAGGCCCGATCCACATCCCCACCTTGCTTCCTTCTGTCCTGCCCCAGCCATCTGCCTGCTTCCCTGAGAATGTCCTCCCTTTAGCCCCCTTATGTGGGGGTCCCCAGATACCTGTCTGCTTCCTTGGTAGTATCCTCCTTTTGGGCCCGCTCTGTCAGGATCCCTATGTGACCCCAAAGTACTCTCCTGCAGACCCTTCCCTATGCCCCTGCCCCTAGTGCTTGTTGCAACCCTGTGGGAGAGCCCCTGCCCTATTCCCCAACCATACCTACCCCCCCCCATCTCCTAACCCCCTCAACCTCCTCCCTAAGCTGTGCCAGCTGGTAGCACACTGGGCAACCACCAAACTTCCAAGCTCAGTCCAGTATCATGGCCGCCCACACCCTGTGCACCCCACCACCCTCCCAAAAATGCCGGCCCTGATGACGTGTGGTCCCATCCCCCTCCAAGTAGGTTTCCTTGGGGGAGCCACCAGGTTCCCCATTAGTCTATGATACACCCCTCCCCACTAATCAGGTCACCCACTAATCCTAGATACAGTACCACAGTAAATGGGTAGCCCTGTTACTAGGTACAGTACTACAGAGTAAACTTATAAGGGAAGTGTACAACTCCCTAAGCTCCTATCTCCCAGTCTTTAAACCCCACCCCCAGTGGCTAGAACTACACGAGCTGCACCTGAAGCCTTTACCTCCAATTCAGGGCAGGTGTTCCCCTATAAATGAGCCGAGCTCTGGGGATGGAGGGGTTAGGGATGGTGGCAACAGGGACTACACCCGACTCTCACGAGAGTGTATCAGCCTTAGTAACACAATCCCAGCTCTCCTCAGTTTAGACTCAGAAAACAGAATTACCTGAGCAGCAGCTATTATCCCACAGAATCTTCTGGTAGTGTAGACTGCTCCTCCCACCCCACCCCTCAACTGAATCCCACACCTAGCTCCCTCAGTTTTAACTCAGAAAACAGAATTACCAGCAGCAGCTATTATCCCACAGAATCTTCTGGTAGTGCAGACTGCTCCTCCCCCTCTGCCAACTGAATCACACACTCCTAGCTCCCCCACAGTTTAGACTCAAACATGATGCAGCAGCCCTGGCTGTGGTGACATGGGACACAGGACAGCATGGTACAGAAGCTTCAGCTGTGGGGATGGACACAAGGGGGGGCATCAGGGTACAGCAGCCCTGACTGTAAGATGGGGTGTGTGTGGTACAGCAGCCCTGCCCATTTGGGAAAATGGAAGTGGTTAGCACGGTGCAGCAAAAGCCCCACCTCAGGTGGCCTAGGGTAGCATGGTGTAGCAGCCGCAACTGCAGAGGCAAGGGGACCTCTGACTCTAAGGCTTAGTAGAACACAGCAGCCCTGACTGTGGAGACAAGAACAGGGTGGAACAGGTGCAGTGTCCGTGACTGTGGCAGTGGGGTAGAGAGGGCAGCACGGTGCTACAACCCGGATTCTTTAGGCAGGAGATGGAGGCAACAGGGTAAAAATTCCCTGACTGCGTGGGAAAAGACAGTGGGCAGCAGGGTGCAGCAGAAGGCATATGGCTTGTGGGACAGGAGATGGGTGGCAGCGGAGTGCAGCTGCCTCAACTGTGGGGAAGAGATAAGGTACATAGGGATGCCATATAGTGTTTCTATTTATACACATACAAAATGCATTTTCACAAAGAACTGAAATTTGTGAGTTCAGACAGTACATGTGCTTGAAATAATAGTGTGTGACAGGCCAGTTTTGTCAACCTGACATGAAAAAAAAAGTGCTTACATGAATGCATTTTTCAAGGCTACATCAAGGACAAAATATTTATATGAATGAACATTTAGAAACCCTGTGCTGTACAGTTAGAAAACAAAATCAGAGTTTTGATGAGAAAGAACCGAGAACTGTGATAGACAAGCTGATCTCTCACAGAGAAAGATTTCCACTACTTCAATTCAGCGCCATTGAAACAAAAATTATCAACTTTTATGAGATGATAGATTTTAAGCTAATCTATCTAAAAACAGACCACAGACTGAGTTTGTAAGAAACCTGGAGAGCAGACCGTTACCTCTACAGCCTGCTATGATTGGGAATCTGAAGTAGCAAGCTACAGTACTCCAAGATTATGTCATCGCTCTCTAAGCCTTACAGAGAGAGAGAGATAGAAATAACTCCACTGTTTTCAGCCACTGTAGAGCAAGATAACAAATGCTGATTTAAAGAAAATCACAAGACCAAACAGCATGAAATTGCCAGGAAACACTAATCATGACACAGGGACCTGAATTCAAGCTTTATTAAAAATATGCAAAACCTGGCCCTGTGGTGCTGAGGGTTGAGGCGCTGGATGCCACACCTCGCGCTACGCTGGCAACCCGGGTTCGGGAATGGACTCAGAATCGTTGGGACTTGGAGAGAAGGAGGAGGAGGATCAAGCATCCCAATGGATGCTCTCCTCCTCCTGGGGTGGGTTCCTTGGGTGCTTTGAGCACCCGAAGCTCCAGCGCCAGTGGAAGCACGGGTACTGGGGCATCAGGTGGCTCTTTGGAGTCAGAGTGGGGAGGACATTGTGGGCATCTGACAATGGCATGCATCAGCACGCCATCTGTTTGGACGTCAGTCCTCTGTGCCGACACCCTCGGGGAGGAGGGACTAAAGGAAGAAAAGCGGAAAAACACCCGCTCGGGTCAGGATGACGACTGATTCCAGCCCCGATCGCCTACCAACAGGCAGACCCTGCTGTGCAGTCTCTCCGGAGGAAAGAGGAGCAAGGTAGGGAGGCAACGGAGTAAGCCTGGCACTCTAGGGGAAGATGCTGTGGGAAGGATTATGGGATTGATTGGTCCGAAGGAGTGGACTTAGTGGGCAGTCAGGCGGGGATAAAAAGAAAGTGCAAAAAAAAAAAAAAAGGAAAAAAAAAAAGACCTTTGCACATCATCTTTAAGCTGCAATACCATCACTTTCTTGATAAACTGCACACCTGCTCTACATCAGCCTGGGCCATCACCTGTTGGAAAATACTTTTGTTTTTCTGGGCTGTTTTGAGGACTAATTGTTTTGATCAGGATCCCAGGTGTGTTAGCTGACCACCTGAAATACCCCATGGCTACCTACCAATTGAGATCCATGGGATCATCTGTTCTCCCAGAATGCAGATGTGGCACAAGAATACTGTAGGTCAGCTTGCCATTCCAAATATTTGAACTCCCTATACCACACTGTGAGCTTTATGTACTGCTGCTACCCCCTACCTCTTGTGACTAGGACTGTCACCATATTTGCCATTTACTGTATTTTTTGGGTTACACTACAATTGCAGTTATGCTTACTGTGCTCTGCTTTTGTTGACATTGTACATTTTTCCACACTGTGAGCATATTACACCATCTTGTACTGTCGTATTATCATGTTGTCACAGCTAGTTATTGTATATTTACTCTTTCAAACCTGAAAATGGGCATCTTTACGTGTGGTGCATTTACATGGCAAATACCCTCCCCCAAAATAAAAATGATTAGAAACTGGTCTGTAATTTCCAAGGTCAAAATACAGTGATGGTTTCTTCAGAAGGGGTCTCACCAAGGCCCTCTTCGGGGCTGAGGCAGCCACCTCACAGTAGCACCTGTTAATTCCTGCTATTATGAGCTGATGTAGTCCCTCTATACAACAGTGGAAACAAGGAGGTAGCAGGGAACTACAGGCCAGTCAGCCTGACCTTAGCGGGATAGATATCATGGGCAATCTGCCTTCTGCTATCCTAAAACCACAGTATAAACCTCAGTAGTTGGAAAGGTCATGGAAAAGCCACTAAAAGAAAGAACAGTGGAGCACTTGGTTGGCAATGGTCTACTGGACAGAAAGCAACATGGTGTTATGGAGGAGGTCATGCCAGACTAACCTCATTTGAGTTTTTGACTGGGCAACCAGGGAGGTGGATTGGGGGGGGGGCAGTGGATGTGGCCTACCTGTATTTTAGCAAGGCCTGTGACACTATGCCGCATGAAGGCTGTTAAACCAGGGGAAGAAGGAGGTGGGAAATAAGGTAGTGAAGTGGGTAGAAAACTGGCTGGAAAATAGGACCCAAAGGGTGGTGGGGGTAAATGGCATTCACTCTGCAGTGGGTAAAGTGACCAGAGGGGTGCCACAGGGATCAGTGCTGCATCCAGTCCTGTTCAATATCTTTATCAGTGACATTGCAGAAGGTCTGGAAGGGAAAACTGTCTGTCCGCTGGACACAGCTCTGCAACAGGGTGGACACGCCTGGGGGGAGTGGAGAGAATGAGGAGAGATCTAGAGAAGCCAGAGGATTGGTCAAGGGATTGGCAGTGTAGTTTCAATGCAAAACAATGCAAGATAATGCACTAGGGGCTCAAAACCCAGATCAGTCAATCAACTTGGGTGGGGTGGGTGGGTGGAGATAGAATGCTCAAAGCAGAAAAGGGACCAGGGAATTATCTCTGATGACCTCAAGGTAGGTAAGCAATGTAACAAGGCAGCAGAAATAGCAAACAAGATGCTAGGATGCATAGGCAGGGGGACTCACCAGCAGAAAAAGGAAAGTAATTCCACTATATAGGCTATTAGTGAGGCCACATCTCAATTACTGTGTTCAGTTCTAGAGGCCTTATCTACGTAAAGGCATAGGGTGAGGGCAGTTCAGAGGAGGGCAACCAGGATGGTGCAGAGATTACATCACATACCCTATGAGTATAGGCTGAAGGCATTAAATATGTACTCCCAGGAGGAGAGGATGGATAGGGGTGTCATGATTGAGATATTTAAGTACCTCACAGGGAAAAACAAGATACAGCGGAATATAATTTTCCACAGAAAAAGATGCTTAAGGGCAAGGAGGCACAAGATGAAACTGGAGGGAGGGAGGTTAAAAGGGAATGTGAGAAAGTACTTTTTCAGGGAGAGGGTGGTGGACAAATGGAACAGGCTGCCGGAAGAAGTGGTAGGGGCAGAAACAATTACTGGCTTTAAGAATGCTTGGGACAGGCATAGAGGAATACTGGTAGTTGGGGAGGGGTACATCCTAGTTCCAGTAACGCTTGAAGGAGTTCAACTGCTAGCGGGCAGACTAGGTGGGCCAAAGGCCCTCATCTGCCAGCAACTTCTATGTATTACTAGACACAGAACCTCCACCCCCCCACCCCAAAACAGTCCATCAACAGTCTGGCAGGCCCAAGGTCGAGAAGCAACAAGTGAGGCCTAGTTTGGTGACCATCTTTAAACTGTCTGGAACTTTTCCTGAACTGGCAAAGTTCCTATGTTTCACCTTGGTTAGACACGGTTTGGTCTAGCAATCCACTCTGGAAGGTCCCACACCTAACAATGAACACCCTAACAAGGAATATATACCAAACTACTCACACCTTTTTGTGGTAATGGCCCCTCAGGACTTCAGATTGGCTGTAAAAATCTGTCTACAATGATGAAGAGCGGAGTAGGAGGATTCTTCCGTGTAGCAATCACCTGTGAGTGGAACTTTTCCTTTTCAGAGTAATCATCCTCTGGTAATTATCACAATGAGAATGCAAGAGTCAGTTTGTCCACCATAGACCTGGACCTTCCCTAGGAGTGTTACAGTCTCCACCCAACAGCCTTCAACTGGTGAAGCTCTTCATTATACAATGGTAAGCTCAAGTAAACCGGGCATATGCAGTAGTGTGTGAGGGCAGTCACCCCCCACCCTGTGTAATATTTTAACTAAGAAAGCTTTCTCGACACCCCCACCACCTCACAATCCAACATCATGCCGGAGCTGTCCAGTATCGCTATCAACATCAAAGACCTTATGCCCCATTGAGAAAACCTGAACCAAGGCATGGCCCAGTTGTTGGAATGCAGTGGTTGATAGCCTATGTGAGGACCACAGCCATCAGCTAGAAGAACGTTTGACCAAATTGAGGGATTTATCATTGACCCAAGCATTTCAATCAGAATCAATATCTGGGTCATCAGTACCTTGTTTGTGACAAAATCTGTAAATTCCTGCAGGAAATCAGCATTATGCCCAAGAAGCCAGAACAAGAATCCTGCAGCCCACATCCACCTTCACTATCATACATTCAAACGACCTGGCTTCATTCAGTGGGGACACTGTAAGGTATAAATCAGTATATAAAACTATCTTACCAGAGGCGGGTTTCTTTGTCGGTGGAGCAGGTTTCTTAGGAGGTGGAGTTGGTGAAGCTAGAAAAAGAATAAAATTAATATAACATTTGTATAACTATCAAGTCCTACTAAGAAAACTCAGGATCAGAGATATTTACACTGCATCAAATCTATGCCTAGTTTTGCTGCTGCAACTGCTCTCAGATTAACAGGTTTATAAAAATAAGCCAGTACAGAACTATTATCACACTAAATTATTCAGGCTGTAATGGAAAGTAATATTTATGTAATCACACTTCTGCACACACTGTGATGGTTTTAATAACCTATTAGTTGCTTCAACTCTAAAAAGAGCTCCTTCAGGACTAGACAAAAATACCATCACTAAGGAAATGCTGCCTCAGCAAATAAAGCACAGCAGGGTGTTGGCAATAAGGATAAACTCGCACCCAAGGACTCGAAACCTCAGGCTGAGTGCATTTAGGACCTATGTGTTTATGCCATTGCTACCAACACTCTGCTGTGTGTCTTGTTATGATTAGGAAATGGAAAACTAAGCTTAATGTTTCCTTAAAAAAAAAAATTAAATACAAACAGCAAAAGGTGTGAAAATGAATGCAAAACAGTCCATCTGCAGATGGGTAGCACGAAGTGATGATATGATACACATGTGCACCCTGTATATTTGTGTATCTGTTCATGTTCCAATCCACCCACCCACCCATCGACACCCCCACAACCAAAGCACACTTACAAAAATGTTGGACATTAGCTGAGAACTGAGGTTTGTCTAGCAGTAGACTGTTTTTGAGTACTGTGTGTGCTGGTTATTTGTTCTGAGGAGTGAAACAGGAATGCATGATTGAGGTTATTTATTTTTTTTAAACTGACAAGTTTTAAAACTGCGATTTCAGCATTATGAAGTATGGGGTTTTGATAGGGAGTGAGCAATTAGGTGTAATGGCTGTAGTGAGAGACAAGGTAGCTGAACTGAGGGAGATTACAAGTGAGAGGGTAAAAGCAAATTAGGCAGATTATAAGTAGGAGTCAGGAGTCTGCGAGGAAGACAGAGCCAGGCAGGTAGGAACAAGCGAGAAAGATTATGAACTGGTAAAGAGAGGAGTGAGTAAAGATTAGTACGAGCAAGTAGGCAGGAATGAACAATGACGTTTTCAAGCGGGCAGGAAAGGGTGAGCAAAATAACACCAGGTTAGAGAGAGCTAGCAGGTTACTTTAAGAGTGGGGTCTGCTGGCACACAAATCAAAATTTTAATGACATAAAAAAAGAGAGAAAGGTATGCTAAATTGAAGACGACGACAAAAACTTTTTCTAGCTGGTGGTTAAGTGTTACATCTAGTAAAACAAGTTCAAAAGGTAGATAGTCATACCATTTCTATGAGATTGACAGAAAAAAGTATTACTATTTTATTGATTTGAAAATTAAGTGGGAGAGGCACACTGAGCTAAGGCTCGTTTCCAGGTGCAACTCGGGGGAAGGGAGCAGTGAAAGCACAGCAGTACCATACATAATAACAAGTCAATCGAAACATTCAATAAATGTTGGTATGCATTAGGGAACACTGTTTAACCAGGAGTAGCACACTAAGCTGAAGCTGGTTTCCAGAACACAATAAGTTAAGTAACTTGGCTCAGGATCACACAGTATGCACCTAGGTGGCTGCGGAATTCAAACCCAGGTCTCCAGATCTGCAGCTCAGAGCCTTAACCCACTGCGCTATACCGCCTCAAAATACAATACAAAATACAAAATCTGTAAGTACAGTGAATAAAATGTGGGCACAGCTCAATAAAACACATACAAGTGCAAGTCTAGAAGTAGCAGCAATACACAATGAACAAGACAAGATTGATAGCAGGCTAGGGACCTGTAGGGCGAGTTTTTTTCTGACCTGATACTGAAGCAAAATGCTGGGGTAGTGAGGAAGTGGAACCAGAAGGCAGGTGGTAGTAGTAACCCAGCTGGCTGCCTTACCTAGGACAGTTAAGGCTCTGGCTGTGAAGGTGTCAGGAGCCAGGGCTTAAAATATAGGGGGACTGCATGATTCATATTATTTTTAGCATCCCCTCACACCACAAATTCTGGAACCATGCGGGAGAATCCTGTACACACAGTGCCCTCACACTGCAGTGCTATAATGCCATACAGCATCTTCTATTGCACTTTGCCATTGAGTTCTGCCCCCCCCCCTTTTGCTCTTTTTTGAGCTACCAAAGTCCCTGGTGGTCTAGTGTGCGTACCCCTCTCATTCTTACACTGCTATCACAAGTCTGATGGATGTGGAGGGACTAGAGAGAGATGTTGCAGAAGTGGGAGCAGAAGCCGCCGTCTTGAGCGAGAAGCACAGGTTGGGGGAACAGCCATGGTGTCAACAGACAAGAAGGGAAAGGGCAGAGGCAACGAGGACAACTACTGGCTAAGTGGCAGTTGTGATGGGATCAAACCCATTACTTTTGATTAGAAACAGTTTAAATTGACACCATCAGTGTTTATTACTTAACTCTGCCCAAGTGAACCACCAGAGTTTATCCACTGGAAGTCACCTCTGGTTGTGCACGTGTCTAAAATGATGAAGTAGTGCTTGCCAAACTCATTCATGAATGCATTTTACTTTGCTATGGCTGGTTTGAACAATGTGTCAGGTCCAATAGAGCTGCTCATTCTGAGCATGGCAATATATGAATGACAAGAAAACTAGCACAGGAAGTACTACAAAACAAGTTTGGAAAAAATAAGCCGAGATCACAAGCATGCGCATTAGCGATGATCGCCAATGCACATGTTTGGTATCTCGGCTCAGTTTTCCAAACTTTTTTTGTGGAACTTCCAATACTTGTGTAACCCCCCTGCAAATGGGGGTTCCCAAAAGACTTCCAGGAGCTTGCTTGAATGCTCCAAGCCTGAATGGTGTTTGGCGTCTAAGCCATTTATCAGTGAGTGTTTTTAGAACCTCTGGTACTGTCTCTTTAAGAGCTGTCTGCTTGCAGACATAATTAGTTTGTATGGGGGACTGTGTGTTTCCTTTGATTGAGTACCACTCAGCTGCTGCCAATTCACTACCCATTTTTGCAGTCACTAGGAGTGCAAAGGAACCTATCTGAAAGATGTAACTGTTTGCCAGAAATCATTTACAGTAATAATGAAATTACAGTTTGTCTAACCTGCTTTCTTTTGCAGTCAGAACAGTGTCTGCCTAGTTCCCCATTCTGGTTTTGAACTGCTGAACTGGACCAATCAGTGTGGGTAAGCTAGTTCTAAAATGGTGCCTTGACTAATCAGAACTTGACTCATAATCTGAGCCAGCCACAAGAGGATTGTATGGGCAGTGACTCTGGGAGATGTAGTTTAGACTTCAGTGCCTTTTGGACCAACAGCAGCAGTCTATTGTGAGTGACAGCCAATCCAGTCAAGAACTGGGAGGAACTCAAAGGAAGTGCCCGTTTTGTCGGGTTGGAGTTTCAGTTGAGCTTTGGCAGTGAAGAAGGAAGGAGCCCTGTGCTTTTTCAGTGTGCAGTTTTTAGTCAAAAACGTGTGTAAGGCCCAGAGTTCTGGTCTGCAGCTTGTGTAACAGCTTGTTAGGACTGAACTGCCTCCTGTGAAGAGAATCAAAGGATATCTGAAGAGTAGAAACCAGGCTCACCCTGTAGAAGACTGGAGGAATTGCTGAAAATTGCACTCGGTCTGTCAGGAACTGAATCTGCTGTGTGTTCTCCCGGTATTGTGCAGTAATTGTGATCGATACAGATGCAGCCTGCCTGGTATAGTGCTTTCTTTATATAAATGTGTGAAGAGGTTTGTGTACCTCAAGTGAGCCCTGCTGACATTGAAGGACCCTATCTTATTTGGAGGTTGTGAGTACTAGTTCAGGGTCGCCCTGTTGAATTGCCACATTAAATCCAAATGGAATTACTGTACTGCTGACTGTTTAATTCTCCTTTCTCTGTGAAAGGGCCCCACCAGCTGCCACGGTTTGACTAGCCACTAGGGCTTGGGTACCTAGGACAGTAACTGATAGGGATAGGCCTGTGCACAGAGCCATAGGTAGATTATTAGAGTGATAAGCTAATTAACCTGATTTCCCTGTCCTTGTTATATCCCCCTAAATAAATCAGAGCTGCTTGTTTCAGCAAAGTTATACTGCCTGAGGTATTTGTCTATGTTAAAGTACTGTACTGTGATTGTTGCACTGTATCTCATTTCACAGGAGGTCCCAGTGCCGAACCAGTCCTGGGGGTAAGTGTATACTGTGAAGGTAATTTGATATATTGTGTGGGCCACTAGTGGGAAGAAAGGGGGGTTGCAGTGTCCCAGAGGGCTGTGACCAAGTTAGTTTAACTATTGCAAACCCTGACCTCTGGGTGGAGGCACCCGCCATTGGATCCAGGCCCCTCAACCTGTTAGTGGCAAATCAGGCAGGGGTAGTAGCCCCTTGGATAGCGCCATCTAGGGGTTACACTTGTTTTTGTCATACATCTCTCTCCATGCTCAGAATGTGCATCTCTATTGATAAACTCGACCCTTTGTTCAAACCGGCCACGGCAAAGTAAAACTCATTAATGAATGAGTTTGGCAAGCACCACAGAGCCATTAGATGTGCACTCACAATAAGAGATGGCTTCTGGTACATAAACTCTGGCAGTCTGCTCAGACAGAATTATGAAATAAATCTGGCATAACGTTAAAAAATATATTACAATAAAATGTAGATGATGTCCCTTTAACAAACAACAAAACAAAAAAAATAAGAATAGATTAATGGAAAACAACACAGTGTTGGCAGTGTGATGTGGTGGGGTTGACACAGCTGAGGCCTGTGGCAGCCAAGAACAGTCAGTCAGTCATCGGCAGTCAGTGAAAATTACAGGAAAACCAGAGTGAAAAACAAAGATGCAGTGGGCACAGACATAATGGGACATAGCAGTCACTGAAAAGCAGCCGAATGAAGACATAAAATACTGAGCTAGGAAGTCTGGTGGGTGACAAATAAATAAAAGGGGCATTTTAGGCGTGTACTGGGAGGGATGGAGGCAACATCAATAGAATGCAAGTAATAAAAAAAAAAAAATAAGGTTGCCCAACATGCTGTGTCATTCAGAAGTTGACAAACACTTGCCCTACATCCAAAAAAAGAAGACAGAGCATATCTGGGTAAAATAGAAATAAAAATCTTGGTACTGGAAGGATGGAACTGGGTCAACTCAAAGCAGTTGCTGCCAGAAAAAAAAAAAACGGCATGGGAAACAGAGGGGTGGGACGGCCTATTACTTTGGTGTGATTCTGTCCTAAGAAAAGCTGGATTATACAGGAATTTAAAAAGGAAAAAAAAAAATAACGTTTTCAAGAAGAAAACTGATATGTGGGGGAAACAACTGAAAGTTGTGGGAAGGTATACAACCTAGGTGCAACTGTGTCCCAAGAAAAGCTGAACGTATTATAAAATAACACAAAAATAAACTTTTTGTGCAAGAAGAAAATTGTGAGGAAATGACTGAAAGAGGTGAGAAGGAACGTAACCTGGGTCTGTCCCACGAAAAGCTGGATTTATTAAAAACCAGAAAAAAAAAAAGAAATTCAGCAAGAAAGAACTATGTAGGGAAATAACTGAAAGAGTTGGGAAGGTCCATAACCTGGGTATGTCCCAAGACAAGCTAGATTTATCATGGAAGAAAAAAATAAAAACAACTTTTGCAAGAAGGAGTATAACTGAGTTGGGAAACAACCGAAAGGAATGGGAAGGTCCATAATCAGTGTAACGCAAGAAAAGATGGATTTATTATAAAACAAACAAAAAAACAGAATAAAAAAAACAGTTTGTTCCAGAAGAGAACTGTTTGGGGGGGGGGGGGGCTGAAAGGAATGGGAAGATCTGTAACCTCCAGCTGTGTCCAAAGAAAGTACAATTACAGAAGAACTTACCAAAACAGCAGATCTTCGAGACAGACTCTTGCAATAACCATTAGGACTGAGCCACCAGGCACTATGACCACACAGAAAACTTAGCCAGCAATGTCTGGTGGGAGACCACCCATCCAGCATCACATGACCAACATTGGCCTAGCACTATATAGTGGGTGGTCCCCACACCTGCCTTCCATTTCTCTTGCCGGAGACCTAAGAAGATGCGACAGGAAAAAGCAGTGGGCCCCTGGAGCCAAAAAAATAGGCTAAAAGAAAAAGCAGCAGCACGGGGAAGGAGGGAGGGAAAATCTTGCCTACTGCAATAGCCACCCTCACAGATCTACCATTATGGTAAGTTCTTACACAACTGCACTATCTTACTTGAAGAGGACTCTTGCATCAAGCAATAACCATTAGGACTGAGTCCCCAGCAGTATAAGTAAGGCAAAGACTGAACATGGGAGGCAGGAAAAGGTATGTAGTAGACAGGGTCTAAGATAGAAGGCCTTGAAGGACAGCTAGTCCAAAGCCAGCCCTGTGCCTAGAGGCAACATCCAAACTGTAATGTTTACTGAAGGTGTGAACAGATTTCCAAGTGGCTGCCACACAGATGTCTGCAGCAGAGAAATTTCTGAAACAAGCAGTAGATGCAGCCATGCCTCTGACTGAATGCCCTTTAACTTCCCCCAGAAGGGGTTAGTTATACTTCCGATAAAACAGAATGCAGTTTGCCAACCATATGGATAAAGTACAGTTATGTAAAAACTCACTGTAACAGTAGAGCTTCGTGAAAGGCTCTTGCAGTAAATAATCAATACGAGGACTGCGCCCCCTGGCGTCAGGACCCACAGAAAGCTTTAGCCAGCAATATCTGATGGGGACCACCCACTCAATGACACGTGACGGACGTCAGCGTGACCCTTTATAGTGGGCGGTCCCCACACCCGCCTTCCAGTTCTCCCACCGGAGACCTCAGATGAGGAATGACAGAAGAAGAAATAAAGGCTCCTGGAGCCTAGAATGAACTCAAAGAAAGAGCAGTAAACCAAGTCAGGCTGACATTCCTGAAACAAGCAGTAGAGGCAGCTATGCTCCTGGCGGAATGCCCCTTAACCTCCCTGGGAAGGGTCTTACCATGCTTCTGATAAAAAATTATACAGTTTTCCAACCATTTGGATAAACACTGTTTGGAAACCGTCGCACCCTCCCTTTTGGATGCAAAGGAAATGAAAAGCTGATCCGACTTTCGGACAGACTTAGTCCTGTTAGTGTAATCATGCAAGATGCTATGAACTCCTCTAAGGTATGCCTCTCCCAGATTAGAATGTCTGGGGTAATGCACTGGAAGTTGAATAGACTGGTTCAGTGTAAACTTGGAAACCACTCTAGGTAAAAACTTAGGGTTGGTACAAAAGACACCGTCTCTTTGAAAAATTAAATAAGACACTTTACAAATCAGTGCCTGAAGCTCAGGAATCCTTCGAGCTGAAGTAACTGCAACTAAAAGCCTTTTCTTGTTAAGGTACAGGAGGCGGCTGGGTTGCATAGATGCATTTCCAGGATTTATAGCAATTTATTAACCGACCTCTTTCCCGTCCCCCTTGCGGGCTCCAAAATCTGGTCTCCCTGAGATCAGTTCAATTTCGACTGGGGCTCGATTTGGAGGGACGGTATCGCTACTTATCCCAGAATAACCATAGACTGACTCAGTTTTATATCTTAAATAATCTTTATTATACCCCAGTCAAGCTGGCCAGGTTTGGAAACAAGAGTCCAATCTCACGTAAGATGTGGGGCTGCCGGAGAGAATTTGCTGCATATTTTTTGGGCTTGCGTCAGGGTGGCCCCTCTTTGGGACGCTCTTAGAGTTCGTCTCAATCCGCTTTTAGACTTAAGGGATTTATTTACCCCCGACATATGTATTTTGGGTGATTACTCTGCCATTTCGGTGACGGAGCATAAATATCACATGGCCATTATTTCTATGGTTGTTAAGAAACTGATCCTCAGGCACTGGCTAGACCAGCTCACTATAACTTACCAGGAGTGGCTGAGGGAGTTGTCTCTCAATCTCAATACTGAGAAGCTCATTGCTAGCTACAGGCACAACCCCGAGTCTTTTACTCGGAAATGGGGTAAGTTGAATGCTCTCTTTTTAGTATAGTCATGTCCCCAGTTGGTTTTATGTTCTATTACATAAGCCAGCTTGATCCCTCCAGGTTGACTCGTGTCCAGACTCCAGACAGCTCTTTGTCCCCTGTTTTCTGACAGCTCTCCTGTCTACTTTCTTCTTTCCTGTCCTCATTTTCTCTAGATGTGGTCTTCTTTTCTAGAGCAACTCTCTGGGCCTTGGGGTGGGGGTTGAGAGGTGGGGGGTGGGGGTTAGGGTTTCTGTGAATGTTTTGGTTCTGATTCCCTAGGTTGCCTATTCTTTCTTTACTTGCTTTGTTAACCAGATTACTTGTTACCTCCCTTCCCCCCTTTCCTGGTACTTCCTTATGATGTTCTGTCCCCAGTGTTTGGAGTGTTTTTCTTTTTATGCATCTGTAAACTCAATAAACTTAAATTTAAAAAAAAATAACTGCAACTAAAAACAGTGCTTTCCAAGACAAACAGCGCATGTCACAAGAACCAGCCAGCTCAAAGGGAGGAAAAGTTAACATCTCCAAAACAAAATTCAAATCCCACAGGGGTGCAGGACTGCACACCGGTGGTCTGAGATGCAGAATCCCCTTTAAAAAAGTTTTTGAAACTTCCAACTGTGCTACTGTCCTGACATCCACAAGAGTATGGTAGGCGGAAATAGCAGACAAGTAACAGAAACATAAAAACATAGAATTTGACGGCAGATAAGGACTGCTTGGCCCCCCCCAGTCTGCCTAGTTCCTTAACTAATGGATATGCTGCAGATCTTAGTTAACCAGTAGCCTATTTCTTCCTACCCTACCCCACTAGAATTGCCTTATGTCTGTCCTATGCATTCCTGAATTCCCCCACTGTTTTTGACTCCACTACCTCCTCAGAAAAGCTGTTACATGTATCCGCAACCCTCTCCATAAAAACATATTTCCTCACATTACCTCTGAGCCATCCCCCCCTCCCCATCTTCATATTATGCCCCCTTGTTCTTGCACATCTCTTTTTCTGAAAAATGCTACCCTCTTGGATTTTGTTGATTCCCTTGAGGTACTTGAAAGTTTCTTTCATGCCCCCCCCACAGGGTATACATATTATGCTCCTTTAATCTCTCTTCATACATCTTCCGGTGTAGACCTGCCCCATTTTACTTGCCCTCCTGAGGACAGCCTCTATCCTGTCCATGTTCTTGCAGAGATGGGGTTTCCAGAACTGCAAACAGTCCTCCAGATGGGGTTTCACCAACTGTCTGTACTCAGGGATAACAACTTCCTGTTTTCTACTGGTGATGCCTCTCCCTATGCATCTCAGTATCCCACCAGCCCTCCTTACTGCCTTCTCACATTGCTCGCCCACCTTAAGGACCTCTGATCGGACTACCCCCAGGACCCTTTCCATTTTTGTTGTTAGTATCTCACCCCCCACTGTGTACTCTTCCCCTAGGTTTTTGTTTCCCAGGTGCACTTCTTTGCGTTGAATCTAAGCTGCCATATATTTGACCATTCCTTCAACCTTGCCAAGTCCATTTGCATCCTCTCCACCCCCACCTTCTCTATCGACCCTATTGCAGATCTTTGTGTTGTCTGCAAAGATACATACTTTTCCTTCTAGTCCATCTGCAATGTCACTTACAGAAGACATTAAAGAGGACTGGATCCAATACTGACCCCTACGGTACCCCACTAGTAACCCTTTTTCTTCAGAGTGGACTCCGTTTACTTTTACTCTCTGTGTCCTGTTTTCCAGCCATTTTTTTTTTACCCAGGCTACCACCTTGGGGCTCACGCTAAGGCTGGTTAACTTGTATACTAATCTTCTGTGTGGGACTGTGTCAAATGCCTTGCTAAAGTCTAGGTAGACCTTGCCCACAGCCCCTCCCTGGTCTACTACTTTGGTCATCCAGTCATAGAACTCTATTAGATTCGTCTGACATGACCTTCATGCTGTGAATCCATGCTGCCTTGGGTCCTGTGCCCACTGACCTCTAGGAACTCAATTCTTTAATTCAGAAGTGATTCCATCACTTTCCCTACCACTGAGGTCAACCTAACAGGTCTGTAATTTCCTGCCTCTGTCTTGCTCCCACTTTTGTGAAGGGGAATCATCACATCTGCCCTCCTCCAGTCCTCAGGTACCACACCATCCTCCCATGATTTGTTAAAAAGGGTAATCAATGGTGTCACAAGTTCTACCCTTAGTTCTTTCAGAATTCCTGAGTGAATTCCGTCAGGCCCCATTGTTAGAGTTCTCTCAGAACCCTTTCTTCTGTGAATGGACTGGTATCAACCTCCCTAACCAGAATGCTTCTATTCTTTGATTTAGGTACCTCCCCCTCCTCTTCTTTTGTGAATACTGAGCAGAAGTATTCATTCAGGACCAGCTCGCCAGCGCAGCGGTTAGATTTCCACTTGCGGTGCTGGCAACCTGGGTTCGGGAACGGACCTGGGTCGTCAGAGGGCCAGTCGGGGGGAGAAGGATTGAGCGCCCATGGGCAGCTCTCCTTCTCTGGGAGGAGGGTGGGGCAGTGTCCAGTGCAATGAGGACCCCCGGTGGAGGCTGGGAGTCACTCACGCTACCGGCGCTCAGTATCAGGGAGGCAGGGCGGACGCTGCTGTTATTGCACGCCCCTACCGAGAAACCGGAAAGATGGCAGGAGGGTCCGCTGTCTATGTGAAGCCCTCCCTGTGGCTTCAATAAGCTGCCATTGCTGCATCCCCAACCAGGTACTAGTTCCGTGGCACGGATGAAACGGACAGATGCTGCGACCCTGCTCTCCGGGGGTTAGCTGGAGATAACTGGGGATGGCGGCAGTTGATGTCCCAGGGGCGGTGACCAGGGCTGATAATGTGACAGCGGAACCACAGGATAAAGAAGAAAAAAAAAAAAAAAGAAGTATTCGTTCAGTATCCTTGCTTTTTCACTGTCACCCTCTGCCTATCCTCCCTTCCCTTTATTAAGCCTCACTATCCCTCACTTCTTTCTTTGCTCCCTAATGTACCTATAAAATGTTTTATCCCCCTTCTTAACCGAGTTGGCCATCTTTTCCTCAGTTTTGGCCTTTGCTATTCTGACTGACTTCCTTGCTTCCTTTTGCTTTGACTGGTACAGTTCTCTGTCCTGCTGTTTCTGCGTTTCCTCATACTTCCTGAATGCTGCATTTTTCTCCTTAACCTTCCCCGCCACCTCTTTGGAGAACCATAGTGTTTTTTTTCCTTCCTTTTGTTTTGCTGATTTGCTTCATACAAAGGCTTGCTAACTCTGTGATGGCTGTTCTGACTTTCCCCTATTGGTCCTCCACCCCTCCTTCTTACCCATTTGCTAGTACTTTTCTGAGGCACTCTCCCATTTTCCCAAAGTCAGCCCTCCTAAAGTCCAATATTCTTACTTTTGTATGGCTTGACTCTATGGCTGCGTTTATCATGAACCACACTGTCTGGTGGTCGCTTGTACCCAGATGGCTACCCACTTCTAAATCAGAGATCCTTTCTCTCTCCCCATTTGCCAGTACCAGGTCTAAGATTGCTGTCTCCCAAGGGGGTTCCAACACTAGCTGTCAGACATAGGCATGCTGTAGGGCATCAAGAATAACCCTGCTCTTGCATGTGACTGCAGCAAAGGTGCTTCAGTTAAGATCTGGCATATTCAGGTCCTCCATTAACAATCTCGCACCTTTTTCTGCCATTCTGAGGATGTCTTCTATCATTTCTTTGTCCACTGCCTCTCCCCGAGATGGGAGAGGCAAGTGGACCTTCAGCGAGGAATACCGCAGACCCAAATCATAGCGGTGCAGAAGGTATTCCATAATTGATGGAGCAGGGCATGAGAATGGATCCCAACCCTGCACAGTGGCACAAATGGAAAAGCACTTCCATTTCATGGCATAAGTAGTCCTTTTAGATGGCTTCCTGGCCTCAACGAGGACTTGTGCCACTCTGGGGGATACTCCAAATCTTAAAGCGGCTATGTCCTGAGGTGTCATGTTTGAAGATGAAGGTATTTCAGCCCTGGACGTGCAGAGGAGCCATCCTCTTGGGTCAGGAGGTCATTGCAGAGAGGCAGGGGAACAAGAGGCTCCACTGCTAGCTGCTGAAGAAGCAAAAACCAACTTGACATAGTCAAAAGGAAACAATCAGAAACATGTGGGCTACCTCAGCCCGTAGCTTGAGCAGCACCCTCTGCAGAACTGGAAACAGAAGGAAGGCATACAAAAACCTCCTTGTCCAGCAAAGAGACAGTGGGTCTCACCAGAAAACACCATGCCTTGGAGCGAGAGTGCAAAACTTGAGTAATTTTGCACTGTGTGGGGAGGCGAACAGATCCAGGTTCGGCCAGCCCCATAGGTCAAATATGTGGTCAACCACCTCTTGCTTGAGCTCCCACTCATGAGCCCTTACAATGGTGATGCTAAGACCGTCTGCTAGGACATGTTGCATGCCCCAGAATGTGAACAGTTGTGAGGTGAATTCGATGCAGAACAGCCCACTTCCACACCCACATCGCCTCCCTGCATAGGAGATATGAACGGGTGCCTCCATGCTTGCTGAGATACTAGACCACACACATGTTGTCCGACTGAACTAACAGTGCTCTGGAGAAGCAGGTGTTGAAAAGCATACAGGACTGCTTTAATCTCTAACACACTGATGTGTAGAGAATGTTCCATCTGGGACAACCCTGCATTGAGTTTTGTGGTCTCCCAGATGTGTGCCCCAACCCATCCCTGATGCATCTGTAGTCAAGAGTCTGGGTGGGAGGAGGGAACTGAAAAAGGACCCCCCCTGGTGAGACTGGAAAGACCATGCCACCATGAGAGATCCCTCTGCATGCAACTGGGGGCCATAACCATATGGTCCCTGTCGTCCGACCTCTGGTCCCACTGTGCTCTGAGTGTCCACTGTGAAATACATGTGAAGCTTGGCTAGAGGCATGGTGAGAATGGACGCTGCCAACAAGCCTAGCAGGCAAAGAATCAACCTGGCTGAGACAGAAAACTTAGTGTCTGGTGGAGGACAGCCCACACGGTGTCAAATGACCGGCCTGGCGCTATATAGTGGGCAGTCTCCACACCCACCCTCCAGTTCTTTCCCACTGGCGGCTCAGTCTTAATGGTTACTTCCTATTGCAAGAGCCCTCTCGATGCAAGATCTTCAATTAAAAAAAAAAAAATTGTGACATGGCACAGCATACATCATTAATGACCTAACTGAAAAGAAAGCAACCAAACAGGCCAAAGTTTAAGGAAAGAGCAGGTTTATTTTTGCTCAGTATTTTGTACTGTCTGTCTGTGCTTGCTGTCTATAGTGTGACCCACTTTATTTATTATTTATTTATTTATTTATTTATTTATTTTAACAAGCATTTGTCAATGCTGAATGTTTGCCGCTGGCATTACTGTACCAGGTCTTGCTTGCACACATTTTTACTATACATTTACTCAGGACAGAGCAGAGGAGATGCAATGTCTCATTTTCAGTAGTGTCCTGCTTTTGCACATCATTAGATTGTAATTACCCATGACAGGGCAAACCAAGAGGCAATGTCTACTTTTAACTGGGCTCCCACTTTTTTTATCCCAAATGTCTAGCAATCTTTTTATGAACTGGCATGTGATCAAGACAGGTGACATTTTTAAAATCCCATCCAAAATGTGATTTCGCTGTGCAACTGTGGAAACAAGTTTTGGAGGGGATTTGAAAAATGACACCTGCTATGTTCAGGAGGTGCAGTAACACAAGGGATATGTTAAATATTACGGGTCAAAATCTACAAAAATAAAGTTACGAGTAATTGGAACAGCTCAACATTTCCTCATAAGTTAGTTTTTTTCATATTTTTACTCCAAATTTTCAACATTATCTTTTTATGACCACTCTTTCTGAGCATGACAGGTGTCATTTATAAACAATGGCTAAAACGTCATTTTGCACCACAAGTGTGAAAACACATATTGGGCAGGATTTGAGAAATGACAGCAGTCACATTCATAAGGTGGTGTGAAAAAAAATGACAATATTAAAAATCTGTGGTTAAAATTCTGAAAATTTCTTCAGGTATGAGCATGCATTGAAAATGTTCAACATACACTTATAACTTAGTAGATTTTTCAACTTTTTGCCCCAAATTTTCAACACAGCCTTCTTATGACCTCATGTAGCCATCTTGTGGCCCCACCTCATGAGCAAGGGTGGAGAAAATGTTCAGATTGGGCCCAAAATTTGATTTTGCGACACAAGTGTAAAAGCACATTTTGGCCAGGATGTGAAAAATGACACCCGTCACATGCATAAAGTGTGTGAAATCAAGGCTACTTTGAAAATTTAGGGTTACAACACTGAAAATTACCACAGTTTCGTGTGTGCATTGAAAATTTTCAATGTAGGCTCATAAATACAGGTTACTCACCTGTAACAGGAGTTCTAGGAATGGTATGTGTTGTTCATCCACACTATCTGGCAGGTTCCTTGCCGCTTTAAATCTTGCCGGAAGGTCTTCAAGCTGGCTCCTCCCACCCACCCGGGTAGTAAAACTCTCGGCTCCGCCTCATGACGCCAGATCTGGCCGCTGCTGGAAGCTCAGGTTGTCGCGTCGAAGCCGGGAGGTCGGGTGGAGTCGGTGTGGATGAACAACATATACCATTCCTAGAACTCCTGTTACAGGTGAGTAACCTGTATTTCTAGGACATGGATATGTTGTTCATCCCACTATCTGGCAGACTCAGCAGTTCTCCTCGGAGGAGGAGGCAAGCACACCCCTTAATACTTACTTGGGAAATAAGGACTGGAGAACCGAGGCCCCAAACCAGCATCCCGGCATGACTCAAGGTCGATGTGGTAGTGGGTAATGAAGGTGTTTGCTGACTTCCAGGTAGCAGCCCTGCAGATTTCCTGGATAGGGACGTCCCTGGAAGCAGCCACCGATGCAGCAGTATGGCGGGTAGAATGAGCTCTTATCCCTCTGGGAGGCTCCATGCCCGCCAACTCATAGCAGAGATCTATGCAGGAGGTGACCCATCTGCTTATCATCCGCTTGGCTGCAGGTCTGCCAGGTGCGGCTTCAGCGTAGGTGACAAACAGCTGGCGAACCTCTCCCCCGAATCCCAGCCGTGCGCTCCTTGTAGTAGGCGAGCGCCCTTCTAGGGTCCAAAGTATGGAGCCTATATTCGGCCTCCGAGGTGTGATTGGGGTAGAACACCGGCAGAGACTACACCTGATTAAGGTGAAACTCCGACACCACCTTCGGAAGGAATTTCGGGTGGGGGCGTAGGACAACCTTGTCCCTGTGGAAGACCAGGTAAGGAGACTCGATGCTCAGCGCCTGGAGTTCTCCCATCCTTCTGGCTGACGTGATAGCCACCAAGAAGGCGGTCTTCCACGACAGGTGGGGGAGACCACACCTGTGCATTGGTTCGAATGGCTTGCCCATGAGCTTTGCCAGTACCAGCAGTAAATCCCACGGAGGTGGGGGTTCCCGCACTGGAGGGGAAATGTGATCAAGGCCTTTGAAAAAGCGCCCGACCACTTTTTCCTGCGCCACTGACTGCTGACCGGCCCGCGCCCGGTAAGCAGAAATGGCTGCCAGGTGCACCTTTAGGGTCGTCGACCTAAGCCCTTGACTAGATAGGGACCATAGATAGTCCAAAATGCTGGCCACAGAACAAGAGGAAGGGTCCAAGCCCTTACCCCGACACCAAATGGAGAATCTCTTCCATTTGAAGGCGTAGCATTTTCTGGTCGACTCCTTACGGGACGCCTCAACGACATTGAGGACCTCGTCAGAAAGACCCAAGGCCTGGAACTCTAGCCACTCAGGAACCAGGCCGTCAGGTGCAGGGATTGAAGGTCCGGATGGAACACCTTCCCCTGATTGACTGAGAGCAGGTCCGGGCGAGCTGGAAGCTGCCTCGGGAACCTGGAGCTGAGGCTGAGGAGATCTGGGTACCAGAACTGGCATGGCCAGTCTGGGGCTATCAGAATCACCTGCGCCTTGTCCCTTCTCACTTTGAGCAGGACCCTGTGAATCAGAGGAAAGGGGGGAAAGGCGTAAAAGAGGCCCGGGGTCCATGGCCTCGAGAAGGCATCCCCCTGCAGCGAACCCTGCTGAGGGGGGCGGGCATGAAACAGCCTCAACTTCGCGTTCTCCCTGGAGGCAAACAGATCCACCAGAGGTGTGCCCCAGAGGGAGAACAGATCTTGTACTACCTCCGGCAGGAGAGACCACTCGCGCGATGCAGCCCTATCCGGCTCAGGGCATCGCCAGGGTGTTGGAGGCCCTGCCATGAATGGCTAGGAGATCCGCCCAGGCTGGCAGAGACAAGTGACCAGATGCGGAGAGCTTCCTGCATAGAAGCATGGAGCGGGCCCCCCTGGCGGTTTAGGTAGTACATGGTCGTGGTATTGTCCGTCTGGACTCGGACCACTTGACCCCGGAGAAATGGAGCAAAGGCGGTGAGAGCTAGGCGGACCGCACGGAGCTCCAGCAGGTTGATGTGGCATCGGGACTCCTGCGGGGACCAGGGGCCATGCACTCGGTGTTCCCCCAGATGGGCACCCCAACCCATCAAAGAGGCGTCAGTCGTCAGAGAGACCGTCGGCTCGGGGCGGACAAACGGGATGCCCTCCTGCAGATGGGATGGAACGTCCACCACTGGAGAGCTGCTCCACATCTCCTGGTCGTCACCACAAGCTGGTCCAAGGGATCGCAGCATTGTGACCATTGGCTGGCCAGTCCCACTGAAGGGGACGCATGTGCCAACGCGTTCCAACGGACCACGCTGGTACAGGCCGCCATGAGACCCAGGAGGCGCAGGAAGTCCCGGGCAGGGCGCGATTGCCCAACCAGAAATGATTGGGCAAAGGAGGTAAGAACCTCGGCCCTGTCCACCGGGAGCCGTGCTCTGGCTCGTAAAGAGTCGAGCTCTGCCCCGATGAACAGCATCACCTGCTTCGGCTCGAGTTCCGATTTGGCCGACTTGAGAGCAAACCCGGAGGGCCAGATCTCTGGACCGCTCCGCCTCCTGTCTGGAGGGGGCTGCTATCAGCCAATCGTCCAGGTAAGGGTACACCCGGACCCCTCAGCGCCGCAGGAATGCTGTCACCACTGCCATGCATTTGGTGAAGACCCTGGGAGCTAGAGAAAGGCCGAAGGGCATGGCCTGGAACTCGAATAGGGATCCCTCCACTCGAAAGCGGAGGAATCTCCGGTGAGACGGACGGATAGGGACGTGAAAGAACGCGTCCTGGAAGTCCAGAGAGCAGAACCACACGCCGTGTTCCAGAGATGGTATTATCTGAGCCAGAGTGACCATTCTGAAGGTTCGAGACCTTAGGAACTTGTTTAGGTCGTGTAGGTCGAGGATGGGGCGCCAGCACCCCATCCGTTTCGGGACCAGGAAATACCTGGACACAAACCCCGGGTCTGAAGGAGGGTCCTCCACCTCTCTTATCACCTCCTTCTGGAGGAGGAGAGCGATGTCGGCTCGACGAGCCACCAGTGAGGCTGGGGACCCCGAAGCCCCCCGAGGGGTGATGGCTCTGAAGGGCAGTGCCTGCTTGAATTCTAGAGGCAGGCCTCTTCCCACCACCTCCAAAACCCACCTGTCCGTGGTAACAGCGGACCAGGTGGAAAGGAAGTGCTGGAGCCGTCCCCCCACGGGGGGAACCAGGGGTAAGGCGACGGGAATGGGGGCGACACCCCTCAGCCCGTCACTGGGCAGGCTTAGTGGAGGGACCGGCCGAGGAACCTCCTGGGCCCTTACCTCCTTGCTTCCTATTAGAGGAAGACGACGGCTTGGGTTTGGGGTACCAAGGTCGAGCCTGCTGGCCCTGACGTTGCTGGGCTGGGCGCGCCGCGGGCACAGAAGGGTGAAAGGGCTTAGGCTGAGGCTTACGGCCTTTGTCCTTCTGGGCGGAGGAGACCGAGTCCAAGGTGGCATTGGACTTTTCGATCCTCTGGAGATGACCTTCCACTCCAGGGCCGAAGAGGTCTGTTCCCAGGAAGGGAACATCCGCCAGTTTGTGCTGGGTATCCGAGGTGAAGGTGGATATCCTCAGCCACGCCCGCCGACGCATGGCCACTGCGGTCGCCACTGACCTGGCACAAGAATCTCCGATGTCAAGAGCAGTCTGGAGCTGCTGCTTAGCCACTGCCCTGCCCTGATCCCGCACCTGTTTGACCGTGGTCTGCAGGTCAGCGGGAAGATGGGGAACGACCTCATCCAGGGAGCCCAACAGGGCATGGGAGAAGTGTGCCATCAGGATGGCCGAACTGGCCTGACGAAGGCCAAGAGAAGAAGCAGCATAGACTTTTCGCCCGGCATAATCCAGTTTCTTGGATTCTTTGTCGGGCGGTTTGTCCACGTCCCTGGCGTTCCCGGCGCGCCAGAAAACACCATTGGTAACCAACCCCTCAGCAGAGGGGTGTTCCGAAAAACCGGACAGGGAACCAGTGGGGACCGCGTACTTCCTGGCCATCCTGGCCGAAGGCGCAGGGCAGGAAGCCGGACATTGCCATAGTTCCAAGGCCGGACCAATGATGGCTTCCGCCACCGGAAAGGCCTCCGTCGGAGAATCCCCTCGGTCCAGAATCTCCGTGAGGGGATATCTGGCCCATTTGGAAACGGGTTCGAGCTTCATCCGGTGGACTCCGAGATGAGCTGAAGTAGGCCAAGGAAGGACGAAGGGCTATCGTCCACTGACTGCCCCCCTGAGGACTCCAAGTCCATCCGCCTGGAGAACAGGGAGGAGTCATCTTCCGACTCCGACGAGTCTTCAAAGAGCTGCCTCAAGCCTGAGAAACCCTCCACCTGCCGAGGTTTATCGGGAGTGAGAGTGACCGACAGCCTATAGGGCAGCCCCTGAGCCGACCGAGAACTCTTGGTCGGAGCCCCAACTAACGGCTGAGGAGGAGGCGGTTCCACCAAAATCGGTGGAGCAGCAGTAATTTGCCAAACAACCGGCCTGGGAACAGGCTCCTCGACTGCCCAGGGGTTGTTTCGACGCTCCGTGACAGCCACTTAATGGCGGAGAAGGCGACTGGGTGGCTTATTCCGACCAACAGAAGCTAATAGCCATGGCTCTTCATATTCTGACGCAACTTGCGCAGGCCTCCCCTCGTCAAGGAGGAGAGAAGAGGAAGCGGCGGGCGCGCTGGCGCGTGCCGAGACCGAGACCGCTTATGATGGGATCGCTGGACCGCTGAGGGAGGTCCGAGACCGAGACCGAGAATCTCGGCCAGGCCGAGGGTCGGCGCAGCTGGCATCGAGAATCGGCACACCCTTTGGCTCGACGACTGCACCGACGCCCGGAACAGGAGGCACAGACGAAGCCGGACGGGATCCTCAACTCGCCAGGGCAACCGGGAGAGGGATTTTCAAGCCACCAGCCGACAACCCGTCTAACGGGTCGAGAAAAATCTCAACCGTGTCGTGGGTGTCTTGGTCAGCTGGCCTGTGGGGGATGCCATGAAACCAGTGGCGAAGCTGAAGGTTCGGACCAAGTGACTGTCGACAAGGGGAGGGAGATCTTTCCCGCTCCCAAGAGCGTCGACGATGGGACTTACCCTTACTCTTTTTTGACCCGAGAAAATGGTCCAGAAGAGGTTGAACCCTCGCCTTTTGTCGAGAGGGTCAAGCAAAGCTCCTTAAAAGAAGCCGAATAAGAGGCGCCGAGAGAGAGCGGGACAAATGCCGCGGCCGAAGATGGAGCGGCCTGTGCCGCCTCCTCCTCGAGGGCAATCATCTGCTCTAGTTGTTCCGCAGAGCCCGCAGCCACGACACCGCTAATCGGGCCTCCTTCGACGAACCGGAGGAAATCTTTTCGGGACGCCTAACTGAAGACGGGCACGATCTTCAAGGACACAGATCAAAAAGAAGAGCACAGGTCGCAGATCCCGGCGGTTCGTGCTCAAGGCCCAGCAGTAGACGACGTGGAGTGCGGGTCTGTCCGAGACATTTTCTGCCCGCAGGGACATCTCCGAAACCGGAGTCGATTTATCCACGTAGCCATGGGAGAAGAAGACCAGTATTTTGTAAATATTTGAAACAAGTTTCAAAGTTTGAAGAGTTAGGCACCAAGTCTTAATCGCAGAGCTGCTAAGGAGGAACCTTGAGCTTCCAAGCGGTAAGGAAGATCTGGCCATGGGGGGTGGAGCCGAGAGTTTTACCACCCGGGTGGGTGGGAGGAGCCAGCTTGAAGACCTTCCAGCAAGATTTAAAGTGGCAAGGAACCTGCCAGATAGTGTGGATGATATCCATGTCCCTAGAACTTTGTTGTTTTCCAATATTTTTACCCAAATTTACAACACAGCCTTCTTTTGACCCCAAATAATCTTGTGACCTCACCAAGGGCAGAGAAAATGTTCTAATCCTGCCCAAAAGGTGATTTCATGTCACAATTGTGAAAACACATTTTGGGTAGGATTTGAAAAATGACAGCTGTCACATTTATGGGGTGCTGTGAAGAAATGGCTACGTTGAAAATCTGTGGTCAAAATATTGAAAGTTACCAAAATTATGGGCACGTATTAATAAATTTCAACATAAGCTCATAAAATTTTTTTTATGTTTTTAACCCAAATTTTCAACATGACCTTTTAATGATCCCGCTTTATGAACAAAGGCAGAACAAAATGTTCAAATTCTGCCTGCAAGGTGATTTTGAGCAGCAACCATGAAATCACCTTTTGGGACAGATCTACCTAAATTCACTGTCACTGTTCATGAGGTGGGGGTCCCAAAAAAAGACAAGTTGAAAATTTTGGGCAAACACATTCAAAAATGACAAGTTATCATGACAAGTGCAAAACCTATTGAAATACACTGAATTGCATATATAACATTTCCACAGCTCACAGTCCAGTGTTGAAGAATGAAGGTGTCTCTGATCCAGAGAGAATTACAGCATTGGACCACTGGTAACTAAAGTAATGGCTGAGGGTGTGTGGGGCGGTGGGTGCTGAAAGGCAGGGTTGGGTGGGGGAACAGTAACAGCAGTGACAGACACCAATGGGTGGTTTTCCTTTTTACAGTGGGTATTTTACTTGGAAAAAAAAACTACAAGGGATGGTTTCTTTATTTCAGGTACCGACACTGGGGATTGAGCACTCGAGTCGGTGTTATGTTTGGTGGCCCTGTGGATGGGCTCATTGGTGTCGCACAATCAGAACAGTCAGGGTGGGGGGTTGCAGCCAGTAGGGGGGGACTGGGCACTCTGTGCCACAATATTAACTTTGAAGGGGCAGGAGAGACTGTGGGAGGGGTATTTGTTATTTGGCATGGGGGACTGTGTACACCCATTCTGGAATATTAACTTTAAAGGGGAACAGAGATTAAGGGTGGGTTTTATGTTTTGTGGCATGGGGGGTGGGTCCTCAGTGTCACAATGAAAATGGGCGGGGATGCAGCCGGCATCAGGGATGACCTTTTTTTTGGGGGGAGGGGGCGTGAAGGGACCACAGGAGGCTGATGTGCTTGCTGGATGGCATTATGTACAGTAGATTAAAGGAAAGATCCACTCTATGATTGGGCTCTCTCTCTCGAATAGTGTGAGTGACACTGATGAAACCCTTACAGACTGTTCTGCATTGGACAGACAATGTCACACTTCTCAAAACCCTCTCTCCTAACAAAATGTTTGCTGCATGTGTACAAAGCAAACATTAAAAAAAAAAAGTGAACTGAATCAAGTCCTATCAATGCCTTGGACATCCATCAGGTCTGTCATCAAGCATTACACACCAGTGGAAAAGAAATAAAAAAAAAAAAAAAAAAAGAGGACCTGAAGACACAAAACTGTACGTACAATTTTTATTAATACACACAAACAGGAGCAAACAATGCAATTTTTCTGGGAAATCCCCCTTAAAGTTTATCCTCCCCCCCATAGACCCTGGGTGGGAATCCCCCAAACTCCAAACCAAATTTTAAGCCCAGAGTAACAGGAACATGTAGGGTAGGGTTGGAGTTTCAACTGGTGCCTGAGGCAACAAGGGGATGGGGAGGGGCAGAGGGGAGTTGGTTCTAGATTGAGGAAAGTTAATAGAAGAAGACAGATTTCCAAGTGGAGGAACAGGGTGTGGAGTGGCAAAAAATGCGATGACCTCTGGAATGGAACAGGAAGCAGGGGGGAGCTGGGACAAGAGAGACAAGAGGTAAGAGGGACGGAAAGGGAACCAAACCAATATTTGGATATGAAAGAGGTAGACTGAGCCAGGCAACATGAGGGGAAAAGGGAGGATCAATGTGGGCTGAGAAGTCAAGCTTACTGTCTAGCCACACACCACAGCATTTAAAGGACTAAACTGCTTCAGGAGGTGTGCCATCCAGCATTGTGAAACTCAGGAGGGCAAATAGTCTGGCCAGTTCCTGACTGGCATCAACAGTCATGGACACCTTTTTTATTTCAATGTTTACTCTGAGTTGGCTGGATACAAACCAGTGCAGAACACGGCTGAAGCAGGTCTTTCACAGCTGCTGTGGAGGGATCAGATGTAAAGAGGACTGCATCATCTACATACATGTGGATATGCGTGTTAGCACTGGCAGAGTGGAGGTCATTCAGGAAAATGGGGAAGAGGATGGAGACCTGTGAAATCCCAGACTGGATGGGAAGTGGAGAGGACAGGATGTTCACTACCTGTATCAAATGTTTATGGCCAATGAGGTATAAATAGAACAATTCAACAGCAGGGGATGAGAGGCCAGCAGAGCTCAGCTTGCCCAGGTGGAGAAGACGGGACACTAAATTGAAGGCTTTTGCCAGACTGATGAAAACTGCTGCCATTATGTGCCCCTGACCTATCCCAGAAAAGACTGAATCAGTGCCATGCAGCAGGGAAGAGATGGTGGAATGGAGCTTCTGGAAACCAGACTGAAAGGGTGAGAGGAAGTTAGAGGATGAAAGTAAGTCAAGGAGCCTGGAATGACTTAGTTTCTCTTGCAGCTTAGAGAGGGAGGAGAGGAGTGAGATGGGACTTATGTTGACAAGGGAGGAGGGATCACCCTCTTTATGAAGTGGAATAACTTTGTCCAACTTCCAGGACTGAGGAACAGTGCTGAGTCAGAAGGAAAGGTTGACTAGGTCAGCAAGGGGAGCTGCAATGGCAGGAGCTGAGGAGGAGCAGGAACTTGGGGTCCAAACCATCAGGGCTAGACTTTGACGAGCTGTTGAAGGAGAGGGCAAGCAGGGTTTTCTAGACGGTGACAAGGGGGAAGTGGAAACCAGATGAAAGCTGGGGGGATGGAATAGGTTCTGAAGAACTCACTGAAAGAGGCAGCAACAGAGGTAGGGTCAGACACAGATAAACTATTTACCATGAGGACTGGAGGAAGTGGACTGGGCAGGGGGCTCAAAGGTGAGTGATAAACATCCAGAAAAACCTCAACTCTCCAGCTAAATTCTGGAGGCTGGCCTTAAAACTGTGCAATCTCATGGCCTGGGCAGCCTATGTACAGTTGTTCTTCAAAGCCCTGTAAAACATCAAGGGACTTGCTCAGATGGATGATCTCAGCGGTAATCCAGGGGTGGTGAGAAATTTTGATTCTTTCCTCAGGGGGCATGCTTGTTCCAGATAGTGGAGAATTTGGAGTGGAAAAGGGAGAGAGTCGTGTCCATATCAGAGGCAGTGAGGATGACTAACCAGTCTGCTGCAGTGAGGTCACTCAGTACAGCAAAGGTGTTTTATGACCTGGGAGACCTGGACCACAAGTATTTTGGTGAGGAGGGGGAAATACAGGTTACTCACCTGTAACAGGAGTTCTAGGAATGGTATATGTTGTTCATCCACACTCATTGGCAGGTATCCTTGCCGCTTTAAATCTTGCCGGAAGGTCTTCAAGCTTGCTCCTCCCACCCACCCGGGTGGTATAACTCTCGGCTCCGCCCCATGACGCCAGATCTGGCCCGCTGGAAGCTCAGGTTGTGCGTCGAAGCCGGGAGGTGGTGGGTGTGTGGATGAACAACATATACCATTCCTAGAACTCCTGTCACAGGTGAGTAACCTGTATTTCTAGGAACATGGATATGTTGTTCATCCACACTCATTAACAGACTCCTAGCAGTTCTCCGGGAGGAGGGAGGCAAGACGCACACCCCAATACTTACTTGGGAAGAGAGACTGGAGAACCGAGGCCCCAAAACCAGCATCCCGCGTGACTCAAGGTCGATGTGGTAATGGGTAATGAAGGTGTTTGCTGACTTCAGGTAGCAGCCTGCAGATTTCCTGGATAGGGACGTCCCTGGAAGCAGCCACGCGTAGCAGCAGTATGGCGGGTAGAATGAGCTCTTATCCCTCTGGGAGGCTCCATGCCCGCCAACTTATAGCAGAGATCTATGCGGAAGTGACCCACCTGCTTATCGTCCGCTTGGCTGCAGGTCTGCCAGATGCGGCTTCAGCGTAGGTGACAAACAGCTGGCGAACCTCTCCCCGAATTTCAGCCGTGCGCTCTTTGTAATAGGCGAGCGCCCTTCTAGGGTCCAAAGTATGGAGCCTATATTCGGCCTCCGAGGTGTGATTGGGGTAGAACACCGGCAGAGTCAACACCTGGTTAAGGTGAAACTCCGACACCACCTTCGGAAGGAATTTCGGTGGGGGCGCAGGACAACCTTGTCCCTGTGGAAGACCAGGTAAGGAGACTCGATGGAAAGCGCTGCAGCTCTCCCATCCTTCTGGCTGGCGTAGATAGCCACCAAGAAGGCGGTCTTCACGACAGGTGAGAGAGCACACTGTGCATGAGTTCCAATGGCTTGCCATGAGCTTTGCCAGCCACCAGCAGTAGATCCCACGGAGGTGGGGTTCCCGCACTGGAGGGAAATGTGATCAAGGCCTTTGAAAAAGCGCCAGACCACCTTCTCCTGCGCGACTGGATTGCTTCCTGCCCGCGCCTGCAAGCAGAGATGGCTGCCAGGTGCACCCTTAGGGTCGCCGACCCTAAGCCCTTGATTAGAAAGGGACCATAAATAGTCCAAGATGCTTGCCAAGGAACAGGAGGAAGGGTCCAAGCCCTTGCTCCTGACACCAAATGGAAAACCTTTTCCATTTGAAGGCATAGCATTTTCTGGTCGACTCTTACGGGACGCCTCAACTACATTGAGGACCTCGTCGGAAAGACCCAAGGCCTGGAACTCTAGCCACTCAGGAACCAGGCCGTCAGGTGCAGGGATTGAAGGTCCGGATGGAACACCTTCCCTGATTGACTGAGAGCAGGTCAGGCGAGCTGAAGCTGCGCGGAGTCCTGGAGCTGAGACTGAGGAGATCTGGTACCAGAACTGGCGAGGCCAGTCTGGAGCTATCAGAATCACCTGCGCCTTGTCCCTCCTCACCTTGAGAAGCACCTTGTGGATCAAGGGAAATGGGGAAAGGCGTAAAGAGGCCGGGGTCCACTGCCTCGAGAGGCATCCCCTGCAGCGAGCCCTGCTGAGGGCGGGCATGGAACAGTCTCAACCCGGCGTTCTCCTGGAGGCGAACAGGTCCACCTGAGGTGTGCCCCAATGGGAGAACAGATGCTGTACTACCTCCGGCAGGAGAGACCACTCGTGGGATGCAGCCCCTATCCGGCTCAGGGCATCGGCCAGGGTGTTGGAGGCTCCTGCCACATGAATGGCTAGGAGATCCGCCTCCAGGCTGTACACGAGTGACCAAATACGGAGGCTTCCTGCATAGAAGCATGGAGCGTCCCGCCCTGGCGGTTTAGATAGAACATGGTCGTGGTATTGTCCGCCTGACTCGGACCACTTGACCCCGGAGGAATGGAGAAAGGCGGTGAGAGCTGGCGGACCGCTCGGAGCTCCAGCAGGTTGATGTGGCATCGGACTCCCTGCTGACCAGAGGCCATGAGCGGTGTTCCCCAGATGGGCACCCAACCCATCAGAGAGGCATCGGTCGATAGAGAGACCGCTCGGCTCGGGCGGACGAACGGGATGCCCTCCTGCAAATGATCTGGAACGGTCCACCACTGGAGAGCGTTCCACATCCCCTGAGTCACCGGCTACAAGCTGGTCCAAAGGATCGCAGCGTTGTGACCACTGGCTGGCCAGTCCCCATTGAAGGGACGCATGTTCCAGCGGCCCAACGGACCACGCTGGTGCAGGCCGCCATGAGACCCAGGAGGCCAGGAAGTCCCGGGCAGGCGCAGTGCCCAACCAGAAATGATCGGGCAAAGGAGGAAAGAACCCGGCCCTGTCCGCCGGGAGCAGCTCTGGCTCGAGAGAGTCGACTGCGCCCGATGAATAGAATCACCTGCTTTGGCTCGAGTTCCGACTTGGCCTCGTTGATAAGGAGGCCCAGTTGAGACAGACCTGGAGGCCAGATCTCTGGACCACTCCGCCTCCTTCCTGGAGGAGCTGCTATCAGCCAGTCGTCCAGGTAAGGGTACACCCGGACCCTCGGCACAGGAATGCTGTCACCACTGCCATGCATTTGGTGAAGACCCTGGGAGCTGGAGACAAGCCAAGGGCATGGCTTGGAACTAAAAGGATTCTTCCGCCTGGAAGCGAAGGAATCTCTGGGTGAGACGGACGGATAGGGACGTGAAAAGCGCCCTGCAAGTCCAGAGAGCAGAACCACCGCCTGCCGTTCCAAGGATGGTATTATCTGAGCCAGAGTGACCATCCTGAAGGTTCGAGACCTTAGGAACTTGTTTAGGTCGTGGAAGTCGAGAATGAGGCGCCAGCCCCCGTCCGTTTGGAACCAGGAAGTACCTGGACACAAACCCTGGGTCTGAAGGAGGGTCCGCCACCTCTCTTATCACCTCCTTCTGGAGGAGGAGGCGATGTCGGCTCGACGAGCCGCCGCCAGTGAGGCTGGGGACTGAGCCCCGAGGGGCGGACGGCTCTGAAGGGGTGGTGCCTGCTCAATTCCAGAGGCAGGCCTCTTCCCACCACCTCCAAAGACCCACCTGTCCGTGGGGCAGCGGACCAGGCGGAACAGAAGTGTTAGAGCCGCTTCCACGGGGGACCCAGGGTAAGGCACGGGATGAGGCGACACCCCTCAGCCCATCACTGGGCAGGCTTGGAGGAGGGACCGGCCGAGGGACCTCCTGGGCCTTTTCCTCCCTGCCTCCTGTTAGAGGAAGCCGGCGGCTTGGGTTTGGGATGCCAAGGCCGAGCCTGCTGGCCCTGACGTTGCTGGGCCGGCGCTGGGGCACAGAAGGACGAAGGGCTTAGGCTGCGTTTCGCGTGCCTTTGTCCTTCTGAGCGGAAGAGACCGAGTCCAAGGTAGCATTGGACTTCTCGATCCTCTGCAGGTGACCTTCCACCCCAGGGCGAAGAGGTCAGTCCCCAAAAGGAACATCCGCAACTTGTGCTGGGTATCCAGTAAAGGTGGATATCCTCAGCCAAGCCCGCCGACGCATAGCCACTGCGGCCGCCACCGATCTGGCACATGAGTCCCCTATATCCAAAGCAGTCTGGAGCTGCTGTTTGGCCACTGCCCTGCCCTGGTCCCGCACCTGCTTAACCGTAGTCTGCAGATCGGTGGGAAGATGAGGGATGACCTCATCCAGGGAGCCCAACAGGGCATGAGAAAAATATGCCATGAGGATGGTTGAACTGGCCTGACGAAGGCCGAGAGAGGACGCAGCGTAGACTTTTCGCCCGACATGGTCCAATTTCTTGGACTCCTTGTCAGGAGGTTTGTCCACATCCCTGGCGTTGCCGGGGCGCCGGAAAACGCTGTCGGTAACCAACCCCTCAGCAGAGGGGTGTTCCGAAAAACCGGACAAGGAACCGGTAGGGACCGCATACTTCCTGGCCATCCTGGCCAAGGCGCAGGGCAGGAAGCAGGCGCTGCCAAAGCTCCAGTGCCGGACCCACTATGGCCCTGGCCACGGAAGAGCCTCCGTCGGAGAATCCCTCGGTCCAGAATCTCCGTGAGGGGATACCTGGCCCGCTTGGAAAGCGGGTTCGAGCTCCATCCCGTGGACTCGAGATGAGCCAAGCGAGTCCTAGGAAGGACGGACTGCTCGTCCATTGACTGACCTCCTGAAGACTCCAAGTACAGTCGCTGGAAAAGGAGAATCATCTTCGGACTCGGAAGAGTCCTCGAGAAACTACCTCTGGCCTGAGCCACCCTTCACCTGCCGAGGTCGGTGGGGAGTGAGGTAACTGACAGCTGATGGGGTAGACCCTTAGCAGGCAAGGAATCTGGTCGAGCCCCAGTGGTGGCTGTGGGCGGAGGTTCCACCGGAATCGGTGGAGCAGCTGGTTTGGCGGACAACCGGCCTGGGTATAGGCTCCTCGGATAAGTCGGGTTGTGTCGGCCGCTCGGTGACAGCCATAATAGCCGGGGAAGGCGGCGGGTAGGCTTACTCCGGCCAGGAGGAGCTGTTTCAACATAAGGTCCTCACATCCGTCGGCGTAATTCTACGTGAAGCCTCCCTCGTCCGAGGAGGACGAGGACGAGCAGCGACGCCGCTTACCGGGTGCCGAGACGAGACTGCCTATAGCGGTGGGATCGGCTGGACGCGAAGAGGTCCGAGACCGAGACCGAGGTCCCGGAATTTCCGAGGTCGGTGCGGGGAGGTGTCGGCGAACCCGACACTCCGCTCGGCTCGGATGGTCCATCCGAGGGCTCCGGAACGGAGGCTGGGCGAGCCACCGGGATCCCCAACTCCTCCCGGGGGAACCGGGGAGAAGGGAATCTCGGCTGCTAAAGGCGACAGCCCGTCCAACGGGTCGAGAAAAATCTCGACTTCGTCGGTGGGAGTCTCGGTCAACTGACCTGACGGGGACACCGTGAGGCCAGTGGCCGAAGCCGAGCGGTCGACCGAAGCCGACGGTCGACGACTCGGGGAGAGGGACCTTTCCCGCTCCCAAGAGCGTCGACGGAGGGACTTACCCCTGTCCTTCTTTTTGGACCGAGAATAAGGTCCAGCAGACGTAGGCCCTTCTCCCTTAGTGGAGAGGGACAGACAAAGCTCCTTAAAAGAAGCCGTGTAGGAAGAACCCAGAGAGAGCGGGATAAATGCCGCGGCCGAGGAAGATATGAGCCGCGCCGCCTCCTCCGAGGCGATCATCGCTCGAGCTGATCCACGCCCGAAACACGCCGCGCGGACCGCCAACCAGGCCTCCTTGGACTTCACGGAGGGAAGCGCTTCTCGGACGGCCCAGTTGCAATCGGGCAGCACGGTCGCCTATGGACGAGAGCCAAGAAAGATGAGTACAGGTCGAAGCCTGCAGGGTCGTGCTCAAGGCCTAGCAGTAGACACACGCGGAGTGTGGATCCGTCGAGACATCTTCTGCCGCGCAGGGCATCTCCGAAATCCGGGAGTCGATTTGTCCATCGGCAGCGAGGGATCGAAGACTGAAGTCTTTTTCACAAAATTTATTTTTAAATCCGCAAACGGAGAAATAGGAACCAGTCTCAAACGCAGAGCGTTAAGGAGGGAACCTGAGCTTCCAAGCGGTAAGGAAGATCTGGCGTCATGGGGCGGAGCCGAGAGTTATACCACCCGGGTGGGTGGGAGGAGCAAGCTTGAAGACCTTCCGGCAAGATTTAAAGCGGCAAGGATACCTGCCAATGAGTGTGGATGAACAACATATCCATGTCCCTAGAACATAAGATTTTTCTGATGTAGTACCTTATACAGTGGCTGCTAAATTAATCCAGCAATATACTTGCTGCAACAATACTGTGGGGATGGGAGGTCAGAACCCAGTCCAAAAGGTATGGCTGGGGGAGTTGAGAATGATCTGGGTGAGTTCCTAAATAATCTGGGACAAATTAAGGGACTCTATCCTATGAATGATAGATCTGAATGACAGAGAGGCAATTTATGCCTAAACTCCCAATGAGGACAGGCAATGGAGGAAAGAATATGAGATCTTGGGAGAGGAACAGACAACCCCACTGCATATAGGTATAAGAGACTGGAATGAGAGCCAGACTAGGAGAAATTCTTTGAAGAAGCGTATGGCCTCCCTGTTGGACATAATATATAAGAGGCTCCAGCAGACATAGATGGCAACCACTTCTCCGCATTTTCTCCTCTTCTGCCTGATGAGATGGTAATCAAGAAGGGGCAGGTTAGAGTTTGGGGTCTTGAAGGACAGCTGGGATTTGGAAATAGAGAGGACATCACAGAGTGTATCTGAACCCAAAAGCAATTGCTATCACCTGATAATAGTCCTAAGCAGCAGCTTAAAAAAACAGGAAAACAGCAAGCAGGTGAGAGCTGCAGCACTGATGTACTCAACAGAATAATGGCTAAGCTAAACGAGTGAAAATAGCTAGGATAAGCACTAACATATATTCTTTAGCACAAACAATTATTATTTTATTTATTTATTTATTGATTGTATAAATCGGATTTACAACCTTTGAGCCAGAGGCTCGTTTACAAAGGTACCTCGTCACAGAGAGGACATACAGAGTCAACATACGTACAGAACACAATCATACAGTAACATAGTTTTACATAGTTGCTTGAACATAATGAGTAATTAAAAAAAAAAAAACATTTCAGACATGACAGGTTGGTACCAGCAGGTACTGGCAGAGGAGACTGAGCCCATGGGGGAGGTGTGAGGGGCAGTTTGGCCCAGAGGGCTATGTTAGTAGTAACAGAGAGCAGCAGAGCATCTCTTAGCAACAGGTCTTGCAGCGGGTGTTGAACAACTGATGATACCTGTTAAATGAAAATAATGGACAAATGCAAAAAGTGGGTGCACCCAGACAGGGTTTTTCTAGAAGTCAGCAAAACACTGACTACTCTGACTAGTTGGACTACAGGCAGCAAGCTTCATGATGGGGGCTGACTACAAATGAGCCAACAGCGAGACTGGGCAGGTCGGTATACAGAATTAACTAAATGGCCTGGATTTAAACATGATAAATCTACAGCTGGCACCTCAGCATGTGGGTGAGGTGGCAAGGGAGGCATTGTTTTTGTTTCTGCCATTGGTAGTTAGCAATGACAAATGTATGGGTGCCAGCTTATACTCCTCAATCAGATTCAAGGATTTCCCTTACCCATTTCGTAATCATTGTAGTAAGATATTTTTCTGATAGATGATAGCTGCCAGTCCGACTTGTGCATCATCTCCTGCTGATGCATGATGCCCAAGAATATAGAATGCTTTTTAAAGGATACGTTATGCACTGACCTGTTCTTGAGCCTCCCAGAGTTCCAATCCAAGATCTTTAAGCGGAAGTGACCAAGAGAACGAGACATACTATGAAAAATATACCTATAACAGTACAATGCCAGCCACCCAAATGGGATGCAGTTAATAAGGATATTCGTTTAAGCAGGCCATTTCCCCAGCAACAAATTTACACCCCACTGTTTTCTATTAGGCCTTTAAATGGACAGTTGGGAAAGCTGGTTCACTTAATGGGGACATTATCAGGACATCTTTGGACATTATTTACTTCCTACTCTCTGCTCCCATTTGCTGTGTCAGAATCTGCAAGAGTGGCCACAAAGCACAATGATCTGTCTCTCTCAAAGAAAGTGAAGGTGCAAGAGGCTCTCCAGATGCCTAAAACATCAATGTCCTCTGTAGCCAAGCAGTATGGCATTTCCAAAAGTTAGGCCAGATTACCCAAAACAGAAAAAGTATTCTGGCATAGTGGCAGGCTAATTCTAACCCAAATGGAAAAAGAAAGCGAGAAGGTAAGGATGCTGAGGTAAAGGCTCTCCTCAGAATCGAACCGCGAACTATGCTGGTGCCCCAAATCTGAAGGCTCTGCTACCTGCTGCATTTCCCTGACCAGTAAGGGGACTTCCGCCAGAACGGGCTTGCTCTCCTCAGAATCAAACCACTAATAGCGATTGGAACTACACTGGTGCCCCGAATCTGAAGGCTCTGCCGCCCACCACATTTCCCTGACCAGGAAGGGGACGCCTGCTTGAACAGGATTGCTCTCCTCGGAATTGAACCGCTACCTGTGGTTCAAACTATGCTGGTGCCATGAATCTGAAGGCTCTGCCGCCCGCCGCATTTCCCTGACCAGGAAGAGGACTCCTGCCCAAATGGGCTTGCTCTCCTCGGAATTGAACTGCTAATCACAATTCGGACTATGCTGGTGCCCCAAATCTGAAGGCTCTGCGGTCCATTGCATTTCCCTGACCAGGAAGGTATGCCGGAGTCTTTTCTTTCCCAGATTCAAATTGTTGCCACCTCCTCAGCTCTGATTTTCCAATAGGCACACTCCAGAGCAGTCTGCATTCAGTGCAATCTGAATGGACATGGAGAAGCACAGCCGTCTCAATCTAGCACTGGCGAAGAAATGTTAATTAATTGAACACTGCTGCCTAATTTGCGAATTTGACTAGTGCTGATTTCTTGGCCCTGCCACCCACTCCCTCCCCCAAGTCTTATTATATACGTATATGCCCCTCCCTCTGCCTTACTACCTTGTCACCACTGGAGGATAGATCTGGAGGATCTCTCTCAAATGTTTTCTTACTGCTGTTTTTTTTTTTCTCCAACACAGCCATCTTGTACCACACTAGTGCACTTCAAAAAATATAGCACATTACTAGTGCCGCTATTGTTGATCGGGCTACATTAGGCTCACAGCAACTTAGGAGCATCTAAAATGAGAACCCCACAAAGACTCGTGCAATTAGCTCTCCTTATCTCTCGTCTTGTGCTGGAGATGGGCCTAAAACTATCCGGGCCCCAGACTACCTGTCTCTTGTCCTGGATACACTCTCCGGAGGGATTAACTCTAGAGGCACCCAGACTGAATCATACCTGATGCACAATCTCAGAATCCCACCCAAAATCTACAAACCCCTTGTTCCTCTCAGAATCTCTAGCTGCCTTACTGTGTAGCCGTACCATCGTGACCACACCCAACACTCAAAAGTCACACAGTGTAAAAGCAATAAGGTTAAGCTGGGTACACTGGGCTTGTATGCTCATAAAGCCCCTACTAATACTGCTACTTATCTCTGGAGGTATCCACCTGAACCCAGGGCTGAAATGTGACAAGAAACACATGAGGCTGGGTCACCTTAAGATTGTTTCATTAAACATTCAAAGTCTCCTAAACAAACTACCGCAGTTCCAGGCATGGGTGGAGCTACTTCAACCAGACGTTAATAGTCCTCACCAAAACCACGCTCTCACCTAAGGTCAGTGATGCTACCATCACCTTAGATGGCTACACTGCATTCTGACAGGACAGATTAAGGAAGCGAGATGGAGGTTGCTTAGTCTACCTAAAAAGTGGTTCAAATGTCCAACTACTGCCTAGTAGCTTTCACACCAAGGAAGCACAAACCCCAAGTCTAAAGCTAACCTTGGGCCAGCAACACAAACTTATTATCCACTGTGTGCATACCCCCCTGGCATCCAGCAGGTCCTAAGCAACCTGGAACAGCTAAAGCACAACCGGGAGCATATTACTGTTGGTGATTTCAGCACCAACTGCCTGTCCCATGACACCTTTGCAGCTGAGATCAGTTATCCAGTCTCTACAAAACAGGCACAAGCACTCTGATTGGCTTCTTGCTAGCTACTTGGAGCACATCTCCAAGGTCACCATCCTTCCAGACACACTGAGTGATCACTCTCCGGTAATGTGCACATGGTCAAATAAGTCTACCAGCAGACCTCCCCGGTCTTGCGAAACCGCTCCCTTGGACCTGGCCAGCAGGATTACTTTAGGAAATACTTGGAACTCCTTGACTGGTCGCCACTCGACAAAGCCAAGGATGGCAACCAAGCACTTGATTTTTTCATCACAATGTTTAACAAGGCCTGTGGCATTTTTGGCCCCTATAAAACCAAAAAAAAACAAAGGGGAAACACATCCATGGCTCATAGGCTCCCTCCCTCCTTGAGCTCATGCGGGAAAGGGATAATCTCTGGCATAAGGTCAAAGCAACATTCAAACTGGCTGATCTCCTTGCATATAGGGCTGCCAGAAACAAATGCACTAAACTCATCCATCAGGCCAAGACAGCCTACTACTACAACCTAGTAAAAAGAAGCTGGGGTCATGAAAAGGAGTTTTGGGATGCAGCTAAATCACTCACAGGGAAGCTCTCCAAGGCTCAACTAGGTCTAATAGTCACTGCCACCAGAACACACCAGGAACCTGATGACATAGCTAACACTTTCAACCTGGCTTTCACTGATCCAAGCTCAATACTTCCTAGTGAATACCCGATCCCTCCTGCTCCAAATCTGGACCTGATCATCCCCTCACCCCACAAAACATTGGGCAATACACCCCTACCCTTCTACTTCAAGCAGCTTACCAGAAAAGACAACACTAAATGTCAAACGTGTACCTGGGAAGTGACCATGTAGATATGAAGCTGGTGGCACTTAGTTAATGAGCTGGCAGACCCACTTATTAAAATGTTCAGGGGGGCGGAGCCAACAGCCTAGCAAGAAGGATGTGTTCTTGTCGAACTCTGCACCGCTAGAGCTTTTAATATAAATTAAAAATCTCTAAAGTGTATAAAAAACGGCATCAATCAGCAGGACTTCTAGCTGACTACATTTTGTGCAATTTCTGAACAATGGGATGCACCAGAAATGTGGCAAAAATGGATCGACAACTTGCAGGGTCCTCATGGCTCCCTGTGCCTTTGCAAACAGCAGACTCGCCACCAGACCAGCCTACCACGCTTGAAAAACTCCAAAGGTCACTCAACTATTTAACGCAAACTGTGCAAAGACTTGATAAAAAATTCAACCAACAGAATGAGCGTCCTATAATAGTGGAAAACAGAACAGAGGCAATGGCAAATTCTGTGGAAGAGATGGGGAAGATCAGTGGAAACGTACTTGCAACTTCAGCAGCCGTTATTAAGGAGCAAAATGGCCATAAGAATCTGGAGAACCAGGTTCAGGCAGCAAATGTCCGGCTATTAGGTATGCCAAAGGGGAAAGAAGAAGGAGATTTGATCACTTTCCTGGAACGCTGGCTACAAGAGGCTGCAAGTCTGGGCCATGCTGTGTCGATTAAGTGAGCATATCGAATTTCCCTGAGAAGGGCAACTGTGGCTACGGAAGGTCCCCACACCGTATTATTTACCCTGGCATCCTCCGGGGATCAAGATATGCTGCTACAAGCTGTCAAAGAACAGTACCCAGTAATGGAGGATCAGAAAACTGTACTTTTCCCGGACTACTCTTATGCTATTAGAATGCCCAGGAAGGCATTCGAGGGGGTGGCTCAGCAACTGAGAAAAGCAGGGATTGTTTACAGAATTGTGTTTCCAGCAAGGCTCCACTTTGCATACAAGGACAAGCAATACTGTTTCACGGACCCTCAATCAGCTGGAGAGTTTTTGGAGAAATTATCCCCAGAGAACCCTAGCAACTGGAACTGAAGAATCAGAAACCGAGGATGGCACAGCATGAATAACACAGACTTAAATAATGTTGTATCATATTGCTGTCTGTAAGTGTTTTGACCCTATCTGTACACTGTTTAAGTTGTAAGTTTAAGCTGTAAGTGAGCTTTTTATTATGCAGGTTCACTACGACGCTCTTGAAATTTAAAATGGCACTTCTCTCTTGTTGCTGTTGCTGCTGTTCCCGCCATATGTGAGCGAGTCGTGATATTGATGTCTCACTCATAAGACAGAAAAGTTCTCTGTCACAGCGATCAGCATGTCTAGTAACAATTTTTGTTGAAATATTAGGGTATAGAGAAATGTCTGACTATGCGATGCCAGAAAACTAAATGCATTCCTTAATTAGGGCAAAGTTAGCCCCAAGACTATCTTAATAGGTAACAGTAGAGCTTCATTTAATACTGTAAGGTTTAATAATATTCATCTTGAGAGCTGCGAGAACACTCAAATTGAGTTTCAGTAAAATGAGTACATGTAATGTTAGCCTATAGGCATGAAATGTTATTCTGAGTTGTTTATATATTTCATCTCCAGAGAGCATTGGCTGTAGTGTGGCTCCACACTCAGTAAATACTGTATATCAATTCTGTGCATTTCCCCACCTTGAGGTTACAAATGGAGGCATACTGCATTATCCTTAGTAATCTAAGAGAATACTTTTAAAAGATCACTTGACGCTGTCTCTAGATTGTATGTATTTTAAGTGCATTGTATTGTATTAAAATTAATAAAAATAAAGAATAAAATGTTTTTTTTTCCAATGCCTCACTAAGGTCAGGCGTTTTTCCAGACAAGTGGAAAAAGGCACCTGTCACCCTTATATTCAAAGCTGGAGATGCCACAAACCTGTCTAACGACAGTCCCATCTCCATTCATCCTCCCCTGTCTAAAGCCCTCGAACGCATTGTATCCGACCAGCTCACAGACTACCTATGGAATTACAACCTTCTATGTGCCTAACAAGGATTCCAGAAAGACCACTCCACTATCAATGCCCTGATTGACTACATCAACATAATTTACAATGTATCTGCTGATAGTTTGGCAGTGGGGTCTATTTTTATTGACCTCACAGAAGCCTTTGATACCATCAACCATCACCTCCTTCTGGAATGCTTCCTCTCTATAGGCCTGTCAATAGACACAGTAACTTAGTTCAAGAGCTACCGCACAGGCAGGACTCAATGTGTTAGAATCAAAGACACCTTCTCTGAGCCTAAAACATCTTGCTCCTCTCCCTTCCTCCTGTAGGTCCTTGATGGTCAGAACTTTTCCTTTAGGGTGACTGTAGCCAGTGTGCAAGAAAAAACAGGTTATTCCCCTGTAACCGTAGTTCTAAGAGTGCTATATGGTGTACATCCACACTTCTGGCAGAATCCTTTACCTTTAAGAACTGGGCCAAAAGGTCTTCATGCTGGCTACTCCCACTTACCTGGGTGGTAACAACCTTAGCACCACCCAATAACATCAGATCTTACCCACTGGAAGCAAGACCAGTGTGCCACTTGCCAGGGAGGGTGGGTGGGTTGTGTGGATGTAACCATATACCACTTGCCCACACGACATCACCTTCCTGTTTCCTATATATGTGTGGGTGATCCCTAGTATCCTCTGTTTCCCCCAACGGATTCAGCTCACTAAGCAAGGACAGAGGGGAAGCTGAGGTACCACAGGTATACCAACCCATAAGTCACTGGACCAGAATTTGTTCTCCTATAGAAGGAGGGGGATGGAGGGCAGGATCGTACCTGCTGCAAGAGACACTCCTCAAAGATCTACTGTTATGGTAAGTTCTCATGTAACTGTACCATCTTCCATGGAGTGGTCTCTTCTAGCAGGTGATACACTTGGGATCATCCCAAGCAGTAAATCCAAAAAGGGTGGTCATTGTGACAGGAGGCTTGTAGGACAGCTCAGCCAAAGGCCATCCTAAAGCGTGAAGCAACGTTCAAGTTGTAATGCTTCATGAAAGTATGAATTGTGGACCATGTAGCTGCATTGCAGATATCAATGATAGAGGTCCCTTTAAAGCAGACCGCTGTGGTGGCCATAACTCTGGCTGAATGGGCTTGGACAGGTCCTGGTAATGACTTCTTGTATTCTGTATAACAAAATGTGATACAGTGTGCTAGCCAATTGGAAATGGTCCGTTTAGTGACCGGGAGACCTTCCCTGTTTGAGGCGAAGGTGACAAAATGTTGAGGTCTTCCTAATTGATTTAGTTTAGTTAGTACAATATTGTAATATGCGATGGACATCTAGAGTATGCAAGAGGTATTCACCTCGACTGGAGTGTTCAGAGCAATATAGTGATAACTCCAAGGATTGATTTAAGGTGTGTTTGGATACTACCTTAGATGGGAAGGAAGGATTCATACAAAGTGGCACTCTGTTTTCGTGAAAAATTAAGTAAAGTTCTTTAAACAAGAGGGCATGAAGCTCGGAAATATGCCAAGCTGAAGTGACAGCCATTAAGAATAGTGTCTCCAAAAAAGAAAAGGGAGGTCACGAGTGGCCGCTGTTTCAATGGTTTCAAGAGATACTTTCTGTTTTAGAAAATTAAGATCCCACGAAGAAGTGGGTTGTCTGATAGGTGGCTTAATAAGTAATATTCCTCTTAAAAACATTTTGGCTAGATGACATTGATATGGTAATCTGTGATCAAGAAGTTCATGGAAGGCTGAAATGGAGGCCAAACGGACTCTGATGGAGGAATAGCTTAATCCTGTCTCAGCAATCGAGGCCAAGTAATCCAAGACTTTTGTCAGTGGACAAGAATAAGGATACAATGACTGGGAAGCAACCCAAATGGAAAAGGGTTTCCATTTGGCATTATAGGTTTCCCTGGTCGCTGGTTTACGTGAGACCAGTAGAATATTGACCACAGAGGAGGACACTTGGAGATGTGCTATGAAAGCATACTCAGGAGCAAAGCGTGAAGGTGTAATGACTTCAGGATGGAATGTAGAAGAGTCCCTTGATTCTGAGTCAAGAGATCTGGTCTTACTGGTAACGGTACTGGGTCCTCCACTGAGAACTGTTGAAGTAGTGGGAATCACACCTGCCGGGGCCACACAGGGGCTGTGAGAATCATGGTGACAGGTTTGAGTTGTAATTTTAATAGAGTCCACTGCAGAAGAGTGGGGGGAAGGGGAAGAATATAAGAAGAGTCCTGTCCATGATTGGGACAGGGCATCTATAGATTGTCCCTTTTTGCTCAGGATAATGGAATAGTATCTAGGGAGACGGTGATTGACTGGGGAGGCAAACAGATCCAGTTGCAGGGTCCCCCACAGATGAAAGATTTTCTGAAGCACTTCGTGATGAAGTGTCCATTTGTGTGTGGACAACTGGCAACTGAGGAGGTCAGCCAGGAGACTGACATCCTGGTAGATGGACAGCTGTCAGTACAAGTTGTTGCTGTGTGGCCTCCTGCCAGACTGCAATCACCTCTCTGCTTACATAGAAACATAGACTTTGATGGCAGATAAGGACCGCTTGGCCCATCTAGTCTGCCCATTTCCCTACCTACAGGATAGGCCGCAGATCCTAGTTAACCAACAGCCTATTTCTTCCTACCCCCCCCCCACAAGAATTGCCTTATGTCTGTCCCATGCATTCTTGAATTCTCCCACAGTTTTAGACCCCACAACCTCCTCAGGAAGGCTGTTCCATGCATCCACTACCCTCTCTGAAATAATACTTCCTCACACTGCCCCTAGAACCACACCCCTATCTTTAAATTGTGTCCCCTTGTTCTTGCATGTCTCTTTTCTGAAAGATGCTACCCTCTTGGACTTTGTTGATTCCACTGAGGTACAAAGTTTCTATCATCCCCCTCTCCCTTCTTTCCTCAAGGGTATACATATTAAGCTCCTTTAGTCTCTCCTCATATGCTTCTCTTGCAGGCCCTGCACCATTTTAGTTGCCCTCCTCTGGACTGCCTCTATCCTGTCTATGTCCTTGCGGAGATGGGGTCTCCAGAACTGGACACAGTACTCCAGATGGGTCTCACCAACTGTCTGTACAGAGGGATAACAACTTCTTGTTTTCTGCTGCTGATGCCTCTCCCTATACATTCCCAGTATACCCCCAGCCCTCCCCACTGCCTTCTCACATTGTTTGCTAACCTTAAGGTCATCTGATATGATTACCCCCAGGTCCCTTTCCTTTTTTGTTGTTACTACCTCCCCACCCATTGAGTATTCTTCCCCTTCGTTCTTGTTTCCCAGGTGCATTATTTTGCACTTCTTTGCACTGAATTTTAGCTGCCATACTTCTGACCATTCCTCCAACCTTGCCAAGTCCCTTTTCACCCTTTCCACACCTCCTTGTGTATCGACCCTATTGCAGATCTTTGTGTCATCTGCAAAAAGGCATACTTTTCCTTCCAGTCCTTCTGCAATGTCACTGATGACGACATTAAAAAGGACTGGACCCATTACTGAACCCTGCAGTACCCCACTAGTAACCCCTCTTTCTTCAGAGTGGACTCCATTTACAATTACCTTCTGTGTCCTGTAGTGCAGCCAATGTTTTACCCAGGCTACCACCCTGGGACCTACTCCCAGGCTGGTTAATTTGACTATTAATCTTTTGTGTGGGACTGTGTCAAATCCTACCATTATTCAAGACTGGGGATCTGAGTGATCTGAACAATTACCAGCCTATTTCTATACTATCCGCCCCCTCTAAAATTACTTGAAAAAATTGTCAACATCCAACTCAGAGAACATTTGGATTCACAAAAGTTGCTAAACCCGGCTCAGTCCGGCTTCAGAGCCAAACACAGTACAGTATCGACTCCTGCCAAAGTAACTACAGACTGGCAAATGGCCTTGGACTCTAAGAAGCATGTATTTGCCCTCTTCCTTGATCTAAGTAAGGCCTTCGATACTGCGGATCATACCATCATGCTTACTGCACTGAGTAACATTGGACTTGATAGTTCTGTCATTAAATTGTTCACCAGCTACCTAACCAATAGGTTACAACAAGTCAAAGCCATAGGAGATCTGTCCCCATAAAAATCCTTGTTACGAGGAGTCCCACAAGGCTCCATCCTGGGCCCTATCCTCTTTGCAATATACATCAATAATCTGGACTCGCAGCTGGGCACAGCCGATGTGCACTTATTCGCAGATGATACTGTACTCTATACCACAAATCCATCCTTGGATTTGGCCTATGAGTACTTACAGAAAGACTTTGTCACCCTCCAATACAACCTTATCACTCATAAGCTCCTCCTCAAAGCCAAAAAGACTAAAGTAATGATTCTCTCACCAAAGCCTACTTCCAGATGTCCCAATATCACACAGATCCGAACACTCTTAGATGAACCCCTTGGAGTAGTTGATACCTTTAAATACCTAGGGTTCTGGCTGGATAGCAAGCTCAACTTTCTGTGCCTCTTAAATGAAACCTCGAAGAAACTAAGACAGCGATTAGGTTTATTCTATCGCATTAAACACTTATTTACGTTAGCAACCAGAATGAGACTAGTACAAACTACATTCCTACCTATGCTGGATTACACTGACTTCCTTTACAGTTATTGCCCATCAACGATGCTAAACAAACTGGACACCCTTTACCACCGGGCTTTAAGATTTATCCTAAATCTACCCCGTGGTACACATCACTGTCGTCTATACCAGGTTTCGGGATGGACCTCACTCTCAACTAGGAGAAAAAAAGAATGCTCTCCTCTGTTTTTTTAGGGCATTATCTGATAACCTCACTGCATACATCTCAAACCTCTTCAAACAGACTAAAGGTTCCTATGGCCTGAGACACTTCTCCATAATCTGTTTCCAGATTCCTAGAGTGAAAACTACCCTTGGCTCGGCAGCAATCAACTTCTCATTTCCATCACTTTGGAACACTATGCAAGACTCATTAAAATTATCCTCACTTCCAAGCATTTTCACATTCAAAGCTCTATTAATGGATTATCTGAAGGAATCATGCAACTGTTTCAGATGCCTATGACCCCCAAGCCCCGGGTGCCACTCTCAAATCCTATGCCTAAGTATCTCATCCACCCCACATTCCTAACAACAGAAACTTAGGACCTACAAGCCTAGTTCCCTTAATCTGAGATGGCCCTGCCTATTCTCTACCTTTTACCTATTCTGGCCTCCCTGTTGGCTGCCTACTCTTTCACCCCAATTTCTACCCTATTCCTTAATACCTTCTTATTTTTTATCATTTAGGTATGAGCTCTTACTTAGTGGCGGCTACATGGGAATGTTGTCTCTTTTCATTCCAGTAAAACTTATCATCATGTACCTTTGCATGTTAATTATGTTGACCAGTATGTATAGGTCCATATTGACTGGCACCTTCAGAGTTTTTTTGCAATCACTGTCCACTGTAATTGTAATCTTATGAAGTATACTGCATTGTATTAAATGCCCAGGACCACCTTGAAAATGAGCTTGCTCAATGGAGTTTATGCCTGGTTAAATAAAGTGTTTGACTGAATATTCAGGATACAAAATATAAAAGATATCATTACAAGCATTTTACAAAATAAAGTAAAAGTGCATTTAAACATTGCCTTAAGTAGGAACACAATAGAGTCAAATTGTGAGCAACCACAGGACTAAAGGTCCTAAGAAGTCCAAGAATGCTAGTTTAGAGAAAGATCCATGATCAAGACCAGTGTATACATGCTACACTGTCGACCAGAAAGGCATGGATATAGGGGAGAAGAGAAAAGAGAGAGGAGTGGAGGTGGGAGGGAATGTGAGCCTAGGAAAAGCAAGGGCAAGGCTAGAAAGAAATGCAGAAAGCCAGATTGAGAGGAGAGAGGGCAGCAGTAGGTAGAGACATGGCGGCCAGGAGTTGGATGCTGGCGGGTCTAAAGGTGGGCAAAAGCATGTGCAGAGGGTTGAGACAAGTAAATGACTGTGGTGCAGCCTCTTAAAACAGGCATGGGTCAGAGCAAAACAAACGTCTTGGGTATGGGAGTTCCAATATTTAGGTGCCGCACACAAGAAAGCCCATGCACCCATGATGGTTTTATATCTTGGAATGTGAAGGGAAACTAGGTCAGTGGATCTAAGGCCATAGGAGATGGTTTGAGTGCCCAGCAGGCAGGCAAGGGATTGAAGGAGACCTGATCTGGCAATACCATCAACAGGGCTTGAAATTCCCCTTTATATGGTGTTCCGCGTACACCAAAAATCATTCACGGAACACCAAATAATGTTGGCTGGTAACCCGCTCTGTATGCTTTTTTGTCCCGATTCCAGTAGAGATCCCTGTACATTTTGAAAAAGATGCACGGATACATAATTCTACCCCACTGACAACCAGGTTACACACATTACATACAGAATAATGCATGGGGTTGTGTAAGTTATGAAGTAATAAACCACTCCAGGGTATGGGTTATTAGGATCTAACCACACCTGGGTGTGTTGTGAGGCACCAGGTCACATGCCGAGTGTCCTCACAGCACCCAGGGTGTGAATTAAATCCCAACAGCCCCATACCATGGAGTGGATTATTGCACTTATCACATGGGTTATTTTAACAAAACAAAACAAAAAAATCCATAAAGCTGCTTTGTCTCCTGTTTAAATAGGAAGAAGTGTAGTGTATGCAGCTGACTTGAAAAGCAGGCCACAGAAGTAATGCATGTCTGCTATTTTTATGAAGATATAAATGCCAGATATAGGTCTGACATAATTTCTGATATGTTGCCCATAAAACCTGCCTTGTCCCCTCACTCTGGTTGTGTCCCGATCAGTTTTGCAGCAGCTTGCTCTCAGTCTCTCTTTCTCTCTCTGTGCATTGCACTGCGTGCTCTGTGTCTCTGTCTCTCACTCTCCACCTCACATATGTGTCTGTCTCTCGCTCTCCACCTGAAGGATGGCCCACTCCAACTTCATTTTGAAATGTTAACAGGTAAATAAAAGGTGTAGCATTACTAGAGAACGGGACTTTGTACCTCCTTATTTGTTGAGGTGAAACACTACTGAGGCGTTGTCTGATTGAATCAGTAATGGTCCCAGGGATAAATGAGGTTGAAAAGCCTGGACCCAGGGATAAATGAGGTTGAAAAGCCTGGAGGGCTAGGTGGACCGCCCCCACCTCCAGAAGATTTATGTGGAGAGGAGGGGTAGAACTTGTCCACTTGCCTTGTGTCCTGCAAGGACCCAGGCGTGCACCCCATCCTTCTAGGGAAGCATCTGTGGTCAATGTCTGCTGGGGTGGGGGGGGGACTGGAAGGGCATGTCTTGACATAGGCTGGTTCTGAGGGTTCACCATAATAGGGCAGGTAGCATTAAGGCAGTGACTCTGATTTTGTCTTAGAAATTTCCTGTTCTTTGATTTCACTGGTTCTGGACAATCCACTGGACTGGCCTCATGTCAATCAATCAATCAAATCTTTATTTATCCAGGCGAACACCATTGAGCATAGCTCATTTACAAGATGGACCTGGTTAGCACAGGAACACAGAATATACAATATATGAACAGTCACAATATACCACCTCAGTAATATTATACAATACAGAAATACAATAGTTAAACGTAGTCATAAGTTGAAAACAGTTTAAAAAAAAAAGTGGTTCAATTCCTTCGTAGTGTATAATGAGTCTAGTAACAGTAGCTGGAAGTACTAATGAGGACAATTGTTAGGTAATGATATATTACATACAATGCCATAAGAAACAAGACAGACAGTGAGTTAAAGAAAAAAAAAACAACAACAGTGTAATAGGGCAGAAGGGGGTGTGTGGTAGGAGAGGCGAGTTAAGGTACAGGCATGGTGGAAGGGGATAGATGAGGGACAGATGAAGCCTCGGAGAGGACACAGGACAGGAGGGTGGGGAGCACAATTAGGTATTAGAGAAATGTGAAGGAGAGGCCACAAGGTCAGATGTAGTGGAGAGGACAATGCCATCATGGTACACTATAAGTGCAGGGAAGTTTAGGATCAGGGGAAGCAGCTGCAAATTTCCTTGACCGAATGGTCATATAGTGTCTTGAAGGACGATAGACTGACCAGGGTACTAAGCTTTAGCGATTTTTGTATTTTGTTCCATAGAGACGGCAGCGCAAAGCTTATAGCCATTCTCCCAAAGCGTGTTTTTAGCTTAGGTACCTTTAAGGAAATAACGGAGTAGCTTCTCTATGTATAGTTCCCAAGCTGGCATAGCAGAAGACAATCAAAGATATATAGGGGTAGTTTTCTGATAATGGCTCTGAACGTCCAGAGTGCAGCATTTCTGTTTCTTCTGTACTGAAGGGAGGGCCACCCCATGACAGCATAAAGGGCACAATCAATGATGAGTGGAAAAAGGTAGGCCAGTAATGAATCTCAGAGCTCTGTGATTCAACATATCCAATTTAGCAAGATGAGAGACAGGGAAGTGACTATAAAGTCAGTCAGCATAGTTGACCAAGGACAGAAACGTTGTTTGTACCAGCCGCCACTTGGCATCACTAGTAAGGAAGTTATTAATCCTGAAAAAGAGTCCAAGCCTCTGCCTCAATTTCTTTAGCAGATCTTCAATATGGTCCATAAAGGAAAGTCTATGGTCGAGCTACACTCCCAGGTACTTGATTTTATTGACAAATTCTAGGTTTTCTCCTAGGATTGTTGTGATCTGTGGAATGGAACCAGCACTGGCCAGGTTTGCAGCATGGAAAAGTGGAGAAAATAGCATTGCCTTCGTTTTTTTGGCATTTAATAGGAGCTTTTTGTTTAGGAGTTGGCTCTGAAGTAGACTGAATTCAGATTGTAGGTCTCCACAGGCAACTTCCGGTGAAGGACAACTTAGATAAAGAACCATATCATCTGCAAACAGATGGATATTGGCCTTAGTTATGTTGGTGTAAATGTTGTTTATGTAAATTGCAAATAGTAGGGGACCAAGAATTGATCCCTGGGGGACCCCTCTTTGCAGAGGTTTAAGGGGAGAAAGTTCACCTTCTGCCTTGGCTGGCTGCCACCGGTCAGAGAGGTAGTCAGCAAACCAATGCAAGGATAGTGAGTCCAGTACTATCACCCTCAGGGAGTAAAGGAGCAGGCCATGATCGATGGTGTTGAAAGCCTTACTTAAACCTAAGAACACTGCACAGATGAAGTATCGATTCTCCAGGTCTCACTGCCAATCATTGGTCACTTTGGCTAGGGCCATAATAGTGCTATGCTGTGCTCTAAAGCCAGACTGCATTGGGTTTAGAAGATTCATAGTTTCTACATAGGTTCTTAACAGCTTCCTTACAATTTTTTCCAACTGCTTGGGCAGTATAGGGAGTAGAGAAATCTATCTGTAGTTGTTCAGATCACAGGGATCCCCAGATTTAAACAGAGGAATAACATGAACTGTTTTCCATTAGGGTGGAAGGATTCTGAGGGACAGTGAGAGAATGAATAGGCGGGTATGTGGTACAGCTAAAGCATGGTAGGCGACCTTTAGAAAGTATGGGTCAAGAGAGTCAGCACCTGCACTTTTCTGGTATCCAACTGTAATAGAAGTTCTTCTACCTCTTTCAATGAAGTAGGCTGGAGAGAAAAGACTGAGTTGATAAGAAGAGGTTCCGAGGTTTGCGCACCCAAATAGTAACGTAAAGAACATGCAGGGAAGTTGTCAATTGTGCCCAGCGTGCAGTGGTTGTTAACACATCCAGGATCTCCATTCTGTCGCATACAGTGGCGCTGCCAGAGGTAATCTTTGCAGGCAGGGAGTTCCCCAGGGTATGTCCGGACATATCCTTAATGGAATTCCAAAATTTAGAGGAGCTCCTGGCAGCAGAAACCAGTTCTGAATGATAAAAGGAGGCCTTAGCATCTCGTATCATCTTGGTTCATGTATTCCTGGCTTTCCTTAAGTGACAACAGTCCACCGGGACCTTAGTTTGTGCTTTTTTCCAATGCTTGTTCCTGTCCCGCAGTGCTGTTTTGAGTTCTAAAAAGAGAACCATTGACAGGTTCTACTCCTTACCCTAACTTTTATAAGAGGGTATACTTATTTAATGCCCCAATCACAATTTCAGAAAAGATGCCATATGCCAAGTGGACCAAGTTAGCTAGGTAAAAGTCATGCCAATGCAATTTTAGTTCATCAAGGTAGGTAGATCGATCGAAGTTACGTCTGGACCTCTTAGTAGAGAACCTTGATAAGGATAGTGGATTCTGGACCGATCTTATGCCGGCGATGATGCTATGGTCACTAACATCAGAGAAGAAGTTTCCTGAAGAAAAGGTGCTGTTTACTTACTAAGATGACATCAAGCAGTGTACTATTAGCAGGGTTCTTCTTATTAGGGCATGTAAACAGAACTCCTTAAGTGGTGCAGTGGCCTGGGATATCCAATCAAGGTTAAGATCCCCAAGGATAACTTTCAAGGGAGCCATGCCCCATAATAGTAGTCAGAAGGGTGAGGATTTGAGAGCCAGAAGGCGAAGGTCTATAGCAACCTATGACACAAAGCGAGGTAGGAGGAGGATATCGCAACCTTTAGTGACAGGCATTCAAGCTGGTTTGCAACAGATAACGAGTCTAGGCATGAAACAGAGTATTTATCCTTGACGTAGATGGCCACTCCTCCACCTCTAGTGAGCCTGCCAGCTCTAAATAATGAATAGTCTGGGATGTTAATTTCCCTGTCAGGCGTAGAGGGTCTGAGCCATGATTCGGAGATCACAAAAACATCCGGTGTGGTATGACTGACCCAGGCCTGGATCAAGGTGATCTTTTTTAGCAGGTTGCATGTGTTCATATGCATAAAGCACATTCGTTTTAGCTTTGCTGGATCCGATGGGGAAGTAAGAACTTTAGCTGGGCCAGGGTTAAGCTCAATATCTCCTGAGCACAACAGAAGGAAAAGTAAGAGCCTCCTTAGTGCAGCAACAGTAATTCTGTAATCCCTTGCCCGTGTTCGTCTACAAGCAGTGTCGGGCACAGTAAATAGAACCCCGTATTTAAATCTGGTCTGTCCTAAGAAAGCAATTACGGAGACCCTGGCTGTGAGATGTAAAGAGAGGCAAGTACATGGTAGAGTGATGGATATGCCCTGTGAGGGTAGTTCGGCACAAGTACTGCCACTAATAGCAGTTCGAACAAAGGGCTGCAGGTGGGGGAGTCTAAGAGCACAAAGATAATTATGAGTTATGGTGCACTTGACAGTCCACCGGAAGGCTATGTTCCCCCCGGCTAGAAGATTGGGAGAGCTTGTGTATTGTGCATAGCACAAGGAAAAGAAGAAACAGAAAACTGAGCCAGTGGGGCACCCACATGGTGATGCCTTGAATAAAGCAGACACAGTTGATCTGTCTGGTCCTTGCAGCCTATAGATTGAATTAGCAACCTACACAAAGGCAAAGGTGCCAGCTACTGGGATGGTTTGGCTGTGACTGGGTATGTCACCACAGGCAGTGGAAGTGTAAGAATTGAAAGGGTATACATGTATATTTACATATGTACACATATATATAGTTGAATTAGGGTGAGGTCCCAAACAATAGAGCAGGTTACAGCAGTAATTGAGAGGAGTTAACTGAAGTGGCTGGAGAAAAAGTTGAGAGCAAATGTGCGACCCTGTGGGTGAGACTGCTTTAAAAAGGGGCAGTAAGAAAGTTTGTTGAGTCAGGTATTGAAGACAGGGAGGCCAATAGCATAAGAATGTGTAGCAGTGGAGTGACCAATCAGCTGCTAGGCTGAGGAAAGGGGTGCAGCAAGGGTCTATTTAATACTGTGAGGTGGTGGGGGAGGGGAGTGGGCTGTCTGAATCTGTCCGGGGGTCAGTTGGGCGGTCTGTTAGCTGCGGCCTGCTCGGAGAGAGCCAGGGCCACAGGAGCAGCTTGGGAAGCCCGCAGATGGGGATGAAGTGGGGGAAGGGGGTGGGCGAAAGAATTCAGTCCAGAACACAGCACAGAAAGAGATTTCCCTGAGATCAGGAAGTGCCAGGTGTTGGAAAATCAGCCAAGGAGCAGAAACTATTGATCAGTGCCTGGCTCCTACACTGGGCATCCAGTCAAAACAGCAGCATTCAAAACCATGAGTTTCGGAGGTCCAGTGCATACCTGAATCTGTCTGTGGGTCAGTCGGGTGGTCTGTTAGCTGCAGGCTGCTCAGAGAGAGCCAGGACCACAGGAGCAGCTTGGGAAGCCCACAGATGATGGCAGATAAGGACCGCAAGACCCATCCAGTCTGCCCGTTTCTTTTTCTACCTCATGTGGAGACAGGCAAGTGCTACCATAGGGATGGTAGCAGCCATGTGTCCTAGGAGACATAACATATGTCTGGCTGAGACTAATTTCGGGGTTTGTATTTGAGAAGCCACACAAAGAAGCTTGTCTAGTCTGTCGACCGGGAGGTAAGCCCTGGTGAAAACTGTCTAGGACCGCTCCTATATATTGGAGCGACTGTGTACGAGTTGGATTGGACTTCAACCAATTGACTGTAATCCCTAGAGACTGGAATAGAGTTAGGGTTGCATGTAGGGAGGAAAGCAGAGGTTCTGGACTCTGCCTTGATGAGTCAGTTGTCCAGATATGGGACTACAAAGTGCCTGTCCCATTGTAGGGCTGCTGCCACTACCGCTAGGCACTCAGTAAACACTCTCGGGGCAGATAAGAGGTCAAACGGAAATGCCAAAAATTGGTAATGTTGTCCCAACAGGTGAAAATGAAGAAACCTGCGGTAGGCAGGATGGATGGGTATCTGTAGATAGGCATCCTTCATATCAAGAGCACATAGCCAGTCCACTTGTTTCAACATTGGCATGATGGAATTTAGGGTGACCATGTGGAACCTCTTGTACTGAATGTGTAAGTTCAATTGTCTGAGGTCTAGTATCGGTCAGAGATCTAGTTCATTTGGGCATGAGGCACAGGGGGTACCAGGTAACATAGCAACAAACATAGTAGTTGACTGCAGATAAGGACCACAAGGCCCATCCAGTCTGCCTATTTCTTTTTCTACCTTATGAATGTGCTATCGGCCTTTGTTCTGTCAATGGCCTATCTATTCATACTCATCTGTATTGCTCCCTGATGCCTATCCCATACCTGTTTGAAGCCCTTCACTGTATTCATATCCACCACGTATTGAGGTAGGCCATTCCATGCATCCACCACCCTGTCTGTGAAAAAACTTCCTCACATTATCCCTTAAATCAGCTTCCCTCTAATCTCATGCTGTGTCCTCTTGTCCTGCTATTTTTCTTATATTGAAACATGTTAGACTTTTTCACCTTGTTAATGCCCTTAAGGTGTTTGTTTCGATCATATCACCTCTCTCCCTCCTTTGCTGTAGGGTATACATATTGAGCTCTGTTAATCTGTCCTCATGTTTTCTGATGCAGTCTCTGTACCATTTTGGTTGCCCTTCTCTGAACTGCCTCAATTTGGTTAATGTCCTTGTGAATGTGTGGCCTCCAATACTGCATGCAGTACTCCAGATGGGGCCTAACCAATGTCCTGTAAAGAGGGATTATTACCTCCTCTTACGACTTATGATACCCTTACTAATACAACCCAACATCCCCATAGCCTTACCTACTGCTTTAGTGGTCTGCTTGGATGATTTCAGGTCATCTGTGATGAAGATGCCCAAGTCTCTTTCTTCCTTTGTGACCACCAGCAACTCTCCTCCTAGCCTATAAGTGGCTTCAGGGTTTCTCTTCCCTATGTGCATGATCTTGCACTTCTTTGCATTGCACCTGAACTACAAAACCAGCTATTTGTTTTAAAATGCATTACTGTCTATGGGAGATCCTGTGCCTAAGCTACGTATGAGTAGCAATCACACAGCAAATACAAAATTATGTTTTTAAAACCGCAACTGTAGTTGCTAGTGTTCATGACCCTAAACAGCACTTTCGGGTCAGTCTTTCATTTAACTCATCACTGCTGTGAGCAGGGCACGCGTCTGTGCGTGTCTGCTGTGACAGCTGGGGCCTGGGTCTACCCATTTTTAACATATAACATAAGACAAACAATCAAAATAAAACAGTGTGTCATATGCAGTATGTATGCTGAGGGGTAAGAAACAAAAGGGTATGAATGTGATAAATGTGTACTCTTGGAGGTACTGCAGGCTGAAATTACTGCACTGCAACACAGGATGCAGGTCCAGCTTGACATACGCAATTTGGAACAGTTCATAGATAATATGGCAGAAACTGTGGCTGACCCTGATAAGATGTTTAAACCCATAACTGATGAGGGAGGGGGTGACGAAGACTGGTGCATGGTAACTAAAACCAAAAAGAAAAGGTAGAAGGAATATAGGAGGGACTTCCAATATTCTAACCCCTAACAGATACAGTCCCCTAAACCCAGATGAAAACCTAAGTCATGAAGGAAATCTAATAGCCCAGGGGGTACTAACACCTGACATTAACAAACACCTAACAGCACCTGATCCAAACAATTTAGCCAGCAACAAGAGTAGGAAACCACCGCCTGACAGCACAATTGAACCCCAAGATGTCCTAGTTGTAGGGGACTGTATGTTGCATCATACAAACCACGTAATATGCAAACATCGTAACTACAAACATCACAGTTAGTGTGTGTAACCCCTAGATGGCGCTATCCCAGGGGCTACTACCCCTGCCTGATTTGCCACTAACAGGTTGAGGGGCCTGGATCCGATAGCGGGTGCCTCCACCCAGAGGTCAGGGTTTGCAATAGTTAAACTAACTTGGTCACAGCCCTCTGGGATGCTGCAACCCCCCTTTCTCCCCACTAGTGGCCCACACAGTATATCAGAATTACCTTCACAGTATACACTTACCCCCAGGACTGGTTCAGGCACTGGGACCCCCTGTAAAATAAGAAGATACAGTGCAACAATCACAGTACAATACTTTAACATAGACAAATACCTCAGGCAGTATGATTTTGCTGAAACAAGCAGCTCTGATTTATTTAGGGGGATATAACAAGGACAGGTGGAAATCAGGTTAATTAGCTTATCACTTTACTCATCTACCTATGGCTCTGTGCAGGCCTATCCCTACCAGTTACTGTCCCTGGGTACCAAGCCCTAGTGGCTAGTCCAAACCGTGGCAGCTGGTAGGGGCCCTTTCACACAGAGAAAAGAAATATTAGTTAAACAGTCAGCAGTACAGTAATTCCATTTGGATTCAATGTGGCAATTCAACAAGGAGCGACCCTGAATTAGTACTCACGACCTCCAAACAAGATAGGGTCCTTCAACATCAGCAGGGCTACTCTTGAGCTCCACGAGACTCCTCACACATTTATATGGTAAACTGTAACAGGCAAAAGTCCTTTAATGGCAGCAGGATTCACTTGAGCTACACAAGCCTCCTCACACATTTATATGGTAAAAAGAAAGTACTATACCAGGCAGGCTGCTTCTCCATCCTGAACACACAGCAGATTCAGTTCCTGACAGACCGAACGCAATTCAGCAATTTCTCCAGTCTTCTACAGGGTGAGCCTGGTTTCTACTCTTCAGATATTCTTATATTCTCTTCACAGGACGGATTCAGTCCTAACAAGCAGTTACACAAGCTGAGACCTGAACTCGAGCGGCCCACACGCATTTCCGACTAAAACTGCACAATCAAAAAGCACAGGGCTCCTTCCCTCTTCATTGCCACAGCTCAACTGAAACTCCAGCAGATAAAACTGGCACTTCCTTTGAGTTCCTCCCAGTTCTTGGCTGGATTGGCTGTCACTCACAATAGACTGCCCTGTTGGTCCAAAAAGGCGCGAAGTCCAAACTACATCTCCCAGAGTCACTGCCCATACAATCCTCTTGTGGCTGGCTCAGATTACTGAGTCCAAGTTCTGATTCTGCCCAAGGCACCATTTTAGAGCTACCTTAACCCACACTGATTGGTCCAGTTCAGCAGTTCAAAACTAGAATGGGAACTAGGCAAACACAGTTCTGACTGCAAAGAAAGCAGGTTAGACAAACTGTATTTCATTATTACTCTAAATGATTTCTGGCAAACAGTTACATTTTCAGATAGGTTCCCTTTGCACTCTAGTGACTGCAAAATGGAGTGAATTAGCAGCAGCTCGAGTGGTACTCAAGCAGAAACACACAGTCCCCCCCATACAAACTAATTATGTCTGCAAGCAGACAGCTCTTAAAGAGACAGTAGCAGAGGCTATAAAAACACTCACAGATAAATGGCTTAAACGGCAAACACCATTCAGGCTTGGAGCATTCAAGCAAGCTCCTGAAAGTCTTTTGGAAACCCCCATTTGCAGGGGGGTTACATGTGCTACCAGGGGATGGCATAAAAAAGACATAAGACAACCTCTCCCTGGTCTGCAGGATCACAGCACAAAACCTTTAGCCATAATCCATGCAGGGGTCAGCGATGTAGGGAAAAGAAATCTAACTGACATTCAAAGGGACTTTGAACAAGTCGGAAGGGATCTGATAGCAAATGGTAGTGATCTCACTGTATCAAGTCCACTCCCAGTACCTAGAGCAACCTATGCTAAAACCAGAGATATACAAGCTCTAAATAGCTGGCAAAAAAGATGGTGTCACAGGGAAGGCTACACATACTTAGTATATGGGGACACATTCAGGAAGCAGAGGCGATTTGCACAGGATGGACTGCACTTGAATAGGCAGGGAAGCACATCTTCACTCACAGACTGCGCCATGCTATTGATATTGGTTTAAACTGCAGGCAAAGGGGGATGAGGGGAACCTTAGATCAAAGTCAAGTAAAGTACAGTTACGCAAGAACTTACCGTAACAGTAGATCTTCGAGAGGAGCTCTTGCAGCAGGCTATCACAATTAGGACTATGCCGCAGGTACTAGGACCACACAGAAAAAACTTCTGCCAGCAATACCAGCTGGGGACCACCCCCGATGCCGGCCCCGCCCCATCATTCAGGGTACAAGAGGGGGCGGACCCAGCTCCACCTCAGTTCACCCGCCAGTACCCAGCAGATGGCCTGACAAGAGAAGGAGATTAAGCCCATCCTAGAGAAGAGAAGAAACCTGCACACTCTGAGGGGGAAGGTGGGAGGGAAAACAGCGCCTGCTGCAAGAGCTCCTCTCGAAAATCTACTGTTACGGTAAGTTCTTACGTAACTGTACTATCTTACTTCGAGATAGAGCTCTTGCAGCAGGCTATCACAATTAGGACAGAGTCCCAAGCAGTTCCCTAGTGAAGAGACAGTCGCCCCAGGAGGAGGAATATGCTGACTCCCAAGACCGTCAGGACAAGAGTCCTTGTAGAACCGCCAGGCCAAAGCCAGCACAGCGTCTGGAGACGATATCCAAGCTGTAATACTTGACAAAGGTATGCACCGAATTCCAGGTCACAGCCGCACAGATGTCTTGAATGGCGAAATTCCGCATTGCGGCAAAAGAAGCTGAAACACCCCTGGTGGAGTGACCCCTTACCGGACCCGGTAGGGGTTTGTGGTGATGCTCCTAACAGAACGAAACGCAATGGATTATCCATTTGGAGACGGTCTGTTTGGACACCAGCTGACCCAAGAGTTGTGGCACAAAGGCCACAAAGAGTTGCTCCGATTTACAGTGATGAACCGTTCTACCGAGGTAATACCTCAGGGACCTGTGGACATCCAATGTGTGGAGGAGAACCTCCCCTCTATTGGAGGGATAAGGAAAATAAACAGGAAGATCAACCGACTGGTTAAGGGTCAATTCTGAGACCACCTTCGGAAGAAACTTAGGATTCATTTGGAAGGAAATCCTTTCCCTATGAAAAACCAAATAGGGCTCTTTGCACATCAGAGCCTGCAGCTCGGAAACTCTTTGAGCGGAAGTTAACAGCAACCAAAAAACAAACTTTCCAAGATAAGTATCGCAGCTTGAACGTCGCTGCGGGTTCAAAGGGGGGGGTAGGGTGACTTTCTCCAACACAAAAAGGAGATCTCAGGGTGGGACAGGGTCCCTAATGGGAGGTCTCATGTGGAGGACCCCCCCCCCAAGGAAGGTGCAGGTCACTTCAAGCTGGGCTAAGGCTCTGCCGCCCACCAGAGCATGGTAGGCAGAGATCGCCCACATGTGCACCTTGATGGAGGAATGGCTCAGGCCTTTCTCATACAAGGGGAGGAGAAACTGTAAAGCGGAGTTCACAGGGCACGTGACTGGGTCCAAATGCTGATGCAAGGCCCAAAGGCAAAAATGCTTCCACTTCATGGCATAAGCAGAGTGAGTAGAGGGCTTGCATGTGGACGCTAAGACCTCAGCTACTTCCAGGGAAACCCCATATCGATTCACAGCTACATCTGGAGGAGCCAAGCATGAAGGTGCAGGGATCGGAGATCCGGGTGGACCAGAGAACCCTGGTCCTGGGACAGCAGTTGCGAGCATAGGGGCAGCGGGATTGGAGGTTCCTGGGACAACCGCTACAGAAGTGGGAACCAAATCTGTTGGAGCCAGTAGGGGGCCACAAGGATCATGCGTGCCCCCTCTGCCTGTAACTTCAGCAGTACCCTCTGGATGAGAGGGAAGGGCAGAAAGGCATAAAGAAACCTCCCAGCCCAACAAAGGGATAATGCGTCTGGCCAAAAAACGCCAGGTGTGTGCTCTCGCGAGCAAAAGCGTGGCAGCTTGGCGTTGCGTGGTGATGCAAAGAGATCTAGCTTAGGAAGGCCCCACCTTCCGAAGAGCTGATCTGCCATGGACTGAAGCAATTCCCACTCGTGCACCCTGCCCCACGACCTGCTGAGATCGTTGGCCAGACTGTTTAGGACTCCTGGAACGTGCACCGCTGACAGACGAATGCCCCGTTCCAGCGCCCACTACCAGACTCTCATCGCCTCCGGCAAAGAGGATAGGAATGAGTGCCTCCTTGCTTGTTGATATAGAAGACAACCACCATGTTGTCCATCTGAATGAGAAGAGAGCCGGAAACCAGATCCTGCTGAAATGCCTGAAGGACGTAGAGGACCACTCGCATTTCCAGGACATTGATATGGAGGGACCTTTCCTCGGTCGACCAAGCCCCTTGCATGCGGTGACCACCGAGATGAGCTCCTCAACCCAGGTCTGAGGCATCTGTTGTCAGAGTCTGACCTGGAGGTTCCAGACGAAAGCTGACCCCCTTGTCGAGATTGCTGGGGTCCATCCACCAAAGCAATGTTCTCTGGACTGGCTCCGAGATCATGACTGAGGTGTCCAGGTCGGAGTATTGATCCCACTGCACCCTGAGCATCCACAGTGGATTCTCATGTGGAGGCGGGCCAAGGATATTACTGGGATGGCCGCCACCATGTGCCCCAGTAGACTGAGGAAGTTCCGAGCCGGAACTCTAGGTGCTATGAAAATCCGTTCTGCCAAACTTCGCAGGTGAAGACCCTTGTCTTGAGGGAGGAAAGGCCCTGCCCTGGACGGAGTCCAGAGTCGCTCCAATGAAGGCGAGGTTTTGGCTGGGCCCGGGATGACTTCTTTAAGTTCAGGGTGATCCCTAGCTCTCGGAAGAGAGTATAGGCATCTCCGAGAGAGCGCAGGAGGCCATCCCTTGACGGGGTTGTTAGCAGCCAGTCATCGAGGTAAGGGAAAACATAATGGCCTGAGAGCCGCAGCTACCACTGCTAGGCATTTAGTAAAGACTCTCGGAGCGGAAGAGAGACCGAACGGGAGCACCCGGAATTGATAACGCTCTCCCAGGAAGTGGAACCTCATACTTCCTGTGGGGAGGAAAGACCCAGATATGCATGTACGCATCCTGCATGTCGAGAGAACAGAGCCAATCCCCTTGGTGCAGCAGAGGGAGGAGACTTTGAAGAGTCACCATCCTGAACTTTTTGTACTCTATAAAGAGATTTAAAGAACGGGACCAGAAAGAAGTGGGAATAAAACCCTTGACCCCGTTGCTCCAGGGGAACTCGTTCTATTGCTCTCTTCTGCAGAAGGGCCTGAATTTCTCCTTCCAAGAGTGGAATGTGAGGAGGAGGATAACGGGAGAGCTTGAGTGGAGTACATGGAAGAAACTCTGAACTCCAACGTGTGCCCTCTCCGAATGACGTCCAAGACCCATTGATCTGTGGTAATAGAGCTCCACCCTTCGAGATGAAGGGAGGAGCGGCCCCCGACCGACTCCCCCTAGATGTCTGACCACGGGGGCGAAGGGAGTCACTGGGCGGAACAAAGTGTAGGGAGAGAGGCCTGGGAGGACTTGGGCCCACAGCCAGACAGTCCACCAGACTGCTGGTTTCCGGATCTCCAGTGGAAGCCACCTCTCTGCCCTTGCTGGGAACCAGGGGCTGAAGTCTGGTTGCCTGAGGACTTCCGAAAAAGCCAATGGCGATGGGGGCGTCGCTGGTTGATACCCGGTACAGCTGGCGGACCGACCAGATAGACTTGCCCGATTCCTGGAGACGTGAGATCAGATTCTCCGTCTTCTGCCCAAATAAGACAGTACCCTGAAATGGCAGGTCCTGGATACCGGACTGCAGATCCTGGCGGAAGCCCGAAAGCCATAACCAGGCATGGCGCAAGAGACAAACTCCCGAGGCAGCTGCCCTGGCAGTCGTATCTGCAGTATCGTACGAGGCCCTCAGAACATGAGTGCCTATGTCCGAGCCCGACTGCAAGAGGGCCAGGAGCTCTGTCTTTTTATCGGAGTCTGGCATGGCCTGTGCCAGCTCAAGACCCCGCTCCCACAATGCATTCTGGAACTGCACCATATGCGTGAGGAAGTTGAGGGATCTAATAGAACAGGTGGAGGCAGCGTAGACTTTGTTGCCCACCTGATCCAAGTAACAGGACTCCAGGTCGGGAAGCTGTGAGCTGAGGTGCTGCGGCTGTTGAGACTTGTCATGAGCAGCCGTGATCACAGTGGAGTCTGCCTGAGGGTGTTCAGCCAAAAAGGGTTCAGCCCTCAGAGCCTTGTAAAGCCTGTCCGACTTCTTGGGAACTGCCGGGATGGAGGCTGGGCGCAGCCAGGTGGATCTAGTCAGGTCCTGAAAGGTATCCACCAGAGGAGGAATGACCAACGACTTTGGCTCCTTCTGCCTCAGGTACTTGGCCAATCTCCAGCGTTCCGGGTCCAGGTCTTCTGTGTCCCACTCATTTGAAGCCTGGATATGCCTCATGATGTCCATGAATGTGGGATCGTCCAGAGGCGAGCGAGGCATGTCCTTCTCAGGGGAGTGCTTGAAGCTGAGGGAAGAGGATGATGATGAAGAGGAGGACCGACTATCTGATTTAGAGTAGTCTGGTTCTGCCTCATGTCCATGCTTTTGCTGACGTCAGTATGCAGGGGACCGATGATGGTCCGAAGACCGACAATGGTCCGAAGACAGACTTCGGTCCCTGGATCGATGACGGAGCGATGGCTGACATCAGGAACCCTCCCGCTGAGTGCAGGAAGGGCTCCGAGAACGAGACCGGGTCAGACGTCGGTCAGTGGAACCTAAGGAGCGACGTCGGCGGTCTTCAGATCGGCACGGGAACAAGCCCTAGAAGGGGTCAAAAAACGGCACTGCCGGGACCTCAATGGGAAGGCCTCGCCCTCCGGCTGCGGTTCACCCGCAGGATCTGGTACTGGTGACGGGGTAATCCGCTTATGAACCTGCCCCCACCAAAACGAAAATAGCTGTTTGAGCTCGTCCGGGGAGAAAACTTCTGCCACCCGCTGCGGGAAAGAAGCTTCAGGCACTGCGGGTCGCGACTGCGAGCTCACCTGGCCCAGGGGGGAGGAGGACTTGGGCGACGGGGACGTTGGCAGGACAATGACCGACCCCAGGTCCTTGGCCCCTTCGACTGGCGTCGGTGCTATGGCCGACGACGGGGTGACGACAGGAGGTGCTGGACAGTCCTTACGCTCCGGAGGCGCACCTTTAGCAGGCAGTGCCGGTGCCGTGGACGGTAGAGCTGAAGCAGGAACCGCCACGGACTTTGCGATGACCTTAAGCGGAGTCACCTTAGGCCTGGCCGGCTGCTCCCCTGACGGGCGGCCTTAGCCTGGGACGAGCACAGCGACTCACTTGAGCCCGAAGGATGGGTCTTCTTCGAGGAAGGTCACGACCGCAAGCGGGACCGGGACCGGTGCCGGGAACGACTGCGCTCCTCACTATGGCGCTTTTTCTCCTTCTTCCCCTCGGAGTGCAGGTCTATCTTCTTTTCTAGTAGATAGGCTTTCAGGGCCTTCAGGCGTCGAATGCGAGTCCGGCTCGTGAACGCTTGGCAGTCGGCGCAGTTCGCAGTGCCGTGGTCCGGGCCCAAGCAGAACACACACCGCCGATGACCATCCTTGGCGGGAATTTGCCAGCCACACTTGCACTTATTGATGTTTTCTGGGGAAAGGGATGCCCGGGAAGACATCGAACTCGTGTAGACCTACCACGGTACTGACGTTGGCGCCAACGGCTAGAAAACACCGAGGGTTGGACAAAATGAGTGCCTAGAAGACAGAGACCTGAACAAAAACCGTACAGGCGGAATAACCGTCGCTTTTAAAGATGGCTTGATTGTAGCTCTGTTCTCACTGGTGAATTGCAGGCAGCAGCTATTCACGTGCGTGGTACGCGGCGGGAAAGAACTGACGTGGTGCTGGGTCTGCCCCCTCTTGTACCCGGACCTACATTGGGGCGGGGCCGGCATTGGGGGTGGTCCCCAGCTGGTATTGCTGGCAGAAGTTTTTCTGTGTGGTCCTAGTGCCTGCGGCATAGTCCTAATTGTGATAGCCTGCTGCAAGAGCTCTATCTCGAAGTAAGATCACCAGGAACACTGTTCCAGTAACCTGGAACTTTGTCATAAATGCCAGGAGTTTAAATAATAAAACTGACAAACTCCTCTATACTCTTGCGTAAATACAACATACATATCTGTGCTATTGCAGAAACTTGGTAGAGAGAAAAGGATCCCTGGGACAAAAAAACATACCAGGATGTACCCTCTATCATAAGGATAGGACACTGACAAAAGGGGGAGGGGTGGCCCCTTATGTTAATGACAGCACAGTTTCTGAATCCAATGATATTACCCAATGGGACAGTACTGAGATTATGGGTCAAGATCCACCCCCAACAACATGTCCCCAATATCAACTTGGGCCTGGTATATAGACCCCCATCCATCTCACAGCAGAACAATATACAACTGTTGAATTTTAATAATAAAATAACTGCTACTGACAATAGTATATTATTTGGAGACTTTAATCTACCTGGGATTAATTGGGATACTCTACTAGCAGAAACTGCAGAAGAATTGCGCTGCTTAGAAGAGTTTATCTTGGCGGGCATGAACCAGTTTGTTACAACAAACACCTTGGGCAGTATAGTGCAGTGGTTTAAGGCTCTGAGATGCAAACCTAGAAACCAGGGTTTGAATCCCACAGCCCACACTTGCATATTGTGTGACCCTGAGCAAGTCACTTAACTCCCTTGTGCTCCCAAGTTGCACCTGTAAACAAGCTTCACCTTAGTGTGTCTCATCTGGTAAAAAATATAATAAAAATATAATATCTTGGATTTAGTCCTAAGTAATCTAGTAGATAACATCTATGATTGTAATGTTCAACCCCCCCCCAGGGTATAGTGATCACTCCGTGATGAGTCTTAGATATATGGGCAGGCTGGGCAAAGGCATAGGGAGTACTACAGTTTATAAATACAATAAAGTTGATTTTGGTAGCATGAGATGTGACCTGGCCACATGGGACTGAGAGAAGGAATTTGACAACCAGCCACTAGAGCACATGTGGGAACTCGTGATAAACAGAATTGTCTCCCTTGTACAAGCATACACTCCAGCGGTTCACATATATGAAGGGGCAAACAAATTATGGCCACAGTGGAGGACACCGAGTGTGCAGAAGTTAATCAAAAGGAAAAATAAAGCAGTTAGTAATGCTAAGAAGAGTGGAAATAGTAAATGCTGGGACACTTACAAGAAGCTCCTTAAAAAATCTAAATTAAGCATTAAAAAAGCTTAACAAAAACATGAGCTCATGCTTGCCCATAGGGTGCAAAACAACTAGAAATCCTTTTACACCTATATTAACAACTGGAGGGGGATAAGCAAATCCATTGGACCCCTCTAAGGCCCAGATGGCAATATGGTCACAGATAATCTTATAATGGCTGAGCAGTACAATAGATTCTTTACTTCAGCCTTTAAATAAAAAGACCTACCCCAGGACAGACCATCTTGACCAACCTTCCAACACGAGCCCCCACATAAATAAAGAGTACGCGCTAAAGAGACATCAGAACACTTATCAGAATAAATCACAAGGCCCAGATGGATTACACCCTAGAATCATAAAGGAATTGGCAGAGTTTCTAGTAGGTTCAGTTACATCCATTTACCAAAAATCGACGGATGAAGGGCTGGTCCTGGAGGCCTGGAGACAGGCAGTCGTGGTGCCAATCCACAAAAAGGGTACCAAACATAAGGTGGAAAACTATTGACCAATTAGTTTGACAGCAGTTCTTGGTAAGATCCTGGAAGGCATTATGAAGGACCATATAATCAACCATCTTAGGTTAACAAATGCCTTAGACTGTACTCAGCATGGATTCTCCCAGGGCAGGTCTTGTCAGACCAACTTATTGGAATTTCATGGCAGGGTCAGCAAAGCCTTGGACAATAGACATTCAGTAGATCTTATTTTCTTAGACTTCTCTAAAGCATTTGATAAAGTCCCACATGGGGAGCTTGTCGATGTCCTAATAGAACATGGAATCACTGGCAAAATATCCCGTTGGATAGAAGTCTGGCTCTCAGACAGGAACAAAACGTTTGCGTTAAGGGACATATTCAAATTGGGCAGATGTGACCAGTGGGGTGCCACAGGGATCTATACTGGGGCCATGTCTGTTCAATATTTACATTTCTTCAATGAGTACTACTACAGGCATATGGCTATCCAAATTCGCTGACAACACAAGAATAGGGCACACTGTGAATACCCGGGAGGATGCAGACACCCTTCAATTAGCTTTAAGAGATCTGGAGACCTGAGAAACTGATAAGAAATTGACATTCAATGCAGACAAGTGTACTGTAATGCATTTTGGGAAAAAAAAATGGGCAGAAGAATTACTCAGTAAGTGGGCAGATACTCAATAAAGTAGAGGATGAAAGAGACCTGGGTATCAGGATAAATAATGATCTTAGTTTTAAGTCACAGTGTAACCAGATTACTAAAAAAAGCTAGTTGCATATCATACTGCATTAATAAACACATCAAGTGCAGGAACAAGGATGTTCTGCTACCTCTCTATACATCCATGGTGTGACCACATGTGGAGTATTGTGCCCAGTTCTGGTCTCCTGGTGGCAGAAGGGAAATTCAAGCCTTGGAGACGGTTCAGAGAAAGGCAACACACAAGATCAGCGAGGTTCAGGGACTGGACTACCAATCAAGACTGGATATCCTGGGGTTGTACTCATTGAAATTTAGGCATTTGAGTGGGATATGTGTCTGCTGTGCAGAGTGTTCACAGACCCCCAGTTGTAGTAACTCTTGGGTTTAGAGTTCAAGGATAAAATTTATAGTACTAGAACACCCCCCCCCACACACACACAATTAGAAGTTGAAAGATTTAAAACCACCAAAAGGATGCATTGGTTCTCTATTAGGGTAATAAAAATCTGGAATGAGCTCCCACTAGAAGTAGTGGCCAGTTGTAGTATGTTTAGTTTTAAGCCACAACTAAATGTACACATAATTACAAATAATATTTCGGAATACCTCTGATAATAGCCAGCTATAATGGACTTCGGTCTAAATACAGCTCTGAATAACCTATGAAACCCCAGTTGCCACTCTTACGACCATTTTGCCAGTTTATCCAGATCTCTTCTCATTCTGCCCACCCCATCTGGATCATCTACTCTGTTGCAGATCTTTGTGTCATCTGCAAACAGATAAACCTTACCCTCCAGTCCATCTGCAATGTCACCGATAAAGATATTGAAGAGGACTGGCCACAGGACTGATCCCTGAGGTACCCCACTTGTGACTTGCATCTCTTCTGACTGTATACCATTTACCACCACTCTCTGTTTTCTGCCCGTCAACCAATTTGCCACCCAGATGAACAACTTCTGACCCACCCAAGCCTACACAGCTTATTAATCAATCTTCTATGAGGAACAGTATTGAAAGCTTTGCTGAAGTCAAAGCAGGCAACATCAACTACTCCCCCTTGGTCCACCACTCTGGTTACCCAGTCAAAGAAACCTGTAAGATTAGTTTGACAGGACCTTCCTGTTGTAAACCCTTGCTGTCTTGGATCCTGTGCACCTATGGATTCCAGGTGTTGCACTATCCATTCCTTAAGGAGTGCCTCCATAATCTTGCCCACTACTGAGGAAAGACTGACTGGTCTCTAGTTCCCCGTCTCCTCCCACTCTTGTGGAGTGGGATCACACGAACCCTTCTCCAGTCTTCTGGGACCTCTCCTGTGCTCAGAGACTCACTAAACAGTTCTGATAATAGCTCTGTTAGTTCCACCCTTAGCTCCTTTAGTACCCTAGGATGTATGCCATCAGGTCCCATTGCCTTGTCCACCTTGAGCTTATCGAGCTTTTGTAGGACCCTTTCTTTTGTGAAGGGACTAGTGCACATCTCCCTCCCTCCCCCCGAGTCCATGCTGCTGTGCTGTGGGCCCTGCTGTGCCTTCTCTTCAGCAAATACTGAGCAGAAGTATCTATTTAGGATAGATGCTTTTACATGGTCCTCCTCCTTACAATCCCCCTTATCGCCTTTGATCTTAGCAATACCCCCTCTGGATTTTCTACTTTCACTAATGTATCTATAGAAAGTCTTGTCACCTTCTTTTACTGTTCATGCTAGTGTTTCCTCGGTTTGGACCTTAGCCTGCCTTACTGCCTTCCCTGCTTCCCTTAGGGAAGTTTGGTATGCCTCCTTATCTTCATCCCACTGCATTCCCTTATATTTCCTGGAGGAGAGCCTTTTGGCTCTGACCTTTTCTGCTACTGTTTTTGAGAACCAAAGCTGTTTCCTTCCTTTGCACTTCCTTTTCTCCTAACACAATGAGATGTTGCTTCAAGTACTGCATCTTTAATGCGTGCCCACTTTGCCTGTACCCCCTTCACTTGTATTTCTTTTTGCCAGGACTAGCTTAACTCTGTTGGCCATCTTATCAAAGTCAGCTCCTTGGTTAGAAGAGCCTGAAGGTCCTCCTGGAGAATAGGAATGTGGTTGGTTGGATAATGGACAGAGCGGGGATGAAAAGAAGTTCCAGAGTGTGACCTCTCTGGATAATCTGAAGCACCCACTCATCCGATGTGATCATTCACCAGGCCTCTAAATGGAGGGCAAAATGGCTGCCCATAGCTTTCAAGGCCCAATCGAGGAAGCATGGGCAAAGCCCCAGTTGGTCACTGGGAGGTCGGATGACCAGCCGCACCTGAAGGGTGGGAGCGGGAGCCCTTGGCAGCAGAGAAGTTGGTTCTGGAAGGCTGGGAACAACCTCAAAATCTGCCTCTGTGAGACTCTGTATTATCCACTTATTTTATTATAAAAGGAGGATTGAGGATGATACAATCACTGGGATGTATGTTACATGCCATGTACCGAACGTAGTGTCCGTCCTGAAGACTGGAGATCATCTATCAGTGTTTGGGTACCTGGTACAAAAAGTTTAGACCCATTAATGGGACACTGACCACTCTATGCTGTACATCTGATGTAAAGTCTGAGACACAAAGCCAACCATAGTGACACAAGGTAATGCCAGTTGCTGACATGTGGGCCAAAGTATTGACCACATCATATCCCGAACAAAGTAGGTGTCGGAAGATGGAACTGCCAGTAGATACTGTAGCCAGTAACTGTTCCCTTTCCTGTAAAGGAAGGAGTCTGTTGACTAATTATATGGCACAGGACCAGAGAGTACGCTGGTATTTGATCATATTTCCCATATAATTTAGGATTCCGAGATTCATGGTACCTGCTTGGAATACTTTTTTTGCCCAGATAATCTAACCTATGGGGATCTTTAGCAGGAGGTAAGGAGCTCATGTGTTCAGTCGTTTAGTATGACCATGAGCAGCAGTAATCACCACTGAATCTGCTTCGGACGTGATGGATAGAAAAGGGTGATCCAGAGGAGCCTGGTAGAGGTGATCCGCCTTGCGAGGAATAGCCGTAACAGTGGAAGGTTGATTCCAGGCTGCAACCATAGCATTTTGGTAGGTTTATATAAGTGGGGGTATCACTAGGACTGGTTCCTCTGGTAATTCTAGATAGTCTACGATATCCTTACGCTGTTTGTCATGTTCAGCAGTGGAGAATCCCATGACTTTCTAAATTTGGACCATTATCTCATGGAAGGATGGGTCATCAGGAGAAAAGGCAGCCACCTCGCTTAAGTTCTCATTAAGTGAAGAAATATCCATTAGAGGGGACCGGGGTTGGAAATCCTCATCCTCCAAATCTCTTGTGAAATCTGCCAGAAATTCAGTCTCACCTGACAGACAGTCATCCATGTATGAGGGAGGTGATCAGGGTGGTGAAGGGTCTCTGGTACCCTTGAAATATTTAGGTGGAGGAGTAGGGGAATGGGACGGGTGACACTGCTCCCCTGGATCGAGGGGCTGAGTATACCAAATGGCATGCAAAACCTGCTGAACTATTCAGGCAACATCCAAGGGGGGGGGGCTTCTGGGAAACCAAGGGGATTGTTGAGGGGCTTGGATGTGCAGTATGAACAGGTCTTGCACCTGGATGGTACCGCCAAGGGTCCCAATCTCTGTCCACCTGGCCCCTATGAGAATACAACTGTGAGGGTGAAGGGGCTGAATGCATAGGGAATGCTGCAGATTTCTCCATTAGAACGTGACCCCTCGTCGACAGGGCCACTGGGGACACATTAGCAGAATGCTGAAATGAAGTCACCATCGACAGGAGAGAAGCTCCCCATCGCCAGGACCCATAAAGGGTTCATCACAGACTGCCATAAGAGTGCTGGAAAGTGCCATCGACGAGGGGGTAAAATCTCCCGTCGACAAGGAGGCAGTGTGTGTGTGTGAACGGATTGTCAACAGTTGGGCACCTATGACGGTGGCCATCGACGAGTGTTTAGGCATAGTCGTTGAGGAGGGGTTCTCCTCTTTTTGTGCCGTTTATGAGAATCAGTAGAGGGGGAGCTCTTGGGACGAGCCCCTCGATTCTCTAGTAGAGACAATTTCTACTCCATTAAATTGTTTTCAACTTCCTGCAGCCGTTGTCGACTGGTTGCCTGGCTAAAATCCTGGCAATGTATGCAGGAGGTGGTGTCATGTGTGGGTCCCAGATACCTCACACAAATGGTATGGTTGTTGAAATGGTAGACTTTTCTACTGCAACAGCAGGAATGAAATAGTGCTGTCTTGCTTGTAGATTCTTTGGACATTTGTCGATGCAGAAAGTGAAACTGAAGAAATCTGCTTCTAAGCTCAAATTCTCATTGACGACTCCAACTGAGCTGCTCTAGCTGCTGTGTGAGAGCTGAAGATGGCGGGAAAATGAACTAAGAATACCAGGGACCATCCACACTTATATAGGAAACAGGAAGGTGATGTCACGTATGGATGACCCCTGGAAAAGACTGCTAGAAAAGCTGCTGTGCACCACAGCGACTTCTGGCGATGACCCAAGTGTATTACCTGCCGCAAGAAGACTACTCCGTGGAAGATCTACTGTTACAGGCGAGTAACCCGTTTTTCTAGGAACGTAGATATAGTGTACTAATCCACACTTCTGACAAACTCCTAGCAGTTCTCCAGGGAGGCGGGGGCAAGATGCACACCCCCTACTTAGGGAAGAGAGACTGAAGAACAGAGGACCCAAAACCAGCATCCCAACGTAACTCAAGGTTGATTTAGTAATAGGAGATGACAGTGTGTGCTGACTTCCAAGTAGCAGCCCTGCAGATCTCCTGAACAGAGATATCCCTGGAAGCCACCACTGAGGCAGCAGTATGTCTGGTGGAAGAAGCTCCCTACCAGCCAACCTACAGCAAAGGTCGATGCAGGATACAATCTACCTGCCAATCATCTGCTTAGCTGATGATTTTCCAGGTGCGGCTTCAGTGAAGGTGACAAATAGCTGGCAAACCTCTCCCTGAACTCCAGGTGTGTGCTCCTTAAGAGGCAAGCACTCACCACAGGTCCAAAGTATGAAGGCTCCGCTTCTGAGGTTTGGTTGGTTAAGTACATTGGGAGATTCATCACCTGGTTAAGATGGAGCTCTGATACAACCTTCAGGAGGAACTTTGGCTTGGGGCAAAGGACAACCTTTTCCCTGTGGAAGACAAAATAAGGAGACTCCACCGAGACTGCCTGGATCTCACTGATCCTTCTGGTGTACATAATAGCCACAAAGAAGGCTGCCTTCCACAACAGGTGAGACATTTCACAGCTGTGCATTGGTTCGAATGGCTTACCCATGAGCTTTGCCAACACCAGCAACAAGTCCCAAGGTGGTGGCAGTTCACACACCTGAGGGGAAATGTGGTCAAAGACTTTAAAAAAGCACCAGGCCACCTTCTCTTGCACCACTGTTGGCATACCAGCCCACACCCAGTATGCAGAGATGGTTGCTAGGTGCACCTTAGTTCAGCAGTGACCTTCTTTTGTTAAAATCAGCATGCAGAAGTACTTAAAAAATCCTCTAAAAACTGCCCCCATTAGGTGCACCCTTGCACTTGACCTGTACTGACATCACAAAATGTGCCAGCGTGGGGGTGTCTCAGTCAGGAAACTGGAGCGTTTTAGCTGTGGGCACTAAGGAGCATATTTACAAGTGTTATTACTTGAACTCGAGGTATGGAAAAATTGCTATTTATGTACTAATCCTTTTCTAAACATGTAAGCTGCAGTATGTGTTTGCAGGCAGAGAGAATTATACAACTAAAAACCTGCTCTTTAGAGGTAGTTGACTGAAGGCCCAACTAGGAGAGGGACCAAAGGTAGTTGAGAATGCTAACCAATGGACAAGATAATGAATCAAGCCCTGTGCCCTGGCACAAAGTTGAAAACCTCTTCCATTTGAAGGCATAGCATTTTCAGGTCAACTCCTTCAGAGAAGCCTTGACCATGGTGATGACATCTTCGAAGAGACCCAAAGCCTGGAACTCTAGCCACTCAGTAGCCAGGCTGTCAGGTGCAGGGACTGAAAGTCTAGCTGGAATACCTTCCCTTGATTATATAGAGTAGGTCCGAGCATAGAGGAAGATACCACGGGAGGCTGCAGTTGAGGCTGAGGAGGTCAGGGTACCAGAACAGGTGGGGCCAGTCCACAGCCACCAGAATCATCTGTGACTTGTCCCTCCTGGCTTTGAGCAGTGCTTTGTGGATCAGTGGAAATGAAGGGAAGACTTACATGAGGTCCATGGTGCAGGGCTTCGATAAGGCATCCCCCTGTAGTATTCCCTGCTGAGGGGGGTGGGCACAATACAACCTCAGCTTTGCATTCCACCTGAAGGCAAACAGAGCCACCAGAGGTGTGCCTCAATGGGAGAACAAACAGTGCACTACTTCCTAATGGAGGGACCACTTCTGAGACACCTAGCCCACCTGGCTGAGGGCATCAGACAGCTGGTTGGATATGCCGGCCACATATATGGCCAGGAGATCAGCATTCAAGCTGAGCATGAGGGTCCAGATGTGGAAAGCTTCCCTGTACAGAGGTATGGAGTGCATTCCACACAGTTTGTTGAGGTAGTAAGTGGTCGGGTGTTGTCCATCTGGACCTGAATGACCTGACCCCTGAATGTGCAGAGCAAGGCTGTCAGTGCCAGCCGAACTGGCCGAAGTTTCAGCAAGCTGATATGGCCTTGGTACTCCTGGGGATTGCATCAGAATCTGTGGACTCTGTGCTTCCCCAAGGTGGGCACCCAGCCCATCAGGGAGGCATCGGTCGTGATGGTGACCGTCGGCTCAGAGCAAATAAATGGGATTCCTTCCTGCAGATGTTCTGGGACTAGCCACCACTGGAGGGCATCCCACATCAACTGGGTCACAGTGACTGGCTAGTTGAGGTGGCCCTTGAGCTGAGACCATTGACCAGCTAGTTCCCACTGCATTCTCCACTGGGCCCAATGGACCACGCTGGTGCATGCCGCCATGAATCCCAGGAGGCACAGGAAATCCTGAGCAGGGTGTAACTACCCAACCTGAAATGATCAGGCAAAAGATGACAGAATCTCTGCCCGGTCCACCAGGAGTCGAGCCCTGGCTCTGCAAGAGTTGAACTCTGTCCCAACGAAGTGCATCACCTGTGAAGATATGAGCTCCAACTTGGCCTCGTTCACCAGGAGGCCAAGAGACAAGCAGGTATGCGGGGCCAGGTCCCTGGACCACTCCACCTCCTCCCTGGAAGAACCTGTTCTCAGCCAGTCATCCAGGTAGGGGTACACTCAGACCCCTCAACGTCTCAGGTAGGCTGCCAAGGAGAGGATGAATGGCATCTCCTGGAACTCGAGATTCCCCTCCGCTCAGAACTGAAGGAACCGGTGGTAGGATGGACCGATGGCAACATAAAAGAATGCATCCCAAAGATCAAGGGAGCAGAACCACATGTTCTGTTCCAGGGGTGGAATAATCTAAGACTGAGTGACCGTCCTGAAGGTGCGTGACTGGAGAAACTTGTTCAGCTCATGCAGATCTAAGTTGGGGCCCCAGCCCCCGTCCGATTTGGGACCAGGAGGTACCTGGAGACAAACCCTGGGCTTACTGGAGGGTCCGGGACTTGAGCCACTCCCTCGATCTGCAGAAGCTGGGCAATGTCTTCCCAAAGGGCTAACACCATGTCCTCCCATGGGGTATGGGCTCGTTATGGCAGGTAATGCCTTGAATTCTGGAGGCAGACCCTGACAGACCATTTTGAGGACCTGTCTGTGGTGACAGCGGACCATGCAGAAAGAAAGTGGCAGAGCCTGACCTCCATGGGAAGACCCAGGAGAGTCAAAATTGGCACGGGGAAGGCACCCCCAATCCCATCACTGGGCAGACTTGGGGCAGAACAGAGACTGGCTGAGGTAACAGTGGGGCCTCGACCACCTGGTTTTTAGATGACCGAAGCAACCGACTTCAGTCAAGGATGCCAAGCCTGGGCCTGTTGCTCAGCTGGGGGCTGAGACGGCTTGGCTGCAGGTGCAGAGAGGGTCTGAAAGGGGTTCTTCCTCTGAAGCTTGGATCCCCCTGGGTGGAGGCGACAGAGTCCTGAGTGGCACAGGACTTCTCAATCCAAGTGAGGTGTCCTTCCACCCCCGGCCGGAACAAGTCAGTGCCCAAGAAGGAGACATCTGCCAACTTGTGCTGGGTGTCTGCCATAAAGGTAGAGATCTGCAGTCAAGCCCTATAGTGCATGGCCACCACAGCAGCCATGGATCTTGCGCAGGAATCACCAATGTCCATGGCCGTCTGGAGCTGCTGTTTAGCCACTGCTTGTCCCTGGTCCTGGACCTGCTTAACTGTAGTCCAAGTCAGCCAGGAGCCAAGGAAGCACCTCGTCTAGAGTGCCAAGCAAGGTGTGGGCAAAGTGGGCCATCAAAAGGGCTGAACTCACCTGCCACAGACCTTTTTGTCCACATGATCTAATTTCTTGGATTCCTTGTCAGGAGGCTTGTCCATATCCCCAACATTGTCAGTATACCGAAAGACAGAGTCAGACATCAAGCCCTCAGTCGAGGGATGTTCAGTGAAACCAGTCAGGGAACCCATAGGGACTGCATACTTTTGGTCCATACAAGCCAATGGTGAAGAGCAGGAGGCAGGGTGCTGCCAAAGCTCCAGAGCAGGGCCAAGAATGGCCTCAGACACCAAGAAGGTAACACTTGTTCCCGGAGGCTCAAAGCACTTCACAAGCACTATAGAAATAAAGTATCTAACCAACCCCGGGAAGTCACCTTGGTCAAGGATTTTGGTCAAGGGATATTTGGCCATTTCTGAAAGGCTCTACAGTGCCTTCAGAAAGTATTCACCCCCCTTGGATTTTGTCACATTTTGTGATGTTGCAAACTCAAATTAAAATACATTTATATGGGATTTTTTTGTCACGTATCTACACAAATTACTCTATAATGTCAAAGTGGAATGAAACTTCTGGACTTTTTTGTACATGTAATTTAAAATAAAAACCTGAAATGTCTTGATTTGATAAGTATTCACTCCCTTTGCTATGACACTCCAAATTGAGCTCAGGTGCATCCAATTTCCTTGTGAGAGCACTCTAAAACTTGAATGGAGTCCACCTATGGTCAGTTCAAATGGTTGACATGATTTCAGAGGAAATACACCTGTCTATATAAGGTCCCACTGTTGACAGTGCATGTCAGAGCAGAAACTCTACCATGAAGACTAAGGAGCTGTCCATAGAACTCTGTGATAGAATTGTGAGGAGGCATAGATCTGGGGAGGGGTATAAAAACATTTCTAGGGTGTTGAAAGTTCCCAGGAGCACAATCAAGTCCATCACTAGGAAATGGAAAGATTATGAAACCATCCAGACTCTTCCTAGAGCAAGCCATCCTCCCAAACTGAGCAACCAGGCAAAACGGACCTTGGCAAGGGAAGTGACCAAGAACCCAATGACCACCCTGAAAGAACTACAGAGTTCCATGGCTGAGATGGGAGAACCTGTCCAGACGGACAACAATCTCTGCAGCACTTCACAGATGTAGCCTCTATGGGAGAGTGGCTAGGCAGAAGCCACTCCTGAGAAAAGGCCACATAATAGCAGGCCAGGAGTTTGCAAGAAGGCACGTGGCAGACAGACCATGTGGCAAAAGATTCTCTGGTCTGATGAAACAAAAATTGAACTCTTTGGCCTGAATGCAAAGCACTATGCCTGGCGCAAACCGAACACAGCTCATCACCCGTGTAACACCATCCCTACCATGAAGCACGGTGGTGGCAGCATCATGTTATGGGGATACTTTTCAGCGGCAGGGACTGGGGCACTTGTCAGGATAGAGGGAACAATGAATGGAGCCAGATACAGGCACATCCTTGAGGAGAACCTGCATCAGTCTGCAATAGACCTTAGACTGGGGTGAAGATTTACGTTCCAACAGGACAACGACCCCAAGCATACAGCCAAAGCAACACTGGAGTGGCTTCAGAACAAGAAGGTGAATGTCCTTGAGTGGCCCAGCCAAAGCCCAGGCTTGAATCCCATTGAGAATCTGTGGAAAGACTTAAAGATTGCAGTTCACTGATGCTCCCCATACAATTTGACAGAGCTTGAGCAAATCTGCAAAGAAGAATGGGAGAAAATCCCCAACTCCAGAAGTACAAAGCTGATACAGACATACCCAAGAAGACTCAGAGCTGCAATTGCTGCCAAAGGCACTTCTATAAAGTATTGACTCAGGTGGGTGAATACTTAAGTAAACAAGATATTTCAGTTTTTAATGTTTCATAAATTTGTTACACAAAAATATTTTTGCCACTTTAAATTGTTGAGTATGCTGTGTGAATCGAGGGGGAAAAAATCATTTCAATGTATTAAAGATTCTGGTAGTAACACAACAAAATGTGACAAAATCCAAGGGGGGTGAATACTTTCTGAAGGCACTGTACCTGAATCCAAATTGATTCTGAAATGAGTCAGAGCAAGCCCCCAAAAGATGTGGTGCCATGCTTTGTAGACAAATCCTACCCAGAAACCATATCTACTGGACACGAGTGCAGGGAAGAGTCCAAAGGCTCAGAGGATTCACCAAAAAGCGGTCAACTGCCTGAGTCCCCGCTGATCCTGTAGGGTCTATTGGGAGTAACAGTGACCGACAGCCAACAAGAAAGCCCAGGAACGGTACGGGCATTCTTAGGAGGGGAACTGTCCTTCTGCTGCTCAGGAGCAGACTCCACCAAGATGGGTAGAGAGTCTGGAATATGCAGAGCTGGAGCAGGCTGGGGCCTCAGTGGCGGGAGCCATGGAAGAGCCAAGGTGGGGGCCAGAATCAGGTTAACTCTGGAAAACATGAGCTGCTGCCGTTATAGCTCTTTGTAGCGCTGGCGAATTTTGCTTGGGAGCCTCTCCTCACCAGAGACAGAAGAGGAAGAATAGCAGCGGTACCACTTGCCCGAGAGCAGGAGTGCCAATGTCATCAAGGGCTGCTCGACTCCAGACTATGGGATCTCTACCTTGACCATCTGGAAACCAGACTGCAAGAATGTGGGGAAACCAGCAAAAGCTGAGGGTCCTCTGAGGGAACAGGATCCTGAGGGTTACAGACTGGATCAGGAAACTAGACCGACCCTTCCTGAGAGGTAATAGGTAGTTCTGGAGTCCTAGAAAGTGAAGCATCCACTTTGTCGACCGGCTCAACAAAAATCTCAACAGGTTGGTCGATGTGCATATCAGCAGACAGGCCCAACGGGGAAACTATGGAGCCAGCAGCCTGGACCAAAGGATCGATCACAGTCAAAACCTCCAAAGAAGCATGGGAATCTGAAGCCCAAAAGTACTCACGATTCCACGATCTATGAGACTTTGTCTTAACTCTCCTTTTTAGACAATTTAGAGGATTTTGTGCCCTTAGAGGGACCCTGCACAAGGGTGGGAAGGGACTGGCACAAATCCCTAAATGCCCCCGTAAAGGTGGCACCAACAGAAAGTGGCAAGAACGCCAATGAGGCATGCTCTGTGGCCTAAGCCAACACCTCTTTGAAGGCTGCAAGATGTTCTGCGGATGCCGCAGCCATGGAGACCACCTAATGGGCATCTTTCAATCTAACAGGAGGATCCCGTTCATCCAGTCACCCTAGTAAGTTGAGTGTGTCGGTCCTCCAAAGAGACACAAGCTGCAACAAAGGCCACAAGCCTGGTGATCATGATCATGGCCTAGGTAGTAGATGCACAAAGTGTGTGGGTCTGTCCGGGACATCTTCTGCCCACAGTCGCACCATTTAAAACTGGGTGCAGACTTAAGAGTCATCTGTGAAGAGAGTTTCACACAAATTTGAAAAACACTTGAAGAGATATGGAATTGAAAGTTTTGAAATGCAAAGGGACTACTCAGCGCAGAGCGATAAGGAAGGAACCTTCTTCCAGTGGAAAGAAAGATCTGACATCACAGGGTGGTGCCGAGGGAGTTACCACCTGGGTGGGTAAGGGGAACCAGCTTGAAGACCTTCCGCCCCAGTCCTTAAAGGGAAAGGATTCTGCCAGAAGTGTGGATTAGTACACCATATCCACATCCCTAGAAAGAACAGTTTCATAAGCATCGCAGTTTCCAGTGAAAGTGGTTTTTCCTGCCTTTTAATGCTGCATGTTTTGACACTCCAGGATGTCATATTTTTTTTATTTCATTTTTTTTTATATATCCTGTGGAAACCAGGCAACACCCCTAGGCACAAGTGCCCGATTTCAGTAGTGGCTCGGGAGCATTGGGATGGTTAAGTGACTTGCTCAGAGTCACACAGTATGCAAACGGAGCATCTCATTACTCTAATCTCTATGCTATACTCATTGTTGGAAACCCTTGATGTGATCACTGTCTTCCAATTACTACCCCCCGCCCACCCCGAAGTAACCACTATAACTTTCATCCTGTCCCAGACGTGGTTTTGGTGACCACCACCTCAGCTGGCAGACTGTTCCACAGTTCCAACACCCTTTCTATACAATTAAATTTTCTCATCTCTCTCTCTTAAACCTCCCATGTATTCGCTGGAGACAAGACACAGAGGGGTGATATGACAACAGAACCGTCAAGAACCTAAAAGAAATAAACAAGGTGAACTGTGAGGAACTATTCAGTTTGAGTAATAGTTCAAGGACATAGGGGCAAGAGTTAAAACTGATGGGAGGAAGGTTCAAGAGGCACATGACAAAGTTTTATCTTACAGAAAGTGTGCCGGAACCATGGAATAGTCTGCCCACTGAGGTAGTGTGCACCAAAACCAAAATATGAGGGAGTGGGGTGGGGGGCATCCAAACCACAGCACATGGAGCACTAGGAGATTAGAAGAACCACTTTAATTGTAAACCGTGATGCTTATGAAAACTTGTATTTTTTTTTATTGAATTTCAACTGCCAAATCTTAGAGCACCTGTGTAGTCTTTTTCTTTATGACCTCTATTTATTGCCTCCATTGCCTGGAACTCTGTCAGGCATCCTCACTCGCTCCATCACATACTGCCTGCCTGAAGCCACCTTCTCTGGGAAATCAGGGACAGACACTCCCCTGCCTACCCATCCCAATGGGGGACCCCAGCACCACTGGAACTGAGCAGACCGGGGGATCGGGAGAGCCAGAGAGAGGTAAGTCCAGCACTGGGCGTGTTGTGGCAAGCAATGGCAGTGCCGTCGCTTATCCAAGGAGGGGCAGGGATTTTCTCTTTTTGGTTGCCCCTGGAGTGCAGATGTGCAATGACGTCGGCACACCTCAACCCTCTGTACGTCTGCCACCACTCCACCCTCATGTAGGCATCACTGCTGCAGTGCCCCCGATCTCCACTGGAGGCCACCAGCGAGCGATGCATGTATGCAACCCACCCCCAGGAGAGGAGAGCCATCCTCCGGATGCTCAATCCTCTCCCCTCCCCTGCTAACCCCCAGCATCCAGAGTACGTCCCTGAACCCAGGTCGCTGGCGTGGTGCGAGGTGTGGCATCCAGCGCATCAACCCTCAGCGCCACCGGGCTGCCCACACCTCTGAAGTCTTTGCAGGTCACTGTGCATCTCCCCAATTCCCCTGTCAAAATCTACCCCCCACAGAGCTTAGCATCATCTGGGAAGAGACATAACTTGCTCCGGAGTCCTTCTACAATGTCACTGATGAACATACTGAAGAGGACAGGACCCAGGATGGATCCCTGGGGCACCCCGCTTGTGACCTTTCTCTCTTTTGATCTGATACCATTACTCACAACCCTCTGCTGCCTCTCTTACCTATTTCTTACCCGTCTTACTATGTCCTTTGCCACACCCAGATGCTCCATCTTCATCAGCAATCTTTTGTGAGTCACTGAGTCGGAAACCGTGCTGAAGTCCAAGTAAACACTTCACAGATGCAATGACAATCATGAAAGATGGTTCATAGTATACAAATAAGTTTGCATCACATACAGTATATTAGCATTAGTAATGGACAGTCAATCTGGCAATGGATAAGGAGGAATATAATTTATGAAACAAAGCAGATATGATAGCAATTTGCCAAACTAGACAATAAATAAGAGTTACAGGAATTTATACAGGCACGTTTATAAAATGGTTCTGTAGCTGCTTAGCCCAGATTTTCCAAGACTATCAAACCTACCCCCAGCAATGCCAGATGACAGACTGTGGACCCCTGTGGTTACTAACTTTATAAATCCTCCTGTATGCACTTTCGCCATCCAGATGCTCTTTGAAAACCTTCTAGGATTTACAGCTTTATGTGTGGGGGATAAAGCAAATTACCTCCTTTCCTACCTTTGTTCAAATCACCCCTTCCAACTAAAGTCCTGCCATTATAATTCACATTGATGAATTCTGCACATTATGAAATCCATACAGTGTAATCTGCTATAATTCTAATTAGATGACTTGGTATTCCAATGATCTCCAATTTGTTGTAATGCAATCTATCAACTCTGCTCTGTTCTGATGGTGTACTTGTATAACACATCTTTTCTGTTAAAGAAAATCAATAAAATATTAAAACACACACACACACACACACACACACACACCACACACACACCCAAAACACAAACAAACAAAAAAAAAAACACACAATTTTTATAAAGACATAGATAGCACAAAGTAATACTTACCATCTGGTACAGCATCAAAAAGATCAAAATCTTGCCCTAAAAGTGAGATACAGATATGAAGTTAGGTCATACTTAAGGCTGAAAACCATAACTACCATTAGAAATTATAATACTGAATATATACTATTCTGGGATCTTATCAATACCATTCTAATGAACAATGAATGCAAAAACATAACTTTTAGTAACAAATCATGACAGTTTCACATTACCTTTAAGACCCTTTGATTTCAATAAAGGACTGTACAATTCTGAAGTTAATATTCAACTATACAAACAACATGGCACCTATATACTGTATTATCTATAATAAACGTACACACATGGTTCCCGGTGAACTTAGCGGCAGCATAATAGTGCAGTACAAAACCGCACAGAGATAAGAGCGGCATGGACCTGGAGTGCTATTCAGGGGGTATCAGTCGGGTAGGCTGTGTAGAAGAGGGACCCAGGTGTGTGCCACCTGACCAAGATGCTGCCGAGTGTAGCGACTGTGATCATGGGCTGCGGTGTGGTGACACGGGGTTCTGTTCTGCCTGTGCCAATGTCTGACTGGTGTTAGTTATGGCAGTTTTGTTGCTGTCACCCCCCCTGGACTTTGGCCCCCCCAATGCCGACCTTGCTGTCAAATGGACATCCTGTCAGGTGGATGTGAGGACACAGTCCCTTGTAGACACTGTTCTTGCATGACTCCCCACCCCCGACTTGCCCCCATGTGGAGCTTGTGGCGGAGTGGAAGTGCAGCGGTGGTAGGAGCACAGCCATATTGATGTCACTGCCTGCACTAAAGTCGCCTTCCTACTCGTAGCCTAGTACCTGGTCAAGTGGCACACACCAAGGTCCCTCTCCCACGTCGTCTACATGACCGATACCCCCTGGATTGCCCTATTATGCATCTCACTATAATCCAGATCCATTTCACTACTATCCCCGCATGGTTTTGTACCACGCTATAACTCCGGCATGGAGTTCACCAGGAACCCACGCACACATGCACATTTAAGGCATGCAATGTTCTACAACTAGAGCAAATTTATCATGACACTTTGCCACAACTAAACAAAGTTACTTTCCTTTAATGGCATAACATGACACAACCCCCCCCCCCCAAAAAAAAAGATGCACTCTAATAGGATACCAAATTAATATAGACAAGTGTCACAAGAAAAACACAAATCATTCCATGAAGACATTTAGGGTACATCAGTTTGGCTTGGTAGAGCAGGGTTCAGACCCCAACTTGTGCTCCCATTTTGGTTTGGCACAGTTACAACTGTGTTATGAGGGCACTGCATTTGAACTCAGGTAAGGGTGTGTTAGGACTCCCCTTAAGCACCCAACCAATTAGATAGGCAATACAGAAATATACAAACAGCAACACTCATGGCTGAGGATATCTCCTAACGGGGGTGGAAAGAGACAGGGCATAACCAGATAAAGGAGGTGCTCAGCATAAATGGAATAGAGCAAAACCTGTGATAGAAATGCAACAAAGAGACGCAGAGGTGCATACACACACACACACCCAGACAGACCAGACTTATGACAGATGCACATACACACAGAGACTTAATGCACATGCCTTTAACTTACAATAACACATTTTAACAAGCATTTGTAAATGCCAAATGTTTGTTTGCTGATATTACCATTGAATGTGCTGGAGCTGGACAGATACAGAATGGGAATGGCAGTGAAGTATTGAACTCATGCCAACCCCACCTCCACCCTGTAGAGATGGACAGACACTGGGGTGTGCCTTTGGGTCATCGCCCATAATGCTCACAGTATTTCACCTCACCCCATCCTGTAGACACTGCCAAGTGTTGAGGCGTGCCTCGGGGCATTCAGCTTCACAGTCACCCCATTTCATAAGGACATACGCTGAAAAGGATACAGTATGGACTTCCGGTTATGCCATGGACCTACTGGCATGGTAAATGAGCGGTTCCCTCACAACTCAACCATTAACTTTGCTAAATCTCCTCATCAGGCTGGCAGTATTGCCTAGAGGTTAGAGGAACGAGGTGTGAACGAGCTTGTTACATCCAGCAGACCAGACCTGAGTTTGATTCTCACAACCTCCACTTGTATACTGTGTGACTCTGAGCAAGTCACTTAACCACCCAGTGCTCTCAGGTCGCCCCTGAAAACAGGCATTTGTGCCTACTGGGCCTTACCCAGTTACCAAAGACTAAAATACAAAATAAAATAAAAATAAAATCGGATCGGTCAAAATACAAGAACTTCCGTAAATATGCCAGAGAACGGCCCTAAAAGCAGATGGGGGCCATAAATGGCACCTAAAAAAGATGCTAGCCTCAAAGATGCAGATAGATTTGGCAGCAGCCTAGACAGAGGTACGAGGAGCAGATCACTGATAAGCACGAGAGGAATGGAACCAGATACAGATGGCGAGTTAGAGCATCTCTCACGCAGCAGATTTGAAACACTGCTGAGAGAAATCCAGGGCTCCAGGTCAGATAATAAAAAGGAATTTAAAAGGATATCAGAAAAGCTCACTAAACTGGAAAACCGGATGGACCAAATGGAGGAGAGCATAGCAGATACAAAAGACCAGACAACACAACTGGGGGAGGTTCTGGAGCTATTACAGCAAACGGCAGAGCTGCATGCTAAATCGTTAGATTTTGAAAGCCATTCAAGGAGAGATAATCTCAGAATATATGGTTTAAAGGAGGGAGCTGAAACACCTCCAATGGCAGACTTTGTTGAAAACCTTTTAAAAGACACTTGACTTGCCTCCAGGATACAATTTACAAATAGAAAGAGCACATCGCTCACTAATCAAAAAACCTACTGATCCAGCGGCGTGTCCAAGATCTGTTGTCATCAAGTGTGCAAGTTTTAAAGTGAAGGAGGACATATTGCGCTGTGCCTGGTCACAGAAAATGCTGAAGTACCTGGACTCAGATATTACAATGGACCATGATTACCAGCCATAAATTCAAAATGTTAGACAACAATACTCCCCCATGCTTAAAACACTAAGGGAAAAACGAATCAAGTTCCAGACACCTTTTCCAGCACGCCTAAGAGTCCTCTGGGAAACAAGTACTGTGGTCTACAATTCGGCACAGGAGGCTAGGCAGGAATTCCTTAAAAGAGGTCTTCAGGTTCCAGCACCACAGACGGAACAAAGTGTTCTGGGGCATCGTTTCCATCCAGACTGGCAGACGGTCATGCATCAGAAGCAGTCGCGGCCTGCAAGAATAAATGCAAGGGAGGCAGTGAGATCTCTAGTGGCACTGCTCCACCAAAAAGACAAACAGAGAGGGACATTATCTAATGGACTGGCTGAGGGGGACTGATTGCAAGTGGTAGCCAACAGGTACTGATCTAAAAGGCTTACCCTTGCGAGGGACTTCGCTTACTCTTGCTGTGGATTTTGACACTTAGATTTGGGGGGACGGGAAGTGGGGATATGTCCACGCACTTATGAGAGATAGGAAACCCCTAACACAAACTGTGAGGACAGGACTATAAAGGTAATGAACTCTGAAACTAGTCAAAGGGGATAGGTGATACTGCTTTGCAATGTACCCTCCTGGGAGAGAAGCTGTTAAAGTAAAGTAAGCAGGAAGATGTAAGGGACTAAGTTTGACGACGTGAAATGCTTTATAATATGGCAGACAGGAGAAATATATGAAGAGAGAGAAAATAGAATTTATTCACACTAATGCAGGTCGTGAGAGGAACGGGAAAGGAAATATTCACTGGTAGCGCTAAGTGAGATCTGTGGCACCATACTACGGTAAGGGAGAGTCAAATTAAATAGAACACATGGCTCAGGGGCAGAGGTTCTCTATAGGAGGAGCAGATCCTCGTACCCCCCTCCTGGTGTGACCGCAGGGACCTGGGAGTACCACTAGGAATAGAAACCCCAATAATAGGGTTTCCTACCTTGGAAGCAGTTTGTTTTTTGTTCTCATCTTTTTCCTAGAACAACATATGGCCCTGTTGGCCAAACATGTTACAAGTTACAGTTGTTTTAATACAGTTAAAATAAGTATGCTGAGGTTGAAGGCTACCAGAAATCTTTTTTACTCTCAGGAGCACTCTCCTGATAAAAGAAAGGGAATGTCCAGAAATGAAAATGCATTGTGAAAACAGAAAGACAATTACAGAATTATATAAATGGGTACTAGAAATACTTTAATTTGCTCATCTAATGTATATAGACTTAATAATCCTACGAAACGAAGTAAAGTGTTTTCATATCTTAGAAAAACAAGAGCTGACTTTATACTTGTGCAAGAAATGCACCTCTCTAAAGGGAAGCAAGAAAAGCTGTCCAGGATGGGATTTGAGGAGGTGATTACCTCCACTTATAGGAAAGATAAAAGAACGGGAACTGCAGTACTGGTTACTAAGGGGGGTCAAGTTTCAAAACAGCAATGTACTGATTGATAAGGAGGGTAGATATGCTGTATTGAAAGGAATGTATAGGGGACAGAGGATTACTCTTGCCTCTGTGTATTTTCCCCCAGGTTCTGAATACAAAGACTACAAAACATTTTTCCTTCAGCTTCAGAGCTGGTCGGAGGGTATTCTGATATGTGGGGGACTTCAATTTGGGTGCTCAATCCCACCCTGGACACCACATCAAATGCCTAAAGAAACATGAGTAGACTTGCCAGACAGGTAAATAAGTTACTCACAGAACTTGGTATGGTGGATGTGTGGCGTCAACTACACAAAACTACTAGGGACTATACTTACTTTTCGAACCTACACAAAATGTACTCCAGGCTGGATTACTTTTTCCTGCATAAGGAGGAGAAGCAGAGGGTTACTTCAACTTGGATTGGAGACATGGTCCTTTCTGACCATCTGACCATGCCCCCATTTTCCTTGCCCTGGGATTGGGTTGAAATAAAGGAAAACACATTGTGGAGGCTCAATGTGTCTCTCTTGAGAGACAAAGAAACCCAGAAAATAATACAAGAGGCATATGACCAATTTTTAGCTGAAAATCTGGACCCAGGGATCTCAACAAATATGATACGGGATACAGCAAAGGCCGTACTAAGAAGAAACTTCATTCAGACATATGCAAGAAAGAAAAGAGAGAGACAGAGACAGAGACAGAGACAGAGAGAGACAGAGACAGATAGATAAAATTAATTTACAACTTAAAATCCGGGACTTGGAAGGACAAGAAAAACAAAACTATGACAAAGTTAGAAATAAGGCCCTGCAAGAACTCAAAAAGCAACTTAGCAACAAACTAGACTGCCAGGTAGAACAAAATCTGACATTTCTTAGACAGAAATTTTATGAAGGGGGACCTCGTTCCTTAATACTTTTAGTTGTTAGATTAAGAGCCTAAAGGGCAAAAGCAATAATATACCAGATTACGAATCCAAATACAGGCAAGACCCTGACACAAACAAAAGATATTGCAGAAGCATTTAGAGATTTTAAAGCTCAATTATATGCATCTGCCCCCCCCCACAGAGCAATCAGTAGAGGACTTTCTATGAAAACTAAATCTTCCCAAACTCACAGAACAACAAATAGAAAACCTAACTTGATCCCTCACGCACCTAGAACTGAAAATGGGAGGATGAAAACAGGGAAGTGCCCAGTGCATGGCGGCCTACCGGCAGAATTCTACAAGACATTTGCTGAAATGGTACAACCACTTCTTTTTCAAACAATGGGGGAAGTATTTACAGGACAAAGGGAACCGCCTCTCTGTTGAGAACAAGCAGCAGCCCCGGAAGAACCCGTCCAAATGCCCAGCATATCGCCCTATCTGCTTATTAAATAATGATTACAAATTATACACCTCTATATTAGCCCGAAGACTACAACAGATTCTACCAAGTCTAGTACATCTAGATCAAAGAGGGTTTATTCCTGGCAGACAGGCCCAAGACAGTCTTAGAAGAACTATACATATTCTAGATCACATAAATCAGACTAATACCCCCTCTTTGTTTAAGAGCCTTGACGCAGAAAAAGGCATTTGACAAAGTTTCATGGTCTTTTCTGAGATGGGTCCTTTCTGGGCTTGGAGTCCTGGGAGACTTCATTACCAATATGTTTAAATTATATAATAAACCAAGGGGATACGTTGGAGCCAATGACCATATCAACAGGATTCAACTTGGACAAGGGCACAAGACAGGGCTGCTCTTTCTCACCGCTGCTATCTGCATTGCATATAGAACCACTTGCAGAGAGTATCCATCAAAATCCACATACACAAGGCATTAACATGGAAGAAAGGGAAAATAAACTAGCATTATATGCGGATTACATTTTGGTGTATATGTCTTCACCAGAGGAATCCCTAGTAGAGCAGATGGAACAGTTAGACAACTTTTCTAAGATCTCAGGGTACACACTTAAAAATAAGACAGAGATATTGTGTCTACACTATACACCTACCTCCTCAGTTAAGGCGAAATGCAGAATGAAATGGGAATTGCCTAGGATGTGCTACTTAGGAATTTCTATAGGTACTAGATCAAAGGAGTTATATGAGCTTAATTACCTCCCACTAATAAACCAATTAAAGAAGGATATCCAAAGATGGAAACTCTTGCCCTTGAAATTCGGAGGGAGGGTGCAGGCATTGAAAATGAATGCACTACCTCGCCTACTATATATGTTTCAGTATGTCCCCTGTGAGGTTCTGCAGCCTATGTTGGCAATTGGGCAACAATTGTTCCTCTCCTTTGCCTGGGGGAAAATACGACCTAGGATAAACTAAAAAGTTCTATATCTGTCAAAGAGGGAAGGGAAATAGCATTCCCTGACCTAGCAGGGTACTGGACTGCAGCACAAATGCGCATAGCACTTCTCTGGGGAAACAGACAATATGATGTATTATGGAAGAGGATAGACCATATGGACCAAACTGACCCCCCCACTGGCGGCCTTAATTTTCCAACCCAAAACTAGATACACCTGTCAAACATACTTCTCTGGAATTAAGACAGTGTTAGAGAGGTGGTGAAGAGGCACCGAGGGAATAAACTGCAAAATAACTTATGGATATTTAGGTGGTGGGCACATGATTCAAAATTTGGACCAGCAGCTCAAGATGTATGGTTTAAAAATCAGGCACAGAGAAAGATCACGTTCCCATATCAGTTAATACAGGGAACGCAGATAATCAGTTTTGAACAAGCTCAGGCCACTTTTGGTTGGACAGAGATTTACAGAAGTTCTACCAGATCAGAACATACATAAGGGAACTATAAAAATGAGGCAAAAATGGATGAGAGATGGGATTAGTACATACCCTTTCGGAAAATGTAGAATACCACACATGGGGGAAAAGCTATCACCTTATTATACAATGCTTATGTAAAAAATGGCTGTATATCCACTCAACCCATACTGAAGAAATGGGAAGGGGATCTAGATATAACCCTTACTAACGGACACTGGGAAAAAGTATGGAAACATACATGGACAACCACCTCCACTCCAAGATGGAGGCAATTTTGCTGGAAGGTAAGAACTAGATTCTTCCTAACACCAGTGCAAGTGGCACGTTGGGAAACAGACTGTAGTGGATTATGTTGCAGGGGCTGTGGGGAGGATAGAGCCACAGAGGCACATATATTCTGGAGCTGCCCTGTGCTAGAATTATTCTGCAACCAGGTGCAAACCAACTTACAAAAGATCTTTATGTCACAAGCCAAACTGGGACCGGAACATCCGATACTGGGCCTACCTCCTAGGGACATGAAAGGAAAGGAGGAGAAATTCATCTGGAATGTCCTGGTTGCAGCTGCCCTAAAATCCATAACCAAGAAATGGATGCAAAAATGTGCCACCGGTCATATCAGAGATTGGCTAGACATAATAAGTCAGATACAAGCATCAGAGAGAATTACATACAATATTAATCAAGGGCAGGACAAATACAGTAATATCTGGAATGTCTGGGACCTACGTCCCAGTATTGATGGACAGAATTCAGGACAGAACTAATGCGTAATAAAATAGAAAACTGATCCCAATAGTAGAAAATGGGATATAGGGAGGCCTAATCTAACAGGATAGAATCTATAATATTGCTCTTATGGACAGGGGAGGAATTAATGAGACTAGAAGGAGAGTGGGAAAAACAGATGAGTTGACTCTGATAGACAAAGAATGTAATTTACATTATGAGAATGAATGAATGAATGAATTGGTAACCTTTGTTTTGTTTGAGTTTTGTTGGAGGTAAGTTTAACTTACTATGTTGATTAACTGGTTAATAGTTTTGTTTTTTATCACTATATGATTGTTAATGCATGAAATGCGATAAGGAGGCATGTTGCCCCAAATACCAAAATACTTGTATTAATTTGTATCACAAGCTCGTTTTTAACCGGACAATCTAATAAACAGAGTATAAAAAAAAGGAAAGGGTGCAGTATAGGAGAATGGGGTGAAGTGTGGGGCCGAAGAGTCCAAGGGACACCTCAATGCCTGTCAATGGCTTCAGGGTGGGGGTAGAATGGCATCAGCATTACAGCCAGCGCTCCAAAGGCATACCTCTGATGCCTGTCAGTCTGTACAGGGTGGGACGTTATGGTAAGAAACCCCAACGCCTCTTGCGTTTGTTGGTATTTGAGCTACAAATTTTCAACATGGCCCTTTTGTGACCCCCCACCTCATGAAAGCATCTGGGACGTCTGTTCATGAACAGTGGCACTGTGATTTTGTTAAGGTGTCCCGAACTATGATCTCCCACAGTGACCGTGCCATTCTGCGCCAAATGTGTGAAAATACAAATCAGGCAGGATGTGATGAATGACAGCTGTACCATTCATAGAAGCAACACAAACACTCCCCTTCTAGAACCCATACCTACCTCTGCCCATACCTCTCCCAGCACCCGGCCCCACGGCTTGCCCAGCATCCTACTCCTAACTACATCCCCAAACCTACACCCAGTGACCACTAGGAGTCACTATTTGCACCCTGTTTTCAGCCATAACCCTGACTGCATCAGACCCACTAGAACGTGGATCTCTGCTCCCACCCAGGCACTCCTCTAGCTGCCCTGAGTGAGACTTGAACTTGGTACCCTGTCCACCAGAGTCCGTGACACTACCACTAATCCAAAGTGGTATCCACGCTAGTTGGAACTCAACCAAAATACTTCTACCTTCCTACCCTATGGCTGCTACTAGAGCCATGTTAGTCCACCTCCTCCTAAAATGCCTCCCCTTCATCCTCCGGCTAGTACCCTTGTCCCACCAGCCAGTCATCCCTCCTGGCTCACTGGTACCCACGCCAACAATTCATGTTGAATTAGTTAGAGCTCACCCCACACTGTGCATGTTCACTAGCCTACAGCACCCATCCCCTGGGTACCTCCCCGCTGCCTCCCCAGGCTCCCCCTGCCATTTAATCATTCTTGCCCTTCCCACCTGGCAAACCCTTCCCATCCCTGTTCCCTTAGGGTCCCTCCCCATCCCTCACACCCGTGAGGCCACACTTCATCACCCTGGCTAGAGCAGTTATCCTCCTTCTACTCCTTACAGGCAATATACATCTAACCCAGGCCCCACCCATACCAACCCACCAGTTGGGCCCCCTGGGCACACCATTGCCTCCATGAACATATGCAGCATATTGAAAAAATATGATACCCTCCAATGCTGGGTCATGTTGCATAAACCGGATGTCACTGCACTGGTGGAAACCTGGCTTTCAAAGTCCACCCCTGACTCCTCTGTCTCCCTCCCTGGCTACACCTTATACCAGGAAGATCGTGCTGGCAAACGTGGGGGTCACTGTGCAATCTATGCCAAGCATACACTCATCAGCCAAGCACTCCCTGCTCCAGCCCTTGCTAGCGGGGCACAGGCCCTTACCCTTAAACTTATTCCAGACACCTCCAAGACCCCCCTTTATCTCACCTCTGCCTACATTTCCCCTAAGAACCAAAACCCAGCATTGTTATCCTTAACGGATTATCTTGCCACCCTCCCTCACAAGGCAGAACAAGTCCTTGTGGGGGACCTTAACGTGAACTGGCTCAATGCCACCTCAGCCTCCGCCCGGGACTCCTTCGCAGCCATTGATTTGACACAGCTCGTTTCCCAACCCACTAAGAGTAAACCTAAGAATGGCACCAGCACCTCCTCAGATGTAATCATCACCAACCACCCAAAAGATCCTGGACATCCAAGTCCTCCCGACTCACTCAGCGACCACTCCCTATCCTATTCCGCTGGGTAACCCTCTCACCAGACCACAGCTCCACCCACACAGCACCGGCGTTTCAGACCAGGTGGGCGAGAAACCTCAAGAACTTCTTGCTCAGATAAACTGGTCCCACATTAGCCATGCCCCTGACATAGATACTGCCCTTGCCCTCTTTCCCAAACCTTTAACTGAGCATGTGACTTCTTCGCACCCATCACGGCTGCTCGACCAAAAACACAATGTGCCCTGGATTACTCCTGCCCTATTACAACAGCTCAAGCATAGGGATAACCTATGGCACCGTGCCGTGAGAATCAGGCGGATGGCTGACAGACAGGCCTATAATGCTGCATGGATTAAGTGCACCGGGCCATCCGTAAAAGCAAGCTGATCATTACCAGGCCACTCTCACCTCCTCCTGGGGATGTGCCCATACTTTCTGGGACAATGTCAAACAATTAAATGGGACTGCACCTCCCTCCCCATCCCAGATCACCATGGATGGCACATCCATTACAGACCCAGTAAACCTCGCAAACTACCTCAACACAGCCTTTATGGACCTGAGCTCGTCCTCCCCAGTAATTTCTTTGACCCGCCACCCTCCCTACCTGCTCCAGCCCTCCTGTGCCCTGCTTCCACCTGTAGGTTAACTGCCCAGGAAGCCAGACCCCACCTGGTCAGAGCACTAAAAAGCAATAATCCAGGTGCAGACTCGCTTGACCCCAGAATTCTCCGTCTGGTTCTGGATCTGATTCTTGCCCCACTCACTAGCCTTCTCAACAAATCCCTCTGTCTAGGGCAATTCCCAACTGCATGGAAGGCTGCCGTTGTCACCCCCATTCACAAAGGTGGTGACAGGTCCGCTGCAGGGAACTACCGTCCAATCTCCATACTCCCCCCCTTTTCCAAAACACTAGAGAAGCTGGTTGCCACACAAATCTCTGAATACCTGACCAAATACAACATCCTCAGCCCAGAACAGCATGGTTTTCGTGCTGGCCACAACCTGACACTGCACTACTTGAATTCTCAACCATCCTATACTCCTCTCTGGACTCTGGCCCCTAGCCGGAGAGTGTTCATCGACCTCTCAAGGCATTGACACTGTCTCCCACCCCCCTCCTGCTGGCGCCCTCTGCGCTCTTGCCCGCCACTGGGCCTCTTGCATGGTGCACCAGCTACCTATCTGCCCGCTCCCAATGTGTCAGAATTAATGGGGCACTTTCCAATACTAGTCCCATCCGTTCAGGAGTTCCTCAGGGATCCATCCTGGGACCTCTACTCTCTCTCTCTATCTTAATACCCTGCCCAGTGCTTGCTTGGGAAAATTCTGCTGTATGCAGATGATGCCGTCATATTTGCTACCCACCGTAACCCTATCCCCTCCAGGACTCTCTACAACTATCCTTTAATGATGTTGAAACCTGGTTTGAAGAGCACAGACTGGTCATTAATCTCAAAAAAACAAAGACAATGCTCTTCGCCCACCCCCAAAACAAAGCCAGCAACTTCCCACTCCATTTCCTCCCCGGGTCCAAACAGCCTCTTGAGCAGGTCCACTTCTATAAGTACCTTGGGGTCTCCTCTGATTCAGCACTCACCTACCACACCCACATTGATGCACTTGCCTCAGCCACTAATGTGCGACTTGGCATCTTATACCGACATAAAACTGTCTCCCCTGACTGCCCTCCATTATAGTGGTCACTTCCTCTATACTATCCCTGAGTCGACTATGGCCTCCCAGTATATGGTGCTGCTGACACGCCCTCAATAAAATTCCTTTATCTTAAATAAAGCATGCAGGCTAATCACTGGGGCCCCAGGATGGCCTCTTGCCAGCTCTATGACATGGCGAATCTGCTGAATCCTGGACGAATGTCTTGGCTACCAAACTTGCCTAATAACAAAAACCCTCTAGGACTTTCCTCTTGGGCTGACGGCCTTGCTCCGACAAGCCCAACCCTTGGTCTGCACACGGTCCTCCTCCAAGGCCACTCTTCTGGTCCCAAGATCCAGAACATCCCATGGACAGAGATCCTTTTGCTTTAGAGCTCAGTCCTGGTGCATTCGCTCCTGCCCCATCTCAGATGCCCCCACAATTTCAAATTCAAACTCGCACTTCTCAGCCAACTATTTAACAGAAGCTGCACCTGTATACAACTGAGTTGCTGCGCATTACCTGACAATGCCCACTGGGCAGCATCCACTCACATTGCACTAACCTCAGCCATTGCTGTTTATACTGCTTTGACCTTGCTACATCTTGCAAACTTTCTTATCTGCTGACCGGATGTAGTCACTGGTGCTTGCTACCATTAATCCAAATGCTGTAACCTAAATTCAGTTGTCTCCTGTGCTTGCTACCATTAATCCAAATGCTGTAACCAAAATTCAGTTGTTTTTCTGCATCATATGTAAGTCTATTATGTATTGTCCTCACTGTGACGAGGTACCTTTGGAAATGAGCCTCTGGCTCAAAGGTTGTAAACCGATTTCTCAAATAAATAAATAAATAAATAAAAATGTGTGAAGAGATGGCAATGTTGAAAATCTGGAGCGAAAATATTAAAAATGCTCAAACTTCTGAGTGTACGTGGAAACCGTGCAATGCATACTTGTAACACACTTAGTGGAATTATTTCACCAAATTTTCAACACAGGCATTCTGTGACCTCTGCTCTTGAACACTGTCATATGATTTTCTTAATCTGTCCCGAACATTGATTTCCTACAGCGACTGCGCCACTGTGCACCAGATGTGCAAACACACATTTCGGGCAAGATGGGAAAAATGACAGCTGCACTGTTCATAACGAGGTGTGCAAAATGGGCAATGTTGAAAGTTTTGAGTGGAAATATCACAAATTTTTAAAGTTAAGAATGTCCATGGAAACTGCCCAATGCACTCTTGTAACAGTCACTTTATCAACTTTTTGTCACCAAATTTTCAACACAGGCATTTTAGGACCTCTGCTCATGAACAGTGTCACTGTGATTTTCTTAATCTGTTCCGAACACTGATTTCCCACAGTGACTGCACAATTCTGCGCCAGAAGTGTGAAAACACATTTCGGCCAGGATGTGAAAAATGACATCTGTACTGTTCATAAGGAGGTGTTGAAAAATGGCAATGCTGAAAATCTGGAGTTAAAGTATTACAAATTTGCGAAGTTACAAGTGTGCGTGGAAACTGTAACGCACACTCGTAACAGTCATTTTTTGGAATTTTTTCACTAAATTTGCAACATATGGCTTTTGAGAGCCCACCTCATGAACAGTAACACTGTTTCATTAATCGGTTTCGAAAGTCGATTCCGCGCAGTGAGCGCAAAATCACCTTTCAGGATCGAATAATGCCATGACAGTGACTGAATTCATGAGGAAGGGTCCCAAGAACCCCATGTTGAAAATTTGGTGCCAGAAGTCAAAAAAATGGCAGAGATATACACATAAGTTAAAAAAATAAAAAAAATTAAAAACATTTATGCCATTATACAGCTTACCGGCATTTCTTCAGTTCGCAGTCGGCTTTGAGGAGTGCAGACGTGTGCCTGGTCCACCAAAGATTGTCGCACCAAGCATGGGGTATGGGGGGGTGTGGGGAGATGGGGTGCACAGAGGGTGGGTATAGTTTGGGGGAAGGGCAAGAGACTCAAAGAGGGACCATTTTTTTTTTCCTTTTTCTTTTCCTTTTGAAATTACTATTTATCCCCTCCTTACTGCCTGCTAGCCCCGACCCTTTGGGACATCCAATGAGTCATCCTCCTACCACACATCCACCCAGACTCACCTCTCGCTCCTCCATGGAGCTTCAGTCCCCCAGCGGGGACAAGGCGGGGCCTTTCATCCCATAATCCTTCATCACGTCAGGCTGAGATGGTGGTCCTTGTGAGCAGGGCACATCGGAGGCACGCTCCGGGAAGTCCATCTTCCCGGAGCCAGCAGGTGTGTTTCCTCTTTCCTTCCCTCCCCCTACAGTTCACAACCCCTGACGTCAAGGCGACAAGCGCCGAAGTCCACACTGTAAAGCGGCCTCCCGCTCCCCTACAATTGGGGCTTGTACTCTGAGCCTCCACTCAGAGTCAGACAAGTGCACAGGCTGTTGCTGCATCCCTCCCCGGAAAAGGCGAGCTGTCAGACGCTCAAGCCTATCTCCACCTGGCCGACCCAACAGTGACCTGAGTCTGCTCCCGAACCTGGGTCGCCGGCATGGAGCGAGGTGTGGTGTTCAGCACCTCACCCCTCAGCCCCACGGGGTCTGGCACCATTTTTTTTTTTTTTTTTTTAAACAGGGTTTAAAAGAGAAAAAAAGACATTAGACTTTTGGCATGCTGGGGTGGGCTCCCAGCATGCCACCAGGATGTTTTGTTGGGGGTTGGGGCCCACAGGGATTGGGTACCTCCATCGGCCATACAGTGTGGCAGGGGCGGGGGCAGTGCATGAGCCATGGGGGGTGGGCACCTCTTAGGCACACAACAAATGGGGGGTGCATCACGCCGACGAGTTGGGCTACCCTGTCCGGCAAATGAACTGGGGAGAGGGCATGCCATCGGGGGATTGGGCACCCCCTTCGGCTTTACCAGGGACTGCGAAAGGTGGTGGCTGACCGTCTGTTTCGTGGGGACTTAGAGCAGCTGACGGAGCAGCTTTTGCCATGTTTACTGAAACAGGACGCCAGAAAATGCAGCTGTGATTGGCTGCTGCTGTCGGGGAACGCCCCGCAAAAACAGCTGATTGCTGATGACAGGGTGCTCCCTGATTGCAGCGGCCAGTTTGTTTCAACTTGGTGGCAAGCAACACTACTGCTGTCACGGCAGCATGATTTTCTACTGATGACACACAGACCAGCCCCAAAATGGGCTGATGGCATTGGCAACAACACTGCTGTAACTCCACAACTCACTACTGCAGCACGCTGCCCCAATGTGTTTCTTGCACATGCGTGCAAGCAAACAGAAAAAGGGGAGAAGAAAATAAAATAGGAGACTTAAAATCTATTTTGTTCCATGATTCATGGCAGGTAATTTTAGTGCAGAGAAGACATCCATGCACCTTATGCAGCCATTACAGATTTGCAAAACCTGACCAAAATTCAGCTATGACTATTTAAAGACACTAATGTATGATATGGCTGAGAACTAGCGATTGGCTTGTTACATCAGTTCAATAAAATCCTGAGGATTCTGTAACCCCATTTCCCACATTTTTTTTTTTTTTTTTTTTTAAACAGAACTTATAGAACTCAGGACAGGTCATGGACAGAAACAAACAAAAAAAAATAGCTGTCAATAACACCACCAGAGAAACAAATGTACAGAACTGCTATACATACTACAAATGGTAAAATATTTTAATTTTATGTTCTGAATGCTCTGTGAAGAAACAGCAGTCGTATGAGCTTTCTGATTCACTGGTTTACATTGACATACCTTTAGCATATCTATGTGTTTTTTTAATAAAACAGTAATGTAATAATTTTTTTTTTAAACAAAACCAGATAGCTATTAAAATTTTAAAATACTAGCATACATACTAAAATTTGCTTTGTCATAGAATACCTTTATGTAGACCTTTTCCTTTACTCACTATGGGCTTGTTTTCAGAACCCCTGTGAAGCGATGCAAGATGTGCTGAACAGTCACTTGCACAAACTCCAATGCACCAGGGACCCTGTTCCATATTTTGGTAGCAGAGGGGTCTAAGCACTTAAGTCCCCAAAGATGCCACAAGCAGTCCCATGCATTTAATTGTTGACTCACATTGGGGAAGTCGTTTCTGTTGCCTGTAGTTCTTTTGTGACTTTCTTTTTTATTTCTTGTGGTTTTTTTTGTTTTTTTTCTGTTTCACGTATCAGTGTTCAATGTGATTTTGTTTCCGTGTGAGCATGAGGAGTTCCTTGTTAGGATTTTCTGCAGGTAACTGTTCTCAGGAGTTGAAAGTTTTGCTGATTATTTTAAGAAAGAAGTTTGGGATGGTTGGTTTTGTGATGTGTTCAGTGTGGTGATATTTGTTGGTGATGTGTGCACTGTGCGTATAAATGCTAGTTATTTTCAGTGTACACATGAGGTCTGATTTATCATACGGTAGTTGTGCTATGTGTGTGTCTTTATGTCATGACATACAGGCTCACCCCTATTGTACAAGATTCATGTTTGATGTACCATTCTTGTAGCATGTCGGTACTGCCAATTGGGCCATGTGGCAAAAAGTACATCACCCCCCCCCCCCCATCAACATACATTATCCCCCACTCCTACTGCCACATCCTGACTGGAATAAACAGGCACATAGAACAGCTGAGGTGACAGCAATGTAACAAAATGAACAAAAAAAAAAACAGCACTGATGTCTGGGGGCATGCCTGCTAACACCTCAGCATTTGGTACAATAGTCCTTAGACCAGCCCTTGGTTGGTACAAGCACCGCTATGACCAGCAGCATTTGTGAACCGTCCATAATCCCAAATTAGGGGATGCTGCAGAAAGGTTCTGCTGCAAGCCCCCTTCCGCTATGGCATACTGCCATTTTGGGCACAGGGCCAGTCTAGTGCAAGGACACTCAGTCTCTAGACAGCCTGTGTACGAAATTGGGACTGCCACAACTTTTGATGCACGATGCCCCTTGCATCAGTTCTGTTTGATGCAGGCACCGTGCCATCAATTTCAGGAGTCTGAAAATTCAGCCCTATGTCTTTTCTTATCTGAGTGGGGCAGTGTCTGGCTTTTGGGCATCTGATCATCATTAACATGAAACAAGGTGTGGACAGTACTAAAACATCAATCAGGATGGAAGCGGGGCAAAACAAAACTCAGCCCGTACACTTGCTCAATGTGTGTCCCCGAGCAAGCCACTTAAAGGGAAGGTCCCCTTGGCTTTTGTTTCTGTTTTCCTGTGTGGTTTGCAGGAATGAACGAAGACTGAGTCTACTACACCCTCCTACTTTCATCAGGATTTAAAAGTAAATAAAGTTACTCAAGTCTGATGTGAAAACCTGCTTCACTCCATTACAAAGGTGAGAGCCAATTAATGCCAAGCATCATGGGATTTGATGATACTTTAGGGCTAAAGTCTGCAGTTTGTCTGCAACAGGCATTGCTTTTGATGTCCTTTGCAGTCCCTGTGTTTTTGCCTCCTTCTGGCCATCAACTTTGTTAGCCAGCACAGGTAAAAAAACAAACAAAAAAAAAAAACAATGAGAACAAAGAAACAGAATGCGGTCTTCAAAATAAGAACTTGAAACACAAAACCATTTAACAGCAGAAAAAGCTTTGGATGCCTTTCATGAGTCAAATCATTACCTTTGTAATGAAGTCAAGCAGGTTTTCACAACAGACTTGGCACCTTCATTTACATCTAAAAAATCCTGATCAAATTAGAAGGGTGCAGCAGAGGTAATCATTCTTCAGGCCTGCAAACTTCACAGATAAAAGCCTGAGGGGGACCTTCCGTTTGACCCCCTGGTGCTTCTGCCCACCCAGCTGTAACAAGAATTGACCGGCACAAACAGCTGGTCCTGTTCAATAAAGTGAGATATGAGAGATCTGTGGCCATGCTGGGGCTGAGGATGGTTGGAGACAAAAGTAACATAGTGCAACTTCCCTCATTCTCTTTCCAAGCTCTTCCTGATGTTCAGCGGTATTCCTCCCCCTCCCTATCCTTGTCTTATTCCAAGAACCACCTATTGCCCAGTCATATCCAGTTTAGGAAGCTGGGACACAGATCCCAAGAAATGATATATTTTGAGGGACCACATGCCAAAAGAACCAACAACACATCAGAAAGAAGAACAAGAGTAAAAAGTTAAGGAGTTGCACAGATTTTTTTTGGGGGGGGGGTAGAAGTCCTGCCTTACTCTTGTGTCAGAAGAAAAACAAACAATAAGGAAGCACTACATAGAAACATAGAAGCTGACGGCAGATAAGGGCCGCAAGTCCCATCCAGTCTGCCAATTTCTTTTTCTACTTTATGAAAGTGCCGGCCTTTGCTCTGTTAATGGCCTATCTATTCATACTCATCTGTATTGCTCCCTTATGCCTATCCCATGCCTGTTTGAAGCCCTGCATTGTATTCATATCCACCACTTCCTGAGGTAGGCCGTTCCATGCATCCACCACCCTTTCTGTGAAAAATAACTTCCTCACATCACCCCTTAATCGGCTTCCCTCTAATCTCATGCTGTGTCCTCTTGCCTGCTGTTTTTCTTATATTGAAACATGTTAGACTCTTTCACCTTGTTAATGCCCTTAAGGTGTTTGTTTTGATCATATCACCTCTCTCCCTCCTTTGCTCTAGGGTATACATATTGAGCTCCGTTAATCTGTCCTCATGTTTTCTGATGCAGTCCCTGCACCATTTTGGTTGCCCTTCTTTGGACTGCCTCAATTTGGTTAATGTCCTTGTGAAGGTGCAGCCTCCAGTACTGCATGCAGTACTCCAGATGGGGCCTAACCAGCGTATTGTAAAGAGGGATTATTACCTCCCTCTTCTGACTTGTGATACCCCTACTAATACACCCCAACATCCCCCTAGCCTTACCTACTGCTTTAGATGTCTGCTTGGATGATTTCAGGTCATCTGTGATGAAGATGCTTAAGTCTCTTTCTTCCTTTGTGACTGCCAGCAACTCCTCTCCCAGCCTATAGGTGGCTTCAGGGTTTCTCTTCCCTATGTGCATGATCTTGCACTTCTTTGCGTTAAACCCCAGTTGCCACTCTTCCGACCATTTTGTTACTTTATCTGCAGATCTTGGTGTCATCTGCAAACAGACAAACCTTATCCTCCAGTCCATCTGCAATGTCACTGATGAAGATATTGAAGAGTACTGGCCACAGGACTGATTCCTGGGGTACCCCACTTGAGACTTACATCTCTTCTGACTGTATACTATTTAACACCACTCTGTTTTCTGCCCGTCAACCAGTCTGCCACCCACTTGATCAACTTCTGACCCACCCCAAACCTACCCATCTTATTAATCAATCTTTTACGTAGAACAGTATCGAAAGCTTCGCTGAAGTCAAGGTAGGCGACATCAACTGCTCCCCCTTGGTCCACCGCTCTAGTTATCCAGTCAAAGAAATCTATGAGATTAGTTTGACAGGACCTTCCTGTTGTAAACCCATGCTGTCTTGGATCTTGTGCTCCTATGGATTCCAGGTGTTGCACTATCCTTTCCTTAAGGAGTGCCTCCATAATCTTGCTCACTACTGAGGTAAGACTGACTGGTCTCTAGTTCCCTGCCTCCTCCCTGTTACCACTCTTGTGGAGCAGGATCACATGAGCCCTTCTCCAGTCTTCTGGGACCTTTCCTGTGCTCAAGAGACTCACTAAACAGTTCTGATAATGGCTCTTCTAGTCCCACCCATAGCTCCTTTAGTACCCTGGGATGTATGCCATCAGGTCCTATTGTCTTGTCCATCCTGAGCTTATTGCACTCTTGTAGGACCCTTTCTTTTGTGAAGGGACCAGTGCACACCTCCCCCTCGCCCGGTGTCCTTCTATCTGGAGATCTGTGATCCTTTCCCTGTTAGTCAGTACTAGATCTAGGGTAGCCCTTTCTCTTGTGGGTTGTTGTACCAGTTGTTTGAGACCCTCCCCCTGCAGGGAATCCACCATGTATCTAATTCTGGCAGATGTTCCTGCTGGTATTGACCAATCTGTATCTGGCATGTTGAAGTCTCCCATTATCAGAACCTCCCCTTTAGCTGTCATGTTTTGTATATTTTCTAACAGCAATGTGTCTATGTCCTCCCACTGGTCTGGAGGCCTGTACACAACCCCAGTTCATATGGCTGCCCCATTTCCTGTTTCCATGGTGACCCACGGTTCTTCTGGCTCCTTATGTATATTCTGAATTTCTGTAGCTTTGATATTTTCATTGACATAAAGGGCCACTCCACCCCCCCTTTTTGCACCTCAGTCTCTTCTGAACAGTACATAGCCAGGTACTGAAGTCTCCCAAGTGTGGTTACTGGTAAACCATGTCTCGATAATGGCTACTATGTCCAGTTTAGCCTCTTATTGCCTGCAGGTCTTAGATCTTGTTTCCCAGACTGCGAGCATTTGTGTACATGATTTTCCATTGGCCAGAGTTTGGTGTGTTAGTTGTTGGGCGAGGTCTGGCATTTCCCCTGTGCACTGTATGGGGACCTTCTTGCTTACCTGATAATGCAAATGAACTACAAACATGCTGAACTCCTGTTTGACCACCCACTAGCTGAGAGGGAAGGGATGTTCTTCCCATTCAACGTATGGGGTGCTGCACCCCTCTCCCCATTGCTAGTTTAAATATTCTGTAAAGACATCAAACTTCTGCCCCAATTTACTGACTCCCTCCTTAGTCAGATGCGGTCCATCAAATTTAAAGAACTTTCACTCCCAAATCTGTTGCCAGTTCCCTACAAATTTGTGTCCTTTTTCCTGGTACCAGCCCTTGAGCCACATGTTTAGCTCCCCTATATCCCCTTCTCTGACCTTCCGTTCATCTGCGTCCCTCCCCCAGACTGGCAGGATCTCAGAGAAGGAGATGCCAGATGAAATGGATGAAAGTTTGCCACCCAGCCTGGTCAGGTATTCCTTGCTCTCCACAACCGACAGGCTGGGGAGATCATTAGTCCCTATGTGTACCAGGACGTCAATGTTTTCTCCTGCTTCCTGAACAATTTTAGCAATGCAGTCAGTGTCTCTCCACGCTGATGTACCTGGGAGACAACTGACCATTACCCCTGGCTGGAGATAGGTATCAACTTCCCGAATCATGGAGTCTCCTATGATCAGAAATGTTTTGGATTTCCATTTTGCTTTTTTTGTTTTGGTTCCTGTTTTGGAGAGTTTTGTTGTGCTAGTTCCTGTGCTGCAGTGTCCTGCTCTGCAATGTCCTCTGCCCCTTTGTTTGATTTCGGAGATAGAGGCAGATACCTGTTTGTAGTTTTGATATGGTTTGTGGAGGTGGGATGTTGGAGAGCACAGAGGGATGGGGCACCCAATTTGCCCCTCCTAACCACCTGCCAACCTCCCGGACCAACTACCCTCTGCAATCGAGGTGCTTCTGTTGTATGTTGGGGAAATGGTGAGTGGTTCTTAGATTTCCTCTTGAATATGCAATTTGAGGAGCGCAATCTCTGCCCATGCTGCCTGGAGCCAAGTCCTTAGATCTCCAATGGCCCAGCATGTAGGACAGTGTCCAAAATTCTGTAAAACTGCCCTTCTGAAAAGTGTTCTGCAGTACCTGCAGTTAATGATATCCATTCCAGATAAGTTCCTGGGTTTATAACCTGGTCAGAGTAATCAGAAGGAAGAAACTGAAAGCAAAAGTTTGATTTTGTGTTTTGTTTGTTTTTGTACAACTTGTTATAAAGCTAAATTACTAGTGCCCCTGTAAATGAGGTCACTGTGTGGCTACCCCTCTGATCTACCCCTTCCTACTTTGCTACAGGAAATGTCACGACTGTGCTATCCTATAAAAGGAGTGTAGTGTGGGTTGGTTAGGGATGGGGATGGGTGGCTGGGCCCTTCCCCTGCTGAAAAAGAAGAACCATGGATGAAAGAAACAAGGAAGTAAGAGCAGAAACAATCAGTCAACAACAAATGCAGTAGCCCTGAAAGCTTATCCTAATGATAAAACTGTAAAACCTGTAAAGCACCACTTGTAATACTTTTACAGAAGATATACCCTGTAAGAAACTCTTTGCTACAGAGAAAAATAAAGCAGTAACAGAAGATATACCTTACAAAAGACAATTTGAATCCGAAGATTACAGCAGGAATCTGTAAGCATACACCTGTACGCCCACCCTGTAATAATGCAGCAGAAGGTATGCCCAGCAACAATTTGAATCAGAGAAAAATAAAGCGATAAAATGTTAGCAACAAACAGGAACAATTCCTGTGAGTACAAAATAAAAATAATAACGCACAGTAAATCTGCCTAGCCAGAAGAAGCCTTAATCCTTTTATTGATCTGGTAGGGTTCTTTGCTTGGTCCTTTCAAGGAACTTAGAAGAAAACAGCTCAGGTGAAGCTAGGTGCCTTGGCCAGGAAACCTAGTCTTCCACTCCTGCTGTATCAGACAAAACTATTGAATGCAAAATACTGTGCAAATTATAAAATAATGTTCTGTGACAGGATCATCAAGTTGATGACCTCCGGTGCTTCAAGACAAGAAAAAAAACTCTTCCTTAGGGGCGTCAGAAGTCCTGCTTGCAGAGGAAGCAGAACAGGAAGTTCCACTGCACTAGGTCATACCTGAAAAAGGACCCTCAGTCCATTGAGCTCACTCAATTAACAAATTAAAATAAATATAACAAATCTGGGCCAGTGAGGAGCCATGAGAATCAAGGTGGCAGGTTTGGTCCACAGCATGACCAGAACATTCTCTATTAGAAGGAACAGGGAAAAGCTACAGAAACATCCTGTTCTAAGACAGGGAAAATGCATCACACCAAAAAACTCTAGGCCCAAGCATAAGCAAGCAGAAACATGATAATTTTGTCTTGTATGGAGTTGTAAACAGGTCTGTGTCTCGACAACTACATTTTTTTTTTTTTTTAAAAGAGGTCATCCACAATGGAGCCAAAGATTTCCCCTTCATAGCAGAGCACATGGGATTAACTAAGGTGATGTGCCAGTTTAGGATACAAAGAAGAAACACTGCAGATAGGAATGCGTCACATTTCACTGCCCACTGCTTGCCAGACTGTCACTGCCTCTTTGCAGAGAGTGTATGCATGAACCCTGCCTTGTTGACTGATGTAGTACATCATCGACATATTGTCTGTTTGAACCAACAGCAGATTCCATCAGAAGGGCAGCAAAAGCCTGCACGCCACGCAGAACAGCCCTCATCTCCAGAGTGCTACTGTGTGGCACCATACCCAGACTGGCCTTGGGTTCATACGGTGCACAGATAAGCACCCCAGACTGAACCGGACGCATCCGTGGTTAGCACCAGCAGAGGGGATGGCCTTTAGGAGCAAGGGACTCTGTCTCCAGGTTGGCATGGTCCAACAACAAAAGCAGGGAACAATGGAGAGGAGGGGTGACCTATATTAAACGCTCCAGCTTGTCCAAGTCCTCTGTCTATTGCACTCTGAGGAACCACTGAGGGATCCCTATATGAGGGTAGGCCATTGAGACAGTCAGGATGACAGCCACCATTAGGCCGATCAGTCTTAGCAGACATATAATCGCTGGAAGAAACCAGCTGTGTCTGTGCCACCAGTGCCATGGCATGACTGGGGGGCTGGGACACCCAACCTACACCCATGTCCAGAATGACTCCTATGTACCAGAACCTCTGGCAGGAGGCAAGGGCCAACTTTGACTCACTGACCAGTATGCCCAGTTGGTTGAACAATTGTGTCCAAAACTGCGTATACACTGTAACTTTGAGATGGGACCTTTAACAGCTAATTGTCTATGTAAGGGAAGACATACAGACCCCTCCATACAGAGGGCAGCTGCCACTGCCGCAAGTACTTTGGTAAAGACATGTGGTGCAGAACACAAACCAAGGGCAAGATACAAAATTAGTAGCGTCAGCCTGAAGCATGAAATGTAGATATTTTCTGTGCAACTTGTGGATCTTCACATGAAGGTATGTATCCTCCCCCTTCAACAGTAGGGACAGGAGGTATTGCAGGGATACCATTCTGAACTTCTTGTATTCTATGAAAAGGTTCTGTCCCCAAAGGTTTAGCACAGGCCTTAAATCCCCAGTCCACTGTGGAAGCAGGAGGCACCAAGAGTAACAACCTTCATTTATTTCTGAAAACAGGACTAATTCCACAGACCTCTTGCAGAAGAGGGTTAAAACCTCCTCCAGCAAATGGGGAAGATGTCCCAGAGGGTATTGGTTTGGTAATGGAGGATAACTGAAGGAACAGTAAGGAGTTTGAAGGCATGTCCATGGTGAACCATGTCATGTATCCAAGCATCATGAGCGATTTCCCTCCACTTTGGAGAAAAAGAGGGAGATGTGGCCTCCAACCACAACTTCCTGAGGTAGTGAGACAGGAGGAAGGGAAGAGGAGTCAGAAGGCGCCCAGGGTGGCTGAGATGCCAGTAATGGTTTGACCTTTTGTAAGTCTGGCATGGTCTCCTGGGAGCAAGTTTGCAGCCTGAGAAGTGGAAGGCTGAGGTCTCTGGGAACCATGACCAGGGCCTCTGGAGTAGCTATGGCCAAGACAGGCATAGGAGCTGCAAAAAGAACTCTGACCCCTTCCCCGGCTTAGGGGTCAAAGTATAAAGGGATACAAGAGTCATTCTAGGAAACTGTAATCCCTTATAGAATTCTCAACATCACTGTCAAACAACTGTTTTCTCCCCAAGGAGGCATTCATCAGAGACTGCTGCACATCAGAGGTAAAAACAGCCACACTTAGCCATGACAGGCAATGGGAGGCATACCAGAGGCAGCATGCCTGGCTACAGCATCAGCGACATTACAAATCGATCTGAACAGATGTTTTTATTTTATTTATTTATTTCTATTAGGATTAATACCTTTAAGTCAAAGACTCATTTTCAAAGGTTCCAAGACAGGGATAAACAGAGCAATATAGATACAGATACAATACAATACAACATAGACAGCAGTGAAAACACATGGCATCATGAAATCATTAAACAGTCACATGAGGTTCAAGACTTGCTAGTTGCAGGTATATCTTAACAACAGAATACATTACATCAAATTGTTGCAGGGTAGGGCTACACTGGGAGTAGTGAACATGTCAGTAATAAGGCCGTGTTATGTTTGGGGGATGATAGGGGAAGGGGTAAGCAGCCAGACTGGCATTGTGAAAGAAACTAGAGTTACCAGCTTCCTGGCCATAAGCTATAGTTTCCCAAGTCATTATTGTGTTCTGACCATCCAGCAATGTTTTTTTGCCAGGGAGACCACTGTCTTCCAAAGGCAGTTCTGACATTTAATCAGTATCTAGACTTTAGTCTGATACTTGCAGGAAAAGTACAGCTATCTACATCTGAGAAAGTGGCAGATTGATTCAGGGAACACTACAGGGCAGTCAGGAATGGAGAGACTGATAAACCCATAGAAAACAAGCTGATCATCCGCCTAGGGCCCGAGAAGCCCTCTGGATTAAATGACATACTTATTTTCTAACAATATCTTTCAGCCACCTTGTGGTGTACCACTGCATTCGGTCTTTTATCCCCACCCCCATCATATCTTTGCTTGCATGTAAGGCTGTCACGCTATCACATTTTTTTTTGTATCATGATATATTGATTACTACGATAAACAGCATAATTTAAAAACAAAATTCCCCATATAGCTGTTTGGAACTGGTTGCCACCAGTTCCAGCTTTCTGGCATCCTGGTGCCCCAACCTCAACGGCCACTCCTCCCACTGTCTCATCTGTGGGGATCAACATGGGGAGAAGTCCGAGGTAGGGTTGTCAGAACTAGTTCGGTAAAGATTTGAACCCTCCTCGAACCCTGGTGTTCGAGTTCTAACTTAGAACTCGAACACTAAACGGTTTGCAAAAGGGTTCGAATCACCGCGAGATGCGAGCGTTGTCTGTTTGCACTTGCGCGTGCCTACGTGCAGGTCAGGTGGGGTCGAGTAAGCTGCGGAGCTTACGGATCTGTGGGGTATTTAGGAGATGTGCCCAGGGAGGAGCGCCATTTGCAGAGGATCGGAGTGAGGCAGCAGCAGCCTAGCTAAACTGTAGTGTTAGCGGTTACGCACTCACTACTCTTGTCCAGTGGCCACTTCCATCATCCATTTTCCCAGTAGACCAGAACAAGAGAAAGGCTGAAAAAGCTCAAAATCGGAGAGGGACTAGGGAGGTTCAGGACAGGTGGAGGATTAATCAAGAATTGGGAAGGGACTGGGGAATAGGGAGGGATCGAGACCGAGATCAATCAATATCAGGACTGGAGGAGGACTCAGGAGGACTCTGAGAGAGAATAAAAAAAAAATAAGAAGAAGTGAAGAACCTTTGTGAAATGTAATTATTTGAAACTGCAGCACTGCTCAGTCAGTGGTGCACACTGCACACTCAGCAGCTGCCAGCAACAAGCATACAAGGGGGGCCAAAAAAGGCAAATAAATCTGAACCCTTCCCAGTGTAGTGTGTGTGTCACAGAGAGAAGCCCAGTGTGTGCCCCTTGACTGCTCTGTACCCTACCCAGTGTGTGTTACTGAGAGAAGCCCAGTGGCCAGTTGTGTGGTGGCATTAACCTTACATGACAGAAATGCAGAAATATAATTCTCATTCCCTGGGTTGCGTATGTGACTCCATCTCCTGTGGTCAGCCCATCACCCTGCTACTGTGTGCCCCTTGACTGCACTGTACCCTACCCTACCCAGTGTGTGTTACAGAGAGAAGCCCAGTGGCCAGTTGTGTGGTGGCATTAACCTTACATGACAGAAATGTAGAAATATAATTCTCATTCCCTGGGTTGCATGTGTGACTCCGTCTCCTGTGGTCAGCCCATCACCCTGCTGCTGTGCACCCCTTGATTGCTATGTGTATGCCTATGCCCAGCAGCCCAATCATTCTGTAAGCCTTGAACCTGGGATACTTTAGTTGCAAACTGTCATATTCTTCAATTACTTTCAGTCCACGGTATCACAGTGTCACACAACCAAAATAAAATTTTGGAGTTGTAGCCAGCGATCACAGATCACATTGCTTTGTTACACAGGAATTGTTTGGGTGTGTGTTCACCGCAGTATACTGGTAGTACTGGTACTTACTGTCTGTTATGGCTGACAGCAACATAGATGAAGCATCTAGTGCTGGTGTTGGAGCAGGTGTTGGTGGTAGTGGTAATCCTGGTGCTAACAGAAATAACCAAAATGTTTCACGTGATGAAAATTCAACAAACAGCAAAAGAGCAACTGTGAAGTGTGGTAAAGGGGGACCTTTTAAGAAAACCTGTACAGCTGCTGGGGTCACACGGAGAGGCACCATAACGTATGCCATTCACGCTGTTAAGATCCCTGTGACTAGCAGCAATAATGCAAGTGACAGTGAGTCCCTCTCTGACTCAGACAGTAGCTCTTTGTCTCAGTCCGACACTGTTGTGTCTCGCGACAAATCATTACTTCCTCAACAAAGTGAAATGAGCAAGTCTGCTGACAATGAATCAGGTAGTGCACTTGTAATACAACCAGCACTGTTGGCAATGAAAGAACATATCCATTGAATCCACCACTTCTGTGTTGCCAGCAATGAAAATCCATCAGAGTCTTCTGCCCACTCTTCTAGCACTCAAGGAGCATGTCCCAGGTTCTGTTAGGACAGGTGAAAAGACACAAACAGTCTTTAGCTATCTTCCTAGCACTCTAACAAAATCTGTCACATCTGAGGTGTGGAATTATTTCTCTGTCAGTAAAACTGATCCATGCAGAGCAATTTGTTCCCTGTGTAAACAGACTGTAAGCCGTGGTAAAGTTGTGTCATGCCTTGGCACTACAGCTCTTAAATGTCATCTGAAAAAGCATTCGGTTTTGCTTGATCATCCAAAACCCACGTCCTCCATCTTCCGGGCCACACGTGAGAAGGGTCAGGAATCTGAAATGGATACTGAATTGTCTGAACTTGATGCGGGCAGAACCACTGCCAGCCCTAGCATCACTGTTACCACCAATGCCAGCACCATTAGTTATCAGTTGCACATCCAGTGATGGCACTGAATGTTAAGTCCTAGTCCACCATCTCTCGTCCATCTGCCCATCAAGCACGGTGTATAATAAACCAGCAGGGACATGTTGCAAACAGCTAACACTGTCTCAGGCATTTGAAAGGAAGAATACCTTTACTAGAAATCATCCAAAGACCCTTCATCTTAATCACCGAATTGGTGAACTGTTAGCGAGCCCTTCTCCCATACTCTTTGGTAGATCATGAGGATTTTAGGAGCTCATGACATTAGCAGAGCCTCGTTACAATGTTCCTCATCGAAGGTACTTTTCCTATGTTGAAATACCAAACATTTATCAGGCTTTAAAAGTGATAGTGATGCTTGCACTTAAAACTGCAGAGGGTGGGGTTATTCATGTCACAACAGATATGTGGACCAGCACTCAAAACATAGATTACATGTCCCTTACCGCTCATTGGGTCACGTTTTCTTGTGCTTCTTCAAAAATAAAGACACCCCAAAAGATGGCGCTGCTGCATATAAAGAAATTTGGGCAAAGTCATACTGCTGCAAACATCTTGCAGGAACTAAATGACCTCCTTGACGAATGGGTTTATTCTCACGGTCTAAAATGTGGCTTCATAGTAAGTGACAATGGAGCCAACATCTTAAAAGCAGTACAGGATGGAGGATTTCTGCATGCTTCTTGCTTTGCACATTGCTTACACTTAATTGTCATGGGATTTCTCAACGCGAAACACAAGTGGATGGTATGATTGCTGTTTGCAAAAAATTGTGACTCACTTTTCACATTCAACCAAGGCTATACGGACATTGTCCGAACTGCAAAAAAAAACACAAGCTGCCCCAGCAAAAGCTGATTCAAAATGTTTCCACTCGTTGGAACTCAACGCTTTATATGCTGCAGCGCCTCTTGGAGCAAAAGCAAGCTGTACACGAGTACTGCTCCAGTTACATTATTGGAGATGGCATTATGCTGTCTGTACTGCAGTGGAAATTAATGGAGACAGTGTGCTGTATCCTAGCTCCTTTTGAGACAGCTACAAGGGACATGTCTTCTGAAGGTGCATCTGTGAGTCAGGTTATCCCACACATAATGCTCATTTCACATCATCTTAGTGTTCTAAATCTACAAATACAAAAAGACAGATCTGAAGCGCAGACATGTTGCCTGTATCATGGGAATCTCGTAAAGAGAATGAGCGAGCGCTTCAAAACTAATAACAAATTAGTTGCAATGACGAAATCAAGACATTACATCCTTGCAACTCTCTTAGATCCCAGGTTCAAGGCTATACACCTTCCAAAAACAGATGATATAGAGCAGTACAAATGTATGTTGCTAGATGAGCTGCAGCACTCACAGGAGTCAAACACAGACACGCACAGTACCCTCAGGTTGTCATCACCACAACATGCAGGTTCATCTTCACAAAGGGATAAAGAACTGAAAAGCCACCAAACATTAACAGTAGTTGTTGCACAACTGCCACTTCTTCAACCCTTAGTAGCAAGCTAAATCTGTGGCAAAAACTTTCCCAAATTGCTGCCATACCAGCTTCTGCTGATTCCTCTTCTGAGCGGTCTCTGTCCATCATGGTAGACAGTTACCTGCAAGAACTGCCTATTCCTATTGATGTATGCCCTTTTGAATACTGGAGATCAAAAAAGTCAATTTGGACAGAGCTGTATGATGAAGCCTGTAAATATCTTGGTTGTCCTGCAACAAGTGTCTCTTCAGAACGCATGTTTAGTACAGCTGGCAATATTGTGACAGACACCAGAAATAGGTTGCTGCCAGAAAATGTACACACGTTAACTTTTATTAAAGTTAATAAATCAAGATTTTCTTATCCTACAAGAGTATACAAACTGATCCTGAAGTGATTGATGTTGTGGATGACGTTGATGGTGATGACAACTCAGATGGTGGTGGCTGGTAAATACTGTGTGGGACGAGTCTCTCTGCACCAAAGGAAACTTTACAGACTGTGATGACTTTGGTTGTCGTCCTCTCCTTTCTCGATCTACTACCTTGACTATATACCCCAAAACTTTCACACCATTTCATGGCAAACTGCTTTGTAGCTAGGGTCTAAACTAAAGTCAACAAGTTTTATATACAGGGCAATTTTAACATCAGTGGAAGGAACAGGCCCAAATTTGGCATAAAAGGACACTGTCACATCAATCCTTTCTGTATCATATTATTTATAGTTAAAGTGAAAACATATTTTGGATTTACCTTCTGTGACTTTGTGGTGCATCAGTATGGGCTGGGACAGAGACGGTCTATTTTTCAATTTTAAAGAGGACAAAACAATGAGTTCTAATTGGTAGCTGTTTATTATTTTTAAATTACAGAAATGTTAGCTATAAGCGAAAAATGGATGCTAGTACATGGGTGAGGGTTGTGGGTTGGTTTTAACATGGGTATAAGGGTGGAATGGGTGCTACTGCACAGATGAGGGTGGTGGAAGAAAAGTGGAATGGGTGATGGGGTGAAAGGTGGGTGTTTAGTTCTTTCATTTACAGATTCGTGATCAGCTGGGAATGGTGAGGAAAAAAATGATGACAGACCGAACCTACTGTACACATAATATATATTCTTATTAAATACATTGCAAACTGCTGCCACCTAGCACAACTGTCCTGTCCCCTTTAAAAAAAGAATAAAGGAATCAGAAATAAAAGCAAATCTGCATCAGCAGTTTTCACAGAATGTGACGTATCATAAAGTGTTTTTGCTTTACAAGTAGTGATAATTTTATACATAAGACAGACGCTGTCCCTTAAACATCACATGCCAACTGCTGCAGCTACATTAAATGTTGCTTAGTATGTGGTGAGGAAACTACTTTTTTATTTATGTGACTGAAATACAGATTTTATTGAAGTATCAGCTGCAAAAATGCATCATCTTAGAAAGTTGTAAGTATTACTTCAATTTGCTAACAAAAATGTTGGTATATGTATGCATTACCTTAGAAAATTGCATGCATTTTGCCAGCAACAATGACTGGCATATTTTTTATATTCAGATGTCTTGACTGACTACGTTATGACATAATATGTTTTGCAACAGTTCCACATGCTGCTGCTGTAGTACTTGGCTTAACTTTGTTATAAAAGCTATCTTTTAAACATAGCAGCTTTTGATTTACTCATTTAAAACAGAAAGCAGCAAATAGCTGAAATTAGGTAATATCAGTTATTTTTTCTCATAATTCATGGCGATGAGTATACATAGCTAAGTACATAAATGGCTAATGTGCCTCTTTCTTTCGCTAAGGAACTATGATGCAGCTACAACAGGAAAACTTTTAACATATGGGTGGGTGGGTGGGCTGCCTGTTACGTATTAAGTTGCTGGCTTTAGCAAACAGAAGAAACCATAGATAAACCTAGTTGTATTCCTATCAATGTCACACATGATAATTTCTCTCACCCTTATATTGAACAGTTTTTCCTTTACATGTATTTTATTACTATCTTCATTACTGGCAGCACAATAAAAAAACAGGGTTCGAGTTCTAAAAAGTTCTAAAAAAGATTAGAACCCTAGAACTTTTTCAAAAGTTCTAGACTAGAACTAGAACCCAGAACTTCAGAGGGTTCTGACAACCCTAGTCCGAGGGCTCCTGTTAGCCATTGAGTACTACTAAAGGAAATCACTACTAAATGAAAGGATTATGGAATATCTTGAATCCAGTGGTTTACAAGATCTGAGGCAGCATGGATTCACAACAGGGAGGTCATATCAAATACATTCGATAGATGTCTTTGACTGGATGACTAGGGAATTAGATCAGGGTGGAGCCTTGCATGTAGCCTACCTAGATTTCTGTAAGGACTTCTGTACCGTTTCACATAGGAGACTTGTAAACAAGCTGGGCAGCCTGGGAGTGTGTCCAAATGTGGTAAACTGGGTAAGAAATTGGTTGGGGGATAGACGACAGAGGGTAGTGGTAAATGGAGCTCACGCGGAAGAAGGAAGGGTGACCAGTGGGGTGCCAAAAAGATCAGTATGGAGACCGGTCCTCTTTTGAATGTGTTTATTAGTGACACTGCAGAGGGGCTAGAAAGGGAGGTATGCCTTTTTGCAGATGACACACAGATCTGCATTAGGGTAGAAACTCCAGAGGGGGTGTGGAAAAAATGAACAGCGATCTAAGAAAGCTTGAGGAGTGGTCAAAAGTGTGGCAGCCAAGATTCCATGCAAAAAAGTGCAAAACCATCATGCACTTGGGTTACAGAAACCCAGGGTGGAGTACAAGATGGGGGAGTTGTACTGATGACCACCAAGCAGGAAACAGACCTGGGGTAATCATAAGTGACAACCTAAAGGTGGCCAAACAGTATGACAAGGTGGTGGGGAGAGCTAATGGAGATGCTAGGGGGCATAGGGAGGGGTATCAACCAGCAGGAAGAGAGAGGTGATGATACTGCTGTATAAATCATTGGTGAGACCTCATCCAGAGTACTGTGTCCAGTTCTGGAGACCACATCTCCAGAAGGTCAAAAACTCAGAGGAGGTCCAGAGGAGTACAACTAAAATGGTGCAAGGCCTGCATCAAAAGCCCTGTGAGGAGAGGCTAAAGGACATCAATATATACACCTTGGAGAAAAGGAGGGAGGGGGATATGATACAGATTTTCAAATTGTCGACTATGGCATTGTTATCTATGGTTCGACTTCTGACGCAGCTTTAACCAGAGTTAAGGTCGCCTTGAACAAAGCATGCCTGGTTGTGATCAGTTCACACATACCTGTGACCTGTATACACTAGTTAAACTTTGAGGGAAAGCTCTTGTATCAGACCAGCCTGCTAGAAAAAAAGATAGCTCTTATCTCTCTCTCTCCTCCTGCTGCCCAACATCTACTAATTCCCGCCCCAACTACCCAGGTAACCAAAAGCTTCTCTACAGCCCCCTACCTTGTCCCATTTTGCAGGACATCTATGGGATAGAGGGCTTTCATATACAGAGCTCCTCTCTGGCTGAATGGCCTGCCCTCTGAGGTCTCTTCTGTAAACAAACTAGGCCCATTCAAACAAATTCCAGCAGCATCTCCTTGCCTCTTGTTGCTGCGACTGTTAATGACCTTGTCCGTTACTCTCCCTCCTCTGACTTACACCTCTTCCACGTATCCTCATTTTATGACAATGTCATCTCTGACTGAACAAAGTACTTTTTCTCCTCCATCCCTCACCATCCCTTAGAAACACAGAAAAGTACAGTTATGCAAGAACTTACCGTAACAGTAGATCTTCGAGAGAGGCTCTTGCAGTAGGTATTCACATATAGAACTAACCCGCCAGGCATCAGGACCCCATGGAAACATTTCTGGCTAGCAGTCTCTGGTGGGGGACCACCCCCACGTCAGGTGACCAGTGTCCTACGACGTGAGTATAAAGGGGTGGTCCCCCACGCCCACCTTCCAGTTCATTCCCACCAAAGGACAAAAGAGACAAGACAAGAGAGAAGAGGATATTTCACCCTATGGAAATGGAGCCAAAGAAACTCAGGGGGACGAAGGGCAGGAAGGCACACTCTACTGCAAGAGCTTCTAAATCCACTGTTACGTAAATTCTTATGTGAACTGTACTATCTTACTTCAAGAGGGCTCTTGCAGCAAGTTTCACATATAGGACTGAGTCCCAAGCAGTCTGGAACAAGGAAAAGTACTCAGGAGGAAGACTGTCATTCATAGTGTGGAACCTCAGGCTGAAGGGGTCGCATGAAAGGAGACCTTGTAAAACAGCCAACCCGAAGCCTGCTCTATGGTGAGAGGCACTGTCCAAACTGTCGTGTTTCATGAAGGTATGGACAGAAGTCCAAGTTGCGGCTGCACAGATGTCTGCCACTGACACATTCTTGAAACAAGCCACAGAGGCAGCTACTCCTTTGGTGGAGTGACCCTCTGACTTGACCCGGAAGGGTCTTGTTGTACTTATTACAGAAAGTTATACAATGAGCCAACCATTTTGATAGGCATTGCTTAGAGACAGCATTGCCTTCCCTTTTGTAAGCAAAAGAGATAAAGAGCTGATCCATTCTCCTGGGATCCTTAGTCCAAATGGTGTAGTATCTCAGTATTCTGTGAACATCGAAAGTATGTAAGAAGTATTCCCCTTGATTGTAGCGTTGCGTAAAGAAAGCGGGTGGCTGAATGGATTGATTCAGTGTAGATTCAGCCACCACCTTAGGGAGAAACTTAGGGTTGGTGCGTAGAGCCACACGTTCCTTGTGAAAATCAAATATGGGATTCTGCACATCAAGGCCTGAATGCGCCGAGCAGAAGTAATGGCCACTAGGAATAGTGCCTTCCAAGAAAGGAACTTTAAATCAGCTGTAGCTGCTGGCGTGAAGGGAGGCAGGGTAAGCTTCTCCAGAATTAAATTCAGGTCCCAAGGAGGGACAGGAATGCGGATGGGGAGTCTCAAATGGAGAACCCCTTTGAGGAAGGCCTTAGAGACTTCCAACTGCGCAAAAGTCCTGTCTCCAAAGAGAATGTGGTAAGCTAAAATAGCGGCCATGTGGACCTTTAACGAGGAATGACTGAGACCCAGATCGAAGAGGTGACACATGTAGTCCAGGACTTTCTTGGCTTGGCATGAGAAAGGTTCAAAGTCTTTCGACTTAGCCCAAATAAAAAATTGTTTCCACTTCATGGCGTAGGTGGACCTAGTGGAAGGCTTCTGACCTCTACCAAGATGTCCGCTAGGAGAGGAGAGACTCCAAAAGCAGGCTTTTGCTACGTCTGCAGGAGCCACGCATGCAAATGAAGGGATTTGAGACCTGGATGAACAAGGGTCCCTTGATCCTGGATCAGCAATTGTTGTGACAGAGGAAGAGGAGGTTCCTCTGAAAACTGTTGCAGAAAAGAGAACCAATCTTGCCTGGGCCAGAAAGGAGCGATGAGAATCATTCGAGCTCCCTCCGATCCGAGTTTGTTCAGGACCCTCGAAATTAAAGGAATGGGGGCAAAGGCATAAACGAATCTGTCCTTCCAAGCAATAGACAGTGTGTCCCGCCATAAAATGTCTCACCCTGGAGCCAGCGAGCAGAAGGTGGGACGTTTTGCATTGGGGAGAGGCAAAGAGGTCTATCTGAGGTGCCCCCATCGCTGAAAGATGTCATTTATGACTTGATGATCTAACTCCCATTTGTGGGACTTGGCTGAGGACTGACTGAGTTGGTCTGCCAGTGTTTTCCACTCCCGGAACGTGAACCGCAGTCAAGTGAAGGCGATGCTGAGTTGTCCATAACCAGACTTACTGCTTCCCGGCACAGAGGGTAGGAATGTGTTCCTCCCTGCTTGTTGAGATGCCAGACTATGCACATGTCTGACTGTATGAGGAGATGACCGGGGAGGATGAAGGAGTGTAGAGCCTTAAGGTCATAAAGTACTGCCCTCAGTTCGAGCACATTTATGTGCAGATTTTGTTCCAACTTGGACCAGCTGCCCAGAGTCCTGTGAGGCCCGAGATGGGCACCCCAGCCTTCTCCTAACACATCTGTCATCATCAACGTCTGGGAGGTGTGTTCAATGCAGAAATGAACTCCCAGGCATAGGTTCTCCTGAACCATCCACCTACTGCAAGTCCCTGATCATGGGATCAGAAACTAGTTCCTCTTGGTCTAGATTGTCCATGGTCTGGTCCCACTGTTAATGAAGCTCATACGCAGCCGAGCGAGTGGGACTGTCAGAATGGCAGCCGCTACTAGCCCAAGGAGGTGGAGGACTTACCTGGCTCCAACCCTCCGTGGACCGGACAGAAGACAGGCCTGAGTCTGAAGGGTGTCTACCCTGTCCGGAGGCAAAAAGGCTTTGCCAGTGGTCATGTCCAGAATCACCCCAATAAATTAGAGGTGTTGGCAAGGGACCAGATGCGAATTGGCTTGATTGATGGTAATACCCAGGCTGGTGAAAATCTGCAGGGTAAGTGAAAGAGAGTGTAGGAGTTCCTCCCTAGATGGGGCCACCAGGAGCCAGTCGTCCAGGTATGGGAATACCTGAACTCCCTGGGTATGCAGGTGGGCCACTACCACAGACTGGCCTTTAGTAAACACTTGGGGGGGCTGAGGAAAGGCCAAATGGGAGGGCCTTGAACTGGTAGTCATCCCCCTGACAGCAAAAACGAATGAATTTGTGGTGGGAAGGGCATATGGGGATATGCAGGTAGGCATCCTGCATGTCCAGAGCGCATAGCCACTGTCCCTGCCGAAGAAGAGGTAGAAGGCTCTGCAAGGAGAGCATTCTGAAGCATCTGTACTCCACGAACATGTTCAGGGAGCTCAGGTTGAGGATAGGCCTCAGATCTCCAGTGTTCTTTGGAACTAGGAAGAAATGGGAATAGCAACCTGTTCCCCAAAGATGGTTGGGAACTGGTTCTATCGCCACCTTCGAGAGAAGGGAGGAGATTTCTTCCAGGACCAGAGGAAGATGTTGCAGGGAGTGAGATGACTTTGGGGGTCTTGAGGTGGTTTCTGTAGAAACTCTATTGCGTGTCCTGCTGATACCAACTGAAGCACCCAAGCATCTGACGTTATCCTCTCACAACCCAGCAGACAGGAGGAGAATCTCCCCCCACTGGTTCCTCTGGAACCTCCAGAGGCAGTGGGAGAAGCAGGAGTCAGGAGGTGTGGGACAGTTTTTTTTGCTTGGGGCAGTCTTGGTTGCTGGAGGGGCTCAACAACTGTTGGCCTGTTTGCCCTGCGGTTTTTGCCTTTGTCGGTTTTGTCTACGAAAAGGACGCCGCTGCCCTTGAGGGGGCCTGTACACAGAGTTGACAGACTTGAGTGCAGTGCCCTTCTCCTGCAGTTTGGTAATGATGTCCTTGACATCACCCCCGAACAGCACCGAACCCCTGAAAGGAGCATCCTGAATAGTGGATTGCACTTCAGGGACCAAACCTGACACGCGGATCCAGCGTGATGCCATAGGCCTACGGCGAAAGCCGAGCTCCTTCCAGCTGTGTCCACTGCATCGTAGGTGGCATGAAGCATGTGCAGACTGGCCGAATGAGCAAAATGGACAAGATCCGCCACTTCCTGCTTAGTCTAGGACTCAGGAAGGGAGTCCAATTTAGATTCCACCGACTAAGAATGGTCTTTTGAAAGTCCCCTATATGTGCCACACAGTTCAGGGCCCTAATACCACGGGTAGAAGAGGAAGAGGTCATCTTACTGTACTGGTCCAGAAGCTGGGATTCCTTATCAGGCGGAGGACAAGCTGAGGTGTTTGGGATTTGCAGAATGGCTGTGAGCGGTGCTGATGATAACCGAGTCTGCCTTGGGGTGGAGATTAAGGTAATCTACATCCTCATGAGCCTGAAATAGCCCGTCCTCCATACTCGGAAGGGGGTTTAATGCAGAAGGTTGTTTTCAAATGGTAGAAACAAGATCCACGTGAGGCTCTAACCAGGGTGGAATCAGTGCAGGAGCGGTCTCTGGCAGATCCAGATAAGCAGAGAGTTTCTTACGCTGTGGGTCTGGTTCCACTGATTGCCACTGACGGACTTCCTGGATTTTCCTCAATAACTCCAGAAAGGAGGGATCCTCCAGAGGAGACTTCAGAGGAGTCCTCAGGCTGGGGTGATCCGGAGTACGTGGCTCGTCTTCGGAGTCAAAGCATCCCATCTCTGAGTCAGAGTCAGACGTATCTGATGAAGACGAGGAAGACTTCTCCCTATGAGGGTGAGGAACGGCCCTTTTGGGGAGTTTCCTAGGGCACATATCCTCCCCTTCCCTCCTTGGGTGCCACAGGGCTCTCCTCTGGTGTCAGGAAGGAGGGAGGGAGTCTCTCGTCTCCAATGTAGGGGATCCTGTGCAGGGTCCAGCGTCGTCAGACAACTCTTGACCTCCTGATTGAGCTGAGCCTTGGCCTCAGCCCACCAGGAGGCCAGGGTCTCCTTCACATCCACCGGTGGCTAGGGAGTGGGCGGCGGAGGTGGAGAAGGAGGGGGATATGGATATTGAGGATATCCACAGGAGTATCAGCAACCCGATGGTGGGTAGCCCAGCATCAGGTACTGTGGTGTCTGGTATAGAGGCACCAGATATTGTGGATTAGGGTACTGTGGCACCAGATATTGCGGTGTCTGATACCTGGGAGCCAGGGGCTCTGACGGAGCAGAAGGACCTGGCAAAGGCCCTGCTGGCAGGCTAGGCGGTGGTAACGCTGGCTCCACAGGCATCTGGCCCGGCACGGGTATGCTTTTGATAGGGTCCGCAGGACCCGACGGAAGGATAGGCCTATCGCCAGGTAAGGGGACATCAGATGGCATCGGGACCAGTGTCTGAGGGTCCAGAGTCAAGGTATTAGGTCCAGAAGGAGGGTTCCCTGATGGCAGCGTCTCAGTAGTCCCTGTGACGACCGGGGAAGGAGGATTATAATCCCTTGGGGTCAACTGGGTAGACTCGGGGACCTCCGAAGGCAACTTAGAACACTGCAAAGAGCTTGGGGCGTTGGACTGTTCCTTAGGGTCCGGTGCAGGCTTCTTGGTCAGGCGGGCATCGGTGAAACTGGCATCAGACTTATCAGTCGAATCTGGGTGGGCGTCAGAGAAGCCGACATCCGACTTATCAGACTCCCTGCCTGAGGAAGGTTGCACAGGAGATGCAGCCTTGCCGGGTGAAAATCTGGCTGGGTGCTCCCCCGAAGGGGCAAGCAGCTTAGCAGCCTTGTCTTGGCGAGCATCTGTGGGACTAATGTCTGACTTCCTGGACCTGCTCTGACCTGAAGGCCGCATGGTAGAAGCGTCCTTCACAGCAGCAGAGGCCTCCTTTGCCCCGGAGGCTCCCAAAGGGCCTGCACACGAGCCAGACGGGAGAGGCGGCTCCTTCTTGGTGACCACCAAGACGGCTGTCATGGAGTGATCTCCCGGAGGGGATGTTACCTTAAGTGACGCGACCCCGGCTGGAGTGGCGGCTATTGTGGAAGCCGGTTCCCACTCCCGTTGCTTCTCCTTGTCGCATTTTTTCTTGTGGCCTTTGGGGAAAGTGGATGCCTGCCTGAGTTTCTTTAGCTCCTTCTCCATGGAGGCCATTTTGTTCTTCAAGGTATGGGCTTCCAGGGACTGCTGCCTTCTTTTGCGGGCAGCGGAGCTGAATTTCTGGCAGTGCTGGTACTTCTCAATGGGGTGGACTGGGCCCACACAGAAGAGGCACAAGCAGCCAGGGCACTGTAATTAGGTACAAATTTTCAGTAGTACCCTGCTGTCCCTAGAAAACGCCTGAACTGCTTCTGTGTTTCTGGTCTGGGCCATGCCTGGATTACCTCTATTTTTATTTGGTTAGGACGGAGCTGTCCTCGGGCCTACCACATGTCCGAGGTATGCCACTTCTCCCATGGCCTCCTGGCACTTCTCGGCTTTGACAGTGAGCCCGGCCCTCTGTATCCTGCCCAGCACTTCCCTAAGGTGGGATAGGTGTTCCTCCCAGCTGGTACTAAAGATGACAATGTCATCCAGGTATGCCACAGTGTACTCCTCAGCACCATTTAACACCTGGTTCACCAACCTTTGGAAAGTGGCCGGGCCGTTCTTCATTCTGAAAGGCATTACTTTAAACTCAAATAAGACCATTGGAGTGATGAAGGCCGACCTCTTCCTAGCTCTGTCAACTCTACCTGCCAATATCCCTTATTCAGGTCAACGGTGGTAAGGTAGGTTGCCCCTCTCAACTTGTCCAGGAGTTTGTCTGTCTGGGGCATCGAGTGGGCATCCAACTTCGTGACTGCATTCAGTCCACGACAGTCTACACAAGAACCAGTAGAGCCATCTGGCCCAGGCACAAGGACTACGGGTGAGACCCAGGGGCATCTTTGACCTTGGTAAAGGGGGATCTACTACAGACTGGTCAGCCTATACCCAATAAATACATCACTGTACAGGACTTTACTGGTGAGGCAAAAACATTGCCCCTCACTAGTTTTCTCCTAGACTGGGGTGAAACAGGGGGAACTGTGCAACAGGTGGCTGTAGCCAAAACCTTAGCAGTGGATGTGATCCTGGGCAACAATCTCAAACAAGGGATGGTATGTGCAGTTACCCGTAACCAAGCGGCAAGGGAAAATTGCAGTTCCCTGAACCCCACAGAAACCATTGTGGAAACCACTGAGAGGCTGGTTCCCCAGTCTGTCTCTCCAGATGGGGAGACTAACGAAAAGGGGGTAGAAATTTCCCCAGCAGCAAGTAACCACACAGCTACAGAGGGTTACTCCAAAGAGAGAGGGGTGACTCATTGTCAGAGGGTTGGGATTGACAGGGATCCTGAGTACCCTGATGCTAGTGCTAGGGACCCTAGTTTGGCGACTGAAGGGGACCTGTCCCATGCCTTGGGAATGTGTGAGGAGTTTGCAGCTGCTCAGGGAAGTGACCCTAGTTTAGAAAAGTTGAGGGCTTGGGCAGACTTGGGGACGGCACACAGGGAGGTGACGGCAGACATAAGGTTTATTGGGAAAATGGACTTATGTATACTCAGGCTGTGCAGACAGAGGGAGGGATGCTAGGCAGGCAGCTTGTCATTCCCCAGAGGTATAATGAGCAGTTGCTCAAGACTGCACATGATATTCCCTTGTCTGATCATCTGGGAATCACATGCACTATGCAGCGGTTGGCCCAGAATTTCTATTGGCCTAACTTCACCCAGCAAGTGAAGTACTGCAGGTCTTGTCACCAGTGCCAAGAAATAGGGAAGGTGGGCAAGAAAACCCAAGCTGCGCGGATTCCATTGCCCATAGTGGAGGAGCCATTCCAGAGGGTGGGAATGGATATTGTGGGGCCTTTAAATACCCCCAGCTTCCTCAGGGAAGAAATTCATCCCGACTGTGGTTGATTATGCCACCCGGTACCTAGAGGCAGTCGCCCTATCCTCACTGAGGACAGACAAAGTGGCAGATGCCTTACTTGGGATTTTCTCCCATGTTGGGTTCCCACAGGAGGTTATCACCGACCAAGGGGGTTCCTTCATGTTGCACCTGATGAAATGTTTATGGGAGAAGTGTGGAGTGGTGCAGAGATGCACAACACCATATCACCCACAAACCAATGGGCTTGTGGAAAGATTCAATGGTATCCTAAAGTCAATGCTCCGGGTGTTTGCTGAACAGCATGGGAAGGACTGGGAGAAATACCTTCCCCACCTGTTTGAATACAGGGAGGTGCCCCAAGAGTCGACAAGATTTTCTCCCTTCGAACTCTTATATGGACGCCGGGAACGTGGGCCCCTAGGCTTGATCCGGGAGGACTGAAAAGGCAAGCACGCCACCCAGGGAACTCCCATTGTGGGTTACGTCCTTAGGTTTAGGGAAAGGCTGAAGGAGCTTATGGGGACAGCCCAGAGCAACCTCGCAGCTGCCCAACAGAAACAAAAAGTGTGGTACGACCGCCGAGCCAGAGCTCGCTCATACATGGTGGGTCAGGAAATCATGGTCCTTATTCCAGTCCGGAAAGACAAGCTGCAGGCTGAGTGGGCAAGACCATACAAAGTGGTTAGGAAGGTAAATGATGTGAACTATATTATAGAGTTGCCTAACAGAAGACAGACAGAAAGGATGTACCATGTCGACATGATGAAGCCATATGCAAATAGGGCTGACAGTGTTTGCAGTGTGTAGTCATGGGGAGGGGATGGATGAAGGAGACCCCCTTCTGAACTTGCTGGCGGAAAGCAAGTAGGAGTCCCCTGTGGAGGCATTAAAATTGTCTCCTCTCTGCCCTTTTCCTACTGCCTACTCTGCTCTCTCCATCCCCTCCCTAAACTCTCAAATCAATGTGCATTTGTCTCCTCCTCCTTCTTCCCTATATAACTAGTGTGCCACCCTCTTTCTTTCTCCTTAGCCTCGGCTACAGGAGGGCACACCCTGCCCTAGAGCACTCCCCCCACGACGACTCAAGGCTCCTGTCCTGAAGGTAAGTTCGCCAGTCCTAGCAGCGCCTAACAGTATCTGCTTTCCTTTGTTTGAATTTTGGCGCTGTTTTTACATGGATCTCTGCCCTGTTTAACTGCTGAAAAGGACTGCACAAATGCTCGGGACTTGCACCAAACTGCTGTACTACCTAAACCATTTAAATTAAATGTGTGCTTACTAGGTGGGACATTGAAATTTAATTTAAATTCTGCATCTCAGCTACCAGTCGCTTACTTGAACATGGCGCCTAAAATCCTGGATGCTGAATTTTCTGTGGCTAATACTGCATTACGTGCCACTTTAGTGTGTAGTAACTTATTATTTATTACTAGAATCAAATTAAATTGCTGACCTAGCTGTATAGACCGGAAAACTAACTGCTTTGATTGTTAAATCCCCGGTCAACCCCATTCTCATCTCGGTCCCTACTGTAGCCGATCCTCTTAACTGTACTGGACGGCTGAACTGTGCTAAAAGGAACCTTGCTGCTAACAGCAAAGAGCTGCCATAACACAATTCATATAGCCAGCAGCTCTGTAGGGAGACTGAGCAGCTAGTCGCGTACCGAGTGCTTTATTTCCCCCCTCGGAATCACTACAAGAACTGCACGACTCGCTCTGCACAGTCAATGCTAGCAGCTGCTAAAGCTAACTCGCATCGGGAGCCTGAAATTAATTGCTAGAACTGCTCTTCTGGTGTTACATGTATTAAATCAAATTACAGTGCTAGCAGCTAAACCGTACTGAAACAACTGCTCTGAACTTGCCTGGTGCTCCTTCCCCGCTCCCTACCCACCCCCCACCACTCCCACCCTTAGCCGGCACCAGTTATATAAGGTGAGGCTTAGTGTAGACCACTCCCAGAAGTTAAGTAAAATTAACCATCTCCTCACTTTACCATTAACAGATTATATTTCTTGAAAGCTAGAGGGCGCCTGGTATTTAGTGCCATCTTTCTGGCTCCATTATCGTAACGCTGCCAGCTAATTACTATATTTCCAATTCAAGCTGCCCTCCTACACACCCCACTTCATGACCCAATCACTTAAAATCACTACCCAGTGGGCCAATTAAACTCTCAGGGCCAGCAACACTCTGCCTCTGGGTGCCTTATCTGCCGTGTCTACAGCCTAGATCACAAACCCCTGGCTCTGGTCCTCTGAAGCAGCCCACTAAGAACGTGTGGTCCTCTGAAGCAGCCTAACAAGATCGTCCAGGCGGCACCTTGTTGCAGCACCACTGGTGACCCTGCATCTCCTTCCTATCTCATCCCTGTTAAAGTGGTTTAGGCTATTAAACCAACCTAAAATGTAAATCTAGCCAGCTCTATTGTACTTGTCATCTCCCAAACCTATTATGGGGGTGCCTCTTTGGATCCACGTTTTGCTTCCCCACCTTCTCGTACCCTGTACGGTACCCAAGTCCACTCTGCTTGCTGGCGGTGGGACTCATGGCACCCCAGTGTGTTGCCAAGTACACTGTTTCTCCTCTTACAATAACCTCTATGCCCTCAGACTTCCATATTCGCGGCCTCTCTCCAACTCCATGCACAGAGTCAGGACTGGTGCAGAGCTGCCACTGCAGAGTATATTCATCGCTTTTGCAAGCATTTACCACCCTTGTTGTCTTCCTGCCAGGATTTTAGTATCTGCAGTTCTAGCTTGATTCAGATACAACCATGTGACACCTCTCTCACATCATACTACCTGCATCAGACTTTCACAGCTAAAAAACTTTAAAATGCCTCTAGCCTTTATCAGGAAACTACTTCTCCTCCTTCTGTTATGCTCTGGAGACATCGAGCTTAACCCTGGTCCAGTTCAAACTATCACTTCCCCCTCGGACCTTGCAAACCTGAAAGGCATGCAATTCCTGCACATGAATGTATGTAGCTTGCTAAAAAAGTTTACATTAATTACAGGCCTGGGTCACCCACATCAAACCAGATGTATTAGTTATCTCGGAATTTTGGCTCAGGCCCACTACACCTGACAGAGAAATTAGCATCCCTGATTACTCCCTATTTAGAGCTGACAGGCCCTCGGGGAGGGCCATATATGCAAAGGATAAATACACAGTAACATGTCTAGAAATGACATCCATTGCTAACCAATTCGAATGCCTGGTTCTAAAGCTGGAGATACCCTCATCCTCAGCGCCACGTGTCACAGGTTGCTATAGGCCACCTTCTGCTGGTTCCCAAATCCTCACCCACCTAACTAATGTTATGGAACATGGGTCCCTTGAACAGTCATCCTTGGAGACTTAAACTTTAATTGGCTGTCCCAAGCTGCGGCACCTCTCAGAGTTTTGTGATGCCCATGGGCTAACCCAATTTATCGGACAGCCTACTCGTCCCAACAAAAAATGCCCCACTAATAGTACTTTGCTGGACGTCATCCTAGCAAACAAACCACACCTTTTCTCCCAAGCAGGCGTATTTTTATCTGATGTCAGCGACCATAGCATTATTGCCAGCAGAAGGTCACCCAGTGCCCACCGTCCATGTCAAAGTTCTCTATCAAGCGGTCCAGACACAATTTTGATCTGTCCGCCTACCTGGAAGACTTAAAATCCTCAATGCGCTGGCAGGACTTTTACTTAGCCAACTCCGTCCAGCTTGCCTATGAGATCTTTTCCGAAATCATGACTGAGGCCCTAAACAAGCATGCTCCCCTCATAAAAACCAGGGTAAGGGGAAGAACCTGTCATTGGTTCACACCTGAACTCAAAGCAGTTAAACAGGGACAAGCTTTGGAAGACAGCACGGTCTACGAAGGCCCAAACGGATTGGTGCAATTTTAGGATTGCCAGGAATGCCTGCACCAAAATGATAAGAGATGCTAAGGCATCCTTCTATCGCTCAGAACTCAATTCTGCAACTAGGAGCTCCGACAAATTTTGGGATTCCATCAGGGACATATCTGGACATACCCCCGGAACTTCCTTGCCTGCAAAAATTTTCTCTGGCAATGGCATCATCTGTAACAAACTGGAAATACTGGTTGCTTTCAACAACCACTTTGCTACCACAGGTCTTGCCTTTGATAACTCGCCTGCATGTTCCCTACAATCTCAATGCAACGCGCTCAACCCTGAACCTCTCCTAACCAATTCAGTATTTTCCTTCCAGCAAACTACGCTGAGGGAGGTTGAAGATCTTCTACTAAAGTTGGATGAGGAGAAAAGTGCCAATGCAGACTATCTAGATCCCTTCTTCTTAAAGGTCGCCTTCCATGTCCTATCTGTACCAATTACCCACCTATTCAATCTTTCTCTATCCCACGGTATCCTCCCGCCTTTATGGAAAATAGCACATTATACCCTTGTTCAAATCTGGGGACCCTTGCAACTTAAATAATTACAAGCCAATCTCATTACTACCCAGCTTGTCTAAATTATTTGAAAAAAATAGTAAGCAAACAACTGACAGCCTACGTTGAATCCACAAATTTTTTGAATCCTATGCAATCTGGCTTCAGAGCACATCACAGCACTATCACAGCCCTTGCTAAGGTGACCAACGATTGGCTTCGGGACCTGGAAAACAAGAAATTTGTCTGTGCAGTGTTTTAAGACCTAAGCAAGGCTTTCGACACTGCTGATCATGAACTACTCCTCTCCTCCCTCAAGGCTATAGGACTGGATGCTCTGTCCCTTCACTGGTTTGCAGATTACCTCTCTAGCCATTGGCAGCAAGTAAAATCCAACAGTGACCTTTCTCCTCTTAAGCTCTTGAAAAGAGGGGTCCCCCAAGGGTCGATCCTGGGCAAACTATTGTTCGCAATTTACGTGAACAACTTAGACAAAAACATAACTAAGGCTAACATTCATCTATTCGCAGATGACACGGCCCTTTACCTAAGCCACTCCTCTCTCGAAGCAGCCTACAAAGATCTACAATTGGAATTCAACATCCTTCAGAGCCAACTGCTTAACAAAAAATTATTAAACGCAAAAAAAACTAAGGCTATGCTGGTCTCACCTTTCCCACCAGGCGAAAACCCAGCCATGTCTGGTTCCATTCCTCAGATTACCACACTCTTACGAGAAAACCTGGAATACGTAAGCAAATTCAAGTACCTGGGGGTATGGCTCGATCACAAACGTTGTTTCTCTGAACATACTGAAGACCTTCTAAAGAAACTAAGACAGAGGCTTGGTCTCTTCTTTAGGATAAATAACTACCTTACCTGTAATGCCAAGAGGAGGCTGGTACAAACCACATTTCTCTCCTTGATCGACTATGCCAACTTTCTCTATATTCACTGCCCTGACTCGCATCTTGCTAAACTTGATACTTTGTGTCACAGGGCCCTGAGATTCATCACTGGTCTACTGCTCGCCACTCACCACTGTGCCCTCTACACAGCCATGGGGTGGCCCTCCCTTCACTCCAGGAGAGTCAGAAATGCCATATTCTGGACCTTGAAAGCTATCATTAAGAAACTCTACCCTTATATCTCTGCTTGTCTACCGCTCTGCAAACCTGGTACCCAAAGCCTTGAGAAGCTGCTCCCTCATCTATCTGAAGGTACCTAACCTAAAAAACTCATATAGGGAGACTGGCCATAAGTTTCACGCTGCCCTCCTTGTGGAATGCTGTACAAAAAACACTGAAGCTCAGCTCCCCGATCAGTGTATTCTCCTTTAAGACCTTATAAAACTGATCAGTGAAAGAATTCTGCAATTGCTTCCCCCGAAGATAAATTTAATTACCCCTCCCTCACACTGTCTCTGCCACTTTCCCTTTCCCTCCCTCTGCCATGCTGCCCCTATCTTTTTTAATCCCCCTCTACCACCTGCCTTCCTGGGCCCGAGATTAAGCAGGTCCTGATTACATATATATATATATATATATATATATATCTAGATCGCATGTGTGTGCTCAGTTGGTCTATGTCATGCCTGTATTGACCAGCTCAAAACAGAACCACGTCCATATTGATTTACACCGAAGCACTTCTTTATTGTTAAAGCTGTATTGTACGTTCCTCCTGTGTTCACAAATGTGCACTATCACACTGTTTGGATTGTACTTGCTCCTTTGTCACTTTGTGTAACAGGTCCATCCTGTAAATGAGCCTGCTCAACAATGATCGCCTGTATAAATAAAGACTTTGATTGATTGATCACTGATGGAATCCGGTAGAATGCCAGATGCCATTATCATGTCAGGATGGTTTGTGATCATCCAGTCTAACAAGGTGATGGACGAGCCAATTGGGAAGAAGCACATTGGATCGTAGATGATTTGGTAGAGACACGCTCTACTAATAACCATTTTGCAGGAACTCCGCTTAGGACTGAAGCGACCAAGATTGAGATCACCCATAACAATTGTGTCATGCTGGCCAATATAGGGTAGGATGGAGTTGATGAGAACAGTCAGCCCAGAGGTGTCGCCTTTTGGTGGGTTGTATACACATATGTGTAATTTTTTGGTGTGGCCAGTGGTGAGCATAGCATGTATAAACTCACAGGCAGAATCACTGTTGGTGGAATGTGAGACCATGGACAAGTTGAAGTGGGACCTAAAGTATATGAAAAGACCAGATATCCTGTATGGATTTCAGTAAGACCTTTTACCCTGCCCCCAAGAGATTAATCAGGGAGCTATGGGTAGGGAGAAAACTAGTTACATGGGTTAAAAACTGGCTGCAGAACAGAAGTCAGAGGGTGCTGATCGGGGGGGGGGGGGAGTACTTGGAGGCTAGACCAGTCACTAGAGAGGTCCCACAGGGCTTGGTGCTCAGTTCGGTATTGTTCAACATCCTCATTATTGATAATGCAGACAGGATAAAGGTAAAATATACCTGTTTGTGGAAGACAAAGCTCTGTGACAGAGTGGACAACAAGGAAGAAAAGGCAAGAAATCGGAGAGAACCTGGCTAAGGTAGAGAAATGGTCAGGTGTTTGGCAACCGAGATTCAGTGCCAAAAACTAAGGTAATGCACTTGGGGACCAAGAACCTGGAGACAAAGTACTGGCTGGGTGGTGTGCAGGTTACCTGGTAAGAGGAGGAGAACCACTTGGGTATGAGCGACTGACCTGAAGCACTCAGCACACTGCAAGAAGGCAGACTCCAATTAATCTAATGTCAGCCAGAGGTGAAACCAGCAGGAAAGCAGAGGCCACACTGCCACTGTATAGATTCCCTAGTACAGCCACACTTCAAGTACAGTATTTCTGCCCTTACCTAAAGGAGGACATCAACCTACTGGAAAATATCCAGAGAAGAACAATCAAAATGATCCAGGGAAGCAAGGCAGAACACACGAGGACAGACTCAGATCTCAGCATGTACTCCCTGAAGAACAGAAAGAAAAGAGGTGACATGAATGAAACCATTAAGTACTTTAAAAGAAGCAAGCAGAACCAGTGGCATAGAGGGTTGAGGCGTTGGTGCCTTACCATCTACGATGCCAATGACCCTGGTTTGGGAATGGACGTGGGTTGCTTGGGGGCAGGACAGGGGGAGGGAGGGAAGGAGGATTGAGCGTCCCAGGGAAAGCTCTCCTCCCTTGGGGGGGGGGCCCCATAACTCCTTGCAAGACTGCCACCTGGAGATGTCCAGATGGCAGTACAGGTCTGGGTGCATCTGTACATAGGGCCACAGCTAGATGTATTAGGATCTCTCTGCTGGGGGAGAGACAAATTAGTTTGTGATGCTGTGGTCAGGTTGGCCACTAGCTTTCAAAATCTGGTAGCCAAATCAGTACTTTTGGTGGTCATAATTTTTAAAGGCACAGAAATTACTTTGTGGACAGGTAACCAGTTGGTTAGTAACTTTCAAAGTCTGGTATCCAAATCAACTTCTATAGTGGCCACTCACCAACTGGCTATTTGATTTGTCCCACCCTGGTCTCTGCAGAGGCAGAGATCACCCACCCACGTATTGCACAGTCTGAGCCCTAGGGGAAGCCTACAACCAAGGTGGAACAACCCCCTTGGCTGCAGAATGAAGTCCAGTCCTTCACAGGCCCCGCACTGGGCACCTTGCCACAGTCCAAAAAGCCAGACATCCGTGTGAAGATAAGTCCTGGAGAAGCCGGTTGATAAGAGCTGGGAGGACCAGATGGAAGAGTGTGTGCCAAGGATGATCGGGAGAAAAAGTAAGTGTGTGTGTGAGTGCACGGTATATACATAGATATTAGTGCAGCCAAAATTTACAAAAACATATGTTGTGCAGTGTTTTGATTTGTGCATGTAGTCCTAGTGTATGTACCCTTCCCTTTGTTTACTATAAAAGAGTTTCTTTCCCAAATTAGCCTTCTAGTTATATGGTAGTTTTATGGCCCTTGGGGATCTCCATCTTAGTAAGGTTTATTGATCTTACTTTTCCTACAGTGCCTCCTGTCCCATGTGACAATCACATATGCAGGACTACTGATTCAGCAAGTACTAGAAAAAAGAAGCCTAATGTTCTAGCCTCCACTAACTAATTCAATATTTTTGTTTTCTCTGTGTATGTCAGGTCTAGCCAGCAGTAGTAAATGTTTTGCTTTTAAAAGTTTTCATTTCATCAAACTACACACAGCCATAAAAAGCACACAAATCGCCCCAGATCATCAAGGCTATAATCAGTAAAGAGTGTAGTGGTTTTCTTACAAAATAACCCAATTAGCCCTCAAGTATTTGCCAAATTGTACATGTAACCATTTGTGCTCACGGGATAAAGAAAGTTACTTAATGTCACAGTTCTGCTGTTGTAAAACTAACCCTAAACCAGACGGACAAAACAGGTATTCAGCTGGCGAGTGGCCACTACAGAAGTTGATTTGGCTACCAGATTTTGAAAATTACAAACTGGTCACCTATCCACAAAGTAAGTTTTGAGCCTTTAAAAACTATGACCACTAAAGTACTGATTTGGCTACCATATTTTGAAAGTTGTGGCCAACTTGACCATAACATTAAACTAATTTGTCCCTCTCTGCCCTAAATCGGTGCTTGCTGAATCCATGGTCCCAGATACATCACTGTCACATGGACGGGAGGCACTGTAGAAACAATAAGAGCAATAAATCACTCTAAGAAAGAGGCGCTAGATGCAAGCTGGACTACAAGACTGAACCACTTGAGCTGCAAGCCTGACAGCAACAGCTACTTCCATGTCTGAGAAAAATGCACTTCGCCTCTCCCAGCTAAGCTTTACCATGGCCGACCACCTGTTCATGGCTACAGGAAGGATATGCTGCACTGATATAATCAAAAGAATTCAAGTTAAGTCCACTGAGACAGGTGCTAGGAGGCAGAAGAAGACTGGCACATGATGGGTTAACTCTGTTCAGACAGAAAGCTTCACTATTTTTCTTTCTCCACCTGTTTTGCACAAGTGTTACTCCACTTTTCTCTCCTTGTCCTAACAAGCGAATAGCAGCTTCAGAACAAAAGAATTCTAATAATGCAATGGCCAACAGTTAGACATAAAATGCAGTTGGGCAGTCAAATGCTTAGTGTGCATACTTTTTTTTTTAATTTTTTTTTAATCATGCATTAGTTACAAATTCTTTATACTTATGTGGTGCTCTCAAGAAGATGATGTTATGATAATGAAGATGATGAGTGCGCTCTACTCTAAGGTGGTGAAAAGAAAAAAGCGAGGCACCAGAGGTCAGAATTATTTTTCGGATAGGATAACTGCTATCCGGACAAGGAGAGGCAGGAGTCGACTTAGTAATTTTAAATGCCCGCAGGGGGGCGTTTTATTTGGAACCAAGGGGGGTAGACAGACACAGTCACAAGAAGGAGTAGGGGATGCCCGATTAACAATAGGACAGATTATAACAAGGATGCTGAAACACTTTCGATCTACCACTTTTATGGTTACCTCTACCAATATAAACTGCAGGCCTAATGCCACTCTTATTCTAGTAGTAGTTTATACTGTACTCTATACTCTACACAAGGACCCAGTCTTAGGCTACTCAGCACTACATTAGGGTGATCAGCATCACACATCTACAAAGAGTCCAGAATTTTACAAAGGTCCAGAGATCCGGCGTCTTCGTGTACACCGTCATTCTTCGTTGGTAGCTACAAGGGAAATAAAACAGAACTGTGGAACCCTAATCTCAATTCCCAGCAAGGACCTAGATAAGGCCACTGGGGTGGTGAGAGGTTTGGTAAACAGACCATATATCTCCGAGGCTGCCGGAATGTAGAACCAATGCAACTGGTTCCTGAAATAACACACACTGAAGCAAGAGGTTCCTCAGCCAAAACCCACTTCTAGGGTTGCCAAGGATGAAGAAAGACCAAGATCTGCGTGGTGATGAATCCAATGGAGGACTACCACGATCCGACTGATGCTGCAGCACTCCAAGGGCCAGCTGGACTCGGAAGGAACTCTGACAGGACCAGGAACCATAAGAATCTGAAGAGATGATGGTTGAATCTGCAATTCCCAGGTCAGGAACTAACACAAAACAAAGAAATGGCGGACGCGTCCCGGACTGGGCTTCGACGGACTCGATTTTTGGCGAACGACCAGGTGGGGGGGCGCAGAACAGGTTCTCCAAGATGAGCTCTCTCTCTTCTGTAGAGGGCGACCAACTTCGGGACATCTGGAACAGGAAACATATGGAACGACACTGGCACGGCTGTCGTGATGTGTTTCCGCAGACGTACTTTCAAGCTGTGAAAACAAAGAAAGCGGGTACGACTGGTACAGCTGACGACGGACTTCGACTTCGACGGACGACACGAACGGACCGGATAAGTTGATGGAGGATCTTCCTGGAGTGAAGAATGCTGGAAGGATGTCTTCTTCTGAGTAGAGACTGATTCTGAGCATGTGGTGTAACAGACCACACTAGGAGACTGCAGTGTGGCAGAAGACTGAGACTGTCTTCGTACAGTAGTAAACATACAACTGAAGAGTGCCCAAAGAACTGTGGAATAGTACAATAATTTGCCGGGGAGGGCAAATTATAACTTCAGGGATAATTGTTACTGATAAGGGCCGATGTCCAGGTACTTGGACCAATAGTTCAGGTACTTGGACCAATAGTTCAGGTACCTCGGGCAATAGTTCAGGCACCTCGGGCAATAGTTAAGGCACCTCGGGCAATAGTTCAGGCACCTCGGGCAATAGTTCAGGTACCTCGGGCAATAGTTCAGGCACCTCGCGCAATAGTTCAGGCAATTAGAACACTCTCAAATGAACCCCTGTTTCTATAGGTAGGGTACTTCTGGGATAGGATCCCTTACTGTCCGTTGTGGCTGGGGCCTCCCTTCCTGAAGCCCTACGCTAGCTTGAGCCTGCCTTATTCCACTAGGCTGGGGCCTCCCTTTAGTACCACTAGGCTGGCTTGCCCTATTCCGCTAGGCCGGGGCCTCCCTGTAGTACCAGGCTTTACCTCGGGCCTAATGCCCTACCATTACCTCGGGCCTGAAGCCCTACGTTAGCTTGAGCCTGGTGCCCCACTTTATACTGGGCCTGGAGCCCCTTGTTGCATTGGGCCTGGTGCCCCACTTTGTACTGGGCCTGGTGCCCCAATTTACAATGGGCCTGATGCCCCTCAACACTTTGGGCCAAATGCCCCACTTCCCAATGGGCCTAATGCCCTACTTTATAATTGGGCCGGACTTGCCCTTTTAAATGACATTGCCCCTTTAAATTTTCCAGCTCATTGAGAGCTGCTGTCATTCAGTGCAGCAAATCCCGCTTCCGCTCTGCCCCCTTCATTAATATTCATAGGCCGCTATAAAGGCCTTGCTTCCTGGCCCCTCCTTTGGGCGTCGCTAATCCGCCTCCCTATTGAATATTAATATACGGGTCCCCATGACACTCATTTTCCCTTTTCAAAAGCACTGCGCTTTTAAAACAAATACAGTCCTCTAATAGCAGGCGGTCAGCATGACGTGTGCTGCCGCCGACTTACCGCTCTGCGGTATTCTGGGCTTGTCGGGCTGAAGGGAGGAGGGAGGGATGCTGGCAAAGGGAGGGAAAACAAGCAGGCAGCTGGGGGACGGCTCGGGGGGGGCCTCCGACGGCCGAAAGAGAGATGCGGCGCTTCTCTGCCGCCGACGAGGGACCAGAGGAAACACTCAGGGGGCAGAAAATAAATAAAGAAGGGCTAAAATAATAAATGGAGGCTTTTTAGACCAAAAGCAGCGGGGGCGGCATTGCTGCCGTGGTGCCCGGTGGCACCACCGATCCCTGAGACTAACGCTGGCAAGGAGTCTTCAGGCAGGGGAGGCAGCACAGGACCACAGCAAGCCCCGAGGGACGGCTTCAACCCAAGGTAAGCCCTAACCTGTCCCTTGACTTCTGTGTCCTGTCTCCTCAACCACTGCCCAGGATCAACTGACCAACTGGAATTAAATTCAAAAGTTAAAAACAGTCTGGATTCTGGAATGGCTGGATTGGAATGCTGTGCATGAGCCACTCAGCACAGCGTTCCATCCAGCCATTATGACATGGCGTGCTTACAAGATCTATCTTTTGACCAGGATTTAAGTGCACAAGTGCACCTTTTCTAGTATTTACAGTGATTTGTGTGTGTGTAGAGAGGTTGACTTTTATGTATAGGGGCCCCCTTCATACAGTACCCTGCTGCCTACCCCTACCGCAGGTACTCTAAGCACCTGTATATTCTGCGTTCATTTAATTATTTTTATTATTTCTGGAATGACCACCTTTGGGGCATTACACAATAAATTCAGGACCCCCCTCCCAACAAATACATGTTGCCTTGTGTAGCCCTTGGTCCCTCGTATATCAATTTTGGGAGTACCACTAACTTAGAATAACATCAACCTTTAAGAGAAGACGCACATCTGCAGTCAGTGTGATTTGTACTCGAGCGGTTATTCTTTGCTGTTCTGAATTTAAAAAAACTGTACTAGTTCTTTAAGAAAAACACTATAAACGCAGGACAGATATCAGCAACCTTTAAAGTTTGGATATTTTAGTTCTAGTTTAAGTAAAAACATAAGAACACAGCAACATTTTAGTTCCTGAGACTTGGCAAGTATGTCTGACCTCATTTTGAGTTTGTTGGTTAGTTGCCTGGCAGCTAGCAGCAGCCTTTAATAGTTTTCTCATGACTGGAACAGGAGGTGCCTCAGTAACAGACACTACAGGATGAGTAACATAGAAGGGGCCACTCCACCCTTCATGTGATGATTCATGTCTTTTCCTAGAAGAATGCAACATAAAAGGGCATCTCTACACCAAATAGATACGCACACACTACTGCTGTCTTAGTAATGTTGACAACGTTTCACTTCATTATCACTTCTGGCAATTTTTGCAGAGAAAAATGCATCCCAAATTCCAAAGGAAAAGAAAGACTTTCAAAACTGAAAAACCTGTTTAAATATGACACAGGATTTTTTCTGAAACATGCAGTCAGCAATTTATTTTCCATTTAACAGTCATTAAAAATATATTTAGCATATGCAAGAATTTATAAAACAAAAAAAGTAAAGCACTCACACCTCGAATTTATCAGTAAGGTTACCAGTCTTCTTATAACAAAATATTTATTTAATCAACACTGGCATAATAAAGAGAAACCTGACGCGTTTCGGATGACTGCTCATCCTTTATCAAAGGATGATAACGGATGAGCAGTCATCTGCAACGTGTCAGGTTGCTCTTTATTATGCCACTGTTGATTAAATAAATATTTTGTTATAAGACCGGTGCCCTTGCTGATAAATTTGAGGTGTGAGTGCTCTACTTTTTTTATTTATAAATGTCTGAATTTTTTAGGTATTGAAGCACCACATCCTTGTGCCCACGCTAGTGTGTTGGATCATATGCAAGAATTCTCAACACGTTAGAGCTCAGTCCTAATCCTCATAACCCACAAGGCCAAGAAACCATTTGCAATACTAGATTCTTTAATATCAACTTTTAGGTGACTGCACAATAATAAAAAAATATAAATAAATAAATAAATAAAACACAACCCCACAGTGTAGTGGTAGAACTATCGCTCATGAAGCCAGTGGCCTGAACAAGCCACGGCCAATGAGGGCCTGCCAGGGGGGAAGAGGACAGAGTGTACCAGAGGAAGCTCTCCTCCTGACAGGAAGGATCACTGTCCACACTATACTGCCAACCGGGCAGCAGTGCAGTAGAGGGTACTTAGTGGGGGGGGGGGTGAGAATAGCACTGTGCAAGCATTTGAGGGAGTACTGATCTACCATGCATGCTGGCATATTTTTTTTTGAGGGGACCAGAGAGAAAAAAAAAAAAACAGAAATGTGGCCCTGGTGTTAACTATCTGAGGGGCCCCTAAACATCTGGGTTGGCCCCCCCTCCATCTAGCCCTCCAGCTGCCAATTCACTTGCTTGGGGGTACACCCCCTCCACCCCATTTCCTGAAGGGTGGGGGTAGGAATAAGCCATGGAAATTAAATATAGAAGAATGCAGGGCTCTCAGATCAGGAAAAATGCTGACTTTCTTTAGATCTGCACTTCTTTGTGGTTAATTTAAAAACACAATACTTCCATGATGTTCATTTTAAATAATACTATGATTAATCTACCAAAGCTGCTGGCATCGTCTTGGTACTACACGTACAGCATTCCAGGCCGCGGGTTTTAACTAAGCCAACATTAATGCTGCTTTAAGGTGCTTTACTTATTTATGTATTGTTTCCTTTTCAGCTTTCCAGGGATGCTGCCTGCCAGTGCTTAACCAGCTAAGAAATCCATCAGCTGAACAAGGTGGGCAGATTTCTTGTGTTCAGTATTGTAAGTGGGACAGGCTCCGTTACTGGCCTTATAGGTTAAAGTTACACTTCACAGTGATGCAAAACCTCACAGACAGTACATATGACAGAGCATGGGGGCAATATGACCAAAGCAACAATAAAGGAATAATGCCTGACAGGGTGGGAGTTAGGCTGGGATAACATCCCACCTCAGGTGGTTGGGCCCGCGGCCACCGGCTGAGGGCGTCCAACACCCGAGAAGGGATGTTATCCCAGCATAACTCCCACCCTGGAGGGCATTATTCCTATTATACAATGGCTTGTTGTTTTATAATAAAAAAATAATTTTAAAGAATGTTTTTGTTATTTTTGTTTCTTAAGAGAAAGAGGAGATCATCATGCTGGTAATCATCCATATGATCCATATCATGAGCAGGGATGTTATGCCAGGATAACATCCCTGCTGTGACAGCCAACTGACCAATCAGAAGCCAGGATTCTTTCTTGCCATTGTATAATCAGGAATATTTTATTTGCTGACCGGGTGGGTGCACTGATCCAAGGGACCGTCTTCAGACATGACCCAGGACATTTTAGATGGCACAGGGGGTGCCACAGAGCCAGCTTCTGGATCAAACGCTTTCTAGAAGGGCTCCTGCACAGCAGTTGGTAATATTTAGTTTGTGACAAAATCTGAGTTAGGCTATTCACTTTTTAATATTACCTTCGGACTTGGGAAGAGTATAAGCTACTGGAGGATACCAAACTTTGCCATGGAATGTAAAAAAACGTTTTCTGGCCCCTCCAAGTCAACCGTGCCACAACCTAATGAGGCCGGAGGTACCAGCAGCCAGGCAGGAGGCAGCCAGGGTGATCTTTCATGGATGACCCCCTGGCAAATGATTATTGATTCCATCAAAGCAATGGATACCAAAATAGAGAAAACGTTAACTAAATCGGAATCTCATGATGCAGCGATTAAAGATCTACTTACTGCAGTTACTAAAGCTAACAAAAGAAGTAATACAAACCAGGTGAGGGTAACTACACTCACTAAGGAAAACTCGCTGCATAGTCGGCTAGAACTTGAAATTCGAGCTGGTAATTTATGGCTGGTGGGAAAACCAGAGGATGCAGAGAGAACCAATTTACTGCAGTGTTTGAGGGACTGGATGGCTGACCACCTTGAGGTTCCGGAGGACATCAGCTGATCTCATCTGCGTAGGGTTTATCGGGCAACTCCACGCGTTCGGCCAAATTCCCCCAACCAGCCCAGGATGGTGTTGCTTCACACAATAGAGCAGAGATTCTCTAGTTTGCTGCGAGGGCTGCCTGCCTTACCATCCAGGTTAGGGATGTAATTTTTTTCCCGGATCTGCCAGAGTGAACACTGTTAGCTGGGTCTAGTAACACTAACCTGGGGACTGTTTTTCTTGGGACCTTGCATTTCTTTCATGGGACACCAGCCTGTTTATAATTACCCTCTCTAGTTTATGTTTTATCAGCAACTTCTAGGGTTTATTTGGTTACCGAAGGCATTATATTGTGCTCATTATTACTGATGTAGCTCACTACTATGTCTGTTACCGGAGGTCTCTACTGTGCCATTAATGAAGAACTTCCTGAAAGTCATTTTCTTTCGGTTAATCATGTTATGTTTTAGGGCTATAGCATGCTGGTTGGTGCTATAGATCTTTCCTAAAATTCTACCTATTGGATATCAACCTGCTCCTTGAAGCGGCTGGCATTATTGGGACCTTTGTCAGACAATTTTTATAGACTTTAGATTTCCCCCACTCCTACTGTGCCAGATTGCAGGATTCTGTTTTACTGTACTTCTTTCTCCATTATTTTCTGGACTGGCAGTATTAGTCTTAGTGCATCTGAATATCCTGTATGAGTGTATTTTATGTATTGTTATTTTTCTTTAAATAGCAATAAATAGAAAGTTAAAAAAATATAAGATGAGACAAAAACATGGTACAAAGCAAACTGGTAAAAAGATAACGGACAGTGAATAATTACTATACACAAGTGACACATTAAGTAAAATGGTGCAACTTTTATGAGATTTGTGCAAAACTAGTTATAAAGAGAACACAGGAAAATCATGTAATGTGCATGGAGGTTCAATGGCAGCAAAGTGCCCTTTATATTTCAACACAGTGGTGGGAAAGATCATGGAGATACTCTGAAAGAAAGGATAGTGACACATTTGGAGTCCAGTGATGCACAGGACCTGAAGCAACACGGATTCACAGCAGGACGGTCATGTCAAATGAATCTATCATTTTTTTTTTGATTGGGTGACAAGGAAACTTGATCAGGGAGGGGCAATAGATCTTTCCCAGGGTATAGTGGTGGCTGGCGCGTTAGGACTGGGGTAGGTTTTCTTCATATTTATCAGATCTAATCCACTTTATTTGTCCTATTGTCTTGAATGTTAGAGATGACAAATATACTTGTAAAAAGAGCACTTTATTGCAAATATTCCAACTGTGAAAACAATAAATGGTTATATATTTTTGCATATTTATAGTGCTTTTGTGGATTTTTTCTGCAATATCACCCAGTATTTGCTCACCGTGTCTTTGTGGAATTGTGGTGGCAGTAGATGTCATCTTCCTGAATTTCAGCAAAGCCTTCCGACACTGTCCCACACAGAAGGCCAATTAACAAGATGAGTAGTCTGGGCATGGGAGACTAGGTGGTGAACTGGGTTAGAAACTGGTTTACAGACAGGAGACAGAGGGTGACCAGTGGGGTACCTCAGGGATCAGTACTAGGGCCAGTCCTGTTCAATGTCTTCATTAGTGACATTGCAGAGGGGGCTGGAAGGAAAGGTCTGCCTGTTTGCAGATGACACCAAGATCTACAACAGGGTGGATACTCCAGAAGGAGTGCAGAAAATTAAGAGTGACCTGGAGAAGGTTGAAAGATGGTCAGAGATGTGTCAACTGAGGTTTAATGTAAAGAAGTGCAAAATAATGCACTTGGGTAGAGGGAACCCTGGAGAGAGCTACAGGTTGGGGGAGGGAGCCGACTGTCACCAAGGAGGAAAGGGACCTAGGGGTTATCATCTCTGTCGACCTTAAGGTAACAAAGCAGCATACAAAGGCAGCAGGGAGGACCAGCTAGTCGAAAGTACTCCAGGATAAGTAGGGGAAAGTGAATGAGCACCAATCAATAGCATCCCCATAGAGTGTGCTGGCTGGATCCCTGCCCTGATGCCAGACACCTTATCCATGAAGAATCGAGCAAGCTCATCACAATCAAATTGTGAAAGAGCTCTTGGGGACTGCAGGTAGACTAAGTTCCACAGTCTGTCTACAGTTCAAAAGAGCCGAGTCGGTCGGTTCTGAACAGCCGCAATCTCCCCAGACAGGAACTCTGCCTTCTTATGGGAGATTGTAGATTGATAAGACTTGGTAGTGTTCCCTCAATCTAAGATGGTCGGCCTCCAGGGCGGATTTCTGCCAGCAGCGCTCTAACCTTCGTCCTAGTTGCCGCATCTCCCTCAAGGTCCTGACAAACTAAGGGGACTGAGGGCGAAGGGGGAAGAGGACGAACATGGACAGGATCAATGGAGTCCAGAACAGATGAAATGGCCTTATTATAGGCCAGAACCAAGGCCTCCGGGCTCCCACTTGCCTCAGGAAGCACAGATAGGTCAAGTACCACTGTTAGGCCATCAGGGCTCACATCCCGTAAAGGGTAGTATCTGACCATCTCCACAGGGGTAGGCCTACGAAGAGGGGAGCAAAAACTGAACCCCACGGTGTAGTGATAGGACCATCCGACAGGTTCCACCTCCAAGTCAAAGGCTTTGACCCCCAGGAGGAAGAACAGGTCATGAGAGTGACCGTGTTTATGAGTAGCAGAGGTAACAATCCATGTAAGGTCCAGTAATGTCATCAACTGGAGGAAGTGTTGCCCAAACTGTGAGAGTTCGTCATCGACCCAGGCACTGAAGTTGCCCAGGACCATCAGCCTGGGCGACTCACATGCCATGTCGATCACAAAGTCCACTACTTCCTGAAGGAATCTCTTCTCATCCCTGGGTAGATGGCTGATGAGGGTGATCCAGCAGCCTACACCTGCTACTACAGTACACTCAAATGACCCAGCTTCCTCAGCTGGTACACTCATGAGGCCCTGTTCGTTCTTAAAACAGGCCGCAACCCACCCCCTTCCCCGTGGTCCAAATCTTGAGCGGTGCATCACAGAGTACCCGTCTGGAATCACACCATCCAACGTGGGGCCAACATTCTCATCCAGCCAAGTCTCGGTGATGCAGACACACATTTTTTCTACAGTGGCACACACACACACACACACACACACACACACCCTTTTCTATACACAGAGGTTTTAAATGACTGCATTAAACGGTTTTTCCTTTTCTCTTTTCTTGTACAGTTAGTTTCTATCCCTTGCCAGCAGTCCCTGACAGAACACACCGCCAGCCACCCCACCCCCATCATCAGTTTTCCACTAGGACTTGCGGTCATGCTTCCTGCAGCATGGCCTGGGTGCTCACTGGGTACAGACTACAGAGCTTTAGAGTGTCTGAGATAGCTGAATGAACCAGGAATACAACTCCAGCCTCGTTTTTTCTGTCCTTGAAGGCAGCAGGCATGAAATGCTGCCCAAGACAGCCCTATGCGTGCTCCTGTGCACAGGACATCTGAGTCCACCACTCCTCTTTGTCTCTGGGTAATATTCCCTGGCTACCTTCCACCCAGCCATCACTATTACCCAGGCTGGCACTGGGCGCCATATCCCTCCCTTCCCAGGAAAGGACAGCTATCCCCTGGTTGCTCAGTCCTTTACTTCCCCAGCGATCCTGGTCTGCTCCCAAACCAGTGTCACTGGTGTGGTGTCAGGTTGAAGTCTGGCACCTCAAACCTGCATGCCACTGAGCTGGCTCTGCAGTTAACTGTTAAGCTGGAGACCCAAGTTCCTATTAAGACAGAAATAATTTTCCTAAAGGGGACAAGATGATTCATGAGTAAACTCAGAATTTCCTTAAGAATTCTACAGACTTCTGTAAGAAAATTCAGAACTGACTGTGCTCTAGCCACTGTATCACACTGCCTTTCCAGCTTCCCAACTATCATCAGGCATTATTAGTGATTACAGAAAAATCAAAGTAAAAATATCTGGATTATAACCATCTCTCACATTTTTTATTTGTATAATGATACGCGGAGCTTAAGTAGAGTTATATTTTACTAGGCTTACCAGCACTGCACAGTACAGCATTAGTCTTAGCTTTCAGTAGGATTCTGGCAGCTTTACAGTCCCCACCAACTTCTGTGTATATAGAACATTCAAAAGGAATGACATCAAGTCGTGCGTCATTGATATTCATAACCTTGCATCTTCACCCTTTAGTTAAGTGTTCCATAATAAACAAAATAGTTATTTTAAATTTATATGATAATCCTGTTATGCAGATGAAGTCCAATCCTGCTTGTATCTCACAGGCTTCATAATCTGGCGATGGCTTACTCTGGCAGGGCTTCCAGTCTGGCCATGCATGTTCCATACAGCCGATGTCTCCACTGTCATCATCATCAGTGGCGGGTCCTCAAGCTTCAGCGCTGCCATAGCTGAACCTCCCTCTGAAGGCATCTCATTCCCCGCCGCCTCTGGCTTGTTTTCTCTTTCTTGTCCTCTTTTTCTCTCTCCTCCCATGGCTGAGCAAAATGTCCCGCAATCTCTGTGGCAATCTGGTCTGTGGCTCTGGAGCACCCAGGATGTCTCTCCAGTTCTGATGGTACTGAGTCCCAATAACTTAAACAACATATGAGTGAGGGGCCCGAGCAGGCATGAGGACTACTGCAGTGATCCATTCATTTCAGTGGTGTGCAGATGCACCAGCTGTCCTGGAGTTAGATGAGAGAGTGGCTGTGCATTTTGATTATAGTAAAACTGTTTTCACTGGGTTTTCTGTAATGCAGCTCGAATGTCAATCTCTATTAATTTTGCCTTTAAAAGTTCAGCTCTTGTAGGAATTAAAAAGTTCTGTTTGGTGTCTCAACAGAAGTTGCACAGATGCTGGCCCAGTGGCACTGAGGCGTTGGATGCCTTACCTTGCGCTATGCTGCTGACCAGTGTCCAGGAACAAGCAAGGGCCACCAGAGTTTGGCAAGGGAGGAGAAGGATTTAGCATCCCAGGGACTGCTCTCCTTCTCCAGGGAGGGGGGATGCTACTGGTCAGTTCCAGACTGGTCCCTAGTGGAGGCTGGGGGGGGGCAGAGCTCTGACGCTGCAGGAAAGGGATGGAGATGGGCAGACGCCTGGAGGAACATGTGCGGATGCATGCGTGCTCCCCCCACCCATTGGCATCATTTCATGGCACAACTCCAGGGGGGTCCAATCAAAAGCCAGGAAAAACGGTCCCAGGTTGCAACAGAGTGAACAGCCACCCACTGCAGGCCCCGACCCCTGACTGGTGCTTCCCCAGACACTGGATCCTATTAGAGGCAAATTGAGTTGTGGGACAGGGTCTTATTCAACCATGTTATACACTTTGTGGGCAAAAACATGGTTTACTTACTGTTTAGTACAGTTCAATTACTAATTTTGCTTTGTCACATGTGGACCTCATCTTTTACTACAAATCCCAGAATCCCCTATACGTGACATCTAAGCGGCAGGCAGCAGTGGGAGATTCAACAGCCTGCAATGGAGGCTACAGCTTTTATAATCCTTGAAAAGAGGTTTTCCAGGACTGCAGGGGCAGAGTACAGTTGTCTGTGACTGCACACAGCCCATGAAAGATGGCATAACCAGCAAACAAAAGACTACAGCTTATATAAACTAGCATACACTGCAGGTCATTTAATCTTCTCACAGCTGCCTACTGCTTTGATGTCATCTACAGGGGATTCTCAGATTTGTAGTAAAAAGATGTCGGCCTACAACTAGGCAAAATTAGTCTCAGCTGCCTACTGCTCTGATGTCATTTACAGGGGATTCTCGGATTTGTAGTAAAGAGATATCGGCCTACAACTAAGCAAAATTAGTCTGTAGTAATAAACAATGAGCTTACCATGTAAAATTACATTTCTTCTGCACCTTTTGTTAATTCTACTGTCAACATATTTGTAAGGACTGATGCATGATGATAACCATGGCTGTAACCTGCTCACACACCTGAAACTACTCTGTAACCCAAGTCTTTCTCTGTATGAAAATATGTATCGTTATCCCGGGTGGCCCCTGAAAAAGGGACCTTCAGAGCTCAGTGGGCCTACCCGGTCACCACATTTTAAATAAAATAATCTACTGTAGCACAGTAAGCTGCAAGTAAACCAGAATGTTTTTGCCCATGAGGTGCTCACTGGGACCAGCCCTTCACTTGAGCGTGGGAGCCCTTGGAGGCGACTGTCCCCCCAGCTCAGTCCCCAAGACCTAACAGTCAAAACTTTGACCCTAACTTTCCTTTGTTTTGTTCCAGTGTGTACTTAGTTCCTTTTGATTTAATTTCTCATAGTTATGAGGCCTAACTCTCAAGAACTTACAAGGGAACTGCAGAGTATCATAAATGCAACAAAGGAACCACTTTCAGCAGTTCCACAGACACCATTAAAAGAACATTAAATATGAATACAGTGCTTATGTGAGGGGTGTGGCTTAGCTTCTGAAAACAGCAGAAACTCCTCTGCTGGGCTCCAGGAGAGATTCCACAAATATAACTTTAAACAACTTATTTGTTTCATTAGGAGCCTGCCTTTTCTACACCAGTTCCAGGGGCTGTTTGAATGATGCTTTGGAGAACATGGGCAAACCGAAGAATACAGCTCCCTCTGTAGACTTTTTCAAGCTAAAATCTGCTGCAGCTAAAAACACCAGGCCGAAGAGACATGAGGCAGCTCTAAATCTTGCTTAACCAAATACCAGTGAAGTAGCCACTACCACCATCAACGAAGTTTTGGGGTAGCTAGTGCAAACTGTTCAAGAGATGGATGGGTAAAACATTAGACAATTCAAATACCCAGCATTTTGACTTTGTAAACCAAACTGGACAACGTGGAGCATTCAATGCAAAGAACAGAAGGGTCCTTCCTTAAACTCCAGGACGTGACCTCTAGGCTTGTAAAGGCAAACACCCTGCTGTACCAGTGCCCTGAAACCCTAGAAAAATCAAACTGGGGATGGGAAAAAAAAAATTGCAAGCAACTGGCTTAGTAGAACAGGCTAGAGAATACTACCGAGTTTGCCTGCAGATTCATTTCTCAACTCCTGGGAGTTTCCAATATGGATCGGGGCATGTCCACTGAAATGGCCAGTCACCTTACCCCTCCACGGACACCCGCAGACACTGCTTCACCAAGAAGCTTTATGGTCACGTGCATGAGTAGGGGACAGAGACAGCCCTGACTGCAGCATGTGGAGTTTTCTCCTTGCATTATGGAGAAGCTACCATTCTTTTATTTTCTGATCTGTCACAGAGGGAGGAAGTATAGTGCAGTAGTTTAAGGCTCTGAGCTGCAAATCTGGTGACATGCAGCAGACCAGACCTGGGTTTGAATCCCACAGCTTCCACCCGCATACTGTGTGACCCTGAGCAAGTCACTTAACTTTTCTGTGCTCCCAGGTCGCATCCGTAAAAAAAGCTTTCGGCTTAGTATGCTGCTACTCCTGGTTAAAAACAGAGTACCCACATCAGAAGTAAGGGATCTGATCAGATCCATGGGATACTCCACATTCTGAAAATTAATCACCAGCTCCTTTTGACAGCAAAGTTGTAAGCAGTGTGAAAAGGCCAAACTTACTTATACAATGACCCTGCAGCTGCTGAGAAAATGGCTCAAAAGCTGAAAGGGAAATGAGGTACAAGCAGAGAAAAAGAATTAGATAATTCTGAAGCAACTTGAAATGGACTTTCACACTGCTCAGTGGACTTTACCTTGCTGTCTTTTGAAACCTTTATTAATCCCATTTGCAAGCTAATACTGGACTCTCGATATTCAAGATAGTTTCTTATTGTTTAGGACTGTCAATCTGATGTTCTAGGGCTGATTACCATCTTTTTGGGTCTACCTTGCCTGCCTTATTATATATACACCAATATGTAATGATCATATTTAGTTACTGGTGTTTACAAATACCTTCTGGTACCCCTTATCAATACTTATCTTTCTGAAAGAGAGATATTAAGTTTCGCTCTCTTTAGTGGTAACTTAGATACTGGTTGGGCGAGGGACATTTATTTTGTCCCTTGGAGGCTGATGATGTCTCGCTGTACATAAATGTTGTTTTGTCCCACATACTCTACTGGGACCCCTACGTTCCCCTGCTCGAACTGCAACTTGAATCACAGGAAGGATCTTGACATGAGGAGCCAAGCAATTAACGAGGTAAAAACAGAATGGCAGATGCAGTGAATATTATATTACATTAGCATAGGTTGCTGAAAGCCAAGTTATCTGCTGTGTAAAATGTTGTTCCTGATGTATACTGAATATCTCTGGCGGGGGGGGCCTTGTTCAGATGCAAGTGTAATTTTGAATGAGTGACAAGGGTGGTGAATGGACCAAATGGTAAATAGGAACATGGGTTAACATTAAGTCATTGTGATTGGGATGCATGCCTTTATGTTTACAATAGTATATGTAAGGTAATACATAATTTATACATCCCCTAATTGTATCATTAAGGAGGGTGTGCAACATCTCCTTTGTAAGAGTTCTTTGTTTTGAGCAAAAGTATTGTGTACTGTTATCTCTCTGTGGGATTTAATCTGTAAGTGTGATTCTTGTAAAATAATAGATAAAAAAATGCCACATACAATTGTGCTCATGTAATGGCTGGTGATAAATGAGACAAGGACTACTACTTAAAACACCACTAGTCCTAGTGAAGAGCATTTTCATGAAACTCAGGGGCATACAAAACCCTGCATTCTGTCATGGTGCAGGTTCTTCAGTGTGTTGTTTCCCCCAGGACATTGCTGGCAATTCTGGAGGCACATGTCACTTCCTGGTACCCAGGCGTAATGTAGTGGGACATGCCAAGGTTGCTCAAAAAGGCACAGTACTGGAATTTCAGAATTTTAGACTGGACTGCCAAGGAGTAAAAATTTAAAGTCTGAATCCACTTCCCTTAAACTCTCTAGACTTGATGCCC